>CM077676.1:374979863-376343613 GCA_039707655.1 Elymus sibiricus
CATCGTTCCTAGTTTTTCCATCGTCTCAGGCTAGTTTAATTCTCCTCGTATATATGTAAGCCTGCGTAATTACTTTCTCTACCGAATCCTTATCATGTCATCCATCTCTGTGCATTTCCTTCATTATCATTACATTGTTTTTCCTCGTGCCGCTGGATCTGCTCGTATATTGCATTAACATATGTTGAACTTGTGATCGAATGATAACAGATTTATACATCGACATATTTATCATTCTTTGGCAAGCTCTTTCAAGTGTTACTCTACCGAACCATATCATTCCGCTGCTGTGTTTGGGATTGGTTCAAAACCTTCGCAAGAATTTTTGAATCTCCCATTCACCCCCCCTCTGGTCGATATACTCTCGGTCCTAACAATTGGTATCAGAGCAGGTTCTCCATGTCTCTGTCTATTAAAGGTCTAACAACCTAGGAGTTTTGAATATGTCGCATGCAGGTAGATCCTCGCACTCTGAAAGGTTTCCTATCTTCGATGGAAATGATTATGTCTACTGAAAAGAGCGAATGAAAATCAGACTTCAAGCCATCAACATTGAACTTTGGCAGATTGTGGAAAATGGATACACTGTTCAGCACCCTGATGCTCCCACTTCCGATGACAAAGCTAGAATGCGTTTGAATGCTCAAGCAAAAGATATCATCTGTGACAGTATCTCAAAAGACATCTTCATTCGAGTTCGAAAGCTTGACTCTGCAAAGCAACTCTGGAATTCTATCAAGAATGTTCATGAAGAATCCATTGCCAGAACAGATCAACACACAGAAATGCTTCGTGCCATGTATGCTGGTTTCAGGAGTCTTCGTAGGGAAAGTGCTATGGAACTCACCGATCGGTTGACAAATATTGTTGAAAGACTTCATCAACGAGGAGTAACGGATATCACCGATAGAGATGTAGTCGATAAATTGCTAAGTGCTCTTGATGCAACCTTTGATCCAATCGTGGCTGAAATCAAGCAGAGACCTGACTATGAAGAACTTCACTATGTCGAGGTCATGACGTTATTGTCTATCCATGAAGAAAAGATGGAACTTGAAAATGGGCATCATGAATCCTCTTCAGAAAGCGAAGGGGAAATTCTTTCATTCAATGGAAGTTCACAAGAGGAAGATGTCGAGAATCAGCACTCCATCACACGAGAAATCGAAATGCTTACAGAAAGACTTGGTGATCTCAGAAGACAGAATCTGTGTCTCATAAATGATGACGAAGTTGACTTGCCTGAATCTTTGAGAAGATTACCTCCGAAAGAAATAAAGTGCTTCAAGTGCAAACAACTCGGTCACTACATTGCAGACTGTCCTTGCTGGGATCAAGATGAAAAACCTAGCAGCAGATGGATTTATCTTCACTGCTCTGGATTCACTCAAGTGGATCGTCATACTAAGCTCCCGAAGAAAAATGAATCTGCCGCATCATCTTCGTCGAGACCAGTCACCGACGTCCATACGAGAGCTACAATTGAGTCTAATATGAAGAAAATATCACAGCTGACTAAAGTATGTGCAGAAATGAATATGGAATCTGAAGATGAAACATCTGAATCCGAATCAGAAAACGAAGAAGTTTACAGAAGCCAAGGAAGAGGAAATGCATTCGTCGCTTATGGATCATCAGAGAAGTCTCTCGAATCAGACACTGATGATAATGCTTCAAGTAATGATGAACCTACTACTTTCTGTCTCATGGCAAAAACCTCAAAGGATCAGGTATCAGCGAAACACCGAAAATCAATGACTGAATATTCCTCTGAATACATTGCCTATGCTAAACTTGTTAAGATTGCTAAATCTCAACATGATGAGCTTGAAAGCCTTGAGATGAATCTCAGGAAAACCGAAGGATTACTGGTCAAAGAGGTGGAGAAAAATCAAGAGTTGACTGAAAAGCATGACGCTTTTTCTTCAACGATTGATGATCTTTCCAAACGATATGATTCTCTTGCAGTCGACTACGAGAGTTTATCAAATGAACTCCTTAGCAGGAATCAAGAACTCGAGTCACTAAAAGAGTCTTATAACGTGCTTGCGAAAGAAAAAGCTTCTCTCTTCGCCGAGCAATCTAACAACCTTCCTGATGATTTTGTGCCTCCTTGCTTAAAATGCCTAGAACGTAGCAATGCTGAGTCAAATGCTGAAACATCTAATGCTGTCATCAAGAATACTGTAACTATTACGAATGATATTTCTTACCCCTCTCCCGAGGAATTTGTTGCTATCTCTGATGAAAATTGCAGGCTAAAGAACTTGCTTGAGACAGGAATGCTAAAGAGCCTCAAAGGACATCAAACACTATGTGATGTGCTCAAGAAGTCAATACTGCACAAAAATCCCCGAAAGGAAGGATTGGGTTTCGAAAGAAATCTCAATATTGATGGAACTTACTGGACTCCCGAGCAATATCCTCGTACGAGTTGGGTTCTCGCTAAAAGCAAAACTTTCGAACCTGCACTCTTGTCTGGATATGACTCTCCCATTCCTGTTGCTTCTGACGAGTCTGATGACTCAAACTACAAATTCTTCAAACAACAGAATGGTAAGGTTTTCGCTCGGTATGTTGGCACTAACTGCAGGTCTAGTTCACCCAAGAAGCAAATTTGGGTGAAGAAATGCAGGGTAACACCCATTGAAAATCTATCTATCACTGCTAACCCAAACATGCAAGGTAACACTTATCGAAGAAATGATAATTCCTCGCTGTATGGCACAGCAAACTCTTGGAATGGATATGGATTAAACCTTCGACAGAAGGAGTACATGCGTATCTCCTCGAACCATTATGCTCATGTCTCTGGGAACAATTTCAATGCTTACTCATATGATTACTCTCGAGATGAACAGGTGAACTACAGAGACCAACGAAGGAATGTCCCTGCTCAGTCAAGACAAATGAGGTCTGCGCTGCCCACACAAGCATGGGTTGCGAGAAAGAACTAACCCTTCTTCAGGAACTCGCTCTCAGGGATTCTATTCGTTTTATCCTTTGCCCTGAGGTCTATTTAGTAAGTGCTGGCTCTTTGTGTTTATTTATTCTATGTTTGTCGTTTGCTTTCAAGTTGCCGTGTTTGTGTTTCGTCCGATGAACAACCCACTCATAGCTCCTTGTTTGGTGTTTCTTCTCGTTTGCCTGAGTGATTTGTTTCGGACCCTTTTATCCCTCTATTCTCTCTCATCTAAATCTTTGCCATCCGTCATGAGCATGCAATTTGATCTGAAGTAAATCTCTCTCCGACGTCCTTGGTCGCGAAAGAAATCTACTTTGAACTTTTATCTACTTTTATCGATTAGCCCTTAAAATCTTTCGCAATCCCGCTCTCTTCCCGAGTTTGTCGCAGAAAACGGTTGCCACATGCCCACGATCTCCACGATCGTGATCGTGTCCGTCGAATGCGGAGCGTCCCGCAACTGTAGGCCGTAGATTTCGGAGAAGAGATTCAGCCTTTCAGCTATAAATACCCCTCGTCGCGTCTTCTTCCTCATTCGCGTAAACCCTCGTTTCTCCATCAACCGAGCCCGAGCTCGAAGCAACTCCGGCGTGGTGCTCCGCCGTGAAACTCCGGTGAAGTCTCGTCGCAGCTGATCACGCCCGTGCGGTAATCCATCCTCCTGCATTGCCGTAGTTGATCTAAGTTGCCAAGTTAGGGCGCTTAGATCCGGAACTGTTCCTCTCCCTCTGTCAGTTCATAGGGCAGTTCTTACCGATGCTGTTTTCCTTGATTTATTTTACTGCGGTAGATCTTTAGAAAGCACTAGGGTTTGACTGGTACGGTTTGTAGATCTTCCTCGTACTGGTTTTCCTCATCTTGGGTTCATGTGTATTTGTTCGAAAGATTAGATAGCCATCAACCTGCCCTGGATTTGTCTCTGGCTAGCTGGTAAAAACTATCGATGATATCTTTCTGTTGTACCATGGGTTCCTGGTTGGCCCTCTACAAAATCATTTTCGTTCAAAATACCTTCTGTGCATGCTTATGACCCTACCTCTGTTTTCCCTCACATCTATTCTGTTCACAGGTTGGTCATGTTGCAGAGTTCTGTAGAGCATTCAGATTCTGAAGGATATTTGCCTCAGCTTTCACCAAGGTCCGAGCAAATGAGATTGACTGGAGGAGGTAAATCCTCGAAGCCACCCAAGGCTCCGAAGAAGAGACAAGAATCTGTGTCCGAAGGAGATTCTGAAGAAATTCCCTTTGCTCACAGTCAGCCCGAGGATGAATTGGTCACTGACGCTCTAACCATCTTCTCTGATGCAAATCCCAAAAAGGGCGGCCGTGGCAGAGAAAAGAACACTACTGCAGAAATGTCTGATCCTGAAAGTTACAGAACTCCACCTGAAGGAGAATCGGCAACAGATCGCAATAACAGGCTCCAGAGGATTCACCGCCACTGGGCGAGCAAATGGTACCGATATGAAAATGTTCGTGAGAAGTACCAGATTTTGTTTGCCTTCACACCGCCGTGGAATGACTGCATTGCTGAGAACTGCATTGGCCCCGATGATGAAAAAGTCAGACCACCACCGCCACCAAATGCTCACAAAGATTCCCTCAAAACTATCGCTAATTTCCCTGAGGAAGTAGCTAAGAGGGCGAAGGCTAAGGCCAAGCGTGAAGCCAGGGAAGCTAAGAAAAACCAAGTTGAAGCAAAAAAAACGTCGCGCTGACTCAGCAAGACGTACAGAGGAAGAAAGAACGTGCATCAGGTTCAAAGGAAAGAAAATCTGAGAAATCTGTTTCCCCTCGTGCACCTCGAAAGAAAACCCACACCAAGAGAACCAAGAAGGCAGTTCCCGACTCGTCTGATGAGTCAAGAGAAGATATTCCTGATGAAATTCCCCTGTTTGATCATCCCGCAATTCTCAACAAGCCACACATGAGTCCTTCGCCAGTGAAAGCATTGCCATCTCCGAGAAAGTCTCCCAGGCTTGCACCCATTTCACTCACTGATAAACCTTCGGGTTCTGTGGCTCCGAGAACTTGGTCTAGCACGGTAGCGAAGAGAAAGTTGCGGTCCGAAGAACAAGCAGATATGGCTGCTAAGAAGACCAAGCTCACTGTTCGTGCTTCCACAGAGGAACAAAAATATGACTTCAATTTCATGATCGATATAATTGACAGCGCTGCTTATGATGCAAATGCTACTGATGTGTGCGATCTGGGTTTACCCGATGACGTGACCAAATTGGTGACTAAGCATTTCATTGAGCTGAAGAAGATCTCCAAGAAGCTCAACAAAGTAGTCAAAAACAAGCAACAAGTCGAGCAAATGAGAACTGAGGTCAAATCTGAATCCGAAAGGAAAAAGATGAACAAAGAAATTGTTGAACTCACCAAGGCCCTCAGTGCCTTGAGAAATGAGAAAATTGAGTGGCACTCTCGCTTGCACATGGATGTGTCTCAGCTGTGTGACAGAAGAAATGAGGAGATTGAACGCAAGGCAGATCTCGCTCGAAGAAGAATTCAGGAAGAAAAACGTCAGAAGGCCAGGGCGAGATCAAGCAAACCGAAAGTTAACAAAGAATGTTGTCTTCAGAATGTTACTGGTGATCCTGCTCCACTGGATTCCTATGTACCGTTGCAGCAAGTTCCTCCATCTCCACCTCACGAGGATGAACTTATGCAACAAGTTAGTGCTGAAGAGGTTATCATTCCTACGCCAGTGGCTCTAGAGCAAAATGAAATTGTTGATATTATCTTGGAAAGGACTAAAGAGGAAAATGCACCTCCCAAGCAGCAATCCCCAGAAGAAGAAGTTGATGAAGAGATTGAGGTTGAGAAGGCAGATCCATCACCACCGAAAACGTTGCAAGCAGAGCCCTCCGAATCAACGAAAGAGAAGAGTAATAAGATTGAGGAGGAGCTCAATGCTTCCCGAAAGGAAACACCCCCGGTCTCATCATCTGGTGCCCCTACCCAGATGGATGTTGATCCTGCTCCTCGTACAACTGCATCACAGTTTGTGCAGGAAGAAAAGAAATCTGATGAGCCGATGGCTCGAGAAGAAACTGTCCCACCTGTTGTGTCCCAAGCTACCGAGAAAGTTGTAGTACCTCCCACCGAAGAAAGTGCCAGAAAAGAAAAGGCCCTTGTGCCCGAAAGTTAAAAAGAAGCCAAAGGAGTTCCGGCGAGCAAGAACAGCAGTCAGTCAAGTGCATCAAAGCTATCTGCCCAAGAGAAATCGAGGAAGCTTCATGCTCCTCTCAGGCCTATTAATGAAGGTGTGCCTGCACCTGATGATGTTCGAACCAAATCAATGACCGATGAAGAACCTCTGAGTAATCCACTGGAAATGTATCCGTTGTTTCCTGTCGAAGATGGCCCAAATGGTCCAGCGTTTAATGAGCAGGTTCATCGCTCGAAACTTGCATTCTTTGGGACCAGTCCATATGATGGTGAAAGAACATCGATGTCTCCGAGATTCTGGACAAAAGAACAAGCTGTATATTATGCTCGTATTCTGTATGGCAAGAACCGGATATTCAAGCACAAGATTCTGGATTTCGCTGAACTCGAAAGCTTACCTTGCTTCCATCACACCATCGAGCAGATTGAACAGGTCTTCCTGAAGAGTTTTCTTCGTTTCAATCATGGCTAGAACCGTGAAGTTGTCCTTTAGTTCTATGCCACTCTTTATATCTCAGGGGACCTTAACGACAGCAGTACTTGGATTCTCGAATGGATGACCGAGGAAGAAAGAATCAAATGCTCGGTTGACCAGTTCTTGGCCCTATTAAATCTACCTCGTTTCGAATTTGATGCCTCATGAGAACACAGACTGCATTTCTGGGATGTATCCGAAGCTCAACTGCATATGCTGATGGACCCTAAGCTTGTTGGTGACGAGTGTACTGAAGCAAATCCAAAGCATCTAGCCTATGAGAACAAAGTGCTGTTCTATATCATCTGCAATTCTCTCAAGCCAACAAACCGGCCTGAAAGCATTCATGGAATTGTGGAAAATACTCTTCATGCTTTAGCTCATGGAATTCGGTTTGACATACCTGATATTCTTATTCGCAACCTGGCCTATGCAGCTGATAGTCCTCAGGTTTTGAAGCCTTATGCGCCATGGGTCATGTTCGCCATTGAGCAGCTTATCGAGAAAAAGTTCCTTTGCCCATCTGTTCCGAAAGTTTTCATGCCGCCAGTCCGAGACACACTCCAGACTGTGAAAGATATCGGGAAAGGAAAGACGCCAATTGATGCAACTGCTTCTGCCTCTGCGAGTGCTCCGAAGATTAAGAAGGTCACAGTGGAAATCCCTCGCGAAGAAAATCCCTCACTATACGAGATTTGTCTTCGTACTCAGCAAGCCTTGGAAAGTCACATCAAGCTCGATCGCAAAGAAAAAGTGGAAATGATGATTGAGATCAATCTACTTCACAATTATGCTCGTCAAGCCCTGCTGTATGAAAAGGAACAGAAAAAGGGCTCATGGACCCTTCTGCACAAGCATTATTCTCGCAAACAACTGTCTGCCAAGGGCATCGAGAAAGATTATGATCATCTGGAGTTGTTTGAAGTTCCTCGCATCCGAAGGCAAACTCCAGTGCTCCCTCAGCGTTCTGCTTCCACTGACCTGCTGTTTGTCAAACCCGATGATGCACTTGAAGACATGGCAGGCACATTCATTTACAAGCCTGACGCACCTCGCAATGCTACTCCCGAAACAGATCCCGAAGCCCGTGCTGCGTCTCCAGCTCCTGCTTCAGCCTCAACCGTTGCTCGTTCGGCTTCACCGAACAGTTCGAGCTCTGGGGATTCTTCGGACGAGTAGTTCCTCGCATGCCTCCTCTTTCCTTTTTGACACTTGTTGACTAAAATGGGGAGAAGAGCATCGAGAAGATAGAAAAGCGGGTTATTTGCAGGGTGTTTCTATTCGCCATTTGCTTTTCATTCGAACAATTTGCTTTTGATCGTTGAACCTTTCGGTCGTGTAACTTAATCTCACCACCTGTGGTGATGACACTCTGCGTCGTCATGTACCGTTAATAACCCCTGCAATGCTATATTTGCTTCCAGTATTTGGTGCAGGTGCTTATTCATTCTTGATAGTTATCTTTCATGCAAGGATAAGTGAAAGTCTCTCAAGGATTAGAAATCATGCCTCTCGAAAAGAGAGATCTTATTCCTTAAAACTTCATATATCTTACTCCTATGCTTATCTTTAACTATCTAACGATGCAGGAGAAGAAAAATCGCTTCATAATAAAGTCATTAGTGATTTCGAAAGAAAATTCTTTCTATCTGTCTGACAAGCTGTTTTCCCTCGCATATCTACGGTATCATTTGTGTTGCAGGAAAACATCATCTGAAGTACATCCACTCCGAGCAATATATCTTACTTCTTTGCTCTGATTGCCCTTTGCTCTAATTATTCCTCGAATATCTAACTTGATCTCGAGTGGATTCAAACTGTGTTCTGAGAAAATCTTCATGGCTTATCCTTTGCCACAATGTTTTTCAAATTATCCTCGCTAATCTTTGTGAAAGTTGTATGTGGCAGGAAATATCTCAGACACCGCCGAGTGCATTGGATGACTCTTCGAATGAAATCATCTGCCAATGTCACTCATACGAAGATTAATCTCGCCACCCTACGTATTATCTCCTATGCTTACTCCAATCAGTATAATGCATATCTTTAGGGGGAGCATATTTCATCTTCGTATTTATCTCTCGTCTATCACACTTCATTTCATTCTGTTTTCTATCTATCGATGTGTTCTGTTTTGTCAACAATTGTCCAAAAAGGGGGAGATTGTTGGTGCAATACTTGCCCTCGCATGTTTTGGAGATTGTTGACAGAAACAGGCATGGACTGATTTGTTTGCTAGTGCACACAGAGAGAAATAGTCCATGCAGTACCGAAGAGAATGCTGTCTCCGGTGTACAGTTCAAGGAACTTCACCGAAGAATATCTGCGATGCAGAGAAGTAGGAGCTACATCCTGTGAAGACTTGTAGACGAGACAATTGAATTGAAGGAGTTGACCCCTCGAAAATTTCGTTGCTGACGAGAAGCAATTGGTTCGGTGATCCTGTCCGAAGAAATTGACTGCAGCGATGAAAGATGAAGACAAAGTGAAGACGTAGCATTCTTATCGTTGTTCCTCTTTCATTCATTTGAGTCATAGGACCTCCGTACTATTAAGAGGGGTATAGGTTCTCGAAGCTTAGATCCGCTGTGATGCTTAGCCCAAACCTATGCGAGACTGAGAGAAATCTCTTTATGCTTCGAATGATTACCTACCAGCAAGAGACGTTGTTGTTCTTCGCTGAAGGAGATATCTTTCGAACTGAGGAGTTAGCATTACTTGCTCCGCACGTAATGTTACCGTTGTGCTCAATTCCGACCGTTGGACTCGTGTCGTTCGGCCATTGCCTGCTCCACATGTCCAATTTGGTCATTTCCCATCAGGGAAGGCTGCGGCTATAAATAGCCACCCCGCTCCAACCTTGCCCGTTGGCTGCTCCGCTTAAGATTTCTGAGAAGATTGATTGAGCATCCCCTCTCCGAGTGATTTGAGTTTAAAATCCACCGAGAGAAAAATCAAGAGCCGAAACTTAGACAGTGGTTGAGCATCACAGTAGTTCTGAGTTAGTGTTCTTGTACCTATTACTCTTGAGAGCTGCGCACTCTCTAGACGGATAGGTGTCGGCTCGAGTGTCGAAGAGTAATTGTCTTCACCGAGCAAGATCTTCAGCAACCAAGAGTCATTGTGGTTCGCGAAGAAGTCTGTCGAAGGTTTGGAGATCGCCGACAAGTATCTACCACGAGTGAAATCAACTGGAGTCTGATCAGCTCCGAGTTGAAGGAGAATAGGGCGAGGAGAGTTTATCCTCTGTGTTAAATCACAACCCCTCCAACCAGACGTTGTCCTTTGGCAGAAGGGCGAACTGGTCTACCAAATTCTCCTGTCGCCATCGAGCACCACTGGTTCGCTTTACATTACTGCATTTCATTCAGCAGTTTACCTTCGTGCTCAGTGTCGATAGTTGTATATGATCAATCACAGTTTATCAATTGTCAATCTCATTCCCATCGTTCCTAGTTTTTCCATCGTTTCAGGCTAGTTTAATTCTCCTCGTATATCTGTAAGCCTGCGTAATTACTTTCTCTACCGAATCCTTATCATGTCATCCATCTCTGTGCATTTCCTTCATTATCATTACATTGTTTTTCCTCATGCCGCTGGATCTGCTCGTATATTGCATTAACATCTGTTGAACTTGTGATCGAATGATAACAGATTTATACATTGACATATTTATCATTCTTTGGCAAGCTCTTTCAAGTGTTACTCTACCGAACCATATCATTCTGCTGCTGTGTTTGGGATTGGTTCAAAACCTTCGCAAGAATTTTTGAATCTCCCATTCACCCCCCTCTGGTCGATATACTCTTGGTCCTAACACACCCGCGTGGTCAGCGTGGTGCTGGTGGTCGAGCGCCCCGAGGAAGGCAAGGCACCGCCGGTCCAGAGCACTGTGTACTACCTCAGCGAGGTCCTCTCCACCTCCAAGCAAAACTACCCCCACTACCAGAAGATGTGCTACGGCGTGTACTTGGCCGCCAAGAAGCTCGGGCAGTACTTCCAGGAGCACGCCATCACCGTGGTGAGCACGGCCCCCATCGGCGAGATCATGGGATGCCGGGATGCCTCGGGACGGATCGCCCAGTGGGCCATCGAGCTAGCCGGCCACACCATCCTCTACGAGCCTCGTGCCGCCATCAAATCACAGGCGTTGGCCGACTTCCTCGTCGATTGGGCGGAGACCCAGTACTTGCCGCCGGCTCCCGACGCGACGCACTGGCGCATGCACTTTGACGGCTCGAAGATGGCCTCCGGCTTGGGAGCCGGCATCGTGCTCTCCTCCCCCAAGGGCGACCGGCTGCGCTAAGCGCTTCAAATCCACTTCGCCGCCTCCACAACGTCGCCGAGTATGAAGCCATCGTCCATGGCCTCCGGCTGGCCAAAGAAATCGGCATCCGGCGCATCCTCTGCTTCGGCGACTCCGACCTGGTGGTCCAGCAAGCCTCTGGCGAGTGGGACGCTAGGGACTCCAACATGGCCAGCTACCGCAACCTGGTCCAGCAGATGACCGACAGCTTCGACGGCTGCGAGTTCCTCCACGTCCCCCGAAACGAGAACAAGGCGGCGGATACTCTAGCCAAGCTTGGCTCCAGCCGACAAGCAATCCCAACCGGCGTCTCCCTCGAGCACCTGCGCAAGCCGTCCATCAAGCCGTCTCCGGATTCGGAATCCATCTTCGTCCCAGCCGACCCAACAGCCCTTCCCTCCGTCTCGGGGGTTGCCGGCTCCGGCTCGGGGACTGCCAGCGCCACCTCGGGGGCTGCCATCCCGATCCCGAGCGCCGCCGCTTCTCACCCAGCCCCGGGGGCTGCCTGCTCCGGCTCGGGGGCTGCCGGCTCCAGCTCGCCGCCTCTCGACCCGGCCGAACCCGCGCAAGTGGCCGTCCTCACGGTGCTGGAGGCGCCGTCTTGGGCCCAACCAATCCTCGCTTTCCTGGCAAACGGCGAGCTCCCGGCGAACAAGGTCGAGGTTCGGCAGGTGCAGCGCTGGGCCTCCACCTACAGCATCATCAACCGCGAGCTCGTCAAGCGCAGCACAACCGGCATCTTCCAGCGATGCGTCGAGACGGCCAGGGACCTCGAGATCTTGCTCGATATCCACCAGGGCGAGTGCGGGCACCACGCCGCCTCCCAGTCTCTGGTGGCCAAAGCATTCTGCCACGGCTTCTACTGGCCAACTGCGCTGAAGGACGCCGAGGAGCTGGTTCTCAAGTGCAAGGGCTGCCAGCACTTCAAGGCCCAGAGCCACCAGCCGATTGCGGCACTCCAAACCATCCCCATTGCGTGGCCCTTTGCCGTCTGGGGCCTCGACATGGTGGGACCCTTCAAAACCGCTCGGGGCGGCATGACACACCTTCTGGTGGCCGTCGATAAATTCACCAAGTGGATCGAAGCAAGACCGATCAAGAAACTCGACGGCCCCACGGCCGTCAAGTTCATCAAAGACATCGCTGTCCGCTACGGCGTCCCCAACAGCATCATCACCGACAACGGCACCAACTTCGCCAAAGGCGCGCTAGCGCGCTACTGCTCCGTCTCCGGCATCCGGCTTGACCTGGCCTCCGTCACACACCCTCAGTCCAACGGCCAGGCGGAGCGGGCAAACGGCCTCATCCTGGCCGGCATCAAGCCGCGACTCGTCGAGCCACTCGTACGTTCACCCGGCAGCTGGATCGACGAGCTGCCGGCCGTCCTATGGAGTCTCCGGACCACCCCCAACCGCTCAACCGGCTTCACTCCATTCTTCCTTGTCTACGGGGCCGAGGCGATCATCCCCATGGATCTCGAGTTCGACTCGCCTCGGGTCACCCTGTACACGGAGGTAGAGGCCGCGGCTGCACGCGAAGACGGCGTCGACCTGCTAGAGGAGGCGCGACTGCTGGCCCTCAGCCGGTCAGCCATCTACCAGCAAAACCTACACCACTACCACAGCAAGAAGATCAAGCCCCTCGCTTTCCACGAGGGCGACCTCGTGCTCCGGCTGATCCAGCAAACAGCCGGCCAGCACAAGCTATCCTCCCCATGGGAGGGCCCCTTCATCATTAGCAAGGCCTTGCGCAACAACGTGTACTACCTCATCGACGCGCAAAAGCAAAGCAAACGCAAGAGAGACGCCTCCGACGAAGAGACGGAACGCCCCTGGAACGCGAAGCTCCTCCGTCCGTTTTATAGTTGAACCATGTAAGTATGTATCACTACCCCTTTTGGAAATTAATGAAAGCAGCAGGTCCCCCAAACGACACTCGGGGGCTACCTATTCATCTCTATCGAGTTCTTGCGCACTTTACCGCATTCGCCTCCCTCCCGCTGGGTCGACACGGCCGGCTCGGGGGCTCGCCGGCTAGCCCGCGCCGCGTTCTCCTCAACCCGGTCAGTAACATGCGCACCGCCGAAGCCCTATCTGCCATAAGCCACACAACGGCTCCCGGCTGTTCAAGGCTGGCAAGAGCCAAAGGCTGCAAGCATCCTCACGCGAAAAACGGCTAAGTACGAACGACCGGCTCGGCCAACCCGGCTCTTCTCACTTCACGATCCGCCGCACAGACCGGCTGCGCTCCAGCCGGCTTCGCCGCCTGCAGCCGCCGACCCAGTGGGTGTTTCGCTTGCGCTCAAATCCTAAGGCCTAAGTACTAAACGCTCTCTTCTGAGTCCGGCTCCCCGTCCCAGCTACAGACCGGATCCCGACTGTCTGGCAGGCGGGGAGAGGGACGAAAGCGGAAGCGAACAGGAAAATAGCTAAGGGAAAAGAACAAAAGCGAAACTACCAGACGGCAGGCACAAGCATACAAGAGACAAACATGCATTCATATATACAGTAAGGCCCGCGGCCAGTAGTTGATTACATTAAATTCACACACCCCAGTGGGTGGACTTGCCGGCTAACAAAAGTTCCGAGTTCAAAACAAAAGACAGGAAAAATAAAAGCCCTAGGCTGCGGCTTCGTCGGCATCGCTCGGTGCCAGGTCCTCCGTGGTGGCGGTGTCGTCCAGCACGCCGGCGTCGTCGTCCGCGTCGGCGCCCGTCCCGGCCGAGCTGCCCTCCGGGTCCTCGAGCTCCAGGCTGAAGTCATCGGTGGGAAGCTCTGCGCCGTCCGACGCCCGCTCCGGCACGAACTCCCCGTACGGGGCGAACGACGCAATGTCGCTAGCCCGCACAACGATCGACGTCGCCCGCTCTGCCAAGTCCGCCTCCGCCCCAGCCCTCCGGGCACGCAGCTGGTCCAAGTGGATGGTCGAGTACAACGACAGCACGACCCCAAGCGCCATGTCCGCGCCGGCTCGAGCCGCGGAGGCCCTCCACGCGTTGAGTCGTGCCGCGCTGGCCTCCAGCCAACGCGCCAGCCGGCTCACGCTGCTTGGCGCCACCACACCCGGCCAGAGGGCGGCCACCATCGACAAACCGGCTTCGAAAAGCCGGTTCATCTGGCGCTCCACAGCCTCCAAGCGAGCCTTGGCGGCCACGGTGATCTCCGCCACCGACCAGGCGGCGTACTCCTCGACGGCGGCCCCCGCCGCCATCTGCTCCTGCCGGTGGGCGTTCACCGTCGCCTCGGCCGACCCTTGAGTCTCGGGGAAGAACCCTGGAAGAAATGGGAAAGAGGATTGACCAAGACGCCAAAGGGAGGAAAACAGAAAAAAGCAAAAGACACAAGCGAAAACGCTTACGCATGAGGAGCTCGTCGATGTAGAGCGCGTCCTGCAGCGCCTCCCGCTCCCTCATCGCCAGCGCATTGGCGCTGCGGTCGCGGTCCGCCTTGAGCTGGGCGACCTCCTCGGCGGCCTTCTGCGCAGAGAGTCCACCGCCGCGTCCAGCTCGCTCCTGGGGGCGCCGCTCGTCGCCTCGCTGGAGCTCGCCGCCCAGGTCCGCTGCGGCCGAACCGCGCACCCAGCGCTGGTCCCACTGCAGGCCGGCCTCTGTTCGAGTCTAAGCCCCGCGGCCCGCGGCTCCGTCGTCACCAGGGCGCGCGAGCTCCCCGGCGCGGTCTCCGTCCTTGGCGGCGGCGCTCCTCCTCCGCCCGGCGCGGCCTCCGGCTCGCGGTCCCTTCCGCCTCCGCCTCCGGCTCCATCCGCCAGGTCGACAGCCGGCGGCACCTCCTAGTCGGCCGTCGGGTCAGGCTCTGGCTCATGATCGCCGGATTCGCCGTGACCGGCTGCTTCCTCGGCGGCCGCGCGGGCATCGGCCTTCGCTCGGCGGGCCGGGTCATGCACCGCTTTGGAGCGGTGCTCCGCAACCGGCGACGACGGTGGCGACGACACCGTCCACTCCGGCCACGCGGCTTCCTCCGTGACCTGTCGCCGTCTCGCCACGACATCGGCCACGGCGACGCTCCACGCCTTGGCCGACGCCTCGGCCATCTCCCTCTCGGCCTCGGCCCGGGCGCTCCAGGCGTCCCGCTGGGCGTCCTCCAAGGCGGAGCCGGCTTGGCGGGCTGCGAGCACCTCTTCGGTGGTCTCCGCCGCCTCGCGCTCCACCGCGCCGCTCCGGCCCTGCCGCCGGTCGGCCTCCTCTGTGGCTGCCGCTGCCGTGGCAGCCTCCGCCAGCTCGAGCGCGCTCCTGGACGGCGCACGAGAGAGACGAAGAAGAAGAAAAGAAAAGAAAGAACAACAACAACAGCGGCAAGTAAGCCAACAATTCAACCGCAAGAGAATCTTACCCTATGGCCACGGGAACCGCTCGCGTCGGACCCGCCGGCGGCGCCATCCGGCGCGCCTTCTTGGCGGACCTCTTTAGGGCGCCCGTCTGCGCAGCAGCGATGCACTTCGCAGCCGACCGCGCCTCGACCGGCTGCTTCCCGTGCGGCTGGCTTGGGCCCGCCGGCTCCCCAGTCGCCCTCCTCTGCCGCCCCCCGGGGGCGGCCCCGGCGCTCGCCTCCGTGCCCTGAGGAGCTGCATCGCCCATTCCGTCCTCGTCATCTTCGTCGTCATCCGGCCACTCGCGCAAAGTGTCTGTGATCAGAGACTTACCGGCTTGAGCGGAGTCGCCGGCCTCCGCGCCCGCGGGGTGCTCCTCGCCGCCTTCGGCTCCCTCGTTGCCAGCCTCCTCGTCCTCCGGGTCTGATTCGTCCCAGTCCGGCTGCAGAACCATGGGACTCAGACGGTCATGCACCAGCTGCCTCGGGAAAAGCTGCAGCCGGCCCAGGGCGTCAGGGCGCAAGAGAAGGGCGGACACGGCGAAGAACAAGGACCAGAGACTTACCGTTGGCGCCAGGGCGTCCCGGCTGTACGGCTCCTTGCCGAACCGCCCCTCCTTCACCTTGAGCCCGGTGGCAGAGACGTCGTTGACGCGCACGGCGATCTCCTCCGCCGTCAGCTCCTTCGTCGACAGCCGGCAGGGGTCGCGCCGGTCGCTCATATCGCAGATCCGGTGCGGCCACCTCTGTAGCGGCAGCACCCGGCGACCGATGAAGGCGGCAATGAGGTCCACGGCGGTGAGCCCCTCGCGGTCCGTCATCTCCTTGACCCGGTGGCAGATCCCCAGGATCTCCGCGGACAGGCTCTTCGGGTTGTGCCCCCAGTTCAACTTCTCGGCCGGGGGCGCATCGACGATGGGAGGGAGTTTGATGCGGTCGTTGGCCGAGCCCGTGTTCTTCACGTAAAAGAAGGACTTCTGCCACTTTTTGGCGGAGTCCTCGAGCGGCAGCTTCGGGAAGGGGCCCGCCGTCCGGGTAACCGGCACGGCCGCCCCGCACTCGGACATGACACCGGCTCCTGCTCCTTGCTGCTTGAGGTAGAACATCCGGCACCACAGCTCCATGTACGGGAGGATGCCGACGTAGCCCTCGCACATCGTTGTGAAGCCGGCGAGCTGGAGGATGGCATTCGGCCCCAGATGGTGCAGCTGGAGACCGAAGTAGGTGAGGAAGCGCCTGAAGAAGACGCTCGCCGGAAGCCCGAGCCCGCGGAGGAAGTGGGTGTAGAACACCACCACTTCGCCACTCCGCGGCTCCGACGCCATCTCCTCGCCGGGCGCGCGCGCCTCCACCTCCGCCGCCGTCGGCAGCCGCCGCGTGCGGCGAAGATAGGCAATGTCATCGTCGGTGACCACCGACCCCTCCCACGAGCCTTTCGGCGGCGCCATTGACGGGAGCGGGAGAAGCGCGGTCGAGGAAGGAAGAAGGCAGCGGCGGTGGAGCAAGGAGAGAGCGGCCGCGCGAGGGTCGTAGTACGGCGTGGTGGCGTGCCTAGCGGGCGACGGCGCGCAGGCGACGGCGTACAGCGGCGGTGTGCGCAAGAAGGAAGAGGGGAGGCAGAGGCGAAGCAACGGGCGGGGGCAGAGGAGCGAATGCCTCGGGCTCTCCCCCTCCCTTCCCATTTAAAGACCCTGGTCGAACGTGGGGGAGTGGGATCGTTTGCGCCCACGATCCCCACTCCCCCGCAATACACGGGCGCGTTAAGTCACGCCTTAACTGCCCCAAGAACTCCAACAGGCGCGTGCGGCCGCAGTAAATCCCGCGCGCGGGCCGAGGCCGTGGCTCGGGGGGACCCAGCCCACCGCGACATCTCGTCGCGCGCGTGGCCTGGCAGGCCTCTTCAGCCGCTGGGCTGCACGTGGCAGGATTTCATCTGGTGACCGGTGCGCTCCCCCATATCGGCAGGGCCAGCCGGCCGAACCGTTCGAACTCCAGCGAAACCAAGTACCACGACCCGGCTCCCGGAAGCCGGAAAACGGCGGCCCCGAGCCGGCACTACTTCGCCACGCAACCACTCTCCTGCGGGGGGGATAAGCTGTAAAGCCTCTCCCGCTTGGAGCCGGCGAGCCTTTACAGCTTCGGGGACTACTGTCGGGGGGATGACCCCCGGGTAGGCAAGCGAACCCGGAGCCCCCTTTCAAAAATATCGGGGCAGCCCGCGCCCCACCCCGCCGGCTGGCCATCCGGCCGGCTTCCCAGCGCAAGCCGGCTCGGCCCGGCCCCAGGCCGGGTCCGGCAATCCGATGACCGGCTGACGATGGGTCAGCGGGCGTCCCATCGTTCCCCGTGACAAGACAGCCCCCCACGATGGGAGAAAAGGGCTACAGTGCAAACCGTCTCGGGACGGCCGGCCCTGCTGACCGGGACGGCCGGCATCAGCACCAGCGCGCCACTGCAGACCCCCACGACGCCGTTCCCTCCGTGACGCTCGAGGCGACGGGCCACAGTGCCGAGCAGCCGGCGGGCCCCACAGCCGGCGGGGCCCAGCAGCCGGTGGGCCCACAGCCGGCTCCAGACGCCGACGACCGGGTCCCGGCAGGTGTGATTTTACCATTGTAACCCTGGGGGATCGAGCTATAAGACCCCCCAGGAGGCCTCCATGCAGGGGGTCGGCACCCAGTAGCAACGCTCAAACACCCACACACAGGAGAGGCCGAATGGAGAACTAGCTCCTTCTTCCTCCTCCGCCCAAACAGCTCCAGGAGCACCATTGTAACCATTGTGGCCTCTGAGCCTATCAACCCATTCGGCAGGACTAGGGGTGTTACCTCCCCGGAGGGCCCTGAACCTGGGTACGCCTTGTGTCTCCCGCACGCGCGTACCAACCTCGCTTCCGGAACCCACCGGCGTCCTCACGCAGCCCCCCGCTTTTAGCCATCTCATGGCATCTGCCATGATTTCACCACGACAACATGCTAGATGAACTTAGCGGAGCCACCATTTTCTCCAAAATTGATCTTAAAAGTGTCTACTATCAAATACGCATGCAAGAAGGTGATGAATGGAAAACGGCTTTCAAAACCAAATTTGGCTTGTATGAATGGTTAGTCATGCCTATGGGCTTATCTCAAGCACCTAGCACTTTTATGCGTGTGATGCATTATGTTCTCCGCAAATTAATTGGCATTTGTGTTGTGGTATACTTTGATGACATTCTTGTGTTTAGCCAATCGCTTGAAGATCATGTCATACACCTTAGGGAAGTTTTACAAGTTCTTAGAAACGAGCGCCTTTATGCTAATATGGAGAAATGCACTTTTGGTGTTGACAAGCTTGTTTTCTTAGGCTTTGTAGTTTCCTCTAAGGGTGTTCAAGTTGATGAAGCTAAAATTGATGCTATTAAAACTTGGCCACAACCAACCAATTTGCTTCAAGTGCGTAGTTTCCTTGGCTTAGCCGGATTTTATCGTCGCTTTGTGAAGGATTTTAGCACTATTGCATCACCATTGCACGCATTGAGTAAGAAGAATGCACCATTTGTTTGGGGTCCATCCCAAGATACCGCATTTCATGAGCTTAAGAACTTGCTTACACATGCTCCATTACTTGCATTACCCAACTTTGATAAAACTTTTGAAGTGCATTGTGACGCTAGTGGTAATGGCATAGGTGGTGTGTTAATGCAAGAGAAGCACCCTATTGCATACTTTAGCGAAAAACTCTCTGGCACGCAACTTAACTATCCCATCTACAACAAAGAGTTATATGATTTAGTGAGAGTCTTGCATGTGTGGTAACATTATCTCCGACCACGTGAATTTGTTATCCATACGGATCATGAAACGCGTATGTACCTTAAGGGTCAAACTAAATTGAATAAGCGTCATGCTAAATGGATTGAGTTCATTGAGTCATTTTCTTATATTATCAAGTATATCAAAGGTAAAGAAAATGTTGTGGCGGACGCTCTTTCCCACAAGTGCATGTTGGTTACTCAACTTGAGTTGAATGTTATAGGATTTGAGCACATTAAAGACTTGTATGAGCATGATGTTTCATTTGCGATTCCTTATGCCCAATGCCTAACTCATAAAACTTGGGAACAATACTATTTGAAGGATGATTATCTTATGCGAGCTAACAAACTTTGTATTCCTGAGTCTTCTCTTTGTTTGTTACTTTTGCAAGAAGCACATGGTGGAGGACTCATGGGACATTTTGGACGCGACAAGACATTCGCCACGCTCTCCAAGAACTATTTTTGGCCAAAGATGTTTCAAGATGTCTCATGCTACACCAATCGATGCTCTACATGCCGCAAAGCTAAGTCTAAAGCTCAATCTCATGGTCTATATATGCCACTTCCAATTCCATATCAACCATGGGAAGATATTAGTATGGATTTTGTGCTTGGTTTGCCTCGAACTCAAAACAGCAAAGATTCGGTATTTGTTGTTGTGGACCGTTTCTCTAAGATGGCACACTTTATCCCATGTAACAAGAGCGACGATGCTTCACATGTTGCGAATTTATTTTGTAGGGAAATCTTGATATTGCATGGAGTGCCCAAGACGATTGTATCGGACCGCGACGTCAAGTTCCTTAGCTTCTTTTGGAAGACACTTTGCGCCAAGCTCGGAATCAAGCTCCTATTTTCTTCGGCATATCACCCACAAACCGACGGCCAAACGGAGGTCACCAACCAGACACTTTGTACACTCCTGCGCGTGTTGATCAAGAAGAACATAAGGGAGTGGGAGGAATACTTACCCATCGCCGAGTACACCTACAATCGAGCAAGACATTCGACTACCGGCAAGTCCCCCTTCGAGGTCGTCTACGGTTTCAACCCCTTGTCCCCTTTGGACATTCTACCGCTACCACTCCAAGAACGCATCAACATGGGCGCGAGTGCACGAGCGAGCTATCTCAAGAAGGTGCATGAAGATCCAAGGCACACGATCGAACGCCAAGTACAACGCCTCGCGACCAAGCCAACATCGACAAGCACCCCATGGTGTTCAACCCTGGAGATCTTGTGTGGCTACACCTACGCAAAGAATGCTTCCCTAACGAGCGCAAGTCCAAACTACTACCTCGAGCCGATCGACCGTTCAAGGTGCTCGCATGCTACAACAACAATGCCTACAAGATCGACATCCCAAGCGACAAGTACAACGTGAGTGACATCTTCAACATCACGGACTTATCTCCCTTCCATGGTGATGTGGATTACAATCTGAGGATGGGTCTTTCCCAAGGGGGGGGGAGATGATGCGGAGCATCCTACGGTCATCCCCATGGACGTACCTTCGTTTCCCAAGACACCACGTGGACCCATGACTAGAGCACGTGCAAGAGCCATCGAAACCGAGGTGAACTCGCTCCTCTCCGAACTCACACATTCTACATGTTAGACATGGCTACTTGTAACACCCTAGTTTTCACTCCTTGATTTTTTTTCCTTCGCGGGATTTGACTCCCGTCTTTTTTTCGATGTTATTGGTTTTTCTCTCGCTCTTGGGTATATGAAGATGGTCATTTAGCCTTGCCTTTCCTATCCAACCAGAGATTCTCTCCAGTCCAACCTTGCCACCCGAGATATTTTCTCAAGATTTTGCCGCTGAAACCCTACTTTCCGAGCTGCCGGAAGGGAAACCCTAATTCCTTCCGTTACAAAGGAACCCTAATTTCCTTTGATCTGTTGCCTCCCAAACTTTTCCCAGTGATCATCCTATCTCCGTAAACCCTGGATATGCAAAAATATTGCCAAGTCATTTGCAATATTTTTCATTTAAAATTAATTCCTTTTTCTGCTATTTAAAGCAATTAAATCTAGAAAAATATCTATCCATCTCCAAAGTTCATGAAAACTTGTGGAGATATTCTTTGTGATCATATTGAGCTCCCATAAAAATATTGGCAATAATTAAATAAGGGAAATTGCATTTTCCTATTTAAAGCCAATATTGCACTTTGGGCACTTTCCAAAAGAGCTACTATTTTGGTAGCCAGGAAAAATCCCAAATAACTTTTGGAGCTTCTCCTATCCATATATTCACCATTTCCATCAAGAACCCAAGTTCCACAGTTCAAAATTTGAGTGCATCATCCAATTCTTTTATCTAGACCTATTTTGAGGTTGTGAAGCAACTACATTTTATATTGCTTCAAAAATTCTTGAAATTAATCCAGGACCTCACATTCCCTATATGATGTGAGCATGCAAAAATTCACATCATTTTATGTAGCCAATTTCTTCCAAAAATTCCATCTAGTTTCTGTCCAGCAGAAAACTTTGTGAAGGAAGTACCACTTTGGCATTTCTAAATGAGCTGAAAATTTTCCAGTATCTCCATATATCCAAATCATCACTCTCCACAAAAATTCAACCCAATCCATTCAGCCAATTGAGCACAACATCCAAATCCATTTCCTGGACCAAAATTTGCATTACAAAGGAAGTATATGCAAACCAGGTCCAAATGACCTCAAATTTTGCCAGCATCTACAACTTCCTATCACATTTCATTGTGACAAAGATCCAGATCCTCTCCTTCATCCATTTCTCTAGAAAAGTCCATCCAAGGTTGCTGTCAGAATCTGTTTTTGCAAGTTTTCTCACCTCTCAGCCTCCCAGTGGATTCCAGCTACTTCTAGCATCTATTTGACCTCTGAGTCACGCAATAGACATGGTGTTGGGTCAAGTCGTGCGCCAGAGAGCGTTTTGGTGTGGTGACCATGCGGATGGCGGGCAGAAGCGCGCGCTCTGAGCATGGCACCCTTCGTGAGGTCAACTTCGGCCGGCCTCCGCTTGTCTGAGTGTGTCAAACGGCTCCGCGGCGTCCACCTGCCCCTCCCTAGACCCTTCTCCCCTCCGGTTTCCTCCTCCTCACGCCACGGCGAGTGCCGCCATGGCCACTATCACCCCATGATCCGTCGTTGTCTTTCTCTCCGCTGGCTGCTTCCTCCTCGAGCTGTCGCCTCCCTCTGGCGCCGTCAGGTCGGCACCGCGCGCGTCCAACGCCAGCTCACCGCGAGCTCCAGTGCGCGGCTAAGGACGCCACGGCGGCCATCCGTATCTCCTTACCTCGCCGGGCTATAAATAGCCAGTCCCCGGGTCCTCTCGAGCTCACTCCACCACCTCTTCTTCCCCCTAGACCCTCCCCTGCCCGAGGGAGCGAGCCCCGGTCCTCAAATCCGCCCCACGGCCGCCATTGCCGCCCACGGTCTCTGCTCGAATTCGAGCAAGCCGCAGCCCCTCCCTCCCTTCTTTCTCCACCAGTGGAACCTCCAGATCGAGACGAACCTCCCCACCCCTCTGTTTCTTCCCCGAGATGCCTGTGGGCTCAGACTCGAGTCCGGCCAATGGCCACTTCCGCGGGAGACCACGCCGCCGACGTCTCAGTCTTCCCCAGCTGCCGTGTCATGCACCGGTGGCTGCGCCTCGTCGCACTGAGCTTAGTGGTGGCCGAAGCCCCGCCAGACATCCTTTATAGCTCCGGGAATCGCCGGTCGAAGGCGGCTCTGTTCCTCCAGCCAGCGCGCGCGAGGAGGGAGACGGTCCTGCCAGCGGGGCCCCCTCGTCAGCGACACTCCCCTCCCTTCGTTTTTTTAAAGTGGCAGCGCAGTTGGGCCGACCCAGTGGAGCGACAGTCGCAGCAGCGGAAGATTCGGCCCAAGCCAGCCCAAGTGCACAGTGCACTTTTCTTTTTCCGCAGAAAAACTACCAAGGACTTGTGTGTGAATAAATTATTTACAGATTGGTCCCTGGCAGTCAATCATCTATATCTCCGCAACCGTAACTCTGAT
The DNA here is from genome assembly GCA_039707655.1 of Elymus sibiricus. NCBI lineage: Eukaryota > Viridiplantae > Streptophyta > Magnoliopsida > Poales > Poaceae > Elymus > Elymus sibiricus. Next base: position 375,002,921 of record CM077676.1, read on the forward strand.
TCAGGTGAATCCAACGCTCACGTTCTCTATTCGTCGAGCCCGTTCTGATGGTACCCTTTTCACAATATTGACACTTTTTGAAAATGCCCATTTTGCCCCTGCCCTATATCCAGCCTTTCCGAGAGGGAACCCTTTCCGGCGAATTTTTTCCGCGAGGTGATCGCACTTCTTCCCGGAGTATTCCTCGACCCCCAGGCAAGCCGACCATCTGATATATGCCCTAAAGAATTGCTCTGTGTTATTCTTGCGTGTTTAAATGAATATGCTTATGCTCGTGTGCATAGTAGTTGCCTGTATGTGACTCGGAGGAACCCTTGCTTGTATTTCTTTGATGAAGGCACCACACCTGTGTTCTGTGCTGCTTCCGGCCGTCTGGGGTGGATGCCGACTTTATATTTCTCCTTTCAACAACTGTCCCGTGTTCTGAGCTGTTTTTCGGCCGTCTCGGGCAGCTGTTGAATTTCTTTTTGTAGAAGTGACCCTATGCTCTGAGTTGTTCCTCGGCCGTCTTAGGGAACTGCTACATTCTTCTTGTCAACACCGTCTCATGCTCTGAGCTGCTTTTCAGCTGTCTTGAGCCGGGGTTGAGTTATTCCAGTAACGTTCCAGATCTGAGTTGTAAAGATCGTCCTGGTGGCTACTGGTTTATTTGCCAGTTTCATGCAAGGGTTCAGATGGTTGTCAGTTACAGCTAAGACTTGTAAAGTAATAAACTTGCCATTTAATAATTGTTTCACTAATGACTCGGTGTGATATTATATGGAGATTGGTTGTCACGTTTCCATAGCTGTTAATTCATGCATTGTTACTGCTATTGCAAGGATAAGAATATGACTTAATAATGACAACCTCCTCCGTCGGCTGGATCGAGTCATAGTGCCACCGAACCGAGCTCATCAGTGCAGCCACATTTGCCTTAATGGGAAGGCCCTAGCTTGGTCTATTGTCGTGCCTCTTGTCGGTACCACCAAAGAGGGGGGATTATGCGTGCGTGCTACCCTGGCCCGGTAGGCGGCGATAATCCTGTGAGCCCAGTTTATGGTTATGTGCACAGGTCCCCGTTTGGGACAGTTTTGTTTGGCCACGACGGTGGCAGGTGTCAGGAGTGACACAGGGGCCACCCAGGACTTGACCCTGGGAGGGTATGATTGTCGGTGGGGCCGTAAGAGTGTCGGGCAATAGACAAGTTTTTTTGGAGCAGCACCGGTCCACCTGAATGGGAGCACGAGGCCAGGAGCTCCATAGTGTGGGTAAAGTGCGCAACCTATGCAGAGTGTAAATCTATTCGAATAGCCGCGTCCTCGGTCATGGGACACAGTTCGTACTAGGTCACACTATTTGGTCTGTGTCGAGTCTGGAGGAATGAACCATATGATGTTACTAATAATGAACCAGAGAATGGTAAGGTTTGTCAGACTTGCAGTATAGATGCATGGATGTCAGATGATGTCAGGGGTATGATTGCTAGCCATGTGATGGCTATGAGATGAGCGGTTGGATGATCGCAAAGTTTGGATCGGACTTGGATCGTGAGAATATTCGGAGTATGAATTATTTGCTTGATATGCTTTACCTTACTGGATTTACTCCAATAGTTATCATGCTAGATAATCTTGCTATAACATGATGATTAATGCTGCTAGATGATTAATCTTGCTAGATAATCCTGCCATAACATAATAGTTAATGATGTTAAGATAAAAAGTTCATGCTTGAATGCCATGGATTGCTTTGCTTCGTGTATATGTTGGTTTGGTTTGCTTGCGAGTACATTCAAAAGTACTCAGCGGCCTTCAATGTGGCCAGGTTCACCTAAGGATCCGACGTCCACTAGCAAGGAGCTGGAGTGTTCGCGGGCTAGAAGAGTAACCCAGTCAGATCCCTGTGGATTGGAGCCGCACCAAGACCATGCTGCCTTAGATAGAGCTTTTCTGCTGCCATCACCCTTGTAAAATATCATGTAAGACTTATATATCCATTAATAGAAATGCCTGTGTTCATGATACTTGTTGTAAAGGCACACGCCAGTGTGATTTCCTGGGCTGGTGTGTGCGGCGACCATCTGGATACAGTGGTATTCAGGCGGGGCGCCACACTACTACCTCAAACGAAGACCTTGTGTGTGATCAGGTACTTGGAGGAAGGCCATGAAAGTTGCTACCTCCAATGGACAAGATGGCAAGGACACCAAGCGTAAGAAGCAAGAAGAAGAGCTGCCAGGAAGTTACAGCCACCGGACGACCGGCTAGCACCGGACGTCCGACGCCTGGAGGCCCAGCCAGACAGAAGGGCCAGCCGAGGAACGCTATAGCGACCGGACGTCCATCAAGCACCGGACGTCCGACACACTACAGCAACCGGACGTCCAGCCTCCTCCGGAAATCCAAAGTCTTCCGGACGACCAATGCACCGGACGTCCGACCGCCGCCGGACATCCGACGCCGCCTGACCAGAGCCAAATTGCCGGAAGTCCGGACTCCACCGGACGTCCGGACCCTCACGAGCCACCGGACGACCGGCAGCGTCCGGACGTCCGACGCCTGTGTGTGCACCACCTCTCAGGCCGAGGCCCATGTACCCCTTCACCCTCCTAGACTATAAATACTCGTCTCCTACCTATGTTTTAGGGTTAGCAAAGTATATTGAGACATTTGAGTAGAGTTTTGCTCCTTGTATCTCCTCTTGGGGAATCAAGACCTCTCTAGGGAGAAGGATCTCCATCATAGGATCATCAAGACCTCCTAAGGGAGAAGGATCTCATTTAGATCATCAAGACCTCACCTACTTTGTAGTGAGAAGAACTTTACCTTGTGCTTGTTTCCATGGATTGATCTTGTATGCTTGTGGATCTCATGTATGCTATCCTAGTGGATGTGTGATTTGGGTTTGTTTGAGTGAATTCCCTTTTGTTGTTCTTGTTTTTCTTCCCTTTTTCCCCCTCCAAGTGTGAAAAGATCGTCAATTAGGGTTCCACCCTACATCAGAGGGGGAGATGGGCCTTGATCAAAAAGTGCAACTTGCCTGGTAGTCGATGAAGTTATTAATATCTCGTTGACACGATGACTCTCTCCGCAAATTACTCACAATCTATACGTGAAAGTAGTTGCAATCGAATAAACTCCAAATCCAATGTAAGAACCAAATGAACACATATATTATGGAATATAGATAATCATAGGGAATGCTGGGTGGAACTCTTACAGTGTAGATACGAAGCTCGTTGACTTGGATGGACAATATAGATGACCTCAGGTTGAAAAAATAGAGCAAAGAGAAATTTTGTCGGGAAAGTTGAACGACGGGCCTCCAGATTGGATCTGCAGTTAAAAACGTCTGTTTGGAACAGATCATATGAGTAGATGCACCTTGTCAAACAAATCATGAGAATAACTGTGATTTTAACGGAAGGTTACCAGGGGAGGTTCGCTGTATCTGATGCCCTATTTATAAGTCAAAGAAACAAGGCTTGCGCGTCAAGGAAAATACTAGGACACAACATGTGCGTGATGGAGTCAGTGTAACGGAAGTAAACGAGAGGGCTCGTTCTCGGGCACCTAATGGGCGGGGGCGGAGCTAGCGAATTGCCAAAGCCTGGGCACACTATAAGCTAAAATTAAGCCTAGTCTATCAAACGCCACAAGTATCATATATTTGGATAAATGTCATGTGCAATATATACACTAATGTTTCATAGATCATAGAAGTAAATAAAAACATGAGATATAATACCAATTAACTTGCTAAAAACTAACCACACAACCAAACCTTTCGACATCTCGACGACAAAGTCCAATCTCTGATGTTCATCGTCGTGCACACACGAGAATCTACAAGATATAACACATTAACAAATTATATAATTTCCATTGAAATTAAAATCATTAATGAGAGTAAATCATACCAATAATGTGCTAATTGAACCTAGGCAAATGCCCTTTCGGAAACTTCATGGCTTGAAACAGCTTAATAATGGCATCATCATCAAGTCCTTTAAAAAAATCCTCCACTCAGTGTAGCAAATCATCGAGTCATTAAAAAATGTATTATTCATCTTTCACTTGTAAATTTCTTCTAGTGTCAACAAAAAATCAGCGCAATTCTATAATTAAACAAACAAATATGGAGCCAACACAATCATCGATCAATTGCACAATTTACCAATATATATTATAGATAAATAACCCACCTAGGTGTCGCTTGCCACCGTAGCCCTAGTTATTGGCAGTTTGCTGCCCTTGCTGCCTCTTGACCGCGGCCTTGCACGCCAGTGTTGCACGTGTGGCTACCATTCGTCCGAGCCGGAGTGGAATTCCCACCATAGGGGCTACCGCTTTGACTCCCATGGTTCCTCTTTTGATCCCGATCACTGCTAGCAGGAGTAGTAGCCTGATTGGAGGCCCGGCCATGCACCATCTCCTGTGGTCTTGCCGGCTGTCCATATTGCGCGCCTCCGCCAGTCCACCTTGCCTGCCGCCGCCTCCAACGTTGGAGTAGCTAGGGCTGCACGTCGTGCGGCCCGGCGCACAGCGAGGCAAGCGATGCGCTGGATGCAGCCTTATTTTTTTAGGGGAAATATGGCCGGCCTTTATTCAATAACAATGGTTTTGGGTACAATAAAGGGGTCTGAGTGTTAGGTTGATCTCGTCCCGTGTGGGCCCAACGGCCCACCGGGCCCTTAGATCCGCGCCCTGATCTGGGGCGCCCAACACACTATGGTTGACGGCCCCCTGTCACCTGCGCTATATAAAGAGGTGGGGGCCGGCGGCACGTGGTACGAGGTTCGTCGCGTTGCCGCACACCCCACCGACACACCCACCGATCTAGGGTTTCACGCAGTAGTGACGGGAAGCACCGCCACCGCCACTACTCTCTGCCATTACTGCCCACTCGCCATCCACCATGGCCACCGGCTCGAGCTCCTCGGGCCAAGGAGAAGGTAAACTACAAATCTGATCTACCCTAGCAGATCCTAAAAGATCCCATCAATGGTATCAGATGCTACATCTAGGGTTCTAGATCTCCTTCGGTAAAAGGAAAAGAAGATCAAAAGATCAAAAGAAACGGAAAAGAAACAACAACAACAACAACAAAATGCGCCGCCGTCAGGCCGCGCCGTTCCTCTCGATTCGGACGCGCATCGGCAAGCCGAGGCGTCTGGAAGAAGAACCACTGGAGCTAGCACAATGGCTCGCCGGAAAAGAAAGGAAAAAGACAAAAAAAGGAGGTCAGCACTGCGGCCAAATCCCTCGACGGCGGCGCGCTCACCACTAGGGAAGACGCGCGACCGGCGAGGAGGATGGCCACGGCGCAAAGTGGCCGCGCTCCTCTTCTCTCGCGGAAAAGGAAAGGGGGGAGCCTCGCTGCACCTCTCTGTCTCTCTCTCTCTCGCATGGAAATGGAGAGGGGAGGGGGAAGGGGTTGGCTCGTGGGGTGCCGCCCTGGCTCGCCGCTCCGCCCTGGCTCGCGGAGCCGGAACCGAGCGAGCGGGCGAGAGAGGAGCGAGCGGGCGAGTGCAGCGCGGTGGGGGCGCAATGGCGCTAGGGTTACGGGAAGGGGTGGCTGCAGCTGGTTTTACCCGACCGATCTGCGCGGACGACCGTCGGATTTGATCCGACGGCAACCAGCGAGCGGCGCCGCCCCCCCCCAGCGGGCCGATGGGCCAGAGCAGGCCGTTGGGCCGAAAGGGAGAGACTGCGCCTCAGGCTCCGCGTCGCGCTCACTGGGCGGGCTGTGGGCCGCCGGTGTGAAAGAAACGGGCCGCGCAAAAAAATTTCTCTGTTATTTTTTACACAGCAGAGTTTGATGAATTTTGTCCAATTTTTGGGTAAATTTCATATAGTTTTGAATTCTATTCAAATTGATCCAACGAAATATTTGTTTAGAAAATAGAAACGTGAAAAAGATACTTCTGAAAAGAATAAAGTTCATGAATTTTTATTCATGTTTTCCGCTGCAAAATAAATAAAAGTGCTCTTTTAAAAGTAAATAGAACAAAAGTGAAATTAAAAAAATTTAAAGAGCATGTTAAAGTGATTATTGAAATAATTATGATCCTGTTATTTTTATGACCAACATTGTTAATAACATGATCATGATCTGTTATTGTTATAAAAGATGCATTTATTTCTATTTTTGCCCAACGGTGGTATAGTTTTAATTGCATAAACAGTTGTATGTTTAATTTTGACCAACGTTGGATTAATGCATGCAATTGTTGTTATGATCTCACTTAATCGTGGTTTCAGGAGGTTTCCACTTGATGAGTTGCCTCAAGGATGTTCCAACCCTCAGAGGCGATAACTACACTGAGTGGAGAAAGAAAGTTGACTTAGCCTTCATTTGTGCTGAGGTGGACTGGGTTGTGGACACCCCACAGCCGGTCAAACCACCAGCGCCAGTCAGAGGTGCAGAAGATGATGATGCTGCTTGGGCGAAAAAGGAGAGGGATCATGCTCCAGTGGAGATGTCATATACCCTCGAAAACCAATAGTGGCTCACCGCCAATAAAAAGTGCATGGCTTTCATAAAGAACACAATTGAGAACGCTATTGTGGGCTCAATTGCAGAGTGTACTTCCGTAGGGGAGTTTCTTGAAAAGATAAAGAGCCAGTTCACTGGTTCTTCAAAGATATATGCTACCCAGTTGCTAAAGAAGCTGGTGACAGAAAAGTACACAGGCGATGGACATGGCATAAGAGAGCACATCCTCAGGATGAGCAATATGGCAGCGAAGCTTAAACCCATGGATGCAGATTTGGAGCTCAAGCCTGCACTCCTTGTTCATCTGGTTATGGCTTCACTGCCGAAAGAGTTTGACACCTTTGTTGTCAACTACAACATGTCGCCTGAAAAATGGGACATTGAAAAGACTATAGCCATGTGTGTGCAAGAAGAGGAAAGACTTAAAACCTCACATGGTGGATTTCTGAACTATGTGAAGGATAACAAGAAAAAGAACTACAATAACAATGGCAAAGGTTCCCCTTCAAAGCCACACGGAAAAGCTCAATATCAGCATCAGCAAAAGTCTTTCCCAGTGGACAAAGATACATGTCTCCATTGTAAGAAAACTGGGCACTATAAGAAAGATTGCCCTGGTTGGCTAAAGTCAATAATGGCAAAGAAAGGTAACAACATTGTTTCCTTTGTAAATGAATCCTTGTATACACAGTTTTTGAAATCTACTTGGTGGATTGACTCAGGAGCAACTGTTCATGTTGCAAATTCATTACAGGGATTCCATTCGACGCGGACTACGCAAAGAAGCGAAAGATGCAATGAATTAACAATGGTATCAGCCAGATTGGTTTTGCTTTTTGGTAGGAAAAGGAAACGGGAGTTCTAATCCCGCAAAGGAAATATCCCCTCCCCGAAGAACCCTAAAGTGACAGGGCAAAGGAACTCACCGGAGAGGGCCTCGGGCTCGCCGGAAAAGCTGCGCCGCCGCAAGGCCGCGCCATTCCTCTCGATCCAGACGCGCATCGGCAAGCCGAGGCGTTGGAAGAAGAACAAGTCCACCGCAGCCAAACCGTTCGACGGCGACGCGCTCACCGCGAGGTGAACGCGCGACCGGCGAAGGGGATAGCAACGGTGAACGCCGACCGCGGGCGGAGATGGGATCTGGGAGTGCGGCTTGCTCGCGTTTTCCTCTCTCTCTAGCCCGGGCGGTGTTGGAGGAAAGGAGGGGGAAGGGAAAGATGGGGGCTCGCGTGGCAAGGTGGTTCAAGACGCCGTCGCTGGCGGCCAGTCAGAGCCTCTCCGGTGGATGGGCTCCGCTGCGACGGAGCTAGAGGCGAGCGGCGCGTGCGAGGGGGGGAAATGAACTAGGGTTCCCCTCCCCCCCCCCCGACGGCGCTGGAGCCTCGTTTTGATCAGCCGATCAGCGCGGGTGACCATCGGATCTGATCCGACGGCCAGGATCGGGCGGCGCCGGCTCAGTGGGCTATTGGGCCGAAAGAGGAGGTGGGCGCAGCTGAGCACTGGGCTGTGGCCGGCTCGCGCGGCGTGGCAGGCCGTGGGTCGGTTTTAGCCTCCACTGCGTGCCTCGCGCGCACGTTGGGCCGAGGCCGGGCTGCGCTGAAGTTTTTCTTTTGTTTTTTGTCTAGTTTCTGGGCAAATTTCATACAGTTTTTCTTTTCTATGCAAAATTATCCAAAGAAAATTCTGTCTAGAAAAGAAAAAGAAATGCCTCTGAAAAGTATAAAGTTCATGAATTTTTATTCATATTTTCCGTTGCAAAAGTAAATAAAAGTGCTCTTTTAAAAGGAAAATAGAACTAAAGTGAAATTAAATTTTAAGAGCATGTTAAAGTGATTATTGAAACAATTATGATCATGTTATTTTTATGACCAACGTTGTTAATAACATGATCATGATTTGTTATTGTTATAAAAGGTGCATTTATTTCTACTTTTGCCCAACGGTGATATAGATTTAATTGCATAAAGAGTTGTATGTTTAATTTTGACCAACGTTGGATTAATGCATGCAATTGTTGTTGTGATCTCACTTAATTGTGGTTTTAGGAGGTTTCCACTTGATGAGTTGCCTCAAAGTGAACCTCCTACCGTGTGCGTCCGGCTCCCCCACCTCTTTATGTAGCGCGGCGACAGGGGGCCACCAACCAGAGAACGGTTGGGCGCCCCCGATCAGGGCGCGGGTCAAGGGCCCGTCGAGCCGTTGGGCTCGATTGAGAGGAGATCAACCTAACATTCTCCCCCTTGATCTCAACTTTCCTTTTAACTTTATACTTTATGCTTTACTAGTTTCATCACCGATCAGTACATAGAGCATGTTTCATCATCACAGCTCAATTGCTGATAGAATCAGACAGCTACAACATACCTCTCTGTTTTGAAACAAATTCTGTTCCTTTTGGGCCTCTCATGATCCAGGAATCATAGGCTTTCCCTTAAACCCATGCCGGCTAAGTGTTCCTTGAACACATTGGGTGGTAAGCCTTTCGTAAGCAGATCCGCAAGCATATCCTTTGTCCTTATATGCTCGAGACTTATAGTGTGATCCTGGATTTTATCTTTCACAACATAATACCTTATCTCTACTATTTTGGCAGCATTACTCGACTTGTTGTTGTGAGCATAGAATACTGCGGGCTGGTTGTCACAGTACATCTTTAGTGGTTTGTCAATACAATCTACCACTTTCAAGTCGGGTATGAATTTCTTTAACCATATCGCCTGCCCCGTGGCCTCATAACATGCTATAAATTCTGCATACATCGTGGACGATGCAACTATTGACTGTTTGGAGCTTCTCCACGAAATAGCCCCTCCAGCGAGAGTGAACACGTATCCTGACGTGGATTTTCTATCATCTCTGTCTCCCGCAAAATCTGCGTCTGAATACCCTCTTATCTCTAGGGAATCAGATCTCATGTATGTTAGCATGTGATCCTTCGTGCCTTGCGCATAACGCAATGCTTTCTTTACCATCTTCCAGTGCTCTGTGCCTGGATTCTCTTGATATCTACCGAGTACCCCGGTGATAAAAGATAAGTCAGGGCGAGTGCACACTTGTGCATACTGTAAACTTCCAACAGCCGAAGCATATGGTACTGCTTTCATTTGATCGATCTCGTACTGGTTCTTGGGACATTGGAATTTCCCAAAACTGTCGGCCTTGACTATAGGAGCAGGTGTGGCTTTACTCGCATGCATATTATACTTTTTAAGAACCTTTTCTAAATATGCCTTCTGCGATAGTCCTAAAACTCCATTTTTCCTATCTCGGTGAATTTCTATGCCCAAAACATATGATGCTTCACCAAGATCTGTTATATGAAAAATTGAGGACAAGAGCTTCTTTGTTTCTTGCAGCAGACTAACATCACTGCTAGCTAGCAAGATATCATCCACATACAAGATTAGGAAAATATATTTCCCATTTTTAAACTTTGCATAAATGCAGTTATCATCAATATTTTCTTTAAATCCAAAACTTTTAATTGTCTCATTAAACTTTAGATACCACTGTCTAGAGGCTTGCTTTAATCCATAAATAGATTTCTTCACGCGGCATCCCATATCTTCCTTGCCTTCCATGATAAAACCCTTGGGTTGTTTCATGTAAACCTTTTCTTTTAAATCCCCGTTCAGAAATGCCGTCTTTACATCCATTTGATGTAGCTCTAAATCAAAATGCGCGACTAATGCCATTATGATTTTGAAGGAATCCTTACATGAGACTAGGGAAAATGTTTCATTGTAATCTATCCCTTCTTTTTGTGTAAATCCTTTCGCCACAAGTCGTGCTTTATACTTTTCTACATTCCCATTGGAGTCATACTTAGTTTTGTAGACCCATTTACAGCCTACTGTTTTGGCTCCTTTACGAATTTCCTCTAAGTCCCAAACATCTTTGGAACTCATCGATTTCATCTCGTCTTCCATTGCCTCCAGCCACTTTGATAAGTGAGGGCTTCTCATGGCTTCTTCATATGAAGTGTGATCACCTTCCATTAACTATTTATGTGTTATAAACTTAATAATCAGTAGAAATAGCTGACCTTTTGGGTCTTGTAGACCTTCTAAGGGCCTCACCCCTAGGCTCATTATGTGCCTCACCTTCCGGCACATCTTCTAAAAGTGGCTGCTGCACCTCCCTTTCATGCTCAACGACGGGTTCAGTCGGCTCCTGACGGACAGGTTCCAGATCTTCTCCCATAGTTGTCATGGGTGGAGTTACAACAGGTGCTTGCATCGACCTCAGGGATTGTTGATGCAGGTACAACAGGTAGTGAGAAAAATGGCTCCTGATTCATCGGATTAGGTGCATGCACCCTCTTCTCCTCAAGATCAATTTTCCGAGCTACCATGCTCCCCCTCATCATTTCATCCTCTAAGAAGACTGCATGTCTTGTTTCTACAAACTTTGTGTATCTCTCTGGACAGTAGAAACGAAAACCTTTTGATCTATCAGGATAGCCAATGAAGTGGCAACTGATTGTTTTGGAATCTAACTTTGCAATATTTGGATTAAACACTTTGGCCTCAGCAGGGCTCCCCCACACCCTTAAGTGTTGTAGGGAGGGCACTCTTCCTGTCCACAACTCGTACGGTGTTTTGGGCACCGACTTGCTTGGTACTCTATTGAGAATGTGAATGGCGGTTTTAAGCGCCTCCATCCATAATCCCAATGGCAAGGTGGAGTAACTCATCATGATGCGCACCATATCCATAAGAGTACGGTTACGCCTTTCAGCTACTCCATTTTGCTGAGGCTCGCCCGGCATTGAATATTGGGCCACTATGCCAGTCTCTAGTAAGAACTTTGCAAAAGGTCCAGGGACTTGGCCATATGGAGTGTGCCGACCGTAGTACTCTCCCCCACGGTCAGATCTTACTATCTTTATTCTTTTATCATGCTGATTTTCAACTTCAGCTTTGAATATCTTAAATTTATCCAACGCTTCAGATCTTTCTTTGATTGGATAAATATAACCATATCGGGAGTAATCATCTGTGAATGTTATGAACGAGTCATAGCCATCCACACTTTTCACAAGTAACGGTCCACAAATGTCAGTGTGAATGATTTCTAGTGTTCATGTGCTACGGTTTGCACCCTTTTTGATTTGTTTTACATACTTTCCTTTAATGCAATCTATGCATTGCTCTATGTCTGAGAACTCTAATGGAGGAAGAATTTCATTTTTAACTAGTCTTTCTATTCTCCCCCTCGAAATATGGCTCAAGCGACAGTGCCATAATTTCGACGAGTCATGAGTTCTCTTTCTTTTCTTTTGTTCTTTATCCGACGCGGAAACATGCTCATTCACATTACACACAAAATGCACTTTTTCACGTAGAGATAATAAATAAAGCTCATCGTGTAGGAAAGCAACACCCACATGAGTATTATTAAACCACATGGCACACTTGCCATGTCCAAAATGACATTCATAATGATCTTTATCCAAACACGAAACACTAATTAAGTTTCTGTGACATGAAGGAACATATAAAACATCTCTAAGCAGAAGCTTGAATCCATCAACTAACTCCAGGGAGATGTCGCCGACAGCTTCAACTTCTGCTTCAACGCCATTTGCTACTTCAATGCATCTTTCGCTTCTTTGCGTAGTCCGCGTCGAATGGAATCCCTGTAATGAATTTGCAACATGAACAGTTGCTCCTGAGTCAATCCACCAAGTAGATTTCGACAACTGTGTATACAAGGATTCATTTACAAAGGAAACAACGTTGTTACCTCTCTTTGCCATTATTGACTTTTGCCAATCAGGGCAATCTTTCTTATAGTGCCCAGTCTTCTTACAATGGAGACATGTATGTTTGTCCACTTGGAAAGACTTTTGCTGATGCTGATATTGAGCTTTTCCATGTGGCTTTGAAGGGGAACCTTTGCCATTCTGATTGTAGTTCTTTTTCTTATTATCCTTCACATAGTTCAGAGAACCACCATGTGAGGTTTTAAGTCTTTCCTCTTCTTGCACACACATGGCTATAGTCTTTTCAATGTCCCATTTTTCAGGCGACATGTTGTAGTTGACAACAAAGGTGTCAAACTCTTTTGGCAGTGAAGCCATAACCAGGTGAAAGAGGAGTGCAGGCTTGAGCTCCAAATCCGCATCCATGGGTTTAAGCTTAGCTGCCATGTTGCTCATCCTGAGGATATGCTCTCTTATGCCATGTCCACCGCCTGTGTACTTTTCAGTCACCAGTTGCTTTAGCAACTGGGTAGCATATATCTTTGAAGAACCAGTGAACTGGCTCTTTATCTTTTCAAGAAACTCCCCTACGGAAGTACACTCTGCAATTGAGCCCACAATAGCGTTCTCAATTGTGTTCTTTATGAAAGCCATGCACTTTTTATTGGCGGTGAGCCACTATTGGTTTTCGAGGGTATATGACATCTCCACTGGAGCATGATCCCTCTGCCTTTTTGCCCAAGCAGCATCATCATCTTTTGCACCTCTGACTGGCTCTGTTGGTTAGACCGACTGTGGGGTGTCCACAACCCAGTCCACCTCAGCACAAACGAAGGCTAAGTCAACTTTCTTTCTCCACTCAGTGTAGTTATCGCCTCTGAGGGTTGGAACATCCTTGAGGCAACTCATCAAGTGGAAACCTCCTGACACCATAATTAAGTGAGATCACAACAACAATTGCATGCATTAATCCAACGTTGGTCAAAATTAAACATACAACTGTTTATGCAATTAAATCTATATCACCATTGGGCAAAAGTAGAAATAAATGCACCTTTTATAACAATAACAAATCATGATCATGTTATTAACAACGTTGGTCATAAAAATAACAGGATCATAATTGTTTCAATAATCACTTTAACATGCTCTTAAAATTTAATTTCACTTTAGTTCTATTTTCCTTTTAAAAGAGCACTTTTATTTACTTTTGCAGCGGAAAATATGAATAAAAATTCATGAACTTTATACTTTTCAGAGGCATTTCTTTTTCTTTTCTAGACAGAATTTTCTTTGGATAATTTTGCATAGAAAAGAAAAACTGTATGAAATTTTCCTAGAAACTGGACAAAAAACAAAAGAAAAACTTCAACGCAGCCCGGCCTCGGCCCAACGTGCGCGCGAGGCACGCAGCGGAGGCTAAAACCGGCCCACGGCCTGCTGCGCCGCGCGAGCCGGCCACAGCCCAGTGCTCGGCTGCGCCCACCTCCTCTTTCGGCCCAATAGCCCACTGTGTCGGCGCCGCCCGATCCTGGCCGTCGGATCAGATCCGACGGTCACCCGCGCCGATCGGCTGATCAAAACGAGGCTCCAGCGCCGTCGGGGGGGAACCCTAGTTCATTTCCCCCCCCTCGCATGCGCCGCTCGCCTCTAGCTCCGCCGCAGCGGAGCCCATCAACCGGCGAGGCTCTGACTGGCCGCCAACGACGGCGTCTTGCACCACCGCGCCGCGCGAGCCCCCATCTTTCCCTTCCCCCTCCTTTCCTCCAACACCGCCCGGGCTAGAGAGAGATGAAAACACGACCGCACCGCGCTCCCAGATCCCATCTCCGCCCGCAGTCAGCATTCACCGTTGCTATCCCCTTCTCCGGTCGCGCGTTCGCCTCATGGTGAGCGCGTCGCCGTCGAACGGTTTGGCCGCGGTGGACTTGTTCTTCTTCCGACGCCTCGGCTTGCCGATGCGTGTCCGGATCGAGAAGAACGGTGCGGCCTTGCGGCAGCGCAGCTTTTCCGGCGAGCCCGAGGCCCTGTCCGGTGAGTTCCTTTGCCCTGTCACTTTAGGGTTCTTCGGGGAGGGGAGATTTCCTTTGCGGGATTAGAACTCCCGTTTTTTCCATGAGCTCTACATGCCGACCAGAATCTAAATTTACCGAGTATCTAGCTATCAGGTGAGCCTCTCCATTTGATACACGCCCTTCATAAACAAAGGTCACCTCCTCAAACATGCTTTTGTGCCTTGCTATTTCATGTAGCACTGAGCTGTAGCTGCACTGGCTGCCTTAATATTACGTACTACCCCCTGAGCATCCGACGCCACTCGCAACTTCTGCAAATGTAAATCTTCCACCAAACAAAGCGCCTCACAACATGCTATAGCTTCCAAACTTGCAGGGTCCGCCACACCTGCACAGACTCGCATTGATGAACCAAGATAGTTCCAAAAGAATCGCGAGCTATAGCCGCTGCCGCCCCTTGGCCCGAGTTCTTTGGGACTGCACCATCAACATTGATCTTTATAATACCTGCTGGTGGCGGTAACCACTTCGGAGCTTCATGACCTGTGCGTCCCATAGTTTGTTGCTGAACCGGTGAAATTTGTTCAAGTTCTGAAATATAGTTCTGCACAAAGCCAATAACTGAGACCAGACTTTGATATATATTATCATGCAACGCCTTCCTTCTCGCACTCCATATAGCCCACAATGCAGCCTCGTGATCGTCGATGGATTCACATTCTTTTCAAAGGCCACGAGCTGACTACCCTATTGTGGCCCACGTAAAAAAAATAAGGGATGGGCCTGCCTATGGCGTTCTGGTTTGGTGTAACTAAGCCCAAAACTAGCCAATTCATCACGAGGCTGCTGTATTTTTTACGAAATCACTGATTAAGGAGTACTCCTTCCAAAGATCACTTCTACTTCTCCAGATTGCGACAAGTGGCGTGCTGCATGTGTGACACTTATCGCAACCTGTGAGTTTTCCTTTTTTGTAGATCCATTTATTTAAAACGTTTTATCTCTTAAACCGTGCGTGCAAATCTCGAACCGTTTTCACCGTTGGATTTCTCGCGTTGAGATCTTTAAAACCAGATCCATGTTGATAGGTTTTGACGAATTTTTTTCACAAAAAAACACATGCCTCTCGCGGAAGGAAAAAACGTGTTTTTTTGCCGTTTCCGAGAGGCACCGCCGTGCCTCTCGCGGAAGAACAAAAAAAATGAAAATGTGTTTTTTCCATTTCCGAGAGGCACACTCGTGGAAGCAAATCCGTGCCTCTCGCGGAAGCAAAATCGTGCCTCTCGCGGAAGGAAAAAATGAAAACACATTTTTTTTCGTTTTCAAGAAGGTCGTGCCTCTCGCGGAAGCAAATCCGTACCTCTCGCGGAAGCTAAACCGTGCCTCTCACGGAAGGAAAAAATAAAAATGTGTTTTTTTCATTTCCGAGAGGCACGGCCGTTCCTCTCGCGGAAGGAAATCTGTGCCTCTCGCGGAAGCAAAACCGTGCCTCGCGGAACGAAAAAAATGAAAACGCGTATTTTTTCTGTTTTCGAGAGGCACGGCCGTGCGTCTCACGGAAGCAAAACCGTTCCTCTCGCGAAAGCAAAAAAACGCATTTTTTCACGCAATTCTTTTTTCCAAAAGCTAAGAAAGACCGGTGAAAAACCGAAAAGCCAAAAAAACTGAAAAAATATATCTAAAAAGCCGAAAACGCGTGCGAAAAAATAAAATAAAAACAAAATCCGAAGGTGAAAGTTCATTTGCTCCCTTGGTAGTTTTGGTAATTCATTACAACATATATCTCATTGAACTAATAAACATTCAAGTGAAAGATTTCAAGAAGTTCAATGATTGGCATGGCAAGGACTAGGGAATGTGAACCCCTCAAAATGCTAAGGACATGCATTGGCAAAAGCTCAAGACTCTTCATTTTTGGTTTAGTGATCCAAGATCACATTGAGTCCATAGGAAAGACAATACTATTAAAAGGGGATGAGGTTTTGATAATGATCTATTTGCTCAAGTGCTTAGTGATATTGCTCCAAAATCATCAGCCACTTTCTCTATCCAAACTTGTCCAAACTTCCAAAGTCTAACTCAGTTCCACCAAATACTATTCATCCGGACCCACCGAGTTCATCAAGACAGTGCCACAGCCTAAACCCTAACAAATCGGATCCACCGATATGGATCTCGGTCCCACCGAGATGGGTGACCATCTTTGTGTTGCCTTGTTGCAATCATTTCGGTCCCACCGAAATTGCACTCGATAACACCGAGATGGAGTGACCAAGTTTCTGTTGCCAAGTTGCATCATTTCGGTCCCACCGAGATTATGCAATTGGTGCCACCGAGACTGGGTCTTGCCCTTACCATTGCACTTCGGTTGCTCCGAGATGTTCCCAGTCGGCCCCACCGAAAACCCCAATGTTCATATCTTTTACACAGGTCGGTCTCACCGAGATTTCGAATCGGTGCCACCGAGTCAGGTCAAAAGTGTGTAACGGTTGGATTTTGTGTGAAGGCTATATATACCCCTCCACCACCATCTTACCAAGTAAGAGAGCCATCAGAACGTGCCTACATTTCCCCATACATTTTCTGAGAGAGAACCACCTACTCATGTGTTAAGATCAAGATATTCCAATCCAATCATTTGAACCTTGATTTCTAGCCTTCCCCAAGTTGCTTTCCACTCAAATCTTTCTTCCACCATTCCAAATCTGTGAGGAAGTTCTTGAGTGTTCGGGAGACTATCACTTGAAGCACAAGAGCAAGGAGTTCATCATCAACGCACCGTCTATTACCTTTTGGAGAGTGATGTCTCCTAGATTGGTTAGGTGTCACTTGGGAGCCTCCAAGATCATGTCGAGTTGAACCAAGGAGTTTGTAAGGGCAAGGAGATCGCCTACTTCATGAAGATCTACCCCGAGTGAGGCTAGTCCTTCGTGGACGTAAGCCATGGTGGAATAGGCAAGGTTGCTTCTTCGTGGACCCTTCGTGGGTGGAGCCCTCCGTGGACTCGCGCAACCGTTACCCTTCATGGTTGAAGCCTCCATCAACGTGGACGTACGATAGCACCACCTATCGGAACCACGCCAAAAATCATCGTGTCTTCATTGCGTTTGAAATCTCTGATCCCCTCCTTTACTTACATGTGCAATTGTTTACTTTCCGCTGCTACACTCTTAGAATTGCATGTGTAGGGTGTTACTTGACTTGGTATACTTGCTAAAATCTGCCTACAACTAAAATTGGGAAAAGGATAGATTTTTATTTAGTCAAGTAGTCTAATCACCCCCCCTCTAGACATACTTTCGATCCTACAAGTGGTATCAGAGCTTTGGTCTCCATTGCATTGGTTTCACAACCTAGGAGAGTATGGCATCTAGTGAGGGTAACTATCACCGTAGAGGTCCATATTTTGATGATACAAATTTTGCTAGTTGGAAACATAAGATGAAAATGCATATTCTTGGTCATAACCCCGCCGTTTGGGCTGTTGTTCGTGTTGGCTTGCAAGGTGAATTCTTTGAGGATGGTAAGGAACCGGATCATGAAGCAACCGCGGAAGAATTGAAGATGTTGCAATACAATGCTCAACCTTGTGATATTCTTTTCAACGGTTTGTGCCCCGGGGAGTTCAACAAGATCAGCCGCCTCGAGAATGCGAAGGAAATTTGGGATACTTTGGTTGATATGCACGAGGGTACCGAGTCCATCAAGGAATCTAAGTTGGATGTGTTTCAAAGTCAACTTGACAAGTTCAAGATGAAGGATGGTGAAGGAGTCGCTGAAATGTACTCTAGGCTTGCTCTCATCACAAATGAGATTGCCGGCTTAGCAAGTGAAGAGATGACCGACAAATTCATCATCAGGAAGATCCTTAGAGCTTTGGATGGAAAATATAATACCGTGTGCACATTGATCCAAATGATGCCAAATTACAAAGATCTCAAGCCCACGGAAGTCATTGGAAGGATTGTTGCTCATGAGATGTCACTCAAGGACAAAGAGGAGCTACACAACAAATCAAGTGGTGCTTACAAAGCCTCAACCGATGCTCCCACAACTTCAAGTGACAAGCTAGTATCCAATGAAGAGATAAGCCTAATGGTGAAAAGATTCAACAAGTTTTACAAGAACAAAGTAAAAGAAAGAAGCTCTAGCTCAAGATACTATGAGAGAAGATCATCAAGTCGTGACCGAAATTGCTACAATTGTGGAAGACCTGGACACTATTCCAATGAGTGTACAGCACCTCACAAGAAAAGAGACGAATCACCAAGAGGAAGACATAGAAGAGATGAATCACCTCACAAGGAGAGAAGGAGTAGAGATGATCGTTATGAACGAAGACCCTCTCGAAGAAGCAAGGATTCGGAAAGGAAGGACAAGTCATCCAAGAGCTACACAAGAAGAAGACATCAAGCTCATGTTGGTGAATGGATTTTCGGCTCCGACTCTGACAACCACTCCGAGAGAAGCTATCACTCCAACTCCGACTATAGTCAAGATGAAGGTGTTGCCGGACTTGCTCTTGTGTCATACAACTCCTATGATCTATTCGATTCACCAAACGAAGGAATTGGAAGATGCTTCATGGCAAATGGCCCTAAGGTATCACACCCCGAATACTTTGACTTCAATAGTGATGAGGATGATTTGCTTGGTGATGATGATTTACTTGTTGATAAGGCTAGTGATGTGAGCTACAATGAAAATGCTAGTAATCATGATAGTCAAGAGGAAGCGAATGACAATGCTATGAAGGAGATTGAGCGTCTAACTAAAGAACTAAATGCTCTTAAGTTAGCTCATGAAAAAACTCAAGAGGATCATAGAGAACTTCTAAGAACTCATGAGAAGCTACGCTTCAAGAAGCTAAATTTAGAGCAAGAGCGTGAGTTTCTTAAAGCTATCAATGATGATCTTCGAAAGAAGAGTTCTTCATATTTTGACAAACGTTTACTCTTGTCTACCTTTATGCCACAAGTTAAATCTAAGCAAACTAGTAACAAGGGTAAAAAGGGTTCTACCTCTAGTAGTAACAATAACAATGCAAAATCCAATGTTGTTACTTCTAGTAGTTCTATTGATTTCACTAATGATTCTCTTAGCCAAGTTACACTTGAGTAAGAAAACAATCTATTGAAAGGAATTATAGAAAAAGGTGTCTACAAGAGCCTTGCCGGGAGTAAGAAATTTGAGAAAATTGTGTGCAAGCAAGGAAGGCACCGGAAGAACCAAGGTGTTGGTTTTGAACGAAATTTCAATGTCAATGGAGTTGAGTGGGAAGAAGATCAATACCCCAAGACGAACTTTGTTCCTCAACAAGAGAAGTATGATCCTACTTCCTTCAAGGGAACACAAGGTCAAGATGATCTTCCACCACAAGACCACAAGCTAAAAGGCAAGGACAAGCTTCAAGAGGAGATTGACTCATTTGAAGAAGCACCTCAAGCCTTGGTCAAGTGGGTTCCCAAGACTTCATCAAGTTCTACTTCATCAAGTGCTACTACAACTCCAAGGATTCCCATCAAGTTGATGTGGGTTCCAAAGAAGAAGAACTAGAGAGTTCTTGAGGGTGACTTCGCCAACAAACTTCACTCACATTCATTTATGGCAAGAACTTGTGCAACCAACTTCAACATCTTGCACTAGTTCATGGAGTCACAAACCCTCTTGTTGGTAAGGCAAGGGACAAGGTATTCAATGCATTCATGGACATCATCATATGTGTATTTCACTCTATGTCTATGGATATCTTTGTATGTTCCTTGTGTGGGACTAACCCATGTAGGTATTGAAAGTGCACAACTCCAAGGATTGCTCCCAACTCTTGATGGTCTACATCAACATTGAGCATCCACATCTTCAACATCTACATGAAGTCATCATCGACAAAATCCAAGGTTAGTTCATCCCTCCTTGGGGGGTGTCACATCTAGGGGGAGCTTTGCTCTAAGACTTGAGCTAAAGCAACTCTAATGGTGTGAACATATTAATGCTTTATGTAAAAGTGGTAACCTCACTTGTGCTTAAACGAGGAGTATGACCTATGATCAAATGTTCTCATTTGACTCCTAAGTCAATATACTCATATATAGATGACTTTGTCATCGCCCATTGCTTGATAGATGCTAGAATTGGTTGTGCATGTTTGACACATATTTCTTTTGCTATCTTTTTGTGTGAGCATGTTGGAATGCATATTTTTCTCATTCGAGGACATCCATTTGTTGTTTTGCTTGTCTTGGTTTTTCTGGCCAAGTGGATGTACAAGAATGCCTAGGAACCTTCTCTAGATATCTATTCTTTCTTGTCTCAAATTCTATTCTTACTATATCACAAAAATTGAACAAGTCGTTTTCGGACCCTCCGGGTGAGGCGCACTCGGAGTCACCGATCTGAAAAGGCTGAACTCCAAAACCTTCTGGATGACTTTTGGTTAGACCAACTCACTCTCATTCGGTCTCACCGAAACCATTTAGACTGATCAGATTTTCCATCTCGGTGCAACCGACATGAACTGTCTCGGAGCCACCGATACGCCTAACTGCAAGCAGTTGCTCGTCTCGATGCCATCGATTCACTTCAAATCGGAGCCACCGACAGCCAGTCGGTATATATATCCAGCGGGTCTGTTTGATTGAAATTTCTCAAACCCCTTCGAACCCGCGCCCCACTGCTGCCGTCGCCAGGTCTCCGGACTGTCACCCTTGCGTCCAACGTGCCTTCGCCGTTGGATTCCACCACCGTCAACGGGAATCTTTCCCTCCGTTGCAGCCGTAGAGGGTTTGCGCCAAGTTAGGATAAAATCTGATCCCCTTGTGCTTCAATTTCTGATTCTATGCACTAGGGTTTTCGCCATGATTCATGCCACAGTTTGCAATGCTCTTTCCTCATATAAAACTCCTTAGATTAGATTCAAGCAAAAATATTAGGTTTAAGTTTTTGCAGAATGCATCTCGGACCAACCGAATTGAAACTTTCGGAGTCACCGATTTGGCTTTAGCCATTGCACTAGTACCCCTCGGTGCCACCGAGTTGTACGAATCGATGAGACCAAAAGTAAGTTTCTGTGAAACCCTAGCATATCGGAGACACCGAGCCAAAAATCGGTCTGACCGAAACTGTGTGCCAAGTTTCTGTTGAGTGCTT
Source organism: Elymus sibiricus (assembly GCA_039707655.1). Taxonomy (NCBI): domain Eukaryota; kingdom Viridiplantae; phylum Streptophyta; class Magnoliopsida; order Poales; family Poaceae; genus Elymus; species Elymus sibiricus. Next base: position 375,024,269 of record CM077676.1, read on the forward strand.
CGGTATCACGGAAATGATCAATTCAGAGGATCCGAAATCCCTTCTGTGAAAAGTTGAAACTAACATTTGAACTCACATTTTCAAAAACCAGTTGTCTTTTTGTGATAACTCGTCTACTCTGCCTATACCAATCTATTCACAGGGTCTATTTGCAAGATGTCTGATGCAAGTGATAGCCAGAACATGTCAGAAAGGGCAGCAGAGCTGAGTGCAGGGTCAAGCCCTGAGGAAAGTTATTATGAAGGAGAAAGGAGTTCTCCAGAACTGCCCAAAGCTGCCACCAGATCCAGAAAGAAAAGAAATTCAGATGATGATGATGAGGACTTTGCAGCTAAGGAGGCTACCTCCAAGAAGAAGAAGCCAGTAGTTGTTGCCAAGGAATATGGCACAAGAAAAGAAAGAGGAGTTACCAGAAAGATGTCAGAATCATCTGCAGCCAAGAAAGGAACCAAACTCACTCTTGAGGAGCCAAGTGGCTCAAAAGCAAAAGTTGCAGGAAAGAAGAGAGAAAGGAAACAAACTGCCCATGTGATCTTCAAACCAACCTCCATGAGGAGAGATGATGCTACTTATGATAAAGAACCAGCAAATCCACCTCCTGCAAAGCAACAAAAGCTTATGGCAAGTGCAATGCAATCCAGCACCTCCTCCAAGGCAAAGAAAGCTACAACAACCAGACCTAAGAGAACAACAAGAGATGTTTCTGCTAAAGAGAAGAACAAGGCCCCAGTGCCTGAAGCTGAAGTTGATGATGAGCCTCCAGTGCTCAGGAAGCTAAGGCCCAAGTTGCCTGATCATGATGACATTCATCCTATTGCAGAGGATATGAAGGCAAGAAGGGACAATGGTCTGAGGAAATGGAGAGAGAGTGATCCTTACTCTATCAGGAGAAGAACAGCTTGTGACTATAGGTTTCACACTAGAGAGCAACAAGACTTCTATGAGACAGTACTGCTAGACAAGAAGCCAATAGTCAGTGACATGAGATGGGTCAAGTGGGAATACATTGATGAGAATGAGGACAACTTTCCTCATGTGCACGAAAGTTTCAAGCTTGCTGGAGTTGATACCTTCATAGGAAGGAAGCTTACATCATGGAGTGATGAGATAATAATGCAATTTTATTCCACAGCACACTTCTATCCAGATGGGAAAATAGTGTGGATGACTGAAGGTGTGAGATATCAGTCTTCCATCACTGAGTGGGCTGCCCTTCTTGAAGCCCCTAGGGAGAAGAGGATGATGTTGATGTCTATGCCAAGCCCAAGATGGATCACAATTCCATGAAGAACATGTACAATCCTATACCAGATAAGGATCTTGAAATACACAAGCTAGGGTCAGTGAAGCATTTACTACCTGGTTTGGCCACTACCAACACTATTTTGAGGCACACTTTGATGCCCAAATATGGAGATGACAAGATGATTCGTGGCCACTCCATCAACATGCTACACATGTTTGATGTACCTCAGAAATTCAAGGTTATGAGTCTAATTGTTGAGACCATAAAGAGGACAGCAGCTGACCAAAAGAGGTCATCTAGTTTTGCTCCGCACATTCAGTTGCTCATCAATTCCAAGGTTGGAACGAGCACATATCTTCTTGACAGAGAGCACCTTCCACTGTTTCCTGAGTTTGAGGATAATGTAGTGGTGATGGATCCATCTCACCCTACTTCTGCTGAGGCACGGGCAAAGATTGAAGCAGCTAAAGCAGCCAAGGCAGCAAAGGAAGCATCAGCTCCAAGCTCATCTACAGCTCAGTTCAAAACTAAGACAGATCAAATGGCATATCTGCTTGAACCCACCTGGAGGATTGAACAAAGTCTGGCCAACCTTGTCAAGAATCAGGCAAGCTTAGAGCGGATCGTGGAAACAAAGTTTTATGATCTTGATGTCAAAGTCACAGAGATCCAGACCACAGTAGAGACACTTCAAAGAGATGTGGACAGAGTCAGAGAGTCTGATAGTGGTGATGAGATTCCTACTACCAATAGGTTTCAGACAGTGCCTAGGGCACCAAGGTCTGTTGCTGTACCCACTGCAGATGTGAGGACTACTGCTTCTGCACCTACTGCTGCACCAACAGTTCCTCAGCCAGCTCAGCTACCAGTGCCTACACCTCCAGCTCAGCAAACTTCAGCCGAAGCCTTTGCAGACACAGTGATCTCAACTCCATCCACTCAGACCGGCGCTGCCAGCCAGAGGACTTCACCACCTGGAGATCGAGCCCAGAGCGACGCATAGCTCTATACATTTTCAATCTTTTTGGTACTTGTTGCCAAAGGGGGAGAAGTTGTATAGATCATTAGGGCCTCGAGAGAGAGAGAGTGCTTTGCTCTTTCATTTTGTTGAGTTTTTCTGCTACATTTGGTTTGTGTTCTTTCGTCCATGATACTCTGTTTGTTATTGTGACGCCCCGAGACCGATGCTCCAGATTCCTTCCATTTATTTTCCGTCATTGCCATATGATTCGTTTGCTTGTTGCACCTTGCCATGTCATCATGTGCATGTCGTCCGCATGTTTTCATGAAACTTGCATCCGTTCGTAGTTGTCATTCTCCCCGTCCCTTTCGTTGTCCGTTCCGAGCCCAAGCACACTCGCACATGCCCGTGGCATCTCCGAAATATTATTTTACAAGTGGGATAAAAATGTTCTCGGAATGGGTTGAAAGTTGGCGTGCGGTCTTATTATATTGTAGGTAGACCGCCTGCCAAATTTCGTCCCATTCGGAGGTCGTTTGATGTCCCAACGGATAACTATAGAGGCACTATAGCCGGTAAAAAACGACGGACGTTTTCGATGTTCCGAAAACCGTGCCGGGCTGCCATCCTCCCTCTCTTCTCAGCCCACACCCTCCTACACAGCCCACCTAGTCGTCCCCTCCGATCGGAGCCGTTGGATCGCGATCGGAGGGCTCCGAAACCCCCCTTAATCCCCCTCCTGCTATATAAGGAAGCCTACCCCCTGCCTAATCTGGAAACCCTAGTCCTAGCCTTCTTCCCCACTGCCCCGCCGCCCCTTGGTGTGCCGCTACCAGCCAGCCGCCGCCTGCACAGTACCCCTGTCTCCCACCTCCATGCGCGGGCCCGTGGAGCCTAGATCTGAGCCCGCCTGAGCCCATCTGGGCCCGAGAGCCCGTACACCGCCCGCTCCCCGCGCCCGAGCGCCTCCTCGTGCCTCTGCCTCGCCTCCGCGCTGGGCGTCTGTGCTGTCCAGCGACCCGCCGGAGCTGCCCACCGCCGGCAACCACGGCCTCGCCGGAGGCCACCCTCGCCGACCTCCCTCACGCCTCTCGTTCTTCCTCCTCTCTCCTCCTCTCACGTCTCGCTCTCTATCTATCTCTGGTTCTTCACAGGAGCAGCCGCCGCCATGGAGCTCCTTGCCGCCCGACCCCGTCCGCCGCCGCTGTTGCCCGGATCCGGCACCGGCCGGCCGGATCCGCCCGTTCCCGGCCTCCGCTTGCCAGATTTCTTCGCGCAGCCGAGCCGTATGCCGCCGCCGCCCCTGCCTCCCTCGATCAAGTGGGGGATCAAGGAGGATGACATGCACGCGCGCCCAGCCGCCTCCCCTGCAGCGCTCGTGGGCCGCGCATGCCGCCGCGTGGCCCAACCAGCTAGGGTCGGCCTGCTGCCGCCCTCCTCACCGACCTGGGCCAGGCCCAGCAAGGTGAGCGTCCCCACCAGCCTATCCGTCACCCCGATCGCTGTATAGCTATATTGCGCTCACTCCCCCCAGATTTAGTCTTCTCGACAGTCCTTTTTCGTCTGCGAATTTCAGCATATATGCATTTTGTTTTGGCTACATCTTTGTGCATGATCATCCTATGGTAATGTTCTATATATGTAAAATGATCTACTCTTCGTGCTCTACATGATGGTCGCTGTTGCATGTATATTAGGATTCATCTACATGCCTAAATCTCTGTTGCAAAAGTGCATCCCATTGTTAACTGCAGAAAAATTGTTAAGATTTGTCACTTTGTCATTTTTGTGTGATTTAATGCAAATGTCATATGATCATCTTGTCAACATGACTTTGGAGCATTTTCATGTCTTCTTACTGTTAGTATTTATCTCATGCCATCATATGCCATGATGTGACTGCCATGAGCTTGTAAACATGCCTAGTCAATGTTGTTGTTTTAAGTAAAAACTGTCTGTGATAAAACTTGCCAACTTTGCTTGATGGTTGCCTCTAATCTAGAGCTCATATGTATTTGATTCCTTCATGTGATTTGGCCTATGTGATGTGTACTTTGATGCCATGCTTTTGGTTGCCATGTAAAGTTCCTGTAGCATGTCTCTTTGTTGCTCTCAAAATGCTATCATGCTGAAACTGTCAACCTGTTAGCAGAATGTTCCATTTTGTAAAAATCATAGCAATTAATCTGTTGCTCCTATGATTATGCCCATGTTGAATGTTTTGATCTCCATTTTGTGTACCACCATGACGTGCCATTTGATGCCATGTTCTAGCACTGTAGCTTGCTGTTTTGATGCTTGCAAAGTGCTATGATGCTGTTTTGGGCAGATTGCTATTCTAACGTGTTGATTATATTTGTTGAACCGTTGCTCCGTTTTGATCATGCCCTATATGAAACTTGCTTAGATTTGTGTGTAGTTTTATAACGTCGTGTTGCATCCTCGATTTGAGTGTTGTGGTTGATGTTTGCATGCATTTTGTATTATTGCCATGTTAAACTTGTTTAGTTCATATCTTCTAGCCCGTAGCTCCGAATTAAATGTTCTACATATGTAACTTGATTAGAAAAATGTGAAGATCATCTTGGGGCATGTAAACTTGCTGTTTAACCACTTTAACATTGTGTTTAATTCAGATCAGTACCAATTTCGAAATTTGCATATGGGGATTTTCCGGACTTGTTGTTTGTTGTTTCCGGCCTCATTTAAATTGCCTAGATAGGTAGATTAATTATGCTTCATCTCTTGCCATGTTTAACAACATTTAATATTGTCATGCATCATATTTGGTTATGCATCATGCCATGTTTATGCTTGTGTGTTTACTATGTTGTTTGCTTCTTTCCGGTTGTGCTTCTTCTCGATAGTTCCGGTTACGTTGCGATTGTGAGGATTCGTTCGACTACGCGTGTTTGTCTTCTTCATGGACTCAATCTTCTTCCGAGCGGGATTTCAGGCAAGATGATCATGACCTTGGATATCTCTACTATCTTTGCTTGCTAGTTGTCTCGTTGCTATCGCTATCTCACGCTTCCTACCACATATATGTCAGCCTCCCATATGCCATGAAACAGTCTCTAACCATCCTTACCCAGCAAACCGTTGTTTGGCTATGTTACCGCTTTGCTCAGCCCCTCTTATAGCGTTGCTAGTTGCAAGTGCAATTGCAGGTTGTTCCATGTTGGGACATGAATATTATGGGATATCACAATATCTCTTATTAAATTAATGCATCTATATACTAGCTTGGTAATGGGTGGAAGGCTCGGCCTTTTGCCTAGTGTTTTGTTCCACTCATGTCGCCCTAGTTTCCGTAATACCGGTGTTATGTTCCTTGATGAGCGCTTCTAACACATGTGGGGCATATGGGAACCCCCCTGTCCATTCGTTTTAGGCTAAGACTTCTCCAGCAAGGCCCAACATTGGTCTTAACATTTGCCAACATGAACCTAATACTTAATGCATAGAGGGTCGCCACCTCGGGGACTCTTTTAATTCCAACATAACTCGGGCCAGCGGCAAAACACAACCGTTGGTCCACCTACCTAGTAGCCTGCGGTGCCCCCTTGGCAACTTGGGTCTTAGCTAACCGTAGCCTTTGCATAGACGGTGGAGTCCGGGGATGAGTGTGTGCGGCTCCGAAGCGGGATCGACACACCGGGTGGTCTTGCTGGTTTAGTTTTGCCTGTTACGAGTGGCTTGTCCACCGGGATTCCTTATCGTAAGCATCATGTTATCATGGTGTGAGGATGTTCCATCGGATGCGTGTGGTAATTTATAATGGACTACTTGGAGCACCCCTGCAGGGTTAAATCTTTCACGAAGCCGTGCCCGCGGTTATGTGGCGACTTGGAAATTTATAACCTCCGGTTGTAGAGAACTTGAATCTAAATTCAGTTAAAATACACCAACCGTGTGCGTAACCATGATCGTCTCTTCTTGTGAGGTTTGAACCAAGAAGTGAACACGGTGGGGTTATGTTTGACTCGTAAGTAGGTGTTCAGGATCACTTCTTGATCATTACTAGACTGTGACCATTATGCGTAGTTTACTCTTCTTATTCTTGTACTCGTAAGTTAGACACCATATAATGCTTAGTGCTTCCTGCAGCCTCACCACCTTACCCTTCCATACCCATTTAAGCTTTGATAGTCTTGCTACCCATGGTTATGGGATTGCTGAGTCCTTGTGGCTCACAGATTACTACAACCACAGATGCAGGTACAGGTAATGCGATGATCTGACGTGAGAGCGATGTGCATTTGCTTTTGGAGTTCTTCTTCTGCTTCTTCCTCTTCGTCGATCGTGGGATAGGTTCCTGGTCGGCAGCCTGGGCTAGCAGGGTGGATGTCGTTCGTGTTTTTCGTTTGTGTTTCATCCGTAGTCAGATTCTGCTCTTCTGTATGGTGTTTGCTATGTATTGATGTATTCCTGTGATGCCTGTATGTATTTGCATGTATCCCCATCTATTATGTACATGGTACGATGTAATGATATCCACCTTGCAAGCGTCTTCGATATGCGCTTCTATCCCTGGTGGGGCCTCCGAGTCCCTCGAGGATAGGATCGCATATTGGGCGTGACAGTTATGCGTGTGAGATACTACGTTGGTTGTGTGTTTGATCATACTATGCTTCATATCTATGCACATTGATTATCCTTATCACTATCTATGTATGATCATTCACATGTGTGGTTGGTGATGAGTGCTTGTATTTCATTCATATCATTTTGTGCGCTCCACCAAGATGTATGTGACATGGAAGAGTAACCCATGATCCTAATCGATTGTGCATTTGCATTCAAACGCAAATTCTAAATAATGCACAAATTTAGGGGGAGCTCTTGCTTATCACATACTTCTCAAAGCGATGATACTATTCATTGATTATATCCTCTATCGAAGCTTTGATCTATATGTTGTCATCAATTACCAAAAAGGGGGAGATTGAAAGTGCATTTGCTCCCTTGGTGGTTTTGGTAAATCATTACAACATATATCTCATTGAACTAATAAACATTCAAGTGAAAGATTTCAAGAAGTTCAATGATTGGCATGGCAAGGACTAGGGAATGTGGACCCCTCAAAATGCTAAGGACATGCATTGGCAAAAGCTCAAGACTCTTCATTTTTTGGTTTAGTGATCCAAGATCACATTGAGTCCATAGGAAAGCCAATACTATTAAAAGGGGATGAGGTTTTGATAATGATCTATTTGCTCAAGTGCTTAGTGATATTGCTCCAAAATCCTGAGCCACTTTCTCTATCCAAACTTGTCCAAAGTTCCAAAGTCTAACTCGGTTCCACCGAATCCTATTCATCCGGACCCACCGAGTTCATCAAGACAGTGCCACAGCCTAAACCCTAACAAATCGGATCCACCGATATGGATCTTGGTCCCACCGAGATGGGTGACCATCTTTCTGTTGCCTTGTTGCAATCATTTCGGTCCCACCGAAATTGCACTCAGTAACACCGAGATGGAGTGGCCAAGTTTCTGTTGCCAAGTTGCATCATTTCGGTCCCACCGAGATTATGCAATCGGTGCCACCGAGACTGGGTCTAGCCCTTACCATTGCACTTCGGTTGCTCCAAGATGTTCCCAGTCGGCCCCACCGAAAACCCCAACGTTCATATCTTTTACACAGGTCGGTCTCACCGAGATTTCGAATTGGTGCCACCGAGTCTGGTCAAAAGTGTGTAACGGTTCGATTTTGTGTGAAGGCTATATATACCCCTCCACCACCATCTTACCAAGTAAGAGAGCCATCAGAACGTGCCTAGATTTCCACCATATATTTTCTGAGAGAGAACCACCTACTCATGTGTTGAGATCAAGATATTCCAATCCAACCATTTGAACCTTGATTTCTAGCCTTCCCCAAGTTGCTTTCCACTCAAATCTTTCTTCCACCATTCCAAATCTTTGAGGAAGTCCTTGAGTGTTGGGGAGACTATCACTTGAAGCACAAGAGTAATGAGTTCATCATCAACGCACCGTCTATTACCTTTTGGAGAGTGGTATCTCCTAGATTGGTTAGGTGTCACTTGGGAGCCTCCAACATCATGTGGAGTTGAACCAAGGAGTTTGTAAGGGCAAGGAGATCGCCTACTTCGTGAAGATCTACCCCTAGTGAGGCTAGTCCTTCGTGGACGTAAGCCATGGTGGAATAGGCAAGGTTGCTTATTCATGGACCCTTCGTGGGTGGAGCCCTCCGTGGATTCGCGCAACCGTTACCCTTCGTGGGTTGAAGCCTCCATCAACGTGGACGTACGATAGCACCACCTATCGAAACCACGCCAAAAATCATCGTGTCTTCATTGCGTTTGAAATCTCCGATCCCCTCCTTTACTTACATGTGCAATTGTTTACTTTCCGCTGCTACACTCTTAGAATTGCATGTGTAGGGTGTTACTTGACTTGGTATACTTGCTAAAATCTGTCTACAACTAAAATTGGTCAAGTAGTCTAATCACTCCCCCTCTAGACATACTTTCAATCCTACAGAAGGGAGCGCCCAAAGCACGACACATGGCGGCATCTGAGAGCACGCCAGCCCACCCCCAGGTGACCCTTGGGAGGCTCCCGAAGGAGCGCTCGTCAATTAGTTGCTCTCTATTTTTTATCGTCCATCGTACGTTATACGGGATTGTGACTCTGGTTGCTCGTAAATTTAGCAGCGATCGAGCATGGGCACGTGCCCAGGGTACCCGAAATGTAGAATCGCCACTTATGGGTCGATCAGCCGAACCATGTTGAGAATCGTTCGCCGAAGAAAAAAAAAGTTGGGCTTCTGCTGCGCCGAGGATTGGGCTGCGGTGCTGGGTTACCATTGCATAGCCCACAGGAACAGTAAATTCTGACTATATTAATTCTATTGCTACAGGAAATACATAGCATGGCCCTCGTTCTGGCGGTGCGTCTAGCATCGTCGGTGGGTGTGTGGAGATGTGTCTCCGGCGGATCTATCTTTGGTGGATCTGCTGGGATCTGTTCTTCCTTCATCTACGTTCGTGTGTCTTTAGATTGGATTCTTCCGATCTACGCTACTCTTCATCGGTGACGGTTGCTACTCTGGTGCGCTGGTCCTATGGGGCATTCGCACGACGACTTCCCGACTGTCTACTGCAACAAGTTTTGCCCGGCTCCGACGAGGGAGGGGCGATGAGAGTGGCGCGCCTTCGGCTTGCTTCAGTTCTTGTAGTCGTCGCTAGCTGGTCTATCGATCTAGATGTAATTTTTATTATTACTAGTGTCTGTTGTACTACCATGATTGGAGATGAATAGATCAGAAATTTTTGTAAAAAAATACATATGGCTAAGATAAAATAGAAAGTAAATTCCAAAAAATACCAGAAACTACAGTAAAATATTATTACTAATATAGAGTACAGCGAACATTTTTCTGGCCCAAATATTAAATAAAGAACACACAACATTTTTATACAATTTATTTTGTGCTTTATAAATGTTCCCTAATAAACTTAGGGTTATAAATAACTCCAAATAAAATATCAAAATTGTTTTTAAAACATTTACCAACTCATTTACATCGAAGGAGTCATATTACCTTCTCTCTTTTAATTTTATATTTTTGAGTTGAAATTGTATTAAAGAATAAAATCCATTAAGATCCAACATGAATATTTGGGAAAGTCCTTTTATTCCCTCTCAATTAATATTCATTTAAAATCCAAGAATTTCTAATCCTAGTCAAAACTATCTAGGCTACAAAACTACACACAAGTTCTAATTAATTCTATTTAAATAATTAACATTCCAAAATATTGATTTTTGGGATGTTACAAGAATAAAATATCGACATCTACAATACAAAATTATGAAAATATGAAAATACATTTCGTGATAGATCTAATGATACAAATTTGATACTGTAGGTATTGATATTTTTTTCTAAAAACTTGGTCAAACATGCACATGTTTGACTTTTGAAAAAAAATACACCTTATATTTTGGAACGGATGGTGTAAGTACCAAATCTTGCCCGTGATTTATCTTATATTTTGATGAGAAGTTTGGTAAGTAAATTAAAGTGATAGTGGATAAGAAGGTAAGTAAATTAAGGTGGTTGATTATAATACAGGGAAGGTTGGACGAAGGAGTGGTGAAAACAAAAGTGAAACATGAAACCTTACATTCTTTTTAAGTAGTATTTATCTTATATTTTGATGAGAAGTTTGGTAAGTAAATTAAAGTGGTAGTGGTTAAGAAGGTAAGTAAATTAAGGTGATTGATTATAATACAGGGAAGGTTGGACGAAGGGGTGGTGAAAACAAAAGTGAAACATGAAACCTTACATTCTTTTTAAGTAGTATTTATCTTATATTTTGATGAGAAGTTTGGTAAGTAAATTAAAGTGATAGTGGTTAAGAAGGTAAGTAAATTAAGGTGATTGATTATAATACAGGGAAGGTTGGACGAAGGAGTGGTGAAAACAAAAGTGAAACATGAAACCTTACATTCTTTTTAAGTAGTATTTATCTTATATTTTGATGAGAAGTTTGCTAAGTAAATTAAAGTGATAGTGGTTAAGAAGCTAAGTAAATTAAGGTGATTGATTATAATACAGGGAAGGTTGGACGAAGGGGTGGTGGAAAGAAAAGTGAAACATGAACCCTTACATTCTTTTTAAGTAGTATATAACTAATACACCTTATATTTTGGAACGGATGGAGTATGTATCAAATCTTGCCCGTGATTTATCTTATATTTTGAGGAGAAGTTTGGCAAGTAAATTAAAGTGATAGTGGTTATGAAGGTAAGTAAATAAAGGTGATTGATTATCATACAGGGAAAGTTGGACGAAGGGGTGGTGGTGGAAAGAAAAGTGAAACATGAAACCTTGCATTCTTTTTAAGTAGTACGTATAATACATATTTTAAGTAGTAGAGATGACAAGAAGAAGGCAACGAAAGAAATAAAGGAAGTGAACCACAATACTAATGAAGCAACGAAACCAAAATATTAATGACATCAATGAGAGGTGAATGGGACATTAACAACCATTCCATTTCATTTTCCACTAACGCAAAATATTTCAGCTTCTTTCTTCTATAAAGCATTAACGTGACACATGGTACTATGGGATTTTTCTATGAATTATTGGATATAACAAATGGGTTAAAGACCTAATTCCAACAGTTTGGTGCACCCCAGATGAACAGTAAATTCAAAACAAATATATCAACATCCAGATTTCATACTCGCAGGCTTATATTGACAAGATTGTGTTCAGTTTTGCTTCCAAATGGCATCTCTAACTGAAGATAATTTTGTCCTCCGTGTGCAAATTACAAGTACTAACACAATGCCTTATTTAAATCAAAATTAGATGAAATACATGGAAGCCCAGGAACATACGGCATTTTAGTGTAAGCAATGTCTGAATTCCATTTTATCAGCGCATATTGTCGATTGCTTGGTGTACATACTTATATTTTCCCGTATAGCAGGATAATCTGGTACCTGCCGACTAAACATAGCTTGATAATTCAAGAACTTACGAGCACACATTAGGTAAACATATCAGTCCGATACCGACAAACGTTAGGCAAACAATTTCTGAAACTGCAACACTACACAGATACTAGCAGTACCACCCGGAACAAGATCAGTACTTTAGAAGCCGAGCACCGAGAGAAGAATGGTAGTGCTGAAAACCAGTGCCAGAACGGAGGTCACCGGGTCCGGCAGCGCCACAGCGCCGCCGTTCTTGGTATTGTGCGGCCTCGTGTTCGCCGCACCGCCACCGGTGTTCCTCCCGCCGCCACTTGCTCCACCGCCGGGGCCACCGCCTGCCATGTGCTCGAGCTTCCCCAGGAGCCTCCTGCCTTGGGTTTCTGTAAAGTAAGCGGCAATTCCAGGAATACTTTTGTAAGAGATTGGCTTCATGGCAAGGGTGAACTTTAAATATCAAGAAAGTTGAGAGCAAATAGGGGATGGTGTACACAAACTACTGACCATGCAATCCCTGCACCTGGAGATGAGGCCTCAGATGATGATGAGCTGCGTCAGCCATGGTTCCTCTCCGAGCTGCTTCGCACCATATGCCATGGGAAGCAAAGGTGAGGAGGATGAGGAAGAGAGCGAGAGCACCTTTCTTCATCTTGGGATGGACTTGGTTGCCAACAGAGAAACTGCGATGTGGGGTGTGTGCGGAGGCTCGTCTTTAAACTGTTGGAGATAGCAACTCCACAAGTTTAAGTGCGTGTTGGCACCAGTTCAGCTTTGTTCTTTCTGTGACAGACACTCTGTCGGGAGGTGGAGGTGCTCTGTGCTGTGCCTTTCTCACTCCTTTGATATCTCACAAAATCAGGATTAATACTCTCTGATAATCTTGCTGGTTAGCAGCACCACCTCCAAAACATGCAACAGTATCAAATGCTTTTGTTACAGTACTACTTGGCATCACTGATGTTTCTGCTGGGGGATGGTGCAAAAGCAAAAGCCACAGCAAGGAGCACATGTGGTGGCGCAGAGATTCCCTGATGCTCCTTCAAGATTTGCCAGCTATGACCTACAAGATTTCTTGGGGGGGACTATTACCCAGGAGTGGAAGATTTTGAGACCACGGGCAGGCTGTACCACAGGCAGGCTGTAATGTGAAAATCCTGAAATTGGTTCTCTCATCTCTTTTCTTTTTGTTAGTGACTACACGGAAGGAATGTACGATCAGAATGGGATACGATGTGATCTTTGGCTTCCTGTGATGTCGTTTTAGCCGAACTGTGAGTGGTCCTTTGAGCCCAAGTTTTAGACGTGACATTTTCTGCAGAAGAAGAGTTATATCAGTACAAAATAGCAAGGACAACAGGGAAAGTACCCTTTTGAGCTCAGCTCATTTGAGCTTGGATGAACAGTAATTTCAAAAAAAAATCAAAAAAAATTGAAATCTTTTCGTGGTATACTTTGACAAATGTTCTAAGTGTTTGCAAATTTTCATCATGAGATCACATTCGTGGAAGGCATGGCAAAAAAAACAAAATCAGTGCTCCAAAATGCTTTTCGAAAGTAGCATTTTCAGAGCATCGTTTTTTTTTTGTCACACCCTCCTCTTATGTGATCTCATGATGAAAATTTGCAAGAACTTAGAACATTTGTCAAAGTTCACTACAAAAAAAATCAGAATTTTTTGAATTTTCTTTCATTTTTTTTCAATTTTACTCTCATGCGGGCTCATTTGAGCTCGAGCTCAAATACTCCACATCCGGACAACAGCTGTATCAATAGAAAAATATCACGCATTGTGAAAAAAATAGTACACTTGTTGAGTTAGGAGAATAAAACCAGATATAGCAGTAGTTATCCCAACAAGAATGATGTGGCCACTGATTAAACTGGAAGGTAGCGCCCTCCTCTTTTCAGGGCAGATTTCAGACGCAGAAAGGCACTCATAGATGAGAGTGGATTCTATTAGGGCATCTCGCTAAACCGAACACTGTATCCGTCCGCGGATCGATGGGACCAGTCCGCAGACACTAATGCGAAAGCCAGCTATCCGGCAAAATGACCAACACAACAATACATATCCGGCCAAATGATCAACACATATTAAGAACTTACTTGTTCGAAGATTTGCGCACCACTTGGTCATCGTCCGATGAGTTCCCTCAAGTGGCCGCAATACTTGGACACGGCCTCTCGGATGATGTACCATCAATAGTTAAGAGACTTCACCCCGCGGTTGCGGATAAGCCCGTCGGAGTAGGGCTCGAAATGCTTGTGTTCATGGAACCAAGTGCGAATGTTGGCCCAAATTGTTGAGCCCTTTTGCTCCGTGCCAAGGATCGGATCGATGCTAATGGCCAACCACGCATCGCACAACAACTCATCCTCCCGCGTGTTAAACCTTTCTCCTCTACCCTTCTTCTTTGGATCCGCAGCAAATTCATCTGCCTCCTCCTCCTGATCTTGCTGTTCGTTGGCCCAATAAGGCTACTGTGTATCCGTGCCCGGCTGGACATACGTGCCCGGATGGGTGTACGTGTCGGACTGGCTGAAGCCCGGCTGCAATCCCGGCTAGGTGTACATGCCAGACTGGTTGTACATGCCCGGCTGCGTGGACACCGAGTCATCTACCTGCCCGTCCTCATAGCAAACTCCACCTCCGTTGTGGATCATCTCAAACAGTTGCCTATTCGTGTCGTTGTATGTCGGCTCGCCCACTTGAGGCATACCAGCGAAAAGCGCGCAGGCACCCAGATGCTCCACGATCGGCATCCGCGCCCGGACAAGCTGCGGCGATGTAGACTCCGAGAAAAGAAGTGGTGTCGCATTGACGTCCATGCAGTAAGGCACGTGCTCGGCAGCGGATGCCGGGGACTGCTTACTGAGCTGCTTGGCGGCGTAGAAGTAGGGAGCCTTGTACTGCTTCGGCCAGGGCGGCGTCTGCACGTAGGACGACGGCAGCGATGCCTCGCGTCCCAGGCTCCGCACTGCACCATGTCTGCCATCATGCACGTCCATCGCCATGACCACCACCTCCGCCTCTGACGGCCTTCTGCTTTTTGACCGGCGCGGCCTTTGCCTTCGCTTTGAGGCGGCGGTTTTCCGTGTCTCCGAGTTGATCTTCCGGGCGAGCGTGATCACCGGATCCTCCACCACCGTCATCTCCGGCAGATTTTTGTGCAGTTCCATGCGGCGGCGGCGACGGCGACGGCGAAAAAGGCCGGGATTGGGTGGAGAGCGGCGGGATGGAAGAGGAGAATGTTGAGAAAGGGGGATTTTACCATGGAAACAGTGTGTTTGTTGGGATTCGATGAATTGTGGATTTATGATCAGATTATTCATGAGAAATATTTGAGTCTTCTCTGAACTCTTTTATGCATGATTGTTATAGCTTTGTATTTCTCTCCGATCTATCTGTTTGGTTTGGCCAACTAGATTGATTTATCTTGCAATGGGAGAGGTGCTTTGTGATGGGTTCAATCTTGCGGTGCTCAATCCCAGTGACAGAAAAGGACATGACACGTATTTGTATTGTTGCCATTAAGGATAAAAAGATGGGGTTTAATCATATTGCTTGAGTTTACTTTGTCTACATCATGTCATCTTGCTTAAGGCGTTACTCTGTTTTATACTTAATACCCTAGATGCATGCTGGATAGCGGTCGATGGGTGGAGTAATAGTAGTAGATGCAGGCAGGAGTCGGTCTACTTGTCTCGGACGTGATGCCTATATACATGGTCATTGCCATGAATCCGTCATAACTATGCGCTTTTCTATCAATTGCCCAACAGTAATTTGTTTACCCACCGTATGCTATGTGTTCGAGAGAGAAGCCTCTGGTGAAAACTATGGCCCCCGGGTCTACTTTTATCATATACTAAAATCCAAAAATACCTTGCTGCAATTTATTTACTTTTATTTTATTTTGCAATTTACTTTTCTATCTATCACTATCAGAATTAATCCTTGCAAATAACCGCTAAGGGGATTGACAACCCTCTTATTTGCGTTGGGTGCAAGTGTGTTCTTTTGTGTGTGTAGGTGCTGCTAACGAGGTTCTGTATGGTTCTCCTACTGGATTGATAACCTTGGTTCTTAACTAAGGGAAATACTTATCTATACTATACTGCATCATCCTCTCCTCTTCGAAAAAATCCCAACGCAGTTTACAAGTAGCATGCGGCGATGTGCCTCTCGTCCCCGCCGCCAGCCTCTACATGGTCGTCAGACACCTCGGGGTCGATGGCCAGCGCTGGCAGGCATAGAGTGAGCATGAGCAGCGCGGCCATGGAGCTCGCGGAGCTCACGGTGGAGCACAAGTAGAGTGTGCACGGTGAGCTCGTGGGTCGCGTCGATGACGGTGGTGGGGAAGAAATCTACGATGAGCGACGCAGCGCCGAGGTCCGGCACGGCTGTTGGGAATATGCCCTAGAGGCAATAATAATTGTGTTATTATATATTTCCAAGTTTATAATTAATGTTTATATTCTATGCTAAAACTGTTATGGTTCTCCAACCTGCGAAAACCAAGAGGTTCAAAGGAAAACTAATATGCACGTGTAGAGTTATGAACGGTAAAATAAGATTCCTAATCTTGCCTCTAGGATTAGCTCAAGTGTTGCATGATGGTTCCATTTTCCTGATCATGGGTATAGTTAAGTGTAACGATGATGTCGGTAACATTGAGGGCACAATGTTGGAAGAACATTCGTGTTGAATTGACCCAAGTTGTATGTTATACTAACAGGTGATTTCATCACAAGTCTATAATCCATAACACGGCAAAGTTAATATATGCAGAAGTCCTTAGACCATTAGAGTATCAAGTCACTCCATACTGAACGATGCATTTTGGGGTTGTTCTAACATCAACCATAACAGGGTGATTATAACGGGAACTTGCACGTTCATCAGAAAACATACGATGAGGGACTAGATAGCTCGAGACTGGGATTTGCTCCTTCAACGATGGAGAGATAATCTTAGGGCCCTCCCGGTGTGACAACATCCATCATCGTATGCCCAGACAAAACATGACTTGATCATGGGGTGCACCGGTCACACCGAAGAGGCTCATGCGAAAGAGGCAATCCCTTGGGAAGTGAACGCACTTCGCCTGCGCATACTCGGGGGCATACGACACTGACAGATGAACCCGGCTTGCCCGACTGTCGGTACTAAAACCGGCAGACCTCAGGGTAGGGGGTCCCGAGTTGTGGATCTCGGATCTATGGTAACAGGGGACGAAAGAGACGGTGTTCACCCAGGTTCGGGCCCTCTCGAAGAAGTAAAACCCTACGTCCTACTTTGATTATATTGATGATGATGTATCGAGTACAAGCTTGATCTACCTCGAGATCGTAAGTTTGTGTTCTAACCCTAAGGCTAGGAGGTTGTGATTGTGATCGTCTATTGACTAGCCTGGCCTCGGTTTATATAATGTACCGGAGGCCGAGGATAACAGGAGAGTCCTCGTCTTGTGCACCAAGTCTTGTGGAGTCTTCCTTGTATGCGTTATGGGCTGCCCGAAGTGGCCCATTGGTGAACCGCCATGGAGGACCTCGGCCCGACCCATCCGGTCGGGAGATGACATGGTGAGTGCCCCCTAGTCCAGGACACCATCAGTAGCCCCCTGAACCGGTCTTCAAGTTGGGGACGCTCCTCGGTTCTTCTGAATTGTTCTTCGTCTTCGGTCGTCGGTCTTGGAAGCGGGTTCAACAAATCTTCCCATCTCCGATCTTGAGGATCGCCGAGGTGTATCCGAGGAGTTCACACGTTGGGTATCCGAGGAGTTCAAAATGGCGGGCATCCGTGGGCCCCTTTAAGTTCTCGGTCTTTATCAATGCCTTGTTATTTTTACGCCACACCTCGGGTTGGAAGTTTTTCCCATGCGGCGGTGTCCTCTTGCAGCCGAGCTCCAACGCGGGACTGCATCCGAGGTGTCTTTTTGCAGCCGAGCTCCAATGCTGGTCTGCAACCGAGGTGTCATAGATTACCTCAGGTTGAAAAGGTTGAAGGAGTTCAGCCGAGCTTAATGCAGGAAACATCCAAGCTTTATGCCAGATAGCTTCCGAGGTGGTGCACCACCTCGGCCTTGGGCTGATTTTTTGTGGATTTTCTTTACGATTGGTGCAATTTTATTCTCTGTCGAGATGTATAACCAGTAGCCCTCAAGGTGTGTGCCGGCCTAAAATCCGAGATGCACCTGAAGGATAACATAAAACCGCTGATCCCAGTAGCCCCTGAGACTCAGGTCGATTCGTGAAATCGGCCTAAGGATCAAATCCTTGCTCGGCAGCATACTTAGGAATAGAAAAGCGGTGTGCATAGTTCCCGAGACTCAGGTTGGGTGTGGCCGACCAACCTGAGGATCGTAATCTCCTCGGAAACCGTTTTGCACTTTTGAATTTTCTGCATTGAATCGTCAATGCAGTAGCCCCTGAGACTTGGGTTGGGCAACATGGCCGACCCTAGGATCGTATCTCCTCGGGAACTAGTTCAACTGTTGTGTACGTTTTGACAACGCCGAGGTGCAGCTCAGCAGGAAAGATGCCGAACTGCGGGTCGGAAAAGATTTCCCGAGCAAAACCAGCACGCAGAACACCTCGATCAAGAGGATGCCCCACCTCTTGAAAGGGAAACATAAAATAGGTTAAAGGTGCCATAAGCTCGAATAACCAAAAAACTTATGTAAAAACTTTACGTTTACACTAAATCAAGCTTTTTGGTGCCAATCCGAAATAGGTCTTAAAATTAATTTATGCTTCCGTCATGCTTTAACATGATACATCCGATCTCCAGACTTCAAGCGGGTCAGCCTTCGGCTTCAACCTCCTATCCCAAAGGTGGAGTGCTTCTCAGGCCAGTTTAGCGAACTAAAATCGAACGGTTTATAGAGAAGCCAGGTTATCCGGCTATTGACCACACACTCGCGTCGGAAAAAGGAGAAGTAGAAAAAGACTTTGCAGCAACTTAGAAGAAAACACTTATTAAAGCGGCACATATAAATTTAAGAGCCCCCGGTTAACCTGGTTAAAGGAAGTTGTTTTTAACAAAAAACGTTTTTAACAAACTAAGTTTTTAACAAACAACGTTTATTTAACATAAACATAATGCTTGGTTGAACCGAGCAATAATAAAAAAAATAAAAGGAAATTGAGCATGAAAGCGACTTAGCTGGTTAATGTGCTCGGTGTTGATGATACGGTCCGGGCTTGTGGCGGGATTAAGACGCCCATTGATCTCTGACAGATCTAACATGGTGCGTAGTCCTTGGCCAGGCCGAGGTCCCAACCCCCAAGCCCGTCCCGAAGTGACCGGGCAAGGAGCTCGACTTGACAAAGTGGCAATGCAGCACGGTCGATGTTCCGAGGCGAAGTCCCCGGTCCAACTATCGTGATGAAGCTGGTCGGTGGGGTGACGATGAAGCTCCTGGATTATGTCGATGAAGCGATGGTGAAGCCCCTAGTCTAGCCGAGGTGACAGAGCAGGTCGGTAAAGTGACGTCGGAGCCCCCATGCCAGTCGAGGTGTTGAAGCAGGTCAGCATGGTGGTCATTGGCTTGAAGAAGCGACGGCGCGGTGATGCCAACATAGGTCAGAATTTGTGACGCGGTCAATGCCGACTTGATGAAGTGACCACACGGCGACGCTTGCGCGCCCGACCCGTGCAATCCGTTGGGCGGCGATGTGGTTTTGGCGATTACTTGGCCTTTGTGATGCCGAACTTTTGGTCAGCTCGTTGAGGATGATGATCCGAGGTGGTTGTCGTCGGCTTGATGAAGTGACGGCGCAGTCGATACTGTCGCAGGTCGACAGCCGTGGAGCAACGTGATCGGGATAGTTTGACACCGGCGCGATGATGAATGTTACCTCGGAAAAGGCTTAAAAGTGTTGACATGTGTTTGAGAACAAAACACAATACTCTAGAAAAAATTCCTTCAAAAAGGATGTCCGAAGTCCCGTTCATAATAAAGATGAACTTAGGTCGGATTCGTTTTCGCGCAGAAAACAGATTCGAAAATTGATGCACTCCTCGGACTCGTCCCGGAGTTTGAACGGTCGGATCGAGCTGAAATTTTAGGGGTTGTTGCAATAGGAATTTCGCAGCCAATGAACGGTTGGATCTTCCAAAGGATGTCCGAGCTGGACGTTGGACTCCTCGCCCTAAACTCGTCTAGATTCCCGTCCAGATTCGACAGGGCTCCGGTATATCGGAGATTACCGGAGATTCACCCATCGGAACGCAATGAAATTTTACAGGGTTGTTCTGGACTCAATTGCTCACAATCCCTCCGAAGCAATCATCAAAACAATGCTCGAGGGGGCGAGAACGGTGAACACGAATCCGCTGTCCAGAAAACTGCACGGTCACCCGAGGGCAATGTTGACGTTGAGCCCCCGAGCTCCATGGATGATTCTCCCATGATCTTGATAGAGATCAGAGTTGATGTTGATAAAAGCACCCGTCCGATCTTGATGATTCGACGCGGAGCGCAGTCCTCGGTCCAGCCGGGGTGACCAGTCGAGCCGGCGATGAAGATGCCGACGTCGACAATGAAGCTCAGTTCCAAAGCGTAGATCACACCGGAGCCGATCTGAATTCCCATAGAACCGTGACGAGCACCAAGCAGGACCTCAACTCTCGATGGAGGAGGTGCGATCCGCTAACTGGAGATTCGGGCGTATAGATTACGTCGTGAAGGTGTTGATCGTTAACCGAAACTTCCATCGATCTTTTCTTCGATCTTACAGGGAGGCTCTCAATGAAAGCACCAATGTCAGTACTAAAACCGGCAGACCTCGGGGTAGGGGGTTCCGAGCTGTGGATCTCGGATCTATGGTAACAGGGGACGAAGGAGACGGTGTTACCCAGGTTCGGGCCCTCTCGAAGAGGTAAAACCCTACGTCCTGCTTTGATTATATTGATGATGATGTATCAAGTACAAGCTTGAACTATCTCGAGATCGTAAGTTTATGTTCTAACCCTAAGGCTAGGAGGTTGTGATTGTGACCGTCTATTGACTAGGATAACAGGAGAGTCCTCGTCTTGTGCGCCAAGTCTTGTGGAGTCTTCCTTGTATGCGTTATGGGCTGCCCAAAGTGGCCCATTGGTGAACCGCAATGGGGGTCCTCGGCCCGACCCATCCGGTCGGGAGACGACGTGGTGAGTGCCCCCTAGTCCAGGACACCGTCACCGACGCTTGTGAGGCGACGGGCGATACGGAGGACGTGATTGTGATGGAAGGTCGTCCGCGCCGATCGGACATCGCGGAGCGTGCCAGGGGGGCAGCCATAGGAGGCCATCACTCAATGGACGACGCAGATGGCATCCTCGCCCACGGAGGCTCCCAGGGGGGCGCCTCCTGGTGCCAGTGACTCCACTCGGTAGCGGGCGTGCTTCGCTGACAGGCGGCCCAAGCCTCCGCTCTCGCGCATGAGCGGGCATGCCCGAACCAACCATATGACAATGGCCCTGCGCACTCCCGTGGTTCACCCTTCATGGACCTCTGTGGCGGGTCACCCGGGTGCACATCGTCTGGGCAGATCGAATGGCGCAGAGGACACTCTCACCCGCGAAGCTCCCCCAGGAGGCGGGTACTCCAACATCCTTTATAGGAGTAATGTTGTGTTGGATCACACAACATGTCATGATATTTGCCAACACACATTTGTTCTAGAAACAAGGAGCCCCCGGACAATTACAACCCTTGATTGTAGCACCCCAAATGCCTTCTTAATGTCCTTTATCTGAGCTTCTTGCACCTTGGTGGGATGCTTATGATTTCTGCTCTTAGGATTATAAATTGTCTTCACAAATTTTGACCATGATGGATAGATGTCATCGGCTAGATAGTAGCTTTGGCCATACTGATGGTCATGCATCGTGAAGTTCCAGGGTAAAGAAGTACCACCAGTTAGCCTTGCAAAGAGATGAGCTCTATGCAAGACATTGATGTCATTGTGAGATCCATGCAGCCCAAAGTAGCAATGTGAAATCCATAGATCTTTTGAGGTAGCAAATTTCAAAATTATGGTTGGATTCTTGCAATGCCTGGTGAATTGGTCATGTCAGGCAGCAGAGCAACTCTTTCACTTTCCAGTGCATACAATCAACACTCCCTAGCATCCCCGGCTAGATGTACAGATATTGGGAGGCAACAACTTCTAGTGCATCGCTAGAAGCTTGGCCGTGTCCTCGGCATTGGTTGCTCGCAGATACTGCTCTCCATAAACCTGCACCATGGTTTCAGCAAACACTTTCCTGGATTCGATGATTGTATCTTCGGCCATTCAAAGAGTTCCATCCCATGAATTTGTAGGAAAGTCATATGCAATCATCCGAAGTGCCGCGATCACCTTCTGGAAAGGGAAGAAACCCATGAGACCGGCGGTGTTTCTTGAAAGCACATTTGCTCCCTTGGTGGTTTTGGTAATTCATAACAACATATATTTCATTGAACTAATGTCCATTCAAGTTAAAGATTTCAGGATGTTCAATGATTGGCATGGCATGGACTAGAGACGTGGACCCCTCAAAATGCTAAGGACAAGGATTGGCAAAAGATCAAGACTCTACATTTTTGGTTTAGTGATCCAAGATCACATTGAGTCCATAGGAAAGCCAATACTATTAAAAGGGGATGAGGTGTTGCTTAATGGTCTTTTTCCTCAAGTGCTTAGTGACAGTACTCCTAAACCCTCAACCACTCTCTCTACCCAAAGATGTCCAAAACCCACATTCCAACTCGGCCCCGCCGAAATTTCCTATCCGGAGCCACCGAGTTCATCTAGACTTAGCCACTGCCAAAACCCTAACAAATCGGATCCACCGAAATGGATCTCGGTCCCCTCCACCACCTCCTTCTCAGAAAGGAGAGCCATCAGAACGTGCCTACACTTCCACCATACATTTTCTGAGAGAGAACCACCTACTCATGTGTTGAGATCAAGCTATTCCATTCCTACCATTTGAACCTTGATTTCTAGCCTTTCCCAAGTTGCTTTCCACTCAAATCCTTCTTCCACCATAGCCAAATCTGTGAGGAGTTGTTTGAGTGCTGGGAAGACTATCATTTGAAGCACAAGAGCAAGGAGTTCATCAACAACACACCGCCTATTACCTTTTGGAGAATGGTGTCTCCTAGATTGGTTAGGTGTCACTTGGGAGCCTCCGACATGATGTGGAGTTGAACCAAGGAGTTTGTAAGGGCAAGGAGATCGCCTACTTCGTGAAGATCTACCTCGAGTGAGGCTAGTCCTTCGTGGACGCAAGCCATGGTGGAATAGACAAGGTTGCTTCTTCGTGGACCCTTCGTGGGTGGAGCCCTCCATGGACTCGTGCAGCCGTTACCCTTCGTGGGTTGAAGTCTCCATCAATGTGGACGTACGATAGCACCACCTATCGGAACCACGCCAAAAACTACCGTGTCTTCATTGCGTTTGAAATCTCCGATCCCCTCCTTTACTTACATATGCAATTGTTTACTTTCCGCTGCTATACTCTTAGAATTGCATGTGTAGGGTGATGCTTGACATGTATTATTGCTAAAATTTGCCCACAACTAAAATTGGGAAAAGGTTGGGTTTTATTTGGTCAAGTAGTCTAATCACCCCCCCTCTAGACATACTTTCGATCCTACAAGTGGTATCAGAGCTTTGGTCTCCGTAAGTCTTGATTTCCATTGCTTTGGTGATCATAGCCTTGGTTTCACAACCTAGGAGAGTATGGCATCTAGTGAGGATAACTATCACCGTAGAGGTCCATATTTTGATGGTACAAACTTTGCTAGTTGGAAACATAAGATGAAAATGCATATTCTTGGTCATAACCCCGCCGTTTGGGTTGTTGTTCGTGTTGGCTTGCAAGGTGACTTCTTTGAGGATGGGAAGGAACCGGATCGTGAAGCAACCCCGGAAGAATTGAAGATGTTGCAATACAATGCTCAAGCTTGTGACATTCTATTCAAAGGTTTATGTCCCGAAGAATTCAACAAAATCAGCCGCCTCGAGAATGCAAAGGAAATTTGGGATACTTTGGTTGATATGCATGAGGGTACCGAGTCCGTCAAGGAATCTAAGTTGGATGTGCTTCAAAGTCAACTTGACAAGTTCAAGATGAAGGATGGTGAAGGAGTCGCTGAGATGTACTCTAGGCTTGCTCTCATCACAAATGAGATTGCCGGCTTAGGAAGTGAAGAGATGACCGACAAATTCATCATCAAGAAGATACTTAGAGCTTTGGATGGAAAATATGATACCGTCTGCACATTGATCCAAATGATGCCAAATTACAAAGATCTCAAGCCCACGGAAGTCATTGGAAGGATTGTTGATCATGAAATGTCACTCAAGGACAGAGAGGAGCTGCACAACAAATCAAGTGGTGCTTACAAAGCCTCAACCGATGCTCCAACAACTCCAAGTGACAAGCTAGTATCCAATGAAGAGATTAGCCTAATGGTGAAGTCATGACCGAAATTGCTACAATTGTGGAAAGCCCGGACACTACTCCAATGAGTGTACGGCTCCCTACAAGAAAAGAGACGAATCACCAAGAGGAAGACATAGAAGGGATGAATCACCTCATAAGGAGAGAAGGAGTAGAGATGATCGTTATGAACAAAGACACTCTCGAAGAAGCAAGGATTCGGAGAGGAAGGACAAGTCATCCAAGAGCTACACAAGAAGAAGACATCGAGCTCATGTTGGTGAATGGGTTTCTGGCTCCGACTCCGACAACCAATCCGAGAGAAGTTATCACTCCAACTCCGACTATAGTCAAGATGAAGGTGTTGCCGTACTTGCACTTGTGTCATCCAACTCCTATGATCTATTTGACTCACCAAATGAAGGAATTGGAAGATGCTTCATGGCAAAAGGCCCCAAGGTATCACACCCCGAGTATCTTGATTTCAATAGTGATGAAGATGATTTGCTTGGTGATGATGATTTAAAGATAGTGATGTAAGCTATATTGAAAATGCTAGTAATCATGATAGTCAAGAGGAAATGAGTGACAATGCTATGAAGGAGATCGAGCGTCTAACTAAAGAACTAAATGCTCTTAAGTTAGCTCATGAAACAACTCAAAAGTATCATAGAGAACTTCTAAGAACTCATGAGAAGCTACGCTTCGAGAAGCTAAATTTAGAGCAAGAGCATGAGTTTCTTAAAGCTATCAATGACGATCTTCGAAAGAAGAGTTCTTCATATCTTGCCAAACGTTTACTCTTGTCTACATTTATGCCACAAGTTAAACCTAAGCAAACTAGCAACAAGGGTAAAAAGGGTTCTACCTCTAGTAGTAACAATAACAATGCTAAATCCAATGTTGTTGCTTCTAGTAGTTCTATTGATTCCACTAATGATCCTCTTAGCGAAGTTACACTTGAGCAAGAAAATATGCTATTGAAAGGAATTATAGAAAAAGGTGTCTACAAGAGTCTTGCCAGGAGTAAGCAATTTGAGGAAATTGTATGCAAGCAAGGAAGGCACCGGAAGAACCAAGGTGTTGGTTTTGAACGAAAGTTCAATGCCAATGGAGTTGAGTGGGAAGAAGATCAATACCCCAAGACGAAGTTTGTTCCTCAACAAAAGAAGTATGATCCTACTTCCTTCAAGGGAACACAAGCTCAAGAAGATCTTCCGCCACAAGACAACAAGCTAAAAGGCAAGGACAAGCTTCAAGAAGAGATTGATTCATTTGAAGAAGCTCCTCAAGCCATGGTCAAGTGGGTTCCCAAGACTTCATCAAGTGCTACTACAACTCCAAGGATTCCCATCAAGTTGATGTGGGTCCAAAAGAAGAAGAACTAAAGAGTTCTTGAGGGTGACTCCGCCAACAAACTTCACTCATATACTTTATGGCAAGAACTTGTGCAACCAACTTTCATATTTTGCACTAGTTCATGGAGTCACAAACCCTCTTGTTGGTAAGGCAAGGGACAAGGTATTCAATGCATTCATGGACATCATCATATGTGTATTTCACTCTATGTCTATGGATATCCTTGTATGTTCCTTGTGTGGGACTAACCCATGTAGATATTGAAAGCACAAAACTCCAAAGGATTGCTCCCAACTCTTGATGGTCTACATCAACATTGAGCATCCACATCTTCAACATCTACATGAAGTCATCATCGACAAAACCCAAGGTTAGTTCATCCCTCTTAGGGGGGATATCACATCTAGGGAGAGCTTTGCTCTAAACAATTGAGCTAAAGCAACTCTAATGGTGTGAACACATCAATGTTTTATGTAAAAGTGGCAACCCCACTTGTGCTTAAACGATGAGTATGACCTATGATCAAATGTTCTCATTTGGCTCCTAAGTCAATATACTCATATATAGATGACCTAGTCATCACCATTGCTTGATAGATGCTAGAATTGGTTGTGCATGTTTGACACATATTTCATTTGCTATCTTATTGTGTGAGCATGTTGGTTTGCATGTTTTCATCATTCGAGGACATCCATTTGTTGTTTTGATTGTCTTGGTTTTTTCTGGCCAAGTGGATGTACAAGAATGTCTAAGTACCTTCTCTAGCTATCTATGCTTTCTTGTCTCAAATTCTATTCTTGCTGCATCACAAAAATTGAACGAGTCAATTTCGGACCCTCCGGGTGAGGAGCACTCGGAGCCACCGATCTGAAAGGGCTGAACCTCCAAAACCTTCTATCTGATTTTGGCCGAACCAATTCACTCAAACTCGGTCCAACCGAAATCACTTAGATTGATCTAGGTTTTCCATCTCGGTGCAACCGAGTTGAACCATTTTGGAACCACCAATGTGCTGACCTGCGTGCAGTTACACATATCGGTGCCACCGAGTTGTCTAACTCGGCGCTACCGACAATGTACGGGTATATATATCGCGCGGACCGAACGGTTGAAATTTCTCGACCCCACTTGTTCCCGCACCCCGTTGCTGCCGTCGCCCTCGTCTTCGGACTTCGCCGTCGTCTCCAGCGCGCCCTCGCCGCCGGATTCCGACGCCGTCAATGGCAATCTTCACTGCCGTTGCCGCCGTAGAGAGTCTCCACCGAGTTAGGGTGAGATTCGATCCCTCTCGTGCTCCCTTTTCCAATTCAATGCACGATTGGACTGCCTGAATTCATGCCACGGATTGAGAACTCCTGTTACACTGCAAACTCCGTATATTAGATGCGAATAAAATTTTAGGTTTAAGTTTCCGCCGAATGCATCTCGGACCAACCGATTCAAAATTTTCGGTCCTACCGATTTGGCCTCTGGCCATAGCACTAGTACGTCTCGGTGCCACCGAGTTATACATATCGGTGAGACCGAAAGTAAAATCTCAGTGAAACCCTAGCATCTCGGAGCCACCGAACCCCATCTCGGTCTGACCGAAATGGCGTGTAAGGTTTCTGTTGTATGCTTCGGTATCACTGAGATGATCAACTCGGTCCATCCGAAATGCATCCTGTGAAAACTTGAAACTAAGAGTTGAGATCAAATTTTATGAAAAACCTCTGCTTTTTGTGATGACTCATCTACTCTGCCCATACCCATCTATTCACAGGGTCAGCTCAGCAAGATGTCAGATTCCAGCGACAGCCAGAACAGGTCAGAGCAGCATGCAGAACTCAGTGAAGGGTCAAGCTTTGTAGAGAGTTTCTATGAGGGAGAGAGGAGCTCTCCAGATCTTCCTAAGGCAGCCACTAGAACAAGGAAGAAGAGAACCTCAGACAGTGAGGATGAAGATTTTGTTGCTAGCGAAGCAGCAACCAAGAAAAAGAGAGTCGTGCTTGCTAAGGAGTACAGCACCAAACCATCAACTGCCAAAGAGAGGACTGCTGTGAGGAAAGTTCCAAAGCAGACTATGCAATTCACTCTTGAAGAGCCAAGTGACTCTGAACCAGCTACAGGTGGAAAGAAGAAGAGAGCTAGGAAGACTACAGCTCAAGTGCTTGGAAGGCCCTCCATGAGGACTGATGAGGAGGAGGAGGAACCTACTGCTGATGCACCTCCAGCCAAGTCTCAAAAGCTTATGTCTGATGCAATCAAGACTGCTGCCCCCAAGTCCAAGCCAAAGGTGTCAGCACCAAAGAGATCCACCAGGAACATATCAGTTGCTGAGAAGAACAAGGCCCCAGTGCCTGAGTCAAATGTTGATGAAGAGCCACTAGTGCTCAGGAAATTGAAGCCAAAGATACCAGACCATGATGATGCACACCTAGTTGCGGAGAACATGATGCTGAGGAAAGATAAAGGACTGCGTCAGTGGAGACAGTCAGATCCTTATGCTACAAGGAGGAAGACAGCGTGTGACTATCGCTTTCACACTCGTGAACAACAAGATTTCTATGAGACAGTATTGCTTGACAAGAAGCCCATTGTTAGCGACATGAGATGGGTGGATTGGGAATACATTGATGAGAATGAAGATTATTTCCCCCATGTCCATGAGAGCTTCAGGATTGCAGGTGTTGATGACTTTGTCGGACAGAAGTTGACTAAGTGGAATGATGAAATGGTCATGCAATTCTACTCTATTGCTCATTTCTATCCAGATGGCCGAATTGTGTGGATGACTGAGGGTATCAGGTACCAGTCAACCATCTCTGAGTGGGCAAGTCTTCTTGGTGCTCCCAAGGAAGAGGACGATGCCATTGATATCTATGCTAAGCTCAAGATGGATCACAACTCCATGTCCAACATGTACACTGCAATTCCTCAGAAGGACATTGAGACTCATAAGCTTGGATCAATGAAGCATCTGCTCCCAGGACTGGCCACCACGAACACCATCTTGCGGTACACCTTGTTACCCAAGTCAGGAGATGACAAAATGATTCGTGGCCACTCCATCAATTTGCTGCATCTGTTTGATACTCCTCAGAAATTTAAGGTGATGAGCCTGATAGTGGAAACTATCAAGAGGACTGCAGCTGATCAGAAGAGATCGTGCGGATATGCTCCACATATTCAGATGTTGATAAACTCTAAGGTTGGAACCAGCACATACCTTCTTGATCGAGAGCATTTGCCTTTGCGTCCAGAGTTTGAAGACAATGTAATAGTGATGGATCCTTCGCATCCCACTTCTGCACAAGCTTAGGAGAAGATCCGCAAAGCCAAAGAAGCAAAAGCAGCCCAGGAGGCAACAACTCCAAATGCTCCAATTGCAAATCTTAAGTCTAAGTCTGACCAAATGACTTATCTACTTGAAGCCACCCTGAGGATTGAGCGAAGTCTGGCCAACCTCACCCAGCACCAGGCTAGCTTAGAGCGGATAATAGAGACAAAATTTCATGATCTAGATGTCAAGGTCACAGAGATCCAGACTACCGTGGAGCAGCTGCAGAGTGATGTTGATGCTGTCAAGACAGCCCCGTCAGATGACAGTGGAGATGACAGACCTACCACAGAGCATTTTCAGACAGTGCCTAGGGCAACCAGATCTGCTGCAGTGCCAGTTGTGGATCCGAGGACCACAGTCTCTGCACCTACTGCTGCTGCCACAGTGCCACCGCCGGTATCCACTCCACCAGCCCAGCAAACTTCTGCAGAAGCCTTCGTGGACGCTCTTCTCTCAACGCCATCTACGCACACCGGAGCTGCCAGCAGGAGATCGCCTTCAGGAGCTTCGGAGGACCATGCTTAGAGTGCCGATTAGTCCTATACCTATTCGATCTTTTTGGTACTTGTTGCCAAAGGGGGAGAATTTGTATAGATCATAGGCTTCGAGAGAGAGTGCTCTTGTTTTGCTCGTTGTTTTATTTCTCTCGAGTTCTTTTGCTACAATTTGCTTGTTGGTACTCTGTTTCTATGTGTGTGCTTGATACTATGCTTTGTTATGATTGTGAGCTACTACTTGTGATTGGTCATACTATGCTTATTGTGATGATCTATGTTTATCTCTATCATTATCTTGTATGATCACTTACTTGTGTTGGTGATGCGTGCTTTCTATTCCTCTCATATCATTTTGCGCGCTCCACCAAGTTGTATGTGACATGGAAGAGTGACCCATGAGCCTAATCGATTGTGCATTTGCATTCAAACGCAAATTTTTAACAATGCACAAATTTAGGGGGAGCTCTTGCTTATCACATACTTCTCAAAGCGACGACGTATTCCATTCTTTTAATCAATTGTCGAAGCTTTGATCTATATGTTGTCATCAATTACCAAAAAGAGGGAGATTGAAAGCACATTTGCTCCCTTGGTGGTTTTGGTAATTCATAACAACATATATTTCATTGAACTAATGTCCATTCAAGTTAAAGATTTCAGGATGTTCAATGATTGGCATGGCATGGACTAGAGACGTGGACCCCTCAAAATGCTAAGGACAAGGATTGGCAAAATATCAAGACTCTACATTTCTGGTTTAGTGATCCAAGATCACATTGAGTCCATAGGAAAGCCAATACTATTAAAAGAGGATGAGGTGTTGCTTAATGGTCTTTTTGCTCAAGTGCTTAGTGACAGTACTCCTAAACCCTCAACCACTCTCTCTACCCAAAGATGTCCAAAACCCACATTCCAACTCGGCCCCACCGAAATTTCCTATCCGGAGCCACCGAGTTCATCTAGACTTAGCCACTTCCAAAACCCTAACAAATCGGATCCATCGAAATGGATCTCGGTCCCACCGAGATGGCCTTGCCAACTCTCTGTAAACGTTTGCACCTACTTCGGTCTCACCGAGTTTTGAAAATCGGTCTCACCGAGATGGCTTGCCAACTCTCTGTTGCCTTATTGCTTCACTTCGGTCCTACCGAGTTGATGCAATCGGTGCCACCGAGATGAGGTTTGCCCTAGCCATTGCACTTCGGTCCATCCGAGTTGTTCGTATCGGTCACACCGAGATTCCTAAAGTTCATATCTTTTACACAGTTCGGTGCTACCGAGATTATGGTTTCGGTGCCACCGAGTTGGGTCAAAAGTGTGTAACGGTTAGATTTTGTGTGGAGGCTATATATACCCCTCCACCACCTCCTTCTCAGAAAGGAGAGCCATCAGAACGTGCCTACACTTCCACCATACATTTTTTGAGAGAGAACCACCTACTCATGTGTTGAGATCAAGCTATTCCATTCCTACCATTTGAACCTTGATTTCTAGCCTTTCCCAAGTTGCTTTCCACTCAAATCCTTCTTCCACCATAGCAAAATCTATGAGGAGTTGTTTGAGTGCTGGGAAGACTATCATTTGAAGCACAAGAGCAAGGAGTTCATCAACAACACACTGTCTATTACCTTTTGGAGAGTGGTGTCTCCTAGATTGGTTAGGTGTCACTTGGGAGCCTCCGACATGATGTGGAGTTGAACCAAGGAGTTTGTAAGGGCAAGGAGATCGCCTACTTCGTGAAGATCTACCCCGAGTGAGGCTAGTCCTTCGTGGATGTAAGCCATGGTGGAATAGACAAGGTTGCTTCTTCGTGGACCCTTCGTGGGTGGAGCCCTCCGTGGACTCGCGCAGCCGTTACCCTTCGTGGGTTGAAGTCTCCATTAACGTGGACGTACGATAGCACCACCTATCGGAACCACGCCAAAAACCACCGTGTTTTCATTGCGTTTGAAATCTCCGATCCCCTCCTTTACTTACATATGCAATTGTTTACTTTCCGCTGCTATACTCTTAGAATTGCATGTGTAGGGTGATGCTTGACATGTATTATTGCTAAAATCTGCCCACAACTAAAATTGGGAAAAGGTTAGGTTTTATTTGGTCAAGTAGTCTAATCACCCCCCCCCCTCTAGACATACTTTTGATCCTACATTTCTCCATTGTTGGAAGAAATGTTCATTGGCTTCCATGTCGTCGGCAATTCAATGGAACAACAATTCGTTTATGCGGAAGCATCGTCGGAACACATGCTACGGGAAGGTACAACCCGACACAAAGTAGTTGAGCATGAGCCGCTTGTGGATTGGATTTTGTTCTGATGAAATGTCGCACGACTAACTTGCGATCTCGGACGTTTCCTCTTTGTTCTGATTGATGTTATCCATTCCGCAACCATCAATATTTTCGTGTCTTCTTCGGCGTCCATGATTTCACTCTCGGACTCGTAGTCCGAATCCGAGGACGAATCATCAAAAAACATTAGCTCTGTCATCAGATCCATCTACACATAATGTGAATCATATGTTATCTACACGAATCTATGAGCCTCTAAGCTAAATCTACAAGAAAAGGTTGGGGAAATTTACCTCCGGACAAGTCGTTGAACACCTTGAGGTCGTTGCATAGCCGGATGGCGAGAAGAAGGCATGGGACTGCGGCGAAGCGTGGGAGGTCCGAGAATGGCTCAGCAGAGGCGACAGGGACCAAACCATAGTGGTCCAGGCTTTGAAGGTGGCCACAACGAAGGTAACACAAGGATGTGGACGGTGCCGGAAGGGAGCACACGTCCTAAAATGTTTGTGGCGCCAATAGTTGGGTGGATGGAGGGCGTGCTATATCATGCCTCATCCAACTTCCCAATATGGAGACTCACGGGCTCGGTTTGGAGCGCCCTCTAGTGGCGGTTATTATGGTGATCAGGATGATATGCTGACTTTGCTAAAGTTGCTCTTACGCTACTTGTGAGCATGATCACCAAAAGGGTGTCCTTTTGGCAAGGGCACCGTCATGAGGAATGGTGGCATTCAGGGAAATGATAGGCCGTGTACAATGGTTTTATCTTAGGAGCGACACGTATGATAAATGTAGTGACGATGGAAAGAGAAATCTGAAGAAAAAAAATTGTCTTCTCTTAATTAAGAGATGATCTTTTGGCACAAAATGTTTCACCACATATTTAGGAATAATTAGTTATCGATTGAAGAGAAGATTAAGAAAAAGGCCATTGTACATATGTTTTTAGTGTCATCTCTTATTTATCGAAAATGTTTAAGATAAGATTGTCTTATCAATCACTGTACATGCCCTTATGATGCCATACTGTAGTCATGGCCTGGGTTATTTCAACATACAAAGAGAAAAAAGGGACTACTTCGTCATAGATAACATAGTAACATAACAATGTAGGAGTACATGGTGTATGATTTTCTTATTATTTTTAAAACTTATTAAATTGCCCTCTTCTCTTTTATGTGAAATGATCTCTAATTGTGACAGCAAAGCAATATTGCTTGGTACATAAAACGTTATTTTCCATGTTATCTAAAAACAGTTCACAAGTAACAGATATAACTATTTTGGATGTGGTTGGATCTTAGTCGGCTGAGACTTAACCAAGTTTCAGTCAAATGACACAACATATAGAAAAAAAATTAAAATTTTTTTTGCACGAATCTCCACGTAAGATCATCTCACGAATATAGCATCAACTGGGACTTTGGACTGAGATTTAGCAATCCCGAACTATTTTAGTTGAAAACGGTGAGGCACCCCCATCGACAACAATACGCAGCACACCTGGTGCTTATCTAGCACGAATGGAGCTTTCTGTCTCTATGCAATTTGGTATGCCGACGGGAGCAGCCTGGGCACTGGGTGGACCATCAACGGCACGGCCCGCTGCAGCAGCAGAGAGAAGGCCTCCTCCATGTTGAGCTTGTCGGGCGTCTGGCCCGCCGGCAGCTCCCAGTCGAACGAGTGCACCAGCGTGGCCGTCGTCACGGTGACCACCCGCAGGCCCCAGCTGAGGCCCGCGCAGATCCTCCGGCCGGCCCCGAACGGGATCAGCCCGAAGTCGCCTCCCTTGACGTCGACGTCGGCGTGGGTCCCTCCCGGGAGGAACCTGGCGGGCCGGAACTCGAGCGGGTCGGGCCACAGGGCCGGGTCGCGGGCGATGCCCCACACGTTGACCAGCAGCTCCGTGCCCGTGGGGATGCGGTAGCCGGCGACCTCGCACTCCTCGGAGGCCATCCGCGGCAGCGAGAGCGGCGTCGACGGGTGCAGCCGGAAGGTCTCCTTGATGACCGCGCTGAGGAACGTGAGCCGCGGCAGATCGGACTCCGAGACGAGCCTGTCCCGGCCCACGACGGCGTCCATCTCCTCCTGCGCCCGCTTCAGCATGTCCGGGTGCCGGATCAGCTCCGCCACCGCCCACTCCACTATCGTCGACGTCGTCTCCGTGCCCGCCACGAACAAGTTCTGCAGCATGCATGCAGAGTGAATCAAGCACATTGGACGACTGAGGTTGTGGATTTGCCATGCCAATCACAGTCACGGGCTCACGGCAACGAAGTAGATTCTTACCAGTATGAGCGCCTTGACGTCCGTGTCTGTGATCCTGTCCTCCTCGCCGCCGGTGAGGGACTTGTCTTCCTGAACCATCGCAAGCAGCAAGCCGAGCAGGTCCTTACCTTCTTTCTCCTCCATGGCCGTGCCAGCTCCGGCCCTTCTCTCGGCGATGATCCCGTTCATCATGTCGTCGAACCGGCGGTGCAGTTTCTTCAGCCTGGCAACAACACCCTGCGGGTCGAGCCACCGCAGCGCCGGCACGAAGTCCCCGACGTTGAGCACGCCGCCCACCTCCATCACCTCCAGCACGATCTCCTTGAACTCCTTGGCGCCAAGCTCGGTGCCGGCCGCGGCGAACACCCGGAGCCCCACCGCCGCCCGCGAGAGGGCGTTGGTCGTGCACACGTTGGCCGCCTTGCCGACCGCCACCACCCCGCCGCCGGAAGCAGCGTCAACGAGGGACCTCACCATGAGCGCGGCCTCCCGCTCGCGGAACCCGCGGAGGTCGTCGAGCGCGCGGGCCGAGAAGAGGTTCACGGCGCACACCTTGCGCATGGCGCGCCACCGGGGCCCGTAGGGCGCGAACACCACGTCCTGGTAGTTGTACGCCATGTGCTCGCCGCCGGAGTTGGGCGGGCGGCTGCTGAACTTGGCGTCGTGGGTGCGGAGGAACTGCTCGGCCACGGCGGCCGACCCGGCGACCACCACGACGGAGCTGCCGAACCGGAGCCGGAGCACAGGCCCGTACACCTTGGTCATCTCGTGCAAGGTCTGGTGCGTCTTGCCGCCGAGCTGCGGGAGGTTCCCAAGCACCGGCCAGCCCCTCGGCCCGGGCGGGAGCGGCGCGCGCCCCTTGTCGGCGCGGAGGGAGAAGAGGACATAGCATACGCCCACGGCAACGGCCAAGGTGGAGAGGAGCAACGGGAGAGGGATATCCATGGCGACGAGATGCGTTGTTCTGTTGGATATGCAAGCACTGCAGGTGCTCGAGTGTTCATGTATGCATGCATGGGGTTCAAGATGAAGGCGCGCGGTAGGTGGACGTGGACATGACCGGCAAAACTGTACAGGTGACACGTCTCATCCGGCGAAGCTCAGCCACAGCTTTTACTTACCAACTACTATAATATGGTATCTTGCAGCTTTCGCTTACCTACCGGTATGCCTACCACCATTTGCGTTTCGGATGGTTTAGTGTCGCCTACTACAGGACTAGTAGTACTACTCTCACTGGAGCGAGGATTAGTATGGAAACTGTGTTGGTGAATGTGCACATTTGGTATTTCATTCACAGATATAAAGGTTACTAAACATGTTCAATCACTTGAACATATCAAATATACATTTGCCTCAAAAAATATATACATCAAACATGTATCCGACACTCTCCGCGGTATGAATTCGAATGAACTGCGTGGTAAAATAGAGCATCTACCTTATTGGTGGTATAGCGAGAAATGATGACACTCAAGACGGTATGAAGTTTGAACTATGTACATTGGAGCATCTACCTTAATGGCGGAACAATCAGAAATGATGACCTGGTTTATCCTTGGTTGTAGAATTGTAGTAGTAACATGGTTACCAGGCCACCCCTGGCTTTTGTTTCCTTTTCAACTGCCGAACTCCGGAAAAGCTTTGGATGAAAAGATGGGCCATAGACATTTTCTCTAAATATCAGAAATGATGACATTCACGCAAATGTTAAGGTGTCATCTGATTCCTGAACTCTAGTCCTAGCCCGGGCTGTTTCAGCCTACAAGGAAATGAAACAAAAAGTGAGTATCAATTATCAAAGACGAGTTCACTGTAGACAACATGGTAAACTAAGAGCATGCACATCATCCCAGCACAGCATGACGGGCTGGTGAGGTAAGCAAGGCCCTGTATGGTGGTCGTGATGCAGATGACTTCGTTATCATACCAATTTTACCGAGCAATCTAAAAGGCTAATGATCGATATGGATTTGTCCGTGGAAAGTAAGTTCAGCGGAAACAAGAACTGCATTTATTTTCTTGTCACAGAGCATGAAAGGCAGTAATTTACAAAGACTAATGCTGCATCCATCGGTGCATCCCTTTCCCCGTTGGTCCCACACTGCCACGGCTATGTCCCTGCTGTCTAAGCTGATCCAGCAGCAATTTTATGAAGCTTAATTTCAGATAATACCATCCAATTTCATCAACAGAGATCACGGACCTACCTCTTTATCCCAGTTGGTATGAAGCATCATCACAAGCAGAGCTAATATTTGCACTACCATCGCACATATGATTCCCAGCCAAAGCCCCTGCCACAGAAAAGAGACCCATGCTAGAGTTCAGGCAGAATCCGCACAACATATCCTCCCAGAATCGCATAAAACGTACAACTTACCTTACCACTGACCTTCAGAACAAATGCAAAAATAACAGCTGAAGGGATACCAAAAGCATAGTAAGCACATAGGTTGATGAAGGAGCATATTTTCTGCCACCCACACCCTCTAGCAGCACCTTCAGAGCAATTAACAGATAAATTTTGGAAATGTTAACAGAAGATCAGTACTAATGTTCGCAAATAGCTACACGGGGTAGATTGTTCACATATGAAGGGGTGGGCATTTGAAGCATATTCAACAAAAAATAACCCCAAACCTACTAATGTTTCCAACGAGCTACAAGGATATAACATTTCTCATATAAGGAAAATATTAAAGGGGCGACCATTTGAAGCATGTACTCCCTCCGTCCGGAAATACTTGTCCGAGAAATGGATGTATCTAGATGTATTATAGTTCTAGATACATTCATTTTATCCATTTCGGTGACAAGTATTTTCGGACGGAGGGAGTATTAAATAGGAGACAAACCTGCTAATGTTTAAGTGGAAAGAGCTGGAAAGGGGACCATGGCCCATGTTGGTACTGTTTAAGCCCAACGTTTAATAGGGAAGAGCCCATGCTTTGGTACTGTTCAAGGCCTAAAGTCTAAGAGGAAAGAGCCCATGCTGGCACTGTGCACGTGGGATCCTACTACCTAAGGGCATTTCTAACCGATCCCCTAAAAATAGCAGAGTATCCGGCGGAGTAAAAGCTTAGTGGAGTATATTTCACTAAAATTTGGCCGGACCTAGCCAATCCCCTAAATTTAGTGGAGTAAACTTACTTTTTAGTTTATGCATTTCGACGAACATCTGCTATGCGTGTCCGCGACGGTGGTGACCACGCCGGAAACGGCAGCAGAGCAGCGGCGAGCGGCAGCAGCGGCGGCGAACGGCGGGGCAGCGGAGCAGCAGCAGCAGCGAGCGGCAGCAGCGGGGCAGCAGCAGCGGCGAACGGCAACAACGGAGCAGCAGCGGGGCAGCAGCAGCGGCGAACGGCGGGGCAGCGGAGCAGCAGCAGCAGCGGCAAACGGCAACAACGGAGCAGCAGCGGGGCAGCAGCAGCGGGGCAGCAGCGGCGGCAAACGGCGAGGCAGCAGCGGCGAGGGCGGCTTCGGCTCAGGGGAGGAAGGGCGACGGAGCAGCGGTCGGAGGAAGGGAGACGGGGCAGCAGGGGGGAGGCTACGGCGGCGGCGTTTCACCTCGATTCCGGCGACGGCGAAGGGGGCCGAATGGGCTCGACGACGGGCAGAAGGGCGGCAGGGGGCAAGGGAGAAACCGAGGTAGCGGCGGGGCCGGCGGGCGGTCGCTGGGGGGCACGCCTGCGAAGATGCAGGGGCAGGGGACGACGCGAGGGAGAGGCGCGGCTTTTACTCAGCCGCCGAGTGGTGGATTAAATATAGGGAGAAAGTTGGGGCCGGAGTAAAAATTTTACTCCCTTACGGCGGATTGGGGATCGGCTAGGTGCCGGTTAGAGGAGTAAAACCGCATTTTTTACTCCTCTAACCGGTTATAAGGGATCGGTTAGAAATGCCCTAACGAGCACCAATTTTTCTTTTAATGTTGGCAGGAGAGCTGCCAAATCCATTGATTAGAAAGGGGTATTTCTTTTTTCGAAAT
This sequence comes from Elymus sibiricus, assembly GCA_039707655.1. NCBI lineage: Eukaryota > Viridiplantae > Streptophyta > Magnoliopsida > Poales > Poaceae > Elymus > Elymus sibiricus. The sequence goes on from CM077676.1 coordinate 375,062,102, forward strand.
GGCAGTTATCCTGCATTCATTATGAAGAAAAGAGTTGCTCAGTTAATTAGGGAAAACCGAGCGAAAACCAGATTGCCCAGTTAATTATGGAGAACCCGGCGAAAACCATCACAACCGCTGAGAGGCACACATAAGAAACTCCACACACACACCACTCCAAAGAGGGCCTCGGTGAGACAGCACGCAGGCGTCATCGTCATCACTTCTCCCCTAGAGGCGTCATCGCCATCCCTACACTCTGAGCAAACCACTCCGACTTCGCCGTAGACGATCGTCGACTCAACCCACACTGTAGCGGACACGTGAAGCTGCATGAAGATCTGCGCCAAAACTCAGCCACCTACGGCCAGACAGCACAGCTCCGACTCTGATGAAGAACTCTGAAGGACAAAACCAGGCACGGCTAGCGCCACGAAAGATCACCGAACGGGCCACCTGTAGCTAGTCATCGTATACCACGGGGCCCCGCCACCGCAGCTTCGACTCCACAGCAGCAAACAAACCGAGGCAATACCGCGGACACGCCGGAGAAGAGCCGACTACCGTAACCATTGCCGCGTCGCCGACATCGCTCCCGCCATCATCGTTGCCACAGAAACCTGGTCGCCACAACCGTCGCAAACCACACCGGTCCCGCTTGCCGATGTCAAGCTCCCAAGACGAAGACCCCAAGAGGGAATGCGGCACCAAGACGCCGCCATCGTCCGATCACAGATCAAGGGTTTCCCCCGGAGAGGCCGAGATGGCCGGATCCGCGCGGGAGGTGCGGCAGCAAAGCAACGATGCCTCCAAGAAGGTCAACGACGGCCACAGCCGCCGCCATCACTGGTCCCGCATAAAGCCTGGACAAGGTCTTCACCCAAGCTCCCACACCACCACAGACGCACATCATCCCGCATCGACACCGGCAAGCCCACCAACCACCACCACCCTCGAAGAAGCCCATCGAAGAGGAAGCACATCGAGCCGACATAGTCAGCCGCACCTCGCGGAGATCATTGGCGGTCAAACATCAAGACGAGCCGCCAGATCTGCCCATGGCTGACCACCGGACGCAGCACGAGCCGCCACACCCTGTCGAGCACCATGCCAACAAGGCGATGAGGAGCGCTGCCCGAGACCAAAAACCGCCACGGTTCCGGGTCGCAGCCAAGCACCAAACGCACGGACGCGCTCCACGCGCGCCACCGCACGTCCACCGGATCCCAGATCCGCAGTACCCGCACAGGACGTCGTCCATCCGCATCAACCCAGGCCACCCAGCCACGCCGCCCGACCAGCTGCAGAGCAGCAAAAGCACGACCAGCCCCTCGCGTGCACGCGCCTCCCTGCACGTACACGCCCACGCCGCGGCCAACAAAGGAGGAATGCATCACATAAAGCCGAATGCCAAAAAAGAAGAAATGGAAAAAAGGCCGCTCGGTTTATTGAGGAAAACCGGCCGGAAACCTAAACAGCGCCTAGCTAGAGTGCTAGACTAGGCCTAAAGCACCACAGTACATACAAAACGCCGGAAGGCCAATACCCTACAACACACCCGGATGGGCACTCGAGCGCCTTCACCACTATCAAAGTGCACACCGAAACCGTCATATTAATCCGGACTGCCACAAGCATATATGTGAACCTTGACAACACCAAAGAGGAACGCTATGTTTGATAGAGCGAATTTATGCCGCTCCGATCCCACGGGGTTGGCTAACATAACTCGCCTGACGCTCCTTGTATGTGGAGGACGCTCCTGCTGCCCCCACAGAGAACATGCTGGCCGCCACCGACCGCATCCACGAGCCCTGAAGTCCCTTTGACCGAGTCCAACTCCAAGACGATGCCCCCAAGCGGAAACATGGAGCCGAGCAAAACCAATATTGTCGTCATCGTCCGATCCAAGAGATCGGATCTAGGGTTTCCTCCGTAGCATGTTGGGAAAAGGAGGAAAGGACTGCAACATCGATGCCTTCAACAAGGGAACGGTGTCTGAAGCCCCCGCCATCAACAACTATGGCCGCAGGCGGAGTATATCTTTCGCCGGTAGACTCACCCGCCCAAACCCATGACCCGGCCAGCCCATATCCGGCCTACCACCTCAACGACGCACGAGCACTGTGCCACATCTCGCCCCTGCGCAGCCCAGACACACGACAGGCAGCAAGCATAGTGCAGAGCAATCAATAGACAAATTCAGCAAAAGTTACGCAAGATCAGTATTGGTGTTTCCAAAGAGCTACACGGGTAGATTATTCTCATGTGAAGGCAAATCTAATGTCAAAGGGGATGGGCATTTGAAGCATATTCAACAAAAAATAACCCCAGACCTACTAATGTGTCCAACGAGCTACAAGGATATATCATTTCTCATAAAAGGAAAATACTAAAGGGGTGGGCATTTGAAGCATCTCTATTATTAAAGGAAAGTTCGTTCCATCGCCTCCACCTCCCACCCGGTGGCGCACAAAATAAAAACCAACATAAATATATTAACTTGGAATAATCTAAACAAAATCAATAATTTCCTAAAACCACATCCTGCACTAACTTAATCAAATCAAATCAATCTTACCAAAATCTCAACTAAATCAAAACTTCCCTTCCCTTCCCCTACCCATACTCCCATCAAACTAAATGTTACCAAAATTGATGTAAGGTATATGTCGGACAAGATTGATGTTGAACCACTAGAGTACGTGCCCGTTGTAACACACAGGCAATTAGCTAGTATTAAATAGTAAAAGACAAACCTGCTAATGTTTAAGTGTAAAGAGCTACAAAGGGGACCATGGCCCATATCGGTACTGTTTAAGCCCAACACTTAAGAGGGAAGAGCCCATGTTAGTACTGCTCAAGGCCCAAAGTGTAAGAGGAATGAGCCAATGTTGGCACTGCGCAAATGGGATCGTACTACCTGAGGAATAATCTGTGATCCCGTGTTGGCACTGTGCACGTGGGATCCTACTACCTAATGAGGACCAATTTTAATTCAGGTTCTACATGTGCCAAAAAGGCTCATCTTAGAGCTGCCGCATATGATGTTTACACATATGATGTCATTGACATGTAATGCGATGAGGTGATCCACATCTACAAGCTTTCCGTTCGGGATACCGTGTTCGATGATGTGATCAGACACAGATGTCCTCCTGTGCAAGCAAGAGCAGTGCATTTCTGTGGCAAAGTGCCAACCGAAATACAGGAATAAATTGAAAATACAGATATTGTCCTCTCATTTTTGTTAAGTCACTGTTCATTTTTGTCCAGTAGTTTAAGCAAGCTGTTACCAGTTGATCTGGCGGCTTGCATCAATTTGATCTGTTAATATGTTTTGAACATCTAAACCACCAGTTTGTTTCTTTGCACAAGTGCATGTTCTAAAATGTGATGGCATATGCCCATACTGCACCCAATTGTTCATAAGTTTATACTTCATGGCAGACAGTTGAAGATGTTGGATACACATATCAAAGAAAATGATGTGTCTTGGCGCAGGCAAGTAGCCATAAGAAAGGAAGCTACTTCAGGCAACTTGAGCACCTGAAGCATACCTAAGTAGCCGCTAGTGTCTCTACGGCTTATTAGAGCAGCAACCACGAGGAAATCTTGCACACAATCTAAACGCCCCCAGCGTGTATGGCGGCTGGTAAAGGACAGAGATGATGGAGATGTACACCGTTGGACTGCTACAGTGATGTGGAGTGCACGAGCTGGTCAGAAAAGCATACACCGTGTACCTGCCACAGCCTCAGGATCAGGAGATATGAGCCCTGGCATCCAGGAGGGTCAGGGAGTGGCAAACTTAAGCCTTAAGCCGCACAAGCTCAGGTGCTTGTATATAAAGCCTGAGGAGAGGTACACTTAAAGCCAAGGCAGGCGGTAGTGCAGTTGCCAATTGGTGCACCTGGATAAGAGGCAAACAGTGACTGCCTCAAAAGGATCAAGAACTTGTAGGAGCTTGGGGGCCTTGAAGAATCGACGCGTACATCCACAGGTGAGCATCGAGCTTCTCTACATGTGCTTGTTTTCTGTTTTCTCTTCCCAAAACAATTTCGATGGCATGCAGTTCTGTTGAATTTAGAGTTTGCAAGCTGAAATTCTGTGTGTTCTGTAGCAGGTATGGAGATGCTGGTGGGCGTGCAAGACGGCCTTAACATAGAGCAAGAGTATGTCAACGCGATACGCACGCAGTCTAACATGCGCTTCTTATCAAACAAGGAAGAGATGGAAGCCCTTCTTCAGCCTCAGCAAGATCTCATCCTCCCGATGCTTCACAATATGAGGCAGAAAAAATCTGCCGAAATTGAGCTCGCAATGGCTGGTTACTTTGATGCCAGTGCTGAGGCCTCAGAGATCTGCAAGCAGCTACTGACGAACATCAAGAACACCCAAAGCAACTACCAATCAATGGACAGCTTCCTTGCAAGCATAGGCTGTAGTACTACTGCCACTAGTAGTACCTCCCTTGCACTGGAAACAATCCCTGTTAGAAGCAACCCTTTCAGCACCACCACAAGAAGCAATTTCAGACAGATTCATGACAGGTACTCCTCCGTGCTCCAGACCATCAAATCAAGTCACAAGAAAGTTGCAAAGAAGCTCAAGATAGTGAAAATCATCAAGAAGCTCTCAAGGACTTGCCTTTTCATCGCTGGTGGCGCGGTCGCCATTGGTATTGCAGCGCACCTGCTGTTCTTTAGCCTTCTGGTTGGGTCTGCGCTCATGGGGCTCTGCCCTATTGCGCTCAAGAGGAGGGTCACAAGGCTGAAACGTTCCAAGACAAAGTCTTTGCAGCAGTTGCAGGAGCAACTCGATACTGCCGCAAAGGGCACATATGTTCTTGGCAGGGACTTCGACACGGTGAGCCAACTCGCCGTGCGCCTCTCTGACGGTATCGAGCGGGAGAACGCAATGGCAACATATTGCATGGAGATGGTGGATGAGAAGTATCCGGTGCAGGAGATGGTGATGGAGCTGAGGAGGAGTTGTTCTAGCTCTAGGAGATTGGTCATGGAGCTAGAAGAGCACGTCGGCCTGTGCCTTGCTACAATCCATAGAGCTAGAGTTTTGGTGATCCAAGAGATCTCCAAGCAAGCATGAATACAGTTGCCTGTTTAGTTAGTGTGGACATTATGTTTAGGAGTACTTCAGAGATGTTTATATTTTTGTTAGACCATGCAGGGAATTTGCACTTCAATACATTAGGATAGAAAATTAGGGCAATTTAGCTTCATCCAAAGAAGAAAAAGGAAGAATAACCAAAAATAAACAGATGGTTTGTGAGAGTTTGAGCAAAACTGGAAATATCAACTGCAATTTCTTGTGGGGAAATTGATGCTTTCTTGTACAATCAGTGTATATATTAAAACATTCTGAGATTATTTCAAATAGTGCATGCAAGTAAAAAACTTCCACCTATCCTCAAATATCCTGTTTCTAAACAGTTGTTAGCAATTTATGTTCAATGTCTGTTCATGATTGAAGTTCAATCTGATGGCTACTATTCGAAGGTAACATGCTTGAGGCAAACCAAACAGCATTAATATTGACAGAAAATGGGTCAAGGGACTATGCAATATGATATTTTGTTTACACATAAGGCTTCCTCAGAAGGGAGAAAACTGCTGTATTCTAGACACATAAAATTAATATTAGGATGTGTATTTAGGCCATACCTGATAGTGTGCATTGTGTGCCATCCATGAAGTTAGAAGTGGCGAGAATTGGCATCATTATGGATACATACTTGACTATCTCTTCTTCATTGCTATACAAATAACCCCACACATTTCGTACAGAAACTGTGATGATAACTACAAGAAGGCCTTCTGCTAGGCACATAATTCCTGAAATAAGAACTGACAGGCGTGCTGCTTGTGGATTCCCGGCGCCTAATTCATTGGACACTCTAATACTGCATACAAACATAAATCATGAATTCAAACTGGTTAAGTACAAGTTTGAGATGTTAATTCTTACAAAGTGAAAGGAACAGAGTGGAATTCTGAATTTGTGCTCCTCTGACCTTATTGCACTGCTGAGGCCGCTTGGAATTGTATAAACCATCCACATTGTGTTTAGGCTAGAAAAAGAACCATAGTTTTTTGCGCAAAAATAATGAACCATAGTTAGTGGTTCACATAATCAAGCATCTGAAAGCATGATATGCCAAGCTAGCTAACATTGTACTTTGTGGTTATCACAAGAAATGGAAAGGGGGAGGTGTATAACACCATGCTACTGCCACGTGATTTGAGTATACCAGGAAGGTAACTAGTCTTTGTTATAGAACAACAATGTTGAATCTACCAACAATCATCTGCTTGTTAAAAATTCTGACTGCTGAAATTCAAGAGAGTGTTTCTAGTCCTGCTTCCTTACCTGATGGATAAAATTGAAGTTTCCAGTTTTGGGTTTGGAAGAAAACCTGCAAGGAGAACCACCATCTCGAATGCCCAGTACTCCAAGCTGAACTATATTGCAATGCAAACAACAAGTTCCACGAAGAACAAAAGGTGGTAAACCACATATCATTTTTCACCCAGCTGTAAAGACATGCTATTGCCGAGATACTTATCAGTAAGACATTTTTTTGGCAGTTGCTCATATCAGGCTTACCAAGTCATAAATGTCGATGGAATGGCCAGACTTAAAAACAAGTTCACATCCTTTAACACCGCCCTTGACCATCCATGCCAACTCCTTCTGCCAGCTTCAGAGAATTTAACATACAGTGCTAGCAATATCACATTGAACCAATAAGATACCGAGGTTGCCAGAGCTGCACCCCTGTAGCCAAGACCGGAATTTTGAACAAGGAACCAGCACAGCAGAACGTGGAATATCAACGTCACCCCAGAGCAAACTACCAGTGGGTGGACAATATTTTGGGCCTGCAGGAACTTGGTAAGGCACTGAAGCAAGCCGTATGCGAAAAGACCAGGAATCAACAACCGGGCGTAAGTTCCAGCTCCATATGATATCTCTGGATTTTGATCAAGAGAGGTAAGAATTTGGCCAGTGAAAGTCAATACAAAGGCCAGCGGAACGCTTGAAAGCATAAGAACGAAGATAGCCCTTTGAGCATGCGTCCCCAGAATATCATACTGTTTTGCCCCATATGATTGTCCGCACAATGTGTCGAGCGCGCTTCCCATTCCTAGCTGGCGGCGCATTGCAATGACAGGAACAGGTGAAATTTTAATGTCAAAACTAATTGAAATTAGGCATCATCTAATAGAGTATTAGAAGAAAATTTCAAACTGCACGCACTGTTGCAGTGTTGCTGCCTTCTGGTCACATAATAAGCACACTAACTTCTGATGATAATTTTACAACAGTGCATTAAAAACTAGTACTTCCTCCGTAAAAAAATATAAGAGCGTTTAGATCACTAAAGTAGTGATCTAAACGCTCTTAGGGCATTTCTAACCGATCCCTTATCCGGCCGTAAGGGAGTATATTTGAGTTTTTTCTCCTCTAAGCCGCACCTAGACGATCCCTTATACCGGTTAGTGGAGTAAATTTTTTACTCCATCCCTGTTCATCCGCTTATATTTACTCCGGCTCGCGGTGGCCGAGTAAAATTCTCCCCCTCTCTCTTCCTCTCCTCCGCCTCCTCTTCCCCCCCTCGCCCTGCCGCCGGCGCGTCCCCCGCCCCGATCCGCCGCCCCCTCTCCTCCCGATGGCCGGACGCGGTGGCCGTCGGTCCCCTCCGCCGATCCGCAGCGCGGATCCGCGCCGCCACGCCCGCGGGTCGTTGTCCGCCGCCGCTTCCTCGAGCCGCCGCCGCTCGCCCGATCCGCCCGCCGCCGTGCCCCTCACCCGATTTGAGGACTTCCCGGAGCTCCCTCCGCCGCGGCCGCCGACGAGGACCTACCTTAGCGTCCGGCAACGGTCGTGGGGGACGTGGGTGGCGGAGATCACCGACCGGGAGACCCACAGGCGGAAATGGATCGGGTCGTTCCACACGGCCGAGCTCGCGGCCATGGAGTACGACCGGTGGCAGGTCCGGTATCACGACCGCGAGGCGAGGCTCAACTTGCCCTTGGGTACGGCTCCGGTCCACCTCGTCCTGCCGGAGCCGGGGGTGGTGAGCGCTCGGATGGCGCGGGAGGACCGTGAGGCGAGGGAGCGCCTCGAGGAGGAGGCCGCCGACGAGGCCTACATGGATGACCTCCGCCGGCAGTACCCGGAGCTCGTGGAGGCGGAGCGGGCGATATTCGCCGTCAATGACGGCGAAGTTATCGTCATCTCCGACGGCGAGGGCAGCAACGAGGAGATTGACGTCAAGGAGTGGCGGAGCGTCTTCCTCGACGACGACGACGACGGCACCGGCCCGGACCCGGCTCTCACCGATGGTGGTCTCACGAGGAAGGACTGGCTTGACCTCCACTTCGACCGAGTTTAGTTTAAGTTTTTAGTCTAGTTTAGTTTAAGTTCAAAATTATGTTTAATGTTCGGTTGCGAAGACTATCTATGTTGAACTTATGTTTAAATGCATGCATCTTTCGGTTGAAATTTGATTGAATTTATGCAAATTTACTTTTACTCCGCTAACTTTAGGGGATCGGCTAGGTCCGGCGAAATTTTAGTGGAGTATATATACTCCACTAAGGTATACTAGGCCGGATACTCCGCTATTTTTACCGAAAACGGCTTTCGCCCCGCTTTATATATAAAGCAATGATACTCCGCTATTTTTTAGGGGATCGGTTAGAAATGCCCTTATATTTCTTTACAGAGAGTAGCTCCTAGGTGCTCCCGTTGCATTTATTACTATCAACTCGCTCTTCCTTCAACTTCGGAAAACAGTTTCAACTCTGGAAACAATTTCTTAATACTTCAGGAATAGCGAACACAAGGCTTGGTTTGGGACGGCTTACCAGGACGCTGAAGCCGGTGACGTTGGCGAAGGAGGCGGCGACGGAGGCGGCGGAGAGGGGGAGCTCGCCGAGGTGGCCGGCGAACATGACGGAGACCACCTGCAGGCTGTACTGCAACAGGCTGCACGCCACCAGCGGCGCCGCGAGCCCCAGCTGCCGCCGCACCTCGTCCCGCGCCGCCGGCGCGGGGGCGCGGGAGAGGAGGAGAGGCGCCGAGGAGGCCGTCGTGGCTGCCGAGCTCCCCTCCGCCGCCTCGCCTCGTCCGCCCATTCCACCCACGCTAGCCTTTGTTTGAGTTTTGAGCCTTTGACGAACTGGTGGGAGGGGAAGACGCTGATGGGGCGCGCTGGTTGCTGTCGCGGCAGTGACGCGCGGCGGCGCAGGCGATGAAAGGGAACAAGAAATATGGGCCACGTCATAGTTTGAGAGCCCAGTTTGGGGGTCTTGGGCTGGTTCGATTAGGACTGGGTTTCCTTCTCCCAAAGCTGGGTAATGGTGTGAATTGGAGCCTGATAGGCTTTAAGGACACTCTATGGCCCAATCAGAACGCAGATCCGAAAAATACAGAGCCTGACTGCGTATTGTTTTTTTTATATACTTGATTTTTTTTTGCGAATACATTTTTATACTTAATACTAATGTGTAAGTTGGTCACTGCACTACAAAAAAAATCAGGTTTTTTTATGGACACTAGTCCAAAACAATTTCTCAGGTTAAGAATTGCAGTAGACCACTATCCATAAGGCAGTACACAGCTGCCCAAAAAATGCAGTATACTTTTCTCTTGCGGTGCTTGTACCAACGGGAAAAAAACATACTATTATTTTCCGAAGAAGCAAAATCCCTATATATTGATTAAACACCAGCAAAAAAAAGCATCAACATTATAAGAAGACCTCTAAAAGAAAAGGAAATACAATCGTGTATTCAGAGAATCATCCATCATCTTCATCTTGCATGCCGATGGCGCGTTGATGTTGCTACTGATGGAGTTTCACGTTGTCATGGAACAAGAATCCACAAAGGCAGTTGGGAAGTCACCGACCTCTACCGAGAAGTATCGACGACATCTATCTTGGATGATCCACGACCTAGAGAAGAAGCGACATGGGGTCGATCCTATCTATACATCCGTCTGATTTGAGGAAATAACCAGATCGATGTTGTTGATGCCGAAGCAGGACTGACCCGACGAAAACACAACCAACCACCTCTGCTTCCACGGACAAAAAGACAAACATGTTCACCACAATCTCATTGCTAGATTAGATAGTGGATGCATCGCCAAAGTTGGAGAAGTCAAAGGAGACCCTATTGAACACTGCGCCACCACCATCGGAAGGGGCGAAGTTGCGCACAATGAAGACATATGCATTTCCACCCGATCTCGTCGCTGGACCCGACAATGCCATGCACCACCGGTGCCAGAGAAGAAGCTAGATAAACCATTATTGAACACCGCCTCCACCACCGCCGTTTGGCCAAAGCTGCGAACAAACGGAGACCTACCTAATGCCCTAATACAAGGGTAACTATAGCTCCCATCGGTAGATCGGGGTCTCCCCACACACTCTCACCGGTGGAGGAAGAGTAGAACAATGATTTACCAGCAAAGGAGGAGTGGCAGCTGAGGAGGAACCATAAAAAGAATCAAAACATATCCCTATCGGGGTTTGGTTTCGAAGACCTTATCAAAACAAAGACAAAGGTTAAACCAAATTTTGGCTCAGAGACTCCGTAAGAGAGCATCGATTTTGCAAACTTTTAGAAATCATATTTTGGAAAGTTGGCATTACTAGTTTATTTTAGAAGTTAACTTTCTACTACCAACATCTTATTGCATGATGACTTTTTTGACAAAACAAACCTTGAACGTAGTATATGTGGATACCCCAAAATTATAAAGTATAAAAAAAAAGAGACAACAAAATATCCTTCCACAAGAAAGACTTGTGGAGGGCGGGCCTGTTTTGTCTACAGTCGTCGCTTCCTCCCTTCACCACATCCAACGCCTCCTACCTTCTCATCCTCCCCCTTCCCTCATCACTGCTAGAGACTAGAGGTCGGACTAAGTCTCGGCGCTGATCGATGAAGGTGGACAGGGGGGTGTTTTTGCTCCGGCAGCCTTTGGCGGCGAGATGGGATCTACGAGCGACGACTTCGAGCAGATGGTATGGATGTGTAGCAGAGCGGTGGTCTTTTCGACCGGGCCGGCGGTCTATGGTGACGAGGCATCGGTGGTCGTGGTCTGTAAGTGCATCTAGTGCCACCCCTTGTTGGTTTTGGAGTATTGAAGACAAACTTGGTTGTGGGACTAATGTGTTTGTGAGATTCACAGGAGAACACAGGTAGAAGTCCCTATTGATTCGGTTTACCCATCGAAGATGACCCCTAAAAATGTATGAAGACATTGAAGACAATGGTGAGTCACGAAGACATTCGTGCTGAAGATAATGGTTCATGAAGACATTCGTCGAAGACAATGAAGCTTGAAGACATCGTCTTTTGGTAGTTTCATTTTCTTATTTTCTTGAGTCTTAGAAACCACCGAACTGTCAAGTGGGGTCGACGTAAACGAAGTCAGAAACTGACGTGATGCTCAACCTAAAATCCTATGTCTTCAAGCGAAGACAAATGAGAGAAAATCTCTTCCAGAGGTTGAGTCAGCTTTGCTTGTAGCCCAAGTAAAGTTGCCGTGTGGGTTTAAATTCCGACCGTTGGACACGTGTCAGTTCCTAAATGATCAAGGGTCATTTCGGACATATCACGTCGGGTTGCCCCTGGCTATAAATAGCCACCCCCTTCCACCATAAGTTGGTGGCTGCTCCGAGTTAGTGCACGGCTTCTGTCATTTGAGAGCAACCCACCTCGAAGCCTTTGAGAGAGAAACCTTGCGAGGACAAAACCCGAAACACCCAGAGCCCAAAGTGATTGAGCATCACTGAAGACATTCTGTTCTAAGTGAACTGAAGACTTATTACACTTGAAGACTGTGATCTTCCAGTCGGTTAGGCGTCGCGTTCTGAGCATCCAAGAGTCATTGTGGATTGCCGGTGAACGAAGTCTGTGAAGGTTTGGAAGTCTACCTTGAAGACTTACCAGAGTGATTGGGCGAGGTCTAAGTGACCTTAGCTCAAGGGGAATAAGGTGAAGACGCAGTCTTCTGAGTTCAATCTCAGCCTCCCTAACCAGACGTACAACTGTCACAGCAGTTGGAACTGGTCAAACAAATCATTGTCTTCCCCGAGCTCCTGGTTCTATCCTTACTCTTCCTTACTTACTGTTTTGAACTGTGAAGCCTTTGCATGCTAGTTTGCGTTTGAAGATATTCCCTGAAGGCATTCATCTGTTTACTCATTTATCTTCATACTTCTTGTGCTTATGTTCAACGCATGCTTGTATGTATGATGTCTATGCTTGTCATATTCGTTCATCTTATTGATAGGTTCTGCTAGATCTCATCCTGCTTCCGCTTTCTTCGAAGACATTACCTGTTTTCGAAGCATTTCATAAAAATCGCCTATTCACTCCCCTCTAGTCGATAACTAGCACTTTCAATTGGTATCAGAGCAAGGTGCTCCCTTGTTCTGTGTGATTTGGTTTAACCACCCGGAGTTTTAGCTGTGTCGACTGCAGGGATAATCAAGGTTTCCGCTGCGTGCCCCGTCTTCGATGGCACTAACTATCCATACTGGAAGGTCATGATGCGAAAGCGTCTTCTGGCCATGGACAATGAAGTATGGACAGTCACTGAACTGGGATTAATTGATCTCTGCAAGATGGCGAATGCTGATGACATTCGCAGATACACTCAACTCGATGCTCGGGCCAAATACATCATCTGTTCTCGCCTGACCAAGGATGAGTTCACTCGCATCTCCCATCTGAGCAATGCGAAGCTCATCTGGGACAGGATCTCCGACGTCTATGAAGGGGCTTACAGACGTGATGATCCTTGGCTTGTGGAATTTGCGAGTTCCCTCAGATCCCGGGAACCTGACGATACCTCTATTTCGTCTGCCTACTGCCTCATGGCAAGAGGTGCTAAGGTAACTTCACGCCCTGCCTACTTTGAAACTTCAAGTGAAGATGACTCTGAATGTGAATCCAAACCTAGCTATAAGACACTTGCTAAAATTGCAACTGAGCAACAAACTGCTATGCAAAAGATTCAAAAATTGCTAGACAAAAGCGATGATCTGTTGGACGAGGAAATGAATCGAAGTCAATCCTTAATTGAAGACATAAAAAATCTTCAAGTTAAGTATGAAGAGCTCCTAAGTCATCATGATACCCTCTCATCTGATCATGAGAAGCTCTCCTATGAATATCTTCAAAGGAAGCAAGAGCTTGAGAAGCTGAGAGCGTCTCATGATGATCTTCGGACTAAAAACGATTCACTACTCGCTCAACAGATCAGTACCGCTCAGGATGAATTTGTGCCACCTTGCTTGAATTGCCTTGAGCGTGATAACGCCGATTCTTCTGCTGAATGCTCTACTGTTTCTGAAACTGCAATATCTTCAACTACTCTTGTGGCAACTAACCCCTCATCTGAGGAAGCCATTGCTATTACTGATGAGAATGCTAGGTTGAAGACATTGCTTGAGACAGGGATGTTTAAGAGTCTCAAAGGGCATCAGACTCTTTGTGATGTCCTCAAGAAACAAATCCTGAACAGAAACCCTAGGAAAGAGGGTATTGGCTTCGAGAGGAGAATCAATGTTGATGGGTCCTACTGGAAGCCTGAGCAGTACCCCAAAACTACCTGGGTTGCTGCACAAGGGCCATCAGTGGATCCATCCACCTTATCTGGTTACAACTGTGCTAACCCTATCATCATTGATGAGTCCTTTGACTCAAACTATAAATTGTTCAAAAACCAGAATGGTGAAGTGTTTGCCAGGTTTATTGGAACTAACTGCAGGAATGGTTCCCCTATGAAGAAGATCTGGGTTCCCAAAAGTCTTCTGGAAAGGCTTCTCTAGTGAATGTCATCATGACACCACCAGGGAAGAAGACAAACCCCAGAGCAAAAGCTTCATATGGACCAAAATCTTCATATAGACAAAGGTCTTCGTATGATCGCCCTAACGCCAATGTTTTGCAGGGTTACAATGATCAGACTCATGAATATGAGAGACGTTCCTCATACCATTATGTTCACAAATCAAAGAATTTCTCTGTCTATTCATTTGAGTACTCTAACCCCCCTGTGAAGCTATTTGCTAGGGTTTCAAAGCCAAAGTTCTCAGATGCTGCACTTAGACTTATTGCTTCTAAGCCACCCCTTCAAATGTGGGTGGTTAAGAAGAACTGATCTCTTTCTTGCAGGGTCAGGTCTCCAGTCGAAAAGCATTGGGTTCTAAAGACAATGCTGGGGACCTGAATAAACTTGTGGGGCACAAGTTAAAATGCCCAAAATGCTATGGAACAAAAGACTCAACATAATTTCTTGATGATTACATTTCTATATCTTTCATGAAACTAATCTTGCATGAAGTATCTGCAATCACATGCTTTATCTTCACAAATTGTCATCGTGAAGGCTATCCCACTAACTCTACTGTAGGGTTCACTTCCAAAAGCTACTGAATGGATCCTGGACAGTGGCTGCACCAACCATATGACTGGTGACCAAAGCTTACTCATGGACTCTACACTTCGTCCGTCTACTCAAAAGCACATTACTTTTGCTGATACTAGGAAAAGCAAGGTATTGGGTCTAGGTAGGGTTGCAATCTCAAAGGATCGGCACATGGATAAAGTGATGCTTGTCGAATCCCTTGGATTCAACCTCATGTCAGTCTCAATGCTTTGTGATCTTGATATGATTGTCATCTTTGGCAAATTTCGCTGTCTTGTGCTAATGGCTTCTGACAAAACCCAAGTCTTCGAAGGTTATCGAAGAGGTGACTTGTACATGGTAAATTTCTCCACAGAACCACAGCTGGCAACATGTCTTCTAGCAAAAGCTTCAGAATGCTGGCTTTGGCATCGACGGCTAGGACATGCTGGCATGAGGAACTTGCACACCCTTGTGAAGAAGAAGCACATCATTGGGATCGAGGGCGTCAAGTTCAAGAAGGATCACCTGTGTGGAGCATGTGAAGCCGGGAAGAGGACTAGGGCGAAACACCCCTCAAAGACAATCATGATGACCACTCGTCCCTTCGAGCTGCTACACATGGACTTATTCGGCCCTACTCATTACTCCACTCTTACTACATCTGCACATCTATATGGCTTCGTAATTGTTGATGATTATTCTAGATATACATGGGTGCATATAATCCTGTATAAGACTGAAGTGCAGGATGTCTTCAGGCGGTTCGCCAACCGTGCAATGACCAACTATGGTATCAAGATCAAGCACATCAGGAGTGACAATGGCACCGAGTTCAAGAACACTGGGCTCAACACCTATCTTGACGTTCTTGGCATCACTCACGAGTTATCAGCTCCATATACTCCTCAGCAGAATGGTGTCGTGGAGCGCAAGAACAGGACTCTCATTGAGATGGCTCGCACTATGCTTGACGAATACAAGACACCACGCAAGTGGTGGCCCGAAGCCATTGATACTGCATGCCACATCATCAACAGAGTATATCTTCACAAGTTCTTCAAGAAGACATCTTATGAACTGATCACTGGTAAGAAGCCAAATGTAAGTTATTTCAAAGTATTTGGTGCCAGGTGTTGGATACGAGATCCACATCACACTTCCAAATTTGCACCGAAAGCACATGAGGGTTTTATGCTTGGTTACGGAAAGGATTCGCACACCTACAGAGTCTTCAACCTCTTTCACTACAAAGTGGTTGAAACTGTAGATGTGCGGTTCGATGAGACGTCTCTCAAAGGGAGCACCTGCCAACTGTGATAGATGAACCCCCTCCTAGTGAATCCATCAAGCAAATGGGTACTGGAGAAATAATACCCACTGAGGAACTCGGAGATGAGGAGGTTGTGATACCTACTCCAGTCCAGCGTGAAGACAATGATCAGACTGAAGGTAATGCTGAGGTTGAAGACAATACTCAGCAACAGCAAAGTCTTCGTCATGTACATCCTCGTGTCGCCAATGAAGTTCAGATCGAAAAGATAATCGACAACATCAATGCACCTGGTCCTCTCACTCGTTCAAGAGCCACACAGCTAGCAAACTTTTGTGGGCACTTCGCTTTCGTCACTATCAATGAACCCACCAAAGTCACTGAAGCCTTCATGGAATCTGAATGGATTCAAGCTATGCAAGAAGAGCTTCAGCAATTTGAGCTCAACAATGTGTGGGAACTTGTCAAGTGTCCTAACCCTCGTAAGCACAATATCACTGGAACAAAATGGATCTACCGCAACAAGCAAGATGAACATGGTCAAGTTGTCAGAAACAAAGCTCGTCTAGTCGCACAAGGATACACACAAGTGGAAGGAATTGACTTCGATGAAACCTTTGCTCATGTGGCTAGACTTCAAGCCATCCGCATACTTATTGCTTATGCAAATCATCATGATATTCTTCTGTATCAAATGGATGTGAAGAGTGCCTTTCTAAATGGCAAAATTGAAGAAGAAGTATATGTTGCTCAACCACCTGGGTTTGAAGATCCAAAGCACCCTGACAAGGTTTATAGGCTCAACAAGGCATTGTATGGCCTCAAGCAAGCTCCACGAGCCTGGTATGATACACTCAAGGAATTCCTGAAAAGCAAAGGCTTCAAACCTGGTTCACTTGATCCCACTCTCTTCACCAAATCATATGATGGTGAACTGTTTGTGTGCCAAATCTATGTGGATGACATTATCTTCGGCTGCACTGAAAAACGATATAGTGATGAGTTCAGTCATATGATGCAAGAGCAATATCAAATGTCCATGATGGGAGAGCTGAAATTCTTTCTTGGTCTTCAAATTCGCCAACAAAGCAATGGCATCTTCATATCACAAGAGAAATATCTCAAAGATTGTCTGAAGAAGTTTGGAATGCAAGATTGCAAGGGCTATAAGACGCCAATGCCAACCAATGGTCATCTGAGTACTAACGACAATGGTAAAGAGTTCGATCAAAAGGTATACCGCTCCATGATTGGTTCTTTATTATACTTATGTGCATCTAGGCCAGATATAATGCTTAGTGTTTGCATGTGTGCCCGATTTCAAGCGGCACCAAAGGAATCGCATCACCTCGCCGTGAAGCGAATTCTTAGATATTTGGCTCACACCCCAACACTAGGATTATGGTATCCAAAGGGCTCAGAGTTTGATTTGGTTGGCTACTCCGATTCTGATTATGCTGGAGACAGGGTGGATCAAAAATCCACATCAGGCACTTGTCATTTTCTTGGACGTTCACTTGTGTGTTGGTCTTCAAAGAAGCAGAACTGTGTATCACTCTCTACTGCTGAAGCCGAATACATCGCTGCTGGATCATGTTGTGCACAGCTTCTCTGGATGAAGCAAACTCTCAAGGATTATGGCATCAACAAGAAGAAGGTTCTGCTATTCTGTGACAATGAGAGTGCAATCAAGATTTCTCATAATCCTGTCCAACACTCCAAGACGAAGCATATTGAGATTAGACACCACTTTCTTCGTGATCATGTGCTCAAAGAAGACATTGACATCATTCATGTCAACACTGAAGATCAGCTAGCAGATATCTTCACGAAGCCTTTGGATGAGAAGAGGTTTTGCAAGTTGCGGTGTGAGCTAAATATCTTAGAACCCTCAAATGTCCTGTGAGAGGGCATTCATCCAAACGCTTATGCATTCTTGACGACTTTGATGCGCAACACACGAAGTAACGTATGTCTTCAATTCATGAAGATATACACTCTAAGTGTGAAGATATTAAAATGGATATTGACTTCAGAGTGCCACGATAATGGTGCGCCGTGTCTGGGTCTAATATTTCCTATACGGTGGGCAACGCCACCACCAAACTTTTCTTGAAGATTTTCACTTGGCGTCACATCTATTGCATTATCTTTCTGATTTGGATTGTCTTCATGAATGGTTTTATCTTCGCATTCTATTTGACTTCATTGCCTATAATATTAGTTTGTCCTCAACAACATTCACATATAGCTATGTTTTCAACATGTGTTTTTGAACTAGGTGAATGTGATCGGACCCTTACCCCTTCTGTGCTTACCTCGTCCAGTCTCTCTAAATCTTCATATGCATTCTATTTGACACATGTCGATTGTCTTCACTGTGTCCTTGTCAGTCAAAGATTTTGAGAGAAAAATATAACATATTTTTCCATCTCTATCCAATTTACCTGCATCCGCAGAAGGCGGAACGACCTCCCGCCAAAACAGCTGGTCGTGGGGTCGAGGCGTCCCACGCATCGCCTAGATATGTATCGCCAGGGGCATGTCTGTCTTATCCCCCAGACCAGGCCAACTCTTATAAATACTTCGCCCCTGGTTCCATAAATGTTCTTCACCCCTGTCGCCGTCGCCCTCATATAACCCTAGCGCCGCCGCTAACTTCATCGTCGCCGGAGGAGAAGCGCTTAGCTGCCGCGACCTCTTCGATGCCGTACTCACGCCGGCCGCGAACATCTTCTCACCGCCGCCGTCGTAGCCGTCCTCCATTGCCAAGTTAGGGCGTGGGAGATCGAACTGCTCAGCCTCCATTCGTCTCGTTGAGCTGTTCTTCATGCGGTAAATAAAAGTTACTTTTTACCGTCTATTAGATCCAAAATCTTATACAATATCTTCAGAATTTGTTTCTTTCACTTCCAAATCTTCATCTTCAGTTTCACGCATCTCATATCTTGCCAAGTTACATCACTTATGCTGCATAGTTATGATTCCTCACTTGTACCTATTTTTGGATTCGTACAAATCTGGAACCAACATCTATAAGTGAATGTCTTCGCATTGTGAGGTCATTGTCTTCAAACTGATTTATATTCAAAATTCTCTGAGAATGCATATGACCTCTCCTCCTTCCCTCGCATCTCTAATGCTGTCACAGGTACATGTCCGTGGGCGAGTCTCTTGGTTCTCATAGTCTGAATTCATTTGCAGACTTCTTGCAGTTTCATCTCGACTCTCCTGAAGCCAGTTCCTGTCAGATCAGCTGTGTGAAGCCAATCAATTCTGTGAAGCCAATGGCCAGTGGAAAATCTGCAAAGAAGGGAGGAAGGCAACGGAGAGCAAACACTGCTCATGACCTCCCTCCAGATCTGTATGAGCGGTACAAATCAGATCCTGATGAAACCTATGGCGAACGCAAATCTCGTGTGCAATGGATTCGCCGATACTGGGCAGAACAATGGTTCCATTATCATTTTGTTACACAAGAGTATGCTGAGAAGAATGCAGTCAGGCCACCATGGGCGGATATTGTATACCGGAAGCTTATTCCGAAGACAAAGGCTGAAGCCATTGCCCAGAACTTCTATCCTTGCATGGTACGAGGTGTGATGCCCGAAGATGCTGACCCATCTAGTATTAGATGGTGTTGTGAAGATAATCTGTTTGAAGCCAATTATCAGTTTGCAAAGGCTTCAGCAGATGCCAACAAGAAGGAGTGTGGTGTGAACTTCAACCCTGGTCCAGCAGAACCAAGACCCGATGGCACCCGTCATGCAGATCCCAATCTGACTGGGCCATGGGACAGTCTTCATGCATATGTTGAGCATATCAACGCTCTTCATACCGCCGCCGCTGCTGCGCGCGGAGAAGCCCATGCTGAAGACATTGCTCCTGCCTCCCCCAAGACACTAAGAAAACCAAAGGGCTCCAAAGCTAAATCTGCTGCTGCTCCATCCGCTTCAAGAGTGAAGCCTGTGAAAGATGCACCTCCTGAATCCAGTGTGCAGTCTGAAGATGTATCTCGGAACACTCCGAAGACAAAGAAACCTGCTGGGCAAGGCCCCAAACCAACAACCACGTTGACGGATGACGACGCCATAATTGATTTATCTGATGATGAGTTTGATGATGATGCCCTTGAGCTCCTCATCAAGAACAAGCAGGAAGAGGTTGATATCTTCAAAAACTTGTCTCTGTTCGACCATGATATTCTCAACAACTTCATTGACGAATGGTTTCGCGACCCGTCTCTATCGATTGACGACTTGCAGCTTCCAATTGACATCAGTGTCACGTTCCAAGGCTTCATCAACAACGAACTTGCAGTTGTTCAAAAAGTGCTTGAACAGAAAAACAAGATTGAATATGAGAAGCGACTATTCAAGAAGCACTTGTCCAAATTCAGCGTCGCAGAAATTCAAGGCTACAAGAAGATGATGGCCGAGCTGAAAGAGGAATTTCTTAAGCTTCGTGATGATGCCAAAGGTGCCAGAGAACGCCTTAAGCACTATGCTGAGAAAACAGTGCAAGCCCACAATGAGGGCTTGAAGAGAAAAGCACTTGGCAGCCCTGCCATTGATCCCAAGCTGATCAAGAAGAAGAAAAAGAAGCCCGAGACCCCAACTGCTGAGGCCCCAAGGCAAGATGAGCCTAGGATTGTCTTCCCACCATCAATGCATGCTTCGAAGCCATCCGCTCCATCAATTGCTTCTGAGAAGAAGAAGACACAGCACGCTGAAGCCGAAGCTCGCAAGTGCAAGCAATCTGACGCCTCTGCTGCTCCTTTGTCTCAAAAGCGTCAGAAGACGAAGTCTTCAAAGGCTTCGCGCAGGGCCCAAGCAGAAACCGCTCCATCCGCTCATCAAGAGCCTCTGCTTGTGACACCAATATCTGTTGCCCCTCCTGCCTCCATCAACACAGAGCGACGAGTCATTGTGCATGACCTTGCTACCACAGAGGTTCCAGTTTCTGAAGAGATTCCTGCTACTGACCCCAATGCAGCTGAAGACATTGGTACTGATGCCAATGTGCAACATGATGATGATGCAGTCCTTCCTCAGCTCACCGAGAACGTGGTATCATCGCCTGTTCCTGAGCACAGTGAACCGATCAGCATTGGTCGCCCTCTGATGCCAATGGATCGTGATGAAGTCATACCCCACACTCCTCTTCCTCAAGCTGCAACCACTAATGAGCCTATGTTGGCAGATACTCCCGAAGCCATGGTTGAAGACAATTCTTCTCCAAAGGCATCGCCCGTCTTCCGAAGGCTTCGCCGTGGCCCACGGATGTCCATCATTTCTGAGGAGGCAGTGCATCAAGACGCTTCTGTTGCTCAAGAGGAGGTTGTGCTATCAGATGTTCCTCCAAGTACCACCGCACAACCAGAAGATGCACCCGTTGCCACTGTTATGATTGCATCCGATGACGCCCCTTCTGAGCCTGAAGCCAAACAAACTGAAGACATTCCGGCTGCAACACATGAACCTATTCCTGAGCCGGTGTCTGAAGCTTCTGCTCCTCCTGCTACTGAGGCCCTTGTGCCTGAAGTCATTACTCATGAAGCTCCTGCTCCTGCTCCTCAAGTCATTGCTTCGACTGAAGCCACTACGCCACATACTGCTTTAGCCTATAATCGAGCTGGTGAGCTTGTTCCTGTCTTATGGCCAACCCTCATTCCTCCTGAGCAGCATGGCTCTCAGTATGAATTCAACATCCACAACAGGCCTCAGATTCAGAAGCCTATGCCTCGAATGCCAAGGCTTCATAACGCTCCTTCCACTGATTGCACATTTAGTGTCGCTGGCTTTAGGAATGAGAACACCTTCTTCGACAGCTCCAAGAATCCATTCAGGAAGCCACACATATCATCAGACAGGTTTTGGACTCATCATCGGCGCAGCTATTACATGTGCGTCCTCTACAACCAAGAGCGGATTCATCCTCACAGGCGTTTAGATCTTGAAGCCATGTCTGGACTCCCTTGTTTGGATCAAGCACTGGAATGTTTCCACGATGTTGGACTGTTGCCCTTTGTCACTGACAAGGAACACTGGAATGAGGAGCTCATACTCCAATTTTATGCAACTCTCCACATCTCTGGCTTCAACAGAGACCCCAAGACTTGGACCCTTGAATGGATGACTGGGGATGTCCATCATGAAGCCAAACCTCAAGATCTTCTCGAGCTCACCACACTGCCCACTCCTGGAGATTTCTATAATCCAGGTTGTGCTGCGTATGAGCAAGAAGTGGAAAGCATCTTTCAGAGGCCAGAGCCCAATATGACTGAAATGTTGACCATGATGAACCCGTTGCCATTTGAAGCTGAATACCCCACGGAGTTCTTCGTAAATGACCTTGAGTACTTGCCTAGAACCGTCTATCACATTCTTCGCAACACTCTGTGGCCAATCAAAGGGCATTCATCTTCAGCCAAGCTTGAAGGCACCATGAAGACATTGGTCTACAATGTAGTCAATGGCATCAGATTCAACACTCATGACTTCTTCATTCGCCAGCTTGCTGCTTCTGGCATAGATCTATTTGGCCTCAAGTTTTATGCGTCATGGATTATGCGCCTCATCAAGCTTCGTTCCACGGTTCAGTATGAACCCTCGGGTCGCACTCATCATATCTTTCTGCCTGAAGTTGATGCTCCACATGAAGTTATTTATCCTTCGGCCGAGAAAGATCCGAGACTTGTTGAAGCCAACCACTCTGCTTACCTGGAAGCCATTCACCTTCCAAATATGGCCTCTACCTCCACCGCTGAACTTGCTGGTCAGTTTCGGCAACCAAGACAGGCCAACACTGAAGCCACTACCAGCACAGTACCTCAAAGGCCTCAAAAATGCTCCAAGGTGATGACAGACAGAGAGCTTCTTGTTTCTCTTCATCAGAAGCAAGACAGGCATCATGACTGGCTCAAGAGGCAAATGAAGAGCATCGTCTCTGATCTCAATAGAGTGCGAAACCTGTCAACTAGGAATGCATTTGTCGCACATGAAGCCAGTCGTCGGGCTTGGAAGAGTCTCACACTACTCTGCTCTGAAGACGACCTTGTCGCCGATGGCTTCAAGGAAAGCTTCAAATTTGGCTCCAAGCCCCCATCAACTGAGAAGTGGCGTTCTACACCATCTCTTACAGACTCAGACTATTCTTCTTCAGCGCCCAGTGTCGTCGCACGGGTTGTTGATGAGGAAGATGATGCTACTTCTCCACCAATGGCTTCACTACATCAAGATGCTGCATCAGGCCCGTCTGCACCGCCCAACTCCAACATCGACCTGGCTGCCCCAACATCTTCATCGCCTCCAAGGGACGTGTAGACACCCTATGTCTTCATACCTTTTTGGTCACTTGTTGACAAAAGGGGCAGAAGCATATGGGTTGATAGTCTTCAAGCGGGCAAATTGGGCTGGGCTTGATATATTTTGCTAAGTTTACAACTCTCGTTCTTGAACATTTGGTTTTTGGGTTGTAAAACTTAAGTCCTGATGGACGTCTGCTACATTCGCTGTTTTTGCTACTGTTTGTGCGCTACTTAACCTTGATATTATGCGTATGAAGTCATTTTGCAGACGCCCATATTTCATTGTGCATGTCATTATCTTCAATATATTTTGTATGCACATGTTGTGACTTCATGAATAGAGGGAGATCTCCACAAAGTCAAACCTGCCATGTGCATTTGCATTCAAAGGCAAATTACTTATATGCACATCTTCAGGGGGAGCCCCTCCCACTTCATGAAGCCAAACCATATGTACCTTAACTTCACCTATTTTTATCCCCGTTGAAAACTTCAACCGGTTTGTCATCAATCACCAAAAATGGGGAGATTGTAAGTGCATCTAGTGCCACCCCTTGTTGGTTTTGGAGTATTGAAGACAAACTTGGTTGTGGGACTAATGTGTTTGTGAGATTCATAGGAGAACACAGGTAGAAGTCCCTATTGATTCGGTTTACCCATCGAAGATGACCCCTAAAAATGTATGAAGACATTGAAGACAATGGTGAGTCACGAAGACATTCGTGCTGAAGATAATGGTTCATGAAGACATTCGTCGAAGACAATGAAGCTTGAAGACATCGTCTTTTGGTAGTTTCGTTTTCTTATTTTCTTGAGTCTTAGGAACCACCGAACTGTCAAGTGGGGTCGAGGTAAACGAAGTCAGAAACTGATGTGATGCTCAACCTAAAATCCTATGTCTTCAAGCGAAGACAAATGAGAGAAAATCTCTTCCAGAGTTGGTTGAGTCAGCTTTGCTTGTAGCCCAAGTAAAGTTGCCGCATGGGTTTAAATTCTGACCGTTGGACACGTGTCAGTTCCTAAATGATCAAGGGTCGTTTCAGACATATCACGTCGGGTTGCCCCCTGGCTATAAATAGCCACCCCCTTCCACCATAAGTTGGTGGCTGCTCCGAGTTAGTGCACTGCTTCTGTCGTTTGAGAACAACCCACCTCGAAGCCTTTGAGAGAGAAACCTTGCGAGGACAAAACCCGAAACACCCAGAGCCCAAAGTGATTGAGTATCACTGAAGACATTCTGTTCTAAGTGAACTGAAGACTTATTACACTTGAAGACTGTGATCTTTCAGTCGGTTAGGCGTCGCGTTCTGAGCATCCAAGAGTCATTGTGGATTGCCGGTGAACGAAGTCTGTGAAGGTTTGGAAGTCTACCTTGAAGACTTACCAGAGTGATTGGGCGAGGTCTAAGTGACCTTAGCTCAAGGGGAATAAGGTGAAGACGCGGTCTTCTGAGTTCAATCTCAGCCTCCCTAACTAGACGTACAACTGTCACAGCAGTTGGAACTGGTCAAACAAATCATTGTCTTCCCCGAGCTCCTGGTTCTATCCTTACTCTTCCTTACTTACTGTTTTGAACTGTGAAGCCTTTGCATGCTAGTTTGCGTTTGAAGATATTCCCTGAAGCCATTCATCTGTTTACTCATTTATCTTCATACTTCTTGTGCTTATGTTCAACACATGCTTGTATGTATGATGTCTATGCTTGTCATATTCGTTCATCTTATTGATAGACTCTGCTAGTTCTCATCCTGCTTCCGCTTTCTTCGAAGACATTGCCTGTTTTCGAAGCCTTTCATAAAAATCGCCTATTCACCCCCCCCCCCTCTAGTCGATAACTAGCACTTTCATGGTCCCATCTACAGGTACACAGGCGACAACGGTGACCTTCTGCGTCCAAACCAGGAGGTCCTCCGCTCAGGCGCTTGAATGGCGTTGTGGTCATGTGCTGCTAGGCGGTTGTCACAACGGGGAGGGGGTTAATGACCTTCAGATTCGGCGGCAATGATGAGTATGTTTTGTCAACCAATTCTGCTGCCACAGGGGAGGACGGCGGAGCATGAGGATGGTGCCAGACTGTCCGAGTGTTACGAATTGGAATTTTGACGGTGTCGGTGAACTGTGACTTGTTGCGACTGGACTGCCTGCTTGCAGGCATGATCTTCACTTGCGTGGCATCTCATGTCAAGACCGTGCTACGCATGTAGCTGCTAGCATAGTGAAAAATGGTGACGACAATACATGATGACTTTGCTTTGGTGGTGCTTCTCAAGTAACCGGTCTGGAGCTCCGGGATGAAAAGCCAGGACCTGGACTTTGGTGGTTGGATCTCTCGACAGTGGCGCTTGAGCGTCATTCCCTTCCTCAGGCGTTGCTGCCGGAGAATCTTTATCATTGACTTTGTGATGATAGGAGATGGTTGGTGCGGATGGTTGTTATTGTAGTTTGTTGATCGCTGTTTTGATTGCTTAGGGTCTTTTTCCTGCGCCTAGGCATAGCTTCGGTTTTGTATGACTTTGTTTTATGTGTGTTTGTTGGTGTTGATTTTATGGATTTTAGTCATGCAAAGATAAAGTGTGTGCTCATCCCGTCAAAAAGAAAAGACAAAGTGTGTGCTCATTATGTTTTGTATACACTTGATGTTTTATTTTTAGCGAGTAAAATTCATCCTTTGTCAAAAGAGGAGGACTTTTTTTTTTTGAACATCGTCAAAAGAGGAGGACTTGTTGTGAGGATCAGTACCGGTGGCGTGTGGTGCGTGTGCCCTGAGCCGGTGACTCGCGTGAGGATGAAGAGTCGTACACCCGTACAAACTTGCCAACTAAAACGCCGTGCGTACGCTACGTACGTACAGGCACAGCAGCCCTCATGAAACAACCGCATTTCCTCCCAATATCCGATCACAGCTTCGCTTCCGTCTGTCCATCGGCCGGTGCCGGCGGTCGGTGGCCGGAAGACATCCCAGCAGCTTCCTACGCTGCATAATAATAGATCGTCGTCCAATAATACGTGTGGCTACACATTCTCTGCATTATACTACTAGTGGGCATGGATTTACATGTTCATTTCTGGGATCAGGGACCAGAGGAATGCTCCCAGCGTAGAAAACGCCATCACATGTCCACTTGAGAGTTGAGACCGACGTGGCCAGCAGTACTCGCCCGTAGTCTTCTCCGCGTAATGGACTAATCATACTGTACCGCATACGTACTGATCACCGTATTCGTTGGCAGAAATGCACACGGTGCGGAGGGCAGAGCGATCGGCGACGCAAGTTGCAGCAAGGTCAGAATGATTTGCAGCTGGCAGGCTAATGGAAAAACGGCCATGGAATCATGCACGACATATCAAACTGACACACCAGATGCTAGTCAAAAGGGCACTATTCTGAAGGTTGGTCAACCATATGATACATTTTATCACGGCCATGTGTATCACAATTTAAAAAAATCTGCCTCCCGTCTGCGAGGTGCATGCACGGCCCGCTTGGCCCTCCATGTTTTTGTTCTTCTCCCTTTGGAGCACCGACGCCCCATGTCTGTATACTCCAGCTTGCGGTTTTCAGGTTAATTTAATGTCGTTTTCCGTTGAATTTTTTTTTTGCGGTTGCTTGCTTGCCATGCCCGGACAGCAAAAAAATGAGGCTTCGAGTCATTGTATATGGAGCCATAGATGCAAAGTTTCCAGTCATTATCTTCTCCAAGATGATCTCGGGAAAACAATGCTGATGATGATGCAAAATCGCAGAGTTGCGGTGGGCACGATGGTCCATAGTTGAAGTAGGCGTGATTCAGAGCGAGCAATCGATCCACTAGTAGACTTTTATTTACAAATAAAGAGAAGTGCATAGTTCCAGCCTCCAGGAGCAAAAAAGAAATGAAAAGGCGAGTGGTAATAAAGTACTTGCAACCTGGACTGGACAATCTCCCCTGCCATTCTGCTGTTGCGTTCGGCCTGCGATTCCTCCCATGTGCCCGCGGCTCCCCAAACAATTCCGTTTGCTGGAGCAGCACGAAATGCCAAGCCCGTAGATCTGGCGATCGGCGCGTACCACGCTTACCAAGGCATGTAAACCGAACGCCATTACGATCTCAGCTGACATCCATTGACCTACCAACATAAATGTATCGGATTTGCAGCTCGATCGCGATCGCGACGACGACGACGACGACGAGAAGCGAGCTCTGGCTGAGATCTTCGTGCTCGTGAAAGAACCCGGGAAGGAGCTCCAGAAAGTCCAAAGGCGCGCGGAGCAAGCAAGCGAGCGGCGCTCGTTCTCGTGAAACAAAAGGAAAAGGGAAAGCGAGGCGCGGGGAAACGTGGTTTCCATGAACTGCCAGCACGGCGGGCTCTACCGACCAGCGGAGCGAGCTCGAATAAACTAATGGCGATCGCTTTCCAAATCATCGTCTAGCTAGTGGTACTAAGTTGTATCGTTCTCCCCGGCCACTACTGCCGCGCTGTGCCCCTGCCTATCTATTTGTCCATTATCGTATCGTATCCATTTCTTAATTCCTTTCCTCCCCCCGACTTAACTAATCATCGTCGGCCTGCCATTGATCTGCTACTTGAGGAATGCGTTGCGGTTGTGGATGCTACTTGTAGTGTCGCAGGGGAGGGGTAGGAGCTCCGTGGCTCCCTCTGCTTTGTGAGGTTGTGAAGATGAAGGTCCCTCTCCCTGTGAGGAGCAAGAGCTTCAAGAAGAGCAGGGGAGCTTCATGCAGCCTCCCCCTGCTGCTGCTCATCGGGGCCGTCCAGTTCTTGGTGATCGGTATGTGTTCTTCTCTCAATTGCATTGCATTGTTTTGTTTTGTTTTGTCAGAGAAATGCTTCTTCTGTTGCTGTTTGATTCATCAACTCATCGGTTGAATGCTTGTTCATCGGTTCTTCTGGTTGAAATGGAGATTTGACATTGAGGTTTGTTTCAATCTGCAGGCAAGCCTTTCCCGTCGCTCTTGATGGATAGCAGCAGGAGGAGGGCTTTCTTCAATCTCGCAGGTAGGCATCATCAGCATCCTGTCAATAATCCTCTGCTACAATGTGGATGATCGGTTCCTTCATCCGGGGAATGAAAAGAATCTCTTGATTAAAATTTGCAATGTGGAATTTCTGTTTGTGCAATGCAGAGGAGGAGTTCATCCCGGAGCCTCAAGTGAGCTGCGACTTCAACGACACGAGATCCGACTACTGCGAGATGGCCGGCGCCATCCGCATCCGCGGGAGCACGTCGGAGGTGTTCGTCATGACCCCACGCCGCGGCACCACCGCGGGGGACGTCGTCGGCGAGAACGCGACGTGGATCGCCGCCAACGCCACGAGCTGGAAGATGCAGCCGTACACGCGCAAAGGGGAGGCGCGCATCATGAACGGCATCACGGCGGTGACGGTGCGGCTGTCGGACGCCGACGAGGCCCCCGCGTGCGAGGTGATGCACGACGTGCCGGCCGTGGTGTACTCCAACGGCGGCTACTGCGGCAACTACTACCACGACTTCAACGACAACATCATCCCGCTCTTCATCACCACGCGCCACCTGGGCGGCGAGGTGCAGCTGCTGGTGAAGCAGAAGCAGGCGTGGTGGTTCGGCAAGTACGGCGAGATCGTGGACGGGCTGACGAAGCACGAGGCGCTGGACCTCGACGGCGACGCGCGCGTGCACTGCTACCGGCGCGCCTTCGTGGGGCTGCGCAGCCACAAGGACCTGAGCATCGACCCGCGGCGCGCGCCCAACAACGTGTCCATGGTGGACTTCAAGCGGTTCCTCATGTGGCGGTACGCGCTGCCCCGGGAGCACGCGATCCGGACGGACGACGAGGTGGTGGGCGGGCGGAGGCCGCGGCTGCTGATCATCACGCGGCGGTCGCGGCGGCGGTTCATGAACCTGGAGGAGATCGTGGCCGCGGCGGAGGAGGTCGGGTTCGAGGTGACGGCGTCGGACCTGATGTCGCGGCCCAAGAAGCAGCAGGAGCCGGGCGGCGAGGCGGCGGCGGCCGTGGTGGGCGACGGCGGGCAGGCGCGGATGGCGGACGCGTCGTCGACGGTGAACGCGTTCGACGTGATGCTGGCGGTGCACGGGTCCGGGCTGACGAACCTGCTGTTCCTGCCGATGAACGCGGTGGTGGTGCAGGTGGTGCCGCTGGGGCGGATGGAGGGGCTGGCCATGGACGAGTACGGCGTGCCGCCTCAGGACATGAACATGCGGTACATCCAGTACAACATCACGGCGGAGGAGAGCACGCTGTCGGAGCTGTACCCCCGCGGCCACCCGGTGTTCCTGGACCCGGGCCCCATCCACAAGCAGAGCTGGTCGCTCGTCAAGGACATCTACCTCGGCAAGCAGGACGTCCGCCTCGACATGGCCCGGTTCCGGCCCGTGCTCCAGAAGGCGCTCGACCTCCTCCGGTGACACGAACACTGACATGACACACGCCGGCGCCGGCGACGACGGCGACACATACATACATCATGTTAATCAGACCAACTTTTTCCCCCCTTCTTCTTCTCGTTCTTTCTCGACATGAAATCAAAGGTGTACACAAATTGATTCTAGTTTTTTGGCCGTTGCATGGACAACAAGGTGGCGATGTTTTTGTTGTATGATTGATTGTAGTCTAGTCATTTTCTCGGAGCCGTGACGAGCGTACGTGTGTGGCAAGGCAGCTAAGCGCCAACAACAAGAGGAAGAAAACAATCAACTGTTTTTCTTTAGATGGACCGACACGGCGAGGGTGGGGAATGAAGCATCAACCCTCGTGCTCCAATCGGGTTGCGCCAAAAGGATTCCACAGGTGTTATGTTGGTCGGTGAGAAATGTTGGAGCACCTACCGGACGTACCTGCATACGCCGCGCAGGGTGCGTCCGGCGGCCGATGGTGATCTTTCTTCGACGACAGCGATGGGTCTGTTCTTTGCGGCGAGCATCGACCCGACTTTGGTCATTTTTATTTTCGGGGGTAAGGGCATCTCCAGCGTCGACCCTCAAACCGCTCGCAACCGTCCGGACCGTGCGATCCGGACGTGTTTTGCCATCTAACGCGGTCTTGTGTCCATCCGCTGGCCGGTCCGAACGCTTTTTCCCCCCGTAAACTGGAGGGGCAAACTCAACCCCGAGGGGGGGGGGGGGGGGGGGGGGTAGTTCGAACACCACCATGTAGGACTTTGATCCCCCGCCCCACTGAAATCACCCTCCTGGTCCCCTTTTCTTCCACTTCACCCCCGTTCCCCCCTTCCTTTCATCCGCACCCTCGTCGTTCCGCGCTGTCGTTGTGCCTCTCCGACCACTGCCCAGGCATCCTCGGACGTCCGCAGACCCCGCCCACGCGACTGCCCGCCTTGGACTACACCGATGCCTACCCAGGAATCCCTCCGCAGCCAGTTGTCGGAGTCGAATCCGGCAGATCTCGAGTATGGGGTCCCAAACTGGTAGCCTTGGCACGATGGTAACAGGGACACCGGATTTTACCCAGGTTCGGGCTCTCTTTAAGAGATAGCACCCTACGTCCTGATTTGATTGTATTGATTGATGGAGACAAAGTACATGTTGATCTATCACGAGATCGTGTATGAATGGGTTGGTCTCTACACCCCTCGGTTTATATACACACCGGGGATACCTAGGGTTGTATCTAAGGATAAATACGCCAAAGATTGCCTTTGAGCCTTGGAGTATGCGTCAAGTCTTCGGAAGGTTCCATCTTGATTTTTTGGGGGGGCGCGGCGAATGTGGCACACTGATTGGTTACTTTGGGGGTCCTCGGCCCTGCCCACATGTCCGGGAGCTGACGTGGTTTGCACCCCCTTATCCAGGACACCATCACCAGGTACCCTCCGCACCCCTGCCGATGTCGTCCATGGTGGACAACATGCCTGACAGGTGTTCGGTCAAATGCCATTGAGCCTTTTTTGAACTTCTTGTTGTTTTTAGAGAAGCACGATGGCGGGGTACTTGGTGTTCGAGGATGAGTTGTTGTGCGATGAGTGGTTGGCTGTTTATGACGACTTTGTAGGCATAAGCAAGGGGCCTGACCTTTTGGCAGAGCTTGCATGCTTCGTCGCATGAGCGAAAGAACTTGCCGCCCTACAACATGCACCTCATCCATGCAGGCAATGTGAATTCGCTAACGCATCGGTGTTACACCATCTGCAACTCCGTCACGAAGTTTTGTGGTGCGATTCACCAAATGGAGACAAGGTAGACATTGGGCTCGTCAACCATGGAGATCGTAAGTGTTGCTTCCTGTTTGCTCTACATGTTGGTTAATTCATACATTCACTCAATGGTGTTGTACATGTTGTATAACCTGCACGCATTGCCATGATGTACTACATGACCGAGGGCGGGCCGTTCACGCACATACATTGTTGGATGAAACTCAAGGGGCAGTTTGTGTGGGATGACATGTGTCAGTCGTGGCTCTAGTATCGTTGAATTTGGAATAGATGATTCTGAAAAACTTGTTGAACATCGTTGAATTTGAACTATTGTTGTACTAGAGATATTGCATGGATGAGTTGTACTATTTCTATAATTACTTTCAGTGTTGCGGGCTATTTTCTAGAAATTATGTCCGACCTTTACTGAATTCCGTCTTTTTTGCATGAACACCCGGTTTGTTGATATCTGGTTTTGTATGCGGCTACGCTTGGATGGCCGACTCCCGCCGCATCGGTGCACCGGTCCGCGGATGGATACGGTGTCCGGTTTGAAGGTAAGCGTTGGACATGTCCTAAAGGAGTTTTATTTTTAAAAAATAGGGTTACAGTCTGCTGATACAAGATCTAGAATAAAAGAGGATCTTGTTGTAACCAACAAGTGGTACTCTGAGTCATACGAGCGTAATTAGCAATAAAGTAGGAAACCATATCTACTATATCTAAATAGCTAGCCCCACTATAAGAAATTCCCTGTCTTCTCCTTGAGTCACATCATCAAAATTAATATAGCCGTTGGATAACTAGCTCTGTCCATGATAGCCATCCGATCTACAGTACATGTTGAGAGCCTCTGCACTAAGCAGCATGCAACCATGCAGTAACTGTCCGATCTAGACCTGCCTAGCTTCTCCAATTAATGTCCGACGCATCCCGTTTGGATCCATGCCCATTGCCTGTGGACACGGCAATCTAGCGAGCTCCCCCTACAGCCTGATGCTCTACTCCCGTAAAATCTATATCACGATTGGCATGTCTGCCGTAATAAGCTTCTCATGGCAAACGTGCAAAAGCACTTTTCGGCCGGATCCCGATCAAGGAGAATAGGACTCAGTTATATACCCGTCGCGGCCAAATGCCGAAGTCAAACGATTGTTAATCATGCTTGGTTTTCCGTTCTTCATGGTGCACTTTGTGCACATAACACCTTGAATGGTTAGTTATGTTCAGATTTCTTGATTTAGTTATTTTTATTTGAAACAGCAGCAAAATACTGCATATAAAGGAAAACAGAATTAAACTAAGTTAGGTTTTCATCTAAAAAGGCTTGGTTGAATTTCTTGCTTTAGTTTGGAGTGGCTTCAGGTAGGCAGATCATATGCACGTGAGGCGATATTGCATTGCATCTACAGTTTTAGAGCATCTCCAACAGGCGCGCGGTAGCGTGGCGTGCTAAATTTTTTTTTGCAGCGTCGAAATAGCGTTTTAGCGCGCGTAGGAGGGTGGTTACTTTTCCAGGCGCTGCAAAATTTAGCGCGCCTCTATAGCGCTTCACCAGGTGTGGTAAAATCCAGCGCGCGTGCCTAGCCGGCGCTTGAAAAAAATATGAAACAACACATACGGAAACATTCATAGTTCAAATTCATAGCATAGTTCAAGCCCCAAACCACAAGCAAGTTCATACGATGCTAAATAAAAATAGGTAAAACGATGCTAGACTACTCCTCGTCCTCCTCGGTGGTGTAGTCTGACGACGTAAACGCATCGAGCCACCGAGGATCTTCATCGTCCCAGGTCGACGCATGTCCCAGGTCGATCTGGGCTTCCGCCAGTTCCTTCCGCGCACGCTTGTCCGCCCGACGCACGGCTCGCTCCGTCCTCCTCTGCGCCCAGAACTCGCTCGGCGGCGACATCCTGCGGGAAGCGCTCGCACCACACCGCCATGGCGTGCTCGTCCGCCTCGGCGATGAGGAGGCGGCGCTCCCACCTCCGCTGGAGGCGGCGATCCTCGTCGCCGATTAGTCACGGGGGAGGCGCGAGATCCTGCGCCTGCTGGCGCGTCCGCACGTCGGAGAAATTCATCTGCGACCGAGGCCTCCCGAGGCGCCACGCCGACGCGTCGTACGCGCGGGCGGCCTCGTGGGCGGTGTCGAATTTTCCGAGCCCGAGGCGTGTATCGCCGGAGCGGATCTCCGCGTAATACACGCCGGAGGGGCGGAGGTGGACGCCGCGGTAGCCCGAGCTGCTCCGGGGGCGCGGCGGCATGGCGGGGTGCTGGAAGAGGCGGGGGAGAAGGCGCGGCGGCGGCAGGGCGCTGGAAGAGGCGGGGAAAGAAGGCGCGGCGGGAGGGAAGTTTCTGGCGGTTGGCGGGCGCAGGCGCGCGGCTTTTAACCAGCGCGCTGGGCGTCGCGCAGCAAAACTACCGCGCGCGCTGATACGTCCCAAACGTATCCACTTTTCCAAACACTTTTGCTCTAATTTGGACTCTAATTTGTATGATTTGAATGGAACTAACCCGGACTGACGCTGTTTTCAGCAGAATTGCCATGGTGTTGTTTTTATGTAGAAATAAAAGTTCTCGGATCGACCTGAAAATTTACGGCGAATTATTTCAGAATATATAAAAAATACTGGCGTAAAGATCCACCAGAGGGGGGGCCACTAGGCGCCACAAGCCTGGGGGGCGCGCCCACCCCCCAGGGCGCGCCTGGCAGGCTTGTGGGCCCCTGACAGCTCCGGTTGCCCTAACTCCAACGCTATAAATACCTATTCATGGAGAAAAAAATCAGAGAGAAAGAATCATCGCGTTTTACGATATGGAGCCGCCACCACCTCCTGTTCTTCATCGGGAGGGCTGATCTGGAGTCCGTTCGGTGCTCCGGAGAGGGGGATTCGACGCCGTCGTCATCATCAACCATCATCCATCACCAATTTCATGATGCTCACCGCCGTGTGTGAGTAATTTCTTCGTAGGCTTGCTAGACGGTGATGGGTTGGATGAGATTTACCATGTAATCGAGTCAATTTGTTAGGGCTTTGATCCCTAGTATCCACTATGTTCTGAGATTGATGTTGCTATGACTTTGATATGCTTAATGCTTGTCACTAGGGTCCGAGTGCCATGATTTCAGATCTGAGCCCTCTATGTTTTCATGAATATATTTGAGTTCTTGATCCTATCTTGCAAGTTATATGCACCTGTTACGTGTCATGATCCGCATACCCCAAGGTGACAATAATTGAGATTCTTTTCGGTGATTGCCGTAGTTTAAGGAGTTCATGTGTTCACTATGTGCTAATGCTTTGTTCTGGTTCTCTATTAAAAGGAGGCCTTAATATCCCTTAGTTTCCTTAAGGACCTCGCTGCCACGGGAGGGTAGGACAAAAGATGTCATGCAAGTTCTTACTATAAGCACGTATGACTATATACGGAATACATGCCTACATTACATTGATGAATTGAAGCTATTGTGTATCGCCCTAGGTTGTGACTGTTATATGATGAATGTCATCCAACATAATTATTCATCACCGATCCAATGCCTACGCTTTTCGCATATTGATCTTTGCCAAGTTACTTTCGTTGCTGCTGCTGTTACAATTAGTACAAAACTACTTTTGTTACTGTCACTACTGTTACTATTGCTCTTGAAACTATCATACTTATGTGCTACTGAACACTTTGCTGTAGATATTTAGTTCTCCAGGTGTGTTTGAATTGACAACTCAACTGCTAATACTCGCAAATATTCTTTGGCTGCCCTTGTGTCGAATCAATAAATTTGGGTGAAATACTACCCGCGAAAACTGTTGTGATCCCCTACACTTGTGGGTTATCAAGACCTTTTTCTGGCGCCATTGCCGGGGAGCATAGCTCTATTTGTTGAGTCACTTGGGATTTATATCTATTGATCACTATGAAGAATCTGAAAGACACTAAGACTAAGATCGTCCCCTCTATGACTAGAGGAGGTAAGGAACTGCCATCACACTCTGCGCTTGATTCACCTTCTGTTTTGAGTAGGCTTGCGACACCACCACCTGCTATTCATTCTAATATGTCGCAAGTAATTGATGATACTACTTCTGCTATGAATGATACTTATGATGATGCTAGTACTATGCTTGATAATACTGTGCCACTTGGTGAATTTCTTGATGAACAAATTGCTAAAGTTAAAGAAACTGAAAATGTTGAAACTCTTGAAAATTATGATTCACCTATTATGCCTAGCTCTCCTACTAGAGTTGAAATGCCTGAAACATCTGACGGTCATGTTTTTGATAGGGAGACAGCTAGGGCAATTCTTGCTTGTAATGATAGAGATGAGGTTATAAAATTGCTTGCTGAGTTGAAAGAAAAATCCACGAGGGAGAGAATGAAATATGATCCTAAGTTTGCTACTTCTCCTATATTTGTTACTGATAAGGATTATGAATTCTCTGTCGATCCTGAGTTAATTACTTTGGTTGAATTTGATCATTTTCATGGTTATGAAACTAAAACTGTTGTGGCACACCTTACTAAGTTGAATGATATTGCCACCCTATTTGCTCATGAGGAAAAAATTCGTTATTACTATATTCTTAAGTTATTTTCTTTCTCATTAAAAGGTGATTCTAAGAAATGGTTTAATACTCTTACTCCTGGTTGTGTGCGTAGTCCCCGGGATATGATATATTATTTCTCTGAAAAATATTTTCCTGCTCATAAGAAACAAGCTGCCTTACAGAAAATATTTAACTTTGTGCAAATTGAAGAAGAGAATCTCCCTCAAGCCTGGGGGAGGCTTCTAAAACTACTTAATGCTTTGCCTGATCATCCTCTTAAGAAGAATGAAATACTTAATATGTTTTATAATGGACTAACCGATGCTTCTACGGACTACCTAGATAGTTGTGTTGGTTGTGTTTTCAGGGAACGAACTATTGGACAGGCTGAAGTATTATTGAATAATATATTAAGAAATGCAGATGATTGGACACTTCCTGAACCACCACCTAAGCCAACTCCGAAGAAGAGATGTATACTATTCCTCAGTCCAGAAGATATGCAAGAAGCTAAGAAGTCTATGAAGGAAAAAGGTATTAAAGCTAAAGATGTTAAGAATTTACCACCTATTGAAGAAATACATGGGCTCGACATCCCGACACAGGTAGTGAAGGTAAATTTTCTTACTAAATTTGATGAAGGTGATATTCCGTATAATAAATCTGCTAGTCAATGCCTGTATGAATTTGATAATTACATCATTAAACAGGAACACTTTAATATGTATGTTAGCAATCAACTAAAACGGAATGCCATCATGATTGAACGCTTGAGTGATTTGATGTTTAGAACTGCTAATGATGTTAAATGCTTGAGTAAACATGCTTCTATGGTTCAGACTCAGTTAGAACAAATTGCCAAGTCACAAAATGATTTGCTTGATGAGATAAATAATAAAAAGAATGATCATGCTGTTAGAGTTGTTACTAGAGGAGGTAGTATGACTCAGGATCCTCTTTATCCTGAAGGTCATCCTAAAAGAATTGAACAAGATTCTCAAAGAAATAATATTGATGCACCTAGTCCATCTAAGAAAAAAAGAAAAAGAAAATGATAGGACTTCGCATGCTGCTAGTGAACCTGAGATAGAAAAACCTCCTAAGAATCATGATGATGCTTCTATTTCCTATGCCGAGACACAATCTGGTAATGAACATACACCTAGTGATAATGATAATGATAATGATAATGATGATGTTCATGTTGATGCTCAACCAGATAATGATGTAGAAATAGAACCTGCTGTTGATCTTGATAACCCACCTCCTAAGAATAAAAGACATGATAGAAGAGATTTTGTTGCTAGAAAACATGGGAAAGAAAGAGAACCATGGGTTCAAAAACCTATGCCTTTCCCTACTAAACCTTCTAAAAATAAGGATGATAAAGATTTTGAGCGCTTTGTTGAAATGCTTAGACCTGTCTTTTTGCGTACTCGCTTGATTGATATGTCGAAAATGTCTCCCTATGCTAAATACATGAAAGATATTGTCACAAATAAAAGAAAGATACCTGAAGCTGAAATTTCCACCATGCTTGCCAATTATTCTTTTAAGGGTGGAGTACCTAAAAAGTTAGGAGATCTAGGAATACCTACTATACCATGCTCCATTAAAAGAAGTTATGTTAAAATTGCTCTATGTGATTTGGGAGCCGGTGTAAGTGTTATGCCTTTCTCTTTATATAGAAGACGTGATTTGAATAAGCTCACACCTACTGAAATATCTTTGCAAATGGCTGATAAATCTACTGCTATACCTATTGGAATTTGCGAGGATGTTCCCATTGTAGTTGCAAATGTTACTATCTTGACAGACTTTGTTATACTTGATATGCCCGAGGACGACAACATGTCGATTATCCTTGGTAGACCCTTTTTGAATACTGCAGGGGCTATTATTGATTGCAACAAAATCAAGGTTACTTTTCATGTCAATGGTGATGAGCATACGGTTTATTTTCCGAAGAAACAAAGTTCAGTAAATGGAATCAATTGTATTGAAAAAGTTTCGACAATCACTATTGGAGGTCTCAAATTTCCTCTTCCTACTGTCAAAAAGAAATATGAAATTCTTATTGTTGGGGAGATGCATATCCCCATTGAGGTAACTTAGTGTTATACGAAGATTCTTCGGTTTCATGCCATTCGGAAATAGTTTGTTAATAAGACTTGATTAATCTTATTAATGGATTGTTTTTGAGGTGCATGTGGTCGATGAATTTAGTAAGCACAACTTTCTGTACCCACCTTTTGCTCTCTGTTATTTTTAGTAGAATAAAATAAAATGCCATGATTATCCTGTTTTCTGAATTTTTCGTGCAATAAAAAATGGCCCAAAAATAAAGGTTCTCATAATGCCATGAAAATTTAGTATGATTTTTTTTCAGAATATTTAAGAATTTTTGGCACTGAACACACCCCAGGGGGTGCACCTGTGAGCCACAAGCCCACAGGGCGTGCCCAGCAGGCTTGTGGGTCCCACAGGGACCCACTCGCTTATGCCAGCCACCCATCTCCTTCTTCTTCCTCCAGAAAAAATCAAACTTGCTCCCAAGCCCGTGTTCTTGCTCATTTTGCTGTGAATTTTGATCTCCTTGCTCGGAACTCCATTTTCAAAACTGTTTTGAGGAATTACTCCTTGGTATGTGACTTCTCCAATGCTCCAATTAGTTTTTGTTCTAGTGCTTTATACTTTGCAAATTTTTGCTGCTGTGGTGACCATGTTTATGAACTTGCATGTTGAATTTGTATGGTCCAAAGTAGTTTTGGTGCATGATATAGCTTCTAGATACATGTGGGAGTAGTTGGTACCAATTTTGTTGAGTTTCGTTCACTTTTATTTTGAGTCACTAAAAATTGCAGAATTTTTTCAAAGAAAAGAGAATGTTTAGGAAGATATTCCATGGTGGTTCCTCGAGCAAAAGTGCTCCTAGACCCGCAATACGCGAGCAGGATAACGAACCGCCGCGAGAGGCCGCGGTGCTACCGTGCGAGTGGCCGTCGGATGCCTTCATGATTCGAGCCGGCATCAAGGAAGAGTTTGACATGTACGTGCGCAACACTGAGCTCACGGAGTTCTTGGCAGACAGGTGCCCGCAATACTATGACCTCACTGACTCCTTTGTGCGAAGATTCATGTATGTATATCAGCGCACTTCACATGATGTTATTTTCAACTTATATGAAAATACTTTTCGCATGTCTGTTGAAGAATTTAGTGAAGTATGCAAAATTCCATCTTGGGGAACTTGCACTGAACCTCGTAAATCTGATTGCAATGAATTCCTCATGAACATTACTAAGGGTGAAACCCGAGGCATCACACAAGCCACTATGGGGAGCATTCATTTTCCTGCCATACACTATTTTGCTCTGTTCATTGGTAGATGCATTAATGGTAAACATGATCATAGTCATCTTTGCGCCCTTGACCTGAGCATTCTTAAGAGTGCGGTGCTGGGAGATAGACAATTTAACATGGGGGCTATTGTTGCACGTCGTTTACATAATAATGCCTTAGTTGGTGATTTCTTTGGTGGAATTTATGCCACCCGCTTAGCCACTTATCTTGGTGTGCCAATAAAACGTAATGATACCATGTTGCCACCTAGTTTTCTTGATTATGATGCTATGGAACGCCACCAGTTCCTCGAGAGGAGTGCCCCTCTGTTCAGATACAGGCTAATCTTTAACAGGCGTCGTGTTTTCCATATTGTTTTGCCTGCTCCTGCCTTCTTTGATTTTTTAGGGAAAACATAGACATTTATACTTGAGGAGGAGGCTGAGGAGTACGAGAGGGCGGCAGAGACTGAGCGCCTTAATGAGGCAGCTCACCAAGCTGTGGCAACTTCATTTCAGTATAACCCGAACTACCATCACGGGCATTACCCAGGTCAGGAGTGGCCGTAGACCAACTTAGGCCAAAAGCCTAAGCTTGGGGGAGTACGTGTTCCTCACCGACATTACATTCATGTTCACACACTCATTCCAGTTGTCGGTGTTCATCCTTTTTCATTGTTAGTTTTATTTTCGCTTTCTTCTTGTGTGTTTGAAAAACTTTTGAAAATCAAAAAAACAAAAAAAATAGTTGTAGTTTCTTTCTTGCTTAGTTAATTTGTAGTAGTAAAAGAAAACCCAAAAAGATTTCTCCTTTCTTCTTTTACTTGTTGGGAGCTTTCCCGTGTAAATAATTTTTCTCGTTTTTTGTTTTTCCTTCGTTAATTTGCTTTCTTCAGAAAAAACTAAAAACTCCAAAAATATTTCAGTGTGTTTCTCTGAATTTCCTTTCTTTTCATTGAGTCGTCACAAGGAGAAGACCACGATGAAAATGTTGAGTGGCTCCCATATGCTTAATTGTTGATCTAACAAAGAGCCACTATTACTTTGTCTTCTCCTTCGAATAAATGTTTGTAGATTCCAGCTTGGTCCACGGCACACTTGCATCATTATTATTATTATCACATCATTCGGTCGTGCAAGTGAAAGGCAATAATGACGATATTTGATGAAGTGATTGCGGTGAAGAAAAGCTGGTATGAACTCTTTTTGTTTTTGTCTTTGTAAATATGTTTAGCTCAGTATTCATGATTCAACATTATTGTGAGTAAACATATTTGTGATGACAATTAGAGATTATAGTTGCTCATGCCATGCTTAAATAGCTAGGAGTGGATAATGATTTATCTTGAGTGTCAACATGCATTAAAATGGTTGTGATGTAGTATGTTAGCATGGTATCCTCCTCTGAGTAATTCGAGTGGCTTGACTTGGCACATCTTCATACATGTAGTTGAATCAAACCAACATAGCCTCCATGATATTTATGTTCAGGGTGTTGATATACTACTCATGCTCGTGTTCAATGTTAATTATTCGCAATGCATGTCTATGACCGTTTTCGCTCTCTAGCTGGTCGCTTCTCAATCTATTTGCTAGCCTTCACCTGTACTAAGCGGGAATACTGCTTGTGCATCCAAATCCTTAAACCAAAGTTGTTCCAGATGAGTCCACTATATCTACATATATGCGGTATTACTCTGCCGTTCCAAGTAAATTTGCAAGTGCCACCTCTAAACATTCAAACGAACATTTGTTTTGTGTGCTCGTACCGCTCATGGAGCGACAGGGGGCAGTCAGTATCTTCCATGCTAAGCGGGTTACTCTCAGATGAGTGTTTATTCACTTGTCATTGCACGAGAGAGGCTGGTAATCGGGATGCCCAGTCCTATGCTCAAATCGAAATCATATAATGCAAACAAACTCCCCCGAAAAGTTGTTGGTATGGAGGGCACCCGTGAATTCGGCTAGCCATGGTTTGTGTTGGTACGGTGGAGGGGGAGTAAACTTTACCTTTCCGCTTGGGAACCACCTATAATTTGTTTAGCATGGAAGATATTGAAAACTCTCGGTCGTGACGTTGACAGGAAAAGCATACCTCCCAAAATTATTTTCATCTCTAATTTAAGCTTCGAGCTCTGGCACCGCTGCAAATCCATGCTTCCCTCTGCGAAGGGCCTATCCATTTACTTTTATGTTATTTTATTTTTATTGTTGAGTCATCACCCTCTCATTTA
This sequence comes from Elymus sibiricus, assembly GCA_039707655.1. Taxonomy (NCBI): domain Eukaryota; kingdom Viridiplantae; phylum Streptophyta; class Magnoliopsida; order Poales; family Poaceae; genus Elymus; species Elymus sibiricus. The sequence continues at coordinate 375,103,397 of CM077676.1, forward strand.
AGCACCCGTTGGAGAGCACTATTGTCATTTTTATGCATTGAGTATAGTTAATGTTGGGTGTGACCATGAATGGATATCATCTACCCTGAATTACAATGTTTAGTCGTTGCTTGAATCTCATATGTGCTCTGCATTTATGTTTTGCGGTCTCAGAAAGGGCTAGCGAGATACCATGTTATCATATTATATCATGATTGTTTTGACAAAGTGTTGGCATCCGAGGTATCTTATTATTGCTCGCTAGTTGGTTATGTTATTGCCATGAGTAAATGTGAGACCTAAGTGTTATCATCAATATGGTTAGTTCATAATCTTTGCTGAAAACTTGGATGCTAGTTAAGTATATATACAGACAACAAGAACAAAAGAGTTTGTAAAAGTTTTTTTTTATCACTTTCAGTTTGTCAACTGAATTGCCTGAGGACAAGCAATAGGTTAAGCTTGGGGGGAGTTGATACGTCCCAAACGTATCCACTTTTCTAAACACTTTTGCTCTAGTTTGGACTCTAATTTGCATGATTTGAATGGAACTAACCAGGACTGACATTGTTTTCAGCAGAATTGCCATGGTGTTGTTTTTGTGCAGAAATAAAAGTTCTCGGATGGAACTGAAAATTTACGGAGAATTATTTCAGAATATATAAAAAATATCGGTGTAAAGATCCACCAGAGAGGGGCAGGCTTGTGGGCCCCTGGCAGCTCCGTTTGCCCTAACTGCAATGCTATAAGTACCTATTCGTGAAGAAAAAAATCAGAGAGAAAGAATCATCGTGTTTTACGATACGGAGCCGCCGCCACCTCCTGTTCTTCATCGAGAGGGCTGATCTGGAGTCCGTTCGGGGCTCCGCAGAGGGAGATTCGACGTCGTTGTCATCATCAACCATCCTCCATCACCAATTTCATGATGCTCACTGCCGTATGTGAGTAATTTCTTCGTAGGCTTGCTGGACGGTGATGGGTTGGATGGGATTTACCATGTAATCGAGTCAATTTGTTAAGGCTTTGATCCCTAGTATCCCCTATGTTCTGAGATTGATGTTGCTATGACTTTGCTATGCTTAATGCTTGTCATTAGGGCCCGAGTGCCATGATTTTAGATCTAAACCCTCTATGTTTTCATGAATATATTTGAGTTCTTGATCCTATCTTGCAAGTTATATGCACCTGTTACGTGTCATGATCCGCATACCCCAAGGTGACAATAATTGGGATTCTTTCCGATGATTGCCGTAGTTTGAGGAGTTCATGTGTTCACTATGTGCTAATGCTTTGTTCCGGTTTTCTATTAAAAGGAGGCCTTAATATCCCTTAGTTTCCTTAAGGACCCCGCTGCCACGGGAGGGTAGGATAAAAGATGTCATGCAAGTTCTTACTATAAGCACGTATGACTATATACGAAATATATGCCTACATTACATTGATGAATTGGAGCTATTATGTATCGCCCTAGATTGTGACTGTTATATGATGAATGTCATCCAACATAATTATTCATCACCGATCCAATGCCTACGCTTTTCGCATATTGATTTTTGCTAAGTTAATTTCATTGTTGTTGCTGTTACAATTACTACAAAACTGCTTTTGTTACTGTCACTACTGTTACTATTGCTCTTGAAACTATCATACTAATGTGCTACTAAACACTTTGCTGCAGATATTTAGTTCTTCAAGTGTGATTGAATTGACAACTCAACTGCTAATACTCGCAAATATTATTTGGCCCCCCCCTTGTGTCGAATCAATAAATCTGAGTGAAATACTACCCGCGAAAACTGTTGCGATCCCCTACACTTATTGGTTATCACGCACTGCCGCTTTTCCCCTTGCGCGCGCCAAAATTTCTTGCGCCTGCTCGAGCGCACCGCGCGGCCTCTCGCGCGCCAAACTAGCGGTTTTTCCGGTGCGCCGCAAATTTCGTGCGCCTGTTGGAGATGCTCTTTGACCACTCCTTCTGTCAATACGTACATCATGTTTCAGTTATGACATTATTTGTATTTAAAAAATTTCTTCAGGGATCATCTCCTAACATGATTTAATCCATCTTTGGATATCCTTACAATTCATGAAGCTGCCCACGTTCCAACTACACAAAGTAAAGTTTAGATCAATATTTGTTTTTCATATAGAGTCCCGCCGCAACGCGCGTGACATTCCACTATTTTTATGAATGGGCTGTCTTAATCGGAACAAACATGAGCAACTTTATATCCTCTATCAAGTGGTCATAAGATGATTTGGCGAGGGAAGAATTGGACAGTGAAGAGCGAGCTCCCACCGAGTTTGTTTGCACCAATGCAGGGAGATTAGATCGTTGAATGGCCAAGGTCATTCCTTCTCGTACGTCTTTGGTTGGTCTACCCGCACATGAATGAAGACATCCACTGGGGTTTTCTTATTTAACATCCGCACCACACTCAGTGCCTTCACATCGCGTATGGAATTAAAATAGCCCCCAACGACTGGTCGCCAGTTAGCTTTCCAGTTTTTCTTAGGAAAGAGCGAGTGACTACGTAACTCATATTTGTCACTCGGTGTGACAAAAAAAATCGAGGACCCATACAGGCGAACCCTTGACGGGTCAACCCAATTTGACGCGAGCGGTACTGGTTTGGGGTGGTTTACTTCTTTTGTTTGGGCGTTTTGTCCAGTTCTTTTTCTGTCTCTCTTCTATCAGGCATGGCGGTTTTCTTCGAGTTTTTATCTCTTTTCTCATTTTCCTTTTTTGTTTTATTTCCCTTTTTATTTTTTATTTTGATTTTCATTTTTTTCTCTCTTCTATCTTTTTAGTCCATGAACATTTTTAAAAACCATGAATTGATTTTTTTCAATTAATGAATATTTTTTATATACACAACTATTTTTTTGAATTCAAGAACAATTCAAAATTGGCAAACATTTTGTAGAAACTCATGAACATTTTATATAAATTCATGTTTTTTAAAACACACATATTTTTAATATATATATCCTATGTAACTAAATAGTTTATCCTTACTAACTCAATTATCTTAACATGCAACTATGCCAACTCATCATGTCACCATGCATGCTCCACTAACTTTAATTCTCTGAACATGTAACTATGCCAAATCACGATGCCACCGTACATGGAAAAATAATCACACCCTAACATGCACCATGTATGCTATTCATATATTCAATAAATATTATATAACTATATAATAATCAAATATAACAAATTTAAATTCCCAATATTACTAATCCAACTAAAGTTCCATACTGCCAAATCTCATAGAAATAACTATACCCAATTCCTGCAGAAACGCGTGGGGTATCATCTCTAGTTTTTAAAACAGTCGAAACAATCCAAGCAGCAAGTTATTCGCGCGGGGGAGGGGGTGGACTGAAAAAACGGAAGGAAAAAAATCGATTTAGAGAAGCAGCACTACACACTTAGCGATAGAAGCCGAAGTGGGTCGGCTAACAACACAAATGGCTAATGCGAGAGCTATGTCTCGCTTATAGCGAGACAGTAGCTTCTCTCGCGTCATGCGCTACAGTAACGTGCCAGCACTTTAGCACATTGCACACTTAAAAGAAAAATAGTAGAGAAAAGGGATCGCGCCGACCTCCCCGTCCCAACATAGCGCTGCTTGCCAATACGCAATCATCGCATTCGTGTTATACTACTTGGGTGAGATCCACTTGAAGAGCGGGGTTTCTTTCTTGTTCTTCTGTTTTATTCTGTTTTCTCCAGGTTTTTGTTCTTTTTTTTTTCTTTTTTATTCTCCGGCTTTTTTTTTGGTTTTTCTTTGTTTCTTTCATTATCTTTATTGGTTTTCCTTATTTTTTGGTTTTTCTTTGTTTCGTTTGGTTTTCATTCTACATTTTCTATATATGTCAAGAAAATTTTTCTAATACACATTTAACATTTTGCCAATACAAATTTAATATTTTTTAATACATGATCAACATTTTTTCTATACACATTTTAAACATTTTTTTAAATGTTTAATTAACAATTTTCAAATACAAGGTTATCATTTTTTAATGCATTGTCCACATTTTTTCCTAAACACACTTTTAAACATTTTCAAATGCTTGATTATAATTTTTCAAATACAAGATAAACATTTTCTAGCACATGGTCAACATGTTTTCTATAAACATTTACCATTTTTCAAATACTTGATTAACATTTTTTCAAATGTAATATTAACATTTCTTAATACATGGTCAACATTTCTTATATATAAATTTAACATTTTCAAATGTTTGATTAACATTTTACAAATACAATTTTAACATTTTTTGAATACAATACAAGATTAATTTTTTTAATACATGGTCAACATTTTTTCTATACACATTTAACATTTCCAAATGATTGATTATGATTTTTAAAATACTTGTTTAACATTTTTTCAAATGCATGATTAACAATTTTTAAATACACGAGCAATGTTTTTCACACACATTGTATATTTTTGGTATACATTTTTCGTACACATGTGAAACAGTTTCTCTCTACACATTCAACATTTTTCAAATGCTTGGTTAACTTTTTTTTTAAATGTTTTATGTAAAGTGTTTTTGTAATATATTTATGTAGAATATATTGAAGTATAAACGAAAGTAAAAAAAATGGAAATAATGAAATAAAACACTTGAAAAAACAAAGAAACGAGGAAGTGGCCTCCCGCTCAGTTGGGCTGGCCCATCTGGCACGCCCCCGACGCAAGGCTTCTCTCTATCTCGCTATAAGCGAGACATAGGGGCGCCCAATGGCTAGTCAGGGTCCGAGCTGCCATGTACGGGTTGACAGGCTCATTCACTTGCATCACAACATGATCGGCAGCCTACAGCTCTTGGAAATGGTCAAAGTACTAGGCTGTTTTTTTTTTTTTTTTTGAGAATAAGTACTAGGCTGTTTGGATTGTGCCCCATCTAGCCCTACCAAATTATTGGCATGACCAACTCAGGGGCATGACCCAAAAATTGGCAGGTTTTGGCTGTTTGGATTGTAGTCCACAACACTTGCCATCTAGTGCCCCTATACATCCTACGAATATGAAAAAGGGTAGTTCATGTTAAGCTTGGGTTAGGCCGATTTTGTATAATCAGTAATAAAATCTATGGTCTAAGGGTTACCTCAAAGTGCGGGTAGAATCTGTTCGGGCTGCTAGTGATTTTTGTATGTGTGTCCGTCGATCTAATATAAATGAGATCACATGTTAACTCGCCCATCGCACGCAGGACAATATTGAAATATCTGCTCACTGTTTCACCAGATCGCCAGAACCAAAATCCAACAGATGAATTTGTGTGATGCCGACCGATCATGTATAGGAACATTGCAACTTGTTCCTCTACCGAAACATGAAATGTGTCACTTAACAACTTCTTCTGCCTAAGCCTATTACATAGCTTGTAAAATACAGCTCGAGTCATCCATGCATGTTGCATCTGATGTGTCAATGAGCCTAATCAGTACATTAGTTCTGTAGATGTCTCTCTCAACTAATGGACCATACTTCCTACCTTTGCCTCTAATTTTTCTACCATCTCTGTTTCTAAACCAGAGAGCCAAGAGAAGAACTATAACAGATAGAGTTCTTTGCCTCAACATGCTGTAATAATAATATCTTTGTTTATCCATGTCCATCTGGGTTAATATGAAATGTAAAAAAAAATGAATGAGCCAACTTGGTACATCATTACAAAGAACAGGTACGGGAGTCACATGCCTTTCACTAGTAGCAAACCAAGAAGAGGGATTTAGCAAGCAATATCTCAGATCTAGCATCTAGTACCTTCGTACAATACATCTCTAATGAAAAAAGGTCTCAGATTCAACAATATCAGGCCGTAGAAAAGGGGGTCAGAATAGGGTTGATGGGGATAAACTGCAGACCTTTGACCGTGGGGTGATTGAAAGGGGAGGACGAGAGGTGAAGCTGCATCGCCGGCCACTGGAGCTGCGTCGCCAGCCGCCGGAACACAGCCGCCCGGCGATTGTAGATCGAGGGCATTCGTTTCTGTGCGTGGAGCTGAGAAGAGAGAAAGGGGAAAGTGGCGGACAGGCGAGAAAAAATCGCTCCTTCCTTTTATATCTCGGTGGCCGGTTCGCGCCAGATTTGGCAGCCAATTTTTTGGCGGACGATTTCCGCGCCGCTGTTTTACCCGCGAGTTGGCGGAAACGGCACGCAGGCGCGGGCAAGTCGACGATGACAAGCCAAAATTGGTAGCAGACCAAACGCTAGCCAAACATCGTGGGCACGACCAATTTTTTGGTAAGGCTAGATTTGGTCATCATCCAAACAACCTCTACTTCTCCACAGTTGCCCAAAAAAACTACTTCTTCACAGTCAGGAGCAACTATTGAAGGGTTACCCGCAAGGTTCATTTTATTGGCGTACGAGCGCGCCAAGTGGTGCGCCCAGTCGTCCCCACGCATTGCGTGCTAGGTGCTCTCACTGGATTTGTGTTTTTTATTTTTCTGTATGCGTTTTTGGATTTTAGATTTTTTTTTTTGGCTTTTTAGTTTTGGCCTGATTTTTCCTACGTTGGAGCATTTTTTTGCGAAGCACTGCTGTGCTTCTCGATAAAGAAAAAAATCATGTACTTCCACAAGAAACACATATTTGCTTCTCGTGGAACCGCATAATTTTCTGTGCTTCTTAAAAAGGAAAAAAAATGTGCTTCCACAAGAAGCATAGACTGTGCTTCTCGAGAAAAAAATTGTGCTTCCACAAGAAGCACAAAAAAAATCTGTACTTCTCGAAAAGGGGGAAAAAGGTGAAAAACCGCAACCGTGTTTCAGGCTTCGGTTTTTTCTTCCTTTTTTTGTTATTCATTTTTTGCCAGGTTTTTTTACCTGATTTTGTTTTTTTTTATGTTTTCTGTGTCTATTTTTTTTTATTTTTTTCGTTTTTTTTCTTGAGAAAAAGTTCATTGGATCATATTAAGGGCCTGTTCTGATCTCCTCCAGCTTCTAACTTCACTAGCTTCACAAATAATTTTGACCCGAACGTTTGGGCTCCAAGAAGCTAACTTCTCGAAGCTGACCCAACTCGCAGTGCAAAAACGTGAAGCTCGGTCGGCCCAGCTCCACCGATTGAAGAATCAGAAGTTTGCCCAATTTACAGAGAGTTGACACCGCCAAAGGTAACGGTTCGCTGCCCCCCGCTTGATAAAAAGAAACTAGCGATCCCCAACCAATCGGTACCCCTCTCCCCCCCCCCCCCCCCCCCCCCTCGTATCGGTGCACTGGACCCGAACAAGGCTGCCTCCAGCCGGCCCAATCGGTGCCAAATGGGCCAGAGCCCTCCGAGCTAGGCTGTAGTGCTCGGAGAAGCTGTCGATGCAAGCAGAATAGTTTTGAATCGCTACGTGAAGCTAGAAGCCACAAAAAGAAGCTGGATTTGTGAAGTTGGAGGAGATCAGAACAGGCCCTACCATGAGATCTAGCTTCAAAGTCTAGTCGCGAGAAATCCAACAGTGAAAATGATTCGGGATTTTGACGCACGGTTTAAGAGATAAAACGTTTTGAATAAACGTATCTACGAAAAAAGGAAAGCACCCAGGGTGCGTCACTTGTCAGTGCCTGAGATTGTGGGGTATATCTACTTGGCATGCATTGTAGGCGAAAGCTCATCGGAGCTTGGCCGGAGTTATTCTTCCTTCTCGGGTATATCTACAGACCACTGCATGCATTGGCATGCAGGGATCCAACGGGCGGCGCGGGCGGCGCCGTGCATGCACACGCTCGCTGCAGTCTTTGATTGTTCCCGCTTCCCGGCGAGCTCTCACCTCTGAAGCCTCTATAAAAGAGCCGCACGGCACTCGTTCTCTACGCAGCACAACAGTCTACTCCAGGCAAGAGAAGCTTCTGCTTAGACTGATCAAGGCGAGAGAGATGGGTGGCAAGGGCGGCGGTGGAGGTGGCGGCAAAGGGGGAGGAGGAGGCGGCGGCGGCAAGGGCGGTGGCGGTGGAGGTGGAGGCGGCAGGAGCGGCGGAGGGGGAGGAGGAGCAAAGGGAGGCGGAGGCGGATCCAAGGGGTCAGGCGGCAGTGGAGGCGCAGGGAAGTCGTCCGGCACTGGCGGTGGCAGCGGCGGCATGATGAAGGCGCCCGGCGGCGACGGCGCCTACATCTCCCGCCCCGGGTTCGAGTCCAACCCGCAGGGCTACTTCCAGGGCCTCCACGGCGCCGGAGGAAAGTAGCCGGAGACTGGGAGCGCTCTTCCCGTCTGCCGTCAGTCAGTCAGTCAGTGAGTCGAGTTTCTCGTCACTCGTCAGCAGCTTAATTCGGCCATGCATGCATGTTTACGCATTGGCTTCTAAATAATGTAACCCCGTGAGAGCAGCCTGCATGCTAGTCCAAGTCGATCTCGTTGCTTGATTGTAATGGAAGTATTGATGAACCATGCAAGCAATGACCGTGGAAATTAAGTCATCGATTGTTCGTGTTTGATTGATCGTGTGGTGGGCTTTTCGTACTCATCGCCTTCGTGTTTGGTTGATCGTGTGATGACCTTTTCGTACTCATTGCCAGATCGTGAGTTCGTGACTGCGACCGATCTTTTTTTTAGATGCAGAAGAAGTGCGACCGATCAATTTATCGCTGCTTTCTTAAAGCAATTTTGGATGCATGCCATGTCCAGACAACGAAGTCAATCGAATTACTCCGTATATTAGTAAAGCATACGCTTGCTTAGGCATTGCATCTGATGAAAATACTTTCTGCCTGATGCTCACGTACTAGAATGGAGGGGGAGTACTCTTTTAAAAAAAAAGAGGTTAGAACCCCCCGCCTCTGCATCATCATCATCATGATACACATAGTCATGATACAAGGCAATGATGCCAAAGAAGGATACTCGCCGCACGCACTCACGCTACCGTCTCCATGTCAAGTAGAATACAAGACTTAGACAACTATATGATAGACTCATTACAAGATATGAATTTAGCGCATATGACTAAGTCAACTTCTTCTGCAACACCACCTTCAAGAAGGGATACTCGTCGTCACGCTGACGTCTCCATGTCAAGCGAGAGAGGGCCGACAATTTCTTGGGCGTTGCGTTAATAATGTTTTCGTGGCTCCGATGATGTTTCTGATGTCTACAGGCAACATCGAGCATTGCTCAAGGCATGCCGTTGGCGAATGCAAGAGAAAGACGACGTCAATTCTCCAAGGACTCTTGTGTAGTTTTAAATCTTTGTAAGGATAGCCCTTGTAAAGATCGGTCGACTTTAATATATGGAGTTTCGTATTTTTCACAAAAAAGAATTTATTGTTTGCTCTAAAAAATCAGGAAGTATGTTCTAGTGTTCATGGATGATATCTTGATGTACAATTTAGACCTAGCTCAACATTTGCAGCACCTAACTACCGCCTTCCACTTTTTAAGGAAACACAAGCTCTATGCCAAATTGCCCAAATGCTCTTTTGCACAACCTCACCTGGACACATCATATCTGACAAAGGCGTGGCCACAAACTTTGTAAAAACTTAGACCATGGTATGGTATAATGGCATACTCCCACAAATATAGTGGTATAATGGCTTTGGAAAAACTTAGGCCATGGTATAATGGCTTTGTAAAAGCTTTTCAAACTAACCCCCCTGATTTTCATTGTGAGACGCCATGAACCTGAGTTGGCCTGATTGGGACAAGGGTCGCTAATGACAAAAATGATGTATTGATTGAACACATTGGTTTTTGAGACGCAAAGTTCGGGACCTGGGACAAGATCCGAGAGCGACTACGATGGAAACTGGGCATCTGGTAAAAGAAATAGAAAATATCAATCCAAACAGTCGGATTGGAATCAGATGGCCCATATCTTAGTGGAGGGACTGCACGCATAAGCACATGCTTATGTGCAAAAAAGGACTCTCACTTATAGTTATTTTTTAGGCACTATCCTTCTTCTTCGAGTCCCCTCCCCAACACAAGGTAGGCCCCCTATATTCGCCAATAATAGCATAACCGCCCCCATTGAGCCCCTCTCGCTTGCAGACGGCAATGGCGGTCCAGATTCGTTGTCAAGCTCCGCCCCCACTATGTGCTCTTCGCATCCTCCTCATATGAGGCTGCATCACCAATCCAGTGGTGGTACCCCCCCCCCCCCTCTCGGGATCTAGCAGCTCATTGGCAACAAGTCCGTGGTGAGCTCCTCTCAGGCTCGGGTTCATGCTCAAGGTTTTTCTGCAGTGCTCTGTCATTAGTGGCATTGCTCATGACTTAATGGTGAGGCATGATGATACACCTATGATTGACAAAGGAAACTCACAAGGCTTGTCGTTGTTAACATGGATGTGACGACCCCGACTTAATCGTGCACTAATCATACACGCAAATGCACACGATCAAGCCTAAGGACTCACTTGAAGATATCACAACACAACTCTAAACACAAATAAAAGTCATACAAGCTTTATATTACAAGCCAGGGGCCTCGAGGGCTCGAATAGATAAGCTTGAGTCATACAAGCATCAGCGGAAGTATCAGATATCTGAGTACAGACATAAAAGTTAAACAGATATGCCTTAAGAAGGCGGGGCAAAACAACGACAAAGATTGAAAGGCGCAGGCCTCCTGCCTGGGTGCCTCCTATCTACTCCTGGTCGGCGGCGGCCTCCACGTAGTAGTACTCTCCACCAGAGGGGTAGTAGTAGTAGTCGTCGGCTGGGGCAGCTGGCTCCGGGGCTCCGTCATCTGGTCGCGGCAATCGGGCATGGGGAAAAAGGGAAGCAAAGCAACCGTGAGTACTCATCCAAAGTACTCGCAAGACTTACATCAGATCTATTCTACATATGCATCGGTATCAAAGAAGGGCTGTATCAGTGGGCTGGACTGCAGAAATGCCAGAATGAAGAGAAAGGCCTAGCCTATCGAAGACTAGCATCTTCAGCGTCTTGCAGCATTAGAAGAGTGCAGATTAGTACATAAATATAATAGTAGCATCAAGTAGCAACAACGCCCAGAGATCCTTCCTCGACCCCTGCGAGAAAGCGATCCCGGAGCTAACATATTCAAACCATTTCTAGTTGTAGAAGATCGGGATATTTTCCGAGCGTCCTGTTACCGTGGACACGGCTATTCGAATAGATATACTTCCTTGCAGGGGTGCACCAACTTACCCATCACGCTCGATTAACTCTGGCCGGACACACTTGCTCGGTCCATGCCCGGCCTCGGTTGATCGACACGTCGTAGCCCTACCTAGGCTTAACAGATAGGCCAGCACGCCGGTCTACATCCTAAGCACTTAGGGGTCTTGGGCCCATCGCCCTTTGCACTCTTGCGCGTTGCGAACGCGGCCGGTGAGTAGACCAAGCCCCCTTAATACAAGCGCAGGCTTTTCCAGTCCAACCCAGCGCACGCCGCTCAACTGCTGACGTCTGAAGAGCTTCGGCTGATACATACGACGCCGAGTGCCCATACTATTCCCGCGTGGTAGTTAGTGCGAAAAGGCCAGAGGCCTACTCCGATTACATATCCTAACCCATTAGTGCGTTGGGAGCTCGCGGTGACAAGCAGAGACTCACGATCATGTGACCCCGTCGCCCCGTCTCGTGGACTTACGGCAAGGGCCAGGAATGCCCAGCCGTGCCACGTATTCATCTCACGGGTACCCTCATGGTCAACCCGACTCCACATCACTCGCGGGTACCCCTCGGGGTCGACCCGACTTTATCAGGTATCTGTGGTAAAATCAGAGTAACCGTGTGTCCATAACATCAATGAGGAATCACCCTCGTTGGATTTCCACTTGATGTACCCGTCAAGGTGAACCCGGAGGAATCACCCTCGATGGTATTCACACTTGCGGGGTTGCACGACAGAAGCTTCATCGGAGGTGGTGAAAGAGGAATCACCCTTGGTACCCACAATCGACTAGCTGTACTACAGAGGCAACATCAGGAGTGAGATAAGAGGTATCACCCTCGGCACTTGATGGTAGCTCTGCAGAGTCAAGCACCTTAGGGGGGTGTGCGGTGATGTGCTGGTCTCAGCCCGTCGATCACCTCGATCGGGGCACTGGTAACTAAGCGGGGCAACTAGGACAAGGAAAAAGGGCCACAGATGGTTTACCAACCAACCTATACTAAGCATTTAGGATATCAGGTAAAGTACCAATAGCAGTTTATAAAAACAGGCTACGCATGAGAATAGGTAATCGGACAATAACTGTAGCAATTCTAATGCAAGCATGAGGGAGAAAGAATAGGCGATATAGGCATGTTCAAGGGGGTTTGCTTGCCTGGAAGCTCTGCGGCAAAGGAGCGGTCGTCAACGGTGTAGTCGGACTCCGGAGCTGCATCGGTCACGGGGTCTATCGGATAAGAAGAGGGGGAAGAAACAATAAATAAAGGCAAACAATGCAACACAGATGCATGGCATGACAATATGCAGTGCTGGTGGTGACCTAATGCAATGCTACATGTCGCAGACGAAGCGGGACAATATCTGGGATATTATCCCGACGTTTAGGCAGATTTCGGTATACTGAACCGGAGGGGAAGATTCCATGTTCAGATAGTTAGGAGTGATGGTCAAGCATTTTGACCATATATTCGGATTCGTCTCGTTTTTCTGATCAACTTTCATGTTGAAAACTTTTCGATCCGAGCTACGGTTGAATTTCTACGAATTTTCAAAGGTTTAAACCTTTTTCAAAAATTCTGGAATTAAATCTAATCCGAAAATAACCAGAAAAGGAAATACTACGTCAGCACTACATCAGCATGACGTCAGCAAGTCAAACCCAGCTGTTTCAGGTCAAACCTAACAGCTGGGTCCCACCAGTCGGTGACACAGTGGACTAACAGAGATTAAAACTAACTAATTAGGTTAATTAGCACGTGGGCCCCACATGTCAGTGTCTATTAAGTTTAACTAATTAATTTTAATTATAAAACATTTAGTTAACGGGTGGGGCCCGCCTGTCAGCGTCACTGTGCTGCCACGTCAGCGCGTTGACTGGTCAGCGCAGTCAACTGGGGCCAGGGGGCCCACTGGCAGTGACCCAGGGGGTGGCCCCAGGTGTGCCAGCTCGGCGGCGGCCGGCGGCTTAACGCCGGCGACGCCAAACGCGGCGGAGGGCCACGGGCGCTCGCCGGAAAACGGCTACGCGCGGCCATTTCGCGCGCGCTCGCCCGCGTTCGAACGAGCGCTCGCCCGCGCATCGTTTGGTGGCGGTGGCCTGGCTGGAATCGGCTGGAAACGGCAACGGCGAGCGGCGGAGGCGGCGTCGGAGTTCGGGCGGTGGCGGTTTCGGCGCTAGGGGGCACGGCAAGAGCAACGAGCGGCGGCGTTCGACTCCTACACGTGCGCTGAGCACGACTACGAGCTCGGACGAGCTCAACAGCGAGTGATGCCACGGCGGCGAGCACGACGGCGGCGACGGGTACGGCCACGACGAATGCGGCGGCTACGACGCGAAAGAAAAGAGGAGAAGGAGGGGATCCGGCGTGGTGCTCACCGTGGAGGCGCACGGTGGCCCGTTGACGGCTTAGGAGCAGCAGGATGCGGCGAATCGACGGCGAGGTCGTCGGCGACCGAGGAGGAAGAAGAGGACGCCGAGCTCGAAGCAGTGGCTCCCGGCTCGCGCTCGAGGACGGGGACGAGGTACTCGACGACGACGGAGACGTGGGACAAGGCGGCGAAGCGAGGCGAGGTCGGTGGCCGCGGGATCTCGGCGGCACGGCGATGGCGGCGTTCGGGTGAGCTCGCGCGCGGGCGAGAGAGGTGATGGAGAGGGGAAGGAGTGGATAGGGGAGGACGAGGGGGCCGAGGGGCGCGTCCTTATCCCCTCGCCCGGCCTCGGGCGTCGCCGTGTCGGCCATTCGCCGGTGCGCGCGCGCGCGGCCACGGCGGTGACGACACGCGGGGAGAGAGAGCGGGAGGAGGAAGAGAGAGAGAGAGAGCGCGGTGGGCTGGGCCGTGCACTGTGCACTTAGGCCCAGCCCACAGTAGAGTAGGGCATTTTTGCATTTTCTTTTCTGTTTTCATTTTACAGAAAGTTTTGCAAATAGAATGAGCTGCTAAATGCAAGTAGTAAAATGTGAAACTTGTGCACAAAAATACTTTGCATTATACTGCACTGCCACAAAAAGTTTGGGCAATTTTGGAATCCATTTGAATTTTTCAAAAATGGAAATGGCATTTAAATTGCTGTTTTTGCAGTGTTTTAAATGCTCTGGCCCATTTTGGCAAAATAGGTGATGTTGTTTTCCTGAACAGGAAATTGTTTTGGAATTTTTGCTACAACATGAACTATTTTCCAGAAATTTTTGAGCAACTTCAAATTTCACTTTGAATTTGAATTGAATTCAGTGGAGGAATTTGAAATGAGATATTAACCCACTTTGATTAAACATTGCAAATCACAGTAGCTTAGCATAATCATGATGGATCACTGTTGCTCATTACACATGGGTGTTACAATTCTCCTCCTCTAAAAGAAATTCTCGTCCCGAGAATTCAGGAGGTAGAAGGGAAAAGATCGGGGTATTCCTCGCGAAGACGATCCTTGCGTTCTCAAGTGGCTTCATCTTCTGTATGATTTGACCACTGCACTTTAAGGAACTTGGTTGTCTTCTGGCGGGTCCGACGTTCAGCTTGATCGAGAATGCGGATCGGATGCTCTTTATAAGATAGGTCATCTTGCAAATCGAGCAATTCATGATCCACTGCTCGATGCGGAGATTCCTTGAAGCAACGGCGAAGTTGCGACACATGGAAGACGTCGTGGATGTGAGAGAATTGCGGCGGCAACTCCAGTTTATATGCCACATGTCCACGCCTGGCGAGAATGCGGAAGGGGCCAATGTAGCGAGGAGCTAACTTGCCCTTGATTCCAAAGCGGTGAGTGCCCTTCATCGGAGTGACACGCAGATAAGCTTGCTCACCAGGTTGATAGATCGATCCCCAGTGTTTACGATCATAATTGCTCTTCTGGCGAGACTGAGCCGCTTTGAGATTTTCTCGAACAATACAGACTTGCTCTTCAGCGTGTTGGATAATATCCGGACCAATGAGCGGCCGTTCCCCAGTTTCTGACCAATTCAGAGGGGTTCAACACTTACGTCCATAAAGTACCTCGAAGGGTGCCATTTTCAAGCTAGCTTGATAGTTGTTGTTGTAAGAGAATTTGGCATACGGGAGAGATTCCTCCCACTCCTTGCCAAATGATATAACACAAGCACACAGCATATCTTCAAGCACTTGATTGACTCGTTCGACTTGGCCTTGGGACTGGGGGTGATAAGCTGAACTCCAGGTTATATGAGTTCCCATAGCCTCTTGGAAACTTGCCCAGAACTTAGAAGTGAAAAGGCTGCCATGATCTGAACTGATCTCCTTCGGAATACCGTGGAGTGATACAATTCTGGAGATATACAAATCTGCTAACTGACTAGCTGTGATTGTCTCCTTGACTGGCAGAAAGTGTGCAACTTTGGAGAGTTGATCAATGACGACAAGAATTGCATCATGACCTTTTTGTGACCTGGGAAGGCCAGTGATCAGATCCATTTGCACTTTGTCCCATTTCCACTCGGGGATAGGGAGCGGTTGCAGAATTCCAGCAGGCTTCTGATGTTCTGCCTTAACGCGACGGCAAACGTCACATTCGGCAACATATCGAGCAATGTCTTGCTTCATTTTAGACCACCGGTATCTTTGACGGAGATCACGATACATCTTGGTGCTACCCGGATGAATAGACAGTGGTGTATCATGTGCCTCCTTCATGACTTTGTCGGTCATAAGTTCAAACCGAGGTACTACAATGCGATCTCTGAAATACAAAGTTCCATCTTCAGCAAGCGAGAAATCTCTGTACTTCTCAAGGTCAAGATCTCTTTTCATCAGATCAACTTCAGCATCCTTTGCTTGCGCACGCTTAACAGCCTTCTCAAGATCTGGCTGTAAAACAAGGGTATTAAGAGAACCCTGTGGAACGATGTGGAGGTTCAGCTTGCGTAGTTCTTCATACAGATGAGGTTGAGCTCGCTGAACCATGAGGTTGTTACAATAGGACTTGCGGCTCAAGGCATCGGCCATCACATTAGCTTTGCCAGGGGTATAAGAAATACCGCAGTCATAGTCCGTAATCGTTTCCAACCATTGCTGTTGGCGGAGATTGAGATCCGGTTGAGTAAACAAATACTTCAGACTTTGATGATCAGTGTAGATCTCACATCGGTTACCGAGAAGGTAATGTCGCCACAGCTTCAATGCATATATCATTGCAGCTAGTTCAAGATCATGCACTGGATAATTCTCTTCATGAGGGCGCAACTGTCGGGAGGCATAGGCAATTACTCTGCGTTCTTGCATCAGGACACAGCCTAAACCTTGACGAGAGGCGTCGCAATAGATCACGAAGTCCTTGCGAGAATCCGGAGGAGCAAGCACTAGAGCAGAGGTCGGCTTGTCCTTGAGGGTCTGGAAACTCTCCTGACATTTGTCTGCCCACTCAAACTTAACGCCTTTGTGAAGCAGATTAGTCAGAGGCTTGGCAATCTTTGAGAAGTTCTCGACAAATCAACGACAATAGCTTGCGAGTCCGAGAAAACTCCTGACTTGCTTGACATTCTTCGGGGGAGTCCAGTCAAGAATAGCCTGAACTCGTTCTGGGTTAACAGCAATGCCATCCTTGGAAATCACATGACCAAGGTAGGTCACTTCGGATAACCAGAATTCAAACTTGGAATACTTGGCATATAGCTGGTGCTCTCGAAGCTTTTCCAGAACAAGACGAAGATGTTCATCCTTATTCTTGGAGAATACCAAGATATCATCCAGATAAACCACGACGAACTTGTCGAGGTAATCCATAAAGATATAATTCATTAGGCGGGAGAACGTTGCTGGAGCATTAGTTAAGCCGAATGACATGACAGTGTACTCATACGAGCCATAGCGAGTAATAAAGGCAGTCTTGGGAATATCCTCTTTGCGGACGCGGATCTAATGATAACCCAACCTCAAGTCGAGTTTAGAGAACACTGATGATCCAGCAAGTTGATCATACAGGTCATTAATTCGAGGAAGCGGATATTTGTTCTGAATGGTGGCTTGGTTGATAGGCCGGTAATCTTAGACCAATCGGTTCGTACCATCTTTCTTCTTGACAAAGAGAGAAGGTGCTCCCCAGGCAGAGGAACTTGGACGAATGAAACCCTTGTGAAGTGATTTGTCGAGTTCCTCCTTAAGCTCAATGAGTTCATGCGGAGGCATCTTGTAGGGACGCTTCGCAATAGGAGTTGTGCCTAGTTTTAGGCCGATGACAAAATCGATAGCTCTAACAGGGGGTACTCCTGGAAGTTCTTCCGGAAAGACATCTTGGAAGTCGCAAACGACTGGAACGTTTTCGATCCCCTCAAGAGGAGAAGCGTTCAACGCATTCAGTGCATAAATCTGAGCCTCGGCATTTTGAACGATATGAGCATGGTAATTTACTAGCTCATCTGATGGGTGCAGGAGGTGTACAACTTTACTGGCACAATTGATCAAGGCGTAGTGAGCCTTCAACCAGTCCATTCCCAGAATGAGGTCAACTTTGGAAGACTTCAAAATAATAGAAAATGCATGGAAGTCCACCGCTTCAATTTCAATGGTAACATCGGGGTTGAACATAGAGGCTTGACATTGGCCCGCGGGAGTGTGTAACACTAACGGATGGTGCAATTTTTCATATTTAATGCCATGCATGAATGCAAACTCTTCTAATATGAAAGAATGCGATGCTCCTGAATCAAATAAAACAGATGCTGGTACTGAATTAACAAGAAGAGTACCCATCACAGTTTCTGGTTGATCTTGAGCTTCAGCCATGTTGACATGATATGCCTGCCCACGACCATATGAAGGTCTGGCATTATAGTTGCGAGGCTGATTATTGCCACGGCCATTACCACGGCCAGCAGGGGGAAGCACAAGCTGATTCTAACTCTGGGAGCAGTCTCTGGCACGGTGACCTGGATGGCCACACTTGAAACAGAGTCCATTGTCGGGACGGGGAGCAGGAGCTCGAGGCATTGGAGCTTGAGGTCTGAGATGCCTCGGAGGTGGAGGAGGCATACGTGGTGCAACATACGATGGCCTCGGAACATGAACAGTTGGACGATACATGCTGTTAGGGATCCATATGCGGCGCTTCTGGGAAGACGAGCTCGAAGATGAGCCCGCTTCACGGGTGCGCTTAAGAGCGTCCTTGTGATCCTTCAGACCAGTCTCAACCTGTATAGCCTTGTTCACCAAGGTGGCGAAGTTGGCAAAGTCCTGTACCAGCAGTGCAAGCTTGATGTCAGGGTTGAGCCCTTCACGGAACTTCTCCTGTCTGCGAGCATCAGTAGTAATATCCTCTTCAGCATAGCGAGATAGTTCCAGAAATTCCCGCTGATAAGCTTCCACAGACTTGTTACCCTGGGTAAGGTTGCGGAACTCGCGCTTCTTCCAGTCCATAACTCCTTGCGGAATGTAACGGGCACGGAAAGCAGCTTTGAACTCCGCCCAGGTGATGATGGTTCCAGCAGCTAAGGTTTGCCTATGAGTGTCCCACCATTGGGCTGCGGGTCCTTTGAGGAAGTAGGAGGCGAAAGTGACGTAGTTGACAGGGGCCACATTCGCAGACTCCATCTCGAAAGCGATGTCACGGAGCCAATCATCAGTGTCAAGCGGCTGAACTGAGTTGTGGAAAATGGTTGGGTTCATGCGCACAAACTCTTGCAAGGTGATTGCGGCTGGCTGCTGGTTGGCATTGGGACGAGGAAACTGATCCATAAGTCCTTGCATGAACTGGCGGTGCATTTCGAATTGTTGCATCATTGCAGCCATATAGTCGGGCGGTGGTGGATTGTTGGCACCACGGCCACGACCTGTGGGTCTAACCATCCTGCTAAAATTTAACAGGGGGTAGTTTAGCAACGAGCATTGCAGAAGTATGGATTCATTCATGAAGTAATCACGCACAACAAAAGGAAGTGCAATAGATACATCATCATAGTCAACAAGACATGCAGATCCATACATAGAGTCGGTTACAAGCCAGCGTTACAACAGCGAGAAGGAAAGCTAGACAACTAGGCGGCACGCAGGCACGCGGTGGAGGGATACAACAACGAGACATAGCGATGTGCTACATCAACGTCTGAGAAAACCACTGAAGCCAGGCAGCTGCAGGTGACGACGCAGGGTACCCTCGATGTAAGGATCCTGCGCTCCGTGAACACTCTGGTGCAGAACCTGGTCCCAAACTGGAAGAAGAGAACCACGTGGAGGAGTAAGACCTCCAACAGCAGGCCACTCCAGACCTGGTGGCATCTCCGTCCTGCGCGGGTAAAGAATGTACTCTGGGTGCATCCGTGCACTGACTGCTGGTAGCAACTGTGTCAGAGCGTCGTAAAGACGAGCACGAGTAGCGTACAACTCGACAGCAAGAGCTCGAGCAGTGCGGTCCAGAGCCTGAGTGTACTGTACCAAAACCTGCGGGTCATAGCGACACAGCACGTAAGGAGTACAGACAGCAATGTAATATCCAGTCTCATCGCCAGCGGGGGTATACGGGATATATCTGAAAGCAGTCTCCTCCAAGCGACTGTTGTGCTCTCCACGGAGACGGGCAATAGCAGTATAGGCAGCATCATGGACGGCCATATCAACAGTCACTCCAACACCATGAAAGGTGTGCAACTCAGTGATGGAGATGTCCTTCCGATCAAAGATGCGAACCACAGCATGGTACTGCTCCTGGTTGAACTCGCGGTAATCCTCGTAAACTGTGTACTCGGGGTACCAGCGATATCCTAGCCTGGTCAAGAGATCGACCAAGATGGCAGGGAACCCAGTCGCATCAAGAGCCATAGTGTGGCGTACGAGCTGTCTTGCAGGACGCATCTGAAACAAGAAGTGCAAGATGTCAAATGACACTGTGAGAAGCATAAGATGGCATTGGAAAGAAATGTTTGCAGATAATCCAGCTCTCCGGGTGAATGTGATTACGAGAACCTAATGGCGGTGTTAGCAAAATCATTAACCCGAAAAGAAGAGAGAACAGAATCCCAGAGTAAAGGAGAGGAATAAAAGATCCTAATACCACCCATTGGCGACGTGGGCCCGTAAGCCACACAGTCATGTTAGTAAAACAGTTTTGCAAAGACTAGACTCAACTTCGGCCAAGGAGTTGGAAAGGGGGTTCCTACACTACTAGGAAAAGGCCTGTTAGTGGCGCACCTGTTTTGGCCATTAATGGCGCACTATAGGTGCGCCACTATCATCACGCCACTAGTAACAAGTACTAATGGCGCACCCCTGGTGCGCCATTAGTATACCAGACAATAGTGGCGCACCTGGCAGTGCGCCATTACTATGTCCCCTGGTGCGCCATTACTATGCCTCCCAGGGGGCCATATTTACCTTGTGCTCTGGGTTACTAATGGCGCACTTCTAGATAATGCGCCACTAGTGTGTTTATTGCAGTGCGCCACTAAAGTGCAGTGTGGTGCGCCACTAGTATGAATATTAGGAATTTTTTTTTCTTTTCTGATATTTGCACAGGTTACAAAATATATTACTGCACAGAATATAGACAGCACAACATATAAACAGCAGATTTATCGAATACAATAGAAGATTAGTCTCCGAATTCAAAATACCGAACAAAGTTAGAACATTACAAGTCTCGAGACCGCGAGTAGCGAGTTTGTCTTCACATTACAAGTCGATATCGATCATCTAAACTACCATCACATAGAAGAGAGCTGCGGTCATCACGATGAGCATCATCGCGATGAAACTAGTCTTCATCCGGTTCCTCCAACGCTCCCTCCTCTCTCCCGCTAGATAGCGCGCGTATCTAGCTTCCGCCTCCGCCCTAGTGGTGTACCCTTTGTAACTGTTACCGCTGAAACGGTGAACCTGTGTCCAACACTCCTCCCAGTCGTCGTAGACTCCGGGAACCTTACCCTTGTACACGACATACCACGGCATCTCTATGCACTAGACAAACAAAACGTTAGTAGCAATTCACAGACAATACGTAAGCAATATATAAGTATGCAACAAAAGGATCGGAAGAGAAAAGCAACACATTAATAGCACGATTCATGGTCCTACTAATAAATAGCATCGATTACATATAAGTTG
Organism: Elymus sibiricus; assembly: GCA_039707655.1. NCBI lineage: Eukaryota > Viridiplantae > Streptophyta > Magnoliopsida > Poales > Poaceae > Elymus > Elymus sibiricus. The sequence goes on from CM077676.1 coordinate 375,124,530, forward strand.
AACGACTGTCCAAACTAAAGAGACATACAAGTTCATTAAAGTTTAATTACAACATGAGCTAATCGATATTTCAGAACTACATAGCATCACTACTTTCGACTCGACTCAGGGACCGGAGCGTGGATGAAGCCGCCGTCTATCGTGATGGTCATGAAATCGCGGTCGTTGTCAGCCTGCATTTGTAGCGTTGTTTCTATCTCACTGTTGGACGGTTGATATCTAAGGTAGAACTGCCCCGAGGTACGAAGGACATCTTGATGGATGATTTCCGCAAACTCCGACTGGATGCGAAAGAATTCTTGTCTGATGTCCGCGTCCTGGATTGCCGACAAGCGTGCGGCCCAATCTTTGAGATTATTTGGTAGCAGAAGGTGATTATGGTCCCGCACGATCGCCCGCATGTGATGGAGGGCGTAGTAGGCATCCTTCTGACCGCCAGGCGGCTGCTTGACGCAGGGGAACGTCGTATTGTGGGTGAACACGTGCTTGCCGTACCTACAAATTGGCCTCTTGAAGGTGCCTCCAGATCTGGCGTAGCCGGGGAGAGCTTCATCAAGAAGTTTCTTGATATTTGTGTAGGCTTTCTTCGACTGACGGTCCGAGTCGAAATACGTGGCCATGGAATATTTCGGGCTTAAGAGGATGAGTGTGCAATGTGTGTCACTGCACAAAACACAGAATGTTAGAAAAAAAAAGAACGATCGAAATCTAAGAAATCATATGTTACGGGGCGGTGAGGGGATGACTTACTCGGGAAAGTAAGGCACGAGGAAGTTATCCTTATCTGGGTTCGCCAGAATGACGCCTTCGAGGTATGAACTCGCGACTTGCCGGTCCCCAGCGCTGCCCAAGATCTTGGCACGCATGTAGAAGGGGTCGACTATCACGATGTCTGGGGTCTTGTCTCTAATGATCCGCATCTCCATACTGAGCGAAAATAGCCGAATGAAGGTGTAGTGCAGCGGATGAAGGTTAAACATAGCAAAGATGTCATCAAACCGCAGGACGATCATACCCCCGATGGTGCTATCGACAAAGCCCTTGCCCTCTGGCACCTTGGCCACGAAAACCGGGTATGCCACATCATTCTCGGAGAGACGCCGCTTCTCCAAAGAATGAACACTGTCATGCAGACTCCGCATAGCACCGGTTGCAGCATTGAGCATATTAGTCGATAGCATCGGCCTACCCGCCACATGCACCCTCCTCGAGATATCCTTAGGTGAAGGTGGCCCGTCCTGAGCACGGATCGTACTCGGTGCCGGCTGGCTCGCACCCTTAATCTTTCTTTTCCGTCCCTTCTTCTTCTGCTGTAATGGGATCGAGTTCTGCTCAGAGACCGCCTTCTGGAGTGTGTTGGGGCTGATAATATTTCGCACCTCGGCTATCTGAGGCTCGGTGAAGGCGGCAGCTGGAGGCGTCTCCTGAGAACTGAACGCCAGACGACGCCTGTTGCAATTGGGTTTCTCCGCGGTACCAGGTAGATCACGATCGTCTTTTGCAGGGTTGGGTTCTTGAGAAGGAGGCCCCAAGAATTCGTCACCGTACCCATGTTCGTTGAAGTACTTATCGACTTTGGTAAATGTACCATCGTCGTCGTCGTCGTCGTCCGGATCCTGTGCCATATGCATGTCCGGATCCTGTGCCATATGCATGTCCGGCATGTCCGGTAGCGTTGCGGCGGTCTTGCCATGGCTTGGCGCCGGCACGACTGGCGGTGTTGTCTGTGGGGTGGTGTCCCCCGCCCCCAAACGAATCTGGCTCTTCGGCCAAAGCAGGGGCCAGCTTAAGCAGGCGCTGAGGGTCATCACATCATCTTCGTCGGCCCCAGCGGGTCGAAACGGAGGTAACAAGTCGTCGCAGCCCGGCAGCACCCGAACCAGTTGAACCCTATACACGGTGGGTGGCATCGGATTACCGTGGAACACGGGGTTGCCCGGTTGAACGATTCTGGCCTTGGCGACATCGATCAACTCGCCGCCCACGAAGTGCAGGAGAGTTCATGGAAAGTCGGCGACGCCCTGCGAAAACATGTAGGGCGTCAGGGATGCCCAGTCAAAGGCAAGGAGATGAAGTCATCGGCCGAGAGGCTTAGTTACCGTGATGGCGTCGAGCTCGGCTAATGTCGAGGCACCGCCAACGGCGGGCGTGCAAGTGACGAAGGGGCCGCTTGCTGCCGAGGTGCCAGCCGGCGTATTCTTCCCACACCCGGGTGCATTAAGCTCCAATGCCCGCGCCGGCGCCGGAGACACCAATACCGCCTCCGCCGGAGACACCAATGGCGCCGCCGGCGCGTTGTGCGAGTTGCTGCCCGTGAAGCTGGGAATCGGGGGCGGCCCCTGTTGGCCGCCCGCAATCCGCGCGCCTTGGTCTTCGGATCCGTGGTAAGCTCCTTTGTTACCGGGTCCACCTTGTACCGGGCCCTGACATAGTTCCTGGTCTGCTTGTCACGGTATTTATCGAAGAGGAGCGGTAGGCCTTGCTCGGCACGCTCCGCGTCCTCCTTGTCCCATATAGGTTCCGCCACTCTGTAACCGCCGGGACCGAGTTTGTGGACCCCTAAGTTCAAGTCCCGCATATTTTCCCCCACTGACTTGATTCTGCGGACCCCGGGGACTCGCACTTGGCCTTGAACTCCCAGTAGTCAGCTTCGCTGATCGAAGGATTTGTCTCCTTGATCTTTTCATAACTATCACCTCTTAGAATCCTTCTCCTCACCGCGGCTCGCCAAGTAGCCAGGGCCGTGCTCATCTTCGTGAGGGCGGCACTGTTCACTTTATTCCCTGAGAGGCGTGTGTTTGCGACGTCACCGGGGAACTTGTATCGTTCGTGCAGCTTCGTGAAGAGGAGGTTGCGCAAATTCCCTCGGTCACGATGCCTTAGGTTCTCGGTGTTGATCGAGACGGTGCTCCGGAGAATGCACCCGAGTTGTCCCGAGTACCCACTGACTAATTCTTTGGGCGCCGTTGGATGCCCACTGGAGGACACTTCAGTAAATTCCTGCTTGACGGTGCCGAGCACGTTCGGGCGCCGGTCCTTCCGTTGCCTCTTCGGTTGGCTGCCATCTGTGCGTGCGCTGCCATCATCAGTGGTGGCATCCTCGGCGGCACCATCAGTGGTGTCATCCCCGACGCCACTAGGGGTTGTGTAGTCGGGATCGGTGTCTTCCGCGGCGTCCTCATAGCGGTGAGGTTCTTCCTCCATCTCCTGGGACAGCTCCCAGAATTGCTTGCCCGAACCGCCGGCATCGTTGTGGGCCATGTTCGCTCTAAATAGGAAAAAAGTTTGGTCAAAAAGTTGGTTATTGTCAAGGAACAAGATCTCTAAGTTGACCAAATAACCTAATTCTCGAGGAAGGCATAACAACCCGACTTCAAATTAAAGAAGCCATCAACGGGCTATGGTAGTACAAGGTGTTGATACATAGCAAACTTGAGAACAGATTTTAGGTGGCGTTTATTTTGCTGGACTGCAGGTAAAACGACAAGTAAACTAGTGCAGAAGCACTCCCTGGTCTGCTCTTGTCAAATGTTCCAAGGATGAAGAGGGATAGTAAGTACAAAAACTGGAACATCACAGTTTTACAGTCCTGCTCAAGTTCATTTTCTGTTGGGAGGTATGAACGGCAGGGTGTTGTATCAGAGGCCGATGCCATGGAAAATGACATGGACAAATCCCTGTACTCCGATTGGGCTTCGGTTTCCTACTTAATTAAGTACTAAGATACCCCGGCCCATGCATTAGTCGCAAGTACCCCATATGTCCTATTTTTCGCAAAGTCATGCTAAAATTCACGAAAAATTTCAGCATGACCTTTGCTGAAAATAGGACATATGGAGTACCCGAATTTGCCGAAACGGAAGTTAATCGACATTCCGGCAAACTCAAGGGCCTCTCGGGGTACCTGCAAAATCATTATCCCACCCCCGCCCCGCTGCAACCCCACAACACCCCACAATATCATCACGACACGATGGTCGGAGACAAAACCCCCCAATATCATCACGACACGATGGCACAAAAATGGCATGCTATGTAGCCTTAATGCTACAGAACATATGAAATACATGCCAGCAATATATATGATATAAACTCCAATATATATGAAATACACAGGAAGATGGACACTTGCTACAGAGCAAGAAGTTGGACACTTGCTAATTTGACCAAAATTAGCAATTTTTTGAACCTAATTTGACCTAAATTCGAGAGGGATTTGACCTAAACCTAGCAAAAGAGAGAAGAAGAGGGCATGGCCGGGAGGGAGGAGAGGAGGAAGAGAGGAGAAGAGAGGCAGAGGGAGGAGGGCAATGAAGATTACCTGACCACGATGAGGTGGTGGCCGGAGCGGAGACGACGGAGGGCGGAGACGGCGAGCTTGGGGGAGGCGGGGATAGACGGCGGGGAGGTCGCGAGGTGCTCGGGCCTCCTCTCCTGGTGGACGCGGGCCTCCTCCTCCTAGTGCTCCGGCGGCGACTCCATCTTCGCCGGGTGCGGGGGGTCGTCGGCGGCGGTGGAGCGGGCGCGGGGGTCGTCGGGTGCGGGGGTCGTCGGGTGCGGGGGGTCGTCGTCGGCGGTGGAGCGGGCGCGGGGGGCGAGGGGGATCTGGCGAGGGAGGGACAGCGAGATGGACAGAACACACCTACATAGAGGGGGGAAGGTTAGCAATGGCGCACCTCCTAGGGGTGCGCCATAAATACAGTGATAGCAATGGCGCACCCACCCCTGGTGCGCCATAAGTACCTTGATAGCAATGGCGCACCTTCTCCTGGTGCGCCATTAGTAACTTTTTTTTTCTGGATTTTTGGTTGCATTCATTTGTGAATTGGTAAAACATTTATGAATATGAAAAAATATCATCAAATTTGAAAAAATATTCATGAATTCAAAAAGTGCCCATGAAATTTAAAAATATTCATGAGTTCAAGAAATATTAACAAATTCAATACTTTTTGTGAGTTAGAAATTCAATACCAGAATAAACATAAATAAAAATTGGTATACCAGAATAAACATAAATACCAGAATAAACATAAATAAATATTCATGAGGACTAGAACAGAAGAAATGTCATTTCCATATGTCGAAATACAATCGAGAAATGAAGACTACAATTTAAATACAATCGATCTTAGCTAGCTATCTTTTCACAATCTTCTTGCCCTTCTTTTTCGCAAATGGAGTTCTTCTCTTGAACGGACGTCCTTTAGGTAGGGTGGTCCTGCTTCTTCTTGTGGTGTATGGCACTTCATCGTCGTCGTCATGTTCCATCTTCGGGTCGCCGTACTTGTCGAAGTCTTGCTCATTGGCGACTCCATCCATTCCGATGATCTTCCTTTTGCCTCTCCTCACGACAACACGACTGGGCTTTGACGGGTCGGTAATGAAGAAGCATTGGTCCACTTGGGAAGCCAGTACCCATGGCTCATTTTTCGCGGTGACGTTTGCGCCCGCGGTCTTGGATTTGGCTTCGGGTATAACCATGGTGGTGAAATACCGGTCTTCTTTTAGGACGCTCTTGGTCCATCTGACATGGAACATCGGGACCTTCTCTCCAGCGTAGCTCAGCTCCCGGATCTCCTCGATCCTTCCGTAGTATCTGTCCTTGTCGTTACCGGTGTAGGATTCCATCGTTACCCCAGAGTTCTGATAACCATCGCTCTTCATGTCCTTTCCCTCGGTGTAGAATGTGTAGCCATTGATATCGTACGCCTCATACGTCATCAGGTTGTGCTCGGCGCCCTGTGACAAGGCGAATATGAGTTGTTCTTCCGCGGAAGAATCCTCATGTAAAGGGTACGACAGAAGCTTCTCCTTGAACCAACGCGTGAAACATGAGTTGTGCTCTTTGATTATATCTCCGTCCGTCCTCTGTTGGCCTCGGTCATTGTACGTCTTCTCAATAAAGGTTTTGTGCTCTACCACCCAAGGATCGACCACGTCTATGTGTTGTAGCGCGACTAGGTTTGCTCTTTCAAAGTCGGCGAGTCAACCCTCGAAGTCGACATGCATTTCGCGGCGACCGTCGCGGTGACCCCATCCAGCGAGCCTGCCGAGGTGCCTGTTGACGGGCAGACCAACGGGGTTCTCGATGCCTAGATAATTCGTGCAGTAGGAGATGCACTCTTCGGTCAGAAAGCCCCTGGCTATGCTTCCCTCTGGACGTGACATGTTGCGAACGTATCCTTTGATGACACCATTCATCCTTTCGAACGGCATCATGCTGTGCAGGAACGTCGGCCCGAGTTGGATGATATCCTCCACGATATGGACCAGCAGATGCACCATAACGTCGAAGAATGCGGGCGGGAAGTACATCTCAAGCTCGCATAGTATCACCACGATCTCTTCCTGTAGCCTTCTGAGTTGCCTCACGCCAACCGACTTTCGAGAGATGACGTCGAAAAAGTTGCATAGGCCAAATAGCATTTCACGGACGTGCGCGTCCATGATCCCACGGATTGCAACTGGAAGTATCTGCGTCATCAGCACGTGACAGTCGTGAGACTTCATCCCGCTGAACTTCTGCTTCGCTGAGTCTAGGTATCTGCTTATCTTCCCCGCGTAACCGTAAGGAAGTTTTACTCCTATGAGGCAGGTGAAAAAATGCTCGATCTCCTCCTGACTTAGAGTGAAGCACGCGGGAGGGAAGTCATTTCCGATCTTCTTGGCCTTTTTGCCTTTGCGACGACTTTCCGTGTCCTTCGCCTCATCATCATCATCATCATCATCATTAGCGTGAAGCTCCTCCCTGATGCCCATTGATTTCAAGTCTGCCCTTGCTTTCGGCCCATCTTTGGTCCTCTCTGACATGTTGAGCAGGGTACCAAGCAGACTCTCGCACACGTTCTTCGTGATATGCATGACATCAAGGCTGTGAGGCACACGGAGGATCTTCCGGTACGGCAAGTCCCAGAAAACAGACCTCGTTTTCCATACCTTCAGCAGCGGCTCTGGCGCCTTTCGCTTCTTTCCCGGCTCTGGCGCCTTTCCCGGCTCTGGCGCCTTTCCCGGCGGTGGGCACTCTTTCCAATTTTTCAACAGCTCGTCTATTTCCTCGCCGCTCCTCGTACGCGGGCGTCTTCGGGGTTCGGTTTCACCATCGAACAGATCCTTGCGTTTTCTCCATGAGTCATCGTCGCGAAGCCACCTTCGATGTCCCATGAACATGGTTTTTGAAGACCCGGGATCTCTATCTAGCTGGCGATACGTTGTGTCATCCATGCACCTGACGCATCCAGAAAATCCGTGGACCACCTGCCCCGCGACATATCCGTAACCGAGATAGTCATGCACCGTCGTGAGCAGTGCGGCTCTCATAGGGAAATATTCTTTCTCTGCGGCGTCCCACGTATTGGCTGGCGTTTTCCACAGCGTGTCTAGCTCCTCTTTCAGCAGCCCCAGATACAGATTGATGTCGTTCCCTGGTTGTTTCGGCCCTTCAATTAGCATACTCATGTGAATGTACTTCCTCTTCATGCACAACCAGGGGGAAGGTTGTACATCCACACAAACACAGGCCAGGTGCTATGTGTGCTTCTCTGGCTGCCAAACGGATTGACTCCATCGGTGCTCGCGCCCAGCACGATGTTCCTTGGATCGTCCCCAAATTCTGGGTGTTCGAAGTTCAACGCTTGCCACTGGCTCGCATCCTTAGGGTGACTCAGCATCTTGTCTTTTTTATTTATCTCCGGATCATTTCCGTCATCTTCTCGCTTCTTCTCCTCCCTATCCGCATGCCAACGCAGGAGCTTTGCTACCTTAGGGTCCGCGAAATACCGCTGCAGACGAGGAGTGATCGGAAAGTACCACACCACTTTTCGAGGAGCTTTCTTCCTCTTCTTGTATCGAGTGACGCCGCACACCGGACATATGGTAGACTCCGCGTGCTCGTCCCGATAAATGATGCAATTGTTCATGCACACATGGTATTTCACGTGCGGTAAATCCAGAGGACACACGATTTTCTTCGCCTCCTCGAAACTGGTCGGGCACTTGTTCCCCTTGGGAAGACGTTCGTGCCAGAATGACATGTTCTCGTCGAAGCATGCGTCGGTCATTTTGTGTTTTACCTTCATCTCCAGAGCCATGAGCGTTACTTTCAGGCGGGTATCCTCGGGCCTGCATCCTTCATACAATGGAGTAACCGCGTCTATCTCCAGTTGATCCAGCTTGGCTTTCTCTCGGGCGGCAGCTCTTGCGTTATCCGTCTGCTTGAGAAGCAGCTCTTGAATATGAGGGTCCTGCACCCAGCCCATCGATGGTCCATCGTCGTCTGCTCCGGCATCTTCATGATCATGCCCTTCGTCTGCTCCGGCATCTTCCTCATCATCATGTCCGGCATCTTCTACATGATGACTGTGTACTACTGCATCTACTTCGTGATCATGTCCTGGAGATTCTTCGTCTTCTCGCCCGCCCTCGCCGCGGTTGTCTTGCTGCCCTTCCTCATTTCTTGCCCGGCCCCCATGGATGACTTCATAATCATCTTCATCACCTTGCCACCGATAGCCATCCATGAAACCACGCAAGAGCAGGTGGTCCCGCACCTGTACGGAATCCGGGTCCATAAGGCTCTTCAGCTTGCATCTTCGACACGGACATCTTATCTCTGTCTCGTTCTTTTGAAGCATCTCGGCCTTCGCGGAGCTCAAAAACCTATTCACGATGCCTTCGGTCATCGTGCGGACCATGGTCGCCTGCGGGGTAGAGCAAAACGATATTTTAGAACCAAAAAAAAATTGGCATGACTTTGCCTAAAAATAGGACCAAAAAGAATGCATAGTGCCAAATTCTCGCCGAAACGGAAATGAATCAACAATCCGGCAAAATATTGGCAACTATCGCATTTCAAATACCGGTACCTGCAAACACAAACATATGCAACACCACAAACATACGTAGATCTAGGCCATAACAAGTGCATGTGCACGTTGTTGGAGGGAGAAAAAAGTAGATCTACAACATAAAGAAAGCTTTCCCCTTACTTACCTATCAAAAAAGGAAATTTAACCACTTAATTTGGGTGAATCTATGGTGCAAATGAGGTGAGGAGGAGGAGGCACCCGAGACAAGCTTGGAGGAGGAGGTGGAGAGAATGAAGTGGGGAAAGTGAGTGTGGTAGGTGGCTGTCCAAAATATCTAGCTGCTCTCAGGTTACCAATGGCGCACCACCTTAAAATGTGCCATTAGTAACCCTGGTTACTAATGGCGCACCTGTCATGTGGTGCGCCATTACTAGTTTTGAAAAAAAAATTGTTAGTAGTGGCGCACCGTGGTTGGGGTGCGCCATTACTAGTTTGAACTAGTAATGGCGCACTCTACCCTGGTGCGCCATTACTAGTTTTGAAAAAAAAAGTAAAAAACAAATTTGTCAGTAGTGGCACACAGAGTGTATGGTGCGCCATTACTAGTTAAAACTAGTAATGGCGCACTAGACCCTGGTGCGCCATTACTAGTTTTGGAAAAAAAATTATTAGTAGTGGCGCACCGTTGGTGTGGTGCGCCATTAGTGATATGGACACTAATGGCGTACCTACACATGGTGCGCCACTGCTATATAGCAGTGGCGCACCACATATGTGGTGCGCCATTAATGTCCATATTAGCTATAGCCCTTTTCCTAGTAGTGCTACAGGCAGTCGGCTCTGATACCAACTTGTGACGCCCCCGACTTAATCGTGCAATAATCATACACGCAAATGCACACGATCAAGCCTGAGGACTCACTTGAAGATATCACAACACAACTATAAACACAAATAAAAGTCATACAAGCTTTATATTACAAGCCAGGGGCCTCGAGGGCTCGAATACATAAGCTTGAGTCATACAAGCATCAGCGGAAGCATCAGATATCTGAGTACAGACATAAAAGTTAAACAGATATGCCTTAAGAAGGCGGGGCAAAACAACGACAAAGATCGAAAGGCGCAGGCCTCCTGCCTGGGTGCCTCCTATCTACTCCTGGTCGTCGGCGGCCTCCACGTAGTAGTACTCTCCACCAGAGGGGTAGTAGTAGTCGTCAGCTGGGGCAGCTGGCTCCGGGGCTCCGTCATCTGGTCGCAGCAATCGGGTATGGGGAAAAAGGGAAGCAAAGCAACCGTGAGTACTCATCCAAAGTACTCGCAAGACTTACATCAGATCTATTCTACATATGCATCTGTATCAAAGAAGGGCTGTATCAGTGGGCTGGACTGCAGAAATGCCAGAATAGAGAGAAAGGCCTAGCCTATCGAAGACTAGCATCTTCAGCGTCTTGCAGCATTAGAAGAGTGCAGATTATTACATAAATATAATAGTAGCATCAAGTAGCAACAACGCCCAGAGATCCTTCCTCGACCCCTGCGAGAAAGCGATCCCGGAGCTAACATATTCAAACCATTTCTAGTTGTAGAAGATCGGGATATTTTCCGAGCGTCCTGTTACCGTGGACACAGCTATTCGAATAGATATACTTCCCTGCAGGGGTGCACCAACTTACCCATCACGCTCGATTAACTCTGGCCGACCACAGGAGGTTTGCTTGCCTGGAAGCTCTGCGGCAAAGGAGGGGTCGTCAACGGTGTAGTCGGACTCCGGAACTACGTCGGTCACGGGGTCTATCGGATAAGAAGAGGGGGAAGAAATAATAAATAAAGGCAAATAATGCAACACAGATGCATGGCATGACAATATGCAGTGCTGGTGGTGACCTAATGCAATGCTACATGTCGCAGACGAAGCGGAAAAATATCTGGAATATTTTCCCGGCGTTTAGGCAGATTTCGGTATACTGAACCGGAGGGGAAGATTCCATGTTCAGATAGTTAGGAGTGATGGTCAAGCATTTTGACCACATATTCGGATTCGTCTCGTTTTTCTGATCAACTTTCATGTTGAAAACTTTTCGATCCGAGCTACGGTTGAATTTCTATGAATTTTAAAATATTTAAACCTTTTTCTGAAATTCTGGAATTAAATCTAATTCGAAAATAACCAGAAAAGGAAATACTACGTCAGCACTACATCAGCAAGTCAAACCCAGCTGTTTCAGGTCAAACCTGACAGCTGGGTCCCACCAGTCAGTGACACAATGGACTAACAGAGATTAAAACTAACTAATTAGGTTAATTAGCACGTGGGCCCCACATGTCAGTGTCTATTAAGTTTAACTAATTAATTTTAATTATAACTCATTTAGTAAACGGGTGGGGCCCGCCGGTCAGCGTCACTGTGCTGCCACGTCAGCGCGTTGACTGGTCAGCGCGGTCAACTGGGGCAAGGGGGCCCACTGGCAGTGACCCAGGGGGTGGCCCCAGGTGTGCCAGCTCGACGGCGGCCGGCGGCTTAACGCCGGCGACGCCAAACGCGGCGGAAGGCCACGGGCGCTCGCCGGAAAACGGCTACGCGCGGCCATTTCGCGCGCGCGACCCCGCGTTCGAACGAGCGCTCGCCCGCGCGTCATTTGGTGGCGGTGGCCTGGCCGGAAAGGGCAATGGCGAGCGGCGGAGGCGGCGCCGGAGTTCGGGCGGTGGCGGTTTCGTCGCTAGGGGGCACGGCAAGAGCAGCGAGCGGTGGCGTTCGACTCCTACACGTGCGCTGAGCACGACGGCGGCGACGGGTACGGCCACGACGAATGCGGCGGCTACGGCGCGAAAGAAAAGAGGAGAAGGAGGGGATCCGGCGTGGTGCTCACCGTGGAGGCGCACAGTGGCCCGTTGACGGCTTAGGAGCAGCAAGATGCGGCGAATCGACGGCGAGGTCGTCGGCGACCAAGGAGGAAGAAGAGGATGCCGAGCTCGAAGCAGTGGCTCCCGGCTCGCGCTCGAGGACGGGGACGGGGTAGTCGACGACGGCGGAGACGTGGGACAAGGCGGCGAAGCGAGGCGAGGTCGGTGGCCGCGGGATCTCGGCGGCGTGGCGACGGCGGCGTTCGCGTGAGCTCGCGCGCAGGCGAGAGAGGCGATGGAGAGGGGGAGGAGTGGATAGGGGAGGACGAGGGGGCCGAGGGGCGCGTCCTTATCCCCTCGCCCGGCCTCGGGCGTCGCCGTGTCGGCCGTTCGCCGGTGCGCGCGCGCGCGGCCACGGCGGCGACGACACGCGGGGAGAGAAAGCGGGAGGAGGAAGAGAGAGAGAGCGCGGTCGGCTGGGCCGTGCACTGTGCACTTAGGCCCAGCTCACAGTAGAGTTGGGCCTTTTTGCATTTTCTTTTTTGTTTTCATTTTACAGAAAGTTTTGCAAATAGAATGAGCTGCTAAATGCAAGTAGTAAAATGTGAAACTTGTGCACAAAAATACTTTGCATTATACTGCACTGCCACAAAAAGTTTGGGCAATTTTGAAATCCATTTGAATGTTTCAAAAATGGAAATGGCATTTAAATTACTGTTTTTGCACTGTTTTAAATGCTCTAACCCATTTTGGCAAAATAGGTGATGTTGTTTTCCTGAGCAGGAAATTGTTTTGGAATTTTTGCTACAACATGAACTATTTTGCAGAAATTTTTGAGCAACTTCAAATTTCACTTTGAATTTGAATTGAATTCAGTGGAGGAATTTGAAATGAGATATTATCCCACTTTGATTAAACATTGCAAATCACAGTAGTTTAGCATAATCATGATGGATCACTGTTGCTCATTACACAGGGGTGTTGCAATGGACTACAATCATATATTGTCGTTTTTAGAGAATTAACTATATTGTCTTGATAAGTATCCTCTCGGCCTGAACTATTTTAGCCATGCTCAAAAGGTAGTCTTTTTCATTTAAGTTGCTTGGGAATGAACCTTGAAAGAATGTGTTTGAGGCCTACTTGTATGTGAGGTTAACATGTAGTACTATGGAGCGGGACGGATCGGGCGCCGCCCGGAGTGGGGCGGGTCGGCCGCCACTCTGCATCCCTAGCTGCGTGTGATTATAATGGAAGACGAGTAACAAGGTTCTGAAGTTATGACACGACTTAGAACCCAACATATCACACACTCACAACCATTTGAACGACCCTAATAAAAAAAACAATAATCTGTTTTTCTCTGAATTAAATGAAGAATTCAGGATCTTTTATGTTTTTTACCTTACAATTTTGCTAGATACAAAACAAAGGTGCTGGAGGCATCTGGCCCCGGCTTTAAACCACATTTGGGCATCCCATTTTATTTGATCTAACATCCGATCCAGTGAGAATAAATTGTTTTCAAAGACTCTACCATTGCGCTCTTTCTAAATAGACCAAGCGACCAAGATGAACATAATGTTTAACTTCTCCTGCTCTCCACGGGGGTCTCATTTCTTGCGCTAGAACACCATCCTTCAAAGGTGCTGCCAATGGAGGGTGACATCACCGAGAGACCAATCCAAGTAAGGACCTGGCTCCATAAAATGTATGAAACAATGCAACCCACAAGAAGATGTTCCACATCCTTCGGCGAAGAACCACAAAACAACAATCCACGTTATGAGGGAGGTTTCGTCTAGCTGGCAATCAACAGTCCAGACCATTTTCCAAATTGCGAAACAAATGAACATTTTGCAACGAAGGGGAGCCCAGTTCTTCCATATTGCGGCTGTCGAGGTACAAATTTGGATTCCTTGAGGTTTTATACGTCGATTTGGATGAGAACCAGAAGATTCCAAATCCCACTTCCAACTATCCTCTTGGGTTGACACAAGTTGCACCTCGCTGATAGCATCCCAGTTATTCAGCAATTGGATGAACTTTTCAATAGTGAGCTTAGCCTTAGGCCCAGTTCTTTTGGCCGATTTCTCCTAGAATCTTGAAAATCAAACCTCCACCCAGCTTCTCCCAGAATCTTGAACCCATATTTTTATGACAATTCTAGCTATTTACATCCTAAATAGCTAGGATTGTAAAAAAAATATGGGTTCAAGATTCTGGGAGAAGCTAGGGGGAGGTCCGATTCTCAAGATTCTGGGAGAATCGGCCAAAAGAACTGAACCTTAATATCTCTCAGCCAGTATCCATTAGTAAGGCCGTCAGCCACCATGCATGTTGGTTTGGTGATGTCCGAGACTAATCAGCAATATCATGGACAATGTGAGCAAGCGAAGAGCCCTCAAGCCACACATCGTACCATAAAAAGGGCGCTATTACCATTTCCAGAAACCAACTGAGCTGCAGAATTGAAGTGAGCCAACTCGTTTGGGTTTAGGGGAACTCCCATGTGCCGCCAAGGCTTATCAAGCTCGGTCCTAGCGATCCACGCACGACAAAGTTTGATAGTGGTACTCCCACCTACCAAGTTCACAACCCCGAGACCTCCAAACTTCTTAGGGTGCAAACGACCTCCCACTTGACAGGGCAATGCCCTCCATCAACTTCATAAAATCCCTTCCAGAAGAAGGCATGACGAATTTTGTCGATTTTCTTGAACACCGAAGGAGGGGGGTGTCAAGAGAAACCAAATGGAAAATTGTAATGCATGTTAGAACAAATTAAACAGCACAAGACGACCACTTTGTGCTAGCATTGCCAACCGTCAAGAGGCAAGTCTTCCAACAATCTCCTTTGATGATAATGGCTCAGGCATGACGCCATGTCCTGGGTTCCTAAGTTGTCGTCACTCGGTCACACGCATAGCACTTGCCATAGCCTCCTCCTCCTCCGCTCCCGCCTTGTTGGGTTGTCCAAAGCTAAAAATCTATTCCCTTCACACAAAAAAACTCAAAATCTATACTCTTCGAGATATGTGCTTGTTCTTCAGGCAGCTAGATAGATCAATACATGTGACCTTAATTTGAAGATATTTATTTGATTAGCTTTTTGGTTGAATCAATCCTCCATGGACGGTGTGGCTATGATTAGCAGTTGAGACTCGAGACAAGTCACATCAGTGTGGTGTCCAGTAAGAGCTTCCATGCTAGGAACTCGGTTTCGGCACACACTCGAAAAGGAGATTATAGTTGCCGATGTGGGCATCAATCCCGATGACAAAGAGGAGAGGCGACAGATACCAGAACAATCGAGTTCTTGTGAATAGGCAAAGCCAGATGCTCTTATTTTACAATGGTAGGGACTAGGGACGATTACTCTTATTACAAACAAGAAAGACACCAAATTTACCTATAGGTGCTTCACTGCGGTATAGGTAGAAGGAGTTGATACGGAGAAAGCCTTCAATATGAAGTTTGAAATGATGAATTGAGGTAGAGTATGCTGATGATCCGGTAGTTATCTAAGAGGCGGCGTTCTGCGTCAGGCAGGACAGTCGAATAAACTGTAGACGGAAAGGCTTGAGCTGGAAGATGCATGACAACCGTTGAATTTCCGTACAACGGCTAGATGAGTGTCCGAATCTTGAAGTCCCTGAGCCGTCGATGGTCCGGTAGCAGATGGTGCCCGGACCAGATTGGCATTTCTTTTCTCGCCCAGACACCACCGATCGTGTCGGATTAGCTTTCTTCACCGATCAGCGGGCGCCGTCGAGCCTACTTCCCGCACCCGTGCTGCCGCGTACCTTTCCCGTCGCGGCGATCTCAAGAAACCGATCCGGTTTCTGGATCTCACCATCCTCAGTCGTCGCAGATCTTCGCTTGGCTGGCTACCTCCGGAAGGAGTTGAAGCTGCTGGAGAGCTCGACGGAGCTGAAGGATCCCAGATTCTTGTAGGGACCCGGCGAGAGCCCATCACCGTCGGCGCCCAGCTGCTGCCGCGTCTCCGCTGCCGCACGGCGCCTCCTGTCCCACACCCTGTACGCCCCGAACACAGCGGCCGCAGCCACCACCGCGACGCCGACCGCAAGCAGCGCCGCCTTGACACCGGTCGCCCTCCCGCCGCGCGCAGCCGCCTCTTCCATGCTCCTCACCTTGAAGTAGCCCACCTTTCTCTTGTCGGCGGCCACCATCAGCTGCGCCGGGTAGTCCATGAGGTAGCAGTACCCCGTCCCGTTGGTGTACACCGCGCCCCAGCAGCTGCAGTTGCGCGCGCACAACGCCTCGCAGTCTTCCGCTGACGGCGCGTGCTCGAATCCCAGCCACTCCTTGTTCGCCGGCTCCACGCCCTGTCTCCGCACCTCCGAGTACAACCCACCAACCTCGCCGCCCGTGGTGCCGCACAGGCCGCTCCCGACGGAGGGGGCGGCGCAGCCCGGGCCGTCGGTGGCGTTGGCCAGGCACGCGCACCGGCCGCTGGGCGGGAAGCAAACGCTGTAGGCGCCGCAGGTGGTGGGCAGCTCGCACGAGTCGGTGATGGTGGTGTAGTCCAGCACCCACCGGGACCCGTCCCAGTAGTAGGCGCGGAGGTTGCCGTCGGGCTCGAGAGTCATGCGGCGGAGAGCGCGGACGCCGTGGTTGAAGGTATCGAAGGACGTGACGTCGGCGGGGGCTCCCTCCTTCTGGTACATGCCGAGGTAGCCGTCGGGCTCCACGCGCACGTATATCGGGCCGCCGCCGGCCACGATCTGGGCCTTGGCCTCCAGAGCCGTGTGCTTGGAGTACATGGCGGCGGCGACGCCGCCCGACGACAACGGTGGCGGCTCGACGTAGAGCGCGAAGTAGTTGCTCCCCAGCCGCATGGCGAATCGCTGGTCGATGGAGTGAAGCGCCGCCGACGAGGTGAGATTCTGGCCCTGGACAATGGTGTCCGAAGGGTAGTCGAAGCTTTGCCACACGGCAACGGGCGAACTGCTGCTCTGAATCTGAAGGTTGGACGTATTGAGGAGAACGGCGCGGTCGCCGGCCGGCGCAGCGGTGGACCAGAGCACTTGATTGGTGGCGCCGTCCGTGAGCACCAGGCTGCCGTTGAAGGAGAGGGACGCGGCTGCGGACCACGGCGCGGGGCGGTCCGGCATGGCTCGCCAGAGGGGGAAAGCGGAAGGGAGGTGGAGGACGGCGAGGTCGAGCGTGGTGGAGTTGACGCGGAGGAAGCCGAGGGCGAAGACGCCGGTGGGGTCGGAGAGCACCGGCTGGAAGTGCGAGTAGGACGTATCGTGGGCGGCCAAGAAGCCTCGCCCTAGCTCCTTAGCCGAGGCCGCCGCCACGCCCGCGCCGCCGGTCAAAGAAACCAGCAGCGCCGCAGCCGCCATGCACATCATCACAGTACGCTCGCCTGCCATCGCCGTTCGTCCGGCACTCCGGCTAGCTAGCTAGCTCGCTGACCTCCAGTGATACTTCTGCTCAGAGGCTCGGATCTGAGTGCGGATTCTTGAAAATGGAAGTAGACAGAGTGAAGAGCGCAGAGCCGAGAGCTGTATGGAAGAACAAGAAGAAGCCAATGAGAATTTGGGATTGGATTGGAGCAGGAGAAGACAAGAGCCGGGAATATTTATCTGTTAGTGCAATGTCCATGATCAGCAGTGTCGTGGCTGCGAAAGTGAGGCCATAAAAGGATGGGTGGGATAGTGAGGTTTGGTCAACGATCAGATGAGCACACTCTCGGTGGATAGTTGCCCGTGTCTTACCTTTAGATGCAATGGTGTAGAGTATTGCCGACTTGCAGAATATACAATTGCTGTTGGAAAGTGTGAGTTGGATCAACCCATGCGATGCGATGCGAGGCCGGCAGCAATCTTTCTCCAGATGCAAGTTCGGGTATTATTTTTACTAAATGACCCCTGGAGGTTCTTATGTCGTGCACTGACCCTCCAAAAAACTTATTTCGTCGCCTGACCCCATTCGCGCCGGGCCGTCAGGCGTGTCAAGTGCACGTCGCCGCGCCGCGCGCGAAGGCGCCTTTGACCGAAGCCGATGACCGGCCGCCAGCGTGGCAGCCGCCATACGCGCCAGCCTGGAAGGCGTGATTCAGTTGGATGATCCAGTTTCTGCGCTAAGCTTGTTCTCACTGTAATCAGACCGTCTGATATATTCATGTAACGATTGGCGTTGTAGCTGCTTCCGGCTAACATATCGGACAGTCTGATGTTCTCCCTTGACACGCTCGATTGTTTGGCGCGTACATCATGTCAGATCATCCGGCACGTTATGTTGGCACGGCTCGGTGGTTGTGGACCATAGCTGCACGTCGCCGCGCCTACTTACTAGGCGTTTATCGTGAAGTACAAAATGACCTTCCTTGGCGCTTAAAAAACCAGATGGTCTGGCTCTTCATTGTTCTGTCACTGCTATGTGAGTCCACGATTCCATTGGGAGCGTCCTATTTAGCCTCCGAACCCCTTTTTTGGTGAAACCAGTTGCCATTTCTCCCCGCCGCCCCTCGTCCTCCTCTTCCCCAACGCCAGTCGTCCTCATCTTCCCAACCGCCGGCGCCGCCACCTGCATGCGCCTCCGCCGTGTAGGGTTGGATCTCGATGGCCGATAAGCCGACTCCGGCCCCAAAGCCAAGGAAGGAGATGGTTGATCAGTGCATGGAAGAACTGGAGCGGCAAGTTCGTGCCAAGATTGCCGGAAAGCAGGTTGTTGGTGGCACCCTCATGGAGGGAGGATCCAGCCATCCTTCTGGTCCTGTAAGTAATCCCGACGCACCATATGTATCGTTGGGTGATTTCAAATCGTTAGGATATATCTTTTGTGGTTGGTTACTTTTCTTGATTCTGCATCTAGCATTACTGATTAAATCCTAGGTTTGGGGGACAATCTGGATTCATGCCGTGGTTCAAATGTCTGGATCCGTGCACATTTAATTTGGTATTAGGGTTTTCTAATGTGCAGAATCCATCCGAAACCAGTAGTTATAGGTGTTTTTTGATAGATTCCCATTTGCAGTTTGGTTCAATTTTATAGATCTACATTTGAACATGCAGTCAGGTGGTATTTGATTTATTTCCACACGCAGTTAGCACAGTCATCAGTTCGTTTGGATTGCATACATGGCTTATCCAAGCTGGTTTACATAATCGTTCTCTCTCTAGATTGCTTATTCAGCAAATCTATGTCACATGCAGTTCTGAATTGTATTAGTTCATTGGTCCTTAGATTATTCATTCAGCAAACGGTAGCCGTGCTATGGCTCAGCTTGGCATCGGTGGTGTCGACAAGGCCCCAGAGGATAATACTGTCCATGACTTACGTGCGCGCATTTTCGCGAAGCGGCAAGCGAGAATGGCACATGCACTCGCACGCGAGCAAACGCGAGCACTTCGTTCACTCGCCGGCCTGCCTCCCATAGAGGAGGATGCCGAGGATGCCTCCAACAGCTCCGGTAGTGAGCAGATAATGCTGGACCCATACTGTGTTTTTGGCCGGTACCTAGGCAGTGAACATGGCAAGGGGGAGAAGGGGAAGCGAAAGGGAAAGAAGAGGAAGAAAGGGAAGGGAAAGGGCGTCTCTGAATTTCCTATGATAGCCATGTTTTAGCTGTTACTATCTTGCAGCATCTCAGTTGTCTGATTTAATGTCCCTATGCTACATTTGTGTTTGTGTAGATGAATTATGTACACTTATTGACTTACTAAATGCAAGTCAGGCACTCGCAAGGGGAACCAGTGGACCGTCTTGCTTACCACCGGCTGTGGATGCTGAACTGAGGCTTCTTGCTGTAAAAAATGCAGTATGTTATGTTGTATGATGTTGTTGTATGTCATTCAAGCCCCTACAATGAAGTAACTGTCTGATTGATTAATATCTGAACTCGCTAAATGCAGGCGGCTGTGCCAGCGGTTACTACAGTTTCATCACCTGCATGTGTTTCTGTATCCTCTGGTGACAGAGCCCCTAAGGTATGTTCATCTTGGTTTTGCAAGGACAACTTTGATTTACCAAAGTTTGTAAACTGTACATTGTTGTTATTGACAGGGGAGGTCGTCTTCTGAACTAAAAAAGCTTTATGCTCGCATCGGGCACTCCCATGAAGAAAAGAGGCCAAACTGTTTCGTGAGAATCATGCAGGACCGCTGCACATCCCGTTTGGTGATACCCGACGATGCAGCCTCTCTTTTACAGGCCACCAAGCTGCGTTTGCCTAGGTTTATCAATCTGAAGACGATCACGGGCTGTTGTTGGTGTGTTGAGTTGAAGCAAGAAGATGGAATGCTGGTGCTGTCTATGTTGTGGTCTGTGTTTGTGAAGTTCCATGGACTCGAGCCTGGCTGCGTGGCTGAATTTGAGGTTGTACACCCTGAGCTGATGAAGGTGATCGTCTACGACAAGACAGGAATTGAGATGACATACAAAGTGTGTGGCAACGTGAAGCCGGTTAAGTGAGGCTTACTGAGCTGATGAAGGTGATCATGTTTACTTAGTCTGTCATGCTTGTGAGAGTGTCTGGCTTGTCAATGCCAAGAACAAGAGGATGTTATTTGTGTGTCTTTTGTGAACTGCTTATGGTTGATGTAAGGTGTGTGTCTGCAGAATCTAAGCTAAATCGTGTGTTCATGCCTTTTAACAATTCTTGGTCTAGTCATCTTATTACTGAAACTACTGTTGGAGTTTACAGTACTTGTTCATCCCGCGCCCCGTGTCCTATAGGCCGGGCTATTACAGCTTGGGTTGCACGTCCAAGTGTTAGCTCTCGCACTACCATAGACGGTGCAGTAAGATCATAGCATCGCAAGTTACGTAATGTTCAGGCCAAGCAGGTCTAAACTGGACGTGAAGATGTGTGGAGAAGGTGGTCAAACTCCATTAACCCAAGAAAGCGCTACTTTCGAGGAAGAAATAAAGGTGTGGCCCAAGCGCATTTTCCCGAGATGCGCCTAGTAGCTGGGCGTTTTAAGAGGTGGTACGCAATATTGGAGGGTCCGGGTCTCCATACATCTGACTATGTGGGTCCGGCTACACCTCTCTCGTTGTCTGGTACATGTCTTATTTATTTATATGCGGTTGTGCGCTCCACTCCTCTGAAACCCCTTCTCATCATCACTATCTTCTACCTCGCCGCCGCTCGCACACCCACCACCCTCCCGCCGGTGATGGACCTGTCGGAGCTGTCAGAAGAAGAATGGCGGAGATCTGTCCAAACCTCCTGGAAGCGGCAGTACGCACGGAGAGATAGCTTGGAGGCGGCCAATGCTGCCAATTCGCGGCGAGATGTTCAGTCCAGCGGCAACAATGTGCCCCCTACTGTAAGTAATCCTCCCCATTGTTGTTACTACAATTGATTTAGGTTAGGGTTTTCAAATCTCGCCGTCTTTGCCTGTTATCAAATAGGTAGATTAATGATTTCCACGTTCAAATCTAGACTGAAGTATTTGCGATAGGTTTTTTTTGGCAGTTCTGGCTTTCAAAACCGCATGGAACTGGTTGTACTAGATTTATTTTAGAAGTCGGGCTTAATCAACAGGATCTTGTGTTCTTTCCATTCCACTTTCCTAGGGATCTTGAGGTCTTGGCATCCCACTTATCTAGTCCCCAGCCTCACAAATTCATGATTATGATTTTGTAATTGGGGTTTTCTAATATGTTTACTTCATCCCTAGGAAGGCACTGCCTAAAGATTTGATCGTAATCTATTCCGTCTTGCTATTGGTAGCATATGGATTGTAATTTCATTAATCCCCTGCCGTTGTTCTTGCGGACTGCTAAATGAATGCAGGAGGTTCAGACGTTTGTACCTAACGTTGGGTTGCCAGCACCGTGCGTTTCAAAGCAGGCGGAGACGCCTAGTCAGGGCTCCTTGCTTCCAGCAGAACGTGCCAAGAAAAGACAGGGAGATGTTTTGCCGAGTTCAACAAAGCAAAGAACTACCGCTGCACACGCTCGTGTAAGTAACCAGAAGTGTCTTGAGTACAGATACAGTATATTTTTCGCTGCAACCTACATTCATTCATAGCAAAACTTGCTCATTGCCGGAGGCATCTAGCCATAGCCTTCCAGGTTCTCATGTTGCTCCTGCTGCACCGGTTCAACGTTCTGCTTCTGCTCGTCAGGCTTCTCCAGTTGGCCCAGCCCGAGATCACAACAAGCTGCTGATGAACGAGTTTTCCACCAAGACCACGGTCGTCAAGCTTCCCGGGCCACCGGCAGGCCATCGTCAGCACATGGGCAGGGGCCGTCCTTTCAAAATTGTCCACGTCCATGAGGTGCATACTCCTAGGCGTTTTACGGTTTAGATACATGTACATGAGAATCTTCATCTGTTCGTGCTGCCAAAAGGAGTGGAGAAGTTCTTCAAGGGCATAGTACCTCATAGCATACAGGTGCGCACAAGCCCTCATTGCCAGTGGAACATCTGTATGACCCGCTATGAAGGCAAACTGGTCTTCGATGATGTGTGCTACTTGTAGAGTGCGTTGGTATTTCCCCGAAGAGGAGAGGATGATGCAGTATAGTAGAGATAAGTATTTCCCTCAGTTAAGAACCAAGGTTATCAATCCAGTAGGAGAACCAAGCAAAATTCCGTTAAGCGCACCTACACACACAAAAGCAAACACTTGCACCCAACGCAAATAAGAGGGTTGTCAATCCTCTTAGCGGTTATTTGCAAGGATTAAATCTTATAGAGATAAATAGATAAACTAAAATACTAATTAAAATAAAAGTAAATAAATTGCAGTAAGTTATTTTTAGGTTTTATATATATGATAAAGTAGACCCGGGGGCCATAGTTTTCACTAGAGGCTCCTCTCTCGAACACATAACATACGGTGGGTAAACAAATTACTGTTGGGCAATTGATAGAAAAGCAAATAATTATGACGGATTCATGGCAATGATCATGTATATAGGCATCACGTCCGAGACAAGTAGACCGACTCCTGCCTGCATCTACTACTATTACTCCACCCATCGACCGCTATCCAGCATGCATCTAGGGTATTAAGTATGAAACAGAGTAACGCCTTAAGCAAGATGACATGATGTAGACAAAGTAAACTCAAGCAATATGATTAAACACCATCTTTTTATCCTTAATGGCAACAATACAAATACATGTCATGTCCCTTTCTGTCACTGGGATTGAGCACCGCAAGATTGAACCCATCACAAAGCACCTCTCCCATTGCAAGACAAATCAATCTAGTAGGACAAACTAAATCGATAGATCGGAGAGAAATACAAAGCTATAATAATCATGCATAAAAGAGTTCAGAGAAGACTCGAATATTTCTCATGAATAATCTGATCATAAACTCACAATTCATCGGATCCCAACAAACACACCGCAAAAGAAGATTACATCGGATAGAACTCCAAGAACATCGAGGAGACCATGGTATTGAAGATCAAAGAGAGAGAAGAAGCCATCTAGCTACTAGCTATGGACCCGTAGGTCTGTGGTAAACTACTCACACATCATCGGAAGGGCAGCAAGGTTGATGAAGGAGCCCTCCGTGATCGATTCCCCCTCCGGCAGAGTACCGGAAAAGGCCTCCAGATGGGATCGCGGAAGAACAGAGGCTTGCGGCGGCGGAAAGGTTTTCTCTTCTGTCTCTCTGGTATATTGGGAATATTTTAGAATTTATAGCGCTGGAATTAGATCCGGAGGGGCAACAAGGGGCCCACAAGCCTGGGGGGCGCGCCCTCCAGGCTTGTCTCCTCCTCGTGGCTTTTCTGGTCTTCTCCCGAAGCTTCGTGGGTCTCTTCTGGTCCAGAAAAAATTAATCCAAAGTTTTTTTCTCGTTTGGACACTTTTTGATAATGATTTGCCGAAAAGGCAAAAACAAGCAGAAAACAGGAACTGGCACTGGGCATTGGGTTAATAGGTTAGTCCCAAAAAATGATATATAGTGGCATATAAAACATCCAAGATTGATACTATAATAGCATGGAACAATCAAAAATTATAGATACGTTGGAGACGTATCAAGCATCCCCAAGCTTAATTCCTGCTCGTCCTCAAGTAGGTAAATGATAAAAACAGAATTTTTGATGTGGAATGCTACCTATCATGTTTCATCATGTAATCTCTCTCTTACGGTATGAATAATAAGATCCGAATGATTCAAAGCAATAGTCTATAATTTGATATAAAGACGTCAATACTCAGGCATACTAATAAACAATCATGTCTTTCAAAATAAAAATGCTAAAGAACGTTATCCCTACAAAATCATATAATCCTGTCATGCTCCATCTTCTTAACACAAAATATTTATCATGCACTACCCCGGTTTTAGCCAAGCAATTGGTTCATACTTTTTAACGCGCTTCAGCATTTTCAACTCCCACGCAATACATGAGCGCAAGCCATGGATATAGCACTATGGGTGGAATAGAGTGTGGTGGTAGAGATAAATAAGAGAAGTAAAAAATAAGAAGATAGTCTCACATCAACGAGGCTAATCAACGGGCTATGGAGATGCCCATCAATTGATGTCAATGCGAGGAGTAGGGATTGCCATGCAACGGATGCACTAAGAGCTATAAGTGTATGAAAGCTCAACATGAAAACTAAGTGGGTGTGCATCCAACTTGCTTGCTCATGAAGACCTCGGGCATTTGAGGAAGCCCATCATCGGAATATACAAGCCAAGTTCTATAATGAAAAATTCCCACTAGTATATGAAAGTGACAAAATAGGAGACTCTCTATATGAAAAACATGGTGCTACTCTGAAGCACAAGTGTGGAAAAGGATAGTAACATTGCCCCTTCTCTCTTTTTCTCTCATTTATTATTTTTTTCTTTTTTTCATTTTTTTTCATGGCTCTTTTTGGCCTTTTTTTTCTTTTTTCTTTTTCGTCCGGAGTCTCATCCCGACTTGTGGGGGAATCATGGTCTCCATCATCCTTTCCTCACTGGGATAATGCTCTAATAATGATGATCATCACACTTTTATTTACTTACAACTCAATATTACAACTCGATACTAGAACAAAAATATGACTCTATATGAATGCCTCTGGCAGTGTACCAGGATGTGCAATGATGCTAGCGTAACATGTATAAAAAATGATGAACGGTGGCTGAGCCACAAATACTATGTCAGCTATATGATCATGCAAAGCAATATGACAATGACGATATGTGTCATAAAAACGGAATGGTGGAAGTTGCATGGCAATATATCTCAGAATGGCTATGGAAATGCCATGATAGGTAGGTATGGTGGCTGTTTTGAGGAAGATACAAGGAGGCTTATGTGTGATAGAGCGTATCATATCACGGGGTTTGGATGCACCGGCGAAGTTTGCACCAACTCTTGATGTGAGAAAGGGCAATGCACGGTACCGAAGAGGCTAGCAAATTGCGGAAGGGTGAGAGTGCGTATAATCCATGGACTCACATTAGTCATAAGGAACTCACATACTTATTGCGAAAGTTTATTAGCCATCGAAGCAAAGTACTACTACGCATACCCCTAGGGGCGAGGTTGGTAGGAGTTAACCATCGCGCGCCCCCGACCGCCACACAAAGGAAGACAATCAATAGTAAATCATGCTCCAACTTCTTAGCATAACGACAGATCATACGTGCATGCTTCGGGAATCACAAACCTTAACACCAATATTCTTACTAAACCACAATTATCTACTAATACCTCTGACATATTACCATCTTAATATCACAAAACTATTGCAAGGAATCAAACTTATCATATTCAGTGATCTACATGAAAGTTTTTATGATATCCCTCTTGAATACCTATCATATCAGGACCAAATTCATAACCCGTGCATATTACCATTGCTAATCATGAGACTCTCAAAAATATATAAGTGAACCATGAGAGTGCAACTATTTCTTTAAAATATAACCACCGCCGTGCTCTAAAAGATATAAGTGAAGCACTAGAGCAACTGCCTAGCTCAAAAGATATAAGTGACGCACATAGAGTATTCTAACAAATCACGAATAATGTGTGTCCCTCACAAAAAGGTGTGTTCAGCAAATATGATTGTGACAAACTAAAAAGCAAGCAAAAGCAAACAAACTATATCACAAGATGCTCCAAGTAAAACACATATCATGTGATGAATAAAAATATAGCTCCAAGTGAGTTACCGATAGATTGTAGACGAAAGAGGGGATGCCTTCCGGGGCATCCCCAAGCTTAGACGCTTGAGTCTTCCTTGAATATTACCTTGGGGTGCCTTGGGCATCCCCAAGCTTAGGCTCTTGCCGTTCCTTATTCGTTTGTCCATCGTAGTCTCACCCAAAACTTGAAAACTTTAGCACACAAAACTCAACAGAAACCTCATGAGATCCGTTAGTATAACAAACAAATCTTAAACTTTAGGTACTATTGTAAATTGATTCATATTTAATATTGGCATAATGCTATTGTACTCCAACTTCTCCATGACTCATACCCCCCGATACGATCCATAGATTCATCAAAATAAGCAAACTATGCAACAAAAACAGAATCTGTCTAAAACAAAACAGTCTGTAAAGATCTATTTAAAAGACATACTTTCGTAACTCAAAAATTCTGAAAAATTAGGACGACGTAAAAAATTCATATATAAATACTCTGTACAAATTTCAGATTTTTCTAACGCTCCAGTACAGAAATAAAATTCCAGCACTGGACGCAAAACTTTCTGTTTTCCAAACAACAAAAATTATACTATCATCAACATCATCCCATAGGCATTACTTGGCACAAACACTAATTAAAACATAAAAATACAATCATAACAGAGGCTATAATTGTGTAAACACTCAATAACAGAAAGTAAAAGCAAAAATTTATTTTATTCATTGGGTTGCCTCCCAACAAGCGCTATTGTTTTATGCCCCTAGCTAGGCATAATGCATAGTTTCAAGTGTTGTCATCCTTCAAGTTAATTCCATAGGTGGACCTCATAATAGATTCATAAGGTGCCTTAATTCTATTTCTAGGAAAGTGTTCCATCCCCTTCTTTAATGGAAATTGAAATCTTATATTACCTTCTTTCATATCAATAATAGCACCTATTGTTCGTAAGAAAGGCCTACCAAGTATTATGGGGCAAGAAGGATTGCATTCAATGTCAAGAAAAATAAAGTCCACTGGCACATAATTTCTATTTGCAAGAATAAGAATATCATTTATTCTACCCAATGACTTTTTAATAGTGGAATCCGCAAGATGCAAATTAAGGGAACAAGGATCCATGTCGGTGAGACCTAGCACATCACACAAAGACTTTGGTATAGTGGAAACGCTAGCACCAAGATCACAAAGGGCATTACATTCATAATCTTTAATTTTGACTTTAATAGTAGGTTCCCATTCATCTTGTAATTTTCTAGGAATTGAAACTTCTAACTCAAGTTTTTCTTCATGCGCTTTCATCATGGCTTCTACAATATGTTTAGTGAAAGCTTTATTTTGTTCATATGCATTTGGTGAATTATCAATGGATTGCAACAAGGAAATACACTCAATTAAAGAACAACTCTCATAATTAAAGTCCTTGTAATCCAAAGTAGTGGGTGCATTACTATTTAAAGTTTTGACCTCTCCAAACCCACTTTTTTCATTTTTATCATTAAGATTATCACCCTCCAAGCAAGCGGGACTCCTTCTATCTAAAGTTGACTCTTCTTCAGTCCCTTTTTCATCAAGTTTTATGTTACTAAATAATGATTAATAGGAGTAACACCAATCATTTTAATATCCTCATCATTACTGCGATAGAAACTGGGTGGAATCGCTTTTTCTAGAAATTCTCGCTTAGCTCTCAACCTAGCGGTCCTTTCTTTACTTTCATTAATGGAGACATAGATAGCTTTCATAGACTCATTTATATCATGCTTGGGTGGCAAAATTTTAGTTTTGAAATTTTCCACATCATGAGCAATTCTATCCATGTTCCTAGCCAATTCATCAACTCTATTGAATTTTTCTTCTATCATAGCACTAAAATTCTTTTGCGAATTAATAAATTCTTTAATATTAGTTTCAAGATTAGAGGGCATCCTATTATTATTATAAGAATTACCATAGGGATTGCCATAATCATTAGAGGAATTTCCAGAAAACGGTCTAGGATTGAAATTACCCCTATAAGCGTTATTGTTGAAATTATTTCTAGAGACAAAATTCACATCAATAGCATCATTATTTTGCTCAATCAAAGTAGACAATGGTACATCATTAGGATAAATATGAGCATTTTATCTAGCAACCAATTTCAATAAAGCATCCATCTTATCACTCAAAGTATTAATTTCTTCAACAGAATTTACCTTCTTACCAGTTGGAGTTCGTTCAGTGTGCCATTGAGAATAATTTGTCATAATATTATCAAGAAGTTTTGTAGCTTCTTCCAATGTAATTTCCATAAAAGTACCACCTGCGGCAGAGTCTAGCAAATTTCTAGAGACAAAGTTTAGTCCTGCATAAATTTTTTCTATGATCATCCATAAATTTAGGCCATGAGTTGGGTGATTTCTTATCATTTCATTCTCTCCCAAGATTGTGCAACGTGTTCATGCTCAAGTTGCTTAAAATTCATAATTTGATTTCTTAAAGAAATAATCTTAGCGGGAGGAAAATACTTGGTAATAAAAGCATCCTTACACTTATCCCAAGAATCAATACTATTTCTAGGCAAGGATGAAAACCAAGTTTTAGCACGATCTCGTAGTGAGAACGTAAATAATTTCAATTTGACAATATCATTATCCACATCTTTTTTCTTTTGCATATCACAAAGCTCAACGAAAGTATTTAGATGGGATGCAACATCTTCATTAGGACTACCAGAAAATTGTTCTTTCAGAACAAGATTAAGCAAAGCAGCATTAATGTCACACGACTCCGCACTAGTGACGGGAGGAGCAATAGGAGTACTAATAAAATCATTATTATTAGTATTGGAAAAGTCACATAATTTTGTATTTTCTTGAGACATCGCAACGAAGCAAGCAAACTAGCAAACAAGCAAATAAAAATTATTTTTGTGTTTTTGTAAAAAAAAAATAGAAGTGAGGGAGATGAAAACTAGAGGAAAATGCAAATAAAATAAATGCAAGTGAATGATATTTTGTGCGAACGTACTTGGTAATTTTGATGATGTCTCCCTGGCAACGGCGCCAGAAATTCTTCCTACTACTTGTAGACTGCGTTGGTATTTCCCCGAAGAGGAGAGGATGATGCAGTATAGTAGAGATAAGTATTTCCCTTAGTTAAGAACCAAGGTTATCAATCCAGTAGGAGAACCAAGCAAAATTCCGTTAAGTGCACCTGCACACACAAAAGCAAACACTTGAACCCAACGCAAATAAGAGGGTTGTCAATCCTCTTAGCGGTTATTTGCAAGGATTAAATCTTATAGAGATAAATAGATAAACTAAAATACTAATTAAAATAAAAGTAAATAAATTGCAGTAAGGTATTTTTAGGTTTTTTATATATGATAAAGTAGACCCGGGGGCCATAGTTTTCACTAGAGGCTTCTCTCTCGAACACATAGCATACGGTGGGTAAACAAATTACTGTTGGGCAATTGATAGAAAAGCAAATAATTATGATGGATTCATGGAAATGATCATGTATATAGGCATCACGTCCGAGACAAGTAGACCGACTCCTGCCTGCATCTACTACTATTATTCCACCCATCGACCGCTATCCAGCATGCATCTAGGGTATTAAGTATGAAACAGAGTAACGCCTTAAGCAAGATGACATGATGTAGACAAAGTAAACTCAAGCAATATGATTAAACCCCATCTTTTTATCCTTAATGGCAACAATACAAATACGTGTCATGCCCCTTTCTGTCACTGGGATTGAGCACCGCAATATTGAACCCATCACAAAGCACCTCTCCCATTGCAAGACAAATCAATCTAGTAGGCCAAACTAAATCGATAGATCGGAGAGAAATACAAAGCTATAATAATCATGCATAAAAGAGTTCAGAGGAGACTCGAATATTTCTCATGAATAATCTGATCATAAACTCACAATTCATCGGATCCCAACAAACACACCGCAAAAGAAGATTACATCGGATAAAACTCCAAGAACATCGAGGAGAACATGGTATTGAAGATCAAAGAGAGAGAAGAATCCATCTAGATACTAGCTATGGACCCGTAGGTCGATGGTAAACTACTCACACATCATTGGAAGGGCAGCAAGGTTGATGAAGAAGCCTTCCATGATCGATTCCCCCTCCGGCAGAGTACCGGAAAAGGCCTCCAGATGGGATCGCGGAAGAACAGAGGCTTGCGGCGGCGGAAAGGTTTTCTCTTCTGTCTCTCTGGTATATTGAGAATATTTTAGAATTTATAGCGCTGGAATTAGGTCAGGAGGGGCAACGAGGGGCCCACAAGCCTGGGGGCGCGCCCTACCCCCCTGGGCGCGCCCTCCAGGCTTGTCGCCTCCTCGTGGCTCTTCTAGTCTTCTCCCGAAGCTTCGTGGGTCTCTTCTGGTCAAGAAAAAATTAATCCAAAGTTTTTTTCTTGTTTGTACACTTTTTGATAATGATTTTCCGAAAAGGCAAAAACAAGCAGAAAACAACAACTGGCACTGGGCACTGGGTTAATAGGTTAGTCCCAAAAAATGATATATAATGGCATATAATTGCATATAAAACATCCAAGATTGATACTACAATAGCATGGAACAATAAAAAATTATAGATACGTTGGAGACGTATCAATGTGGAAGCTGGTTGGCGGAAGTTTGAAGATCACGATGATCTCAGGCACGGTGACATCCTCACCTTCACCGTGCTTGATGAGCACAAGCTGGATTTGAAGATCTACAGTGCATTCGACTCCATGCAGAAGAAGATCAAGTGCAACGACCACCCACAGTTTGCCTGATCTCCTAGATGATCAAGTGTACTGTTCTTATTGACTAGATGATCTTTTGCGTTGACCACCTGCAGTGGAACTGTTTCCATTTAAGTGATCGTTAGAACTATGTTGGTCTGTTTTCCTTACCTTTTGGTTGTATCATGAAGCTGTCCATGAGCTTTATATTATCATCCTTGGTCACTAGTGCATTATGAAATTTGAGTGATCGTTAGAACTATGTTCTGTCGGATGGACATTGTACAGGTTTCATCTATTTCAGACGCTATACCATTCTTCGTTAGTTAGAAGCCGTTAATCCGTTGGCACTAGTACAGTTCAGACTCGCTGATCGATTACCAAGGACAACCAGTTCTGTAGACACGCTTAGTTAGAAGGGGTTACACAATTTCTGTTGGCACGACAGTTCAGCAAGCAACCGTCTAATCAGTTCGCGTATCTGTCCAATCTTATTTACAACTTTGCCCAGCACACACGCTAACTCCGTAGGCGCTACGGACGCTTAAAATAATTGGAAATCTTACAACACAGAGAAGCGTGGCGTGCCTAGTCCCATCGGCAGCAAACAATGCTGAGATATGTCTGTCACGCCTATCTTATTGGCGCTAGAAACAACATTTCGATAAAGCCGAATGCTCTCTTACTTTTCATCATTTACGGTGCACTCGCAGCGTGCCTTGCCCTGTTGCCCAGTCCCATCGGCAGGAGACAGGGCTGAGCGAAAGGGCTGCATGTCACGTGTATCTCTTTGGCGCTACATGCATCGCTCCAGTAAGCCAGATGTTCTGGCTCACTTTCATCGTGCACGGTGCAGCGGCGGCCCGACCATGCTGAACATATTGGCGCTACTGTTGTGAAGTTTTGTCTGCCTATGCTTGCAACGTGGTTCTGAAGTTTGCTGTGTTTTTGCTTCTAATGCTTCTAATATGTTGCTCTGAAGATTCTTCAGTTACAGTAATTGCCGGCTTTCTGAAGATGGTTTTGAAGTTTGCTTTGTTTTTGCTTCTGATGTGGTTGACAACACTGTGCAGTTTTTCCATGTAATTCTGCTCTGAAGATTCTTCAGTTACAGTAATTGCTGGCTTTCTGAAGATGGTTTTGAAGTCTGCTTTGTTTTTGCTTCTGATGTGGTTGAGAACACTGTGCAGTTTTTCCATGTAATGTTGGTCTGAAGATTGTTTAGTTAGAGTAATTGGCTGCTTTCCGGAGATGTTTCTGAAATTTGATTTGTATTTGCTTCTGATGTGGTTGACAAGATTATGCAGTTTTTGCACGTAATGTTGTTCTGAAGATTGTTCAGTTAGAGTAATTGGCTGATTTTTTAAGTCCAGTCAGCTTAGCAATTGTACGGCCAAGAAACATGCATATGGTTATGAACAATGGTATCCAACATTATCTTACATATCAGCACTAGTTCATACAGATAACTAACGCATTACTGCCGAAAGTACAATTGATGGTGTTGAGCACATCATTCATACGTGTAAGCATGGAAGAACAGGACATAAGAAAGAATGTTACTGACAAAAGCTAGACCCGACAGTGTTGGTGGCCGGCCTTGGCGAGCTCATTGGTGCATTCGACGCGTGTAGGTCTTCATGGCAGCCGGCATTGTCGCATCGATGGCAGGGACCCTGGAGTCTTGGACGCCTTGAGTGCACGCCGATATACGGTGCCTAGCGTAGAACTCGGCCTCGTCGGCGATGCGCGCAGCCTCTTGGACGCGCGCGGCGCAGTTCCAGACCCTACTCCTGGTGTCGCGTTCCACCTCGGCCGCCTGTCGGCGGAGCTCGACGACGCAAGCTGACAGGCGCCTCACCTCTTCCGAGAGGCGGACGACCTCTACGGCTCGCTCCTGCACCATCTCTGCCTCTAGCATCGCCTAGTCTCTTATGGAAGCAAGAACCACCACTGCTTCCTATACGGATAGGCAATACTTGACGCGGCGGTAACGCCTTTTCGTCCTGGGTCTCCTTGGAGTAGGGGCTGCCAAGATGTCTGTGGGAGCGGATGTAGTTACTCCGGTGGGGATTGTTCCTACTTCTAATGCAGCGCACTCGAATTCCTCGGTGGAGGTGGCAGGGGTTAAAGATGCTGCCGGCTCAGGCGAGTGTCCCGGTTGGCTTTCGCGGACGTGCCATATGGATATGGTAGGAATCACCTTGGACGAAGACGCCATGGAGGCGAGGGGAGGGGGGTGAATGGGAGCTGGAGGTACATGAAACTAATTAATGTACCTCTTGTACTCGACGTTTTATTTGGCGTGTATACGGGCTAGATGGTCTGATATATGATGCATATTGTGCTTAGTATGCCAACTAGCCAGCCGCTCGTAGTTACAAGACGCTGCGTGTAAATGAAGACGCCTTGCTGATAGTCGCAAGTACAGAAAATATCACGCCTTTTTATAAGATGTTTCACACGATCAGATGTTCCCTTTACTTTGTTGGATGGTCCGACAGTAGGTACCCTTCAAATGCCACCCCCACCCGCGTGCCACACCCCCACAACCCCCCGCACGCATCGTATTATTCCTGTCCCACTTCCCTCTTATCTACTGTTCTTTGGATGAACAACCTGATGGACGCAAGCCCAGGCGACATGGTGCTTATGGGTGCCATGAACGAGGCTACTACTGCGGCAGATTTTGTAAGTATTCGACCCACGCAGATCTGCTTTCATATCTGGGTACTTAGATGTAGTTTGGCACTTCAAATCTTCTATCCATGGGTGTACTGATGAGGTGTGGCTTTTCATTGTCTCTTTTGAAGCTGCAAACGTTGTGGTCCTTGCTGTCGGTCAGATTCAGGTTTGATCCATCTGACCGTGAAATCATGGAGCATCTCCAGGCCAAGTCTTCTGTCGACGGCGTCAGATCTCACCCTCTTATTCATCACTTCATACCCACCTTAAAGCAGGGCGTATGCTCGACCCATCCCGACAAACTCCTAGGTGATGCAATCCTCCTTCACTGCCATGTCATCTGTGTCCGATGAGCTGCCTCTGATCTTCGATTTACCAGGTTTGAGAATGGACGGTGTGAGCAAATATTTCTTCTACCGCCCTTCGAATGCGTATAGCAAGGGATCGAGGAAGCGTCGCATGATACAGATGGAATGCCTAGCGGGAACTACATGGCACAAGACCGGCAGAAGCTTGGGGATAAAGGTAAACGGCTGGTACGCAGGTTGGAAGAAGGTGTTGGTGCTTCACACCAGGTCGAGCGACGCCAGGTACAACACCAACTGGGTCATGCACCAGTACCACCTCGGAGAGCAAACCGACAAGAAGGTTGGAGAGCTGGTCGCCTGCAAGATCTTCTACAAGACGGAGAGAAGGACCAAGTCAAGGACAGTGCGTTAGTTGCGTACTTCGTCAAGTGCTTATTTCTGTGAAGGACCTTTTGGTATGCTACATCTACTACGAAGGAAGGTTTTCTGTGTGCCTGAAAGTATTGTGGCGCGATCTTTTGGTATGGTCTGTAGTAAGAATGAACGCATTCATATATGAATGAACGAACTTGTATTAAAACCTCCAGTGATAAGCCTATATTGTCATCATCGGATCAGACGGTTGCCTATGTTAAATGGACGAACTTGTATTAAAATGGCACTCGCTGGCATTGCTGTCTCTGTTGCCGGTATCATGCCAGACTTTCTGGCATACAATCATAAACTGGATGTTATGGTTTCTTAGTGACGCCAGACCGGTTGGCATACACTGGAGGTTCAGGTTCGTCGTGCTAAAGTGGCGAGGGTTGCCATGGTCACGCCAAGCCTGTTGGCGTACATAGGTACACCGGATGTTCTGGTCTGTAGGGTTCGAGTGGTTGAGTCGGTCTATTAAAGGCCCCGTATGCTGTAGTCACCCCTACGGCCCCACCCCACAATATGTATCCCATCCCCGGTGTTCACGCTTGCTCTGTGCTAATCCCCACCGCCGTCAATGGACGACGAGGAGAGCAGTGCAAGTGAATCGAAGTTGGTCGAATGCTGGCTGCGCATCGTTGGCCAGCGGTAATCTGATGGGCATGGCGATCTTGCTCGCCAAGCAGAGGTTACAAGTACCGTACAACAGGATGCACTTACCAAGCCTCCATCTACTGTAAGTATTTCAAATCCACCATACTTAAATAAGGGTTCTGTTGGGATTTTTTTACGGCTAAGCTTATCCGGTGTTGTACAAATCTTTCCGTCTAGTTTGGAATGTTTACAACTCATAACTTGCCCGCCTGAACCACCGCGTAGGAAATGGTTCGGGCCACTCTAGAGGCCATAGATCTGGACCATGAACTCGACTTGTTCAAGACGGGTAAGGATCACCCGAAGCCCCTGTCAATGAAAACAATTTATGAGCCCCACGGAGTCGAAGCATCTGCACATCATGTTGACGACTGGATCAACAATGTTCTGAAGTCCGACGCCCAAAGCAACGACATCCCCAAATCGAGGCGAAGCAGTACCGACATAAGTAACCTATGTTTTCGTACTAATACTTGCTCATTGCTGCAAGATCTTATTAAGAACGCTGTCTAACTTGTCTGGACGGTGTGCCGACAGAAGGTTGCTGCAAATTCATCGGCCCAGTTCTCCGTGGAGGAGAAGAAGCGAGGTAGGCGGCTGAGAGACGCGTTTTTTGCTTGGCTCCACAGTATGATGCAGCACAACAGGGCGAAACAGATCTTCATTCATGATGGCCTCTCGGAGTCGCAGTTGAAGGAGTATCTCAGGACAAACCGTCACAAACTGCATCTGCTGCAAATCTGCATATGGATGGAAGCTAACGAGGAGGAGAGGAATCGGATGGGTCCTCAGGCAAGAGGGCTACCATATCCCATGAAAGCCATTAGGTGGGCAATCCTAGAAGGCGCGTCTCCAAATCTGGAGTAGGCGGCGCGATGGTCCTTCCTGTGCAAGCGTACACCGCTATTGGATTCCCCTGAAGAGTGTGCCGCATTTCCTGCCCTTCCCCGGTTTGACGATTAACCATGTAACACTGCAATTCATGATAATGGAGTCACGAATGAATGTGAATGTCTTCTCAAATTTATAGAACAACGTTAGAATACGGTGGATACAGACAGGAGTTAAACGCAACAATGGCTAGTATATTCTGACGACAATACGTAACAGCGTACGTTGATGGTACATGACAGTACCAACCATACTGTTTTTCACTCCAAGATTGTACATGACGCCTCACATGATTCTCCTAATCTTATACCTCGACACCTCTCTTTCGTTCATGACTTGTTGAACCCGTGATTCGAGCTCGATCTTCTCCTCCCTGGCTTTGTTAAGATCTGCAGTGAGCCTATGAACCTGAGCCTGCAGCTTCATCTTCTCCCCCTCCGCATCTCTCCTCATCATACAACCTCCAAAGATCTATCAAAGCTTTCTTCAGACACTCCGGCCATTCTTGGTCAACCCATTCCAAGAAGCCACAGTTGGTGCTGCCCTACACAGTATTTGCACGGATAGATGGATGAGTTACTCTGTCTCGCAGATCAACCAGTACATCACACAGCCAGTTAGTTAGTGTACTCACCAGATCAGCGCATCCTAAAAATCTCTGGCCAGTGTCAGTTCCTTCGAACACGACCAGTCTATGACAGTACGCTCGGTGATGGCATCGCGCACTGTCGTCGACTGCCCGGCCGCAGTATTCCGCGTCGTGGATGGTGTCTATCACCTGCATGAACAGATTAGTAACCAAAACATGTCAATTTATTGAGCGAATGACAAATCAAGATGTGCCAGCGGACCCGAAAGATGCAACTCATGATGTTGAACAGGGAATCGACGTCGAAGTTGTCTGCTCCGCCGTTGTCCGAGCCTCCACCAGCTGAGACCATGGACCGGTTCGTGTGGTCCGAGCTTGGGGATGGAGGCGTGGCGGGGGGGTGTGGGGGGTCGGGGTGGATGGATTGGGGAATGGCTGTCGTAGGCACCGTGTCCGTGCCTTTTATCGTAATCCAGATCCGCCGTACTCCTTGGCGGCGCACATTTCAAATTTTCGGTGAAAACAAGGTCCATTCTGAACGACAACTAATTTGGCGCGGTAGACTAGTCAAATGTCGTTCCCTCTCCTCCCTTACGCATGCATTCAGATGAAGGCCTTAAAATCGGCAAATCCGGAAACCGCCACCTCCAATTGCTTCAACTTCCATTTCACGCGCCCCCGCCCACCCCCACGATATATTCCTTCCCCTTCATTCACTTCCTTGGCCTATTGCCTGCCGCACAACTTCCAACCAAGAGGAACAGACCCTGCGGTTCCGGCTGCACACACGACACTCGCCGTCGTCGGAGCCATGGATGAACCAGGCGGCAGCCGGCCAAGATGGCTAGCGGGCGCCATGTCCGACGATGCGCTCAAGGCGATCGCATCTACCATTGATGTCTTGAACGCCACAAGGCTCACCGCTGGCTGCTCTAGATTCTTCAAGGTTATCGTTAAGCATTCAAGCCAGTTGCCCAAGTTCCTTGGTCTTCCATGCCTCTTCGAGAACGATCATGTCCTAGGGCCCGAACCTACCCCGGGTGTTGGCCGGCGTTGCAACATCATGCCGCTGGACAACCCAACTTTCACGGGCACCTGGATTGCAACAGACGAGGAGGTTCGAGGTTACGATTATTACGCTAGGTCGCTATAATTTCTTGATTTCGCTCACTTGTGCATTGTTTTCATTCGTTCGCAGGTGTGCGTAGACGCGACAGGAGATTGGATGGCGTACATCGAAGAGAACACCGATATCAGGCTACACAATGTGTTCACTGGTGTAACCGTGGGTGTGGAGCCGCTGTCTACGATTGGTTTTGGCCGTACTGACTCGGACCGACGGACCATGCGATACAATTACACTGAAGCAACATTGAATAAGGTGGTGATTACCAGTCCATGAACAAGGTACCAAGGGTACGACAACCAGCATCTCATCGCTGTTTTTGACATAGCGTTGGCTATGAAGGAGCACAGGGAAGGATGGTGCGCGCTAGCCCCCGCACTGTTGTTCCCTGCCAAATACGAAGACGCATTGCGCTCCAGGGACCGGATCTACGCGCTGACAAGCGAGGGGACTTGTTTCGTCTGGCATCCTTACACCTATGGTAAGAGATCGTACTATTAACGTTCCCCTAGGCTGGAGTAACTCATTTTATCTACTTCGCAGGGAATGCACATCCCCCTGTGAAAATCAGTTCGCCATGGCAGGAAGTTCTGCCTCCCGTAGGGCTCACATGGAACCTTGCGAAGGAGCAGCCGACATGGGCAGGCAAAGTCTTCTTGGTCGTCACTTATGGTCAGGTCACAGGGCAAGAAATCGAGAAGCCTTACCTGGATCGGACCCTGACCGTCTACACAGGTTCGGGCGATCCTCAAAAACTATGGCATGATAATCTAATTTCATCATCATCCCCTGGTTCAGCATTGACCACTTTTGTGAACTCGTAGGGTTGCGTTGCTTGGTCTTTAGCTTGGACGGCGGCGACCATAACGTACGTGATGCTGCATGGGCACCCAGGAACACTCTCGGTGAGCACTCGATCTTCGTTGGGGACAGCCACCCACTAATGATGAAGGTGGGACCAAACATGCAAGATGCCGACGGCCTGCCGTTCCTGAAGACGGGTTGTGTTTTCAGTGCCCACAGGCGGCTTGGAGGAGGAGCGGGTAACCGTATCCCTGACCTGTGCCGCTTCAGCTTTGATGGGGCTCCTGCATTAGGTACCGTTCTCAGAAGCTGTGAGGCCTCATCTAGAAACCCGCCTATGTGGATGCTCCTGTCCATGGACAACATGTGGGACTGGAACATACCAGAGGATGAAGAGGAGGCAATGGATTTGTTAGGGAACGTTGCATGGGAAACAAAAATTTTCCTACGCACACACAAGAGCTATCCATGGTGATGAGCATCTACGAGAGGGAGAGTGAATCTACATACCCTTGTAGATCGCTAAGCGGAAGCGTTAAGAAACGCGGTTGATGTAGTCGAACGTCTCCGCGATCCAAATCGCAAGTCGTCCCTCGATCCGATCACGAACTAGTGCCGAACGGACGGCACCTCCGCGTTCAACACACGTACGGCTTGATGACGCCTTCACCTCCTCGATCCAGCGAGCGATGGTGAAGTAGTAGATGAGTTTCGGCAGCACGACGGCGTGGTGATGGTGGTGAGGAACAATCTCTGCAGGGCTTCGCCAAGCACTACAGAGATTATGACGGGAGAACTAGAGGGTTAGGGTTGCCGACACACGGCTTGGGAAATCTTAATGTGTCCCGTGTGCTAGCCCTGCCCCTCTATTTATATGTTGTGTCTTGGGGTCTAAACTTGGAGTAAAAGCCTCCTCCAGGTCGGTTTTGCCCGCACAAGGTCGGTTTGGCCCGCAGGGAAAGAGTCCAACTCGGATCCCTGCAGTACCGCGCACAAGCGGTAGTACCGCTCACGAGCGGTAGTACCGCTTGAGCGGTAGTACCACTTCACAGCGGTAGTACTGCCTTACCAGCGGTAGTACCGCTTAAGGCAGTAGCAAAACTTCCTTTTGCACTTTCCAATACCTCGTGGGTTTTACCCCTTTGGCCTATATAAAGTGTTGTTGCACCCGAACACTTCGGTAAACATCCGGAACCTCTTCCGGTGAATTCCGGAACCCTTCCGAAGATCACAACACTATTATCACATATATTAATCTTTACCTCCGGACTCTTCCAGAGACCCTCGTCATGTCCGGGATCTTATCCGGGACTCCGAACAACCTTCGGTCACCAACAAAATAACTCAACTATACTAATCGTCACCAAACG
Source organism: Elymus sibiricus (assembly GCA_039707655.1). Lineage (NCBI taxonomy): Eukaryota > Viridiplantae > Streptophyta > Magnoliopsida > Poales > Poaceae > Elymus > Elymus sibiricus. The sequence goes on from CM077676.1 coordinate 375,163,866, forward strand.
TTAAGTGTGTAGACCCTGCGGGTTCGAGAACTATGTAGACATGACCGAGACACCTCTACGATCAATAAGCAATAGCGGGACCTGGATGCCCATATTGGCTCCTACATATTCTATGAAGATCTTTATCGGTCGAACCTCTATGTCAAGGATTCAGTTAATCCCGTATGCTGTTCCCTTTGTTCTTCAGTATGTTACTTGCCCGAGATTCGATCGTCGGTATCTCTATACCTAGTTCAATCTCGTTACTGGCAAGTCTCTTTACTCGTTCCGTAATACAAGATCTCGTGGCTAACACTTTAGTCACATTGCTTGCAAGGCTCATTGTGATGTTGTATTACCGAGTGGGCCCTGAGATACCTCTCCGTCACACGGAGTAACAAATCCCAGTCTTGATCCATGCCAACCCAACAGACACCCTCGGAGATACCTGTAGAGCACCTTTATAGTCACCCAGTTACGTTGCGATGTTTGATACACACAAGGTACTCCTCCGATGTCAGGGAGTTGCATGATCTCATGGTCATAGGAACAGATACTTGACATGCAGAAAACAATAGCAATAAACTGACACGATCATATGCTACGTTTATAGTTTGGGTCTTGTCCATCACATCATTCTCCTAATGATGTGATCCCGTTATCAAATGACATCTCATGTCCATGGCTAGGAAACCTTCACCATCTTTTGATCAACGAGCTAGTCAACTAGAGGCTTACTAGGGACACAGTGTTGTCTATGTACCCACTCATGTATTTGAGTTTCCAATCAATACAATTATAGCATGGATAATAAACGATTATCATGAACAAGGAAATATAATAATAACCAATTTATTATTGCCTCTAGGGCATATTTCCAACAGTCTCCCACTTGCACTAGAGTCAATAATCTAGTTCACATCACTATGTGATTTACATTGTAATGAATCGAACACCCATGCAATTCTGGTGTTGTTCATGTTTAGCCCTTGGAAGAGGTTTAGTCATCGGATCTGCAACATTCAGATCCGTGTGTACTTTGCAAATATTTATGTCGTCCTCCTTGATGTAATCGCGGATGGAATTGGAATGTCGCTTTATGTGTCTGGTCCTCTTGTGAAATCTTGGTTCCTTGGCTAGAGCAATGGCACCAGTATTATCACAAAACAGAGTTATTGGGTTAAGCGCACTAGGCACTACTCCAAGATCTGTCATGAACTCCTTCATCCAGACACCTTCCTTCGCCGCCTCCGAGGCAGCGATGTACTCCGCTTCGCATGTAGAATCAGCTACCACGCTTTGCTTGGAACTGCACCAGCTAACCGCACCCCCATTAAGAATAAATACGTATCCGGTTTGTGACTTAGAGTCATCCGGATCAGTGTCAAAGCTTGCATCGACGTAACCCTTTACGACGAGCTCTTGATCACCTCCATAAACGAGAAACATGTCCTTAGTCCTTTTCAGGTACTTCAGGATATTCTTGACCGCCGTCCAGTGTTCCATTCCTGGATCACTTTGAAACCTTCCGACCATACTAATGGCAAGGCTGACATCGGGTCTTGTGCACAGCATTGCATACATGATAGAGCCTATGGCCGAAGCATAGGGGATGACACTCATCTTTTCTCTATCTCCTGCAGTCACTGGGCATTGAGTCTTACTCAACTTCACACCTTGCAATACAGGCAAGAACCCCTTCTTGGACTGATCCATTTTGAACTTCTTCAAAACTTTGTCAAGGTATGTGCTTTGTGAAAGTCCTATTAAGCGTCTCGATCTATCTCTATAGATCTTGATGCCTAATATGAAAGCAGCTTCTCCTAGGTCCTTCATTGAAAAACTCTTGTTCAAATATTCCTTCACGCTTTCCAACATTTCTATATTGTTTCTAATCAGTAATATGTCATCCACATATAATATTAGAAACGCTATAGAGCTCCCACTCACTTTCTTGTAAATACAAGCTTCTCCGTAAACTTGTATAAACTCGAACGCTTTGATCACCTCATCAAAGCGAAGATTCCAACTCCGAGATGCTTGCTCCAGTCCATAAATGGATCGCTGGAGTTTGCAAACTTTGTCAGCATTCTCTGGATCGACAAAACCTTCTGGTTGCATCATATACAACTCTTCCTTAAGGAAACCGTTAAGGAACGCTGTTTTGACATCCATCTGCCAAATTTCATAATCGAAAAAGGCAGCTATTGCTAACATGATTCTGACGGACTTAAGCATCGCTACGGGTGAGAAGGTCTCATCGTAGTCAACTCCTTGAACTTGTGAAAAACCTTTTGCCACAAGTCGAGCTTTATAGACGGTGACATTACCGTCCGCGTCCGTCTTCCTCTTAAAGATCCATTTGTTCTGAATGGCCTTACGCCCTTCAGGTAATACTTCCAAAGTCCATACTTTGTTTTCATACATGGATCCCATCTCGGACTTCATGGCCTCTAACCATTTCTCGGAATCCGGGCCCATCATCGCTTCTCCATAGCTCGTAGGTTCATCGTTGTCCAACAACATGACTTCTAAGACAGGGTTGCCGTACCACTCAGGAGCAGTACGCGTCCTTGTCGACCTACGAGGTTCGATAGTAACTTGATCCAAAGCTTCATGATCATTATCATTAACTTCCTCTTCAGCTGATGTAGGCTCCACAGAAACAACTTTCTGCGCTGCGCTACTCTCAGGTTGAAGTAAAGGTTCAACAACCTCATCAAGTTCTATCTTCCTCCCACTCAATTCTTTCGAGAGAAACTCTTTCTCAAGAAATGTTCCGTTTTTAGCGACAAACACTTTGCCTTCGGATCTGAGGTAGAAGGTATACCCAACTGTCTCTTTTGGGTATCCTATGAAGACGCATTTCTCCGCTTTGGGTTCCAGCTTTTCAGGCTGAAGCTTTTTGACATAAGCATCACATCCCCAAACTTTAAGAAACGACAGCTTTGGCTTCTTGCCAAACCAAAGCTCATATGGCGTCGTCTCAACGGATTTCGATGGTGCCCTATTTAAAGTGAATGCAGCTGTCTCTAATGCATAACCCCAAAACGATAGTGGCAAATCGGCAAGAGACATCATAGATCGCACCATATCCAATAAGGTTCGATTACGACGTTCGGACACACCATTACGCTGTGGTGTTCCAGGCGGTGTCAGTTGTGAAACAATTCCACATTGTCTTAAGTGACTGCCAAACTCATAACTCAGATATTCTCCTCCTCGATCAGATCATAGGAATTTAATCTTCTTGTTACGATGATTCTCAACTTCACTCTGAAATTGTTTGAACTTTTCAAATGTTTCAGACTTGTGTTTCATTAAGTAAATATACCCATATCTACTTAAGTCCTCAGTGAAGGTGAGAAAGTAACGATAACCACCGCGCGCCTCAATACTCATCGGACCGCACACATCAGTATGTATGATTTCCAATAAGTCACTTGCCCGTTCCATTGTACCAGAGAACGGCGTTTTAGTCATCTTGCCCATGAGGCATGGCTCACATGTGTCAAGTGATTCAAAATCAAGTGACTCCAAAAGTCCATCAGCATGGAGCTTCCTCTTGCGTTTTACGCCAATATGACCTAAACGGCAGTGCCACAAGAAAGTGGTATTATCATTATCAATTCTACATCTTTTGGCATCAATGTTATGAACATGTGTATCATTACTATCGAGATTCAATAAGAATAAACCCCTCACATTGGGTGCATGACCATAAAAGATATTACTCATATAAATAGAACAACCATTATTCTCTGATTTAAATGAGTAACCGTCTCGCAATAAACAAGATCCAGATATAATGTTCATGCTTAACGCAGGCACCAAATAACATTTATTCAGGTTCATCACTAATCCCGATGGTAATCGAAGAGCGAGCGTGCCGACGGCGATCACATCAACCTTGGAACCATTTCCCACGCGCATCGTCACTTCGTCCTTTGCCAGCCTCCGTCTATTCCGCAGTTCCTGTTTTGAGTTGCAAATATGAGCAACCGCACCGGTATCAAATACCCAGGCACTACAACAAGAGTTGGTAAGGTACACATCAATAACATGTATATCATATATACCTTGTTTGTTGTTGGCCGCCTTCTTGTCAGCCAAATACTTGGGGCAGTTCCGCTTCCAGTGTCCAGTTCCCTTGCAATGAAAACACACAGTTTCTGGTTTGGGTCCAGCCTTGGGTTTCTTCATGAGAGGAGCAACTGCTTTGCCACTCTTCTTGGAGTTACCCTTCTTACCCTTGTCATTTTTCTTGAAACTAGTGGTTTTATTGACCATCAACACTTGATGCTCCTTCTGAATTTCAGACTCAGCGGCTTTCAGCATCGCAAACAGCTCGGCGACTGACTTGTTCATCCCGTGCATGTTATAGTTCAACACGAAGCTCTTGTAGCTAGGTGGCAATGATTGAAGAACTCTGTCAGTGATAGCCTCTGGCGGAAGGGGCATCCCCAATTCAGCCAGACGGGTGGAGTACCCAGACATTCTGAGTACGTGATCACTGATAGACCCGTTCTCCTCCATCTTGCAAGCATAGAACTTATCGGAGATCTCATATCTCTCGATCCGGGCATTCTTCTGAAAGATAAACTTCAACTCCTGGAACATCTCATATGCTCCATGACGTTCAAAACGTCTTTGAAGTCCTGGTTCTAAGCCATACAATATTGCACATTGAACTATTGAGTAATCTTCAGAACGAGCCTGCCAGGCGTTCACAACGTCTAGAGACTCAACTGGAGCGGGTGGATCACCAAGCGGTGCATCAAGGACATAAGCCTTCTGGGAAGCCGTAAGGATAATCCTTAGATTACGGGCCCAGTCCACAAAGTTACTTCCATCATCTTTCAACTTAGCTTTCTCTAGGAACGCGTTAAAATTCAGGGGTGCTACTGCGCGAGCCATGATCTACTACATAAATATAGCAAAGACAACTTAGACTATTGTTCTAGATAATGAGTTTAGTTAATCATATTACTTAAAAACTCCCACTCAAATTGACATCCCTCCGATCATTCGAGTGTAACATGATCCAAATCCACCAACTCAAGTCCGATCATCATGTGAGTTGAGGTGGTTTCAATGGTGAACATCTTCATGTTGATCATATCTACTATATGACTCATGTTCGACCTTTCGGTCTCTTGTGTTCCGAGGCCATGTCTGTACATGCTAGGCTCGTCAAGTTTAACCCGAGTGTTCCGCTTGTGCAACACTGGCTTGCACCCGTTGTATGTGAACGTAGAGTCTATCACACCCGATCATCACGTGGTGTCTCGAAACGACGAACTTTCGCAACGGTGCACACTCGGGGAGAACACAATTTTATCTTGAAATTTAAGTGAGGGATCACCTTATAATGCTACCGTCGTCCTAAGAAAAATAAGATGCATAAAAGGATTAACATCACATGCAAATCATAAGTGACATGATATGGCCATGAACTTGTGCTTTTGATCTCCATCTCCAAAGCACCGGCATGATCTCCATTGTCACCGGCATGACACCATGATCTCCATCATCTTGATCTCCATCAACGTGTCGCCATGAGGTTGTCGCGCCGACTGTTGCTTCCACGACTATTGCTAACTCATAGCGATAAAGTAAAGCAAAACAGCGAAAATAATTAAAGACAACTCTATGGCTCCTGCCAGTTGCCGTACTCATCGACATGCAAGTCGTGATATTCTATACAACACATGATCATCTCATACATCACATATATCTCATCATGTAATTGGCCATATCACATCACAACATACCCTGCAAAAACAAGTTAGACGTCCTCTAATTGTTGTTGCAAGTTTTACGTGGCTGCTACGGGTTTGCAAGAACCGTTCTTACCTACGCAAAACCACAACGTGGTGTAGTGATTGCTTTTTGATCTTCTAAAAGAACCCTCTTCATTGAAATCGATTCAACTAAAGTGAGAGAGACAGACACCCGCTAGCCATCTTTATGCAACGAAGTTACATGTCAGTTGAAGGAATCGGTCTCTCGTAAGCGTACGAGTAATGTTGGTCCGGGCCGCTTCATCTCACAATACCGCCGAATCAAATATCAACTAGTAACGGCAAGCAATATGTATACACCCACGCCCACAACTCGTTTGTGTTCTACTCGAGATCTCATCTACGCATAGACCTAGCTCAGATGCCACTGTTAGGGAACGTTGCATGGGAAACAAAAACTTTCCTACGCACACACAAGATTTATCCATGGTGATGAGCATCTACGAGAGGGAGAGTGAATCAACATACCCTTGTAGATCGCTAAGCGGAAGCGTTAAGAAACGCGGTTGATGTAGTCGAACGTCTCCGCGATCCAAATCGCAAGTCGTCCCTCGATCCGATCACGAACTAGTGCCGAACGGACGGCACCTCCGCGTTCAACACACGTACGGCTTGATGACACCTTCACCTCCTCGATCCAGCGAGCGATGGTGAAGTAGTAGATGAGTTCCGGCAGCACGACGGCATGGTGATGGTGGTGAGAAACAATCTCTGCAGGGCTTCGTCAAGCACTACAGAGATTATGACGGGAGAACTAGAGGGTTAGGGTTGCCGACACATGGCTTGGGAAATCTTAATGTGTCCCGTGTGCTAGCCCTGCCCCTCTATTTATATGTTGAGCCTTGGGGTCTAAACTTGGAGTAAAAGCCTCCTCCAAGTTGGTTTTGCCCGCACAAGGTCGGTTTGGCCCGCAGGGAAAGAGTCCAACTCGGATCCCTGCAGTACCGCACACAAGCGGTAGTACCGCTCACGAGCGGTAGTACCGCCTGAGCGGTAGTACCACTTCACAGCGGTAGTACCGCTTACGCGGTAGTACTGCCTTACCAGCGGTAGTACCGCTTAAGGCAGCAGCAAAACTTCCTTTTGCACTTTCCAATACCTCGTGGGTTTTACCCCTTTGGCCTATATAAAGTGTTGCTGCACCCGAACACTTCGGTAAACATCCGGAACCTCTTCCGGTGAATTCCGGAACCCTTCCGAAGATCACAACACTATTATCACATATATTAATCTTTACCTCCGGACTCTTCCGGAGACCCTCGTCATGTCCGGGATCTTATCCGGGACTCCGAACAACCTTCGGTCACCAACAAAATAACTCAACTATACTAATCGTCACCAAACGTTAAGTGTGTAGACCCTGCGGGTTCGAGAACTATGTAGACATGACCGAGACACCTCTACGATCAATAACCAATAGCGGGACCTGGATGCCCATATTGGCTCCTACATATTCTACGAAGATCTTTATCGGTCGAACCTCTATGTCAAGGATTCAGTTAATCCCGTATGCTGTTCCCTTTGTTCTTCGGTATGTTACTTGCCCGAGATTCGATCGTCGGTATCTCTATACCTAGTTCAATCTCGTTACTGGCAAGTCTCTTTACTCGTTCCGTAATACAAGATCTCGTGGCTAACACTTTAGTCACATTGCTTGCAAGGCTCATTGTGATGTTGTATTACCGAGTGGGCCCTGTGATACCTCTCCGTCACACGGAGTAACAAATCCCAGTCTTGATCCATGCCAACCCAACAGACACCCTCGGAGATACCTGTAGAGCACCTTTATAGTCACCCAGTTACGTTGCGATGTTTGATACACACAAGGTACTCCTCCGATGTCAGGGAGTTGCATGATCTCATGGTCATAGGAACAGATACTTGACATGCAAAAAACAATAGCAATAAACTGACACGATCATATGCTACGTTTATAGTTTGGGTCTTGTCCATCACATCATTCTCCTAATGATGTGATCCCGTTATCAAATGACATCTCATGTCCATGGCTAGGAAACCTTCACCATCTTTTGATCAACGAGCTAGTCAACTAGAGGCTTACTAGGGACACAGTGTTGTCTATGTACCCACACATGTATTTGAGTTTCCAATCAATACAATTATAGCATGGATAATAAACGATTATCATGAACAAGGAAATATAATAATAACCAATTTATTATTGCCTCTAGGGCATATTTCCAACAGGATTATTTCCACAACACGTGAATGTGGTGATGAGTTCTAGTAATGTTGCTGTCGAAGAAAATCTAGTTCTGTCAGTAGTAATGTTGTTGTCGAACAAAATCTAGTTTGATCTTTATTCGTCCTCCTGTTTATTCATCTACCTGTTTAATCTTTCATTAGTAATGTTGTTGTTTAATCGTCCTCCTGTTTAGTCATTCAGTAGTAATGTTGCTGTCGAACAAAATCTAGTTATGTCACAGTTTGTTTTCTGAACGAACCTGAAGTTACTGCCTCTTATGTTTACTTTTCATTGCGGACGATTGACTAAATTTTGATAAAGTAGGTGTGATTCCATAAAATATTACATTTCGCATCAGAACGATAAGAAAGATGATAAATGTACCAACTAAGTACACAACAGTTGGCCTGCGTAGTTAATCAGATGACTGAAGACTAAATATGCCGGAATGTCTTGTACGAATCGGCTAGCCAGTTGTAGTTCTCCATACGTCGCTTCTTCCTTTCTTGCCTTGCGATCTCTTCGAGCTCTTGTGCCGCCTTCGCCTCACGTTCCTGCTTGAGGCGCTCAGATTGACAGGCCTCCATTTTCCGACGCCATGAAGCTTCAAATTCTCTATCTCTTACCTCCTGTTCCTTGCGAAGTTCCTCGTCGAAGACTTTCCAAGCTTGGTCCAATGTGTCTGGACCATACAACGAGCACCACCGAGTTATGTCTTGGCAATGCTCGCACCACACCGGATCTGGCACCCGCGGTGTTGTCTGACCCGGACGCCATATCGCTAGCGGCAATGGGGGAGGATGGACCGCCCGCATCCAGGTGTCTGCGGGCTTCTTACGGAGTACAAAACGGGCTATGCTGGTAAGCAGATAATCGTCGTACACCTCTGGGCCATCGATCCATTGCAAAAGTAGCAACACGGCTGACTCTGCAATGAAGACACGAACTCTGCTAACAGGAAACCTTGCTTCCATAGATCCTGTTGGATGAAATAAGCAGGAATACACCTCCCAATGTCCACAACAGTAGTACACACGTCCGGCTATATCTGGATGCATCGATTGGAATATGAATGCTGGGTCGCCGCAGCAGCATAGAGGAACTGGTAGCCTAGGTGGAACAGGAGCATCTTTGGAAGCAACAGTAGGGTACTTACCCTTGCTCTTCTTCGCGAGGGCACGAAGGCTGTTGAACTCATTCCAGTCCACACGCCGCTCTGTAAAATAGCTGTTATGACAGATCTAACAAGGTGGTAAACATGAACTAGGATCTGAAAGCATGGATAATCACCTCCAAGAACCATGGCCATGCCTATCCTGCGAAGACCTGCCGCTCTTGCGGCGGCTTGGGTAGAGGGGATGTAGATTTGAAATACAGAGGGAGGGAAGGGATGCTATTATAGTGTTGTGAACGCGCCACGTGAGTGGGCAAAACTCAATGCAGGTAGATACATCAGACGCACCGGTGTAACGTGCTAGATGGTTCTGATGGGCTCTCGTAAACCGGACGGCCCGAAAAAGCGGAAGGCTGGGCATGGGCTATTGGCTTAGCGGGCAATGGGACGATGGGGAGACTACTCCCCACATCAGCTGGCATGTCGCGTATTGCCATAAGCACCAACATCCCCTAAATCCCTCTCCCTTGCCGGCGGCCTGTCCCTCGTCGGCGGTCGGGGCGGCCAGTCGGACCTGTCAACTGAAACGGCCAATCAACGTCCGGGGGTCGACGCGTACATAGCCAATAGGAACCACTTGTCGAGAACGTTGCACTGCCTGTCCTTGACGGCTTTGGGTTTTGTCATGCCAGACCAAGTTAGTGCAGTACTCGTCCCTCGGGTTCATCCACCCACTGTATTGGACTCACGGACGTTGGGATGCATTTTCTGAAGCTTATAATCTTCATTCGCAGTGTGCCAACTGTTTGGACAACAGAGGAGTGTGCGGTGATGCCAAAATGGAGCACATCTTCTATCTGACACTGCCGGAGGGATTCAGGTTTTGGACGGTAAGTTCAGGGCAACCTTTGCAATAGCAGTGTTTGCATGTTCGACATGATGTGCTAGACGTATTCATTGATTGTTATGTAATGCAATAGTACTGTTAGGGAAAACTTTGCAGTACCAATGCCTCTGTTAACCATTTTCGTTGCACGCAGTACATCCCTTGCTTTGCTAGGACACCTCTCCTGAGGAAGCTTCGGGTTCGGAAAGATCAGTGTACTAGAGTTAGGATGTTGCTGAAAACAGAACATGGGTTCCTGTGGGGATGTTGGCTGAAAAACTCAAAAGGATGATGCGATATTGATGGAGAGGATGGTGCGTGGGATGACTTTTGCAACACTTATGCCCTCATAACAGGTGATAAAATGATCCTCGATCTACAGAGCTTAGTCATGGGAGACCATGGTGTTACCATCCCTATCACCTTACACCCCGATTGCATTCCGTGCTTGCATCCAAGTTAGTAATGGTTGATTTAGAATTTGTTATCATCGTGTTAGCTGGCTCTTTCACCTGACTACGCGGTACTTACAAAGCAATCTTACGCAGGTTATTACCAAGTAAGCATGTTAACACAAACTTTAATTGGGGCCCTGAGGTTTACTGATGGCACAACTGGAGTTTCGTGGCAAGCATTGGGCCATGTAGTACGTTTTGTTGATCGGCTTGGGTCTCTGGTGGCTCGCCACAGAGCTGGGACGGCTCAAGGCAAATGTGTGCCACTCCTGCACTCGTTAAGAGATTCAAACTTGGAAAAGAAGCGAATGGTAGGTAGTAATATATGTTCTGTATGAAGCTGATCATGGTTGTTTAAATTTTGTTGCACGCAGAGTGGTGACATGTTTTTTGTGTTGCAACAGAGTCTGCCCGGTATAATTGTTCCACCCCAATTGCCCCAGAGCGGTGACATGGTGCTAGCGCTTGGTAAGAACATTAAGGTCATGTCAAACTACTCCACGTCATGTACAGATGGACGCCTTCTCGTTAATGGGTGGCGCCACATCATGCCGTTCCGTTCAAGCTGGGCAAGCGGGGACAAGGTTGCTTTCATGCTCTACCATGGCGATCGATGGACTCTCCTATTCATTCACCCAATTCCGGCAGCTGATCTTCTTGCTAGCAATGTCCTAATATGCTAACTCTGATGTTTTTCTCATCAAGCTGGACATCCTTGTACTGTTGTCTCGTTCTCGTAAGTGAGTGTGCTGGCAGGTATGCCATTTCTCCAAACGATGACCGTGATTACTTAAGTATTAACAAAACATCAGTCACCATAAGGAAATCCAACAGGGTGCAGAATAGAAGGTAACATTTGAAGCTAACATTCAGCCACAGTGCGATTCTAAACAACAGAAGATGCATAGTTCAACATCTACGTACCTCAGCAGAGTACGATACTAAAAGGGGGGACACAATCTGAAAGTTACCAAACTTAAGTACACGTAGTGATCTTCGTGATCACATACCATGGGAGCTTCAACCAGTGATGGGTTGAATACCGTGACCTCCCAATAATCAGGCCAAACAACATCGAAATGTAGATGTAGCCGAGAGACACCTTTGTGTCCTTCACAAAATGAAGCCATCCCTCGCTGAGGAACATCTTTTCACCTGAAGATCGCAGCTTCACTAACCAGGAGCAGCTTCTGCCAACACGAAGGTTAACGGTATTGTCAGCCCAGTGGGAACCAGGGTACCACGGCCCGTCTGCCTCTGGCCCAGAGGACCGCGCTCGGGGCGGCCCATGAGAGTGGCCCTACCGAGGCCGCTTGGAGGAAGCCGCCTCGCGAGGGGCGAGCCTCACGAGGCCCCTCGCCGCCAGGTCAGACCCTGCCAAGGCCGCCAAGCGCCAGGATGCCTCGCGAGGCCTCCTCATGAAGCAGATCGTACGGCGCTGGCCGCAGGGCCTTGCGCCCAGCACATGGGTGACGTTCTGCTGTCAGGATAAGGACAGCGGGGCATGGCCAAGCCCAGCTTCCATTCTGGTGATAAGGGAGCAGTGGCATCTGCCTCCCCCAAAGCGAGTCCCAAAGGTTTTCCTCTTTGGTGATAGAAGATCAGGACGGATCGGCACGCCAGGACGGAGGTCATCGCCAAACCCACCGAGACGTCACGAGGAGCTGCTTTATCAGGCGGAGACCGCCTTTAGTCAGGATAAGCCTATGCTCCTGTCCCCCCTTTGAATTGCCGCCCTGTGGCTACCCTTTCCCGCTCATATTTTCGAGGAAGAGGACCAAGGCACTACAAAAGGGACAGGGCCGCCTCCATGTAAGGGGATCGACTCATTTTCTCCCCCACACCTCTTTTACCTCGAGCACAAGCTCTTCATCATAGAGCAATCCAACACAGGCAGGAGTAGGGTATTACACCGCACGGTGGCCCGAACCTGGGTAGCTCGCGCGTCCCCTTCGTGTCCGATGAGAGCCAGCGAGTCCGTCGTGTTCCCCCCGTAGTTGCCGTCGTGTCGTAGGTTGCCAAGCAAAGTCCCCTAGAGTTCGAATCCTAAGTTCTTGGAGAAGTTTCTTGGATGCAGATCCTAGACTCCGACATTTGGCGCGCCAGGTAGGGGGGCTTGCCGTCTTCGCGCCTTCGACCTCGATGCCAGCATCGACATGGACGCTGCCGCCGCTCGCCGGGAACGCGCTGCGTGCCGCGCCGCTGTCAGGGTCCCCGCGGCGCCCACCGCCCGCGGTGCCCCTAGGCGGCGCCCTCGAGCCGCCACCGAGCCCGTTGGGGAGCGGGTGGCCTCTTCTGCCGACCCGTCGGTGAACGAGCAGGCGCACGGCCGCTCTGCCGCCACCTCCTCGCTCGCGCGTCGCGACCCTCCTGCTCCGCACGCCGCGCTGCTCATGGCGCAAGAGCTGCTGCGCTACCGCCCCACCGAGGACGGCTACGACGCCTGGCTCGGGCGCATCACCGAGCTCGTCGACACCGCGCGCGATGGCCAGGCGCCCTCCCGCTCCCTGCATGCTCCGCCGTCCTATGCCGACCAGGCCGGGCGTGGTGCTCCTCCTCCTCCTCCTCCGGACCGCGACGTGGCCGAGCGCTGCCCCGCCACGCGAGCCCCGGAGCCGTCCCGCGGCTCGCTCGCGCCAGGCGGCGATGACGACAGCTGCCAGATCATCCACCGCGAGCCCCAGGACGCGCACGTGGGCCTCGAGAAGGCGTGCGACCGCCAGGACCGCGTCCTCCACGACGTCGCCATGGTCGGGCGCCAGAACCGCGCGGCCCTCGACGGTGGAGCCGTCACTAACGGGGGCTACCTGGCCCTCGCTCCCGAGCTGCGCCGCATGGTGTGGCCCGACAAGTTCAAGCCAGAGCTCCCTCAGCGCTACGACGGCAGCGCCAACCCCACGGAGTTCCTCCTGCTCTACACCATCAGCATCCAGGCCGCGAGGGGGGACGACCGGGTCATGGCGAACTGGTTCCCCATGGCCCTCAAGGACGCTGCGCGCTCGTGGCTCATGAACCTCCCAGAGGCGTCCATCTCTTCGTGGGAGGACCTGTGCAAGCAGTTCGTCGCCAACTTCAAGGGCACGAGCGACCGCGCCCTCACGCTCAACGACCTGCGGAACGTGCGCCAGCGCCCTGGTGTCGGTATCAAATCCGGCATATCTCGTAGTAGGGGTCCTAAGCTAGGCGTCTTGGAGCGATGGTAACATGGACACAGAGTTTTACCCAGGTTCGGGTCCTCTCGAAGAGGTAATACCCTACGTCCTGCTTTTGATTGTATTGATATGGGGTATAGTACAGAGTACATGTGGCTACCACGAGATTGTTCTAATGAATATGAGTTCATCTATTGACTAGCCTGGCCTCGGTTTATATATGCACCGGAGGCCTAGGGTTTAGGAGAGTCCTCGTCTTGGGCGCCAAGTCATGTGGAATCTTCCTTGTATGGGTCATGGGCTGCCCAAAGTGGCCCATTAGTGAACCGCCATGGGGGGTCCTCGGCTCAACCCACCTGGTCGGGAGACGATGTGGTGAGTACCCCCTAGTCCAGGACACCATCAGTAGCCCCCTGAACCGGTGTTCAAGTTGGGGACGCTCCTCGGTTCTTCCGAACTATTCTTCGTCTTCGGTCGTCGGTCTTGAAAACTGGTTCAACAAATCTTCCCATCTCTGATCTTGAGAATCGCCGAGGTGTATCCGAAGAGTTCATACGTCGGGCATCCGAGGAGTTTGTACGTCGGGCGTCCGAGGAGCCCCTTTAAATTCTTGGCCTTTATCAATGCCTTGTTACTTAACGCCACACCTCGGGTTCAAAGTTCTTCCCGTGCGGCGGTGTCTTCTTGCAACCGAGCTCGAACGCCGGACTGCATAAGGGGTGTCTTTTGCAGCCGAGCTCCAACGCCGGTCTACATCCGAGGTACATTTTAGCAGCCGAGCTCCAACGCCAGTCTGTATCCGAGGTGTCTTTTTGCAGCCGAGCTCCAACGACGGTCTGCATCCGAGGTGTCATAGATTACCTCGGTTTTAAAAAAGTTGAAGGAGTTCAACCGAGCTTAATACCGAAAAAGTTCTCTATGGAGCCAGCCACTCGCAGCCGAGCTTTATGCCGAACTGCTTCTGAGGTGGTGCACCACCTCGGTCGTGAGCTGGTTTTTTATGGATTGGTGCAATTTATTCTCTGCCGAGATGTATAGCCAGTAGCCCTCAAGGTGTGTGTTGGCCTAAAATCCGAGATGCACCTGAAGGATAACATAAAACCGCTGATCCCAGTAGCCCCTGAGACTCAGGTCGATTCGCGAAATCGTCCTGAGGATCAACTCCTAGCTCAACAGCATACTTAGAAACATAAACGCGGTGTGTATAGTTCTCGAGAGTCAGGTTGGGTGCGGCCGACCAACCTGAGGATCATAATCTCCGCGGAAACTGTTTTGCACTTTTTTTTATTGTCTGCATTGAATAGGCAATGCAGTAGCCCCCGAGACACTAGTCAGGTGGCAACACCAGATCAGGGGATCGATGTAACCTGTTGATGGCTTGTACGTGAGAAGCACGAAGCCCAGTAGCCCCCGAGCCATAATTTGGGCAAGGGTGGCCGAATTAAGGATCAATATCCGGAGTAAAGTGATTTTAATCATAATTTATGTGTAATGATCCTATGTATCCAAGTACTTTACATCATTAATGCTCGGATCCGCATTGTACAAAACTTTGTTGACCGACCATCGGCTTCAACCTCCTCGGCCAGTAGCCGAGGAGTGTTTGTCCTACTTTATAAAGCCGTTATAAGGGCAAAGATTTACGGCAAATAAGGCAATCCGGCCATATGGTTTTATAAACAAAGGTACACGGAGAGATATGTTATAAAACATCTTCTGAGAAAAATAGTTCCGTTATAGGTTCCTTTTCTCAGGTCATCATGCTAAGCAGGATGGTGTAACTTCACCTCCAATCTAAGTGGGAGAAAATAGTGAAGATTAATTCGGGAGAAATTTCCGAAGTATGCGGCTTAAAAAAAACCGAGATTTTCACTTCTGTCGTTGCCGACTAACTATATTTGTGAGATCGCTAGCTTTCGGCTTCACCCAGTCTGAGGTAATAACCCGGATAACCCGGTAGTATAAATCACAGAGGTGCTCCCTTTACCCCCTAGCCGAACAATCGGGAACATAGGGGGTAAGCACAGGAGCCAGGCAACCCAGCTTGGCCAGATCTTAAGTCAAATTGATGCATATTGTGGCTTTATAACGATTTATGGGAAGGCAGCGTTCGTATTTTAAATACAAATGCTATATGTTATTTTGACTCCGTGGCGACTGCTTATAATTTGAAAGTGGCCCATCGTCGGCTTCCCCCCCTCTGTAGATGCTATGCAGGGTGTTTCCACAATAACAAGACAACCCTTAGCCGACGTCTCGGTGCCCGGAGGCGGTTGTGTTAGCGGAAACGAGGCAATCAGATATGCAGGCTTTATAACTTTCACTTAGTCATAGGAGCTTAACGTTGGGAGGCCAGTTACTAGCCCCCGGTAGTGTTCGGTGTCAGCCGAGGACAAACCGTTAGCACTTCGGCCCACTGTATGAAAGGAACATCGTTTAACACGGGGTGACCTCTATCGATCTATAGGTTGACACAGTCATCGGATCGCTGACCAGTTTACGCTTATTGTGACAGTCAGTTTTCGACTTTCTCCACTGAGGCGCTTGACCAGCTAAACCAGAAGCACAATCGCAGTGGATCTCCCTTTACCCTTAGCCGAACAATCGGAAACGTAAGGGTAAGCACAGGAGCCGGGCAACCCAACTATTGACCGAAGACACGATTCGAAACTGATGCATATAAAGCAATATCCGAGAACGTTTTGCCGAGGACTGCTCGGAGTAACTTGGCTTTTGGTGGGTTCGGCTCTAGTCGCAGCCCCCCGTTGATATTGCCAATGCTTTAAAGGCATCCGACGTTGTACTGCGAGAGTTATGCTGGAGACACACAGTATCCCCCGAGACTCAGGTTGGGTGCGGCCGACCAACCTGAGGATCGAATCTCCTGGGGAACCAGTCCAGATGTCATGTGCGTTTCGCCAACGCCGAGGTGTAGGTCGGCAGGAAAGATGCCGAGCTTCGGGTCGGGAAAGATCTCCCGAGCTGAATTATTACGCAGGGCACCTCGGTCATGAGGATGTCCCGCCTCCTGAAAGGAAAATAAAATACAAATAGCTTAAATGTGCCATAAGCTCGAAAAGCCAAAAAACTTATGTAAAAACTTGACGTCCGAACTAAATAAAGTTTTTTGGTGCCAATCCGAAAATTGGTCTTAAAATTAGTTTGTGCTTCCGTCGTGCTTTAACATGACACATCCGATCTCAAGACTTCAAGCGAGTCAGCCTTCGGCTTCAACCTCCTATTCCCAAAGGCGGAGTGCTTCTCAGGCCAGTTTAGCGAACCAAACTCGAGCGGCTTTAGAGGGAAACCAGGCTATCCGGCTATTGACCACACACTCGTGTCGAGAAAGGAGTGGTAGAAAAAGACTTTGCAACGACTTAGAAGAAAACACTTATTATAACGGCTCATATAAAGTTAAGAGCCTCCAGTTAACATGGGAATAAGAAGCGGTTTTTAACGAACCTCGTTTTTAACAAACAGATTTTAACATAAATATAATGCTTGGTCGAACCGAACAAAAATTGAACATTTAAAAAAGTTGAGTATGAAAGCGACTTAGCTGGTTAATGCGCTCGGCGTTGATGACGTGGTGTGGGCTTGTGACGGGACGAAGACGCATGGTCCTCGGCTTGATCGAGGTCCCAGACCCCAAGCCCGAGGTGGCCGAGCGAGGAGCTCGGCACTCCGAAGTAGTGACACAGTACGGTCGATGTGGCAAGGCGAAGCCCCCGGTCCAGCCGAGGTGAAGAAGCTGATCGGCTGGTGACGCCGAAGTCTTCGGAGTAGGTTGATGAAGAGATGGCGAAGCCCCGGTCTAGCCGAGGTGTCGGAGCAGGTCGGTAAGGTGACGTTGCAACCCCCATGTCAGCCGAGGTGTCGAAGCAGGTCGGCGTGGTGGACATCGGCTTGAAGAAGCAACGGCGCGGCGATGCCGACGCAGGTCGGAACTTGTGACGCGGTCAATGCCAGCTTGAGAAGTGACCGCGCGGCGATGCTGGCGCGCCCAACCCGTACAATCCGTAAGGTGACGATGTTATTTTGACAATCATTAGGGAGAGCGGTGCCGAACTCTTGGTCGGCTCACCGAGGCGATGATCCGAGGTGGTTGTCGTCGGCTCGATGAAGCGACGACGCAGTCGATGCTGGCGCAGGTCGGCAGCCATGGAGCAACGTGGCCAGGCTGGTTTGACACCGGCGCGACGACGAAGATCGCCACGGAAAAGGCTTAAAATTTGCAGGCACATGCTTGAAAACAAAACACAATACCCTATAAAAAAATTCCCTTCAAAAAGGATGTCCGATAATATGTTCATGAAAAAGATGAACTCGGGCCGGATTCGTTTTCGCGCAGAAAACAGATCCGAAAATTGATTCACTAATCGGACGCTTTCCGGAGTTTGAACGGTCGGATCGAGCTGAAATTTTGAGGAGTGGTAGATATGGGAATTCCGCAGCCGATGAACGGTTGGATCTTCCAAAGGACGTCCGAGCTGACTGCTGGACTCCTCGCTCTAAACTCGTCCAGATTCCCGTCCAGATTCGACAGGGCTCCGGTATATCGGAGATCGCCGGAGATTCCTCCATCGGAACGCGACAAAATTTTGCAGGGTTGTTCTAGACTCAATTCCGCACAATTCCAGCGAAGCAATCGTCAAAGCGACGCTCGAGGAGACAGGGACGGCGAACACGAATCCGCTGTCCAGAAAAAACTGCATGATCGCGCGAGGGCAATGTTGACGTTGAGCCCCCGAGCACCATGGACGATTTTTCCATGATCCCGGATGAGATCAGAGTTGATGATGACGAAGACATCCGTCCAAACTTGATGATCCGAAGAGAGGCCTAGTTCTCAGTCCAGCCAAGGTGACCAGTCGGGTCGGCGACGAAGATGCCGACGCTGACGATATAGCTCGGTTCCGACGCGTAGATCGCGGTGGAGCCGATCTGAATTCCCATCGCACCGCGGCGACTACCCAGCAGACTCTCAATGAAAGCACCAATGTCGGTATCAAATCCGGCATATCTCGTAGTAGGGGTCCTAAGCTAGGCGTTTTGGAGCGATGGTAACATGGACACAGAGTTTTACCCAGGTTCGGGTCCTCTCGAAGAGGTAATACCCTACGTCCTGCTTTTGATTGTATTGATATGGGGTATAGTACAGAGTACATGTGGCTACCACGAGATTGTTCTAATGAATATGAGTTCATCTATTGACTAGCCTGGCCTCGGTTTATATATGCACCGGAGGCCTAGGGTTTAGGAGAGTCCTCGTCTTGGGCGCCAAGTCTTGTGGAATCTTCCGTGTATGCGTCATGGGCTGCCCAAAGTGGCCCATTAGTGAACCGCCATGGGGGTCCTCGGCTCAACCCACCTGGTCGGGAGACGATGTGGTGAGTACCCCCTAGTCCAGGACACCATCACCTGGCAAGCCCCTTCGCAAGTTCATCCAGCGCTTCAGCCAGGTGCGCCGCAAGATCCCGAAGGCCTCCGATGCCGTGATCATCTCCGCCTTCACCAACGGCGTCACAGACGTGAAGATGCGCGAGAAGCTCTCAATCAGAGATGTGCTCGACTCTACAGCAGAGCTTTTCATCCTCGCCGGCCGTTGTGACAAGGCCGAAGAGGGACGCCTCTTCCTCCACAATGACGCTGATGCTGGGCCTGACACGGCGAAACCCAAGGGTAAGGACACCAAGCGCAAGTGCCCTGCCGTGCTCGCGGTAGAGCCGGACTACAAGCGTGGCTGCGGCCATGACGAGGCCAAGAAGGACGCCCGCCCTTTCTGCCCGTACCACAACATGAACTCCCACAGCACAAAGGACTGCCATGAGCTCAAGCTGCTTCGCGAGGGCCGCATCGAGAGCCGCGGCAGCCACAAGGAGCGCGGCAAGGGCCGTGGGGGTGGCAGCGGAGGCGGCCGCTGGGGCGGTAACCACAACAACGGCGCCGGCGACAACAACCGTCAGGGCTGGCAGAACCAGCCGCGGCAGGCTGACCCTCAGCCGAACGCCGCCCCAGTACGCGCCAACGACTCCCCTCCCGCTGAGAACGTTGGGGGCTACCAAGAGCCCCGCAGGGTGGCCTGCATCCTCGGTAGGGCCCAGCCCCCTCCGTCCAACCGCTACTTCAAGCAGTTCTCTCGGGAGGTGAACGCGGCCCTCCCGGCCCTCGAGTCCACCGGTCGCCTCAAGTGGTCTGAGTTCCCCATCGCCTTCGACGCCAATGACCACCCCGAGTCCACAAAGGCCATGGGCGACGTCCCCCTGCTGTGTACGACTACCATTAGCAATGTGGCCGTCACCAAGACGCTCATCGACGGTGGAGCAGGCCTCAACGTACTCTCTGTGGAGACCTTTGAGACACTGCAAGTGCCCTACGAGCGCGTGATGCCCACCAGGCCCTTCTCGGGCATCACCGATGGCTCCACTGTCCGCCTGGGGCAAGTGCGCCTTCCCGTCACTTTCGGCACCCGCAAGAACTACCGCACGGAGTTCATCGTCTTCGATGTGGCTAACATCGGCCTACCTTACAACGCCATCTTGGGCTACCCGGCGCTCACCAAGTTCATGGCCGCAACCCACCACGCCTACGGCCTCGTCAAAATGCCCGACTGCCGCGGTACCCTCACCGTTCGCTGCGACGAGAAGGATGCACTGCAGGCCCTAGAGCACACCTACAAGACCGCCTCCGTCGCGTACCCGGCCGATGAAGACGTGCCTGGGCCTGCCGAGGAGGCGCCCGCGAAGAAGAAGCCCCTGCTCTCTCTGGAGCGGGCCGAGCCCAAGAAGGCGTCGCCGGATGGGGGAGAAGCATGCCCCTCCATCGCCATTAGCGGCGGGCCCTCCCTCAAATAGGAAGGTGCGCTCGTCACCTCCCTCCGGGCAAGCCCTGATGCGTTGGCTTGGACAACATCAGGTGCGCCCGGCCTACCGAGGGAGGTGGTCGAGCACCACTCAACCGCGTGCCGGAGCACGCAGCCCGTCAAGCGTGAGGAATATCATCAAGCGCCCAAGAAGCAGGAAGTCGTCACCCAAGAAGTCAACCAGCCCAAGGATGCCGAAACCGCCCGTGAAGCTCCCCACCCCAGGTGGATCGCCAGCCTCACCCCCGTCGCCAGACCGTGCAGCAGCACGCGCATGTGCGTCGACTTCATCACCCTCAACCAGGCTCGCCCCGCGGGCCCCTTCCCTCCTCCGCGCATCGCCGCGGGCTCACCCTGGCTCGTGAGTATGCCGTTCGGCCTGGAGGGTGCCGGGGCCACCTTCGCGAGGCTGATGTGCATGAGCCTAGAGTCCCACATCGCAAGGAATACGGAGGTGGTTAACACTCGCCCACCGGCCCACCGCAGCCCCACTCGTGACGGCGGCGGGTGTTCCGGTACCAAACACATGGAACGCCCGCCGTCACCGTAAGTTCTGTCCGTGCCCCACGGATACGAGCGACATGGAGCTGTACACGCTCCGGGGCTCTCTCTACCCACGCTGCCACCGGCACATGAGAGCTCCTTCCCACTCTCGTGGAAGCCCCATGCTCAGCGCTGGCGGATGCCCCATGCTCCGCGCTGGTGGCCTACTTACCTGAGGGGCCCTCGGCCATCACATCCTCAAACTGACCCGTGTCGAACACGGCAGCATGTATCTTTCTGTTATGTAATGAACTTGCTTCATGCATCAGTAAAGCTTATTTCCTCAAAAACCCTGTGTGCTTGCAGCTAAGGGTACTCTAGCGGAGGCGCGCGCTCGTGGTCTCACTTGTGCCTGTCACGTGAGCAGGGGCTGGGCACGGTGTCTGTGCTCGGGTCAGTCCCAGCAGCACTGAAAAACCCAAGCGACTGAGCTCTGACTCGCGGGCCTGCTCCCGTGCACGTCACCTCACCAAGTCCTTGGTGCTCTTGTCTCCTGGGGCACGGTGTCTGTGCTCGGGTCAGTCCCAGTAGCGCCGAAAAACCCAAGCGAATGAGCTCTGGCTCGCGGGCCTGCTCCCGTGTACGTCACCTCACCAGGTCCTTGGTGCTCTTGTCTCCTCGCATAACACCCACAGGCGACCTCACGAGCGTGCCCTGCTGCACTACTTGCAAAAACTTGGCAGTTTCCCTGGTGCAGGATATCGAAGCTTCAAGAGCCCCCCTCGGAAGGCCTCGCGAGCGGCGTCCTGCGGGCGGAGGCCCTCACGAAGGGGCTGCGCCTCACGAGCCGCGCCCTGCGAAGGACTCGCCCCAGGCCGCATGCCTCCAAGGAGCTAAGTCTAAAGCACCCCTTGGGTCTTTTCCCTCTCGTTTCTCTCTCGCGGCGTCTCGATTTCCTTGGCACGAGCCACCTGCGCGTCAAGAGGGGGACCCTGAGCATCGCGCCTCAGGGACTCCTACCAACCCTAAGAGCATTACACCCTCTGGCCTTGCCGAGCGCACGCTCTGGGCATACCAGCGACGGTGTAGCCCACCTTGGGGGCTGGGTCCTAGCGACGCAGGGCAAGAAGGCAATGTAAAAAGGAAATTAAAGGCTGCAAGAGGAAAACGAAAACGCATTAAACATCGAGTACTTAACAACAAAAGTACCATGGAGCCCATGGAGCCGCCGGGCCGAGGCGCGACGCGTGGCGGCCTTTGTGGGTGTGGCGTCTCCACTACCTGCGACACCTTGATAACCGCTGCCTCGGCGATAAAACCTGCACGAGCGGGGCGTGGGCATTTCATTGCTCGTTCACTCCATCCCCAGCCTGCCTTGCGACCAACTCCTCGGCTCCCCATTTCTCTCCAACTTCCAATCTCTCCGCCAATCTCTCCGCCCGTCACCGCCGCGGCCATGGCTCCCCCAAGGAAGCTCTCCGCGGCCGAGAAAGGGAAGAGGGCGGCAGAGGAGGTGGAGCCGCCGAAGCCGGCGGCGGTGAGAGGTAGAGGCCGGACCCGTGGTTCGGCCACGGCGATGAGGGTTCCTCCTCGGGGTCGGACGCGCTCCATGGCCGTCGGCGCGGAGGTCGGCCCCAGCACCCGCGGAACGGGCGTGACTCGCGGTCACGGGAGAGGTGCTGCTCACGGGCGCGGAGGCCATGGCGGCCGCGGCGGTTCCGCCGCTCTTCCTCCCCAGGCGGGGAGGCACTCGGCGGAGGCAGCCCACGAGTTCATCGTGGACATGCACCGCTCGCCCTGCACCTGGCTTCGGCTCCCGGACTCCTTCTCGAGGGTGATGGAGGAGCGCGCGCCCCTGGGCCTATGGCTGCAGGCGGACGGCTGTTGCAACGGCCTCTCCTGGGTGGCGGTGGAGTTCACCCCCTCCGGCTTCATGTTCTTGAAGCAGGGGTGGAAGTCCTTTGCCCTCGCCTGAGGCCTGAAGCGGGGGCACCTTCTCCACTTCAAGTATGACGGAGCCACCACCCTCTTCATGAAGATCTTCGGGGTTTCTGGCAGCCGCCTGGAGTGCTGCGCGGAGAGCGAGGACGGCAGCTACAGCGGCTCCTCCAGCGAGGATGGCAGTGATGACAGTGCCGCCTTCCCCGATGGAAGCGGGAGCGATGACAGCTCCCCCCATGTCAAGGACGAGGACGAAAACTCCGATTAGGCATGGGCGATGCTCGATGCGGACTCTTGGGGATGATGGCGCTGCAGCTGGCCCTCTTTCTTCTTTTTCTTTTTCCTGCATTGGGTCGATGTAGCCCCGTGGGGGAGTAAAAACATCTTGTATGGCACCATATGTCTAAGTACTTGATGTCTCCCGCGTTTTTGCTCTCTTCCTGAGACCCTTCTATAGGGTAATGCAGTAGAAAACAAAAAATTTCCGACCTACGCACCAGCCCAGGACCACTATGGAGACTGCATACAAGGTTTGATCTTTCCGTTACCGACTCGTAGCGCAGCGGAAGTAGAGTCGATGACGATCGGCGGTGCAGATCCCCGCAGCTAGGATTTACAACCTCCCAACCGCGAGGATGTACTCCCTCGTCAGCTCACCGGATGGATCTCTGGGCAGCCCTTCGGGAGGCCTCGAGACAGTCCCTCAGATAGTCCCACCGAACGGATCCTCGGACAGCCCTTCGGATGAACCCGTAAGCCGCCGTAATAGCCACCTAGTTACGGATGACGTTTAACAAACCCCAAAGTTCATGAATCAAGCATGAAGAAACTCGATACTCTCATGGTCTAAGGAATTATGCAAACATTAACTTCTCTGTGTTATTAACCATTAACTTGTGATGAATGAATCTCATAGCATAACATCAATTCGGGTCGATTCAACACAAGTGTTCTCCTAACATTGTGCCCTCAAAGTTGCCGGCATAGTCATGCCCATGATCAGGAAAACAGAACCATCATGCAACACTTGAGCTAGTCTTAGAGGCATGACTAGGAATACATTTTACCGTTTATTATTCCACACGTGCATATGAGTCTTCCTCCGAGCCTCGTGGTTATTGCAGACTCGAGAACCATAGCAGTTATAGCATGGAACATAAACATAATTATGAACATGGAGATAAACAATAACATTTATTATTGCCTCTAGGGCATATCTCCTACAGACTCCCACTTGCACTAGAGTCAATAATCTAGTCAATGCTAATGCACTTTACACCTATGGCATATCGGTGTAAAAAATGCTTCGCTTGTGGTATAGCCTGATGTCCAATGGATCTGACAACTTCAGTTCCATGTGTATTTTTGCATATCCTCGCGATTTCATGCTTTCACAAAATTCATATTTTGTGTGGACTTGGCTTCGTATATATGTGAATCACTGGTCAAACCTTGATTCCTCAGACTGAGCTATGGAGCAACTATCTTCAATAGTGTTCCATTGACCAAAGCCATATTGGAACCATACTAAGTTCATGAACGAACTGTACGATTCAACATCTTCTATGTCGCTTTGAAAGCGGCAACATACTTTGCCTTAGTTATAGAATTCGCCACAGTAACCTGTTTGGAACGATTTCCAAACACTGTGCCACCATATCGTGTATTACACAAAAACTCTTAACTTATATCGAAAATCGCATGGAGTATTTATGAAGACTGTATCGATGCAATTACTTACAACGAGCACTTCATAATCTCTGCTTGCGAGAAAACATGTCATCAGTGCTACTCCAGTACTCAATGACATTTTTCACTATTGTCCCATGATCAGTACTTTGATCACTTTGGTATCTATACTCGCAACTTCTTGGGAGTACTGGACATATCTGGTTGTTTTACATACCATGGAATACATGATTAATCCAAACACGAAAGTGTGTGGTATCTCTATCATGTACTTTGCTCATCAGTGTTTTGGGACACCGAGTCTTGCAAAACTCTTTCCATGTGACTTCGGCAAGAATCACTCCTTGGCGTTCTTATGCTAAACTGTTTTAGCATCTTGTCAATATGTATTTTTGGCTTAGCCTATTAGGCAATTCTATCTCGTAGATAAATATGCCTAATATCAAGGCTATTTAGCCAGGCACTTCATCGAAAAACTATTTTTAATGAAGTCCTAATTCGTGTCAAGAAATTTCCAATCAACAATGTGTCAAGCACACAAAGTTTTTAGAAATATTATTATGCTCCCACTTTCTTTCTTGAAACCACAAGCATCTTCGTTATCCATTGATGAAAACAAACTCTTTTGACTATTTCATCAAAAACGAAGATTCCAACTCCATTTTGCTCTCTTCTATCCATTGCTGGAACTCTGAAGTTTGCATACTTACTAGCATCCCCTGGATTGACAAAATACCTTGGACTGTACCATATGCAAGTCCTAGGTTGCATTTCCATCACATGGAAATCCTTTTGGCATCCATGTATCATATCTCAAGATTGAAATATGTATTAATTGCTAGTTTAACCCGATCTGACTTTAAGCATCGCTACGGTGAGACAATCTCATCGTAGTCAACTCCTTGAATTTGTTATTGCAACAAGTCGAGCTTTATGGATAAAACATTTTATCCACATCAGTTTATAGTTCCATTAATGTTCGTTAGACTCTAAGTCTTCCGAAGGGTTTATCAAGATATAATCTTGAATCATTTGTATGGAAACTATTTCGGATTATATTGGCATTTAGCCAATTCCGGAGTCAGGGCCCATCAACGCTTCCTTGTGTATCGTAGGTATACTGTTGTCTAACAACAATATCTCGCTTGCGCACCTGAGAGGTTTGCACGAGTTTTGCCTACGTGGTTCAGTTGCAAGTTCGACCGAAGTCCATACATCTCATGTAGAGGCTTCCGTATCAGTCGCAGTAGGAAACTCTGGAATTACCTCCAAGGTTTCTTTCCTTTGATCTGATGACGAAGATATTGTTATCTCATCAAGTTGCACTGTTCTCCCACTCACCTTTTTGCAAGAACCATTCTCTTTAAAAGCATACCGTTCTAGGTGGCAAACCTTTTGCCTCGGTATAGTGGTGGAGGAATTCCCAATTACTTGGGATAACCTACAAAGTAGTACTTGTCTGATTTGGAATAGGTTTGTAAATATTTTACACAAGCCCCATATTCCAAATGTTAAGAAAAGACAAAGCATGGTTGGACGTACCATACCATGGCGTCATTTCAACAGACCTGATGGTGCTCTTTTCAGTGTAAAAGCCGCAGTCTCTAAAGCATTACTTTTAAAAGGGATAATGGCAAATTGATTTATGTCATCTTTGATCTTAACATGACATAAATGGTTTGATTACATCTTCACGGATATTCCACTCACAGTGGTGCTCCGTGAGGTGTAAGTTATGAAACTCTTTTCACAACTCATCAGACATTCGCTAAACTTGTAACTCAAACATTCCTTTCCGCAATCAAATTGCAGAAACATAATTTTCTTGTTACAATAATTTCTACTTCATATTGAAAACCTTGTGAATGATTTAAAAATATCCATACTTACGTCTCATCAAGTAAATATCCATATATCTACTTGAGTCATTTCTGAAGATAGATAAATCCACTGTAAGCAACAACATTTATCGGACTACATACATCAAAATGTATGATCACCAATAAGTTCGTTGCTCGTTCCTTATGGCCTATGAACGGTATTTCAGTCACTTCACTTTTCGGAGGAAAGTTGCAAGTGTCAGATGATTCATAATCAAACGACTTCAAAATCCATCATTATGGAATTTCTCCATGCGGGTTTCTCCAATGTGACCAAATGCAGTGCCACACATGTGTGGTATTCTCTTAGTCTTGCGACATTTAGCGTCAGTGTTATGGATGTATCACATTACCATCAATATTCATAACATACATCCCATCCACGATGGAAGCATGGCCCTTATGTTATTCATGATTCCGAACAACAATTGTTCTTTCATGAACAACACTCTTGCAACAAACATTATGCAAATGGGCTAGAGTGTATAAAACTCTAAAATGATTTATGAAAGTAAATATAGAGGTAATGTATTATTATCAATATTCATAACATACATCTCATTCATAATGAAAGTATAGCCCTTAAGTTATTCATAACACCGAACATCAAAAGTTCTCTTATGAACAACCTCCTTGCAAGATACCTTATGCAATGGGCTAGAGTGTGTAAAAACTCTAAATGAATTATGAAAATAAATATAGACAGAAATACACCGATGGAAGGTATAGTAACATTTACTATATTCCCAGCGCGTATCTAAACCTCACTCCGGCAAGTCTTTTAGGCCGTAGTAGTTCTTGCATCGAGTCGCAACAAAATGCAATCGAGCGGGTATCTCTGTGATCAACTCACAATACCCAAGAATCAGTGATTAACATGTTTAATCATAATTCCCAAGAACTATTTCTTTTGACCAGCCTTTCTATACATCAATAGCTTGTATGACATTCATACATGAGCTGGACATTCCAGTCTTCTCTCTTTTTGCCTTTATACTTCTAATAGTTTAACTTTCAATATTTCCCCTACTCTCAGAAGAAGCACTCAACTTAAGAGTGGCGTTAGCCCCGGACTTCCTAGGTGTGTAAGTCACACTAACACCCTTTGGACATTTCCTTTCTCTTTAAGTTGTTGTTTTTTTCACCTTTCATCATATGACATGCGTTCTTCTGGATCCCTCTTGTATTAGTTAAATGCATAGTAAACACTTTTACTAATAGTTTGCAAAACAAACATTGCTTTGGATATCCCATATCTTTTAGCCTTTGTTTGTGTCTGAAAATGATTTTCAGTTCCATGAATATCACATAGCTATCCCAAAACTTTTGAAGTTCGGGTCTCATGGAAGCAAACATATTGCACTTGACCATAACGGAATTTTAGCTTTTGGATCGAAGGACGAGAGTCACATTATCCATAGCATTAGCGGGAGAATACCAAAAGCATGCGATAGGACA
Organism: Elymus sibiricus; assembly: GCA_039707655.1. Lineage (NCBI taxonomy): Eukaryota > Viridiplantae > Streptophyta > Magnoliopsida > Poales > Poaceae > Elymus > Elymus sibiricus. Next base: position 375,191,775 of record CM077676.1, read on the forward strand.
AAAATCCTTCTCGGCACTTTTGAGGACAATCCTCACATTACGTTACCAACCGTAAAGTTTTAACCAGATACTAAACCGCTATTCAATTTTAATAGGGAAGGTGGAAACGCGAGCCATTATTCTATAACTATTATGCAATTTTCACTTAGACAAGGTTCATAATTAATTGCACTAAGAATTAAAATAATTAATACTAAAGTGCGCTCCCACTCAAATCAATATCTCTCATAATTGATTGTGAGTGATACAAGACCCGCATTTCAATTGTTCGCCATTGGTGTAACATCACTGATGACGAAAATTTCAACCGGTAGGCCAACTTGCCAATCACATCTCTATGTGATTCTTGTTCATCTTTCGATGGGCGTGTTCCGAGCTCATGACGTTCATGCCTGAACGTCAAGACAACCAAGTGATCTCGCTGCGAGGTCTCAACTCACCCGCCTCACACTTCTCTAATCGTTTGTACCCGTGTGACACGGCGCACCCCGAAAAGATAGGTGCCGTGACGGTGCTACACTTGGGTGAACACTAACTACTTGATATTTTTGTGAGAGATCACCCTAATAAAAGCGACTACCGCGCAATCAAGAAGGGTGCATCATAAGGGATAAACATCTTAGGCAATTCATAATAGCATGATATGGTATAGCCCTTTCTGACGGAGAAGTCTTGTATTTCTTCGTCTTCGGCATTTGCGTCGGTGTTCACCTTCGCGAAGATTGCCACCACCTTGTCGATGCACCAGATAATATTGCTATCTCTATAGCTAATAAAATAAGCGCATTACTTAAGGTTGACACGCAGGTCATTAAAGTGACAATCATATGGCTCCAGCCATCATGCCGAATCATGACACGCAGGTCATGTTAGAAAATTTACATCATATAGTCATCTCATACATAATCAAATTAATATGAGCACTGCTATACCACATCGCATGCACATCCTGCAAAACCAAGTTAGACGCCTCTAATCGGTTTATGCAAAATTTCATATTACGTGGCTTCTAAGGTTTCGAAGCAAACCGAAGCTACCAACGTCCATCATCAAGTATGATTATTCAAGTCGCTAGATTAACTTTACGAGGTGTATGAAACACAAGATAATAAAATCTTGAGCCCCATACTGAACTTCGTCATATGCATGACCCCCGTGCAGATCATATCTGCATTGCCCTTTTGTCTGCAAAATTTCATCTTTCTTTTTCCTATGGTGGAATTCAACGAACTGTTAGCACTTCGTTGATCAATCAGGATCGCGGATTGCCAGAACTTTGAAAATCCACCATGTTGTTATCAAGATCAGAAATATGCAAATTCCAGGGAAGCAACAAGAACACCGGGTAACAGATTTCATCTGCTACCCGCACAAATAATTATCAGCAGTAGAACTCATCTACTACAAATTATATAGTGCAACACCCAAACATCTCTATGTATTCTAGATCGTAACCTGCATCTACACATAGCACGGCTCATGATGCCACTGTAGGGTAACGCAGCAGAAAATAAAAAAATTCCGACCTACGCACCAGCCCAGGACCACTATGGAGACTGCATACAAGGTTTGATCTTTTTGTTACCGACTCATGGCGCAGTGGAAGTAGAGTCGATGACGATCGGCGGTGCAGATCCCCGCAGCTAGGATTTACAACCTCCCAACCGCTAGGATGTACTCCCTCGTCAGCTCACCAGACGGATCTCCGGGCAGCCCTTCGGGAGGCCTCGGGACAGTCCCTCAGATAGTCCCACCGGACGGATCCTCGGATAGCCCTTCGGGAGGACCCTCGAAACTCGGAAGGTCACTCGGACAGCCCTTCGGGAGGCACTCTCGAACTAAGACCGAAACTACGATCTCTCTACAGAGTTGCACACATACGATGTCATCTATCCGGCAGGGCTTCGCCGTCCAGAACTAGTTCCCACCGGAACCCAGACAGCCTTTCGGCTCTACAAAACTATTTCGCTGGGAGGGAGAGAGAAGCCAGAAATGTCATGGCATGTGTATGAGAGTAAGGAGTGAGTGTGGAGAGCTCCTCTCCACCTCTATTTATAGGAAAGCCAAGGGGTAGGGTGGTTTTACAATAAAACCCAAAATGCACATGAATGAAGTCCTTCACAAGGGCATAAAGGTGAAGCCATGGGACAAGTGGGGCTCCATGGAGGAGCCCCTCATGTGGCCGGCCACCCCCTAGTGGGCCCCCCAAAGGGGTTCCTATCCATCCATGTCATCCCCAAAGATCTTTTGAGTAAACGCCTAAAAGAGTGGCTTTCCAAAAAGTAATCCAAAAAGCACTTTCACTATTCACAAAGACATTTTTCTGCGTCCATTAAATCCCAAATTATTTCTGTGTGCCTAGAACAATTCCAGTACCCACTAAAACAATTTTGAACGCATTCTGAAACAATTCCGGAACAATGTTTTTCTTCAGCGAAAAGCTACCATAGCGGTTCCGGCTGCTCCGGAACCTTTCCGGTTTTTCCTCCGGAAAATCCCCAGAAGTTTCCAGAACGATTCTGGCACCCTCCAAGAATTTCCAAATGTGTGCCGAAACCAATTTGACTTAATGGTATACCCTGAAACAACTTTTCAGTTTTACCGGAACTATTCCGGTATCCTCTCCGGAACGTTTCCGTTGCGTCCGAAACTTTTCCGGTGATTTTCTCTCAGACTCCCTGTCTAGTATTCAACAGATAGATGACCCTTAAGCATGTGACCCTATAGGTTCGGTGAAGTATAGACATGACCGGAACTCTTTCCGATCAATGATCAACATCGGAGCCGTGGACACCCATATTGACCCCTATACCCACACGAATGAATATTCGAGTGAACCTCCAGTTGTCGTGTGCTATTCTTGTTGCTTCGCGATATGTTACAAATACCCGAGGTGAGAATCATCGGCATCCCCGTGGATCAACACTTGTCCACAATGCCAGTTACCTCGTTACCGGTTTTGTTCTCTTTTCTCGTTCCCGTGTTCCGGCATCCCTGTGATCAAATCACAATGTGTCTGGCCAGATGATGGTGGATACTGTAACACCGAGAGGGCCCAGAGATATCTCTCCATCGTCGGAGGAGCAAATCCCAATCTTGAGCTATCAAGTTACTTGACATACTTTCCCATGAACCCGTAAGCCGCCGTAATAGCCACCCAGTTACGGATGACGTTTAACAAACCCCAAAGTTCATGAATCAAGCATGAAGAAACTTGATACTCTCATGGTCTAAGGAATTATGCAAACGTTAACTTCTCGGTGTTATTAACCATTAACTTGTGACGAATGAATCTCATAGCATAACATCAATTCGGGTCGATTCAACACAAGTGTTCTCCTAACATTGTGCCCTCAAAGTTGTCGGCATAGTCATGCCCATGATCAGGAAAACAAAACCATCATGCAACACTTGAGCTAGTCTTAGAGGCATGACTAGGAATACATTTTACCATTTATTATTCCACACGTGCATATGAGTCTTCCTCCGAGCCTCGTGGTTATTGCAGACTCGAGAACCATAGCAGTTATAGCATGGAACATAAACATAATTATGAACATGGAGATAAACAATAACATTTATTATTGCCTCTAGGACATATCTCCTACACCTTCTTTCCTTCTTACGTTGCCCTTGTGCCCTGTATCGCTGGGACCCAGCCCCCGAGCTAGCTACGACCGTCGCTGGTGTGCTTGGAGCGTGCGCTCAGCAAGGCCAGAGGGTGTAGGGCTCTTGAGGATGGTAGGAGTCCCTGAGGCGCGATGCTCAGGGTCCCCCCCTTGACGCGCAGGCGGCTCGTGCCAAGGAAATCAGGTGCCTCGAGGGGAAAACGAGAGAAGGGAAACCCGAGAGGCGCTTAGACTTAGCTCTTTTGGAGACGCGTGGCTCGGAGCGAGCCCTTCACGGGGCACCGCACGCAAGGCACGGTCCCTCACGAAGCCTTCTACCTGTGGGGCACCAATCGCAGGTCCTCCTGAGGGGGGCTCCTGAGGCCCTGTACCAGGGAAATTGCCAAATTTTTGCAAAAAATGTAGCGGGGCGCGCTCGCGAGGCCACCTGTGGGTGTTACACGAGGAGGCAAGAGCACCAAGGACCTGGTGAGGTGACGTGCGCGGGAGCGGGCCCGCGAGCCAGAGCTCAGTCACTTGGGTTTTGCAGTGCTGTTGGGACTGACCCGAGCACAGGCACCGTGCCTAGCCCCCGCTCGTGTGAGACACACGGGGGGAGATCACGAGCGCGCCTCTAGAGGCAAATCAGCTGCAAGGACACCGGTTGTTATTAGGAAATAGACTTTACTGATGCGTGAAATAGACTCATTACACAATAGGAAAGGTACGTGCTGCCGTGTTCGACACGGGTCAGCTTGAGGATGTGACGGCCGTAGGCCCCTCAAGTATGTAGGCCGCCAGCGCGGAGCATGGGGCGTCCACCAGCGCGGAGCATGGGGTATCCTCCAGCGCGGAGTATGGGGCTTTCCGTCTGCGCGGAGTATGGGCTGTCTGCCAGCGCGGAGCATGGGGCTTCCATGAGAGTGGGAGGGAGCTACCGCGTGCCGAAGGCAGTGCCGGTAGACGGAGCTGCGGAGCATGTACAACTCCATTTCGTTCGTATCCGTGGGGTCACGGATATAACTTGTGGAGATGTTGGATGTTCCATGTGTTTTGTACCGGAACACCCTCCTCCGTTTCGAGCCGCGCCGCGCCGGGCCGGGAGATGTGTGTGACCCTGAAAGGGCCCTCCCACATGGGTGAGAGTTTGTGGAGTCCCTCTCTGGAGAGGATCCGGCGCAGGACAAGGTCGCCCGCCTCGAGGGTGCAGGGGCGTACATTGCGGCTGTGATAGCGACGCAACACCTGCTGGTACCTTGCCATGCGAAGGGCGGCCTGGCGGTGCGCCCCTTCGACGAAAAGCAGGTCATCCTCCCACAGGCCGTCTTGACGAGACTCGTCGAAAGCCAAGACCCGCGGGGACCGGTGCTTGACCTTGGCTGGGAGAACCGCTTCTGCCCCGTAGACGAGGAAGAAAGGTGTCTCGCCGGTGGGCTTGGTCACCGTGGTGCGGATGGACCATAGCACTGAAGGGAGCTCCTCCAGCCAGCCCTTGCCGCAGGCCGCGAGCTGCTTCTTGAAGCTCCTAGTCTTGAGGCCCTTGAGGACCTCAGCGTTGGCGCGCTCGGCCTGGCCATTGCTTCGAGGGTGTGCCACGGAGGCGAAGCAGATCTGCGTGCCCGATGCTGGTGCAGTAGGTCTTGAATTGGCCGCTGGTGAACTGCGTGCCGTTGTCCATGATGATGCGGTTGGGGACGCCAAAGCGGCACACCAGGCCCTTGATGAACTTGACCGCTGACCCTGCCAGAATGGTCCGGACAGGCTCCACCTCCGCCCACTTGGTGAACTTGTCGATGGCGACGTAGAGGTAGCGGTAGCCGCCAACCGCGCGAGGGAAGGGCCTGAGGATATCCAGCCCCCAGACCGCGAAAGGCCACGAGAAAGGGATGGTCTGGAGCCCTTGCGCCGGCTGGTGGATCTGCTTGGCGTGGAATTGGCAGTCCTCGCATGCCTGGACCAGCTCGGCGGCATCTTCGAGAGCTGTGGGCCAGTAGAAACCGCTGCGGAATGCCTTACCTGCGAGGGTGCGTGAGGACGAATGGTGGCCGCAGTCGCCTCCATGGATGTTGGCAAGCAACTCGCGCCCTTGCTCCTTGGAGATGCACCGCAGTGCGACTCCGTTCGGGCGGTGGCGGTACAGGTCTCCCTCCCTCAAGTGGTAGAGCGCGGCCTGGCGGACCACACGCTCTGCTTCCGCGTCGATCTCCAGGAGGGCGCCGCCCTCCAGATAGGCCTTGATCTCCGCGGTCTAGCTTTCAGGCTGCGGCTCGAGCGCCGGCAGCAGGCGAGCGCCTGAAGCTGGTCCGCAGTCTGGTGCGCCCATGGGTGGTGCGAGAGGAAGCTCTTCGTGAGGTGCCGGGATGCTGGTGATCGGGGGCGCCGTTGAAGGCTTCAGGAGCCGCTCCTCGAAGACGCCGGGGCTCTGGGGCTCGCGGTGAGAAGTGCGCTTGGCGATTTTGTCTGCCTCGCTGTTGTCGCTGCGAGGGACATGTTGTAGTTCCATGCCCATGAAGTGCTTCTCGAGCTTGCGCACCTCCTCCAGGTAGGCCGCCATGTGCTCATCCTTCGGCTTGTACTTCTTGTTGGAGAAGTTGACGAGGAGCTGCGAGTCGTCCTTGATGATGATGTGCCTGACTCCAAGCGCGATGGCGGCCTTGAGCCCTGCGATGAGTCCCTCATACTCGGCGATGTTGTTGGAGACCTTGTCGGTGCGCCCGAAGCAGAGCTGCACTGCGTAGTAAAGCTTGTCGCCTGTGGGTGTAGTGAGCACCACCCCAGCCCCAGCGCCCTGGCGCGCGAAGGCCCTGTCGAAGTGCATGCTCCAGCCTCCGGATGTAGCCTCCTCGGGCAAGGATGACTCCTCATGTGGCTCACCCTAACGCGTGTCCGTCCACTCCGCCGCAAAGTCCGCCAAGGCCGCGCCCTTGATGGTCCTGGCGGTGAGGAACTCCAGCTCGAAAGGCTGCAGCTCAATGTTCCATTCGGTGACGCGGCCGGTGGCATTTGGGCTCCGCAGGACTTGCTCCAGCGGGTAGGAGGAGATCACTCTGACTGGGTGACCCTGGAAGTAGTGGCGTAGCTTCCTGGAGGCCATGAGGAGCGCCAGGAGGAGCTTCTGCTACATGGGGTACCGTTCACGCGCGTCTCGCAGCACCGTACTGACGAAGTAGACGGGGTGCTCGACGAGGCACGTGACTGTGGTATCCAAGTCATGCTTGCCGAGGGGCTCAGGCTGCTGTGCCTTGGAGGCCTCTGGAGGCGGCGCCACGGGGGCCTCCGGAGGTTGAGCTCCAGAAGCCTCCTGAGGGGGCGTGGGGGCCTCCGGAGGGGGGCCCTCGGCAGGCGCCGGCTGGGCCTTGAGGGGCCCTAGCGACGTCTCCGCGGCATTCGCAGGCACATGCTCGGCAGGCTTCTTGTTGACACGGACTCGCTCCTCCCGCTCTGCCACAAGGGCCGCACTGGCCATTTGGGGAGTGGCCGCCAAGTATAACAGCAGGCGCTCGTGTGGGCGCGGGGCGACCATGACGGGAGGGCTCGTGAGGTACCTTTTGAGATCCTCGAAGGCAGCGTCGGCCTCAGGGGTCCACTTGAAGGAGCCAGACCTCTTCATGAGCTTGAAGAAAGGCAGAGCCCACTCGCCGAACTTGGATATGAAGCGACCGAGCGAGGCCATGCATCCCGCCAGGCATTGCATCTCCTTGAGGTTGCGGGGCGGCTGCATCTCCTTGATAGCCTTAATCTTCTCAGGGTTGGCCTCAATGCCGCGATGGGAGACCAGGAAACCCAGGAGCTTGCCGGAAGGGACACCAAAGACACACTTGGCAGGGTTGAGCTTGAGGTTGACCTTGCGCAGGTTGGCGAAGGTTTCCCTCAGGTACTCGATGAGGGTGCGCGCCTCGCGCGTTTTGATGACGATGTCGTCGATGTATGCCTCCGCGTTTCTCCCCATCTGGCACCCTAGGCAGATGCGCATCAGCCTCTGGAAGGTAGCCCCCGCGCTCTTCAGGGCAAAGGGCATGCACACGTAGCAGAACACTCCACAGGGGGTGATGAAGGCGGTTTTCTCCTCATCCTCCTTGGCCATCTTGATCTGATGATAGCCCGAGAAGGCGTCCAGGAAGTAGAGCAGATCGCACCCGGCGGTGGAGTCTACTATCTGGTCGATCCTGGGCAGCGGGAAGTGGTCCTTGGGGCAGGCCTTGTTGAGGTTGGTGAAGTCGACGCACATGCGCTTGCCGCCGTGCGGCTTGGCGACGACAACGGGGTTGGAGATCCACTCCGGGTGGAGCACTTCGCGGATGATTCTGGCATCTTGGAGCTTCTCGACCTCCTCAATGACGAAGTCCTGCTTCTTGGTCACCTGGCGCCGTACTTTTTGCTTGACGGGCATGCGTTGGGGCACACCGCCAAGTGGTGCTCGATCACCTCCCTTGGCACACCGGGCATGTCTGAGGCTGTCCAAGCGAACATATCAGCATTCGCCCGAAGGAAGTCAATGAGGGTGCCTTCTTGTTCGGGGGAAATGCCGCTGCCGATGGTGAGGAAGCGGCCCGCGCCGTTCCCATCCAACAACACTTTCTTGGTCTCGGCCCGCTCCTGGGAGAACAACAGCTTCTTCTTCGCGGGCGTCGGCTCGGCAAGCTCTGGGGCGTCCTCCTCGGCCTGGGATGCGGCGGCGGCCGCCTTGTGGGCGCGCGCAAGGGCGCGCACCACGTCCTTTACATCACAACGGACGGTGAGGGTGCCGCTGCTGCCGGGCATCTTGACGAGGCCGTAGGCGTGGTGTGTCGCAGCCATGAACTTGGAGAGCGCCAGGTAGCCCAAGATGGCATTGTAGGGCAGGCCGATGCGAGCCACATCGAAGTCGATGAGCTCTGTACGGTAGTTCTCGTGGGTGCCGAAGGTGACGGGAAGGCGCACCTGCCCCAGGGGGGCAGTGGAGCCGCCGGTGACGCCCGAGAAGGGCCTGGTGGGCACCAGGCGCCTGGAGCGTCTCGAAAGTCTCCACAGAGAGCACATTGAGGCCAGCGCCGCCATCGATGAGCGTCTTGGTGACAACCACACCGCCGATAGTCGGAGTACACAGCAGAGGGACAACCCCGCAGCCCTGGCGGACCTGGGATGGTCGCTGGCGTCGAAGGAGACGGGGAACTCGGACCACTTGAGGCGGCCGGCAGACTCGGGCGCCGGCAGGGCCGTGCTTACTTCGCGCGAGAAGCACTTGAGGTGGTGGCTGGACGGAGGGGCCTGGGCTCCTCCCAGGATGCAGGCCACCCCTCGGGGCCCCTGGGAGCCTCCGCCAAGATAGCGTTATATATGCACTAGATGCATGCTGGACAGCGGTCGATGTGTGGAGTAATAGTAGTAGATGCAGGCAGGAGTCGGTCTACTTGTCTTGGACGTGATGCCTATATACATGATCATTGCCTTGGATATCGTCATGATTATTTGCTTTTCTATCAATTGCCCAACAGTAATTTGTCTACCCACCGTATGCTATTTTCTTGAGAGAAGCCTCTAGTGAAAACTATGGCCCCCGGGTCTATCTAAATCATATACTAAAACCCTAAAAATACTTGCTGCACTTTTTCTTTATTTATTTTATTTTGTATTTTTGTTTAATCTATCTATCTATCACCATACAATTTAATCTTGCAATTTACCGCCGAGGGATTGACAACCCCTAGTTTGCGTTGGGTGCAAGGATTTGTTGTTTGTGTGCAGGTACTGCTAATGAGGTGTTGCGTGATTCTCCTACTGTATTGATAACCTTGGTTTCATAACTGAGGGAAATACTTACCTCTACTGTGATGCATCATCCCTTCCTCTTCGGGGAAAATACCAACGCAAGCTACAAGTAGCAAAGGTACATGCGTTACTCTAGCGCGATAGCAATTTTGAAGAAAATGGCACTCGCGAAACCGCCCACAAGACTGCGCGCTTACGCCGACTTCCTTCTCATCGCGGTGTTCGACATCACGATAGCCATGACGCATTGTCAGGTAGACGAGAATGGCTGGTTCGTGTTGCCTGCGGCAAGTTTGTACCCATACACATACGAAGATGTCATGTACCATGCAGGCAGGGTCTTCGCGATAACAAACCACGGGGATTTCTTCGTATGGGTTACGTCTTACGGTATGCAGGACAACAAATGAAATTCAGTCTTCATGTACATATATTCCTGTTGACATTTGCATCCGGCATCACATGTTTTGCAGGAGCGAGCCACCCCCTTATCAGAATCGCTCCACCTGATCTTGGATTTGGGCCCTGTCGGAGTCTTGGATCTGCGTCCAAGAAACTTCTCCAAGAACTTAGGATTCGAACTCTGGGGGACTTAGCTTGGCAACCTACGACACGACGGCCTCTACGACGGGAACACGACGAGCCCGCTGGCTCTCACCGGACACGAAGGGGACGCGTGAGCTACCCAGGTTCGGGCCACCGTGCGGTGTAATACCCTACTCCTGCCTGTGTTGGATTGCTCTGTGATGGAGAGCTTGTGCTCGAGGTACAAGAGATGGGGGAGAATGAATCGATCCCCTTACATGGAAGCTGCCCTTTCCTTTTTTTAGTGCCTTGGTCCTCTTCCCCGAAAATATGAGCGGGAAAGGGTGGCCACAGGGCGGCAATTCAAAGGAGAACAGGCGCGCAGGCTTATCCAGACTAAAGGCGGTCTTCGCCTGGTAAAGCAGTCTTCCTGACGTGTTGGCGGGCTCGGCGATGACCTCCGTCCTGACGCGCCAACCTGTCCTGATCCTCTTTCACCAAAGAGGAAATGCCTTGGGGCTTGCTTTCTTTTTGGGGGGAGGCTTACGCCTCTGCTCCCTTATCACCGGAATGGAAACCTGTCCGAGCTGTATTCTGCTGTCCTTGCCCTGACGTCGGGACGCCACCCACGTGACGGGCAGGCCGCCCCGCTGCTAGCGCCTTGCGCCCTGCCCCACCAAGCGGCCTCTCGAGGGATTGCCTCACGAGGCGATCCGGGGTTTGCCGGACTCACCAGGGCTAGACCTAGCGGCGAGGGGCCTATCAGAATTGCTCCACCCCCCTATCAGAATCGCTTCGCCTGATCTTGGAGTTGGGCCCGTTTTTAGATGGAACCTTGTAACTGACATTCAGTGATTGGGACATAATATCTTATTAGTCCGTGTGAACAGTCCCCTCGCCATTGGAGGTGTTACCATAAACTACTTCGATTGAACCCTGACGATGCACCCAGGTAATGCTTCAGAATCGCACCCTGAACAGCTGTAAATAATTAAAAGTCACCTTGACCAAATGTATGTGACATTATGTGTTCAGGTATGCTATGTGAGGTATACCAGATGGACGGCAACTCGATAGACCTCCGTGATGCTATTTGGGAGCTAGCAAATGATCTTGGTGAGCACTCTATTTTCGTTGGGGACAGCTACCCAATAGTCAGAAGGATGCCACCGTCCGTCCACGATGCACAAGGCTTGCCGTTCATGAAGCATGGGTGCGTATTCACAATGCACCGCCGAAAACAAAACTGGGACGGCCCTCTGCCTGATTTAAGCCGCTTTAGCTTCGATAGGAATTATTCATGGGGTATGAAACTAAGCAGTTGCAAAAGATATTCCCGCAGCCCACCACTCTGGATCGTGCCATCTATGAGAAACGCCTAGGACTGGAACATTGAAGTCCAGCACGTCATGTAATGAGAAAGTGATGGGACAAATGTACGTTCTTGATCAAAAGACGATTTTACTGCAACTAAAGTAAACTTTGGTTCTCCATAGAGGCCTGTTTAACTGGAGTTCTGACAAAATGGCTTTATACTTTTTTTTAGTTGCCACGACAATGGGAGTTATTCCTAATAACCCACGCGCGTTGACCCCTTCAAGTTTACAACTCCCAAAGTCACCACGAAATCACAATAATCAAAGCCTGCGCAACTTCCATTTCCCAAGGGTCGTACTCCGTGGAAACGCGTAATGGTCTGGCGTCCTCTCGTTGGAATACACGCTAAATCAAAATACGCGGCTCCAGCACGCCAATGGCGAAGGCGTCTATAAAAAGTACCTACCAACCCAAGAATTGTTGCACATTCCTTCTTCTCTCCTCACCATCCACAGTTGTCAGCAAAAAACAAGCCTTTCTTATTCGTCGTTCCATGCGTCTGCCATGGCCGGTGGGTGGAGAAATAAGCAGGGAGAATTGACCAAGGCAGCGGAAAAGGCAGAGAGGGCCAGACGCCTCACGGCGGCCGCACGGGCTGCAGGCGAGGGCTCTAAGAAGCTCATTCGCCCTGGAGGAGAACACGCAGGCAAGGGCTTCCACAAGCGCATTCGCCGCGGAGGCGAACAGTCCTTGGCCAGTGACGACATGCCGGCTAAGGACATCGCCGGCTGGGCGAGGCTGCACAAGGACAGCAATGCCTCACTGCAGGAGAGCAATGCATCGCTTGAGAAGGCCACCGCTCACATCGTCAAACTTATGGATGACAAGGAGAAGGCAACCGCTCTCATCGTAGAACTTATGGATGAGAAGGAGAGTCTCTACATCGAGCGAGACCTGCTGAAGAAGGAGATCGCCAGCTGGGCAAAGCTGCACGAGGAGGAGGCAGCCTCACTGGATGAGGCGGCCGCCGTCATGGCTGAACTTATGGATGACAAAGAGAAGCTCATCATCGAGCGTGACATCCTGATGGATGAACGCATGGCTGCTCTCAGGCAACGTATTCAGGACATGAAAGAGATCATGGGAGCTCGCGTCCAGACCGCCAAGGCCATGGAAGCAATGACGAAGTTGGAGGAGGAGAGGCAAGAGGAGATGGCATTCGTGGAGGCGATGAAGAAAGAGATGGAGGAAAAACTAGCCGAGCAACCATCATGAAGGTCGTTGGAAACTAAGTTTAGAGCAACGACCCCTATCGTTGTCTGCGTTTACTGAATTTGTGTTAACTGAATTTTTTAGTTAACTGAATTGGTCTCAGTGTTAGATTTAACTGAATCTTTGAAGTGTACTGAATTTGTCCTACTGTTAACAGTTAACTGAATTTGTCTCGTTGTTAAAAGTTAACTGAATCTTTCCATTTTATTGATTTTGTCCTGCTGTTAAAAGTGGGCTTAATATTTTAGTTAACTGAATTTGCCTGGTGTTAAGAGTTAACTGAATCTTTCCAGTTTACTGAATTTGCCCTGGTGTTAAAAATTAACTGAATTTTTCAATCTGAATTTGTCTCAATAGTGTTTGATTTAACTGGAACTTTGCAGATAAATAAATTTGTCTCGGTGTTTGATTTAACTGAATTTTTGCAGTTCGTTGAATTTGCCCTGTTGTTAAAAGTTAACTGAATTTTCCAGTTAACTGAATTTGTCTCGTTGCTGAAATTTACATGAATCTTTCAGTTAACTGAATTTGTCCTAGTGTTCAAAAATAACTGAATAGCAAAGCAATATTGATAACTTGTTCACTGCATACCATAGCATTTCAGACACATACCAAGTTCCCAGCATACCAAAGCAACAAAAGCAACATGCTGAAATTTATACCTAATCAACATACCTAACTAGGCTTCACTTGTTCTGCAACTTCTTCAGTTCTTCTTCTAAGGAATGCTAAACAAGTCACGCCAATTAACAGCCCCTGCTCAGGAAGAACACCTAAATTAACAGTCATACCAAACCACCGAAGTCCCTCTGCTTCTCCATGCGCACGACGGTGGTGATGCAAGGCGCCACCGCCCGCAGAGCACGCTCCCGGTCGATGGGAGCAAGCTCGTCAAAGACGGCGTCCAATGGCACGAATGGATTCCGGTGATGAAGCTCGGAGAGGATTCGACCGACAACGGCGACGGCACCCCGAACCCCCTCCTTGTCCAGCGCCTCCCCCACCACTGCGCGGAGACGGTTGAGCTCCTCGGAGAGATTGGTGAAGAAGGACACCAAGTCCGGAAGCCGCAGCTCGCTGAAGTCAATGGGGTGATCGAACGGGTCTAGCCTGACGGCCGGCATGGTCGCGCTGGCACGACGGTACGCATCGCGAAGCTTCAACACCTGCCCGGTAACATGATCCAGCAAGCGGTCGAGGCGACCCTGGACCTCCTCACGGTCGGCCCGCTCGCGCTCCAGCATAGCTGCCGCTTCCTGCAACAACGCCGACGACGCCTGAAGCATCTTAGTGGTGGACTCCTGCCACTTCTGAAGCTCTGTGAACTGCCGCTCATAACGGAGTAGCAAGTCACTCTTCTCCTCCCTGAGCTCATGGAGCTGCGCATCCTTGGCCTCGAGCTCCTCTCTCAGGCGCCTGAGCTCAGACACGGTGATCTCGTGCGCCACCATGGAAACGGATAGAATGAATGGGGAAGGAAAGCAGGGCGGGGCGAAACGGCAATGCGGAGGTAGCCAGAGCACAAAGATAGTCAATATGAATCTTTTGGTTTTCCCCAGTCCATGCCCTTTCACATCAGCGGGTTTTAATGGCAGAGTCTTCATGACGCCTGCCGCACCCAAATACCAAGCAGACAGTAGCGACAAACGAGAAGGCGGTATGAGGTGTCAACACGCCTAACTACCAGGCGTCTCTGCGATGGTTCTATACACGCCTAAGCAAAACCCGCGGCCGCAGTTCACCATAACACGCCGTAGTAATAGGCGTTTGATGGATTATGGTTAAACGCTAAATTATCTGGCGTTTCATGGCTTGCAATGCCTTCCGGGCTGACGGCCAGTCGTCGGCTTCGGTCAAAGGCGCCTTCGCACGCGGCGCGGCGACGTGCACTTGACACGTCTGACGGCCCGGCGCGAATGGGGGGTCAGGCGATGCAATAAGTTTTTTGGGGGGTCAGTGGGCGACATAAGGACCTCCAGTGGTCATTTAGTAAAAATAATACCAAGTTCGGAAAGTTCAGAGAGTGCACAGCTGGCCACTTTGTGATGGTGAATGCAGTAATCCGAGTCACGAGCACAGAACGTTGATCTACTTGCTCAGTCATGAAGCTAGACCGGTCTCCATTCTCTCTCACTCCAGGTACATGTCAAGACGTTCAAACCTTCTACTGCAACTTGTGTCCTTCTGAATCTTCGATTTTTAGGGAAGAACCTATGACTCAATGACATGCAAGTTTATTTGTAAGGTAAATATGAAGGCCGCATTATGATGTCTGTATTTCGTTGCTCTAATTCAGGATGAAGGTAATACTTTAAAAAGTCACCGAGTGCGCGCTATCTATCTATCTATCTATCTATCTATCTATCTATATATATATATATATATATATATATATATATATATATATATATATATATATATATATATATATATAGGGTAGGTCTATTCTACCAATACCCTTAAGAGTCTTATTCTACCAACAATAGCTTATTCTGCCAACACTTTTGTACCGCGAAAACCAACGAAACCGACCACCCCACCACCCCAAACCGAACCGCAGCTACGAGATAAAAAATCACCCCTCTCTGCCCCGCATGACCCCGCCCCACCTCTCTCCACCTTCCTCCCAATCCACACCCAACCACCACTCCAGCTTCTGCCGCCGGGGCCGCCAAGGGCCACGGATCTCTGCCGCCACGGCCTGCCGCGCCACCTCCCCCCCCCCCGCGCCGCCGCACGACCTTCCCCCGTGCCGCCGCACCACCTTCAACCACCTTCCCTCCTCGACCCACTTCTCCCCACATCGGCCAGCCGCCGGATCCGCTCGTCGCCGTCCTCCCGCGCGTGGTCGGCCTTGGATCCGTGTGTCGGCGTCCCTACCAACCACCGGGTCGAGGGGGCAGCTGGATTCAAGGATCGTGTGGGATCCGAGGGGCTCGGGGGTCGCCCGCCACTCTTCCCTCCCCATTCCTCCACCACCTCCCTTCTCCCCGCCCCGGTGTCTTCCTCTCCGTCAACGGCTTAGGGCGGGGCTCCCTCCATGCGGTCGGTCGCCGCGTCCGTGCAGTGCGGTGGGTGCGCGTGTGCAGTCCGCGGTCGGTCGCCGCATCCAGGTGAGGTCGACGGTCGCCGTCGCGCCTCCTTCCCATTCCGTCGATAGAGGTGACAACACCCCTCTCCTCTATCTCCAGCAGCTGCAGCTGCCTTTCCCTGCCGTGCTGGGCTACTGGTTCTTATCGGCAGAGGTGGGAGCCTCCCCTTTGTCCCCTCCTCCTCCACCTCACCCTCTCATCCGACCATGGGCCGCGGGGGGGTGTCCGACGACCTCCTCTTCTACATGGTTTCTGCTCCCCAGCTTATCCTCTACATCCCACTGGCAGCCAAAAAAACTTGAGTGAACTACAGCGGAGGCAGCACATCAGCGAGCGGATCTGGAAGGCGATGCCCCCTTGTGCCATTCGCATGGTGAAGCCCCCCCTGCAGTTTGCGGTATGTAGGCGTGAAGTACGGCAGGCGCGTGCATGCAGTCCGGTGAGCTAGCGCGTGCAGTGCTCGGCCACCAGCGCCATTGCAGTGCATCCGGATCCCTCGAGCAGTGCACCACCCGCCCTCGTGCTGTTCATCCAACTGAACATGGTGCGGGATGAGAAAGGGTAGCGGAGGGGCTGGATCTGAGGCTCTGGGGGAGGGACGATAGTTGCATCATCGTAATGGATCTCGACTCCGAAGTGCTCTGCGGGAGTGCGGTTCTCTGGTTCTTCTGTTGATTCGTCGCGGTTCTCTGGTTCTTCCGTTGCAGTTCGGTTCTCTGATTCTTCAGTTGCAGTTAAGTAAACTATTTCTGCTTTCAAAAAAATGTGTTTTTGGGCTGCAGTGCAGTTTGTGGCTCCGTTGTATATCGCGTGCAATTCAGCTCAGTGATCCTGTGGTGATCAGATGTACTGGATGGTTGTTTTTTAGATGTTCGAGTGTGCAGGCATATCAGAAGTTCGTTTCCGCTACCTGGGCGGTTCATTGAGGATATTTTTGAACTATATTGTACAACAAAAAATGCCCGACTGTTCTGTAAAACTATAGGGTACCTCGTTCTAATTTGTTTTTTAGCCATGCAGTCCACTCACTATTTGTTCTATTCATTTTTGTTGTTTAAAGTCAACTATGTCCAAAGATGCAGATCTCTACTTGGTGCCATTCAAAAAATGGGTGCTACTAGTGCAAGTTCGGGTACATGCCTGGGCATGGAAATTGACCCCTTCGACATGCAGTTCGCTGTGGGAGGAAGTAATGGACACAATTGCTTTTTAATTTTAGTTTTCAAGGATTTTTCGCAAAAGATTAGGACCCTATTTGTATTTGTTAAGAAAAATCAGTGCAGTTCATTTTGTAGTGAGTCAAGTGGTTCACTCTGTAAAACAAAAATGTCGGGAAAAAGTATGAAGTTCGCTACTCTCGTCTGTGCGGTTCGTTGCGTACTCTCGTCTCCTGTAGTGCAAAACACACGAGAAAAATGATGTCAAAAAACGGCGGTTCACTTTGATTCGCTCCGAGGTGCACTTCCCCTCATGTGGTTCAGTACTCTCGTGGCCTCGCAATTCAGATTGCAAGGAGAGAAAAATGGTGTAAAGAAAGTTAGAAAAAGGACAAAAACTCATGCGGTTCACTTTTAGTAGTGTTGCGATTCACTTACTACCAATGTGAAGTGCAGAAAAAATGTTACGGAAACGGAAAAAAAAGTAATGCGGTTCACTTCTCGATAGTGTTGCGGTTCACTTACGCCCGACGTGAAGCGTAGTCCACTTCCTCGCCTGAGAAAATTCACGCCTGACAAAAGAAAATCATGCAGTTCGCTTGCCCGTCAGACGCAGTGCGGTCTTCGGTCTGAAGCAGTGCGGTTTTCTGTCTGATGCAGTTCTCACGTCGATTTTGGTGTCGCGAAAAACAGAGTGTCCGCATTTCGGTAAAATCAAAACTGTTCTTAAACCGTAAGGAATTAGAGAGAGTGTTCTACATGAAAAAGTTGCGCCTCGTCGATATCTTTCCAACGGCGTATCATTTGAATCATTCCGACCAGCGGTTTGGAAGAATTCACAAAAAAACGGCCGCTGCCACTCGTCGTCCGCCGCACCATTTTCAAAATTAATTTAAAACCGTAAGAAATCTCAAAAACCAATCTACATTTGAAAGTTGCGCCTCGTCCGTAGCTTTCCAACGGCGTATCACACGCCTCGTTTCGACAAACAGTTAAAAATCTGGAGCGAAAACAGTACCGAAAAATTATAAAAATTTGAAAAACAGAATTCTGCGATTTAGTAAATTTGAAACTTCTTTTAAACCGTAAGGAATTAGAGAAAGTAATATATATGATAAAGTTGCGCCTCGATGATATCTTTCCAACGGCGTATCATATGCTTCATTCCGACAAGCAGTTTGCGAAAAAACGCGAAAATACGCTCGCTGCCACTCGTCGGGCGCCCACCGTTTTTGAAACTGCTCTTAAACCGCGAGAAATCTTGAAAAAATTTCAACATGGCGAATTTGCGCCTAATCCATAGCTTTCCAACAATATATTACACGCCTCGTTCCGACAAACGGTTTAAAAACTGGCTCAAAAACAGTACCGAAAAACACCGCATACAGTTTTTTCGACAAGAAATTCACTAGTCTTTGTATTGCAGTGCGCTTGCTTCAGAAAGTGCAGTGCCCTCGTGTTGAGCGTGCAGTTCGGAAGTGTGGGCAGAATAGACGGGCTATATATATATACTGCCAAGAAGACCTATAATCCAATAAAAGCCGTATAACGTCAATTCTCATCTTTCACGCGTACAAGTATATATCCCAGTTGCATCCCTGATTGTGACCATCTTAAGCCAAACAGACAATTATGCTCTAGATCATATTCACACCAACCGTGCACGCTGCAAGGCTTCGTTGACTTGCTTTGTTTTCTCTAACGTCTTTCAGAGTAGCAAATTTGAAGAAGGCTCCTTGATTTGACAGGCGTCGTATTCTTTTGAATTGTGCACCTCTCACAAGTCAGAATCCCTGTCTTTTTTGTTGATGTCTGCAACTCAGACTTTTGTACTTTGTGCCTCCCATAGCTCACTCGATATCTAGCCGCAAACGGAAAGGTCTGGAACTGAAAGATTGACACACACACCCACGAAAAAGTACCTATGAAAATGTTCTACTTCATCCGTCCGAAATTAGTTAACGCTTAAATGGATTTATCTAGTATTGAAATACGTCTAAATATATCCATTTGAGCGTCAACTAATTTCGGGCTGAGAAAGTACTTTTTTATATGTCATTGAGGACCACTGAAGGTACCAGCTACGATAATACTTCCTCTGTATCAAAATATAAGATGTTTTTTAATACTATGACAGTGTCAAAGAACGTTTATATTTTGAACGGAGGGAGTTGCAAGTTACAGTTCATTTTCATAGACGATGATTTGTGAAAAAAAGAGCATTTTAGTGTACTGTATCCGTATTTTCGTCAATACACCTTTCGCTATGGGGTTGGGAGAGCAGTTCAGCAGTTCAAAACTCAGAAGTCAAAGCAAGTGTGCCCAGATTCTAAGCATTTATTCACTTGACTTGTAGTGATATTAGGTTAGGTTGTTAGTGTATTTGTTTGTCGGAAGGCTGTCTTTGTCCAGATCTTCCAAACGTATCATATTTTAGTCATAGGCCATGAAAATACAGGCCGACATGTTCTCCTCCTTCAATCATGAACATCGCCCTTTATTTTCTCTTGAAAGTCTGAAGAACTCAACCAACATTGTACACTCTATTGCATATTACAAGTACTTCCTCCGTGTCAAAACATTGTCCCGTGTCAAGATTTTACAAAGTTTATAAGAAATTATTAACATTTGTATTACCAATTAAATAAAAATATATTTTATGATGAATCTCTGATATTGATTTGGTATTTTAAAATATTGATAACTTTTTCTATTAACTTGATCAAATTTTACAAAGTTAGACTTAAAACTAAGGGCCGTGCTACGCGTCGGCCGGCGGATCTTTTTTTTAAAAGATCCGCCACCTCGGCAGCCGCTGGATGTGGCATCATCCAATGATCCAGCCACGTCCTTATCATTGCAACAAAGATGGTGTTGCAGAACTCTTTGCAAAAGAGTTCATGTTGCAGAAAAAAATTGCAACAGAGGTTGTGTTACAGATTTTTTTTTCTTTCACTTTTTGCAACATAGATGATGTTCCGGAAATGACTTTTGCAACATGGATGATGTTGCAAAATGCAATGAAAAGATGTTGTTGCAACTGCCCCGCCGTCGAGTGGCCCCACAGGAAACATGTTGAGTACGAAGGAGGCAGTCAACATGTCCCATAAAATCCAGATCCTGCAAGTTGCGGTGGGCAGATTACAACAGTGGCTCGGTTGCAAACCAATATAGTATGTAAAAAGGCTGCTGCCTGAACCATCTGATCAAATCATATCCGACGGCCATGGAGGCGGCGGATACGTGCGTCGTTATCAGTCGGGTGATGGTAAACGTTTCCCTAAACTAATATGCATTATATTTTGATACGTAGGGATGTTTGCATACACTGAACCTCGCGAGTCGTGGTTTCAAATTTGTCAACTTCTAGACTCTGTCACTTGTCAAGTAGTGTCAGCACGTGCAGCATGCTAGCTATACAAGATCTGCTGCCGATCTTGTTTGGGTCAAACCGAGCTATCTTTGTGCAGCGGTGCCCATTCTTTGATCACCTACAAGTTGCAAACCCACCAAGCTGCAACTTCTGTATTCTGACTACTTGCTACAGACTCTGCAGCGGCTGGCAGATCGCAGGTACATCACCATCTTCCAGCATGAGGCTTCCAGTGGTTGAGCTGCCAACCGCCTACCAGAGTCAACTTTTTTTTTGAACGGTACCAGAGTCAACTTTCGTTGACAAATGAGGCAAGGAAGCCTGTTATTTATTGGTAGTCATGGCAATGCCATTTGGTGTGATCTCTATGACCACTAAAAGCATTTCTAGCAGATTCCTGTAAGTTATATTTAGGGAGAGAGCTTCGTTTTGGATTTAGACCCCATCTAGCAGATCCCCTATAGCACTTTTCTCTAAAAACTTATGCCCTCTTTGATTCGTAGATTCTCAAAACGCGGGAATAGGAAAAATAAAGGATTGAAGTGACATGCCCACTTGAATCCCATAGGATTAGCACAGAGTGTTTGATGCTACAGGAAAAACAAAGAAAGTGAAAAAAGAGGTTGGAATGGATACTAGAATTCCAATGAAATGTAGTACACATGATTCCATAGGAAAAATTCCTATAGGATTCAATCCTATGAATCAAACGACCAATGTAGGAAAAATTCCTAAGAATTCTAACCCTCTAAAAATCCTATGAAATTCCTTTGAATCAAAGGAGCTCTTAGTTTTTTCTTCTTAAACCGCAGCCTCGCTTCCTCACTTTTGGTCCAACCGAGGCCAGGCTGACCAAAAATGAGAAGATGCTCGCCTCCCGTAGTGATGGCCAAATGGCTGGCTGGCCGCCCGATTCGTCCGCCATGGCTATAAATGCTGTTATCGCACTCCCAAACCCTATCCCGCACCTCTCTTAATCCATTTCCACCATCGCCGCCGATTCCGGCTCCTACCGACTGAGATTCGCATCATCGCCGAGCTCGAATTCGCCGCCGCACTTGAGCTCAGCCGCACCCCGAGCTCCAGCGTCACCTCGCCAAGCTCTGTGCTGCCTACCCGAGCCGCTCCTGTCGAGATTTTTCGCCATCCGCCGCACACTCCTCTGTCGCCGTCGGCGACGTCTTTCTCCGAGCTTCGTCGCCGCCATGGTGCAAGAGAAAAGGAGACATGACTTTCAACACCCGAGTGCCCCTACACCCTCTATGAACAGTAAATTCGAAAAAAATGAAAACAAAATCAAAAAAATATAGAACTTTGGGGGATTAAAGATGATCAAACATTCGATGTTCTTGCAAAGTTTCAGCCACAAATAACATTCGAGGAGACCTCACCTAAAAAACAAAATCAGTGTTCAAAGTTTATGTGCACTTTTGAGCAGTGATTTGTTTTTTTGGTGAGGGCTCCTCAAATGTTATTTGTGGCTGAAACTTTGCAAGAACATCAAAAGTTTGATCATCTTTGATCCCCCAAAGTTTTAGATTTTTTTAAAAATTCCTGTTCATGAGGGTGTAGGAGCACCCGGGAGCTGTCACACCTTTCTCGAGAGAAAATCACCACCTACAAGTTGTTGACGCCCGCACGGCGCTCGCCGTCGAGGATCGGGCCTACCACGAGCAGCGTCGATCACACATTGCCACCCATCAAGCCTCCGAGCATTCCGGACACGAGCTCAGAGGTGGAGGTGCACGGCGACGAGGAGGAAGACCCAGTTGTCGGATTCGTTGCCGTCGGCTTTGAAGTGGTGCACCCGACGGCCGGGGGCAACAACATCCGCCTACTATAGATAGTCGAGGTGGAGGAGCAGTATCGGTGTGCGCTAGCCGAGGAGGCAGACGAGCAGCGCCAGCGCGCACAAGACGAGGCAGACGAAGCAAAGGAGGTCGCCGCCTCACGCGACTCAAGGAGGCAAAGGAGCTGTGCCATCGGCACTATGTCGAGGTTGGGGAGCAGTGTTGCTAGTTTGCCAAGGAGTATAGGTTGGCAAGGCGTAGCTCGATGCCAAGGCATCCGATGCCTTAACCGTGTGCGCTCATGGCGAATCCGGAGATCGTGGTTGTCGGTGTCAAAACCGGCAAATCTCGGGTAGGGGGGGACGAGCTGTGAGATCGGATCGATGGGTAACAGGAGACAAGGGACATTAGGTTTTTATCCAGGTTCAGGCCCTCTTGAAGGAGGTAAAACCCTACGTCCTGCTCTTGTTTATATTGTGGGTGTATCAAAGTACGGAGTTGATCTACCTCGAGATCGTAAGTTGTGGGCTAAACCCTAGGGGTAATGGTGATGATGATGAATGGTTGTCGATAATCTATCGACTAGCCTAGCCTCGGCTTATATAACATACCGGAGGCCTAGGATAACAGGAGTCCTAGTCGGATACGTCGGTGGAGAGGAGTCCTTGTCTTGATCACCAAGTCTTGTGGAATCTTCCTCGTATATGTCATGGGCTGCCCGAAGTGGCCCGTTAGTGAACCGCCATGGGGGTCCTCGGCCCGATCCACCTGGTCGGGAGACGACGTGGTGAGTACCCCCTAGTCCAGGACACCGTCAGTAGCCCCCTAAACCGGTCTTCAAGTTGGGGACGCTCCTCGGTTCTTCCGAACTGTTCTTCATCTTTGGCCGTCGGTCTTGAAAGCTGGTTCAACAAATCTTCCCATCTTCGATCTTGAGGATCGCCGAGGTGAATCCGAAGAGTTCACACGTCGGGTTCGAAGTTTTTCCCTTGCAGCCGAGCTCCAACGCGGGACTGCATCCGAGGTGTCTTTTTGCAGCCGAGCTCCAACGCTGGTCTGCATCCGAGGTGTCATACATTACCTCGGTTCAAAAAAGTTGAAGGGGTTCAGCCGAGCTTAATGCCGGAAAGGTCCTTTACGGAGCCAGCCACTCGCATCCGAGCTTTATGCCGGACTACTTCCGAGGTGGTGCACCACCTCGGCCTTGGGCTGATTTTTTTATGGAATTGGTGCAATTAATTCTCTGCCGAGATGTATAACCAGTTGCCCTCAAGGTGTGTGCCGGCCTAAAATCTGGGATGCACCTGAAGGATAACATAAAATCGATGATCCCAGTAGCCCCTGAGACTCAGGTCAATTCGCGAAATCGGCCTGAGGATCAAATCCTTGCTCGGCAGCATACTTAGGAATAGAAAAGCGGTGTGCATAGTTCCCGAGACTCAGGCTGGGTGCGGCCGACCAACCTAAGGATCGTAATCTCCTCGGAAACTAAGTTGCACTTTAAATTTCAGCATTGAATCGTCAATGTAGTAGCCCCCGTGACTTGGGTTGGGCAACATGGCCGACCCTAGGATCGTATCTCCTCGGGAACTAGTCCAGATGTCGTGTGTGTTTTGCCAACGCTGAGGTGCGGGTCAACAGGAAAGATACTGAGCTGCGGGCCGAAAAAGATTTCCCAGGCTGAATTATTACGCAGGACACCTCGGTCAAGAGGATGTCCCGCCTCCTGAAAGAAAAACATACAAATAGGTTAAAGGGGCCACAAGCTCGGAAAAGCAAAAAACTTTAGTAAAAACTTTACGTCCGAACTAAATCAAGTTTTTTGGTGCCAATCCAAAAATTGGTCTTAAAATTAATTTGTGCTTCCGTCGTTGTCAGGCCTGTTTCCGGAATAAATCACAGAATAGCCCTAAGTCACACCAGCCCCAAGCTCAGCACAACTGGTGGACTCCCTTGATACAGATATCCAGTGCATACATGATATTACACAGGGTTGAGCCAGAGTGCTCAACATTTAATACAAACTTGTCAATATATGGTGGTGGCGTAATATGACAGTGGTGTGGTGATGGTACAACACTAATACAATAATGTAGACCCAAGCGTCGGTGTGAGGCTTGACTATTTATTCGTGAAGCGGAAGCACTGCAGATGATACAAGTGGTAGACTCCAAGACCACAAGCTGACTGACTGGGAACACCTCTAAGCGTCGGGCTCGCTAGCGCACTCTTCTTCCACAAGCTCGTCTTCCTCCAGGTCTGGCCAAATTAACAAGCCAGGGACAAGCCTGTGAGTACGTTGGAATGTACTCGCAAACATTATGAACGAAAGATATACCGAATGCATATGCTCATGCTGGATTAAATGATATGCATATGTTGACCGAAATTTAGTCATGGCATGATAAATATAAATATGGTGTGGATGAAAAATATAACTTGTTAGCAATGAACCAAGAATATAAGATGGAACATCGGGCACTGGACCGCCCAAAGAATTCCAAGAAAATGCCAAACGGGTGTCTGAAAGCGACGCCTCGAGAGGTCTTGAAAAAAAATGCCAAACGGGTGTCTGAAAGCGACGCCCCAAGAGGTCTTGAAAAGAAATGCCAAACGGGTGTCTGAAAGCGACGCCTCGAGAGGTCTTGAAAAGAAATGAGCATCCAGGTGGACTAGCCATCCCAAGCGATACCCAGAAAAATAAAAGCGAGTATCCAGGTGGACTAGCCATCCCAAGTGATACCCAGAAAAATAAAAGTGAGTATCCAGGTGGACTAGCCATCCCAAGTGATACCCAGAAAAATAAAAGCGACTATCCAGGTGGACTAGCCATCCCAAGTGATACCCAGAAAAATAAAAGCGAGTATCCAGGTGGACTAGCCATCCCAAGTGATACCCAGAAAAATAAAAATGAGTATCCAGGTGGACTAGCCATCCCAAGTGATACTCAGATTTTCACATAGAAGAACAGAGTTAGTCCACAATAATATCTATGATGATGACAATATTCATGATAATCTCAGTGATGACAATAATTATCCTGCAAAAATGAATCATGCTCATTTTAATTATTTCCTCCGAAGACCGACACCAGGACCGACACTTGACCCTTCCCAGCTAACGTCCTTGACCGTGGACACGGCTATTCGAATAGATATAACTCTGCAAAGGGTGTACTCTTTACCCACAAGTAAAGGATTTCTTTAGTCAGTACCGAGACACTGACTAATTCCCATTTCGGTCTTTGGGTTGAAAACACACCTGACCAGCACACACCAGATTAACTTTCCGGATGCCAGGAATCACCCAAAGCATCGTTCAAGAAAAACTCTAAGACGGGGAGACCATCGTCTCGAATAGCATGGGATCACTATTTATACGCGTGGATTACAAGGGGTGCCCCTCTCTCGGCCCAGCCGGATACACCCATGCCTCCTGACCCGATGACTGGCATTAGTCCATGGCCATGGAACCCTCATCATGGCCCCTCTAAGTGGTGTGCACACGGAAAGGGGTTAGCAACTTACTAGACCGTACTCCCCTCGCGGGAAGACATGTGGCAGCACAGTATTTAGCTAGGCATGACGGAACAAGACTCGATCTAGGTCGACTCAGGAGGTGTTGTTAATATGACTGGCATACTTCATATGCTACAGTGACACCATCGTGTCATGATATGGCCCGTGCCCACCGGCACGTCCAAGGCAGGAGACACACTCCTGGATTCTCACAACTTTTACCCATGTTCGAAGAGATTCTTGAGTGAAATTCAAGCAATGCACAAAAATGATATGACCATGCATGCACATGCCATTCACCACGTAACCGGTGAAATCTCGAATGGATGCAAACATGTATGCAATCACCATATCCCAAGTTCAAAAATGCTTGCCTTGCTCAAAGTAGTCAGAAGGTGATCCCTCGAAATTCCCGGCAAAGTTCCCCTCCTCGATTTCTATAAAATGCAAATTCAAATTTGAATCAAAATTTTGCAATAGTACAAAAAGTTGTCTCAAAATATTTTTAAATAAATACTAAAAAAAACTAGAGTGAAAAAGAAAATTTTCAAAAAAATAATAAACAATTAAAATGGAGTTGTGGTTAAAAAGTTATTAAAGTTTTAAAACCAGGGACTTTTCTGCAAAAATCAAATTTGCCAGCGGGTCCCTGTGCGGTAAAACAGAAAACGCTTTGGAAGGAAATACGCTTTCCAGTGCGTTAAGCGTAAAGTGGCGGAAGGCGTTTCTGAAATAACAGAAAAAGAGAAAACGCTGACGGGTGGGCCCCACCCGTTAGGTTTGAATTCAAACACGCTACGCGCGCGTATACAGAGGAGGTGCGGTGATCACCGGCGACGATCGCCGGGGTTTCAGGAGGCGGCGATGGTCGGGATGAGCTCGGTGAGGGATTCCGCGTCGGTGGGTGGTGGAGTTGGTCGCCGGCGAGCACCGGAGCGACGGCGAGGTCAACTCCGGCGGACAGCGGCGTCGGGCGAAGTTGGATCTCGTCGGGGAAGCCGACAACCGTCAAGTTAATGCGCGGTTCCGATGAGAGGGAGTACTAAGAGGCTATGGGTGGAGTTTGGGAGGTGGAGATGGAGTAACGGCGGCGAGAGGCTCGTGGGGACAGTGGCGGATCGGGCGGCCGGAAGTGGAGAAGAAGACCTCCCCGAGTGCGTGGGAGGTCGATTGAGAGTGTGTGGGTGTGGTGCCGGTACTAAACGGAGCTCGGGGAGCTCTTATATAGGCGAGCCGAGGTGACCAGTGGCGATGCGGATCACGCCGGAGTAAATCCGGCCGGCGAGGTGGTTGCCGTCGGTGGTCTTGGACGGTGGGTGCCAGTGAGGTCAATGGAAGACCCTCGAAGCACCAACGTGCTCAATTTCGAGCTTAATCGCCTTATCCATGAGGTGACTCCCGTACGGCCATGGCGGACGGCGCTTGCCTCCGGTGACTGGCAGGCGGGCTCCAGTGGCTTGGACGATGAGGCAACACTGCGGAGGCGAGCGACGCGTGGGGAGGTAGGTTGAGGGAGCGGTGGGGGAAGTGAAGGCGGCTGGTGGCGGTGTCGATCCGCTCGGCCGCCGCGGCCGAGGACAGTGGCCGTTGCACCGGCCAGTTCCTGTGCTGTCGGCGGCGAGCAACTGACCAGGGGGTCCCCGGCGACTCATTTAAGATCAACGGAGGCGTGGATGAGGAGGAAATGGGGTGGAGTGCACCGCACGACATCGATCTCTCCCTGTCTCTGAACTTGCTGTTTTTTCTGAATTTTTGACAGTAGCTATAGTGTGCACACCAAGTGTATGATGAAATGCTAGGTGGCTCTAGGCATTTTAGGAATTTTTGAGAATTTTTGTGGTGAGGTGTTGATGCATAATAGAGATGCTGGCAAAATTTCAGAATTTTTGGAGCAATTAAAATTGGGTTTTGATCAGAGGGATTAAATCTGGTCCAAATTTCAAATGAATGAAATTTGAAAATTTTGAACTGTGGAACAGAATGTTTTTGGTGAAATGGAGTGTGGGTACTGCCAAGTAGCTGGGATAATTTTTGTGGGTGCAGAAGAGTTGGAAAAATTATAGTTCCTTTGTAAATCAAAAAAACTAGGAATAAATGAAATTCCAACTTTGGAATTTACTAAATATGGTAAAAATATTTTTATGGAGAGGAGAGAGATTGGGTACTGTCCTAGGGTGTGAGAATGACTTGGGTGATATTTCTAAAGTGACAAAAATAATTTTGTGGGAATTTTCTAAGTGTTTGAAAGAAGAATGAAATGGGCCATTTCATTGGAATAATTTATTTATTCAAAAAAATTCTAAAAGAAAATATTTTTAATACTTCAAAAATAATTACTCAAGTAGTAAACCATCAAATCAAAACCATGTTAAAAAATTTGAAACCCAATTGAAAAATAAAAATGATTTTCAAAACACAAGGAAAAAGGAATAGTACCATAATGATCCAAAGGATTTTATTTTAAATAAAGGATTTTAAAAATTCAAAGGAAAATATTTTTGTGGTGTTACAACACCTACCCCCCTTAAGAAAAATCTTGTCCCCGAGATTTCAGCTGTCCCTCAAACAGGTACGGGTATTCAGTCCTTAGGTGATCCTCTCTCTCCCATGTTGCTTCTTCCTGGGTGTGATTACTCCACTGGACCTTGTAGAATTTTATCACATTCTGACGGGTTCTCCGTTCTGACTCTTCCAAAAAAATTATAGGGTGTTCCTTATATGTAAGGTCTGGTTGGATATCCAGGTCTTGATGTTGGACTTGTTTCTCCGGGTTACTGACACATCTCCTCAGCTGTGACACGTGAAATACATCATGAACATCTGACAATTCTACTGGTAGCTCCAGTTTGTAGGCAACCCTGCCTCTCCTTGCAATTATTCTGAATGATCCAATAAACCTCGATGCCAATTTTCCCTTGACTTTAAATCTTTGTAGCCCCCTCATTGGGGATACCCTGAGATACACATATTCATCGGGTTCAAAACTGATCCTGATGGTGTTTCTGGTCATAATAGCTTTTCTGACGGCTCTGAGCTGCTTTCAGTCTGTCTCGGATAAGTGTTACTTTTGTTTCTGCTTCTTTGAGAACTTCTGGGCCGAAGATTCGGCTATCTCCGGTCTCAGACCAATTGAGAGGTGTACGACACCTTCGTCCGTATAGGGCTTCGAAGGGTGACATCTTTAGACTGGCTTGATAACTATTGTTATATGAAAATTCTGCATATGGTAAACTGTCCTCCCAGCTGACCCCATAAGTAAGAACACAAGCTCTCAACATGTCCTCCAATATCTGGTTTACCCGTTCAGTCTGCCCTCCTGTCTGTGGGTGATATGCTGTACTGAATACCAGTTGAGTCCCTAAGGCTTGCTGCAGGTGATCCCAAAACCTAGAGACAAACTGAGTGCCTCTGTCAGAGACTATCGTCTTGGGTACCCCGTGTAAGCAAACAATTCGGGAGAGGTATAACTTAGCGAGCTTCTGCGTTGAGTATGTTGTCTTTACCAGAATAAAATGTGCCACCTTGGTTAACAAATCTGTGATAACCCAGATAGCATCATTCCCGTGTCGTGACCTTGGTAAACCCACAATAAAATCCATCCCTATCTCATCCCATTTCAATTTAGGCACTCTGAGTGGCTGTAACAATCCTGCTGGCCTCTGGTGTTCTGCTTTTATACGCTGACAAGAGTCACAACGTGCCACATATACGGCTATATCTCTTTTCATCCCGTGCCACCAAAAATTTTCTTGGAGATCTTTGTACATCTTGGTTCCCCCTGGGTGAATAGAGTATGGGGTGGTATGGGCCAAAATTTGTTGCTTTAGCTCTTCCTTATTGGGTACGCATAGCCTTTTTCCATACCATAGGATTCCCTGACTATCAATGGTAAATTCGGATGCCCTGCCTGAATTTACTTTCCTTTTAATTCCTTCAATACTGGGGTGTCCCTTCTGGGTTTCTTTGATATGATCTTCCAATGTCAGTTTTACTTCTAGGCGAGCAATGGTTCCTTCCGTGACTAGGACCATGTTAAGTTTGGCAAATTCCTGGTTGAACTCATGCTGTGAGAATTGCACACGGTCATTGTCGGTGCATGGATTTCGGCTGAGGGCGTCTGCCATAACATTTTCTTTACCCGGATGGTAATGCATTCCCACATCATAATCCTTGATTAGTTCAAGCCAGCGACGCTGTCGCAGGTTTAATTCCGGTTGGGTGAAGATATACTTAAGACTTTTGTGATCCGTGTATATCTTGCATCGATTTCCAAGGAGGAAATGTCGCCATTCCTTGAGTGCATGTATCACAGCTGCTAGTTCCAAATCATGGGTGGGATAGTTTTCTTTTTGCCGTCGTAGTTGTCTTGAAGCATATGCTATGACCTTTCCTTCTTGCATTAATACACATCCAAGGCCCTTCCTGGAAGCGTCACAGTATATTTCAAAATTCTTGTGCACATCTGGCACGATCAGAATAGGTGCCGTTGTTAACCTCTTCTTTAATTCCTGGAAACTTTTCTCACATGCTTCGGTCCATTCAAACTTTTTATCCTTCTTGAGTAACTGAGTCATGGGTTTGGCTATGGTGGAGAATCCTTCAATAAATCATCGATAGTAGCCAGCCAGACCAAGAAAACTCCTAACCTCAGTCGTGTTGGTGGGTTGCTTCCATCCTAAGACAGCTTTTACCTTACTTGGGTCCACTGCTATTCCATCCTGTGTCAGTACATGTCCCAAAAAACCAACTTCTCGTAACCAAAATTCACACTTACTGAATTTGGCATATAGTTGATTTTTCTGTAATTCTTCCAGGACTATTCGAAGATGTTGTTCATGTTCTTCTGGCGTCTTGGAATAAATAAGTATGTCATCAATGAACACCACCACGAATTTGTCCAGATACTTCATAAAAACCTTGTTCATGAGGTGTACAAAATAAGCAGGAGCATTGGTCAATCCGAAGGTGTCAGGACCGGATTTCCGGGATATAAATTTCCCAGCAATTGGTCCTTGTGCTCACCAGCCCCAGGATTACTGTTAGCTGGTGAGGCACAATCTTGATACAGAAATTCCAAGCAAATACAAAATTGTTGGGGAACGTTGCATGGGAAACAAAAAATTTCCTATGCACACACAAGATCTATCCATGGTGATGAGCATCTACGAGAGGGAGAGTGAATCTACATACCCTTGTAGATCGCTAAGCGGAAGCGTTAAGAAACGCGGTTGATGTAGTCGAACGTCTCCGCGATCCAAATCGCAAGTCGTCCCTCGAACCGATCACGAACTAGTGCCGAACGGACGGCACCTCCGCGTTCAACACATGTACAGCTTGATGACGCCTTCACCTCCTCGATCCAGCGAGCGATGGTGAAGTAGTAGATGAGTTCCGGCAGCACGACGGCGTGGTGATGGTGGTGAGGAACAATCTCTGCAGGGCTTCGCCAAGCGCTACGGAGATCATGACGGAGGAACTAGAGGGTTAGGGTTGCCGGCACACGGCTTGGGGAAATCTTGATCTATTTCGGGTGCTAGCCCTGCCCCTCTATTTATATGTTGAGTCCTGGGGTCGAAACTTGGAGAAAGAGCCTCCTCAAAGTCGGTTTGGCCCGCAAGGCAAGAGTCCTGCTCGGACTCCAGGACCAGACGCCAGGGTCCTCGGCGTCTGGCCCCAGACGCCAGGGTCCCTGGCGTCTGGCCCCTGGCCTCCGCAAAACTTCCTTTTGCACCTTCCTAAAGCCTCGTGGGCTTTACCCCTTGGCCCAAATAAAGTGTTCTCGTACCCGAACATTTCGGGAAACATCCGAAACTCCTTCCGGTGAATTCCGGAACCCTTCCGGAGACCAAACACTATTATCCCATATATCAATCTTTACCTCCGGACTATTCCAGAGCTCCTCGTCATGTCCGGGATCTCATCCGGGACTCCGAACAACTTTCGGTCACCAACATAACAACTCAACTATACTTATATCGTCACCAAACGTTAAGTGTGTAGACCTTGCGGGTTCGAGAACTATGTAGACATGACCGAGACACCTCTACGGTCAATAACCAATAGCGGGACCTGGATGCCCATATTGGCTCCTACATATTCTACGAAGATCTTTATCGGTTGAACCTCTATGTCAAGGATTCAGTTAATCCCTTATGATGTTCCCTTTGTTTATCGGTATGTTACTTGCCCGAGATTCGATCGTCGGTATCTCTATACCTAGTTCAATCTCGTTACCGGCAAGTCTCTTTACTTGTTCCGTAATACAAGATCCCGTGGCTAACACTTTAGTCACATTGCTTGCAAGGCTTATAGTGATGTTGTATTACCGAGTGGGCCCTGAGATACCTCTCCGTCACACGGAGTAACAAATCCCAGTCTTGATCCATGCCAATTCAACAGACACCCTCGGAGATACCTGTAGAGCATCTTTATAGTCACCCAGTTACGTTGCGACGTTTGATACACACAAGGTATTCCTCCGGTGTCAGTGAGTTGCATGATCTCATGGTCAAAGGAACAGATACTTGACATGCAGAAAACAATAGCAATGAACTGGCACGATCATATGCTACGTTTACAGTTTGGGTCTTGTCCATCACATCATTCTCCTAATGATGTGATCCCGTTATCAAATGACATCTCATGTCCATGGCTAGGAAACCTTCACCATCTTTTGATCAACGAGCTAGTCAACTAGAGGCTTACTAGGGACACAGTGTTGTCTATGTACCCACACATGTATTTGAGTTTCCAATCAATACAATTATAGCATGGATAATAAACGATTATCATGAACAAGGAAATATAATAATAACCAATTTATTATTGCCTCTAGGGCATATTTCCAACAGTCTCCCACTTGCACTAGAGTCAATAATCTAGTTCACATCACTATGTGATTTACATTGTAATGAATCGAACACCCATACAGTTCTGGTGTTGTTCATGTTTAGCCCTTGGAAGAGGTTTAGTCATCGGATCGCAACATTCAGATCCGTGTGTACTTTGCAAATATTTATGTCGTCCTCCTTGATGTAATCGCGGATGGAATTGAAGCGTCGCTTTATGTGTCTGGTCCTCTTGTGAAATCTTGGTTCCTTGGCTAGAGCAATGGCACCAGTGTTATCACAAAACAGAGTCATTGGGTTAAGCGCACTAGGCACTACTCCAAGATCTGTCATGAACTCCTTCATCCAGACACCTTCCTTCGCCGCCTCCGAGGCAGCGATGTACTCCGCTTCGCATGTAGAATCAGCTACCACGCTCTGCTTGGAACTGCACCAGCTAACCGCACCCCCATTAAGAATAAATACGTATCCGGTTTGTGACTTAGAGTCATCCGGATCAGTGTCAAAGCTTGCATCGACGTAACCCTTTACGACGAGCTCTTGATCACCTCCATAAACGAGAAACATGTCCTTAGTCCTTTTCAGGTACTTCAGGATATTCTTGACCGCCGTCCAGTGTTCCATTCCTGGATCACTTTGAAACCTTCCGACCATACTTATGGCAAGGCTGACATCGGGTCTTGTGCACAGCATTGCATACATGATAGAGCCTATGGCTGAAGCATAGGGGATGACACTCATCTTTTCTCTATCTTCTGCAGTCACTGGGCATTGAGTCTTACTCAACTTCACACCTTGCAATACAGGCAAGAACCCCTTCTTGGACTGATCCATTTTGAACTTCTTCAAAACTTTGTCAAGGTATGTGCTTTGTGAAAGTCCTATCAAGCGTCGTGATCTATCTCTATAGATCTTGATGCCTAATATGAAAGCAGCTTCTCCTAGGTCCTTCATTGAAAAACTCTTGTTCAAATATTCCTTTACGCTTTCCAACATTTCTATATTGTTTCCAATCAGTAATATGTCATCCACATATAATATTAGAAACGCTATAGAGCTCCCACTCACTTTCTTGTAAATACAAGCTTCTCCGTAAACTTGTATAAACTCGAACGATTTGATCACCTCATCAAAGCGAAGATTCCAACTCCGAGATGCTTGCACCAGTCCATAAATGGACCGCTGGAGTTTGCAAACTTTGTCAGCATTCTCTGGATCGACAAAACCTTCTGGTTGCATCATATACAACTCTTCCTTATGGAAACCGTTAAGGAACGCTGTTTTGACATCCATCTGCCAAATTTCATAATCGAAAAAGGCAGCTATTGCTAACATGATTCTGACGGACTTAAGCATCGCTACGGGTGAGAAGGTCTCATCGTAGTCAACTCCTTGAACTTGTGAAAAACCCTTTGCCACAAGTCGAGCTTTATAGACGGTGACATTACCGTCCGCGTCCGTCTTCCTCTTAAAGATCCATTTGTTCTGAATGGCCTTACGCCCTTCAGGTAATACTTCCAAAGTCCACACTTTGTTTTCATACATGGATCCCATCTCGGATTTCATGGCGTCTAACCACTTCTCGGAACCCAGGCCCATCATCGCTTCTCCATAGCTCGTAGGTTCATCGTTGTCCAACAACATGACTTCTAAGACAGGGTTGCCGTACCACTCAGGAGCAGTACGCGTCCTTGTCGACCTACGAGGTTCGATAGCAACTTGATCCAAAGCTTCATGATCATCATCATTAACTTCCTCTTCAGCTGATGTAGGCTCTACAGAAACATCTTTCTGTGCTGCGCTACTCTCAGGTTGAAGTAAAGGTTCAACAACCTCATCAAGTTCTATCTTCCTCCCACTCAATTCTTTCAAGAGAAACTCTTTCTCAAGAAACGTTCCGTTTTTAGCGACAAACACTTTGCCTTAGGATCTGAGGTAGAAGGTATACCCAATTGTCTCTTTTGGGTATCCTATGAAGACGCATTTCTCCGCTTTGGGTTCCAGCTTTTCAGGCTGAAGCTTTTTGACATAAGCATCACATCCCCAAACTTTAAGAAACGACAACTTTGGCTTCTTGCCAAACCAAAGTTCATATGGCGTCGTCTCAACGGATTTCGATGGTGCCCTATTTAAAGTGAATGCAGCTGTCTCTAATGCATAACCCCAAAACGATAGTGGCAAATCGGCAAGAGACATCATAGATCGCACCATATCCAATAAGGTTCGATTACGACGTTCGGACACACCATTACGCTGTGGTGTTCCAGGCGGTGTTAGTTGTGAAACAATTCCACATTGTCTTAAGTGACTGCCAAACTCATAACTCAGATATTCTCCTCCTCGATCAGATCGTAGGAATTTAATCTTCTTGCTACGATGATTCTCAACTTCACTCTGAAATTGTTTGAACTTTTCAAATGTTTCAGACTTGTGTTTCATTAAATAAATATACCCATATCTACTTAAGTCATCAGTGAAGGTGAGAAAGTAACGATAACCACCGCGCGCCTCAATGCTCATCGGACCGCACACATCAGTATGTATGATTTCCAATAAGTCACTTGCCCGTTCCATTGTTCCAGAGAACGGCGTTTTAGTCATCTTGCCCATGAGGCATGGCTCACATGTGTCAAGTGATTCAAAATCAAGTGACTCCAAAAGTCCATCAGCATGGAGCTTCCTCATGCGTTTTACGCCAACATGACCTAAACGGCAGTGCCACAAGAAAGTGGTATTATCATTATCAATCCTACATCTTTTGGCATCAATGTTATGAACATGTGTATCATTACTATCGAGATTCAATAAGAATAAACCCCTTACATTGGGTGCATGACCATAAAAGATATTACTCATATAAATAGAACAACCATTATTCTCTGATTTAAATGAGTAACCGTCTCGCAATAAACAAGATCCAGATATAATGTTCATGCTTAACGCGGGCACTAAATAACAATTATTCAGGTTCATCACTAATCCCGATGGTAATCGAAGAGCGAGCGTGCCGACGGCGATCACATCTACCTTGGAACCATTTCCCACGCGCATCGTCACTTCGTCCTTTGCCAGCCTCCGTCTATTCCGCAGTTCCTGTTTTGAGTTGCAAATATGAGCAACCGCACCGGTATCAAATACCCAGGCACTACAACGAGAGTTGGTAAGGTACACATCAATAACATGTATATCATATATACCTTGTTTGTTGTTGGCCGCCTTCTTGTCAGCCAAATACTTGGGGCAGTTCCGCTTCCAGTGTCCAGTTCCCTTGCAATGAAAACACTCAGTTTCTGGTTTGGGTCCAGCCTTGGGTTTCTTCACGGGAGGAGCAACTGCTTTGCCACTCTTCTTGGAGTTACCCTTCTTACCCTTGCCATTTTTCTTGAAACTAGTGGTTTTATTGACCATCAACACTTGATGCTCCTTCTGAATTTCAGACTCAGCGGCTTTCAGCATCGCAAACAGCTCGGCGACTGACTTGTTCATCCCGTGCATGTTATAGTTCAACACGAAGCTCTTGTAGCTAGGTGGCAATGATTGAAGAA
The DNA here is from genome assembly GCA_039707655.1 of Elymus sibiricus. Taxonomy (NCBI): domain Eukaryota; kingdom Viridiplantae; phylum Streptophyta; class Magnoliopsida; order Poales; family Poaceae; genus Elymus; species Elymus sibiricus. The sequence goes on from CM077676.1 coordinate 375,227,568, forward strand.
CTCTGTCAGTGATAGCCTCTGGCGGAAGGGGCATCCCCAATTCAGCCAGACGGGTGGAGTACCCAGACATTCTGAGTACGTGATCACTGATAGACCCGTTCTCCTCCATCTTGCAAGCATAGAACTTATCGGAGATCTCATATCTCTCGATCCGGGCATTCTTCTGAAAGATAAACTTCAACTCCTGGAACATCTCATATGCTCCATGACGTTCAAAACGTCTTTGAAGTCCCGGTTCTAAGCCATACAATATTGCACATTGAACTATTGAGTAATCTTCAGAACGAGCCTGCCAGGCGTTCACAACGTCTAGAGACTCAACTGGAGCGGGTGGATCACCAAGCGGTGCATCAAGGACATAAGCCTTCTGGGAAGCCGTAAGGATAATCCTTAGATTACGGGCCCAGTCCACAAAGTTACTTCCATCATCTTTCAACTTAGCTTTCTCTAGGAACGCATTAAAATTCAGGGGTGCTACTGCGCGAGCCATGATCTACAACATAAATATAGCAAAGACAACTTAGACTATTGTTCTAGATAATGAGTTTAGTTAATCATATTACTTAAAAAACTCCCACTCAAATTGACATCCCTCCGGTCATTCGAGCGTAACATGATCCAAATCCACCAACTCAAGTCCGATCATCACGTGAGTTGAGGTGGTTTCAATGGTGAACATCTTCATGTTGATCATATCTACTATATGACTCATGTTCGACCTTTCAGTCTCTTGTGTTCCGAGGCCATGTCTGTACATGCTAGGCTCGTCAAGTTTAACCCGAGTGTTCCGCACGTGCAACATGGCTTACACCCGTTGTATGCGAACGTAGAGTCTATCACACCCGATCATCACGGCGTGTCTCGAAACGACGAACTTTCGCAACGGTGCACACTCGGGGAGAACACAATTTATCTTGAAATTTAAGTGAGGGATCACCTTATAATGCTACCGTCGTCCTAAGCAAAATAAGATGCATAAAAAGGATTAACATCACATGCAAATCATAAGTGACATGATATGGCCATGAACTTGTGCTTTTGATCTCCATCTCCAAAGCACCGGCATGATCTCCATCGTCACCGGCATGACACCATGATCTCCATCAACGTGTCGCCATGAGGTTGTCGCGCCGATTGTTGCTTCCACGATATTGCTAACTCATAGCGATAAAGTAAAGCAAAACGGCGAAAATAATTAAAGACAACTCTATGGCTCCTGCCAGTTGTCGTACTCATCGACATGCAAGTCGTGATATTCTATACAACACATGATCATCTCATACATCACATATATCTCATCATGTAATTGGCCATATCACATCACAACATACCCTGCAAAAACAAGTTAGACGTCCTCTAATTGTTGTTGCAAATTTTACGTGGCTGCTACGGGTTTGCAAGAACCGTTCTTACCTACGCAAAACCACAACGTGGTGTAGTGATTGCTTTTTGATCTTCTAAAAGAACCCTCTTCATTGAAATCGATTCAACTAAAGTGAGAGAGACAGACACCCGCTAGCCATCTTTATGCAACAAAGTTACATGTCAGTTGAAGGAACCGGTCTCTCGTAAGCGTACGAGTAATGTTGGTCCGGGCCGCTTCATCTCACAATACCGCTGAATCAAGTATCAACTAGTAACGGCAAGCAATATGTATACACCCACGCCCACAACTCGTTTGTGTTCTACTCGAGATCTCATCTACGCATAGACCTAGCTCAGATGCCACTGTTGGGGAACGTTGCATGGGAAACAAAAAATTTCCTACGCACACACAAGATCTATCCATGGTGATGAGCATCTACGAGAGGGAGAGTGAATCTACATACCCTTGTAGATCGCTAAGCGGAAGCGTTAAGAAACGCGGTTGATGTAGTCGAACGTCTCCGCGATCCAAATCGCAAGTCGTCCCTCGAACCGATCACGAACTAGTGCCGAACGGATGGCACCTCCGCGTTCAACACACGTACAGCTTGATGACGCCTTCACCTCCTCGATCCAGCGAGCGATGGTGAAGTAGTAGATGAGTTCCGGCAGCACGACGGCGTGGTGATGGTGGTGAGGAACAATCTCTGCAGGGCTTCGCCAAGCGCTACGGAGATTATGACGGAGGAACTAGAGGGTTAGGGTTGCCGGCACACGGCTTGGGGAAATCTTGATCTATTTCGGGTGCTAGCCCTGCCCCTCTATTTATATGTTGAGCCCTGGGGTCGAAACTTGGAGAAAGAGCCTCCTCAAAGTCGGTTTGGCCCGCAAGGCAAGAGTCCTGCTCGGACTCCAGGACCAGACGCCAGGGTCCTCGGCGTCTGGCCCCAGACGCCAGGGTCCCTGGCGTCTGGCCCCTGGCCTCGGCAAAACTTCCTTTTGCACCTTCCCAAAGCCTCGTGGGCTTTACCCCTTGGCCCAAATAAAGTGTTCTCGTACCTGAACATTTCGGGAAACATCCGAAACTCCTTCCGGTGAATTCCGGAACCCTTCCGGAGACCAAACACTATTATCCCATATATCAATCTTTACCTCCGGACTATTCCAGAGCTCCTCGTCATGTCCGGGATCTCATCCGGGACTCCGAACAACTTTCGGTCACCAACATAACAACTCAACTATACTTATATCGTCACCAAACGTTAAGTGTGTAGACCCTGCGGGTTCGAGAACTATGTAGACATGACCGAGACACCTCTACGGTCAATAACCAATAGCGGGACCTGGATGCCCATATTGGCTCCTACATATTCTACGAAGATCTTTATCGGTTGAACCTCTATGTCAAGGATTCAGTTAATCCCGTATGATGTTCCCTTTGTTTATCGGTATGTTACTTGCCCGAGATTCGATCGTCGGTATCTCTATACCTAGTTCAATCTCGTTACCGGCAAGTCTCTTTACTCGTTCCGTAATACAAGATCCCGTGGCTAACACTTTAGTCACATTGCTTGCAAGGCTTATAGTGATGTTGTATTACCGAGTGGGCCCTGAGATACCTCTCCATCACACGGAGTAACAAATCCCAGTTTTGATCCATGCCAATTCAACAGACACCCTCGGAGATACCTGTAGAGCATCTTTATAGTCACCCAGTTACGTTGCGACATTTGATACACACAAGGTATTCCTCCGGTGTCAGTGAGTTGCATGATCTCATGGTCAAAGGAACAGATACTTGACATGCAGAAAACAATAGCAATGAACTGACACGATCATATGCTACGTTTACAGTTTGGGTCTTGTCCATCACATCATTCTCCTAATGATGTGATCCCGTTATCAAATGACATCTCATGTCCATGGCTAGGAAACCTTCACCATCTTTTGATCAACGAGCTAGTCAACTAGAGGCTTACTAGGGACACAGTGTTGTCTATGTACCCACACATGTATTTGAGTTTCCAATCAATACAATTATAGCATGGATAATAAACGATTATCATGAACAAGGAAATATAATAATAACCAATTTATTATTGCCTCTAGGGCATATTTCCAACAAAAATATGTAGTACAAGACCATTCTGGTCTATGAGTACAACAAAAGGTTTCTAGTGGTTGATGGCGGAAGCGGTTCGGGGTCATCAGCGTCTATGGGACTCCATTTCCCACAGGAACAGCTGACCTGGATAACTCCTATCTTCGCGCGGCTGCTATCTTCAGTGCCTAGGTTCCGGGGCTGTCGTCATTGCGCTCCTCTCCAAGCAAGAAATCTGGCCAAGACAATAGCCAGGGACAAGCCAGTGAGTACTTTGAATGTACTCGCAAACATCATGAAAACAGGTACAATATAGCAGGCGATAAACATGTACTGAAACAATCCACGATCGCTTAGTCAGTCTCAAAAAAAAATTCATGATGCACGCAACTAGGTCATTCATATTAAACAGAAATAAGCAATCAGAGAATAAAAATAAAATAAACCAATCGGGTGTCTGAAGCGACGCCTCGAAAGGATAATAATATAAAGCATGCCTCAGCCGGGCGTCTGAGCGACGCCACATAAAGGGCTTATAAGGAAATAAATAACAAGCATGCCACAGTCGGGCGTCTGAGCGACACCACATAAAGGGCTTATAAGGAAAATAAATAACAAGCATGCCACAGTCGGGCGTCTGAGCGACACCACATAAAGGGCTTATAAGAAAAATAAATAACAAGCATGCCACAGTCGGGCGTGTGAGCGACACCACATAAAGGGCTTATAAGGAAAGTAAATAACAAGCATGCCACAGTCGGGCGTCTGAGCGACACCACATAAAGGGCTTATAAGGAAAATAAATAACAAGCATGCCACAGTCGGGCGTCTGAACGACACCACATAAAGGGCTTATAAGGAAAATAAATAACAAGCATGCCACAGTCGGGCGTCTGAGCGACACCACATAAAGGGCTTATAAGGAAAATAAATAACAAGCATGCCACAGTCGGGCGTCTGAGCGACACCACATAAAGGGCTTCTAAGAAAAATAAATAACAAGCATGCCACAGTCGGGCGTCTGAGCGACACCACATAAAGGGCTTATATGAGAATAATCACAATGAATATCCAGGAGGTAGAACCATCCCAGGGATACTCAATAATTCAAATAATATAAATGGTTAGTCCACAATAATAATAATAATCATAATTATCATTTGTCACATGTCATGATCAATGTTCCGGTTTAGAAGTTTTCCTACGAAGACCGACACTAAGACCGACACTTGACCCATCCCAGACTGTAGTCCTTAACCGCGGACACGGCTATTCGAATAGATATAAACTCTGCAGAGGGTGTACTCTTTACCCACAAGTAACGGATTCCTTTAGTCCACCGGGACTAATTCCGCTTACGGTCTTTTAATTGAAAACACACCTGACCCGCACACACCAGCTTAACTTACCGATGTCTGGAATCACCCATGACACTCGTTAAGCAAAACTCTAAGTGGGGAGGCTCCAACCTCGATTAGCATGGGATCGAATTTATATTCGCGCGCTCTAAGGGGTGCCCCCCTCTCGGTCCCGGACCGGAAACACCCATGCCCCCGGACCAGGTGGCCTGCCTACCGGATGCACCCGGTATCTTCCACCATGGCCTCTCTGTACGGTGTGTGCCAAAAAAAGGTGTTGACAACTTATTGATCGTACCCTACCTACGGCAGGGACGAGTGGTAGTACGAAACAAGTATGGGGGTTACTGGAACAAGACTCGATCTATGGTCGACTCAGGAGGCTTATGTGTTCCCTGCATGGTTAGCACAACAAATATTTTTCACGGCATCAGACAGAAATCACCGTTCTTCATACCCCCTCATGCCTTTCTGACCATTCTCGCTCCAACGAGATGTCAGCACCAAGCTCGTGTCTACCCGAGACAGAGACTTCTCCGGATTCCTTCCGGTAGGCATGTGAGGTATAAGAGGGCGAATACTGTCACCAGTATTTTAGTATCAACAGCAAAGAATGCACTCCAAGGCATGATCACAACATCACATGAAATAACGAATGTTTCCAAAACACCTCGGTGTTGTAGTCACGTCAAACAACACACAATAATCATTTGACCGGGTTTCAGGATGCTTGCCTTCAAGGTGCAGAAGTGCAGGGTGCACCACAAAAAATTTGAAAGCTTTTTTCCCTCTCCGATTCCTATTTCGAAAAGTATTTGAATTAACACGTAATTCAAAAACAGTGCAAAAAGTTGTCTTGGAAAATTTTCAAATAAATATGAAAATAAACTAGATGAGATTCCAGAGAAGTAGGAAAAAGAATCAATTCATTTGGAGTTTTATTTAAAAAGATATGTCCAGTCAAAGGTTCAGTCAAATTCTGTTTTTAAATAAAACAGAAAATAGAAAACGGTTCGCAGTGAAAACGCTTTCGGAAGAAGAAAACGTACTTCGGGGGTTTTACGCTTTCTGAAAACTGTCGCGCACTTCCTGGAATACATTTCCTCTTGAAGAAAACGCATTCTGGGTTAAGACGCCAACAGGCCAGGGCTTGTCTCGCCGACAGGCGGGGCCCGCCTGTCGGGTTCCTCTTCTTTCTCCCGCGCACAGGAGGCAGAACCAGAGGCGAGCTTCCGGCGGCGATTGCCGGTGCCAGGAGGCACCTCTCCCGGAGCTGTGCACACCGGCGTGCTCAGAAGGGAGGGCCCCATCCTCTGGAGGGCAAAGGAATCACCGGGGAGCTCGGGGGTGAGCACCCTTTCCTCCGAGGCGGACCGAGAGCTCCGGCGAGCACGGTGTCGGCCTACTGCTGCTACGGCTCAAATTAACAGGGGGAATGGGCTTGCGGGGTCGAGAGGAAGCGACGGGTGAGGAAAGAATGGGACGGGAGGCTCTGGCTGCGGAGAAATTAACAGGAGGGTGGCGGCGGCTGGCTCGGCCGGAGATGGGGGAGGAAGGTTCCTCCGGTCGAATTGGAGCTAGGGGGGGTTCACAGGGGGCTGCAGGTTTGCGGTGAGGGCGACAGAGAGCTTGAGGGGTCCTATTTATAGCGCGACGAGGTCGGTACCGAGGCGGCCGTGGATAAGATCGCCGGAGAACCGACGTTCTGTTGCTGCAGGGCGGCGTGGCGGCGACTAGCGGTGTTGTCAGGGCGAGAGGATGAGGACGGCCTGTTCCAGGGGCAGCTGGCGGGCTGAGAGAGCTTGGGCGGTGCCGTGCGCGGCAAGCTCTGGCGGCGGCAGTGGCTGGTTGCGGGGGCGGCGCTGCGGCGAGTCAGGGAGCGGCTTGGCTGGTCTTGGCACGTCGCGGTATAGTCAGGAGACAGGGGAGATGAACTGGAGCTAGCGGGGGAGGCGCTACTGGTCGCGGCGGCTCGGGCGCGGCACGAGCAAAACGTGCGCTCTGGGCGCGCCCAGAGCACGCACGGCGCCTGCTCGACGGAATGCTAGGGGGGCTAATCATGCTTGGATGCAAATGAAAATTAACAGGTTTCAGTTAAATACAATGGAAGGTTTAGGGGACATGGTGGTTTGGCAATTAGAACAAGCTCACAGTGCAATTTTAAAACCATGCCAAAATCTGGACATGCACTACAGATGCTCGACAAAATGCCAGGGGCATCTAGGGATCTGCTATGGCCACCAAAATTTCCAGATGAGAGTCTCTTTAGATGTAGGTGATAATGGTAAAGTTAGTTTGGGAGAAACAGAAACTTGTTAATGCAATTTTTGGTGAAAAGCAAATTCTGGACAGAAACTGTAGACTATAATTTCATGTGTCCAAGTTATTCCAATGGGTTCAAAATTCTGGACTTAAGGGTTTTATAGGATGTACTATGAGTAGGAAAAATCTTAAGAGCAATGGGGCAAGATAAAATAAGGTTGTAGTACAAACTACCAATCTGGACCAGAATAAAGATGAGGATGGTTTGCTCAAATATTCCAAAGAACCCAAGTGGATTTTTACATAAACAAGAGTTATATACTCCTACTGACATCCCAGAATTTTTATAGAATTTTTAAAGGAATATTTAAATAGGTTGAAGTGTAGACTGCAAATTGAACCAGATTTAAAAACTTGAAGTGGTGCTCAAATTTTACAATTGACAAAGCTGGGTTTTTGCATAAAAGTGATCCAGGGACATCACATGACTCCTACAAATTTTTGTGGAATTTATAGATGAAGTTATAAAATAGTTGCAGTGCAAATGGGGCTTTGAAAGGAGTTAAAATGCTATTAAATGAATTAAATCTTGGCCAAATTTTATTATAAAAATTATTCCACTGGTTTTTAATGAATGCAATAAAATTCAAGCCATACAACAATACTCAAAAGTTTCAAGACAGAACAGAAGGATTTTTGAAATTCAGGCAAAAAGGAGTGGCTCTGTGATCACAAGAAAATCCAGAAAGGAAAATTTTTAATCCCTGGCAAAATTTTAATTAACAAAACATGATTACATTTTTGGGGTGTTACAACACTACCCCCCTTAAGAAAAATCTCGTCCTCGAGATTTGCTAAGGGTGGTTAAAATATTACTCTTGTTATTAGGTAATAATAACTCGAAAATTTAAATCTCCTGATATGATGCGGCTACAGGGAGCAGGCATATAATTGGTGCAACTATCACGAGGTACTGGTGCTGCATGGAAAATCCTACCGTTGAGAAAACCGAGGGATTCTTACTGCGGATACGGAAAAATAAAATTCCAATTTTTCACGTTCCGCTGGTCGCACCCGAGTGCATAGCGTTGTCCGGCTGGTAGGTGGACCCGGGGTCCACTGTCAGTCTCTTCTTCTACCTCTGGCTCCTCTCTCTTCCTTTCTCTCGTGCTCTTCCCGTACTTTCTCCTCGACGGCGTCTAGGCGTAGGGCTTCTATGCCGTACTGCGGCAGTGCGCGGCGTGCTGGTTGCCGGCGTAGTGCGCACTCACCTCGCGGGCCAGGGCGCTGTCGGCACTGCTCATGGATTCGCCTCCGAACACCGGCGATCGAGCGACGAGCGGTGCTGGTGGACTTCGTTCACCGTACACCGATCTCGAGTTATAAAACGATCGCGGTGCTCTCCTTCTTCCTCACCTCTGGCCTCGCTTTTACTTCTTCTTCCTTCTCCTCCATTTCTGCTTGCAGGAGCTCGAGACGAGGCTCTAATGGCGGAGGTGATGCCGGACTGGTACATGATTCTGCTGTGCGGAGGGTTGGCAGCATTGCTGGGGTTCTCCGTGCTCTTGTGCGCGATAATCCTCGATGATCGCCATGATGCTGTTGCTCGAGAGTTGGCTCTTCGCGGCGGCGATGATCATGCGGATTAAGCGGCAGGTGCTAACTACTGTCAGCGTGCTAGAGGCGATTGCACTCGAATAAATACCCACAAATTTCTTTATCAGAAACTGTGGTGTGCTAGCGGGGTGATCGGTTAGGTGCAAAATGTGTGTGGTTTGTGTTAGAGCAGAGGTCGAGTGGTTGTGGCTGTGAGCCAGTTGTCGCGGTGCTGTGCGAATTTAAATTTTTTTTTTGACATGCGTAAATGTTGTTGCAGTAGCTCAGGAAAAATTCTGCCTCAGAATTTATTAAGAGCGAAAATAGTTGATCAAAATTTACTGCGGTAAAATTACTCACATGCAATTAAAATTAAATAATTTATTCATCACACAGACTTAGGATACATGCATAAGCTGCAACACAGAATGAAATGCTAGGCTAATGAACACGGTAGGAGTGTTTACGGTGCAAACGCAAAAGAGGCTGGATCCTGAGGAAGTGTCCCCGGAACTGGGGCACACTCTTCCTCTATCGGAGGAAGTGGATGAACTAGGCGAAGAACGCGTCTTTCCAGATCTGGCCTCAGGGGTCTGCCGATGGCGACCTGAGGATTCAGATCAGCGAGCCTCTGGAGATAACACATTACTCGCTGGGTCATCCGCTCTTGAGCGATGACGTACTGGACAAGGTTGACCAGTACTGGGTCTCTCTCAATTCTTCCACTGGGAAAAGAGGCTGCTTCTCCGGGCGCTGCGCGACTCGGGAAGTAAATATACCCTCTTTCGCTGGCGTAGGGTACTGCGAAGCGAAGGCGAGTAATCGCTTCGTATGCAGCAGCTTCTATGGCCATTTGCGGAGTCGGCATAGATCTCCCCACGAAAGAGACTTCCGTTGGGTCATGGTCTGGGCTCACAGGAGGGATGTGAACTACTCCCCAATATTTTGAGGTGGATGGGGTAATCCTTGTCTTGAGCAGCTCATACTGGGGTGGCTGGGTAGAACCCATGGTACTGCAGGTAAAATCCCACAATATCTTAACAAAACTACCTGGGGTTGCATCTGGAGTTCTCAGATGAATGCTAGGGCTAGGCATGGCGAATGTGGCTGTGAGGGTTGTGCACAAAGAGAGGGATGCCTGATAAAGTTACGGAGTGGCCCCTTATATAGCAGCAGAGCTGATAGCGGTGTGGGGCAAACTAGGGTGACGATTCTGCCCTATGGGGTCGTGGTCAATGCCACAGATACGCACATCTCACAAAAGTGACGTATTACTGTGGTTATTGTCTGGGACGGGTTTTTGGGAGCTACGCCTGGAATTTAATATGCAATCGGACGCCAACGCACTTATATGTGGATGCTAATAAAATAATGGCATGCGAACAAACTGCAATAACACATGGCGACTACAAGGTCACACAAGTACAAGGTGTAGAATGCTAAGACTCGGTACTACGCGAGTGACTTAGTCTACTTTGTTAATATCTAAACGGGCGTGCCTGGTGGATGTCGAGGCTTCTCCAGGGGCTTCTTCGTCAGGGTTTGCTGGTTGGGGTTGAGAATCCGCAGGGTCGGGGTAGCGATGATGGCCGTCACGGGGGTTAGCGGTCACACTCCCGGTGGAGCGTGTCCCCACAATGCGACGAAGCTCCTCCGGGGATACATATGCGTTACGGTCGGATGCAGGGGCAGACCTCAAGGTCTCAATCGGCTGCCCAAACAGCACGACTGGATTGTCGGCGTCGGACGCATCTTCACCTCTTGCCGGGGCTCGACGGGCAAGTTCTCCACGAGCCGCGAGCAGATCGAGAGTGACCTGATCGAATAATGCCTCTAGTGTGCCTACATAGCGCACCAGATGCAGCAAGGCAGGATCCGTCTCGTGGTCTCCGTTGGCGACCTGGGGTGGCCTACTATACCCGTCACGACTGGGATAGTAGTAGAACGAGCGGCAGTTAACTCTTGGCGACAGGTGCCGGAGTTGAACTATAGCCTCTCGAGCGGCCAGCTGGATGGCTTGGGGTTCAAAGGAAGTTGTCCTTCCGGCGAACCTGTAGGGGCGTTCTGGCGCCATACCCCTACCATATATGTGCACCGTGGCCCAGAATTGACGGCTTTCACCGCTCCTGAGCCCTTGGTACACCACATATTCTGGGGGTTCTTCTATCGCAAAGGCACGACGGGTGAGGTTTGCTAGCACGGTCACAAAACCTCCAAGGTTGGTTGCTGTGGTCTCATTGTGAACAATGGGGCCAGGCATCTTGGCTTGGTTTTTGGGGTAGAGGTTGTGCTATGCTGGGTTGGGGCTAACGTCCCTTTTATAGAAAAAGAGAACGGAGTCTTCCTTCGCACGCTTGCGAATGAGACAATTTAGGTGTCGGTCACGGGCGCGTGATCGACGGGCTAGGCTGATAGGTTGGGCACCGACTGCCAGAAGGTGTCGGGGTCACTGTGTGGCTATCGTATCCGAGAAGCTTGGCTGAGGTTAGGTTGGGACCTAATGGGTGGGTTAACCTAGGTTTATTGACCTGGCTAAGATAGGATTAGCCAATGGTCAGCCTGGCTCTGATACCAAGGTTGTCAGGACCGGATTTCCGGGATATAAATTTCCCAGCAATTGGTCCTTGTGCTCACCAGCCCCAGGATTACTGTTAGCTGGTGAGGCACAATCTTGATACAGAAATTCCAAGCAAATACAAAATATGTAGTACAAGACCATTCTGGTCTATGAGTACAACAAAAGGTTTCTAGTGGTTGATGGCGGAAGCGGTTCGGGGTCATCAGCGTCTATGGGACTCCATTTCCCACAGGAACAGCTGACCTGGATAACTCCTATCTTCGCGCGGCTGCTATCTTCAGTGCCTAGGTTCCGGGGCTGTCGTCATTGCGCTCCTCTCCAAGCAAGAAATCTGGCCAAGACAATAGCCAGGGACAAGCCAGTGAGTACTTTGAATGTACTCGCAAACATCATGAAAACAGGTACAATATAGCAGGCGATAAACATGTACTGAAACAATCCACGATCGCTTAGTCAGTCTCAAAATAAAATTCATGATGCACGCAACCAGGTCATTCATATTAAACAGAAATAAGCAATCAGAGAATAAAAATAAAATAAACCAATCGGGTGTCTGAAGCGACGCCTCGAAAGGATAATAATATAAAGCATGCCTCAGCCGGGCGTCTGAGCGACGCCACATAAAGGGCTTATAAGGAAATAAATAACAAGCATGCCACAGTCGGGCGTCTGAGCGACACCACATAAAGGGCTTATAAGGAAAATAAATAACAAGCATGCCACAGTCGGGCGTCTGAGCGACACCACATAAAGGGCTTATAAGAAAAATAAATAACAAGCATGCCACAGTCGGGCGTCTGAGCGACACCACATAAAGGGCTTATAAGGAAAGTAAATAACAAGCATGCCACAGTCGGGCGTCTGAGCGACACCACATAAAGGGCTTATAAGGAAAATAAATAACAAGCATGCCACAGTCGGGCGTCTGAGCGACACCACATAAAGGGCTTATAAGGAAAATAAATAACAAGCATGCCACAGTCGGGCGTCTGAGCGACACCACATAAAGGGCTTATAAGGAAAATAAATAACAAGCATGCCACAGTCGGGCGTCTGAGCGACACCACATAAAGGGCTTCTAAGAAAAATAAATAACAAGCATGCCACAGTCGGGCGTCTGAGCGACACCACATAAAGGGCTTATATGAGAATAATCACAATGAATATCCAGGAGGTAGAACCATCCCAGGGATACTCAATAATTCAAATAATATAAATGGTTAGTCCACAATAATAATAATAATCATAATTATCATTTGTCACATGTCATGATCAATGTTCCGGTTTAGAAGTTTTCCTACGAAGACCGACACTAAGACCGACACTTGACCCATCCCAGACTGTAGTCCTTAACCGCGGACACGGCTATTCGAATAGATATAAACTCTACAGAGGGTGTACTCTTTACCCACAAGTAACGGATTCCTTTAGTCCACCGGGACTAATTCCGCTTACGGTCTTTTAATTGAAAACACACCTGACCCGCACACACCAGCTTAACTTACCGATGTCTGGAATCACCCATGACACTCGTTAAGCAAAACTCTAAGTGGGGAGGCTCCAACCTCGATTAGCATGGGATCGAATTTATATTCGCGCGCTCTAAGGGGTGCCCCCCTCTCGGTCCCGGACCGGAAACACCCATGCCCCCGGACCAGGTGGCCTGCCTACCGGATGCACCCGGTATCTTCCACCATGGCCTCTCTGTACGGTGTGTGCCAAAAAAAGGTGTTGACAACTTATTGATCGTACCCTACCTACGGCAGGGACGAGTGGTAGTACGAAACAAGTATGGGGGTTACTGGAACAAGACTCGATCTATGGTCGACTCAGGAGGCTTATGTGTTCCCTGCATGGTTAGCACAACAAATATTTTTCACGGCATCAGACAGAAATCACCGTTCTTCATACCCCCTCATGCCTTTCTGACCATTCTCGCTCCAACGAGATGTCAGCACCAAGCTCGTGTCTACCCGAGACAGAGACTTCTCCGGATTCCTTCCGGTAGGCATGTGAGGTATAAGAGGGCGAATACTGTCACCAGTATTTTAGTATCAACAGCAAAGAATGCACTCCAAGGCATGATCACAACATCACATGAAATAACGAATGTTTCCAAAACACCTCGGTGTTGTAGTCACGTCAAACAACACACAATAATCATTTGACCGGGTTTCAGGATGCTTGCCTTCAAGGTGCAGAAGTGCAGGGTGCACCACAAAAAATTTGAAAGCTTTTTTCCCTCTCCGATTCCTATTTCGAAAAGTATTTGAATTAACACGTAATTCAAAAACAGTGCAAAAAGTTGTCTTGGAAAATTTTCAAATAAATATGAAAATAAACTAGATGAGATTCCAGAGAAGTAGGAAAAAGAATCAATTCATTTGGAGTTTTATTTAAAAAGATATGTCCAGTCAAAGGTTCAGTCAAATTCTGTTTTTAAATAAAACAGAAAATAGAAAACGGTTCGCAGTGAAAACGCTTTCGGAAGAAGAAAACGTACTTCGGGGGTTTTACGCTTTCTGAAAACTGTCGCGCACTTCCTGGAATACATTTCCTCTTGAAGAAAACGCATTCTGGGTTAAGACGCCAACAGGCCAGGGCTTGTCTCGCCGACAGGCGGGGCCCGCCTGTCGGGTTCCTCTTCTTTCTCCCGCGCACAGGAGGCAGAACCAGAGGCGAGCTTCCGGCGGCGATTGCCGGTGCCAGGAGGCACCTCTCCCGGAGCTGTGCACACCGGCGTGCTCAGAAGGGAGGGCCCCATCCTCTGGAGGGCAAAGGAATCACCGGGGAGCTCGGGGGTGAGCACCCTTTCCTCCGAGGCGGACCGAGAGCTCCGGCGAGCACGGTGTCGGCCTACTGCTGCTACGGCTCAAATTAACAGGGGGAATGGGCTTGCGGGGTCGAGAGGAAGCGACGGGTGAGGAAAGAATGGGACGGGAGGCTCTGGCTGCGGAGAAATTAACAGGAGGGTGGCGGCGGCTGGCTCGGCCGGAGATGGGGGAGGAAGGTTCCTCCGGTCGAATTGGAGCTAGGGGGGGTTCACAGGGGGCTGCAGGTTTGCGGTGAGGGCGACAGAGAGCTTGAGGGGTCCTATTTATAGCGCGACGAGGTCGGTACCGAGGCGGCCGTGGATAAGATCGCCGGAGAACCGACGTTCTGTTGCTGCAGGGCGACGTGGCGGCGACTAGCGGTGTTGTCAGGGCGAGAGGATGAGGACGGCCTGTTCCAGGGGCAGCTGGCGGGCTGAGAGAGCTTGGGCGGTGCCGTGCGCGGCAAGCTCTGGCGGCGGCAGTGGCTGGTTGCGGGGGCGGCGCTGCGGCGAGTCAGGGAGCGGCTTGGCTGGTCTTGGCGCGTCGCGGTATAGTCAGGAGACAGGGGAGATGAACTGGAGCTAGCGGGGGAGGCGCTACTGGTCGCGGCGGCTCGGGCGCGGCACGAGCAAAACGTGCGCTCTGGGCGCGCCCAGAGCACGCACGGCGCCTGCTCGACGGAATGCTAGGGGGGCTAATCATGCTTGGATGCAAATGAAAATTAACAGGTTTCAGTTAAATACAATGGAAGGTTTAGGGGACATGGTGGTTTGGCAATTAGAACAAGCTCACAGTGCAATTTTAAAACCATGCCAAAATCTGGACATGCACTACAGATGCTCGACAAAATGCCAGGGGCATCTAGGGATCTGCTATGGCCACCAAAATTTCCAGATGAGAGTCTCTTTAGATGTAGGTGATAATGGTAAAGTTAGTTTGGGAGAAACAGAAACTTGTTAATGCAATTTTTGGTGAAAAGCAAATTCTGGACAGAAACTGTAGACTATAATTTCATGTGTCCAAGTTATTCCAATGGGTTCAAAATTCTGGACTTAAGGGTTTTATAGGATGTACTATGAGTAGGAAAAATCTTAAGAGCAATGGGGCAAGATAAAATAAGGTTGTAGTACAAACTACCAATCTGGACCAGAATAAAGATGAGGATGGTTTGCTCAAATATTCCAAAGAACCCAAGTGGATTTTTACATAAACAAGAGTTATATACTCCTACTGACATCCCAGAATTTTTATAGAATTTTTAAAGGAATATTTAAATAGGTTGAAGTGTAGACTGCAAATTGAACCAGATTTAAAAACTTGAAGTGGTGCTCAAATTTTACAATTGACAAAGCTGGGTTTTTGCATAAAAGTGATCCAGGGACATCACATGACTCCTACAAATTTTTGTGGAATTTATAGATGAAGTTATAAAATAGTTGCAGTGCAAATGGGGCTTTGAAAGGAGTTAAAATGCTATTAAATGAATTAAATCTTGGCCAAATTTTATTATAAAAATTATTCCACTGGTTTTTAATGAATGCAATAAAATTCAAGCCATACAACAATACTCAAAAGTTTCAAGACAGAACAGAAGGATTTTTGAAATTCAGGCAAAAAGGAGTGGCTCTGTGATCACAAGAAAATCCAGAAAGGAAATTTTTTAATCCCTGGCAAAATTTTAATTAACAAAACATGATTACATTTTTGGGGTGTTACAACACTACCCCCCTTAAGAAAAATCTCGTCCTCGAGATTTGCTAAGGGTGGTTAAAATATTACTCTTGTTATTAGGTAATAATAACTCGAAAATTTAAATCTCCTGATATGATGCGGCTACAGGGAGCAGGCATATAATTGGTGCAACTATCACGAGGTACTGGTGCTGCATGGAAAATCCTACCGTTGAGAAAACCGAGGGATTCTTACTGCGGATACGGAAAAATAAAATTCCAATTTTTCACGTTCCGCTGGTCGCACCCGAGTGCATAGCGTTGTCCGGCTGGTAGGTGGACCCGGGGTCCACTGTCAGTCTCTTCTTCTACCTCTGGCTCCTCTCTCTTCCTTTCTCTCGTGCTCTTCCCGTACTTTCTCCTCGACGGCGTCTAGGCGTAGGGCTTCTATGCCGTACTGCGGCAGTGCGCGGCGTGCTGGTTGCCGGCGTAGTGCGCACTCACCTCGCGGGCCAGGGCGCTGTCGGCACTGCTCATGGATTCGCCTCCGAACACCGGCGATCAAGCGACGAGCGGTGCTGGTGGACTTCGTTCACCGTACACCGATCTCGAGTTATAAAACGATCGCGGTGCTCTCCTTCTTCCTCACCTCTGGCCTCGCTTTTACTTCTTCTTCCTTCTCCTCCATTTCTGCTTGCAGGAGCTCGAGACGAGGCTCTAATGGCGGAGGTGATGCCGGACTGGTACATGATTCTGCTGTGCGGAGGGTTGGCAGCATTGCTGGGGTTCTCCGTGCTCTTGTGCGCGATAATCCTCGATGATCGCCATGATGCTGTTGCTCGAGAGTTGGCTCTTCGCGGCGGCGATGATCATGCGGATTAAGCGGCAGGTGCTAACTACTGTCAGCGTGCTAGAGGCGATTGCACTCGAATAAATACCCACAAATTTCTTTATCAGAAACTGTGGTGTGCTAGCGGGGTGATCGGTTAGGTGCAAAATGTGTGTGGTTTGTGTTAGAGCAGAGGTCGAGTGGTTGTGGCTGTGAGCCAGTTGTCGCGGTGCTGTGCGAATTTAAATTTTTTTTTTGACATGCGTAAATGTTGTTGCAGTAGCTCAGGAAAAATTCTGCCTCAGAATTTATTAAGAGCGAAAATAGTTGATCAAAATTTACTGCGGTAAAATTACTCACATGCAATTAAAATTAAATAATTTATTCATCACACAGACTTAGGATACATGCATAAGCTGCAACACAGAATGAAATGCTAGGCTAATGAACACGGTAGGAGTGTTTACGGTGCAAACGCAAAAGAGGCTGGATCCTGAGGAAGTGTCCCCGGAACTGGGGCACACTCTTCCTCTATCGGAGGAAGTGGATGAACTAGGCGAAGAACGCGTCTTTCCAGATCTGGCCTCAGGGGTCTGCCGATGGCGACCTGAGGATTCAGATCAGCGAGCCTCTGGAGATAACACATTACTCGCTGGGTCATCCGCTCTTGAGCGATGACGTACTGGACAAGGTTGACCAGTACTGGGTCTCTCTCAATTCTTCCACTGGGAAAAGAGGCTGCTTCTCCGGGCGCTGCGCGACTCGGGAAGTAAATATACCCTCTTTCGCTGGCGTAGGGTACTGCGAAGCGAAGGCGAGTAATCGCTTCGTATGCAGCAGCTTCTATGGCCATTTGCGGAGTCGGCATAGATCTCCCCACAAAAGAGACTTCCGTTGGGTCATGGTCTGGGCTCACAGGAGGGATGTGAACTACTCCCCAATATTTTGAGGTGGATGGGGTAATCCTTGTCTTGAGCAGCTCATACTGGGGTGGCTGGGTAGAACCCATGGTACTGCAGGTAAAATCCCACAATATCTTAACAAAACTACCTGGGGTTGCATCTGGAGTTCTCAGATGAATGCTAGGGCTAGGCATGGCGAATGTGGCTGTGAGGGTTGTGCACAAAGAGAGGGATGCCTGATAAAGTTACGGAGTGGCCCCTTATATAGCAGCAGAGCTGATAGCGGTGTGGGGCAAACTAGGGTGACGATTCTGCCCTATGGGGTCGGGGTCAATGCCACAGATACGCACATCTCACAAAAGTGACGTATTACTGTGGTTATTGTCTGGGACGGGTTTTTGGGAGCTACGCCTGGAATTTAATATGCAATCGGACGCCAACGCACTTATATGTGGATGCTAATAAAATAATGGCATGCGAACAAACTGCAATAACACATGGCGACTACAAGGTCACACAAGTACAAGGTGTAGAATGCTAAGACTCGGTACTACGCGAGTGACTTAGTCTACTTTGTTAATATCTAAACGGGCGTGCCTGGTGGATGTCGAGGCTTCTCCAGGGGCTTCTTCGTCAGGGTTTGCTGGTTGGGGTTGAGAATCCGCAGGGTCGGGGTAGCGATGATGGCCGTCACGGGGGTTAGCGGTCACACTCCCGGTGGAGCGTGTCCCCACAATGCGACGAAGCTCCTCCGGGGATACATATGCGTTACGGTCGGATGCAGGGGCAGACCTCAAGGTCTCAATCGGCTGCCCAAACAGCACGACTGGATTGTCGGCGTCGGACGCATCTTCACCTCTTGCCGGGGCTCGACGGGCAAGTTCTCCACGAGCCGCGAGCAGATCGAGAGTGACCTGATCGAATAATGCCTCTAGTGTGCCTACATAGCGCACCAGATGCAGCAAGGCAGGATCCGTCTCGTGGTCTCCGTTGGCGACCTGGGGTGGCCTACTATACCCGTCACGACTGGGATAGTAGTAGAACGAGCGGCAGTTAACTCTTGGCGACAGGTGCCGGAGTTGAACTATAGCCTCTCGAGCGGCCAGCTGGATGGCTTGGGGTTCAAAGGAAGTTGTCCTTCCGGCGAACCTGTAGGGGCGTTCTGGCGCCATACCCCTACCATATATGTGCACCGTGGCCCAGAATTGACGGCTTTCACCGCTCCTGAGCCCTTGGTACACCACATATTCTGGGGGTTCTTCTATCGCAAAGGCACGACGGGTGAGGTTTGCTAGCACGGTCACAAAACCTCCAAGGTTGGTTGCTGTGGTCTCATTGTGAACAATGGGGCCAGGCATCTTGGCTTGGTTTTTGGGGTAGAGGTTGTGCTATGCTGGGTTGGGGCTAACGTCCCTTTTATAGAAAAAGAGAACGGAGTCTTCCTTCGCACGCTTGCGAATGAGACAATTTAGGTGTCGGTCACGGGCGCGTGATCGACGGGCTAGGCTGATAGGTTGGGCACCGACTGCCAGAAGGTGTCGGGGTCACTGTGTGGCTATCGTATCCGAGAAGCTTGGCTGAGGTTAGGTTGGGACCTAATGGGTGGGTTAACCTAGGTTTATTGACCTGGCTAAGATAGGATTAGCCAATGGTCAGCCTGGCTCTGATACCAAGGTTGTCAGGACCGGATTTCCGGGATATAAATTTCCCAGCAATTGGTCCTTGTGCTCACCAGCCCCAGGATTACTGTTAGCTGGTGAGGCACAATCTTGATACAGAAATTCCAAGCAAATACAAAATATGTAGTACAAGACCATTCTGGTCTATGAGTACAACAAAAGGTTTCTAGTGGTTGATGGCGGAAGCGGTTCGGGGTCATCAGCGTCTATGGGACTCCATTTCCCACAGGAACAGCTGACCTGGATAACTCCTATCTTCGCGCGGCTGCTATCTTCAGTGCCTAGGTTCCGGGGCTGTCGTCATTGCGCTCCTCTCCAAGCAAGAAATCTGGCCAAGACAATAGCCAGGGACAAGCCAGTGAGTACTTTGAATGTACTCGCAAACATCATGAAAACAGGTACAATATAGCAGGCGATAAACATGTACTGAAACAATCCACGATCGCTTAGTCAGTCTCAAAATAAAATTCATGATGCACGCAACCAGGTCATTCATATTAAACAGAAATAAGCAATCAGAGAATAAAAATAAAATAAACCAATCGGGTGTCTGAAGCGACGCCTCGAAAGGATAATAATATAAAGCATGCCTCAGCCGGGCGTCTGAGCGACGCCACATAAAGGGCTTATAAGGAAATAAATAACAAGCATGCCACAGTCGGGCGTCTGAGCGACACCACATAAAGGGCTTATAAGGAAAATAAATAACAAGCATGCCACAGTCGGGCGTCTGAGCGACACCACATAAAGGGCTTATAAGAAAAATAAATAACAAGCATGCCATAGTCGGGCGTCTGAGCGACACCACATAAAGGGCTTATAAGGAAAGTAAATAACAAGCATGCCACAGTCGGGCGTCTGAGCGACACCACATAAAGGGCTTATAAGGAAAATAAATAACAAGCATGCCACAGTCGGGCGTCTGAGCGACACCCCATAAAGGGCTTATAAGGAAAATAAATAACAAGCATGCCACAGTCGGGCGTCTGAGCGACACCACATAAAGGGCTTATAAGGAAAATAAATAACAAGCATGCCACAGTCGGGCGTCTGAGCGACACCACATAAAGGGCTTATAAGAAAAATAAATAACAAGCATGCCACAGTCGGGCGTCTGAGCGACACCACATAAAGGGCTTATATGAGAATAATCACAATGAATATCCAGGAGGTAGAACCATCCCAGGGATACTCAATAATTCAAATAATATAAATGGTTAGTCCACAATAATAATAATAATCATAATTATCATTTGTCACATGTCATGATCAATGTTCCGGTTTAGAAGTTTTCCTCCGAAGACCGACACTAAGACCGACACTTGACCCATCCCAGACTGTAGTCCTTAACCGCGGACACGGCTATTCGAATAGATATAAACTCTGCAGAGGGTGTACTCTTTACCCACAAGTAACGGATTCCTTTAGTCCACCGGGACTAATTCCGCTTACGGTCTTTTAATCGAAAACACACCTGACCCGCACACACCAGCTTAACTTACCGATGTCTGGAATCACCCATGACACTCGTTAAGCAAAACTCTAAGTGGGGAGGCTCCAACCTCGATTAGCATGGGATCGAATTTATATTCGTGCGCTCTAAGGGGTGCCCCCTCTCGGTCCCGGACCGGAAACACCCATGCCCCCGGACCAGGTGGCCTGCCTACCGGATGCACCCGGTATCTTCCACCATGGCCTCTCTGTACGGTGTGTGCCAAAAAAGGGGTTGAGAACTTACTGAACCGTACCCTACCTGCGGCAGGGACGAGTGGTAGTACGAAACAAGTATGGGGGTTACTGGAACAAGACTCGATCTATGGTCGACTCAGGAGGCTTATGTGTTCCCTGCATGGTTAGCACAACAAATATTTTTCACGGCATCAGACAGAAATCACCGTTCTTCATACCCCCTCATGCCTTTCTGACCATTCTCGCTCCAACGAGATGTCAGCACCAAGCTCATGTCTACCCGAGACAGAGACTTCTCCGGATTCCTTCCGGTAGGCATGTGAGGTATAAGAGGGCGAATACTGTCACCAGTATTTTAGTATCAACAACAAAGAATGCACTCCAAGGCATGATCACAACATCACATGAAATAACGAATGTTTCCAAAACACCTCGGTGTTGTAGTCACGTCAAACAACACACAATAAACATTTGACCGGGTTTCAGGATGCTTGCCTTCAAGGTGCAGAAGTGCAGGGTGCACCACAAAATTTTTCAAAGCTTTCTTCCCTCTCCGATTCCTATTTCGAAAAGTATTTGAATTAACACGTAATTCAAAAACAGTGCAAAAAGTTGTCTTGGAAATTTTTTAAATAAATATGAAAATAAACTAGATGAGATTCCAGAGAAGTAGGAAAAAGAATCAATTCATTTGGAGTTTTATTTAAAAAGATATGTCCAGTCAAAGGTTCAGTCAAATTCTGTTTTTAAATAAAACAGAA
Source organism: Elymus sibiricus (assembly GCA_039707655.1). Taxonomy (NCBI): domain Eukaryota; kingdom Viridiplantae; phylum Streptophyta; class Magnoliopsida; order Poales; family Poaceae; genus Elymus; species Elymus sibiricus. Next base: position 375,249,171 of record CM077676.1, read on the forward strand.
AATAGAAAACGGTTCGCAGTGAAAACGCTTTCGGAAGAAGAAAACATACTTCGGGGGTTTTACGCTTTCTGAAAACTGTCGCGCACTTCCTGGAATACGTTTCCTCTTGAAGAAAACGCATTCTGGGTTAAGACGCCAACAGGCCAGGGCTTGTCTCGCCGACAGGCGGGGCCCGCCTGTCGGGTTCCTCTTCTTTCTCCCGCGCACAGGAGGCAGAACCAGAGGCGAGCTTCCGGCGGTGATTGCCGGTGCCAGGAGGCACCTCTCCCGGAGTTGTGCACACCGGCGTGCTCAGAAGGGAGGGCCCCATCCTCTGGAGGGCAAAGGAATCACCGGGGAGCTCGGGGGTGAGCACCCTTTCCTCCGAGGCGGACCGAGAGCTCCGGCGAGCACGGTGTCGGCCTACTGCTGCTACGGCTCAAATTAACAGGGGGAATGGGCTTGCGGGGTCGAGAGGAAGCTACGGGTGAGGAAAGAATGGGACGGGAGGCTCTGTCTGCGGAGAAATTAACAGGAGGGTGGCGGCGGCTGGCTCGGCCGGAGATGGGGGAGGAAGGTTCCTCCGGTCGAATTGGAGCTAGGGGGGTTCACAGGGGGCTGCAGGTTTGCGGTGAGGGCGACAGAGAGCTTGAGGGGTCCTATTTATAGCGCGACGAGGTCGGTACCGAGGCGGCCGTGGATAAGATCGCCGGAGAACTGACGTTCTGTTGCTGCAGGGCGACGTGGCGGCGACTAGCGGTGTTGTCAGGGCGAGAGGATGAGGATGGCCTGTTCCAGGGGCAGCTGGCGGGCTGAGAGAGCTTGGGCGGTGCCGTGCGCGGCAAGCTCTGGCGGCGGCAATGGCTGGTTGCGGAGGCGGCGCTGCGGCGAGTCAGGGAGCGGCTTGGCTGGTCTTGGCGCGTCGCGGCATAGTCAGGAGACAGGGGAGATGAACTGGAGCTAGCGGGGGAGGCGCTACTGGTCGCGGCGGCTCGGGCGCGGCACGAGCAAAACGTGCGCTCTGGGCGCGCCCAGAGCATGCACGGCGCCTGCTCGACGGAATGCTAGGGGGGCTAATCATGCTTGGATGCAAATGAAAATTAACAGGTTTCGGTTAAATACAATGGAAGGTTTAGGGGACATGGTGGTTTGGCAATTAGAACAAGCTCACAGTGCAATTTTAAAACCATGCCAAAATCTGGACATGCACTACAGATGCTTGACAAAATGCCAGGGGCATCTAGGGATCTGCTATGGCCACCAAAATTTCCAGATGAGAGTCTCTTTAGATGTAGGTGATAATGGTAAAGTTAGTTTGGGAGAAACAGAAACTTGTTAATGCAATTTTTGGTGAAAAGCAAATTCTGGACAGAAACTGTAGACTATAATTTCATGTGTCCAAGTTATTCCAATGGGTCCAAAATTCTGGACTTAAGGGTTTTATAGGATGTACTATGAGTAGGAAAAATCTTAAGAGCAATGGGGCAAGATAAAATAAGGTTGTAGTACAAACTACCAATCTGGACCAGAATAAAGATGAGGATGGTTTGCTCAAATATTCCAAAGAACCCAAGTGGATTTTTACATAAACAAGAGTTATATACTCCTACTGACATCCCAGAATTTTTATAGAATTTTTAAAGGAATATTTAAATAGGTTGAAGTGTAGACTGCAAATTGAACCAGATTTAAAAACTTGAAGTGGTGCTCAAATTTTACAATTGACAAAGCTGGGTTTTTGCATAAAAGTGATCCAGGGACATCACATGACTCCTACAAATTTTTGTGGAATTTATAGATGAAGTTATAAAATAGTTGCAGTGCAAATGGGGCTTTGAAAGGAGTTAAAATGCTATTAAATGAATTAAATCTTGGCCAAATTTTATTATAAAAATTATTCCACTGGTTTTTAATGAATGCAATAAAATTCAAGCCATACAACAATACTCAAAAGTTTCAAGACAGAACAGAAGGATTTTTGAAATTCAGGCAAAAAGGAGTGGCTCTGTGATCACAAGAAAATCCAGAAAGGAAAATTTTTAATCCCTGGCAAAATTTTAATTAACAAAACATGATTAAATTTTTGGGGTGTTACAGAAGGGCATCACAGTGAACTCATATAATCCGTATCTGGTGGTAAAAGCAGTCTTGGGTATGTCTGATGATCGGATTCTTAATTGATGGTAGCCTGATCTCAAATCTATTTTTGAGAAAACCTTGGCTTCTGCCAGTTGGTCAAATAGGTCATTGATTCTTGGCAGTGGATATTTATTTTTGATAGTAACCATGTTGAGTGCCCTGTAATCGATACATAGCCTTAGGGTGCCATCCTTTTTCTTAGCAAATAAAACCGGTGATCCCCATGGTGATGAGCTGGGTCGGACATAACCCTTTTCCAATAATTCCTTAATTTGTTTCTTTAGCTCAACCAATTTTGTCGGAGCCATTTGATAAGGCATCTTGTAAATGGGTGCCATTCCAGGTGCTAGTTCAATGACAAATTCAATTTCACGGTCTGGTGGCATGCCTGGTAGCTCCTCAGGAAATACATCGGGGTATTCGCATACCACAGGAACCTTGCTTAATTCTGTCGTGTCCACTTGATTTAGCTTTCCTTGTGACTTAGAAATTCCCCTTGTACCAAACTTCACTGTCTTCCCATGACAATTGGTGAGAGTCATTGTTCGATTGTAGCAGTCTATAAAACCTTTATTTGTGGTCAACCAGTCCATTCCCAGAATAACATCCAAATCAACTGCTTCCAGTACAATAAGATTTGCTAGAAACTTCATCCCTTTTATTTCAAGGTTCACATCCTTGCAGTACCATTGGGTGCTTTGCTTTGATCCCGGGGACTGAATAACCATTGAATTTTTCAAAGGCAAAAAAGAAAACTGATTCTTCAAGGCAAACCTTTTAGAGATGCACGAATGGGAAGCTCCAGAATCAAATAAAACTGTAGCATTAATTGTGTTGACAGGGAACGTACCAAACGCGATGTCTGGTGCATTCTGTGCTTCCTCAAATGTCACGTGGTTAACCTGCCCCTTTTTGTGATTGTTGTTGAAGCTGTTGTGTCGCGGAGCTGCATTAGTACTGCGGCCATTGTTGTTGGGTTTGGGGGCATTATTCCCCTGCTTTGGGCATTGCCTAGCGTAATGCCCTTCTGCTCCACAGGCGTAACAGGTGATGCCAGGACGGAATATTGCTTCTTTGGCTCTGTTGTTGAAGGTACTGCGGTTTTGCTGTGGTCGTGGTGTTGGAATTGTCGGTCGGGGTGCCACAGGCCTCTGAAATTCATTTTGGGGCCTGTTGTTGCGAACCAGTACTGACTGGTTCATACGGCGCTTGCTAATCTCATTTATATTGCGGTGCTCATTTTCCAGAATAATAGCCTTGTCTACCAGTGTCTTGAAATCCGAAAAAGTATGGACCACCAGTTGGCACTTTAAAGATGGAACAAGACCGTCGAGAAATTTCTCCATCTTTTTGCTTTCCGTCATATATTCATCATTGGCATAACGAGCTAGCTGAGTGAACTGGTCGAGCTACTGAGTTACCGTTGTGCCCCGTTGCTTGAGATCCTCAAATTCTCTTTTCTTTAATTTCATGATACTGCTGGGAATATGTGCTCCCCGGAAGCTTTCCTTGAATTGCTCCCAGGTCATGTCTCCTCCATTGGGGTGCGTGTGGCATAAATTTTCCCACCATGATGCTGCTGTCCGAGAAAAATAATGCGGAGCATATAATACTTTTTCCTAGTCTGTACACTGGGCTATGACCAATTTTCTTTCAATATCACGCAGCCAGTCGTCTGCCTCCAGAGGTTTATCTGTGTGAGAAAAGACGGTTGGATTGGTCCTCTGAAGTTCAGATAATTTTGATCTGTGTTGATGCTGTCCTTGGTGATTCCCCATATTTATTAAATGTTGCATCATTTCCTGGTGCTGCTGCTGACTTTGTTCATACAGACGGCATACTTGTGAGAATGCTGAATCATTGCTCTGCTGACATGTCTGTCCTGGTGTGAAATTATTTCCCATCTATGCAAAGTTGTCCTCTGGTGGACTGGGCATAGAACGGGTCCAGGGACGATGCATTTTCTTTCTGGGGTATTTGTGTAACACCGATGAGAAAGGAAATTATAAAGGGAGCAAATAAATTTTAAGAGACTGAAAATAATTTCCCCCCAAAAACGTAGGTGCATAAAAGTAGCGGTTTATATTATACATGCAGATTTAATTATACATGCAGGATTTAATTATACAATATGCTCGTCGTAGCCGTGACGCTTACATGACCGCTTATTTAGACTAGTGCACTACGTTGTCCACTTAGCATGCTGCGATCCAAGTCTACTACTCGCCATCTTACAAAAAGGAAAAGAAACAGAAAATATTTTACAGCTACACTCTCATAAAAGGCGACTATGGTGCTAATGCCGAGTCTGCTATCACGGAGTGTCTGGAACGTCGTAGGCCCTGTTGAGGGTAAGTCCCAGACGGGGTGCTGAAGACTCGACCTCCTCCTCCTCCTCGGGTATGGTCTCCAGTCGGGCAGTTGTCGAAGTCATGCCTGCTCGCGGTGGCACTGTGCTCATAGGCGGTGAAGTCCTAACCGGAATGGGAACAGCCAAGCGACTAGACTCATCGCTCGGAGATGAGCGTCGAATCGCGGAACGAGTAGGAGGATCATATTGTGGAGTCGGAATGCGAGGAGCGCGTCGTGACGGAGTATGGAACTCACTCCTGCGAGGAGTCCTCGCACGAGCTAAGTCCATCCGTACAGCAAGATAGTCGTCCACTAGTGAGGTGAAGACTGACTCTAGAGCCATGATGTACTGAACAAGGGGCTTAATAGCCTCGTCCCTATCTTCCGCGGTGCAAGCGAAAGCATAGTGGCTAGTGTATGGAACATGGCATGGAAGATAATGATAGGGACGTGTCTGCATGACCGGAAGGATGTCCCTAAGATGAGCGATGGCCTCTCGGGCAGCCATCTGGATAGCATGCCTTTCAGTAGGCATGACTCTCCCCACAAAGCGATAGTTGCGATGTGGCATAGCATTTCCACCCCGAATATATACCGAGGCCTGGTACATAGTCAGGGTGTCCGAGATCCTGTCAGGATAAACGGTGTACTCCGGACGACTCGGGGATACCATCGCGACTCTGGCGATGTAGACGAGAAGACGGGAAAATCCGTCAGACTCGTTGGCGAAAATCTGGGTCGGACAGCTGCCGCCAGACATCTACAACAGTAGACAAAAAATCCAAATAGTCATATCATAAGTATATGATGACCAAGGAAAATTTGTTACAATGCATGAAATGCATGCTAAAAATGTTAGGACTGACTCTATTGCTAGCGATCGCACCTAGGACTTCCTACAGTCAGCCTGGCTCTGATACCAAGGTTTGCCGGGCCTGTTTCTGGAATAAATCACAGAATAGCCCTAAGTCACACCAGCCCCAAGCTCAGCACAACTGGTGGACTCCCTTGATACAGATATCCAGTACATACATAATATTACACAGGGTTGAGCCAGAGTGCTCAACATTTAATACAAACTTGTCAATATATGGTGGTGGCGTAATATGACAGTGGTGTGGTGATGGTACAACACTGATACAATAATGTAGAGCCAAGCGTCGGTGTGAGGCTTGACTATTTATTCATGAAGCGGAAGCACTGCGGATGATACAAGTGGTAGACTCCAAGACCACAAGCTGACTGACTGGGAACACCTCTAAGCATCGGGCTCGCTAGCGCACTCTTCTTCCACAAGCTCGTCTTCCTCCAGGTCTGGCCAAATTAACAAGCCAGGGACAAGCCTGTGAGTATGTTGGAATGTACTCGCAAACATTATGAACGAAAGATATACCGAATGCATATGCTCATGTTGGATTAAATGATATGCATATGTTGACCGAAATTTAGTCATGGCATGATAAATATAAATATAGTGTGGATGAAAAATATAACTTGTTAGCAATGAACCAAGAATATAAGATGGAACATCGGGCGCTGGACCGCCCGAAGAATTCCAAGAAAATGCCAAACGGGTGTCTGAAAGCGACGCCTCGAGAGGTCATGAAAAAAAATGCCAAACGGGTGTCTAAAAGCGATGCCTCGAGAGGTCTTGAAAAGAAATGCCAAACGGGTGTCTGAAAGCGACTCCTCGAGAGGTCTTGAAAAGAAATGAGCATCCAGGTGGACTAGCCATCCCAAGCGACACCCAGAAAAATAAAAGCGAGTATCCAGGTGGACTAGCTATCCCAAGTGATACCCAGAAAAATAAAAGTGAGTATCCAGGTGGACTAGCCATCCCTTGTGATACCCAGAAAAATAAAAGCGAGTATCCAGGTGGACTAGCCATCCCAAGTGATACCCAGAAAAATAAAAGCGAGTATCCAGGTGGACTAGCCATCCCAAGTGATACCCAGAAAAATAAAAGCGAGTATCCAGGTGAAGTAGCCATCCCAAGTGATACCCAGAAAAATAAAAGTGAGTATCTAGGTGGACTAGCCATCCCAAGTGATACTCAGATTTTCACATAGAAGAACAGAGTTAGTCCACAATAATATTTATGATTACGACAATATTCATGATAATCTCAGTGATGACAATAATTATCCTGCAAAAATGAATCATGCTCATTTTAATTATTTCCTCCGAAGACCGACACCGGGACCAACACTTGACCCTTCCCAGCTAACGTCCTTGACCGTGGACACGGCTATTCGAATAGATATAACTCTGCAGAGGGTGTACTCTTTACCCACAAGTAATGGATTTCTTTAGTCAGTACCGAGACACTGACTAATTCCCATTTCGGTCTTTGGGTTGAAAACGCACCTGACCAGCACACACCAGATTAACTTTCCGGATGCTAGGAATCACCCAAAGCATCGTTCAAGAAAAACTCTAAGACGGGGAGACCATCGTCTCGAATAGCATGGGATCACTATTTATACGCGCGGATTACAAGGGGTGCCCCCCTCTCGGCCCAGCCGGATACACCCATGCCCCCTGACCCGATGACTGGCATTAGTCCATGGCCATGGAACCCTCATCATTGCCCCTCTAAGTGGTGTGCACACGGAAAGGGGTTAGCAACTTACTAGACCATACTCCCCTCGCGGGAAGACATGTGGCAGCACGGTATTTAGCTAGGCATGACGGAATAAGACTCGATCTAGGTCGACTCAGGAGGTTTTGGTAATATGACTGGCATATTTCATATGCCACAGTGACACCATCGTGTCATGATATGGCCCGTCCCCTCCGGCACGTCCAAGGCAGGAGACACACTCATGGATTCTCACAGCTTTTACCCATGTTCGAAGAGATTCTTGAGTGAAATGCAAGCAATGCACAAAAATGATATGACCATGCATGCACATGCCATTCACCATGTAACCGGTGAAATCTCGAACGGATGCAAACGTGTATGCAATCACCATATCCCAAGTTCAAAAATGCTTGCCTTGCTCAAAGTAGTCAGAAGGTGATCCCTCAAAATTCCCGGCAAAGTTCCCCTCCTCGATTTCTATAAAATGCAAATTCAAATTTGAATCAAAATTTTGCAACTGTACAAAAAGTTGTCTCAAAATATTTTTAAATAAATACTAAAAAAACTAGAGTGAAAAAGAGAATTTTCAAATAAAGAGTCAATTAAAACGGAATTGTGCTTAAAAAGTTATGAAAGTTTTAAAACTAGGGACTTTCTGCAAAAATCAAATTTGCCAGCGGGTCCCTGTGCGGTAAAACAGAAAACGCTTCGGAAGGAAATACGCTTTCCAGTGCGGAAAGCGTAAAGTGGCGGAAGGCATTTTCTGAAATAACAGAAAAAGAGAAAACGCTGACGGGTGGGCCCCACCCTTCAGGTTTGAATTCAAACGCGCTACGCGCGCGTATATAGAGGAGGTGCGGCGATCACCGGCGACGATCGCCGGGGTTTCAGGAGGCGGCGATGGTCGGGATGAGCTCGGGGAGGGATTCCGCGTCGGTGGGTGGTGGAGTTGGTCGCCGGCGAGCACCGGAGCGACGGCGAGGGCAACTCTTGCGGACGGCGGCGTCGGGCGAAGTTGGATCTCGTCGGGGAAGCCGGCAAGTTGACGCGCGGTTCCGATGAGAGGGAGTACTAAGAGGCTATGGGTGGAGTTTGGGAGGCGGAGATGGAGTAACGGCGGCGAGAGGCTCGTGGGGCAGTGGCGGATCGGGCGTCCGGAAGTGGAGAAGAAGACCTCCCTGAGTGCGTGGGAGGTCGATTGAGAGTATGTGGGTGTGGTGCCGGTACTAAACGGAGCTCGGGGAGCTCTTATATAGGCGAGCCGAGGTGACCAGTGGCGATGCGGATCACGCCGGAGTAAATCCGGCCGGCGAGGAGGTTGCTGTCGGTGGTCTTGGACGGTGGGTGCCAGTGAGGTCAATGGAAAACCCTCGAAGCACCAACGTGCTCAATTTCGAGGTTGATCGCCTTATCCACGAGGTGACTCCCGTACGGCCATCGCGGACGGCGCTTGCCTCCGGTGACTGGCAGGCGGGCTCCAGTGGCTTGGACGGTGAGGCAACGCTGCGGAGGCAAGAGACGCGTGGGGAGGTAGGTGGAGGGAGCGGTGGGGGGAAGTGAAGGCGGCTGGTGGCCGTGTCGATCCGCTCGGCCGCCGCGGCCGAGGACAGTGGCCGTTGCACCGGCATGTTCCTGCGCTGTCGGGGGCGAGCGACTGACCAGGGGGTCCCCGGCGACTCATTTAAGATCAACGGAGGCGTGGATGAGGAGGAAATGGGGTGGAGTGCACCGCACGGCGTCGATCTCTCCCTGTCTCTGAACTTGCTGTTTTTCTAAATTTTTGACAGTAGCTACAATGTGCACACCAAGTGTATGATGAAATGCTAGGTGGCTCTAGGCATTTTAGGAATTTTTGAGAATTTTTGTGGTGAGGTGTTGATGCATAATAGAGATGCTGACAAAGTTTCAGAATTTTTGGAGCAATTAAAATTGGGTTTTGATCAGAGGGATTAAATCTGGTCCAAATTTCAAATGAGTGAAATTTGAAAATTTTGAACTATGGAACAGAATGTTTTTGGTGAAATGGAGTGTGGGTACTGCCAAGTAGCTGGGATAATTTTTGTGGGTGCAGAAGAGTTGGAAAAATTATAGTTCCTTTGTAAATCAAAGAAACTAGGAATAAATGAAATTCCAACTTTGGAATTTACTAAATATGGTAAAAATATTTTTATGGGGAGGAGAGAGATTGGGTACTGTCCTAGGGTGTGAGAATGACTTGGGTGATATTTTTAAAGTGACAAAAATAATTTTGTGGGAATTTTCTAAGTGTTTGAAAGAAGAATGAAATGGGCCATTTCATTGGAATAATTTATTTATTCAAAAAAATTCTAAAAGAAAATATTTTTAATACTTCAAAAATAATTACTCAAGTAGTAAACCATCAAATCAAAACCATGTTAAAAAATTTGAAACCCAATTGAAAACTAAAAATGATTTTCAAAACAGAAGGAAAAAGGAATAGTGCCATAATGATCCAAAGGATTTTATTTTAAATAAGAGATTTTAAAAATTCAAAGGAAAATATATTTGGGGTGTTACAGTCATGCTTTAACATGATATATCCAATCTCCAGACTTCAAGCGGGTCAGCCTTCGGCTTCAACCTCCTTTCCCGAAGGCGGAGTGCTTCTCAGGCCAGTTTAGCGAACTAAACTCGAGCGGCTTTAGAGAGAAACCAGGCTATCCGGCTATTGACCACACACTCGCGTCGGAAAAAGGAGTTGTAGAAAAAGACTTCGTAACGAACAAGAAGAAACCACATTTATTATAAAACGGCTCATATAAATTTAAGAGCCCCTAGTTAACCTGGTTAAAGGAAGTTGTTTTTAACAAACAATGTTTTTAACAATCAGCGTTTATTTAACGTAAACACAATGCTTGGTTGAACCAAGCAAAAATAAAAAAATAAAAAGAATTGAGCATGAAAACGACTTAGCTGGTTAATGTGCTCGGCGTTGATGACGTGATCTGGGCTTGAGGCGGGACGAGGACGCCCAGCAAACTTTGACAGATCCGATAAGGTGCGTAGTCCTCGACTTGACCGAGGTCCCAGCCCCAAGCCCGAGGTGACCGAGCGAGGAGCTAGGCTTGACGAAGTGGCGATGCAGCACGGTCGATGTGGCGAGGCGAAGCCCCCGGTCCAGTTATCATGACGAAACTGGTCGGCTGGTGATGAAACTATGGGCAAGCCCCCGGAGTATGTCGATGAAGCGATGGTGATGCCCTCGGTCTAGCCGAGGTGACGGAGCAGGTCAGTAAGGTGACATTGCAGCCCCCATGCCAGCCGAGGTGTCAAAGCAGGTCGGCGTGGTGGACATCGGCTTGAAGAAGCAATGGCGTGGCGATGCCGATGCAGGTCAATGTTGGGGAACGCGACAGAAAACAAAAATTTCCGGTATAGCGAGCACGCCCAGGACCACTATGGAGACTGCATACAAGGTTTGATCTGATCTGTACCGACTCGAAGCGCAGCGGAAGAAGAGTCGGTGGAGATCGTTGGTGCAGATCCCCGCAGCTAGGATTTTACAACCTCCCAACCGCGAGGATGTACTCCCTCGTCGGACAGCCTTTCGGGAGGCGGTCGGACAGTCCCTCGGACGATGTCACGGACAGCCCTTCGGGAGGACCTTTGAAACTCGGACGGTCACTCGGACAGCCCTTCGGGAGGACCTCTCAAACTAAAACGATCACTCGGACAGCCCTTCGGGAGAACCTCTCAAACTAAGACCGAAACTACGATCTCTCTACAGAGTTGCACACATACGGTGTCATCTATCCGGCAGGGCTTCGCCGTCCAGAACTAGTTCCCACCGGAACCCAGACAGCCTTTCAGCTCTACAAAACTATTTTGCTCCGAGGGAGAGAGAAGCCAGAAATGTCTATGGCATGTGTATGAGAGCAAGCATGAGCTTTGGGGCAGCCCCCTCACCTCCTATTTATAGGAAAACCAAGGGGTAAAGTTGCCATTCCAAAAACCCAAAAATACCCATGAAGGAACACTTCCACAAGGGCATTTTAGGGAACTAATGGAGCAAGTGGGGCTCCACCATGGAGCCCACATGTGGCCCGGCCAAGCCCTCATGGGGGGCCCCCAAGGGGGGCTTCCTTGGCTCCCAAGTTCTTCTAGAAACCTTTTTGGAAATATCCAAAAAGGTGCTTTCCCAAAAATATCCAAAAAGCACTTTCACTATTCACGACGACATTTTTCAGCGTCTGATCGAACTGAAAATATTTATGTGGGCTTAGAACATTTCCAGTACCCACTAAAATAATTTTCAATGCGGTCCGGAACAATTCTGGATTGGTGATTTTCATCTGCGAAAAGCATCTGAAGTGGTTCCGGCAGCTCCGGAACATTTCCGGTTTTTCTTCCGGAAAATTCCCAGAAGTTTCCAGAATGATTCTGGCACCCTCCAAGAATTATTAGGCATGTGCCGAAACCAATTTGACTTAATGGTATCCCCTGAAACAACTTTTCAGTTTTACCGAAACTGTTCCGGTGTTCTCTCTGCGAAACTTTTCCGGTGTCCGAAACTTTTTCGGTGATTTTCTCTCAGACTCCCTGTCTAGTATTCAGCAGATAGATGACCCTTAAGCGTGTGACCCTATAGGTTCGGTGAAGCATAGACATGACCCGGAACCCCTTCCGATCAATGATCAACATCGGAGCCGTGGACACCCATATTGACCCCTATACCCACACGAATGAATATTCGAGTGAACCTCCAGTTGCCGTGTGCTATTCCTGTTGCTTCGCGATATTTCACAAACACCCGAGGTGAGATTTTCTGCATCCCCGTGGATCAACAACTTGTCCACTATGCAAGTTACCTCGTTACCGGTTTTGTTCTCTTTTCTTGTTTTCGTGTTCCGGCATCCCTGTGATCAAATCACACTGTGTCTGGCCAGACGATGATGGATACCGTAACACCGAGAGGGCCCGAGAATATCTCTCCATCGTCGGAGGAGCAAATCCCAATCTTGAGCTATTAATTTACTTGCCATACTTTTCCGTGAACCCGTAAGCCGCCGTAATAGCCACCCAGTAACGGATGACGTTTAACAAACCCCAAAGTTCACGAAGCAAGCACGAAGGAACTCGATACTCTCATGGTCAAAGGAATTATGCAAACATTAACTATCTCTGTGTTATTTAACCATTAACTTGTCACAAATGAATCTCATAGCATAACATCAATTTGGGTCGATTCAACACAAGTGTTCTACCAACATCGTGCCCTCAAAATTGCCGGCATAGCCATGCCCATGATCAGGAAAACAGGATCATCCTGCAATACTTGAGCCAGTCTTAGAGGCAAGACTAGGAATACAATTTACCGTTTATTATACCACACGTGCACATGAGTTTCCCTCCAAGCCTCGTGGTTATTGCAGACTCGAGAATCATTGCAGTTGTAGCATGGATCATAAACATTCATTACAAACTCGGAGATACAAAATAAATGTTATTACTGCCTCTAGGGCATATCTCCTACAGTCAGAACTTGTGAAGTGATCAATGCCGGCTTGAGAAGTGACCGCGCGGCGATGCCGGCTCGCCCGACCCGTGCAATCTGTGGGGCGACGATCTTGTCTTGACAATTATTTGTCCTTCACGGTGCCAAACTCTTGGTCGGCTCGCCGAGGTGATGATCTGAGGTGGTTATCGTCGGCTCGATGGAGCGACGGCGCAGTCGATGCTGGTGCAGGTCGGTAGCCGTGGAGCAACGTGGTCGGGCCAGTTTGACATCGGCGCGACGGTGAAGATCGCCTCGGAAAAGACTCAAAAATTGTAGGCACGTGTTTGAGAACAACACACAATACCCTACAAAAAAATTCCACTAAGAGGATGTCCAATATCTCGTTCATGAAGAAAGATGAATTCGGGTCGGATTCATTTTTGCGTAGAAAACAGATCTGAAAATTGATGCACTCCTCGGACTCGTCCCGGAGTTTGAACGGTCAGATCAAGCTGAAAGTTTGACGGGTGGCCGATATAGGAATTCCGCAGCCAATGAACGGTTGGATTTTCCAAAGGATGTCTGAGCTGGAAGCTGGACTCCACGCTCCAAACTCGTCCAGATTCCCGTCCAGATTCGACAGGGCTCTGTTATATCGGAGATTGCCGGAGATTCCTGCATCGGAACACAACAAAATTTTACAGGGTTGTTGTAGACTCAATTCCACACAATTTCACCTAAGCAATCGTCAAAGCGACGCTCGAGGAGACGGGGGCGACGAACACGAATCCGCTGTCCAGAAAAAAATGTTGTTAATCTGCAGACGAGCCATCGATCCTTTGCGATCACACAGTGGGCTCTCAATGAAATCACCAATGTCGGTGTCAAAACCGGCAGATCTCGGGTAGGGGGACCCGAGCTGTGAGATCGGATCGATGGGTAACAGGAGACAAGGGACACTAGGTTTTTATCCAAGTTCAGGCCATCTTGAAGGAGGTAAAACCCTACGTCCTGCTCTTGTTTATATTGTGGGTGTATCAAAGTACAGAGTTGATCTACCTCGAGATCGTAAGTTGTGGGCTAAACCCTAGGGGTAATGGTGATGATGATGAATGATTGTCGATAATCTATCGACTAGCCTAGCCTCGGCTTATATAATGTACCGGAGGCCTAGGATAACAGGAGTCCTAGTCGGATACGTCGGTGGAGAGGAGTCCTTGTCTTGATCACCAAGTCTTGTGGAATCTTCCTCGTATATGTCATGGGCTGCCCGAAGTGGCCCGTTAGTGAACCGCCATGGGGGTCCTCGGCCCGATCCACCTGGTCGGGAGATGACGTGGTGAGTACCCCCCTAGTCCAGGACACCGTCAGTGGCCAAGAACCACATGATCTTCGTGTCTTTGGACAACGCGCGCATTAGGCCGCTCGCCAACGATGACGAGGCCGATCCCTCCGACGCTGGGGTGGTTATCATCTCCTCCGATGAGGAGTAGAAGTAGAATTTATCTATATATAATGATGAATCTAGCTAGTTTAATGGCGTTGTACTAGTATGTACTTGGTAAATTAACTATTCTAGGATGGTAGAATGTAGTTTTGTTGTTTAATTATGGAACAAAGTGGTTTAAATATGTGTACAAATTGTGTTTAAACATTTTAGGGAAAGAATTTATGTGGGATCTGCTAGCTGCGGAACAAGGATTTCCCTACAAAAATTTAGGGAAATGGAGATGCTCCAACAAATGCCACAGATGCCTTCATAAAAATGGATGCCGCGAATGGAACTCTAAAATGGAAGTCTCATGGTTGTGTTGAGGCTAAAGTCACTGGTATCCGGCGAAGGTGAGATGATTACCATAACTAAGGTATGTTGGTGATCAAATCCTTTCCGGCAATGCGTTTTTCTCCTAAGGTGCTTGACATGCTACTGATGAACAATGAGAGAGCTAGATACAAAATCTAGAGGGTATCTATCTGGCAAACTGTGCTCAAACCACTTGCGAATTTACTTAGGATTAGTATTCAACAAGTACTATATAGGAGTACTTCATAGTAGAATTTCAATGTAGGGGGGCAGAGAAGGAATTATGCTAAGGCTACCATCATGTTTTAAAATGTACAAGATGGTGACGTTGATGAAGAGGAAGAGGAGCTTTACTGTAGTCAGGAGCTGGCCCCTCTTCCCCCATCATGCTTCTCCTCCTCCGAACAAGCGCCTCTTCGCAGCCACCGACCAACGGACCAAGGGTGTCCTACCACGTGCCTCCACGACTACTCCTAGCAGACGCAACTCTTCCTTATGTCGAGCTCGTCTTGCCTCTATCCCTCTGACGGCCAAAATCTTTTGACCATGCACCTTCTTGGCATCTCTGGCCAACCACATCCGCCTCCACCGACCATAGAGGAGACATCAACTTGGAACTCCAATCTGGATATGTAAACTAAACATTATGTTGAAATGTGTTCATGGTCATGGCTTGGTTCTTCGATTTGTGTGATACTCTGTATAAGCCGCCATGTAGCAATTATCAAGTGGGTGCAAGGAACTAATAATTTGTGTAATGTGAAGTTGAGGTGTATCACTATGAATTTGTAATGTAATAGATTGATGTAGACTTTGAGAATTTTAGATGTAATTATTTATTATACTAAATTAACAACTAAAAGAATACTTGTTTCATAAATTACATCCTAAACATGTCATTTGAGCAAATACACATCATACTCAGACAACTTATGTCAAAATAGTACTTAAACATCATCTTCAGCATACAGGGGCATTTTAAACTTTCACCGCCGGCTACAGACTCACCACTCGTCTTAAAAACAATTGCCAAATAGAATTTTTGGTCTTCGCGGTTTTTGCCAGCTTTAGTTGCTTCTCAGCTTATACTAGCTCCAGCTACTTTTCATTCAGCAACAACCCAAACAAACCAGACCTAATAAAGCCATTGCTAAAGCTGAGATAGATAAAGCGGCAAGAAGGAATAAAAGAAAGAAAATAGAAAGTGTGCACTCAATGGACAAAGCTATGAAATGCAAAGAGGAGGAACCCAAATGTGCTTTGAGGTAATAAAAGTTTCCTATTTTTATTAAGACCCCTTGTTTGTTAATGCACATAACTAGATGTATTGGGGGTAAGTATAGGTAGCAATGAAGAGGAAATGGATAAAACTTCTATGGTGAAGGATTTTCAACAAGTTAGGTGAAGAATTCTTTAGAAAATAATATGAAATATTATAAGAGTGAAATGGATAGGGGGTCAAAACTCCCAAAGAGACCAAAGTAACTTAGGATATGATGTTACCTATATTGTGTGTTGAGAGTAGCGATATTAAGGAACTTTTTTTCTGTTGGCTCAACCTCAAAATTATTTGGTTTCTATTAAATGGTTCAATAGTTTTCTCAAATCTTCTTATGCAACATACATTTGAAAACGACTTCCCTTAGTGTAGTGATGACGCGCTGGCGCCAACCGCTCATGTACCAATCACATGTATTGTGGTCCCACACATCGCTCTCTCCCTTATCCTTATCCCTTGAAGGATTTCAGCCCCCCCCCCCCAAGTGCAGCCCCCTCCTCTTATCTCTCCCTGGCCCTCCCTAACTCTCCTTCACAAGCAGCTACGAGTCGTCTACCTCCTAATCTCGTCTTGTCGCTTCATGCTCCTTCAACAAGTCATCATGATGTCCCATCCATCTACCTTCAGCCAAAAGGAAAATGTAATAACGAGTAAGCGCCTAATCACCAAAGCAATACCTGATGAGCTACATCACCAACACGGGGCACAACCTAGAGTGGTCTCTGCGATGCACCGCCACTGCTGCCCATGGCTGCTTCGAGCGAAATTGGCAAAAAGGGAGAAGATGCTACTGCAGAGCTGGACTCCGTTGCAAAAGTCAAACGACGTCAGTGTAAAGACGGACCACCACTCACGGATGAAGCCGAATGGGCCGACCCTGAGCCATAGGAATACGGGTCCAAGTTTTCTTTCAATAATGCTTATCAAAAAAGAAAATCCTATTTATCGCTGTCGGTGAAAAAACGTCGACCAATCGCACAGAGAACGACCAGAATGGCTGACCCAATAAAGGTAGAGGGATGTACTGTCTCAACGGTTTCGGGAGCGATGGTTTTTCAAGTTATTTCCATTTCACCCTTTCTGTCTTTTTGTGATCCTTCTATTCTGTTTATTTCTTTTTTATATAAAATAAAAGATCATTTTTAAATTTCACGAATATTTTTCAAAATTTAGATACAATTTAATAATATAAGAACATTTTTTAAATTCATGAACAAATTTTTATTTTCATATTATTTTAACAGCATGAACTTATAAAATTGAAGAACATTTTAAAAATTCGCCAGAATTTATTAAATAAAAAATTATTTTAAAGAGCATGATTTTAGTTTTCCAAATATATTTAAAATTGTGAATATATTTTTAATACACAAAATTTTATAAATTCATGAATAGCTTTTAAAATTGGGAACATTTTTCAAAAATACTAAGATTTTAGTAAAATTCATGAATATTTTTAATTTTTTGTAACATTTAAAATTATTTGTGCACATGTTTTTAATCTGTAGTAAAATCCTTCAACTGGTATTTGTCTGGAGAAAACCAGAAAACGAAAAAAGAACACTAGTGCGTAGCGCCAAAGTGGGCCGGCCAATCGGCCTTCCTGTGTGTTTCCTCAACACAATTTTTTGTCCAAAAAACGGGGCAATGATAGGCGGATCCTATTTGGCACTTAAGCGCCCGCTCGCAAACGGGCGCATGAAGGCGCGTCTAGTTGAGCATGCCCATATGCCATTTTTTCTGTTTTGTAAAAACAAAAATGAAACACGTCTGGTGGTATTCAAACCGAAGACCTCGTGGTCGTTCTCACGCTCCGCTAGCTACCCCACCTGCCTCATATCATGTGCTCTTCTACACTCTTTTCTTCTTATGTCTTTTTCCTTTTCTTTTTTCCTTTTTTCGTTTTTCTTTTTTATTCGGAAAGGTTTTCTTGGTTTTTTTTTGCTCATTTGAATCAATTTTTTTTCAAAATTGATGAACTTTTTTTCAGTTCGATGAACTTTTTTCAATTCCATGAACTTTTTTTCAAATTCTATGAACTTATTTCAAGCTTGATGAACCTTTTTTCCAAAATCGATGAATTTTATTCAAATTTGTGAACTATTTTTTAAAATGAATGAAACTTTTTTCAAATTTGATGAGCTTATTTTTAAAATCGATGAACTTTTTACAAAATTGGTGATTTTTTAAAAAAATTCAATGAACTTTTTAAAAATAAGATAAACATTTTTTCAAATTCGATGATTTTTTTTGCAATTTGATGAACTTTTTTTCAAACTCACAAACATTTATCAATTTTTGTGTTTTTCTTAAATTCATTAACTGTTTTTGAATTCACAATTTTTTCAAAATATATTGAACTTTTTGTTTAAAAAATGAATGTCTTTTGAATTCGTGAAATTTTTCCATTTGGTGAACTTTTTTTTGAATACGTGCACTTTTTTTTGCATATTCATAAACTTCATTTGAAATATGTGAACATGTTTTCAAATAATTGAAAAATCTAAAGGTACAGTTAATGTGCAATAAATAGCGCGTCTACTGTTTGTTCTTAAAGGTTTCGCGCTGTAAACAGTCACTAACAGGTTGTTGGTCGAGTGGTTAGCCTGCCTGTACAGAAGCGCGACGGCGCAGAAGTGCGGAAGTTTTACGCGCTGTGCTTGTTCATGGGCCGGCCCACCCAGACGCAGCTGTGAGCGCTGGTTGCGTTTCCCGGCGTTAAAGGCGCGCAATAGGAGCTCCCATCAACTGTGTCACACGTACGAGCTGGAAGCGCCCAAAAAAAGGGTGATTTTAGCGAAAGTGCTCTTCTCAGCTCGAGCACACATGCTCCCGCTGCTACAGTAAAATCGAGAAAAATAGCAAAAAAAGTAAAAAAAAATTGATTTTTTTTTGTGAGAAACATTGATGTTTTCCCCACATGCCTGCAAAAATTCATCACCAGATGACATTTGTGGAAAATGTGGCAAAAAAAAAACAAAATCGATGCTCCAAAACGGTGAGACTTTTTGGAGCATCGATTTTGTTTTTTTTGCCACATTTTCCACGAATGTCATCTGGTGATGAAATTTCGCAGGCATGGGGGGAAAACATCAATGTTTCTCACAAAAAAAAATCAGAATGTTTCAATTTTTTTTGCTATTTTTTTCGATTTTACTGTAGCAGCGGGAGCATGTGTGCTCAGGATTAGGACATCCTCGTCCGTGATTTTAGTTCCTTTTTCTCACTAGACTTTTTTCACTTCTTTTTTATTTCAGTCAGTCTTATTTGTAATTTTAGAATTTGCATGAATTTGAATTTTTGTTCATTAATTCTAAAAATATACATGAATTTGGAAAAACTTTAGAAATTTCAAAAATGCTTTTGAATTTAAAAAATCATGCAACTTAAGTAAAGTTAAATTATTTGAAAAATTTATAGGGATTTAGAAAAATATCAAAAATTAAAATTCAATGAATTTGAAAGCCATTCGTGATTTTAAAAATGTTCATCAATTCAAAAAAAGTTTGTGAAATCCAAAGTTTGTGAATTCAAAAAATGTTCTCCAAATTTAAATAACTGAATACAATGTTTTTTCATGAATTCCAATAAATGTTTGTGAATTTCAGAAATATTCTTCACCAATTCAGAAAATGTTTGCTAATTCTAAAAATCTCAATTTAAAAAGAAGTTAGTGGATTGGAAAATATTTACTAAATAAAAAACTTCACAAATTTTAAAATTGTTCATGATTTTTGGAAAAAATAATGAAAATTAAAATAAAATGAAAAATTAAAAATATAAAATGAAGAAAGAAAAAATAAAGAAAGAATAAACCCAGGAAGTAAACAGTGCCATGCAAGGCTTTCCAAGCAAATATTTTTATCTTACTTGGCACTCTTAATTTCCATAGAGTTTCCCATACTGGATTGATCGTCGAGCTTCCCTGTCCATCCGTCCTTCTGATCTGTGCATCATGTTGGTGGTGCCATTCGACATAATAGGCTGAACGAACCGAAAAGGTATATGACTTAGTGAAGTTCCATGCCACAAAGTCCTCCATCAGCTGAACATGCAACGGAATTCGCAAGATTCTATCAACATCTACAGGGGAGAAAATACTTCTGATAAGAGCTTCGTCCCACTCCCCTGAGTATGGATCAATTAATTCTTCAACTCTAGATAACAGGCAGGTTCCTTTCGGTGTTAGGATCTTCCTATTTGGACAGTTCGGCACCCAGCAATCATTCCAAATGTTGATGTGTGATCCTGTCCCAACACGCCATATGTGTCCTCTCTTGAAAGTCTGGAGACCCAAAACAATCGACTGCCAAGTAAAAGAAGATCCTTTCTTAGCTCCGGCCTTCAAGATATTACCACCAGGGTAGTATTTTGCACGGAGCACTCTTGCACATAAAGTGTCAGGGTTAGATATCAATCTCCAACATTGTTTTGCAAGTAAAGCTAGAGTAAAAGCATGAAGATCACGAAAGCCCATTCCACCCTCAATTTTTGGTATACACATGCGCCACCATGCCCACCAATGCATCCTCTTTTGTTCCTCTTCATCACCCCACCAAAAGCTTGCCATGGCATCCATAATTTCCTTACACACTTTTTTCGGAATCTTAAAAACTCCCATAGCAAAGACCGGGAGGGATTGAATAACTGCTTTAAGCAAAATTTCTTTACCTCCCAGAGATAAACATTTCTCTTTCCATCCCTTCAGACGAGCAATCACCCTCTCCACCAGGTAGGCGAAGCTATCACTTTTGTCCACTCCAATCATAGCTGGCAAACCAAGGTATTTATCTGACATAGCTTCAGTCATTATATTCAGTTCTACACACATACCTGCTTTCGTTTCCACGTCCACACAAGGGCTGAAATAGATACTGCATTTCACTTCACTCACCAGTTGTCCCGAACTTGCACAGTATTGGTCAAGTACTTGCTTCACCGAGGTTGCATTAATTAAATCTGCTTTCATAAGGATTAAAGAGTCATCAGCAAATAATAGTTGTGAAACTGATGGTGCACCCCTGCACACCTTTACTCCTTCTATGCCACGAACCTCCTCCTGGTGAGCCAACAAACTCGACAAACCCTCTGCACAAATCAAGAATAAATATGGTGATAAGGGATCTCCTTGCCGGAGACCTCTAGAAGGCACAAACCCATCTGTCTCTTGGTCATTGTACCTTACTCTGTATTTAACAGAACTAACACAAGCCATTATCAGAGTAACAAAGCTCTCATGAAATCCGAGTCTTCTCATCATTCTTTCCAGGAAACCCCATTCAACTCGGTCATAAGCCTTATGCATGTCCAACTTCACTGCACAATATCCAGTTTTTGCCTTTTTGCAGTTTTTTATTTTATGCATACACTCATAAGCAAGCAATATATTATCTGCAATCAACCTGCCAGGTACAAACGCGCATTGCACTGGGGCAATTATATCATCCATGACTCTTCTCAGTCTACTTGCTATCATTTTCGAGATGACCTTGTAAAGAACGTTACAAAGGCTAATGGGCCTATATTGTGTAATTTGCTCAGGACTATCAACCTTAGGAATTAAAACTATGATAGTATCATTCCATCCCTCTGGTATTACCTTGTTATTGATTGCATGAAGGACCTCCTCAGTCAATTTGTCCCCCAATATATGCCAACATTTTTTGAAAAAAAAACGGCATGCAGCCCATCCGGCCCCGGGGCTTTTAAATCCCCAATAGAAAACAACGCTTTTTTAACCTCCTCCGCTGTATACTCCTGCATCAAGGCACCATTCATGTGATCATCAACTTTAGGTACAACTTTGTTTATTACCTCCGGATCTGGTTCATCTATCTCCGTAGAGAATAAACCTGCAAAGTATCCTGAGATAAATGGATTCAGTTCTGGAATGTCCTCTCGCCACACCCCAAACTCATCTCGCAGTTTCTTAATTCTGTTCTTTGCTCTTCTCATTGATGCGTAGTTATGAAAGTAATCCGTGTTTCTATCTCCTGCCTTTAACCATCCAATACGGCTCCTCAACGCCCAGTACATCTCTTCCTGTTCTAACAAGTTTTCGACTTCCATTAAGAGGTTGCGTTGCTTTGAGAGGTTTTCGTCCTTCATGGTATCTCTCGTAACACGCTCCAGCTCCTTCTGCACCCCCCTTAGTTTCCTTCTAGCACTTTTTAAAACTGTTCTGTCCCAATTGTGGAGTTGACTGTGTACAAAAGAAAGCCTCGATGCAAGGCTATCATCCTGCGCAGCAGTATTTGCCTCGGCCCAGGCTTCGGCTACTGTTTCCTGGAACCTAGACTCCTTTAACCAACGCGATTCAAAGCGCAAAACTTTCGCCCCCCAGGCACCTCCGAGGTAGGATAAAGACTTAACAAAAGTGGCCTATGATCTGAACGATAAAAGTCCAAGTGTTCCACCACTGCACCTCCAAATTTCTCATTCCAACCTTCATTTGCTAGTGCCCTATCTAATCTTGCGCGTATTTTACCCCTTTTCCATGTGAATTTATCTCCCACGAACCCAAGATCCGTAAGATTACAGTCCTCAACTACATCTCGGAACGCCTGCATGTAGTTTGGCGGCCTGGGGTTCCCACCTTCTTTTTCAAAAGTGTACATAATCTCATTGAGATCACCAATAATCAGCCATGCACGATCACTTTGCACATGCAAATCTCTAATTATTTGCCAAGTTTTATGCTTATCTTCCCACTTGGGCTCTCCATACATTCCCGTTAATCTCCAAACTTTCCTTGCGTCTGACCCAACATCCACATCAATGAAATTATCTGTCTTGAAACACAAGTTTATATCCACCTCTTTCTTCCAATACATCACAAGCCCCCCACTTCGGCCATTGCTTACAGTCACCTCTTTTCTATCCATTTTCAATCTTTTCCTCAAACACTCCGCCGGCCACTCCTCTAGATGAGTTTCAGAGAGAAATATCACGTCTGCCTTACATCGCTTCTGGACTTCCAAAAGCGCTCGCACTGCCGCAGCCTGTTGGAGACCACGGCAGTTCCAACTTAACAGCTTCATTGCGTCCGGTCAGCCTCCCTAGTCAATAACTAGATTGGAGACTGTCGTACGTCCAATCGCTAACTCACAAGAATCCGATTAGACGGAAAGCGGAACTGCAGAACTCTTGCCGACGAGTCAGCCAATACTGCTGGAAGAAGAACCGATCGCTGCCAAGTACAGCACCGGGACAGAAAACCGATCGCTACCACACGCAGCGCCGGGACACAAAACCTTGAACAAATCCACGGAAAACTTCAGATCCGATCAAGAAACAAGTACTCGATGCCTATACCCCAGGGGAGTTGTACTCAACGAGGCAAAGGCTGAAGCCCTCATGTCGTGGAATCAATCCATGCAGGGGAAGATCAGCACATGACGATCTGAACCGACGTCGGACTTGTTGCCGCGCTCGCCGCTGCCGGCGGCGGCGGAACCCTTAGTTCTGTCGCCTTTCGTATCGCCTCCCAGCTACTTGTGTCATTGTATATGTGCGGATCACGTCTAGAGATCGAGCAGTTTCTGTCGCCTTTCGTATCGCCTCCCAGCAATCGATCCTTGTTTAAACCGCTCGCTCATGAAGCTCTACGTTAATGGGCCAGCCTTGCTCACCAGTGATCGATGTTGGCGAGCAGTATCTTACTGCTCGTTATAAGCAATGCTTAGCATTTGGAGACCTCCTATACAGCCGCGAGCGCTATTTATCGCATTAAGCGAGCCCGAAGCGGATCTCTCGCTGAAGGCGTTAACTAATCAGGCCGGCCCATGTTTGCGCATGAAGATGGAAAATAATATGCTCGAAGACAGATTCGATCCCTGGTCTCCTGCGGGGGTGCTAGCGCTGCTATCCACTCGGCCACAGCCTCACACGTGATAAGTATGAGACGCGTTTTTTTGTTGAGGCGAGTGAAGTCGGTTTTCCATTTGTTTTCACTTTTTTTTTCTGTTTTTTCTTCCTTTTTTTCGTTTTCTTTTTTCTTCTCCACTTTTTCTTTAATTTTCTTTTTCCTTTTTTGTTTTATTTTTGATTTTTCTTCTCCGGGTTTTTGTTTATTTTCTGGTTTTTCCTTCAAATACTTGTTCAACATTTTTACAAATACTTGTTCAACATTTTTTTTAAACTTATTCAACATTTTTCAAATACTGGTTCAACATTTTTATATACATGATCAACATTTTTTCAAATACTTGTCAACATTTTTTCAGATACTTGTTCAACATTTTTATATACATGATCAACATTTTTTTACTGGTTCAACATTTTTCAAATAGTGGTTCAACATTTTTGAAATACTTGTTCAATACATTTATTTCGAATGCTTGATTAACATTTTTATATACATGATCAACATTTTTCAAATACTTGTTCAATATTTTTTAATATTTCTTCAACATTTTCAAATACTTGTTCAACATTTCAAATACTATTCAACATTTTTCAAATACTTGTTCAAAAAATTCAAATACTCATTCAAAAAATTTTAATACTTGTTCAACATTTTTTAAATACTTGTTCAACATTTTTAATATTTATTTAAAATTTTCAAATACTTGTTCAACATTTTGCAAATACTTGTTCAACATTTTTTAATGCTTATTCAACATTTTTAAAAGTGTGTTTAAATAGGTTTTTTTTGTATATATATGTAGAATATTTTAAAACATAACTAAAAGTACAAAAATAAAGTAAAAACGAGAACAAAAAAGAGAAAGAAAACAAAAAAAAAAACAGGCCTTTGCGTCCCGCGCGGCTGGGCCGGCCCATCTGGGCGCCCCCCGACGTGACGCGTCCCCGTGTGCTCGCTGAAGGCGAGGAATAGGGGCGCCCCTATACAGCGCCTTCAGCGCCAGTTGCTGCAACAGGCGCTCATGCGCCACGCTGATGGGCCGGCCCAACAATCCGAGCAAGCTGCTCTCAAACATAGCGAAAAATATTTAAGAAGTTTTTCTTCCTGTCAATAATCTAGGAATAGCGGGAATCGAACTACCCACATGAGCGCTGATGGCTGTAACTCATAACCACCAGGTCAAGCTCCTTTCATTGACTACAACTAGGAAATAGTCCTATTTGACCCTTCCTTTAGATAACATATATACCCAGTATAAATTATTTTGAAAAGAAATTATAAATTTGGAATAGAATTATAAAAAAATAATGAAAACAGCCACAAATTTGAAAAGAAGGTTCATAGAAATTGGAAAAAAATTGTGGAGATGAAAAAAGTGCATCGGTTTTAAAAAAATTCATCGAATTTGAAACCAAAAAATTCATCAACTTTAAAAAAAGTTCTACAATTTTGGAACAAAGTTCATCTATTCTAAAAAAATTCATTGAATTTGAAAAAATGTTCATGAATTTTGCAAAAAGTTCATCAAATTTAGAAAAAAGTTCACCAATTTTGAAAAAAAGTTCATCGGATTTGAAAAAAGTTCATCGAATTGAGAAAAGGTTCATCGAATTGAAAAAAGTTCACCAGATTTGAGAAAAAGTTCATCGATTTATTAAAAAAGTTAACCAAAATGTTACAAAGTCATTACTTTCGAAAAAAAGTTAATCGAATTTGAAAAAAGTTCATCAGTTTTGAGAAATAAATCATTGATTTGAAAAAGTTCACGAATTTAAGAAAAGAAAAAAAGAAACAGGAAACAAAAAAAGAAAAGGAAAAATAAAAGAAAAAACATGGAAAACGTAGGGGGAGGGGGCGTTTTCTATACATAGAAAGGTGAAAAAAGAAGTTGGTATTTAGAAGCGTCAAGGTGGTGTAGTGGTTAGTGTAGTAGTCCGGGAAGAATTAGATCGCGGGTTCGATCCCTGGCGCTCGCACTACCTGCACCCTTTCTTGACTTTTAAACAGAAAAGAAATCGTAGAATGGGCCGGTCCAGATCTGAGGCGTAGTGTGCGCAGGTTTGCAGTTTGAACTGCACCTGTAGCGTCAAATAGGGTTTGCCTAGCATTTGTGCCCAAAAAGCAGCCACTCTATTTTTTTTAGGGATAGCACTCACTAAAACGACTGGGAGCATCAGGGCCCAAAGGTCGCACGCCCGTGCAGGTGCAGCTATATCTCACCTCTCATGTGTGCAGACCGCAGTCGGACATGGATGGGAAATGTGTCGTTTCCAGCAAAGAGCTCCTATGCAGCACCTTCTGCACCACTTATCCGAGTGGTGCTCGCGCGATCCTCTTCATGAGCCGGCCCAGCAAAAAAACTAGATCTGACCGCTCCCTCACTCTATTTTAGGTTTGACCGTTTGCTAGTTGACCGCTGATGGTTGACCATTGAATTTTTTAAAAATATGAACCTGAAAAAAGTTTAGAAAATTTGAAAAAAGTTTGAGAATTTGAAAAAGTTCATTCTAAAAAAATAAAAAAAATCAGGAATTTGAAAACGTTCACTAATAAAAGTTAGCAAAAACTGGAAAAATCTCGTATTTGAAAAAAGTTCAGTAAAATAAGTTCGTAGATTTTGAAAAAGTTCATGAAAATGAAAAAAGCTAATTTTTTTGAATATTTTCTTGAATTTTTCAAAATTTCATGAATTTAAAAAAAGCTTATCAATTCAAAAAAAAATCACAAATTTGAGAAAATATTTCATGAATAAGAAAAATGTTTGCAAAATTGAAAAAAGTTCATCGTTTTGAACAATGTTCATGAATTTGACTAAAAGTTCATGAATATGAAAAATGTTTACGAAATTCAAAAAAATTCATGCATTGAAAAAAATCACGGGTTCAGAATAAAAAGTTCACGGATATGAAATAAGTTTGTGAATATAAGAAAAGTTCATGGATTGAAAAAATGTTCATGAATTTGAAGAAGTTCATGATTGTAAAAAGATTGTGATTTAAGCAAATGAAAAAGAAAAGACAATTTTTTTTGAAAAAACTAAAGAAAAAGGGCCAAACAAAACAAGCAAAAAGAAGAAAACCAGACAAAGAACACACACAACAAGAAGAAGAAAAAGTAAACTATGCACAGCAAGTGTGCTTTCCTAGTTGATTACCACGGTTGTAACAAACCCAAGAGTCCAAGAGTTTAAATCTCTACTTTTTGAAAGTTGAAGAAAAAGAAAAAAAGAAAATGGGCCGAGTCCAGGACGTAGGAGGGTGTCTGTCGGTTTGTGGAATACACTATAATTGGAGCTGAGGGCCCCAAATAGGAGTTGGGTTTCCAACGAGTCCCAATGATGAAGTGTCGCCTGCAGCGCCCAGGGTATTGGGTCCGGCCTAACAACGTGAGACCTGCGTACTTCTAGCGACTAAGCTACACGTTCGAACGCCTCTACTTTCATCCTGTGTTTTTCTTTCTTTTTTTTTTTTTTACTTTTGTTCATATTTTGAAATATTCAACATATATGTCAAAAAAATTTTACTTAATATTTGAAAAATGTTCGTTGCACATTTTAAAACTGTTCATGTTGTGTATAAAAATATTCGCACAATTTTTTAAAAAATTAGATAGCTTTCAGAAAAATATTCATGACATTTAGAAAATGTTCAGGCGTTTCAAAAGAGTATTTATGACATTGAAAAATGTTTATACAATGTAAAAACGTATGTGTAATGTAAAAAAATGTTCTTTACCATTCAGAAAATGTTCATGTGTTTAAAGATATGTTCATAGCACTGTTAAAATATTTAACAATGTTAAAAAAATGTTCGCATAGTTTAAGAAATATGTTTTGCCCATTCTAAAAAAATTTCAACGTGTATTTGAAAAAAGTTTTTACATGTATTCGAAAAACGTTCATACATGTATTTGAAAAAATGTTTTCACAATGTAAAAAACAATATTCGCAAAATTGAAAAAAAAACTTTTGTACTATTAAAAAAAATCCACGTGTATTTGAAAAATATTTTACATGTAATTGAAGAAAATGCTCAAAACATGAACGTGCATCAAAAATATGTTCCGCGTAATGTACAACGTGTATTGATAAAAGGTGACGTGTACTGAAAAAAGAAAAAGGAAAAAAGTAAGAAAAAAAACCGTGAAACCGATAAGAAAAACACACGAAAAGAGAGATAGAGAGAGAAAATTTGTATAAGCTAAAACCAAATGGAATCGGTCCATAAAACCTTCCCAAAACCGTTTCTGCGAACTATAGTACTGCGCCGACTCACTAGCCTCGTGCTAGAGGTGAGTCAGATGGTTCTCTCGGTACAGGTATAGGCAAGATATAGCCCTTGCGGGTCGGTCGTGCCCATTTCCAAACGATCTATCAATTCCTCTGTAGTGTCTGGCTCTCATCTCTTGTAGACTTGTACGCAGCCGCGCATGTACGTTGTTTGCATCTAGGCCGATCGATGCTGGCATGCCATGTCGCCAAGGCGGCCAGCCGGCCACCCCCTAACGCCCAAGCGCATGCGCACAGGCACACTCGGGAGGTGAGATTGATCAACACAACGACGCCGGCACGCAGCGAGTATGTCTTTGAAGAAGACAACGTCTGGTACAAGCACATACCAGCCGCCACCGCCATGTCAACTATTTTAACCCGTCAATTCGCACACTCCGTATGAATTTGTGTCCGGGTCATAGTATGACGGAGGAGCATACGTGTATGTGTCTTATTCTCAAGAGACAGGTCCATAGCTTTGACTTCGTCTGCTGACATAAAAACATCCTTTTCCATGTCTTCGGTAACCCGCTCTTCATCCAATCGTTCGTTTGGATACTCCAACCTACCTTAATTTTGCCCTGGTAGGGCCCTTGCTCTCCTTGCCTTTTATAATTATTTTGCAACAACTATTCTTAACTCTTGTCATTTTTCGGTATGACCTGTAGCCAGTAGAATAAACTGATACGAGCTACTATATGTACGATGGATATGCCCGGTTTATGTATGTTGAAAAATCGTTTGGTTCTACCCATCAACGGCTTGATTTGCAACATCGTACATAAATTGTACAGGAAGCGTCATTCAAACTTATATGTGTCTTGGCAAAATGTAGGGCCATGTCTAGGGTTTTAAATTCTATAATTGGGGTATATTTATTCTCTTAGGCAATTTTTCATGTTTGAATTGTTGTATTTTTCATACGTGTATACTATGGAAAAATTCTTGTAAGTTACTGAACGTTACTATTTGACAATGTATTTTAGAATTTGTTAATGCAAAACATCTTTTCCAAGTTTTGTCATTTTTAGTCCTTTTCTTATAATTTCTTTGTTGTAGTAAGCATTTTGATTGCTATATTTTTGCAATCATACATTGTCTTTCAATTATGTTGATAATCAATACTAGAAAGTAAGAAATACACTTTTTAGTACATTGTCATTCAAAAAATTGAACCCATGTTAAACGCGTGCATAGGGGTGACTATAGCTCCAACTATGCTCATCCGCCACTGTTGCAACGAGGTTCTTCTTTGGCGCCGTCCAAGGGTCCATATTCATTAAAAAAACAAGGAATTTTTACATTTTCAGTATTTAAGAAGAAAAGAGTTCCCCAGTTAATTAGCGGAAACCAGGTAAAAATCATCACACCCCGCTGACCAGGCACGCAACAAAAACATCACACACCGCGACGAA
The DNA here is from genome assembly GCA_039707655.1 of Elymus sibiricus. Lineage (NCBI taxonomy): Eukaryota > Viridiplantae > Streptophyta > Magnoliopsida > Poales > Poaceae > Elymus > Elymus sibiricus. The sequence goes on from CM077676.1 coordinate 375,278,318, forward strand.
GAAAACATCGTCGAGGTTGCGCATTGGCATCATCGCCATCGCTTCTTGATAACCCACAAGTATAGGGGATCACGACAGTCTTCGAGGGTAGTATTTCACCCAAATTTATTGATTCGACACAAGTGGAGCCAAAGAATATTTATGAGTATTAGCAGTTGAGTTGTCAATTCAACCACACCTGGAGAACTAAATATCTGTAACAAAGTGTTTAGTAACATAGTAGTATGATACTTTGATAGCAATAGTAACAAAATCCGTAACAGTAGCAGTTTTGTAGTGATTGTAACAGTAGCAGCAACGGTAGTAACTTAGCAAAGATCAATATGCGAAAAGCGTAGGCATTGGATCGGTGATGGATAATTATGTTGGATGACATTCATCATGTAACAATCACACCCTAGAGCGATACACAATAGCTCCAATTCATCAATGTAATGTAGGCATGTATTCCGTATATAGTCATTTAGAGACATTATAACCGCGCATCTTTCCAGCCATCTCATACCACTAGCATTTGCTGTTTTGGGCGTTGCTAGCCGTTAGATGTCCTTCCAATCCCGCTTGGGCTCTTTCCCGCTGACCACCGAGCGCTCCATGTCACCGGGCCGCTGCTCCGGTAACAAATTCGAACATTTGCTGTTAAATTGGGCCAAACGGGCCAACTGTGATGTAGCTGATCAGATCTCTCCGTCATTTGCAAAAAACAGATCGTCCGCATGGGAGCAGGCCTCTTGTGTCGGCGGACACGGTGCGTAGGACGGTGGCAGGCTACCGACGGTGCGCCTCGCCAGGAGACCGGGTCAGGCGGGGGTGGCTCACATGGTGAGCTCACCTCTTGTCCGACCGACGCGAGCGACCGGGTCGCCTTGCCGAGCGACTCCACGGGGCGCGCGGTGGCGAGGGCAGCGAAGTGTCGACTGCGATTGGAGTTCACTCGCCGGAGATGAAGGAAGTAAATCACAATTGATGCATGCCATTAATGGAAATCGATGTGCACCACTCGCTGCGGGCTTATAATTTCAGGTCAGTTACGATTCCAATTCACCATCTTCTTTACTCATTGCTGGTGTATGTAGTCTCTCCCATTTCTCCGCTCCTTCTCCACTCCCCTCGTTACATTCGCAAATCCTTCTCCTGCATCCATGTAGATAGTTTGTCTTCCCCGTTCTACCAGTCTTCTCTCCTTCCTACCTCCCCTCTTCCACCAATTCTTGATGGGATTTTAGAATCTATTTTTATTCATAATGTTCTCTCTACTCCTAAATGAATGCAGGTTCTTTAGCTCGATGGATTCGAGCTCAGTTGTTCTGAGTTGAAAGGTGAGCCACTGCTTTCAACTCTACTGATTTGTTGCTTGACATTCTTATATTGGAATGCCGACATCTTCCTTGCCCAAAATGGTATTGGTTACAGTGTGAGATGATTTTGGTATGAACGCAGAAAAGATGCGATTGTAGTACTTTTAGATGTAGCAAGGCAATGGGGACATGGGTCATACATTTCCATTCCATTCTTCATGACAATTCTTGGTTCCGTTGTTGTATTGACTAAATAGCTGTCAGGACCCCTCTGCCTGATCAAGTGTTCCTTCAGTGCACACATCTGCGTGAACATATAGTGAAAGATAGTTTTGTTGAATTGCCTATGAAAATAGGAACCATCAAAGCTACCTTACACAACATAAACTTCAGTTGGTAATAACAGATTGGGCGTGATAGAGTTCAAACTCCTTACTCATCCTCGAATGGATTATATTTTAATGATGTACATTAGTTGTTGCTATAATATAACACAATGTTGTAAGTGATCCTTCAAGTTTCAGAGAATGACATGTCTATTTCTTTGTGTTACATAATGAGAAACTTCTTCCCATTATTTTTGCAATATTTTATTACAGATTTATTTACCAACAATGTCTGGGCTCCTCTCTTCATCTCTACTTTGGCCTATGGCTTGGGTTCCTGTGTTATGGTCCATGTTTATGTGCAACATGCAGAAAACGGAAAATCACTATGTTTTGTTGTAGTGATGAAACTGTAGTCCTCATACCAGTGGTTCCTAGCGACTCACATTTCCATAAAACAGTGTATTCAACAACAATTAATACTATACATTTATCTGAACATATGGATTATGTGTGTTTATCCTTTTGTAGTTTCAGGCTATGCTGAAAAGCAGACGTTGATGCTTCTCTGTCCGGAAGTGTCCCTGCGGCAGAAGTCAGGACACTGACTTCAATAGTGAACAATGTGCTTGGCAACGTCGACCAGAAGAGAGATCGTCCAAGCGAGGAGGAGATGCGTGCAACGGCAGGCCTCTTCTCAGTTGCTTTGCTCTGTTAAGATCCAGGTTTCCACTTCATATTGTACTGTCTTGATGTAGGAAACATTTACCCAGCTGAGATGATCTTGTATTCTTTTGTCTCTATTGTGCTCAAGTAATTAAGGTTTTGAGGTTATCTCACTGTGCGGGTTTGCCCCCAATGAACATTGGCACTATGATTTTGTGCCCCGATTAGCCATGATTTGGAGCTATTGTAGGATTGTGTTCAAAAATGAGTGACCAGTACAAATCACTCCATAGATCTCATTTCGGAGCGTGATCACTACCTAGATGATTTGGGTTCTCTAAAGTAGATTAGGTTTGTCAGAGTGTGACCATAGTTGCTAGCTTGAAGTTGACTATGTGGTTCAAGTATATATTTTGGGAACCCTACTTGGGAAGAAGACGACATCAGGGAGGATAACAAATATATGGAAACATTTTCGTTTCTCAGACCACTTACTCATCTACTATGCATTTCTTGGTTCATGCGGCACTGATTAGTTAATTGTTTGTCTTCTCTCATAAGTTGAATAGTTCATTGGTACTGTTTGTTCATTATGAAATAGGTATACCATAGTATCTAAGTAGTTAATTGTTTATCTTGTCTTACAGATTATCTATGTTCTATTTTTTTAATATATCTTCAAGGTGCAATTCATACATTGATAACTGAGACACTAATTGTTTCTATGTGATATATTGAGTAGTAAACTTACACAAAATTGAACATGGTTTGTATAATATATTTTATAAAAAAGGTGATAATCGTTCTTTTCAAGCAACAATAGATGTCTAAAAAGGTGGATCAAGTACATATCAACTCATATGATTTCTGCCCAATATGTTCAATTTTCTCAAAATCTCGACTGATCAACTTTGAGAATATGCAACACAAAGAATCGGCTCTTCTATTTTCGTTAAGCTAGCTCTCTTAAAAAAGTGTATTGTTCATGTCATCTCATGCTATGGCATCCATTCTTTGTCAAATTAGGTGATGCTATTATCCAAAATGGCACGACATGCATCTTTGGTCAATGCTTTATTCAACTTGCCGAAGTGCGAGAGTTAGCACCATCAACATTATAAGACACAGGTACAAATGCAACTTGAAATCAACAATACTACCTTGTCTTAGTTTGTTGCATGACCATGATCACTTGCTTAGTATGGTGTTACGATCTTTCTCATCTCAGTTGTTTGGTGTGTACCAGAATTATTGTAGTCCTGGGTTGTAAGAAGCAAAAGAGAAAAGGTTAAATGGATTTCTACAGATGAGGCGTTCATCGAAAGACAACAAGATGTAAAGAATGTCGATAGCTTCCTCTGCAACCTGCATCCCAACTTGCCAATTCCATTCATGACAAGTGTTTGTATGTTAGTGTGAAACTCTTTGTCAACTTAAAACTAAAGTGTTCGGCTCACTTAGGGAAGGTATTTACTATATATAATTTCCATGTTTCATGTCTCAAGATATTGCAAAATATTCCTACCATTCTATCAAAAAATGAACGGGCGCAGCAACGCGCGCCATAATGGTCTAGTACATGCTTATAGTAAGGACTTGCATGACATCTTTTGTCCTGCCCTCCCGTGGCAGCGGGGTCCATAAGGAAACTAAGGGATATTAAGGCCTCCTTTTAATAGATAACCGGAACAAAGCATTAACACATGGTGAATACATGAACTTCTCGAATTACAGTCATCCATGGAGAGTATCCCAAACAATTAACACTATGGGGTCTACGGATCAGAACAGTAACAAGTGCATATAACTAGCAGATAGGATCAAGAACTCAAATGTATTCATGAAAACATAGAGGGTTCAGATTTGAAATCATGGCACTCGAGCCCTAGTGACAAGCATTAAGCATAGCAAAGTCATAGCAACATCAATCTCAGAACATAGTGGATACTAAGGATCAAGCCCTAACAAATTGACTCGATTACATGATAAATCTCATCCAACCCATCACCGTCCAACAAGCCTATGAAGGAATTACTCACTCCCGGCGGTGAGCATCATGGAATTGTTGATGGAGAATGCTTGATGATGATGATGATGGCAACGAATCCCCCTCTCCGAAGCCCCGAACGGACTCCAGATCAGCCCTCCCGATGAAGAACAGGAGGTGGCGGCGGCTCCGTATCATAAAATGTGATGAAACTTCTTCTCTTATTTTTTTTCTCGGGGAAACGGAATTTATAGCACTGGAATTAGGTCAGACGGAGCCTCATGGGCCCCATAAGGCATCAGGGCGCGCCCTGTTGCCTTGTGGGCAACTAGTGGCCCCCTTGATACGTCTCCGTCGTATCTACTTTTTGAAACACTTTTGTTCTTGTTTTGGACTCTAATTTGCATGATTTGTATGAAACTAACCCGGACTGACGCTGTTTTCAGTAGAACTACCATGGTGTTGTTTTGGTGCAGAAATCAAAGTTCTCGGAATTGGACGAAACTTTTTGGAGATTTTTTATGGAATAAATAAAAATTATTGGCGCAAGAATCAACAGAAGAGGGGCCACCTGTTGCCCACAAGGCAACAAGGCGCGACTCACCCTAGGGCGCGCCCTGATGCCTTGTGGGGCCCACAGGCGGCCGTCTGACCTAATTCCAACGCTATAAATTCACTTTCCCCGAGAAAAAAATAGAAGAAGTTTCATCATGTTTTAGGATACGGAGCCGCCGCCACCTCCTATTCTTCACCGGGAGGGCTGATCTGGAGTCCGTTCGGGGCTCTGGAGAGGGGGATTCGACGCCATCGTCATCATCAACCATCCTCCATCACCAATTTCATGATGCTCACCATCGTGTGTGAGTAATTTCTCTGTAGGCTTGCTAGACGGTGATGCGTTGGATGAGATTTATCATGTAATCGAGTCAATTTTGTTAGGGCTTGATCCCTAGTATCCACTATGTTCTGAGATTGATGTTGCTATGACTTTGCTATGCTTAATGCTTGTCACTAGGGCCCGAGTGCCATGATTTCTGATCTGAACCCTTTATGTTTTCATGAATATACTTGTGTTCTTGATCCTATCTTGCAAGTTGTATGCACCTATTACGTGTTATGATCCGCATACCCCAAGGTGACAATAATTGGGATTCTTTCCGGTGATTACCGTAGTTTGAGGAGTTCATGTATTCACTAAGTGCTAATGCTTTGTTCTGGTTCTCTATTAAAAGGAGGCCTTAATATCCCTTAGTTTCCTTAAGGACCCCGCTGCCATGGGAGGGTAGGACAAAAGATGTCATGCAAGTTCTTACTATAAGAACGTATGACTATATACGGAATACATGCCTACATTACATTGATGAATTGGAGCTATTGTGTATCGCTCTAGGTTGTGACTGTTACATGGTGAATGTCATCCAACATAATTATCCATCACTGATCCAATGCCTACGCTTTTCGCATATTGATCTTTGCTAAGTTACTTTTGTTGTTGCTGCTGTTACAATCGCTACAAAACTGCTACTGTTACTGTTTCTGTTACTATTGCTACTGTTACTACTGTGCTACTAAACACTCTGCTGCAGATATTTAGTTTTCCAGGTGTGCTTGAATTGACAACTCAACTGCTAATACTCACGAATATTCTTTGGCTCCCCTTGTGTCGAATCAATAAATTTGGGTGAAATACTACCCTCGAAGACTGTTGCGATCCCCTATACTTGTGGGTTATCAAGACCTTTTTCTGGCGCCATTGCCGGGGAGCATAGCTCTATTTGTTGAGTCACTTGGGATTTATATCTATTGATCACTATGAAGAATCTGAAAGACGCTAAGTCCAAGATCGTCCCCTCTATGACTAGAGGAGGTAAGGAACTGCCATCACACTCTGCACTTGATTCACCTTCTATTGTGAGTAGGCTTGCGACACCACCACCTGTTATTCATTCTGATATGTCGCAAGTAACTGATGATACAACTTCTACTATAAATGAAACTATTGATGATGCTAGTACTATGCTTGATAATACTGTGGCACTAGGAGAATTTCTTGATGAACAAATTGCTAAAGCTAAAGAAATTGAAAATGTTGAAACTCTTGAAAATTATGATTCACTTGTTATGCCTAGTTCTCCTACTAGAGTTGAAATGCCTAAGATACCTGATGGTTATGTTTTTGATGGAGATACAGCTAGAGCAATTCTTGCTTGTAACGATAGAGATGATGTTAGAAAATTGCTAGCTAAGATGAAAGAAAAGTCTATGATGGAGAGAATGAAATATGATCCTAAGTTTGCTACCTCTCCTATATTTGTTACTGATAAGGATTATGAATTCTCTGTCGATCCTGAGTTAATTACTTTGGTTGAATCTGATCCTTTTCATGGTTATGAAACTGAAACTGTTGTGGCACACCTTACTAAGTTGAATGATATTGCCACCCTATTTGCTCATGAGGAAAAAATTCTCTACTACTACATTCTAAAGTTGTTTCCTTTCTCATTAAAAGGTGATGCTAAGATATGGTTTAATACTCTTGCCCCTGGTTGTGTGCGCAGTCCCCAAGATATGATATATTACTTCTCTGAAAAATATTTTCCTGCTCATAAGAAACAAGCCGCCTTACAGGAAATATTTAACTTTGTGCAAATTGAAGAAGAGAATCTCCCTCAAGCTTGGGGGAGGCTTCTCCAATTACTTAATGCTTTGCCTGATCATCCTCTTAAGAAAAATGAAATACTTGATATCTTTTATAATGGACTAACCGATGCTTCTAGGGACTACCTAGATAGTTGTGCTGGTTTTGTTTTCAGGGAACGAACTGTTGGATGGGCAGAAGAACTATTGAATAATATATTGAGAAATGCCGATGGTTGGACACTTCCTGAACCACCACCTAAGCCAACTCCGAAGAAAAGAGGTATTCTATTCCTCAGTCCTGAAGATATGCAAGAAGCTAAGAAATCTATGAAGGAAAAATGTATAAAAGCTGAAGATGTTAAGAATCTACCACCTATTGAAGAAATACATGGACTTGATATCCCGACACAGGTAGTAGAGGTAAATTCTCTTCGTAGATTTGATGAAAGTGATATTGCCTATAACAAATCTGCTAGTCAATGTTTGGATGAATTTGATAACTACGTTGTTAAGCAAGAGAATTTCAATATGTATGTTAGCAATCAATTAAAACGAAATGCCATCATGATTGATCGCTTGAGTGATTTGATGTTTAGAACTGCTAATGATGTTAAATGCTTAAGTAAACATGCTTCTATGGTCCAGACTCAGTTAGAACAAATTGCTAAGTCACAAAATGATTTGCTTGATGAGATGAATAATAAAATGAATGATCATGCTGTTAGAGTTGTTACTAGAGGAGGTAGAATGACTCAGGATCCTCTATATCCTGAAGGTCATCTGTGACGCCCCCGACTCGACCGTGCACTAATCATACACGCAAACATGCACGATCAAGACCGGAGACTCACGGGAAGATATCACAACACAACTCTAGACACAAATTAAAGCAACAAGCTTATTACAAGCCAGGGCCACGAAGGCTCGAATACATAAGTCAGCGGAAGCAACAATATCTGAGTACATACATAATTAGACAAGTTTGCCTTAAGAAGGCTGAGCAAAACAACGACAACTAGATCGAAAAGGCGCAAGCCTCCTGCCTGGGAGCCTCCGAACTACTCCTGGTCGTCGGCCTCCATGTAGTAGTAGGCTCCGTTGGTGGGGTAGTAGTCGTCGGCGGGATCAGCTGTCTCTGGGACTCCGTCCTCTGATCGCAGCAACCGAGTAGGGGAAAAGAGGTAGCAAAGCAACCGCAAGACTTACATCAGATCTATGCTAAGTATGCATCGGTATCAAAGGGAAGGGGGTGTATCTGTGGACTATACTACAGAAACGCCAGAATAGAGGGGAAGGCCTAGCCTATCGAAGACTAGCGTCTTGCAGCAACAGAAGAGAGCAGAATAGTAACAAATATATATTAGTAACGCCCAGAGATTCTTCGTCGACGCCCTGCGAGAAAGCGATCCCAGAGCCATAATATCAGTTTAGTATCACATGTATCCAGTTCTAGTTGTAGTAGATCGGGATACAACTCCAAGCGTCCTGTTACCGTGGACACGGTTATTCGAATAGATAACTTCCCTGCAGAGGTGCACCAACTTACCCAACATGCTCGATTAACTCCGGTCGGACACACTTTTCCTGGTCATGCCCGACCTTAGCTAATCAACACGACGTAGTCCTACCTAGGCTCCGCAGAGAGGTCCCCGCTGGTCTACATCCTAAGTGCGAAGGGGTCATGGGCCAATTGTCCTAAGCACTCCGGGTCATTGCGCGCAGGGCGAATCCAGGCACCACCTCTGTCCTGGATGGCGCTGGCCCAGCCGTGCCGCAATGCTGCACTGGACGTCTAACAGAGCTTTCGGGAGAATCGTACGACGCCGAGTGCCCATAACTTATCCCGCGTGGTGGTTAGTGCGAAAAGGCCAGAGGCCTACTTAGATCACATATCCAAACCGTTAGTGTATTGGGAGCTCGTGCAGACGACCAGTGATCCTGTCGCCCCGTCTCGCGGACTTACGACAAGGGCCAGGCCCATCCCTCTCTAGGGCGGTCTCTGCCTGCCCTACCGTGCCACGTAATTATCTCGCGGGTACCCTCCTGGTCAACCCGACTTATCCAGAGACTGTCGGGATCTCAGGTCCACCTCTACCGGGGTGGTACCGCCTGTCCCTTCAGTCCCGCAGTAACAGTAAACGGGGAACAGTGTAAGGTAACAGTGTGTCCGTAACATCAAGGAGGAAATCCGAGGAATCACCCTTGATGGATTCCCACTCGATGTAACCGTCAAGGTGAACTTGGAGGAATCACCCTCGATGGGTGCTACTTGTGAGCTGCGTTGGGATTTCCCCGAAGAGGAGGGGATGATGCAGTACAGTAGAGATAAGTATTTCCCCCAGTTATGAAACCAAGGTTATCAATCCAGTAGGAGAATCACGCAACAACTCGTTAGCAGTACCTGCACACAAAACAACAAATCCTCACTCCCAACGCGAACAAGGGGTTGTCAATCCCTTGGCGGTTAATTGCAAGATTAAATTGTATGGTGATAAATAAATAGATCGAACAAAAATACAAAATAAAATAAATAAAGTAAAAGTATAGCAAGGTATTTTTAGGATTTTCAATATATAATTAAGATAGACCCGGGGGCCATAGTTTTCACTAGAGGCTTCTCTCTTGAAAATAGCATACGGTGGGTGAACAAATTACTGTTGGGCAATTGATAGAAAAGCAAATAATCATGACAATATCCAAGGCAATGATCATGTATATAGGCATCACGTCCGAGACAAGTAGACCGACTCCTGCCTGCATCTACTACTATTACTCCACACATCGACCGCTATCCAGCATGCATCTAGTGTATTAAGTCCATAAAGAACGGAGTAACGCCTTAAGCAAGATGACATGATGTAGACAAAGTAAACTCACGCATGAGTAAACCCCATATTTTTACCCTTAATAGCAACGATACATACGTGTCATGTCCCTTTCTGTCACTGGGATTGAGCACCGCAAGATCGAACCCATTACAAAGCACCTCTCCCATTGCAAGATAAATCAATCTAGTTGGCCAAACCAAATCAATATATCGGAGAAGAAATACGAAGCTATAATAATCATGCATAAAAGAGTTCAGAGAAAACTCAAATAATATTCATGGATAATCTGATCATAAACTCACAATTCATCGGATCCCAACAAACACACCGCAAAAAGTGATTACATCGGATAGAACTCCAACAACATCGAGGAGAACATTGTATTGAAGATCAAAAAGAGAGAAGAAGCCATCTAGCTACTAACTATGGACCCGAAGGTCTGTGGTAAACTACTCACGCATCATCGGAAGGGCAGCAAGGATGATGTAGAGCCCCTCCGTGATCGATTCCCCCTCCGGCGGAGTACCAGAAAAGGCCTCCAGATGGGATCTCTCGAGAACAGGAACTTGTGGCAGTGGAAAAAGTATTTCGTGGACTCCTCTATTGGTTTCCCGATTTTAGAGAATTTATAGAGGTGGAATTAGGTCAAACGGAGCAGAGGTGGGCCCATGAGGCACCAGGGCGCGCCACCCCCCCGGGGCGCGCCCTGGTAGCTCGTGGCCACCTCCTCTGTCTTCTGGCCCTCTCCCGAAGCTTCTAGTGTCTCTTATGTCCAGAAAAAAATCTCCAAAAAGTTTCGTGGCATTTGGACTTCGTTTGGTACTAATATTCTGGAAAACCAAAAACAGGCAAAAACAACAACTGGCACTGGGCACTAAGTTAATAGGTTAGTCCCAAAAAATGATATATAATTGCTGTAAATGTATATAAAAACATCCAAGATTGATACTATAATAGCATGGAACAATCAAAAATTATAGATACGTTGGAGACGTATCAAGCATCCCCAAGCTTAATTCCTGCTCGTCCTCGAGTAGGTAAATGATAAAAACAGAATTTTTGATGTGGAATGCTACCTATCATATTCATCATATATTCTTTTCTTTGTAGCATGGATATTTGGACTTGAATGATTCAAAGCAATAGTCTATAGTTTGACATGAAGATATAAATACTCAAGCATACTAACAAGCAACCATGTCATTCAAAATATCAATGCTAAAGAAAGTTATCCCTAGCCCATTATGCTCAATCATTGATCCATTCATGAAACACACTCAATATTAGCTACGCACAATGCACAAGTATGACAATAGTGCTCTCTAGTTGGTGCTTTGTAAGAGAAGATGGAGACTCAAAATAAAAATAAAAATTGCATAAAAGTAAATAGATAGGCCCTTCGCAGAGGGAAGCAGAGATTTGCAAATGTGCCAGAGCTCAAAGCTTAAATTAGAGAGATAAAATTATTTTGAGAGGCATGCTTTTCGTGTCAACGAAAACGACCGAGAATTCCCAATATCTTCCATGCTAGACACATTATAGGCGGTTCCCAAACAGAAAATAAAGTTTATTTCCTTTCCACCATTCTTTCACAATCCATGGCTAACCGTATCCACGGGTGCCCTCCATACCAACACTTTCCAAGGAATTTATTATTATCATCATATTAAAAAAAATTCATTTCGGGACTGGGCATCCCTATTACCTGCCACTCTCTCGTGCAATGACAAGTGAATAAACACTCATCGTGAGAATAACACACCTAGCATGGAAAATATTGGCCACCCCCTGCCGCTTCATGAGCGGTACGGGCACACAAAACGGAAAATCATTTTGAAATTTTAGAGTTGGCACATGCAAATTTACTTGGAACGGCATGGAAATACCACATATAGGTAGATATGGTGGACTCATTTGGCACGACTTGGGTTTAAGGAGTTGGATGCACAAGCAACATTCCCGCTTAGTACAAATGAAGGCTAGCAAATAGATTGGCGAAAACGGTCATAAACATGCATTGAAGATAACTAACACCGAATAATGCACCATAAGTAGGATATAATTTCGTTGCATAACTATTGACTTAATGTGCATGCATAGGGAATCACAAACCTTAACACCAGTATTCTTACTAAATCATAATTACTCACTAACATGACTCACATATTATCATCTCCATATCGCAAAACTATTGCAAGGAATCAAACTTATCATATCCAATGATCTTTCATGAAAGTTTTTATTATATCCCTCTTGAATATTCATCACTTTGGGACCAAATTTATATCTTGTGTAAATTACCATTACTATTATCAACTCTCAAAAAGATATAAGTGAAACATGAGAGTGCAAGTATTTCTTCAAAATTTAATCTTATCAACTCTCAAAATAATATAAGTGAAGCATGAGAGTTTAAATATTTCTTCAAAATTTAATATTATCAACTCTCAAAATAATATAAGTTAAGCATGAGAGTTCAAATATTTCTTCAAAATATAGCCACCGCCGTGCTCAAAAAGATTTAAGTGAAGCACTAGAGCAACTGCCTAGCTCAAAAGGTTTAAGTGAAGCACATAGAGTATTCTAACAAATCATGATTAACGTGTGGCTCTCTCAAATAGGTGTGTCCAGCAAAGATGATTGTGACAAACTAAAAAGCAAACAAAGCAAAGACTCATATAATACATGACGCTCCAAGTAAAACACATATCATGTGATGAATAAAAATATAGCTCCAAGTAAAATTACCGATAGTTGGTAGAAGAAAGAGGGGATGCCTTCCGGGGCACCCCCAAGCTTAGACGCTTGAGTCTTCCTTGAATATTACCTTGGGGTGCCTTGGGCATCCCCAAGCTTAGGCTCTTGCCACTCCTTATTCCTTCATCTATCGTGATCTCACCCAAAACTTGAAAACTTCAATCACACAAAACTCAACAAAACCTTCGTGAGATCCGTTAGTATAACAAATAAATCCTTAACTCTAAGTACTGTAGTAAATTGATTCATATTTAATATTGGCATAATGCTACTGTACTCCAACTTCTCCATGACTCATACCCCCTGATACGATCCATAGATTCATCAAAGTAAGCAAACTATATAACAAAAATAGAATCTGTCTAAAACAGAACAGTCTGTAAAGATCTATTTAAAAGCTATACTTCTGTAACTCCAAAAGTTCTGGAAAATTAGGACAACGTGGGAAATTCATATACCAATACTGTGTAAAAATTTCAGATTTTTTTGACGCTCCAGTACAGAATTAAAATTCCAGCACTAGACACAAAACTTTCTATTTTCCAAACAACATCAATTATACTATCTTCCAAATCATCCCAAAGGCATTACTTGGCACAAACACTAATTAAAACATAAAAACACAATCATAACAGTAGCATAATTGTGTAAACACACAAGAACAGAAACAAAAAGTAAAAATTTATTTTATTCATTGGGTTGCCTCCCAACAAGCGCTATTGTTTTATGCCCCTAGCTAGGCATAATGCATAGTTTCAAGTATTATCATCCTTCAAGTTGATTCCATAAGTGGCCCTCATAATGGATTCATAGGGTGCTTTAATTCTTTTCCTAGGGAAGTGTTCCATCCCTTTCTTTAATGGAAATTGAAATCTTATATTACCTTCTTTCATATCAATAATAGCACCAATAGTTTGTAAGAACGGTCTACCAAGTATTATGGGGCAAGAAGGATTGCATTCAATGTCAAGTACAATAAAATCAACGGGCACATAATTTCTATTTGCAAGAATAAGCACATCATTAGTTTTGCCCAATGGCTTTTTAATAGTAGAATCCGCTAAGTGCAAATTAAGAGAACATTCATCTATATTGGTAAAACCTAGCACATCACATAGAGATTTTGGAATTGTGGAAACGCTAGCACCCAAATCACATAAAGCATTGCACTCATAATTTTTAATTTTAACTTTAATGGTGGGTTCCTACTCATCATATAATTTTCTAGGAATTGAAATTTCTAGTTCTAGCTTTTCTTCTAACGCTTTCATCATTGCTTCTACAATGTGCTTAGTAAAAGCCTTGTTTTGTTCATAAGCGTTGGGTGAATTTAGCATGGATTGTAACAAAGAAATACACTCAATCAAATAACAACTATCATAATTAAAGTCTTTGTAATCCAAGAGAGTGGGCACATCGCTAGTTAAAGTTTTTACCTCTTCAGACCCACTTTTATCAATTTTTTCATCAAGATTTTCACCCTCCGAATTATGGGGACGCCTCCTAGCTAAAGTTGACTCTTCTTCAGTCCCCTTTTCATCAAGTTTTATATTGCTAAACAAGGAATCAATAGATGAAACACCAATCATTTTAATATCCTCATCATTACTACGTGCTAATGATTCCGGCTTAGCAGCCATTTGATTTACTAGCGTAGCTTGTGCATCAGAAATTTTTCCTAACAAATTTTCAGTAAGAGCAAATTGAGATTGAAGATTAGCAACTTCTTCACTAACATCATCAAGTTGTTTTGCAATAGCATCCAACAAAGTAGAGTGTTCTTTGAGTTCTTCGGTAAAAATTTTGTTGTGCTCAAATTGCGTAGTCATGTAATCTTTAGTATTTTGCTCGATTTCGGACAAAATTTTATAATAAGAGGCATCATGATAATTTTCTCGGGGCATCATGGCTACGCAAACAAGATAACAAGAAAGCAAACAAGAAAACAAGAAAAAGGCAAACGGAAAATATTTTTGTATTTTTGTAAAAACTTTTTAGAAGTAGAGGAGATGAGAACGAGAGGCAAAGGCAAATAAGATAAATGCAAGGAGATGAAAGTTTTATGCGTAGGTACTTGATAGATATTGATGATGTCTCCCCGGCAACGGCGCCAGAAATTCTTCCTGCTACTTGTGAGCTGCGTTGGGATTTCCCCGAAGAGGAGGGGATGATGCAGTACAGTAGAGATAAGTATTTCCCTCAGTTATGAAACCAAGGTTATCAATCCAGTAGGAGAATCACGCAACAACTCGTTAGCAGTACCTGCACACAAAACAACAAATCCTCGCACCCAACGTGAACAAGGGATTGTCAATCCCTTGTTGGTTAATTGCAAGATTAAATTGTATGGTGATAAATAAATAGATCGAACAAAAATACAAAATAAAATAAATAAAGTAAAAGTGCAGCAAGGTATTTTTAGGATTTTCAATATATAATTAAGATAGACCCGGGGGCCATAGTTTTCACTAGAGGCTTCTCTCTTGAAAATAGCATACGGTGGGTGAACAAATTACTGTTGGGCAATTGATAGAAAAGCAAATAATCATGACGATATCCAAGGCAATGATCATGTATATAGGCATCACGTCCGAGACAATTAGACCGACTCCTGCCTGCATCTACTACTATTACTCCACACATCGACCGCTATCCAGCATGCATCTAGTGTATTAAGTCCATAAAGAACGGAGTAACGCCTTAAGCAAGATGACATGATGTAGACAAAGTAAACTCACGCATGAGTAAACCCCATCTTTTTACCCTTAATAGCAACGATACATACGTGTCATGTCCCTTTCTGTCACTGGGATTGAGCACTGCAAGATCGAACCCATTACAAAGCACCTCTCCCATTGCAAGATAAATCAATCTAGTTGGCCAAACCAAATCAATAGATCGGAGAGAAATACGAAGCTATAATAATCATGCATAAAAGAGTTCAAAGAAAACTCAAATAATATTCATGGATAATCTGATCATAAACTCACACTACAAGAAATATGTCAACTTGTGACCTTCTGTCAGTGACCCTGGAAGAAATGGTCATAAATCTACGACCATTTGAGACCAATTGGTCATAAGCTATTCGGGGGGCTCCAAACCCTAAATCATAACGACCATTTTGGTCAGAAAGGTCGTAATTTCCTTACACGAAATGGTCGTAAAGCAGACAGCACTGGTCCGCTGCCTTATTTCTAGCTGATCACGACCAATATAGATGGTCATAACCTTGTAAATTGTGGTGCATTGCTATGACTAGGTACCACCTCATCAGTTTTGCCTATGTGTCGTGTCCATGTGTCAATTTTTGCCCTAGGTTGTGAAGCAGCCTACATTTCTGTCATTCCCAAAATTCCCAAAAAATTCTCATAAGTTCTTTGGATCATATCTTCCTCAAATATGTCAAAAACCTTCCTTGCCTAGTTCAAAAATAATTCAGGAATATTCATTTTCCTATTCTGTTCAGAACAGCACTTTGTGAAGGAAGTGCTATTTATATTTTCTTGATTGCCCTAAAAAATTTTGGGCACTATTTCCTATCCAAATCATTGCCTCATGATAAAATTCAGCTCCATTTGCCTAGTAAATCTTCCTCAGCAAATTTCCAAAGTTTCTGTTCAGCTAGAAGCTTTGTGAAGGAAGTACTAGCTAGGCATATCCTAATGAGTTGAATTTTTTCCACATCTTCTATATGCCCAAATAATAGCTCTCCAGAAAATTTGAGCCCCATCTAACAATCCATGTGAGCTCACTATCCAATCTTTGTTTCTAGTAATATTTTCAGTTTGGGAAGCAACTATATTTTATATTACTTTATAATTTCTGCAAATTTACCAGGACATGACCCTGCCCATAGAACCTCCCTCCACCAAATTTTAGCTCATTTAATTTAGCCAATTTCCCTCAATATTTTTCCCAATTTTCTGTTCAGATTGGCACATTGCAAAGCAAGTGCTATCTATACCACTCCTATTGCCCTCAAACTTTTTGGGCACTCTTCCATATCCAAATCATTGCCACATGACAATATTCAGCTCCATTTGCATAGTAAATCTTCCTCAGAAAATTTCCAAAGTTTCTATCCAGAGAGAAGCTTTGTGAAGGAAGTACTAGCTAGGATTATCCAAATGATTTGAGATTTTTCCAAATCTTTCATATGCTCAAATCATCACTCTCCATAAAATTTGAGCTCTATCCAGCAATCCATGTGAGCTCATCATCCAATCTTTTATTCTGATCATATTTTCAGTTTGTGAAGCAACTATATTTTATATTGCTTAATTATTGCTGAAACTTTACCAGGGCATGTTCCTACCTATATAACTTCCCTCCACAAAATGTCAGCTCAATCCATTTGTTCATTTGAGCCCAGCTTCAACATCCATATTTCTTTCCAGTGTGGTACTTTGCAAAGTAAGTGCCACCTAGGCTCCTCCATTTGAGCTGCAAATTTGCCAAGACAGTCTCCTTAGTAGATGATCATCCTCAGCCAAAACTCAGGCCCATTGGCCATGTGCATTTCCCCCACCGCTAATCAAACACTTGGCTGCTAATTCATGTTTGAGCTTAGTTCAGTCTCCTCGTGAGATTCTTCTGTTGTATTCTTCTTCCTAACACCTACCGGGGGAGTGCCCAACCCACCAGACATGCCTAGGCCGCCCAGAACGCGTGGCAACGCCACGGTCACGCGGTGACCATGCAGCTGGCATGCCAGTTTACGCGCTCTGGAGTTGGGGGCCTCGGCCACCATCCAAACCTCGACGCCTCGCCACCACACCATGTATCTCTGATTAAATAGATACTTATGTACCTAGAAATGATTTTTGGAAAAAATAAAGAGGAAACTATAAGGCAGCTGCAGTTCAAATTTGACCCGCTTCCAGCTGAATCGGCGGAAATTTGTCTTTTTCACGAGAGGTGGATCAAAGCTTTTGACACGCAACCATTTGGTCAATTGTACATTAAATATGGCCTAATATTTTATAAAATTTATTTGGTCTAATTTTGCAACAAATATATGGTACGTCCTTCACAAAAAAACTCATTTTGGGCACTCGAAAAATGGAAAATGAAATTTTCGTCCAAAGAAAATGAAAACTTCCTTAGGCAACATTGTTTGCCATTCCAAGATGCATCCTTGTGCAAAATATGAGATCATTTGAACAAACTATGCCATGAATGTGGCCATAAGATTGATCATTTGGCTTGAAAGCCATGAATCTTCACACATGATAGCTTATTTCTGAGAACACTTTTTTAAAATAATTGCCGTATTACAAGTTTATTATTTTTTCTGGAAACTAGGTCACATATAATGACACAATGCGAAGGTTTTCAATTTTTTTGATTTTTTTTGAATTTCTTGTGCCCGTTTCAAAATGCGGTCAAAACGACGGGCATGACCGTTCGTAGCTAGGGGTTGAATCTTGCAAAACTTTTGGAGTTTCTCTTATTAAATAGATACTTATGTACCTAGAAATGATTTTTGGAAAAAATAAAGAGCAAACTATAAGGCAGCTGCAGTTCAAATTTGACCCGCTTCCAACTGAATCGGCGGAAATTTGTCTTTTTCACGAGAGGTGGATCAAAGTTTTTGACACACAACAATTTGGTCAATTGTACATTAAATATGGACTAATATTTTAGAAAATTTATTTGGTCTAATTTTGCAACAAATATATGGTAGGTCCTTCACAAAAAAAACTCATTTTGGGCACTCGAAAAATGGAAAATGAAATTTTCGTGCAAAGAAAATGAAAACTTCCTTAGGCAACATTGTTTGCCATTCCAAGATGCACCTTTGTGCAAAATATGAGATCATTTGAACAAACTATGCCATGAATGTGGCCATAAGATTGATCATTTCGCTTGAAAGCCATGAATCTTCACACATGATAGCTTATTTCTGAGAACACTTTTTTAAAATAATTGCCGTATTACAAGTTTATTATTTTTTCTGGAAACTAGGTCACATATAATGACACAATGCGAAGGTTTTCAATTTTTTTGATTTTTTTTTGAATTTCTTGTGCCCGTTTCAAAATGCGGTCAAAACGACGGGCATGACCGTTCGTAGCTAGGGGTTGAATCTTGCAAAGCTTATGGAGTTTCTCTGATTAAATAGATACTTATGTACCTAGAAATGATTTTTGGAAAAAATAAAAAGCAAACTATGAGGCAGCTGTAGTTCAAATTTGACCCGCTTCCTACCGAATCGGCGAAAATTTGTCTTTTTCATGAGAGGTGGATCAAAAGCTTTTGACACCCAAACATTTGGTCAATTGTACATTAAATATGGCCTAATATTTTAGAAAATTGATTTGGTCCAATTTTGCAACAAATATTTGCTAGGTTCTTCACAAAAAAAATCCATTTTGAGCACTCGAAAAATGATTAAAAATAGCTAGAAAGATCGGAAATGCATACAAATTGGTGATCATCCATAAAATGTGGTCTAACTTAAGTGAAAATTTTAGTGATGTCATTTTGAAAAATATTTTTGGTAGCTGCTTCACAAAAGCCCCCTGTTTTTAGCACTAAGAAATAATTTTAAACAGCTCATGTTTCGAACCAATCAGGATGCAGCCCACGGATCACCCCGCTGTAGTTGATCTGAGCCGTCCACACCCTACAGATCCAGCGTCTCTCACCCCCCTCTCGTAAACGCATGCGCGCAGTACACCCTCCTCCCTCGACCCCCTTCCTTCCTCGCGCCGCCGCCTCCCTCTCCCCGATCCAGATCGACAACGCCGCACCACCAGCCACCGCCGCCGCCGCCGCGCGGATCGGATCGGAGCGGCGATGGAGGCGGTGAAGAGCCTCCTGAAGCCGAAGCCGACACCTCAGCAGCAGCTCCGCGAGTGGCAGCGCCGCCTTCACAACGAGGGCCGCAACATCGAGCGCCAGATCCGAGGTTCCCCTCCCCCTCCCCTTCTTCCTCCCCCCGATTCGATCCAAGCTAGGGCTCTAGACCTTCAACTGGTTGCTGATTTTGGTTTGGGTGTGGGGGCACAGACGTGCAGAAGGAGGAGAAGAAGGTGGAGAAGGCCATCAGGGAGGCCGCCAAGTGCGGCGACATGGGATCCGCCAAGGTATCTAGTACATATACTCTGCTTGCGCCATCGATCGATCTGGGCTGGACTGTGCGGCGGATGACGCGTATCCGCGTGTGATTTACTGATCTTGTTTCCTCTGCTGGTGGTGCTTCTTCCTGAAGGCGCTGGCCAAGGAGCTGGTGCAGTCGAGGAAGGCGGTCAACCGCCTCTACGAGAACAAGGCCCAGCTCAACTCCATCTCCATGCACCTCGGTGAGATCGTCGGTAATGGACAGTGTCTACCTCGCATCTTTGTAGTAGATAGCTTTCTACAATGGTAACATGTAATTTACAGCTGCTGTTCATGATGCTATACAAACTCTCAAAATTGGCTCAGTCCAATGTGCTTCCTTTCTAAACAACTGTGCACCTTGGCGAGCTCGTCGGTAACAAACAGTCTCTCCTGACCTCGTATCATTCTATACTAGTATAGATAGATAGCATCCAAATACAGTGTGCTGTTCACTGGTATAGATATAGCCTTCTGAAATTCCACACCTAGGTGCAAAATTAACTTCTGCTGTATTGGGCTTCAAGTTTATGTGTATCAGGAGTAGGGCCAGGGGGAGAAGTTATAAATACAGCTGGTAGTTAACCTTAGTTGCTTGTGAATATATACTAGCCAACGTACTTGCAAGTGGTATTGCTTATGATCCTTTGACTTGAACTTTGTATTTTGAACATAGACTTAAACTGAAATGAACCTGTACCATTTGTTGGTGCTTGCCTAGATGTTATAATGGCATGGCTTAGCTTACCGGGAAGTAGGATTAGCTTTCTTTGTTTCATTCTGAAATTAAGATTTGTACTAACAATATGATTTGCTTTGTAATCTTGTAGCTACTACCAGGACAGTAGGACATTTGTCCAAGAGCACCGAAGTGATGAAACTTGTCAACAATCTTATGAAGGCCCCAAAAATAGCTGTCACCATGCAGGAATTCAGCAAAGAGATGACAAAGGTATATACCAAAAGACCTCTTTTGAAGGTTTCTCTTGTGTTTTGTACCGGTACTGGTTCTGGCTTCATCATTGCTGTGGTGCAGGCCGGTGTTATGGAGGAAATGGTTAATGATGCCATGGATTCAGCACTGGACGACGAGGACATGGAGGAGGAGATCGAGGAGGAGGTTGATAAGGTCCTCTCTGCAATTGCCGGGGAGACTGCATCCCAGCTTCCTGACGCTGTCCGCAAACAGAAGGAGAAGGTTACAGTAGCTTCGACAAGTGAGCCTGCACAGGTAATACTCTCGTGCTTGCCCTGCACATTTTTGCAATCATCAGGCTCTTTGGTACCCGGAGTAGTCACCTTACAAGTAGCTTTCCACCGTGTGCAGAGAACTGTTGTAGCTGAATCTATTGACGACGACGAGGATTGTTTTAGGTTCAGCTTCTTATGTGTCTTGGAAATGCCCTTGTGTTGCATAGTACGCTCTGAATTATACATGTTGTTGGCGATGAGCTATCCCTGTTTTGCTCTCTACTATGCACTGCTAATTTATGTGGTTGTCTCTGTGTGCATCTCACTTGTAGTTAGTTGTACATGATGACCATCATAGTGTATATCTGGAATTGTTTTGAACTGCTGTCCTTTTCTAGTTACGAGGGGTAGTTATTGGTATCGGTTCCAGAATAATCTATCTGGTGATATGTTTACTGATTCTTTGAGAACTGCAAAGTAGCATGATTGATTGATTGTTATATCCTTATGATGCATTTTGCACCCTTATAGCCATTGTTGATGTGTTCACACCTTCATTTAAATAAAATGTGGTACTGTTTAAATAAGTTGTGGTTGGCTACCGGATTGCATTGGAAATATGTTGTTTTCATTACCTAATGTTCTTGTTGCTGATAATTGGACCTGTAGATAGCAAGTTATTTTCCTAGTGGTTACTTATGCTTATTGTGTCTCATGCTAAAAAAGAAAATGCACAATGAGCTTGTTTGACTTTTTTGATGCTTATAGTATACTTGATCAGGGCAGTGCTAATTCCTGTGATCTTTCCTATCATTTGCTAGTGTGATGCTTTAAGATGACAAATTTAATGCAAGCACGAGAGAGAAAGAATGGGCAATATAAGAATGATCAAGGGGGTTTTGCTTGCCTGGAAGCTCTGCTGAGGAGGACGGGTCGTCGACAACATAGTCGTACTCAGGGTCAACAGCAGTCTCCGGGTCTACCGGAGAGAAGGGGGGAAGAAACAGTAAATATAAAGCAAACAAATGCATCACAAGGCATGACATGGCAATATGCTGTGCTAGGGATGACCTAATGCAGTGCTAAGCGTTACAGACGGAGCGGGAAAATATCTGGGAATATTTTCCCGGCTCTGGGCAGTTATCGGACAGGCGATCCGGAGGGGAAGGTTCCATGTTTGTAGTGCTGGAGGGGTGTGGCAAGTATATTGATGGCATATTCAGATTTGTCTTATTTTTCTGATCATTTTTCATATAGAAAACATTTTCATCCGAGCTACGGTTTAATTTCTACGAATTTCTAAAGTTTTAGCAATATTCTGAAAATCCTGGATTTATTTAATTCGAAAATGAACAATGCTGGGACCTTTTAAACCCACTGTGGGCTAGCCATAGTGGATGACAGGTGGGGCCAGGGGCCCAGTTGACTAGTCAAACTGGCAGGTGGGGCCAGGGTGTCAGCGACATAGAAACTAACTAAACAGGTTAGACTAATTAAACTAGCGGTGGGGCCACACTGTCAGTGTGATTAGCAGCAGATTAGTACTAATTAAACAAACTGACACGCGGGACCCACATGTCAGAGTCAGCGGTGCACAGTCAGCACGTTGACCACGGTCAACGCAGTCAACTTGGGCCACGGGGTCCACTGGCAGTGACCCAGGGTGGACCCCAGGCCATGCCACGTCGGCGGGCGGTGCCGGAGGAGCTCCGGCGAGCCACTGCCGCGGCGGTACTTCGCCGGACGCGGTCAGAAATCGTCTATGGTTAACCAAAATGCGCGCGAAGACTTGCGTTTGAAAGCTGGCGTTGCCGCGCGTCGTGTGGTGCTGCTGGACCGACCGGAAGTGGCCGGAGCAGGGCGTAGCGTCGACACCGGCGGCGGTGATCTTCTGGAGTGTCGGGGCCGGATTTCCGGGACACAATATCCTAGAAATTAACCCCTCGTGTCGTCACCAGCCCCAGGATTCCTGTTATTGGTGGACACGTCCTTGTTACAGATTTCCAAGCAATTACAAGAATTGGATACAAGACAATAAAGGTATAATGATACAACAATGATTTCTGGTGACGGGTGACGGAAGCGACTCGTGGCTCTCCAACGCCGATGGGGTTCCATTCCCACAGGAACAGCTGACCCGGATAATTCATATCCCGCGTGGCTGCTATCCTAGGCTCTGCACGGACGTCGTTGTGGTACTCCTCGTTGAAATCCTGACCTGGCCAATTAAATAGCCAGGGGCAAGCCAGTGAGTACGTTTGACTGTACTCGCAAGCAGTATGAACAAAAGATATACCGAATGCATATGCTCATGATGGCCTAAATTATATGCATATGCTGACCGAAATTAAAGCATGGTATGATAAATATTAATACGGTACGGAAGAATAAATAAATCATGTTAGTAGTAAATCAAGGAAATAAAATGGAACATCGGGCGTTGGACCACCCGAGGAATTCCAAGAAAAATGCCAAACGGGTGTCTGAATGCGACGCCTCGAGAGGTCTTGAAAAGAAATGCCAAACGGGTGTCTAAAAGCGACGACTCGAGAGGTCTTGACAAGAAATGCCAAACGGGTGTCTAAAAGCGACGCCTCGAGAGGTCTTGAAAAGAAGTGAGTATCTCAGGTAGTCTAGCCATCCCAAGTGATATTCAGAAAGAAAATAAAACTGAGTATCCGGGTAGTCTAGCCATCCCATGAGGTACTCAAAAAAGAAAAATGAATATCCTGGGTAGTGACGGTGTCCTGGACTAGGGGGTACTCATCACGTCGTCTCCCGACCAGGTGGATCGGGCCGAGGACCCCCATGGGGGTTCACACATGGGCCACTTCGGGCAGCCCATGATGCATACAAAGAAGATTCCACAAGACTTGGTGATCAAGACAAGGACTCCTCTCCACCGACGTAGCTGATTAGGACTCTTGTTATCCTAGGCCTCTGGTGCATATATAAACCGAGGCCAGGCTAGTCGATAGATCAACTCATATTCATTAAAACAATCTCGTGGTAGATACATGTACTCTGTACTACACCCCATATGAATACAATCAAAGGCAGGACGTAGGGTATTATCTCTTCGAGAGAGCCCGAACCTGGGTAAAATCCTGTGTCCATGTTACCATCGCTCCAAGACGCCTAGCTTAGGACCCCTACTACGAGATATGCCGGATTTAGAACCGACGCTGGTGCTTTCATTGAGAGCCTGCTGGCAGTCACCGTGGTGCAATGAGAATTCAGATCGTCTCCGGCGCGATCTACGCGTCGGAACCGAGCTTTATTGTCGATGTCGGCATCTTCGTCGCCGGCTCGACTGGTCACCTCGGCTGGACCGAGGACTGCGCTCCGCGTCGGATCATCAAGATCGTACGGATACTTTCATCATCATCAACTCCGATCTCTATCAAGATCATGGGGGAATCATCCATGGAGCTCGGGGGCTCAAGATCAACATTGCCCTCGGGCGACCGTGCAGTTTTTCTGGACAACGGGTTCACGTTCACCGTCACCGCCTCCTCGAGCGTCGTTTTGAGGAATCCTTTGGTGGAATTATGCGGAATTGAGTCTATAATGACCCCGTAAAATTTCGTCGTATTCCGATGGAGGAAACTCCGGCGATCTATGATATACCGGAGCCCTGTCAAATCTGGACGTGAATCTGGACGAGTTTAGGGCGAGGAGTCCAGCGTCCAGCTCGGACGTCCTTTCGAAGATCCAACCATTGATCGGCTGCGGAATTCCTATATCTACCATCCCTCAAAATTTCAGCTCGATCCGACCGTTCAAACTCCGGGAACAGCCCGAGGAGTGCGTCAATTTCCGGATCTGCTTTCTGCGCGAAAACGAATCCGGCCCGAGTTCATCTTTTTCATGAACAGATTATCAGACATCCTTTTTGAAGGGAATTTCTTATAGGGTATTGTGTTTTGTTTTCAAGCACGTGCCTACAAATTTTAAGCCTTTTCCGAGGCGATCTTCATCGTCGCGCCGATGTCAAACCACCCCGGCCATGTCGCTCCATGGCTGCCGACCTGCGCCAGCACCGACTGCGCCGTCGCTTCATCGAGCCGACGACAATCACCTCGGACCATCACCTCGGCGAGACGACCAAGAGTTCGGCACCGCTCTGCCTAATGATCGTCAAGATAACATCGTCATCTTACGGATTGCACGGGTCGGGCGCGCCAGCATCGCCGCGCGGTCACTTCTCAAGCCGGCATTGACCGCGTCACAAAGTTTCGACCTGCATCGGCATCGCCGCGCCGTTGCTTCTTCGAGCCAATGTCCACCTCGCCGAGATACTTCGACACCTCGGCTGGCATGGGGGTTGCAACGTCACCTTACCGACCTGCTCCGACACCTCGGCTAGACCGGGGGCTTTGCCATCTCTTCATCAACCTACTTTGGGGACTTCGGCGTCACCAGCCGATCAGCTTCGTCACCTCGGCTGGACCAGGGGCTTCGCCTCACCACGTCGACCGCGCTACGTCACCACTTCATCAAGCCGAGCTCTTTGCTCGGGCACCTCGGGACCGGCTTGGGGGCTGGGACCTCGACCCGCCGCAAGCTCGGCCCACGCCATCAACACCGAGCACATTAACCAGCTAAGTCGCTTTCATGCTCAACTTTTTTCAATTTTTAATTTTTGTTCGGTTCGACCAAGCATTATATTTGCGTTAAACAAAAAAGCTGTTTGTTAAAAACAATGTTTGTTAAAAACACCTTTTTCCCATGTTAACTGGGGGCTCTTAAATTCATATGAGCTGTTTTATCATAAATATTTTTTTCTTCTAAGTCGTTGCAAAGTCTTTTTCTAACACTCCTTTTTCAACTCTAGTGTATGGTCAATAGCCGGATAGCCTGGTTTCTCTCTAAAGCCGCTCGAGTTTAGTTCGCTAAATTGGCCTCTAAGAAGCACTCCGCCTTCGGGATATGGGGGTTGATGCCGAAGGCTGACCTACTTGAAGTTTAGAGATCGGATGTGTCATGTTAAAGCACGACGAAAGGAAAAATTTATTTTAAGACCAATTTTCGGATTGGCACCAAAAAACTTGATTTAGTTCGGACGTCAAGTTTTTACATAAGTTTTTTGGCTTTTCGAGCTTATGGCACTTTAAGCTATTTGTATGTTTTTCTTTCAGGAGGCGGGACATCCTCATGACCGAGGTGCCCTGCGTAATAATTTAGCTCGGGAGATCTTTTCCGACCCGCAGCTCGGCATCTTTCCTGCCGACCTACACCTCGGCGTTGGCGAAGCGCACATGACATCTGGACTAGTTCCCGAGGAGATTCGATCCTCAGGTTGGTCGGCCGCTCCCAACCTGAGTCTCGGGGGATACTGTGTGTCTCCAGCATAACTCTCACAGTACAACGTCGGATGCCTTTAAAGCATCGGCAATATCAATGGGGGGCTGTGACTAGAGCCGAACCCACCAAAAGCCAAGGTACTCTGAGGAGTCCTCGGCAAAACGTTCTCGGATATTGCTTTATATGCATCAGTTTCGAATTGTGTCTTCGGTCAATAGTTGGGTTGCCCGGCTCCTGTGCTTGCCTCCTACGTTCCGCTTTGTTCGGCTAGGTGTGCAAAGGGAGA
Source organism: Elymus sibiricus (assembly GCA_039707655.1). Classification (NCBI taxonomy): domain Eukaryota; kingdom Viridiplantae; phylum Streptophyta; class Magnoliopsida; order Poales; family Poaceae; genus Elymus; species Elymus sibiricus. Next base: position 375,304,711 of record CM077676.1, read on the forward strand.
ACCACTACGATTGTACTTCCGATTTAACTGGTCAAGTACCTCAGTGGAGAAAGCCAAAAACTGACTGTCACAATGAGCGCAAACTGGTCAGCGATCCGATGACCGTGTCAAACTATAGATCGATAGAGGTTACCCCATGGGCCTTTCATAAAATTGGCCGAAGTGTTAATGGCTTGACCTCGGCTGACGCCGAACACTAACCGGGGGCTAGTAACTGGCCTCCCAACTTTAAAGCTCCTATGACTAAGTGAAAGTTGTAAATCCTGGATATCTGATTGCCTCGTTTCCGCTAACACAACCGCCTCCGGGCACCGAGATGTCGGCTAAGGGTTGTCTTGTTACTGCGGAAACACCCTGCGTAGCATCTACAAAGGGGTAGAAGCCGACGATGGGCCACTCTCAAATGATAAACGGTCACAAAGGAGTCAAAATAGCATATAGCATAAAAGCATTTGTATTCAATATACGAGTGCTACCTTCCGTAATCATCGTTATAAAGCCATAAATATGCATCAATTTGACTTAAGATTTTGGCCAAGCTAGGTTGCCTGGCTCCTGTGTTTACACCCTACGTTCCCGATTGTTCGGCTAGGGGGTAAAGGGAGCACCTCTGTGATTGTTACTTCCGGGTCATCCGGGCAAGTACCTCAGACTGGGTGAAGCCGAAAGCTAGCCATCTTAAGAATATAATTGGTCGGCAATGACGAAAGTGAAAATTTTGGTTCATTAAAGACCACAGAGTTCGGGAACTTTTCCCAAACTAAATCCTCAATATTTTTCTCCCACATTGATCGGAGTTGAGGTTTCACGATCATGGTCAACATGATAGCCTGGGAAAAGGAACTTATAAAGGAACTATTTTTCCCAGAAGATGTTTCTTACGTTAAATAGTAATATAACATATCTCTTCGTGTACCTTTGTTTATAAAACCATATGGCCAGATTGCCTTGTTTGCCGTAAATCTTTGCCCTTATAAAGGCTTTATAAAGTAGGACAAACACTCCTCGGCTACTGGCCGAGGAGGTTGAAGCCGATGGTCGGTCAACAAAGTTTTGTACAATACGGATCCGAGCATTAATGATGCAAAGTACTTGGATACATAGAATCATTACACATAAATTATGACTAAAGTCAATTTACTCCGGATATCGATCCTTAATTCGGCCACCCTTGCCCAAATTCGGCCACCCTTGCCCAAGGTGTGTGGCTCGGGGGCTACTGGGCTTCGCGCTTCTCACTTAAAAGGCATTAACGGGTTACATCGATCCCCTGACCTGGTGTTGCTACCCGACCAGTGGCTCGGGGGCTACTGCATTGACGATTCAATGCAGACAATTTACAAAGTGCAAAATAGTTTTCGAGGAGATTACGATCCTCAGGTTGGTCGGCTGCACCCAGCCTGAGTCTCGGGAACTGCTGCACACCGTGTTTCCGTTCCTAAGTATGCTGCCGAGCTAGGAGTTGATCCTCAGGCCAATTTTGCAAATCGACCTGAGTCTCAGGGGCTACTGGGATCAGCAGTTTCATGTTTTCCTTCAGGTGCATCTCGGATTTTAGGCCGACACACACCTTGAGGGCTACTGGCTATATATCTCGGCAGAGAATAAATTGCACCAATCAAAAATATATCCGCAAAAAATCAGCCCAAGCCCGAGGTGGTGCACCACTTCGGAAGCAGTCCGGCATGAAGCTCAGATACAAGTGGCTAGCTCCCTAGAGGACGTTTCCGGCATTAAGCTCGGCTGCACTCCTTTAAACTTTTTAAGACTGAGGAGATCTATGACACCTCGGATACAGACCAGCGTTGGAGTTCGGCTGCTAAAATGTACCTCGGAAGCAGTCCGGCATAAAGCTCGGCTGCGAGTGGCTGGCTCCATAGAGAACTTTTTCGGCGTTAAGCTCGGATAACCTCCTTCAAACTTTTTCAAAGACGAGGTACTCTATGCCTCCTCGGATGCAGTCCGGCATTGGAGCTCGGCTGCAAAAAGACACCTCGGATGCAGTCCGGCGTTGGAGCTCGGCTGCAAAGAGGACACCACCGCACTGGAAACACTACGAAACCCGAGGTGTGGCGTAAAAATAACAAGGCATTGATAAAGGCCGAGAATTAAAAAGGGCTCCTCGGATACCCGACGTGTGAACTCTTCGGATACACCTCGGTGATCTTCGAGATTGGAGATGCGAATATTTTTTGAACCAGTTTTCAAGACCGACGACCGAAGACGAAGAACAGCTCGGGAGAACCGAGGAGCGTCCCCAACTTGAAGACTGGTTCAGGGGGCTACTGACGGTGTCCTGGACTAGGGGGTACTCATCACATTGTCTCCCGACCAGGTGGATCGGGCCGAGGACCCCCATGGGGGTTCACTCATGGGCCACTTCGGGCAGCCCATGATGCATACAAAGAAGATTCCACAAGACTTGGTGATCAAGACAAGGACTCCTCTCCACCGACGTAGCCGACTAGGACTATTGTTATCCTAGGCCTCTGGTGCATATATAAACCGAGGCCAGGCTAGTCGATAGATCAACTCATATTCATTAGAACAATCTCGTGGTAGATACATGTACTCTGTACTACACCCCATATGAATACAATCAAAGGCAGGACGTAGGGTATTATCTCTTCGAGAGAGCCCGAACCTGGGTAAAATCCTATGTCCATGATACCATCGCTCCAAGACGCCTAGCTTAGGACCCCTACTACGAGAGATGCCGGATTTAGAACCGACAGGTAGTCTAGCCATCCCAAGAGATATTCAGAAAATAAAATAAAACTGAGTATCCGGGTAGTCTAGCCATCCCAAGTGATACTCAGAGATGCACATAAAAGAAAAGGTTAGTCCATAATAATAATATTCATGATAACAATAATATTCCTGATGGCATGACAATAATTATCCTGTAAAAATGAATCATGATCAATTTAATTATTTCCTCCGGAGACCGACAGTAAGACCGATACTTGACCAACCCAGACTGTAGTCCTTAACCGCGGACACGGCTATTCGAATAGGTATAACTCTGCAGAGGGTGTACTCTTTACCCACAAGTAAAGGATTTCTTTAGCCAGCACCGAGACGCTGACTAATTTCCATTACGGCCTTTGGGTTGGAAACACACCTGACCAGCACACACCAGATTAACTTTCCGGATGCGAGGAATCACCCAAAGCATCATTCAAGAAAAACTCTAAGACGGGGAGACTACAATCTCGAATAGCATGGGATCACAATCTTATATATATAACGTGCGCAAAGATCAGGGGTGCTACCCCTCTCGGCTTCAACCGAATACACCCATGCCCCCTGACCAAGTGACATGCTTACCAGTGATCAATGGTATCTTTCACTATGGCCTCTCTGTACGGTGTGTGCGGGACAGGGGTTAACAACTTACTGAACCATACCCTACCCGCGGCAGGGACATGTGGTAGCACGGATCAAGTTTGGGGGTTACCGGAACAAGACTCGATCTACAGTCAACTCAGGAGGCTTATGTATTTCCTGTAGTGGTTAGCACACTAAAGTGTTCTTTCAACAGTAACACCAAAACAGGGCCACAGCCCTTGCATGTTCCAACATGCATACCCAACAAGGCATGATCACGCTCCGACGTGATCACCCTTCTGCCGGTACCGGTATTTTTCTTATACCTGCTCCTGCAAGTTAGTCATGACAAGCACACATTGCATGGTACGAGGAAACATGCCAACACTACATGCATGCAAATTTTATTTGAATTCAACATATGCATGATTCAATTTTTCTTGCAAACATTTAACCATGCAATCACCATATCAAGTGTTCAAGATGCTTGCCTTGAGCATGCAAAAGTGTTGGGTGCACTCCAAAACTTTGAAAGTTTTATCTTCCCTCCATTTCCTATTTTTAAAAATATTGTAATTACCACATAAAGCCAAAACAGTGTTGAAAAGTTGATTGGAAAATTTTGAAATAAATACTAAAATAAATTAGATGAAAAATAATGGATTTTAGAAAAAGAATCAAGTTATTTGGAGTCCATATGATTTTCCTAGGAATTTTCTAAGCTGGAATAAATAAAGAAAGGGACTATTTAATATGTCTAACAGAAACAAGGCTTAGGGAAAATGTTCACCCTGGTTGGACTAATAGAGCATGAATTTAGGATTATTTAGAAATTTGAATCATCAGATTTGGTTTAGAAATGAATTCTGTAGAATTAATTGAAACCTACTGGAAAAGAAAAAGAAAAGGGCAGAAGCGCGCTCTGGGCGGAACTTAGCCGTCTAGCGCTACTGGACCAAGCCCAGCCGCTCGGCTGCGCGGGTGAGCTGCGACGTCGAAGGCGTATTCCTAGGAATACGCTTTCCTAGTGCGAAGGCGGCTCCAAGCGAGTCCGTCTCCACTTACAGATGGGTCAGCGGCGCTGGGTCACTGACAGTGGGCCCGCCTGGCCCACTGGTCAGGTTTGACCAGCCCGCGCGCGTCTTCTCTCTGGCCGGACGGAGCGCGGGGCTCCGGTGAGGCTCGCCGGCGAACGGTGGCGCCGTTTGGGGAGCCGAGGCCACCCACGCGCTCAGGAGGTTGTAGCGGTCCCGTGGGTACCCTTCTCGGACTCCGGGGTGGACGGAGTCGTCGGCGGCGAGCTCACCCGAAGAGCTCCGGCGGAAGTGAATTGGGCGTTTCGCCCACCGACTATCTCCGATGAAATTGATGACTAGTATGGATCCGTGAGATCAAGAGAGAGCTTCTAGAGGAGAAAACGAAGAAGAGAAGTCTCTGGTGGCGTGGGGATCTTCAAGGAAATGGCGACGGCAGTGGCTGCCGGAGAGGAAGAAGACGGCCTCTCTCAGCCGTTTGGCTGCCTGGGTGGCTTGAAGAGGAGGGGAGGAGAGATGGCCTGGAGCTGAGCGAGCTCGGGGGCCCTTTTATAGGGAGGGGGAGGCGGCGTCGCGGGTTCCAGAGAAGGCCGAGGTGGCGGGCGGCCATTCATGGCAAACCGTGGATGGCGGCGAGGTAGTTGAGGGTGGTGGAGGTCAGTGAGGATGGTGGTGTTCCTCAGTAATAGCGGGGCGAGCTGGTGGTTGGGGATTGGGCCAGGTGCCCCTGGACGGTGCCGTGCCCGAGCGGCGGACGGCGCAGGTCGGCGGGGTCGGTGGTGGCCGGTGCTAGGTGACGCGGGGAGGTGTCGGCGGGCTACGGGGAGGTCGGGGTGATAGAGAGAAGAACCAGGATGAGAGGGGGAGGCAGCAGAGGCGCGACAGCAGCTCGATGCCAGCGGTGCAAAACGCGCGCTCTAGACGCGCTCTGTGCACACGCACAGCGTGCTCGATGCAATGCCAGTGGCATCTAAAGGGACCCAAACAAGCTGCAAGTTAGCAGGATGGCGCTTCTGGGCACGAGAGGACTGATGGACATGCTGGTTTGGCCAGAAGGGCAAGTGCCCAATGTAGTTCAAAGGGGTTGCAGAATTCTGCCATGCACACAATGTGCTTGATTAAATGCTAGGGCTAGCCAGGGATCTCTGTTGGGTGTGAAAATTGCCAGGATGGTGTCCCCTTAGATGATAAGGGTGATGGTGGGCTTAGTTTGACAAAAATGAAAACTTGCAAGTGCAAGTTTTGTTAGAATTCTGTTCTGGGCAGAAACTTGGAGGATTTATTTGATGAACTAAGAAGAGGTAATTAGAGCTGAACTTCTGGGCTGAAGAGTTTAGTTGGATGGACTACAAGGTGGAATAATATCAGAATTTTTGGATCAAGAAAAAGTGGGGTTGTAGTTATAACTCAAGAATGGGACATAATTGAAAAGAGGATGTTTTGCTCAGAATTTACAAAGGACCATGATGGGTTTTTGCATAAAAGTGATCTATAGGAATCTCTTGACTCCTCATAATTTTTGTGGAATTTTTAAAGAATTATTGAAAATAGTTATAGTGTAACAGAAGCATTTCAAAGGTTGAAAATGCTATTAAAAGAATTATCTTGGGCAAAATTTTATTATGAAAAAGTTCCTACTGTTATTAAAGCATAAATGAAATGATTTAAGAAAACTACCAAAGCCCACAATATTTTACAAAAATTTCTATATGGAGGGAAGAATTTTGGAAAACAGAAAACATAAAATACTCTAAAATTAATAAAAGACCTGAAATAATTCAAAATTTTATTTCTGGCCAAATTTTACTTAATAAAAATATGGTTAAATTTTTGGGGTGTTACAAACTCTACCCCCCTTATGAAAATCTCGTCCTCGAGATTTGTTAAGGTGGTCATCAAAATCAAACCCTCGTTTTCGAGGAATTTTTTTCTGAACTAATTATTTAAATAACCTAATTAAGTACAATTGATGTGGGGCTACTGATAATTGGTGTAGCTACAATGAGGTACTGGTGCTGTGGTTCTACTGCTACGGCAAATTTGGAAAAAGTAAAATGTCTAATTCCAAATTTCGCTTGCCGTACTGCAGTGCACAGTGCTCTCTCCGGCTGACAGGTGGACCCAGGGCCCACTGTGAGTCTCTTCTTATTCCTCTCTCTCGCGTGCTCTCCCGCACTTTCTCCTCATGTGGCGTCTAGCACGTAGGGCATCTAGGGTCGTACTGCGATAGTGCGCGGCGTGCTTGTCGCCGGCAGCGTGCACTCACCTCGCGGGCCAGTACCCTGTCGGGACTGCTCGTGGATTCGCCTCCGAACACCGGCGATCGAGCGACGAGCGGCGCTAGTGGACTTCGCTCACCGTGCACCGAGCTCGAGCTATAAAAATGACCGCGGTTTTTCCTTCTTTCTACCTCGCACCTCACCTCTTCCTCCTCTTCTCCTTCTCCTTCTAGTTGTAGGAGCTCGGGACGAGGCATCAATGGAGGACGTGGGTTCGGAGCTGATCACGATCCTCCTGGTTGGTCTGCTGGCGGCGTTGGTTGGCTTCTCACTGCTGCTGTGTGTGATGATCCTCGATGATCGCCGTGATGCCGCTGCTCGAGTAGTGGCTCTCCGAGGCGGCGGTGATCATGAGGACTAGGTGTCAGTGTCGGGTACGAGTGAGTGTTAGTGCGTTTTGCAGCAGGCTTCGTAGAAATAAAAACCCATGATTTTTTTCTTTGGAAAAACTGTGGTGTGGTGAGAGTGATCCAGTGAGCGAGGTGGTTAATTAGTTGGTAAGTGTGTGTGTGTGTGTGTGAGTGTGTGTGTGGTTTCTGCACTTAGTGCATGTGGTAGAATCAGTGTGGCTGTCAGCCGGATGTTGTGGCTGCACGCGAAATAAACTTATGTGAGAAAAATCTTGTGATAATGGCCCCTAAGAAATTTCTCCCCTAAGTGCGGATGAACTAATGCAGATCACCACAATCAAATATCTATAGACAAACTGCAATCATATTAATGCATTCATGACATATGCCCTAAAATACATCGCAAAGATTGCATCGTGAGAACAAGTGCTAGACACAGCAACAACCATACTTATGACCGTCTACGGTTCGAAGGTAAGATCTATGGGGTCTTGCGGAAGAGTTCCTGGTGCTGGAGCACATTCTTCTTCTTCTTCTTCCGGAGGAAGTGGAGGAAGCAGACGAAGAACATGTCCTTCCTGAGTTGGCAGAGGTGGTCCGCCAATGGTGATTCGGGGATTCAGAACAGCAAGATAATGGAGATACTCCATTAGTTGCTGAGTGAAACGCTCCTGGGCCATCACACACTGAATGAGATAGACCAGAGCTAGATCTCTTTCTATACGTTCACAGCAGAACGTAGCTTCTGCTCCAAAAGTTACGCGGCTCGGGAAGTAGCAGTATTCCCATTCGCTGGCACAGGGTACCGGTAACTGCTTCGTAAGCAACAGCCTCGATGGCCATGCCTGAGGTTGGCATGGATCTCCCAATGAAGACAACATACGGAGGGCCTTGGTTCAAATCCGCTGGTGGGATTTGCACAACTGCCCTGTATTTTGAGCAATCAGAGGTGATCCTCATCTTGTACAACTCATACTGGGGTGGGTGGATGGAACCAAGGGTATTGCGGGTAAAATCCCACAAAATCTTAACAAAACTACCAGGGCTTGCATCGGGGGTTCTTAGGTAGACTCCGGGGTGAGACATGGAGAGATGAATGGAAAAAGCAGTGCTCAAGGTTGATGGTTGCTGGTGTTGGATCTGGAAGTGGCCTCTTATAGAGTGCCTGGGTTAGGAAACACGAGGCGGCGCCAGTACGACTTGTGTATTGGCCCCGTCATAGGGTTGTTTGAGTCAAAATCTCAGACCTCGATCCCAACAAGGAAGGTGACGTATTACTGTGCGTGTCGGTTAGGGGGGGTTCAGCAGTCACGTCGAGAATTTACTCAGCCACCATACGTCAACAAGTTATGCCAGATCACGCATACTACTATTAAGACAATGGCACACAAATAGTTTACAAACTTACCCCGCCATACAATTGCTACTACAAAAATACAGGGAAACCGGGCCACTAAGGCTCGACAACAATTCTGGTGGACTCAGTCCACCTCATTGACATCTAGCTGGGCGCGTCTTGTAGATGTCGAGGCCTCTCCGTGTGCTTCGGTGTCAAAGTTGGCCGGGTCGGATGGGGAGCTATAGGGCTGGGGTAGCGGTGATGCCCTTCGCAGGGTGTCGAGGTCACCGTCCCGTTGGAGTAGGTCTCTAAGAGACGACGGAGTTCCCCTGGGGGAGCGAAGGCATTGCCCGGGTAGATAACAGGGGCAGATCTTGGGGGCTCAACTGGCCTCCCAAGCAGTACCATCGGGGCGTCGGTGGTGGGTGCAGCTTCACTCCTTACCGGGGTCAGGAGAGCGAGCGTCCTGCGGGTTGCGATCAGATCAAGAGTGGCCTGATCGAATAGTGCCTCTTGCGCTCTCAGATAGCGCACCAGATGCACCAGGGTAGGATCCGTCTCATGGTCCCCGTTGGTGACTTGGGTCGGGCTACCATAGCCTTCACGGCTAGGGTAGTAGTAGAAAGGGCGGATGTTAACCCTCGGCGACAAATGCCGGAGATTAACTACAGCCTCTCGGGCTGCAAGTTGGATTGGCTTGGGGCTCGTCGGAGGTCATCCTCCCGGTGAACCGGTAGGGGCGTTTTGATGTGATGACCATCCAGAAGTGGTGGATGGCATCACTCGTGTGCTCTTGGTACACGACATACTCCGGGGGCTCTTCTGTGCCAAAAGCACGACGGGTGAAATTGGCGAGGATGACTACAAAGCCTCCAAGCTCGGCTGCGGTGGTCTCGTTGCGAACGATGGGGCCAGGCATCTTGGTGGTTGGATATCGAACTGAGAGTGAGGCTGTGATGTGCTGAGTTGGGGCAAGGCTTCCTTTATAGGCCAGTGGAGTCTTCCATCGCACACTTGTGGATGGGACAACTCAGGTGTCGGCCACAGGCACACGGCCTATGGACAGGCTGGTAGGTTGGGCACCGACTGTCAAAAGATGTCGGCTGGCCACTGTGTATGCTTATCAGATGAGATGGGCTTGGCTACAGATGGAAAGATTTGGAAGGTGTGGAAACCTAAGGATAATGACCAGGCTAAGATAGGGTTAGCCAGTGGTCAGCCTGGGCTCTGATACCAAGGCTGTCGGGGCTGGATTTCCGGGACACAATATCCTAGAAATTAACCCCTCATGTCGTCACCAGCCCAGGATTCCTGTTACTGGTGGACACGTCCTTGTTATAGATTTCCAAGCAATTACAAGAATTGGATACAAGACCATAAAGGTATAATGATACAACAATGATTTCTGGTGACGGGTGATGGAAGCGACTTGTGGCTCTCCAACGCCGATGGGGTTCCATTCCCACAGGAACAGCTGACCCGGATAATTCCTATCCCGCGTGGCTGCTATCCTAGGCTCCGCACGGACATCGTTGTGGTACTCCTCGTTGAAATCCTGACCTGGCCAATTAAAAAGCCAGGGACAAGCCAGTGAGTACGTTTGAATGTACTCGCAAGCAGTATGAACAAAAGATATACCGAATGCATATGCTCATGATGGACTAAATTATATGCATATGCTGACCGAAATTAAAGCATGGTATGATAAATATTAATACGGTGCGGAAGAATAAATAAATCATGTTAGTAGTAAATCAAGGAAATAAAATGGAACATCGGGCGTTGGACCGCCCGAGGAATTCCAAGAAAAATGCCAAACGGGTGTCTGAATGTGACGCCTCGAGAGGTCTTGAAAAGAAATGCCAAACGGGTGTCTAAAAGCGACGCCTCGAGAGGTCTTGAAAAGAAATGCCAAACGGGTGTCTAAAAGCGACGCCTCGAGAGGTCTTGAAAAGAAGTGAGTATCTTAGGTAGTCTAGCCATCCCAAGAGATATTCAGAAAGAAAATAAAACTGAGTATCCGGGTAGTCTAGCCATCCCATGAGGTACTCCGAAAAGAAAAATGAATATCCCGGGTAGTCTAGCCATCCCAAGAGATATTCAGAAAATAAAATAAAACTGAGTGTCCGGGTAGTCTAGCCATCCCAAGTGATACTCAGAGATGCACATAAAAGAAAAGGTTAGTCCATAATAATAATATTCATGATAACAATAATATTCCTGATGGCATGGCAATAATTATCCTGCAAAAATGAATCATGATCAATTTAATTATTTCCTCCGGAGACCGACACTAAGATCGACACTTGACCAACCCAGACTGTAGTCCTTAACTGCGGACACGGCTATTCGAATAGGTATAACTCTGCAGAGGGTGTACTCTTTACCCACAAGTAAAGGATTTCTTTAGCCAGCACCGAGACGCTGACTAATTCCCATTACGGCCTTTGGGTTGAAAACACACCTGACCAACACACACCAGATTAACTTTTCGGATGCCAGGAATCACCCAAAGCATCGTTCAAGAAAAACTCTAATACGGGGAGACTACAATCTCGAATAGCATGGGATCACAATCTTATATATATAACGTGCGCGAAGATCAGGGGCGCTACCCCTCTCGGCTTCAACCGAATACACCCATGCCCCCTGACCAAGTGACATGCCTACCAGTGATCAATGGTATCTTTCACTATGGCCTCTCTGTACGGTGTGTGCGGGACAGGGGTTAACAACTTACTGAACCATACCCTACCTGCGGCAGGGACATGTGGTAGCACGGATCAAGTTTGGGGGTTACCGGAACAAGACTAGATCTACAGTCGACTCAGGAGGCTTATGTATTTCCTGCAGTGGTTAGCACAATAAAGTGTTCTTTCAACAGTAACACCAAAACAGGGCCACAGCCCTTGCATGTTCCAACATGCATACCCAACAAGGCATGATCACGCTCCGACGTGATCACCCTTATGCCGGTAACGGTATTTCTCTTATTCCTGCTCCTGCAAGTTAGTCATGACAAGCACACATTGCACGGTACGAGGAAACATGCCAACACTACATGCACACAATTTTTATTTGAATTCAACATATGCATGATTCAATTTTTCTTGCAAACATTTAACCATGCAATCACCATATCAAGTGTTCAAGATGCTTGCCTTGAGCATGCAGAAGTGTTGGGTGCACTCCAAAACTTTGAAAGTTTTATCTTCCCTCCATTTCCTATTTTTAAAAATATTGCAATTACCACATAAAGCCAAAACAGTGCTGAAAAGTTGTTTGGAAATTTTTGAATTAAATACTAAAATAAATTACATGAAAAATAATGGATTTCAGAAAAAGAATCAAGTTATTTGGAGTCCATATGATTTTCCTAGGAATTTTCTATGCTGGAATAAATAAAGAAAGGGACTATTTAATATGTCCAACAGAAACAAGGCTTAGGGAAAATGTTCACCCTGGTTGGACTAATAGAGCATGAATTTAGGATTATTTAGAAATTTGAATCATCAGATTTGGGTTAGAAATGAATTCTGTAGAATTAATTGAAACCTACTGGAAAAGAAAAAGAAAAGGGCAGAAGCGCGCTCTCGGCGAAACTTAGCCGTCTGGCGCTACTGGGCCAAGCCCAGCCGCTCGGCTGCGCGGGTGGGCTGCGACGTTGAAGGCGTATTCCTAGGAACACGCTTTCCCAGCACGAAGGCGGCTCCAGGCGAGTCCGTCTCCACTTATGGACGGGTCAGCGGCGCTGGGTCACTGACAGTGGGCCCGCCTGGCCCACTGGTCAGGTTTGACCAGCCCGCGCACGTCTTCTCTCTGGCCGGACGGAGCGCGGGGCTCCGGCGAGGCTCGCCGTCGAACGGCGGCGCAGTTCGGGGAGCCGAGGCCACCCACGCGCCCAGGAGGTTATAGCGGTCCCGTGGGTACCCTTTTCGGACTCCGGGGTGGATGGAGTCGCCGGCGGCGAGCTCACCCGAAGAGCTCCGACGGAAGCGAATTGGGCGTTTCGCCCACCGGCTATCTCCAGCGAAATTGACGAGTGGTATGGATCCGTGAGATCAAGAGGGAGCTTCTGGAGGAGAAAACGAAGAAGAGAAGTCTCTGGTGGCGTGGGGATCTTCAAGGAAATGGCGATGGCAGTGGCTGCCAGAGAGGAAGAAGACGGCCTCCCCCAGCCGTTTGGCTGCCTGAGGAGGGGAGGAGAGATGGCCAGGAGCTGAGCGAGCTCGGGGGCGCTTTTATAGGGAGGGGGAGGCGGCGTCGCGGGTTCCAGAGAAGGCCGAGGTGGCGGGCGGCCATTCATGGCAAACCGTGGACGGTGGCGAGGTGGTTGAGGGCGGTGGAGGTTGGTGAAGACGGTGGTGTTCCTCAGTAATAGCGGGGCGAGCTGGTGGTTGGGGATTGTGCCAGGTGCCCCTGGACGGTGCCGTGCCCGAGCAGCGGACGACGCAGGTCGGCGGGTCGGTGGTGGCCGGCGCTAGGCGACGCGGGGAGGTGTCGGCGGGCTACGGGGAGGTCGGGGTGATCCAGAGAAGAACCAGGATGAGAGGGGGAGGCAGCAGAGACGCGGCAGCAGCTCGATGCCAGCGGTGCAAAACACGCGCTCTGTGCACGCGCACAACGTGCTCGATGCAATGCCAGTGGCATCTAAGGGGACCCAAACAAGCTGCAAGTTATCAGGATGACGCTTCTGGGCACGAGAGGACTGATGGACATGCTGGTTTGGCTAGAAGGGCAAGTGCCCAATGTAGTTCAAAGGGGTTGTAGAATTCTGCCATGCACACAATGTGCTTGATGAAATGCTAGGGCTAGCCAGGGATCTCTGTTGGGTGTGAAAATTGCCAGGATGGTGTCTCCTTAGATGATAAGGATGATGGTGGGCTTAGTTTGACAAAAATGAAAACTTGCAAGTGCAAGTTTTGTTAGAATTCTATTCTGGACAGGAACTTGGAGGATTTATTTGATGAACTAAGAAGAGGTAATTAGAGCTGATCTTCTGGGCTTAAGAGTTTAGTTGGAAGGACTACAAGGTGGAATAATATCAGAATTTTTGGATCAAGAAAAAGTGGGGTTGTAGTTATAACTCAGGAATGGTACAGAATTGAAAAGAGGATGTTTTGCTCAGAATTTACAAAGGACCATGATGGGTTTTTGCATAAAAGTGATCTATAGGAATCTCTTGACTCCTCATAATTTTTTTTGGAATTTTTAATGAATTATTGAAAATAGTTATAGTGCAACAGAAGCATTTCAAAGGTTGAAAATGCTATTAAAAGAATTATCTTGGGCAAAATTTTATTATGAAAATATTTCCTACTGTTATTAAAGCATAAATGAAATGATTTAAGAAAACTACCAAAGCCCACAATATTTTACAAAAAATTCTATATGGAGGGAAGAATTTTGGAAAACAAAAAACAGAAAATACTCTGAAATTAAGAAAAGACCTGAAATAATTCAAAATTTTATTTCTGGCCAAATTTTACTTAATAAAAATATGGTTAAATTTTTGGGGTGTTACAGGGAGCTCCGTGGAAATGGAAAAACAACGCGCGCGCGAGCGATTTGAATGGCCAGGCTGCACCACTGGAGTGCCCCGAGCACAACGGCGTGCTCGGACGGCCATGACAACGATGGTAACAATGACGGCGGGTAGCCTGGCGGAGCTGGGCTCGGCCAACCATGGCGGCAGGGCTAGACGCAGCAAATCGAGGGGGAGGCAGAGGGGTTTCGCGTCGTTGCTCACCTAGCGGCACACGAAAGGCTGGTGGGAGGTTAGTAGCTGCCGAGGGCGCCGGAGTTCGCCGGAGAAGAAGCTGCGGCCGAGGAAGAAGAAGGGCTCAATTCCTTCACTGCAGAGCGCCCCGGCTCCAACCGACGGTCGAGGAAGAAGAGGCGCACCTCCCAACAAGGTTTCCGGGCGTAGGGACGCCGGTGGCCGCGGGATCGAGCGGCGCACGGCGGCGGATGCGTTCGGGTGAGCTTGAGAGAGGGAGAGCGAGCGAGGGAGAGTGAAGGAGGAGCGGCAGAGGCGTCGAGGGAAGCAGGTGGGGTCACCCTTATCCACCGGAGGGCGCCTGTAGCCGGCAGCTGTCGAGCGGCGGCTGGAGCACGCACGTGCGGCCATGGGCGCGCCGACACGGCGGCGGGAGCAGGTGGGAGAAGGTGGTGGTGGGCCAGGTAAGCCCTCTGCTCTTTTTCCATTTTCTGTTTTTCCTTTTTAATTAAAACAGAGGCAAGTAGGAAATTAATTGGGCTATCAAATGACTTTAGAAAAATGGGGGACTAGGCCACATAATTTCCTTGCACTATTAGGCACTGCCACAAAAAGTTTGAGGAGCAACTGAACCCAAATGATTTTTTCATAAATGAAATGACATTTTAAAATGCTGAAATGGCACTGTTTTAATTGCTATAGCCCATCTTAGCTTTGGGGTGATGTTGTTTTCCTTAACAAACAATTGTTATGGATTTTTTGCTAAGTGATGAACTATTTTGCAACAACTTTTGTGCAACTTCATATTTCACTTGCAAATGGAAATTGAATTCAGTGAAGGAGTTTGAAATGAGATGTGATTTCACCGTGATCATTTTTTGCAAAATAAAGTAGCTCAGCATTAATATAAAGATCACTGTAGCTCATTTACACAGGGGTGTTACAATTCTCCTCTTCTAAAAGAAATTCTCGTCCTGAGAATTTAGGAGGTAGAAGGGAAAAGGTCAGGGTATTCTTCCCGTAGGCGATCTTCACGTTCCCAAGTGGCTTCATCTTCAGTGTGATTCCACCACTGCACTTTAAGGAACTTGATTACCTTCTGACGGGTCCGATGTTCAGCTTGATCCAGGATCCGGATCGGATGCTCCTTATAAGAGAGATCATCTTGCAAGTCAAGCATTTCATGATCCACTGCATGGTGTGGATCCTTGAAGCAACGACGAAGTTGCGACACATGGAAGACGTCGTGGATGTGAGAGAACTGCGGTGGCATCTTGTAAGGACGCTTCGCAATAGGAGTAGTGCCTGGTTTCAAGTCGATGACGAACTCGACAGCTCTAACAGGGGGTACTCCTGGAAGTTCTTCTGGGAAAACATCTTGGAAGCCGCGAATGACTGGAACGTTTTCGATTCCCTCCAGAGGAGAAGCGTTCAACGCATTCAGGGAATAAATTTGGGCTTTGGCATCTCGTATAAGATAAGCATGGTAGTTTACTATCTCATCCGAAGGATGCAGGAGTTGGACGACTTTAGTGGCACAATCGATTGAAGCAGTATGAGCCTTCAACCAATCCATACCCAGAATGAGGTCAATTTTTAGAAGACTCCAACACCGTAAAAGGTGTGCAACTCAGTGATGGACATGTTCTGCCAATCAAAGATATGGACCACAGCCTGGTTCTGCTCCTGGTTGAACTCACAGTAATCCTCGTAAACAGTGTACTCGGGGTACCAACGATATCCCAGCTTGGTCAAGAGAGCGACCAGTATAGCAGGGCACCCAGTCGCATCAAGAGCCCAAGTCTGGCATACAAGCTATCTTGCGGGACGCATCTAAAAGAAAGGAGTGAGAGACGTCAAATGACAGTGTGAGAAGCATAAGATATACATGGAAAGGAATAATTGCAGACAATCCCGCTCTCCGGGTGGATGTGAACACGAGAACCTAATGCTAGTGTTAGCAAAATCTTTAACCCGAAAAGAAGAGAGATCAGAATCCCAGAGTAAGGAAGAGGAATAAAAGATCCTAAACCCAACCATTGGTGATGTGGGCCCGTAAGCCACACAATAATGTTAGTAAAATATTTTTCAAAGACTAGACTCAACTTCGGCCAAGGAGTTGGAAAGAGGCTCGACCGTGCATTAATCATACACGCAAACATGCACAATCAAGACCGGAGACTCACGGGAAGATATCACAACACAACTCTAGACACAAATTAAAACAACAAGCTTATTACAAGCCAGGGCCACGAAGGCTCGAATACATAAGTCAGCGGAAGCAACAATATCTGAGTACAGACATAATTAGACAAGTTTGACTTAAGAAGGCTGAGCAAAACAATGACAACTAGATCGAAAAGGCGCCGGCCTCCTGCCTGGGAGCCTCCGAACTACTCCTGGTCGTTGGCCTCCACGTAGTAGTAGGCTCCGTCGGTGTGCTAGTAGTCGTCGGCGGGATCAGCTGTCTCCGGGACTCCGTCCTCTGATCGTAGCAACCGGGTAGGGGAAAAGAGGTAGCAAAGCAACCGTGAATACTCATCCAAAGTACTCGCAAGACTTACATCAGATCTATGCTAAGTATGCATCGGTATCAAAGGGAAGGGGCTGTATCTGTGGACTATACTAAAGAAACGCCAGAATAGAGGGGAAGGCCTAGCCTATCGAAGACTAGCATCTTGCAGCGTCTTGCAGCAACAGAAGAGAGGAGAATAACATAACATGTAGTAACAAATATATATTAGTAACGCCCAGTGACGGTGTCCTGGATTAAGGGGCGCTAACCTAGCCGGCCCGTCTCCTCGGTTGGGCCGATATGCCCCCGTACGTGATTGAGATGGACTCCGGAGGCCACACACGGGAGACGTGATTGAGGCTGTCTCTACCGAAGACTTGTAGTACACTTCAAGATTTGTCCAGCCGCCTTACTCTTAGATACCGACCATGTAACCCTAGGTACCCTCCCTGGCATGTATATAAGCCATAGGGTTTAGCCCGTAGAGGGGAACAACGCAATATTGCTCACCTAGCCCTAGAAGTTAGACACATACTACGATCTTGAGGTAGATCAACTCTGTACTTGATACATCTCCATCAATATAAACAGAAGCAGGACATAGGGTTTTACCTCCATTAAGAGGGCCCGAACCTGGGTAAACATCATCTCCCTCATCTCTGTTACCACCAATCCAAGATCCACAGCTCGGGACCCCCTACCCCGAGGTCTGCCGGTTTTTACACCGACACTGGTGCTTTCATTGAGAGTTCCGCTGCGCGATCACCAGAAGGATTGATGGCTCACCTGCAGATCAACTGCGCCAACGGCCACGGGGACGTTTATGCCCCCGGCCAGCTTTTCGTCTTCGGCAGCATGGTATTTTGTGCCGACTCGACGGGTCACCTGACCTCTGTCGAGAACTATGCCCCAGGTCGGATCGTGACTTTCGGTGGCCTTGAGTACACCACGGATTCCCGTGGCGAACTCATCTTATTGGGATGGACTCCTGGCCGGATCGAGAGCTCGGCCAGTTCTGGAGGCTCGACTCTGGAACCGAACTCTGTCATGGCGCCTCTTAAGACCCCTGACGCCGCCACTCCAGCCAATCTCTCCCCGATCACCAGTCCGGAGATAGATCCGGCTCCCACTCCCGAAATTGCGCCGGTGCCAGAATTGATTTCGGCGCAGAACCCGGAATTATGTTCAGACTCCCGCCACTCCGAAGACGCATTTGGTTACACACCGGGTGTACTTCGAATCAGCCCTGCCTATGGCGCATCCATGAATCCCGAAGAGTTATCTCACCTCGATGAGATGCTTGACCGCATCCGGAGCATGTCCATCTCGGACAGCAAGACTTCGGTTTACAATCAGATCGGACTCAAAGCCGGCGATAGGGAAATTTACATCCCACCCACCACCCACCTAGTCGCCACTATCGATGATTTAACTGACGTGTTGGACTACGGCTAACCCTCAGACATGGAGGAAGACACTGATGGCCCCATCGAGAACACCCTGCCCCTGGTAAACACGGGCAGGTGGACCGCCACATCCACCTACGATGTTTACATGGTGGACACCCCCAAATCCCCTCCAAAACATCGGTGAAGGCACCAAAGGGGCAATAATGGGGAACCCAGTGGCAACGACGCGACAACCAATAACGGCGACGTGAAGGACGGCGACACCGATAACCATGAGGAGGACATTCAAGCCTCCCCAGTAAGGAACGACACACCAGACCGACCTCTTGGGGACTCCGATCCCGATGACCTCTTCGAAGGGGCCGATGACAATTACATGCCGGAATCCGAGGAGGACGAGAGCCTCGGTACCGAGGATTACATCGTCCCCGAAGACCCCTTTGAACAAGAACGCTTCCGGCGATGCCTCGTTGCGACGGCCCGGAGCTTAAAGCGCAAGCAGCAGCAGCTGCAGGCAAATACCGATGCGCTAAATGAAAAGTGGGTTGAAGTGCTCTCCGCCGAGCAAGATATGGAGAACTGACGCCATAGTGCGCCGAAATCATACCCACGCAGGCGCCTTTTACCGGAGTTCGACGAGGAGCTCGCTGACGACCTCGATCGGCCCCCTAGTGGCCGGGACAGGCCAAGACGAGAAGACCCCGGTGAACGGCCACCTCCACGCCGTCATGGCAAAGACCCCGTGGACTACCTAGATCCTCGCGATGCTAGATGTCGTATTGAGGAAAATAGGGCTCCTCCTCGGTCCATCTACGGATCAAGGGGACGTGCGCCCGCTGGGCCCGACGGCTACAATGCCTGGATGGACAGGAACGGCCATGCCCGAGATCAAGCCTACTCATGGCTTTCTCCCGAGATCCGACGAGATCCTCCTCGATCCCGGGGTCTGGCTCACTCAATCTGCTTCACAGATAGGGTGATGGAACATCAATTCCCGGAAGGGTTTAAACCCATCAACATAGAATCATATGATGGTACCACGGACCCAACAGTTTGGATCGAGGATTTCCTCCTGCATATACACATGGCCAATGGAGATGATCTCCATGCCATTAAATACCTGCCGCTCAAGCTAAAGGGGCCGGCGAGGCATTGGCTTAACAGCCTCCCTCCTCACTCTATCGGCAGCTGGGAGGCCCTAGAAGATGCTTTTGGAGCAAACTTCCAGGGCACATATGTCCGACCTCCGAACGCTGATGACCTCAGCTGTGTCACCCAGTAGCCAGGCGAATCAGCCCGGAAATTCTGGAACAGGTTCCTTACCAAGAAAAACCAGATCATAGACTGCTCCGAAGCCGAGGCCATTGCCACATTTAACAACAATATTCGAGATGAATGGTTGGCCCGACAACTCGGCCAGGATAAGCCGAGAACTATGGCTGCCCTGACCTCACTGATGACCCGCTTTTGTGCGGGAGAAGATAGCTGGCTCGCCCACAATACTCATAACAGCGAGGCAGGCACCTCGGAAACTCGCGACGCCAATGGAAAACCAAAGCGCAACAAAAATAAGCGCAGGTATAAAAATGGCGGAAGCGACACTGAAGATGCCGCGGTCAACGCAGGATTCACCGGACCTAAATCCGGGCAGAAAAGAAAACCCTTTAAAGGGAACAAAGATGGACCTAGCCAGCTTGATAGGCTCTTGGACCGCCCATGTGGGATTCATGGTACTCAGGAAAAACCAGCAACCCACACTAATAGGAATTGCTGGGTCTTTAAACAAGCCGGCAAGATAGCGGCAGAGGGTCAGAGTAAAACCCAACACCGCAGCGACGACGAGGATGAACCTCGGCAGCCCAATACTGGAGGCCAAAAGAAATTTCCTAACGAGGTAACAGAGGTCAACATGATCTATGTCACCCACATCCCTAAAAGGGAGAGGAAGCGTGTACTTCAGGACGAACACGCGCTCGAGCCAGTCGCCCCGAAGTATAACCCATGGTCGGCCTACCCGATCACTTTCGACAAGCACAATCATCCGACCAGCATCAAGCATGGCAGATCGACGGCGCTCGTCCTAGACCCTATTGTTGATGGTTATCATCTAACGCGCGTCCTGATGGACAGGGGAAGCAGCCTTAACCTCATCTACGAGGACACAGTTCGGAAGATGGGCATTGACTCATCTCGGATCAAGCCGAGCTCTACCACCTTTGAAGGTGTCATTCCGGGTGTTGAAGCCCGTTGTATCGGAACAGTCACCCTAGAGGTAGTCTTCTGTTCGCCCGAGAACTTCAGAAGCGAGGAGTTAATCTTCGATATCATACCCTTTCGGAGTGGATACCACGCGCTCTTAGGGCGCACAGCCTTTGCATGCTTTAACGCAGTCCCGCATTACGCCTACCTCAAGCTCAAAATGCCGGGACCCAACGGCGTCATCACAGTCAATGGTAACACAGAACGTTCACTCCGTACAGAGGAACAGACCGCGGCTTTTACAGCCGAGGTTCAAGCATTCGAGGAGGCAGCCCGCAGCGATAAACGCACCGCCCGCTCTTTGAAGCGTGCCCGGGCTGCACAAATCGACCTCGGCCAGGTGCCCCCGCACCCGAAATAGGGATGCGGGCTCCTCGTGTGCCCTCTCTGGAGTGGGCACTACGTCCCTAGAGTGCATAACTTCGCACTCAAGATTCCCTGGGATGTCGAGGAGCCAGAACAATTACCCAAACGTCAGGTGCAGATTAACCACGCAAAGACGAGGCTTAGAGCCCCTGAACAGGCAAGTATCTATAAAAGAGCCAAACATGACTACGTCTATGTGGTTTTAACCACAGAGTGACATCAGCAACACCTCCCTTCAAGGAACTCGGTCAATCAAACACTTAAAGTGTATCAAGGGCCGGAAGGGCATCAACCTTCGTAAATTCCTCACCATCAATGGTGAAAGATCTGGTCAACAGTTCAGAAACGCAGACGTGCGGCAGGTAGCAGCCCAGATCCTTTAAAATCCGTTAGCAATTATCCGACCTGTTTCTTCCTCTTCCTTCTGCATTGTACTCTTTCGATTACTCTCGTCACAGCTGGGCATGTACATGATTGATATTATGAAATAAAGAAACTATGCCCTTTTAAGGTCTCTCTTGTATTTCTTTATCCGCATAGCCCCTCTGGGACGATGAAGTTCTCTAAAAAGATGCAATTGTGTAACAAAGTCCGAGGTATTCGGCGTCTCGGATTCTGGCCTTATATGCATCAGTTTCGAGCCTAGATTTCGGTCAATAGTTGGGTTGCCCGGCTCCTACGTGTGCCCCTTATGTTTCCGATAAGTTCGGCTAAGGGAGTAACGGGAGAACCACTGCGATTGCGCCGCCAGGTCAATTGGCATGGTGCCTCAGTGGAGAAAGCCGAAAACTGACTATCTAGGTAGGCGTAAACTGGTCTGCCATCCGGAGACCGCGTCAAGCGATGTGACGATAGAGATCACCCATGTCAAACGAAGGGCTTTCATTAATAGCCGAAGTGTGCTATGGCCTAGACCTCGGCCAACTTGGCCGAACACTTCCCACACCGGGGGCTGGTCATCAGCCCCCACAGTCAAACTCCTATGACTAAGTGAAAGATATCAAGCCACTATAGTCCGATTGCCTAGTTCCTATAAGTCATCGACCGCCTCCGGGTACCGAGACGCCGGCTAAGGGTCCAGTATGCCTTAAGGAACACCCTTTGTATGACCTACACTGGGGCTGAAGCCGACGACTGGCCACTCTCATTTTAAACAGTCATATCGGGGGAATAATTGAATTATAAAATAACAAACATGGAATTTCAAGCCATTTTCATTTAACAAAAGATAAAGTTTTTACATCGTACACTCCGGCATTCTGTAGTATCATCTAGAAATACAGAGTGTCTTTGGGAAACATGGCTTCTGTGGTCCGAGCTCCCACCTCCACCTCGGCGGTGCGCGGCTTGTCGGAAGGAGGGCCCGCGGCACATGTCTCCGCATCAACCTTGCGGAAATGGGTCTTCACGCAAGCGTATGCCCTCCGCGCCCCCTCAAAGCATGCGGACCTCTTCCAGCAATCCACGCAGGGCACGGCATCCCGGAGATGGGCCGCAAGGCCGAAAAGGCTCTTTGGCATGGCTTCGGCAGGCCACAGCGCGATGCAGAGGTCCTGGAGCGCCGGTCTCGTCATGCGAAACAGCTCCACCAGCTGCTTCACTCGATGATTCAGTAGCTGCGCGGACAACGACCCTGGAAACTGCCCCCAGAAGGCCTTCTCCGCCTCGTGGCCTGCCAGCTGGCCGAAGTATGCCACCGCATCCGCCGCGCTCTGCGGGAGATCCGCAAAGACCTCTGCGGAACGCCATAACTGGGTGAGCTCGACACACCCTTTGCTGCCAAACGAACACTGCAGCAAAAATATCTTACCCGAGGCGATTTGCTCCACTTGCTGGAGCACCTCGCTATCAGCTCGGGCCGTGGTCTTGAGCTCGGAGTGGGCACGTTGAAGCTTCTCGAGCTCCTCCTTTGTTTGTTGCCCCTCCTCCTGAAGTTTGTCTCATGCTTCGAACACGCCCTTCAGGGTCTCCTCGACCTCTAGCACCCGCGCTTGGTGCTTTTCCCCGGCTGCCTTCTCGGCGGCCCGGGCCTTCTCGGCCACGACGGCAGCAGCCTCCTGCTGCCGCACCTCCTTCCGAGCCCTTTCGAGTTCGACCTTGAGCGCCTCCAGCTCCGCTGTCAACACAATTCGGCCTTAGTTGTTTTCTTCAACACACATTATACCTCTTCGTCCAAAGTACAAGGCAAGTTTAAACTTGCTTACCTTGCGATTGCTCAAGTTTCTGGTTCATCTCCTCCATCTCTTCGGAGACGGAGTCCGAAACCGAGGTCGAAACCTGGAACAAAACATATCCTTATTACAACGGGAACAGTTAAGATCACTACAAGGCTCCAGGACGGCTGCCTCAAGCAGCGCCGTGGGGGCTACTCAACGGGCTCCTATTTAATCAAGCGACCCCGATGCCGGTTTCTTGCAACCGACTTCGGGCTCGGGGGCTACTCACTCACTAAGCCGTTTGGCAGGCTATGCTATTATGTCCTCGGACAAAACTCATAAAATAAACAGCTTAAATAAACAAATTGAATGCAAGGAAAGCGTACCTCGAAACCTGCTATGAGATTCTTGAAAACCTCATGCAGGCCGGCCCCTGCGGACCGGTAGCCCTGTAGCGCCGAGCCTATTAAGGCCCGGTGCTCCTCCTTGATGGAAGAGCCCTTTAGGGCGTCCTCCATCTCCTCGGTCCACCCCGCGTCGGCCCGTTCTTGGACAGTTGGCTGGGGTGGAGGGATGACCTCGGATGCATCCACCCGAGGAGCCTCCGCCTGGGGTGGCGGAGCCGAGGTAGATGCCGGCTGGGCCAATGGCTGGCCCAGCCCTTCTTTGATGACCTCGGGGCGCTCCGCCCCCGGGTCTTGCCGGGTCGAGGTACCGACCTCGGCCATGATCACCACCGCGTCGGCCCCCGTCGGGTTGACGTCGGGGACTAGGGTGGATGTTGCCTCCCCTAGACCATCATGCGTCGGGGGAGAAGCGGCGGGTTCTGGAGTCCCGTTGGCGGACGGCAACCTGCTCGAGGAACCGCTGGGGATTACCCTCGGCGAACTGCGTGTGAAAAGTTGCTCTTGTAAGATTTCCCTTGCTGAAAAAATGACTCAAGGAGGGAAGACAAGGACAAGGGCTTACCCTCGGGGCGCCGGTTTCTTCCTCCCCATACCGAGGAGGTCTTCCTTGGAGTCGCCGGAGAGCTCCGCCCTCTCTGACGACATGTTGGCATCCTCGGATGAGGCTCGCCTTGGCCTCTTTGGGCCCTTTTGCGGCATGCCCACAACAGCGTCTTCTAACGTCGACCTCTTCCCCTTTGGAGGGGGAACCTCCTCCTCCTCACCCTCCTCGGTGCTGTCGTCCTGGGCGGTGGAAGTGTGGGTCTCTTCGGACCGGGTGACCGAAGTCCCTCGGGTCCGAGCACTTGACCTCCCCTTCTGAGACTTCGTCCCTTTGGGGGCCACCAAATGGGGCTCCTCGGTCAGAAGCGCCGAGAGTAGGGGGGTTGGGGGTTGCTCTGGCAATGGGGCCGGGCATCGTACCCCTTGTACCCAGGCCAACCACTTCTGCAAAATGTCAAAATATGACGATTCAAGTAAAAACTTTACCAATGAGCAAAAAATAAAGATTGAAGGACGGAACCACTCACCGGGGGGGGGGGGGGGCTCATAGCCGTGTTCGAGGCCGCGGTCCTCCCCTTCCTTGGGGATCTTGTCCTTGGCCAGCTTCATGAGCCTTGTCCACATGGCTGCCAAGGTGGAGCGGAAGAAGGAGGTGATGGTGTCCATGTCCTCGGGCTTTTGTGCCCACATCGGGGTTGCCCGAAGTTGGAGAGGGGGTATGCGGCGGTTGAGCATGACATTGATGACGCCGGCTAGCTCAACCTTCCCCGTCGTGGACCACCACAGGATCCTGTCGATCAGGGTCTCCACCTCTTCTGGCTTCCCCCAAGCGACACCCTTCTCCTTCCAGGACTTGAGTTTCTTGGGAGGCCCGGCTGAGAAGGCCGGGACCTCGGTTTGACCAAGGGTGAGTGGCTCGGTGATGTAGAACCACTCTCTTTGCCACTCCTTCACCGTTCCGATGAAGGTGCCCTTGAACCAGGTGGCTCCCTGGTTCTTGCTGATCATGGCCCCACCGCACTCCACGAGATCCGAGCCACTCGACTTCGGTTTGATCCCGAAGAGTTTCAGCCACAAGCCGAAATGCGGCTCACAGCGGAGGAAGGCCTCGCAGACCGTGATGAAGGCGGCAAGGTGGAGAACGGAGTTAGCGGCCAGGTGGTGGAAATCTAACCCGTAATAATACATTACCCCGCGCACGAAGGGGTGCAGCGGGAACCCCAGGCCTTGGATGAGGTGGGGGACGAAGACCACCTGCTCCCTGGCGTTGGGAGCGGGCACCAGCTGGCCGGCCGCTGGAGCGCGGGCGGCGATGGCGGGGGCCAGATACCCCGTGTCGCGCAGCTCTGCGATAGTCGCAGCTGTCACGATGGAGCCGCCCCAGTGCCCCTTGAGGGTGTCGGCCATGGCTGGTCGAGGAGTTGGGCTCGCGAAAGGGAAAGGCGTGCTGGTTGGATCTGGGCGCTGGAGCTAGACGAAGCAACAGTGGGGGAAGAATGGGAGCGTGGGCTATCACGCTATTCTCCCCTTTGCTCTTATAGGCCTATGAAAGGCCAAGAGTTCCGCCCGCAGCGCCGATAAATTCGCGGTTGCTGTCAAAAATGCCGTTGAAGCATATGGGGGGAAACAAAATCTTGATGATATCCCTAAGAAAGCGGGCATGATCTCTGCCTCGAAGGGACGTGCCAGTAAAAAGGCTGCCTTGAACCACGATTTGAGGGGGAAGCAATAACTGCTCAACCTGTCGTAAGGCAAGCCTCCCCGATAAAGTTGTCAGGCTAGATTGGATCGTTCATACCTGAACAACAAGCCTTCGAGGCTAAGATATCTACCCACTTCGGGCAGGGTACGAACTCGGTTGGACCACGGATGTTGATGCTCCATTAAGAGAATCCGAAATGCAAAGTGGAACTCGTCTGTCAAGCCGAGGACTCTGGATCCGAAGTGATATTTGTTGCAAGTCGTCCTCGGCATAGAAGACTAGTTCGGGGGCTATTGACGGTGTCCTGGATTAGGGGGTGCTAACCTAGCCGGCCCGTCTCCTCGGTTGGGCCGATATGCCCCCGTACGTGACTGAGATGGACTCCGGAGGCCACACACGGGAGACGTGATTGAGGCTGTCTCTACCGAAGACTTGTAGTACACTTCAAGATTTGTCCAGCCACCTTACTCTTAGATACCGACCTTGTAACCCTAGGTACCCTCCCTGGCGTGTATATAAGCCATAGGGTTTAGCCCGTAGAGGGGAACAATGCAATATTGCTCACCTAGCCCTAGAAGTTAGACACATACAACGATCTCGAGGTAGATCAACTCTGTACTTGATACATCTCCATCAATATAAACAGAAGCAGGACGTAGGGTTTTACCTCCATTAAGAGGGCCCGAACCTGGGTAAACATCGTCTCCCTCATCTCTGTTACCACCAATCCAAGATCCACAGCTCGGGACCCCCTACCCCGAGGTCTGTCGGTTTTTTACACCGACACCCAGAGATTCTTCCTCGACACCCTGCGAGAAAGCGATCCCGGGGCCATAATATCAGTTTAGTATCACATGTATCCAGTTCTAGTTGTAGTAGATCAGGATACAACTCCGAGCGTCCTGTTACCGTGGACACAGCTATTCGAACAAATAACTTCCCTGCAGGGGTGCACCAACTTACCCAACACGCTCGATTAACTCCGGCCGGACACACTTTTCCTGGTCATGCCCGGTCTTGGCTAATCAACATGACGTAGTCCTACCTAGGCTCCGCAGGGAGGTCCCCGCCGGTCTACATCCTAAGTGTGAAGGGGTCATGGGCAAATCGTCCTAAGCACTCTGGGTCATTGCGCGCAGGGCGAATCCAGACACCACCTCTGTCCTGGATAGCGCCGGCCCAGCCGTGCCGCAATGCTGCACTGGACGTCTGACAGAGCTTTCGGGAGAATCATACGACGTCGAGTGCCCATAACTTATCCCGCATGGTGGTTAGTGCGAAAAGGCCAGAGGCCTACTCAGATCACATATCCAAACCGTTAGTGTATTGGGAGCTCGCGGAGACGATCAGTAATCCTGTCGCCCCGTCTCGCAGACTTACGACAAGGGCCTGGCCCATCCCTCTCTAGGGCGGTCTCTGCTTACCCGGCCGTGTCGCGTAATTAGCTCGCGGGTACCCTCCTGGTCAACCCGACTTATCCAGAGACTGTCGGGAACTCAGGTCCACCTCTACCGGGGTGGTACCGCTTGTCCCTTCAGTCCCGCAGTAACAGTAAATGGGGAACAGTGTAAGGTAACAGTGTGTCCGTAACATCAAGGGGGAAATCCGAGGAATCACCCTCGATGGATTCCCACTTGATGTAACCGTCAAGGTGAACTTGGAGGAATCACCCTCGATGGGTTCACACTTGAGGGGTTGTATGACAAAGGCATCATCGGAGGTGGTGAGAGAGGAATCACCCTCTGTAAACCACACCGGATGTGCTACACTACAGAGTTATCATCGGAAGTGGGATACGAGGCATCACCCTCTGCACTCGATAGTAGCTCTGCAGAGTCGTACAACTAAGGGGGGGTGCTGGTGGTGTGTTCGGTCTCTGCACATCGATCACATTGATCGGGTCACCGGTAGTAAAGCATGGCAACAAGGACAAGGGTGCGGGGCCACTGATGGATCACTAATCAGCCTATACTAAGCATTTAGGATAACAGGTAAAGTATCAACAGCAGGTTCCAAAATCAGGCTATGCATCAGAATAGGAGCTATCGAATACAATAGCAAAATCTAATGCAAGCACGAGAGAGAAAGAATGGGCGATATAGGAATGATCAAGGGGGTTTTGCTTGCCTGGAAGCTCTGCTGAGAAGGATGGGTCATCGACGACGTAGTCGTACTCGGGGTCAACATCAGTCTCGGGGTCTACCGGAGAGAAGAGGGGGAAGAAACAATAAATATAAAGCAAACAAATGCATCACAAGGCATGACATGGCAATATGCTGTGCTAGGGATGACCTAATGCAGTGCTAAGCATTACAGACGGAGTGGGAAAATATCTGGGAATATTTTCCCGGCTCTGGGCAGTTATCGGACAGGCGATCCGGAGGGGAAGGTTCCATGTTTGCAGTGCTGGAGGGGTGTGGCAGGTATATTGATGGCATATTCGGATTCGTTTTATTTTTCTGATCATTTTTCATATAGAAAACATTTTCATCCAAGCTACGGTTTAATTTCTACGAATTTCTAAAGTTTTAGCAATATTCTGAAAATCCCGGATTTATTTAATTCGAAAATGAACAGTGCTGGGACCTTTTACACCCACTGTGGGCTAGCCACAGTGGATGACAGGTGGGGCCAGGGGCCCAGTTAGCAGTCAACTAAGTTGACTGTTGACTGGTGAAACTGGCAGGTGGGGTTAGGGTGTCAGCGACACAGAAACTAACTAAACTGGTTAGACTAATTAAACTAGCGGTGGGGCCACACTGTCAGTGTGATTAGCAGCAGATTAGTACTAATTAAACAAACTAACACGCGGGACCCACATGTCAGAGTCAGCGGTGCACAGTCAGCACGTTGACCATGGTCAACGCAGTCAACTGGGGCCACGGGGCCCACTGGCAGTGACCCAGGGTGGGCCCCAGGCCATGCCACGTCGGCGGGCGGCGCCGGAGGAGCTCTGGCGAGCCGCTGCCTCGGTGGTACTTTGCCGGACGCGGTCGGAAATCATCTATGGTTAACCAAAATCCGCGCGGAGACTTGCGTTCGAAAGCTGGCATTGCCGCACCTCGTGTGGTGCTGCTGGACCGACCAGAGGTGGCCGGAGCAGGGCGTAGCGTTGACGCCGGCGGCGGTGATCTTCGGGAGCTCCGCGGAAATGGCAAAACAACGCGCGCGCGAGCGATTTGAAAGGCCAGGCCACACCACTGGAGTGCCCCGAGCATAACGGCATGCTCGGACGGCCATGACAACGATGGTAACAACGACGGCAGGCAGCCCGGCGAAGCTGGGCTCGGCCAACCATGGCGGCAGGGCTAGACACAGCAAATCAAGGGGGGGGCAGAGGGGTTTCGCGTCATTGCTCACCTAGCGGCACACGAAAGGCCGGCAGGAGGTTAGTAGCTGCCGAGGGCGCCGGAGTTCGCCGGAGAAGAAGTTGCGGCCAAGGAAGAAGAAGGGCTCGGTTCCTTCGCTGCAGAGCGCCCCGGCTCCAACCAACGGTCGAGGAAGAAGAGGCGGTGGCCGGCGCACCTCCCAGACAAGGTATCCGGGCGTGGGGACGTCGGTGGCCGCGGGATCGAGCGGCGCACGGCGGCGGATGCGTTCGGGTGAGCTTGAGAGAGGGAGAGCGAGCGAGGGAGAGTGAACGAGGAGCGGCGGAGGCGTCCAGGGAGCAGGTGGGTTCACCCTTATCCACCGGAGGGCGCCTGTAGCCGGCAGCTGTCGAGCAGCGGCCGGAGCACGCGCATGTGGCCATGGGCGCGCCGACACGGCGGCGGGAGCAGGTGGGAGAAGGTGGTGGTGGGCTGGGCCGGCTCGGGCCATAGGCCAGGAGGCCAGGTAAGCCCTCTGCTCTTTTTCCATTTTCTGTTTTTCCTTTTTAATTAAAACAGAGGCAAGTAGGAAATTAACTGGGCTATCAAATGACTTCAGAAAAATGGGGGACTAGGCCACATAATTTCCTTGCACTATTAGGCGGTGCCACAAAAAGTTTGAGGAGCAACTGAACCCAAATGAATTTTTCACAAAAGAAATGGCATTTTAAAATGCTGAAATGGCATTGTTTTAAATGCTATAGCCCATCTTAGCTTTGGGGTGATGTTGTTTTCCTTAACAAACAATTGTTATGGAATTTTTGCTAAATGATGAACTATTTTGCAACAACTTTTGTGCAACTTCATATTTCAGTTGCAAATGGAAATTGAATTCAGTGAAGGAGTTTGAAATGAGATATGATTTCACTGTGATCATTTTTTGTAAAACAAAGTAGCTTAGCATTAATATGAAGATCACTGTAGCTCATTTACACAGGGGTGTTACATCATCCTAAAAGAATTGAGCAAGATTCTCAAAGAATTAACACTAATGCACCTAGTTCATCTAAGAAGAAAAAGAAAAAGAAAAATGATAGGACTTTGCATGCTTCTAGTGAACCTGAAATAGAAAAACCTCCTGAGAATCAAAATGATGTTTCTATTTCTGATGCCGAGACACAATCTGGTAATGAGCATCCAGCTAATGATAATGATGATGTTCATGTTGATGCTCAACCAGATAATGATGTAGAAATAGAACCTGTTGTTGATCTTGATAACCCACCTCCTAAGAATAAAAGATATGATAAAAGAGACTCCATTGCTAGAAAACATGGAAAGGAAAGAGAACCATGGGTTCAAAAACCTATGCCTTTCCATACTAAACCATCTAGAAATAAAGATGAGGAAAACTTTGAGCGCTTTGTTGAAATGCTTAGACCTGTCTTTTTGCGCACTCGCTTGATTGATATGTTGAAAATGTCTCCCTATGCTAAATACATGAAAGATATTGTCACTAATAAAAGAAAGATACCTGAAGCTGAAATTTCCACCATGCTTGCAAATTATTCTTTTAAGGGTGGAGTACCTAAAAAGTTAGGAGATCCAGGAATACCTACTATACCATGCTCCATTAAAAGAAGTTATGTTAAAACTGCTTTATGTGATCTAGGAGCCGGTGTAAGTGTTATGCCTTTCTCTTTATATAGAAGACTTGATTTGAATAAGCTCACACCTACTGAAATATCTTTTCAAATGGCTGATAAATCAACTGCTATACCTATTGGAATTTGCGAGGATGTGCCTGTTGTTGTTGCAAATGTTACTATCTTAACGGACTTTGTTATACTTGATATGCCCGAGGACGACAACATGTCGATTATCCTTGGAAGAACCTTTTTGAATACTACAGGGGCTGTTATTGATTGCAACAAAAGCAAGGTCACTTTTCATGTTAATGGTAATGAGCATACGGTTTATTTTTCGAAGAAACAAAGTTCGGCGAATGGTATCAATTGTATTGAAAAGGTTTCGACGATCACTATTGGAGGATTCAAATTTCCTCTTCCTACTGTCAAAAACAAATATGAAATTCTTATCGTTGGGGAGATGCATATCCCCGTTGAGGTAACTTAGTGTTATATGAAAATTCTTTGGTTTCATGTCACTCGGAAATAGTTTGTTAATAAGACTTGATCAACCTTATTAATGGATTCTTTTTGAGGGGCATGTGGTCGACGAATTTAGTAAGCACAACTTCCTGTAATCTTAGTTTGCTCTCTGTTATTTATAGTTTAATAAAATAAAATGCCATGATTATCCTGTTTTCTGAATTATCCATGCAATAAAAAATGGCCCAAAAATAAAAGTGCTCAGAATGTAATAAAATTTTAACATGATTTTTTCTGGAATATTTAAGAATTTTTGGCACTGAAAACAACACAGGGGGGTGCACCTGTTGCCTACAAGGCAACAGGGTGCGGCCACCCCCCCAGGGCGCGCCAAGATGCCTTGTGGGTCCCATAGGGACCCACTCACTTATGTCTTCAGCCCACTTCATATCCTACCTCCAGAAAAAAAAATCTTTGTAGCTCTCTCTCTCGTGTTCTTGCTCCCAAACCTGAGATTTTCGATCTCTTTGCTGGGAGCTCCGTTTCCGAAACTATTTTGAGGGATTGCTCCTTGGTATGTGACTCCTCCATTGCTCCAATTAGTTTTTGCTTTAGTGGATTATATTTTGCATAAATTGCTGCTATTGGTGCTACTGAAAATGAGCTTGCATGTTGAATTCTTTGAGTTCTAAGTAGTTTGAATGCTTGATATAGCCTCTAGGCACTTGTATGAGTAGTTGCTATCAATCTTGTGAAGTTTTGTTAACATCTTTTTGTGGTCCAAAAATTTTCAGAAATTTGCTCGTAGGAAAATGAACCTTTTCAAGGGGAGTTCTTCGAGGAGGAGGTCCTCTGTTGCATCATTGAGTGAAAGCCCAACACGCCAATCGTATGTTGAACCAAGGGCAAGTTCGGTGCGAGGTGCCAAAGCAAAATCTTATCGATGGCCATGCAACGAGTTCATGTTAGGTGCAGGCATTAAGAAAGAATTTGATCAATATATTCATACCACCGAGCTCTCCGCCTTCATCGCAGATAAGCATCCGCAACACTACAGTCTCACCCATTCATTCACTCAAAAATTTGAGTATCACTCTCGCACTTCTAGAGTTTCATTTCATCTCGATGATAGATCTTATAGTATGTCTCTAGAAGAATTCTATGATGCGCGCAAAATTCCATTTTGGGGTTCACTTAGCGAACCGCGACAATCTGATTATGAACTCTTCCTCAATAATCTTTGTAATGGTGAGGATAGGGGAGTTACTCAAGCTAGGATAAAAAGCATTCACTTTCCCTCTATTCAGTATTTTGCACTCTTTAATGGCAAATGCATTGCAGGTAAACAAGACTGTAGTGCGCTTTGTGCTCCTGACCTGAGCCTTATTCACGCTGCTTTAATGGGTAGCAGACATTATAATCTTGGGGCTATTGTTACACGTAGGTTGCATCACAACGCGGGTAATGGTGATTTGTATGGAGGAATTTATGCCTCCCGCGTAGCTGCAAGGTTAGGGGTTTTGCCCAGGCCCAATGATCCGCTCTTACCTGATAAATATTTGAATTTTGAGGCAATGCAGAACCATGAGTTTATTAAGCGCAACACCCACAAATATGACTATAACTTGATATTTGATAAATATTGTTCTGTGTTTGTTATTTTGCCTGCTCCTGTCCTCTTTGATTTCCCGAACAAACAGAGATATTTTCTTCATGAGAATGAGGTGCACGAGTATAACACGGCAGTTGAGGCTGCCCGTCTCGCTGAGGAGGTGGCTCAGAACGCCTCCATGAGTAACCACTTCGATTATTATCCTGGTCAGCCATGGTAGTAGACCAAGTTAGGCCAAAAGCCTAAGCTTGGGGGAGTATGTATTTCTCACTGACATTACATTCATGTTCACACATTCATTCTAGTTGTCGGTGTTCATCCTTTTTCATTGTATTATCCATGTTAATTTTATTTTTGCTTTCTTCTTGTGTGTTTGAAAAACTTTGAAAATCCAAAAATATTTCCCGCTTCTTTTCGATTTTTCTTTCTTGTTTGTTAGTTTGTAGAATTAAAAGAAAACCCAAAAAGATTTCTCATTTCTTCTTTTTCTTGTTGGGAATTCTCCCGTGTAAATAGTTGTTCTCGCTTTTCGTTATTCTTCTTTAATTTGCTTTCTTCAGAAAAACTAAAAACTTCAAAAATATTTCAGTGTGTTTCTCTGAATTTCTTTTCTTTTCGTTGAGTCATCGTAGGGAGAAGACCACGATGGAAATATTGAGTGGCTCTCGTATGCTTTATTGTTGATCTGACGAAGAGCCATTATTACCTTGTCTTCTCCCTTGAATAATTTTTTTGCAGATTCCAGCTTAGTCCATGGCACTCTTTCACTATTATTATATTCACATCATTCGGTCGTGCAAGTGAAAGGCAATAATGACGATGATTTGATGAAGTGACTGTGGCAAGGAAAAGCTGGTATGAACTCTTGTTGTTTTTGTCTTTGTAAATATGTTTAACTCAGTATCCATGATTCAGCATATTATGAGTAAACATGTTTGTGATGACAATTAGATATTATAGTTGCTCATGCCATGCTTAAGCAGCTAGGAGTGGATAATGATTTATCTTGGATGTCAACAAGCATTAAAATGGTTATGATGTAGTATGTTAGTATGGTATCCTCCTCTGAATGTTTCAAGTGGCTTGACTTGGCACATGTTCACACATGTAGTTGATTCAAAACCAATGCAGCCTTCACGATATTTATGTTGAGGGTGTTTATATCCTACTCATGCTAGTATTCAATGTTAATTATTCTCAATGCATGATTATGACCATTTTCGCTCTCTAGTTGGTCGCTTCTCAATCTATTTGCTAGCCTTCACCTGTACTAAGCGGGAATACTGCTTGTGCATCCACAATCCTTAAACCAAAGTTGTTCCAGATGAGTCCACTATATCTACCTATATGCGGTATTACTCTGCCGTTCCAAGTAAATTTGCATGTGCCACCTCTAATCATTCAAACAAACATCCGTTTTGTGTGCCCGTACTGCTCATGGAGCGATAGGGGGCGGTCAGTATCTTCCATGCTAAGCGGGTTATTCTCGAGATGAGTGTTTATTCACTTGTCATTGCACGAGAGAGGCTGGTATTTGGGATGCCCAGTCCTATGCTCAAAATAAAAAATATATATAATGCAAACAAACTCCCCCGGAAAGTTGTTGGTATGGAGGGCACCCGTGAATTCGGCTAGCCATGGCTTGTGTTGGTATGGTGGAGGGGGAGTAAACTTTACCTTTCCGCTAGGGAACCGCCGATAATGTGTTTAGCATGGAAGATATTGAAAATCCTCGGCCGTGATGTTGACAGGAAAAGTACACCTCCCAAAACTGTTTTCATCTCTGATTTAAGCTTCGAGCTCTGGCACTGCTGCAAATCCCTGCTTCCCTCTGCGAAGGGACTATCCATTTACTTTTATGTTATTTTACTTTTATTGTTGAGTCTCACCTTCTCATTATAAGCACCAATCCTGAGAGCACTATTGTCATTCTTATGCATTGAGTATAGTTAATGTTGGGTAAATCATGACTGGATCTCTTCTACCCTGAATTACAATGTTTAGTCGCTGCTTGAACTTTGGAGGTGCTCTGCATTTATATTTTGCGGTCTCAGAAAGGGCTAGCGAGATACCATGTTATCATATTATATCGAGATTGTTTTGAAAAATTGTTGGCACTTGAGATATGTTATTATTGCTCGCTAGTTGATTATGCCATTGATATGAGTAAATGTAGTTTCTAAGTGTCATCATTTGCATGGTTAGTTCATGATCTTTGCTGAAAACTTGGGTACTATTTCAGCTTATATACGGATACAAGAACAAAAGAGTTCGTAAAAGTTTTTCTTTATCACTTTTAGTTTGTCAACTGAATTGCTTGAGGACAAGCAATGAGTTAAGCATGGGGGAGTTAATACGTCTCTGTCGTATCTACTTTTCCAAACACTTTTGCTCTTGTTTTGGACTCTAATTTGCATGATTTGAATGAAACTAACCCGGACTGATGTTGTTTTCAGCAGAACTTCCATGGTGTTGTTTTTGTGCAGAAATCAAAGTTCTCGGAATTGGACGAAACTTTTTGGAGATTTTTTATGGAATAAATAAAAATTATTGGCGCAAGAATCAACAGAAGAGGGGCCACCTGTTGCCCACAAGGCAACAGGGCGCGACCCCGCCTAGGGCGCGCCCTGATGCCTTGTGGGGCCCACAGGTGGCCGTCTGACCTTTTTCCAATGCTATAAATTCACTTTCCCCGAGAAAAAATAGAAGAAGAAGTTTCATCGTGTTTTACGATACGGAGCCGCCACCACCTCCTGTTCTTCATCGGGGTGGGGGAGGGCTGATCTGGAGTCCGTTCGGGGCTCCGGAGAGGGGGATTCGACGCCATCGTCATCGTCAACCATCCTCCATCACCAATTTCATGATGCTCACCACCGTGTGTGAGTAATTTCTCCATAGGCTTGCTGGACGGTGATGGGTTGGATGAGATTTATCATGTAATCGGGTCAATTTTGTTAGGGCTTGATCCCTAGTATCCACTATGTTCTGAGATTGATGTTGCTATGACTTTGCTATGCTTAATGCTTGTCACTAGGGCCCGAGTGCCATGATTTCAGATCTGAACCCTTTATGTTTTCATGAATATACTTTTGTTCTTGATCCTATCTTGCAAGTTGTATGCACCTATTACGTGTTATGATCCGCATACCCCAAGGTGACAATAATTGGGATTCTTTCCGGTGATTACCGTAGTTTGAGGAGTTCATATATGCACTAAGTGCTAATGCTTTGTTCCAGTTCTCTATTAAAAGGAGGCCTTAATATCCCTTAGTTTCCTTAAGGACCCCGCTGCCACGGGAGGGTAGGACAAAAGATGTCATGCAAGTTCTTACTATAAGCACGTATGACTATATACAGAATACATGCCTACATTACATTGACGAATTGGAGCTATTGTGTATCGCTCCAGGTTGTGACTGTTACATGGTGAATGTCATCCAACATAATTATCACATATTGATCTTTACTAAGTTACTTTCGTTGTTGCTGCTGTTACAATCACTACAAAACTGCTACCGTTACTGTTTCTGTTAGTATTGCTACTGTTACTACTGTGCTACTAAACACTCTGATGCAGATATTTAGTTTTCCAGGTGTGGTTGAATTGACAACTCAACTGCTAATACTCACGAATATTCTTTGGCTCCCCTTGTGTCGAATCAATAAATTTGGGTGAAATACTACCCTCGAAGACTAATGCGATCCCCTATACTTGTGGGTTATCACCCCTCTAGTGGATCTTCATTCCAGTATTTTTTATTTATTACGTAAAAAATCTCCAAAAAGTTTCGTCCAATTCTAAGAACTTTTATTTCTGCACAAAAACAACACCATGGTAGTTCTGCTGAAAACATCGCCAGTCCGGGTTAGTTTCATTGAAATCATGCAAATTAGAGTCCAAAACAAGATCAAAAGTGTTTGGAAAAGTAGATACGACGGAGACGTATCTACTCCCCCAAGCTTAACTCATTGCTTGTCCTCAAGCAATTCAATTGACAAACTGAAAGTGATAAAGAAAAACTTTTACGAACTCTTTTGTTCTTGTATCCGTATATAAGCTTAAATAGCACCCAAGTTTTCAGCAAAGATCATGAACTAACCATGCAAATGATAACACTTAGAATTTACATTTACTCATATCAATGGCATAATCAACTAGGGAGCAATAATAACATATCTCCAATGCCAACAATTTGTCAAAACAATCATGATATAATATGATAACATGGTATTTCGCTAGCCCTATCTGAGACCGCAAAACATAAATGCAGAGCACCTCCAAAGTTCAAGCAGCGACTAAACATTGTAATTCAGGGTAGAAGAGATCCAGTCATGGTATACCCAACATTAACTATACTCAATGCATAAAAATGACAATGGTGCTCTCAGGATTGGTGCTTAAAATGAGAAGGTGATGACTCAACAATAAAAGTAAATAACATAAAAATAAATAGATAGGCCCTTCGCAGAGGGAAGCAGAGAGTTGCAGAGGTGCCAGAGCTCGAAGCGTAAATCAGAGATGAAAACAATTTTGAGAGGTGTGCTTTTCCTGTCAACGTCACGACCGAGGATTTTCAATATCTTCCATGCTAAACACATTATCGGCGGTTCCCAAGCAAAAAGGTAAAGTTTACTCCCCCTCAACCATTCAAACACAAGCCATGGCTAGCCGAATTCACGGGTGCCCTCCAAACAATCAAATTTCCGGTGGAGTTTGTTTTATTATATTTTTTATTTATTTTGATTATAGGACTGGGCATCCCAACTACCAGCCTCTCTCGTTCAATGACAAGTGAATAAACACTCATCTTGAGAATAACCTGCTTAGTATGGAAGATACTGACTACCCCCTGTTGCTCCATGAGCGGTACGGGCACACAAAAATAGATGTTTATTTGAATGATTAGAGGTGGCACATGCAAATTTACTTGGAACGGCAGAGTAATACTCCCTCCGTTCCTCTATATAAGGTGTATTTATTTTTTGATAAAATTCCAGAATGTAAGGTGCATTTCTTATGATTCCTCCTAATTCCCTGGTTAGCCCTCCTAAAAAAGGAAAGTATCTCTTTTCTGATTGTCTGTATCTCTCCTTATAGTAAAAGAAGGAAACTATCTCTTTATCAATTGCATGTATCTCATACTTTTCTGAACTAATTGATTCACTTTCCACTAACCAACAAATTTGCCAAGTGTAATTTAGTCTTAACATGTTTATAATTATGTGCCTTGGTCACCGTACCAAAAATAATACACCTTACATAAAGGAACGGAGGGAGTACCGCATATAGGTAGATATAGTGGACTCATCTAGAACAACTTTGGTTTAAGGATTTTGGATGCACAAGTAGTATTCCTGCTTAGTACAGGCAAAGGCTAGCAAATAGACTGAGAAGGGACCAACTGGAGAGCGACAACGGTCATAATCATGCATTGCGAATAATTCACATTGAATACTAGCATCTGTAGGATATAAACACCCTAAACATAATATCATGAAGGCTGCATTGGTTTTGAATCAACTACATGTGTGAACATGTGCCAAGTCAAGCCACTTGAAACATTCAGAGGAGGATACCATACTAACATACTACATCATAACCATTTTAATGCATGTTGAAATTCAAGATAAATCATTATCCACTCCTAGCTACTTAAGCATGGCATGAGCAACTATAATCTTTAAGTGTCATCACAAACATGTTTACTCATAATATGCTGAATCATGGATACTGATTTAAACATATTTACAAAAACAAAAACAAAAAGAGTTCATACCAGCTTTTTTTCCTTGCCACAGTCACTTCATCAAATCATCGTCATTATTGCCTTTGACTTGCATGACCGAATGATGTGAAAATAATAATAGTGCAAGAGTGTCGTGGACTAAGCTGGAATCTGCAAACAATTTATTCAAAGGAGAAGACAAGGTAATATTGGCTCTTTGTTAGATCAACCACAAAGCATATGAGAGCCACTCAACAATTTCATCATGGTCTTCTCCCAATGATGACTCAACGAAAAGAAAAGAAATTCAGAGAAACACACTAAAATATTTTTGGAGTTTTTAGTTTTTTTGAAGAAAGCAAATTAAAGAAGAAAAATGAAAAGCAAGAAAAACTATTTACACGGGAGAACTCCCAACAAACAAGAAAAGAAGAAACGAGAAATATTTTTGGGTTTTCTTTTAATAGTGCGAACTAACTAACGAGAAAGAAAAACCGAAAAGAAGCGAGAAATATTTTTGGATTTTCAAAGTTTTTCAAACACGCAAAAAGAAAGCGAAAGTAAAACTAACATGGATCATACAATGAAAGAGGATGAACACCGACAACTGGAATGAATGTGTGATCATGAATGTAATGTCGGTGAGAATACTTACTCCCCCAAGCTTATGCTTTTGGCCTAACTTGGTAATCACCACCGCTGGTCGGGATAGTAGTCATAATGATAACTCGGGGTGGCATTCACTACTGCTTCCTCAGCAAGACGGGCAGCCTCCACTCTCTCGTTGTACTCATGGGCCTCGTACTTATGGACAAAACGCCTTTGTTTGTTCTGAAAATCAAAGAGAACAGGCACAAGCAAAATAACAGAGACATCACGGTATTTATCGAATACCAAGTTGTAATCATATTGGTGAGTCTCGTATTTAATGAACTCGTGGCGTTGCATCGCCTCAAAGTCTAAGTACTTATCAGGTAATATGGGATCATTGGGTCTGGGTGAGACCCCAAGTCTTGCAACTACGCGGGAGGCAAAAATTCCTCCATACAAATCACCATTACCCGCGTTTCGATTCAACCGACGTGCAACAATTGCCCCAAGGTTATAATGTCTACTGCCAGTTAAGACAACGTGAATAATGCTTAGATCAGGAGCACAAAGTGCGCTACAGTCATGTTTACCAACAATACATCTCCCATTAAAAATTGCAAAGTAGTGAATGGTAGGAAAATGAATGCTTTTTATTCTAGCTTGTGTCACACCCCTATCTTCACCATTGCAAAACTACTGAGAAACATATCATAATCATATTTCCACGGTTCGGTAAGCGAACCCCAATACGGAATTTTACAAGCATCACAAAACCCTTCTAGAGACATACTATATGAGCGCTCATAGAGGTCGAATAAAACTCTAGAATTAGAAGAATGATATTCAAAACTTTGAGTGAATGAATGGGTGAGATGGTAGTGTTGTGTGCACTTATCTGCGACGAAGGCGGTTAGCTCGACATTCTCAATATATTGATCGAACTCTTCCTTAATGCCAACACCTATCATGAAGGTGTCGCACAACCACTGGCATGATTTTGCTTCCGCACCTCGCACCGAACTTGCCCATGGTTTCGTGTACGCTTGACGTGTCGAACTTTGGCTCGACGATCCTTCCGAGGACTTTCTCCTTGAAGAACTCCTCCTGAAGAAGTTCATTTCTCTAAGAGAAAATTTCTGAAATTTTTGGACCAAAAAAAGATGTTAACAAAACTTCACAAAATCGATAGCAACTACTCATACAAGTGCCCAGAGGCTATATCAAGCATTCAAACTACTTAGAACCAACTAAATTCAACATGCAAGCTCATTTTTAGAAGCACCAGTAGTAGTAAATCATGCAAAATATAATCCACTAAAGCAAAAACTAATTGGAGCAATGGAGGAGTCACATACCAAGGAGCAATCCCCCAAAACAGTTTTGAAAACAGAGCTCCGAGTAAAGAGATCGAAAATCTCAGGTTTGAGAGCAAGAACACGAGAACGAGAGCTACCATGATTTTTTTCTGGAGGTAGGAGATGAAGTGGGATGAAGCTGTGATGCCCCCTGCTCGACCGTGCACTAATCATACATGCAAACGTGCACGCTCGAGATCAGAGACTCACGAGAAGATATCACAACACAACTCCAAACTCAAATTAAACATAAATCTTCATATTACAAGCCAGGGGTCACGAGGACCCGAATACATAAGTCATACACACAAATAATATCTTTGTACAGACATAGTTAGTCAAGTTTGCCTTAAGAAGGCTAGCACAAACAGCGACACTGATCGAAAGGCGAAGGCCTCCTGTCTAGGGCCTCCGAACTACTCCTGGTCGGCTGGCTCAACCCAGTAGTACGTGCCTCCGGGGCTCTCCTGGTAGTAAGCTCCTGCGGTGGCGTTTGGCTCTGGGACTCCGTCGTCTGATTGCAGCAAGCGGGTATGGGGAAAAGAAGTAGCAAAGCAACCGTGAGTACTCATCCAAAGTACTCGCAAGATTGACATCAGAACTATACTAATTATGCATCGGTATCAAAGGAATGGGGCTATATCTTTGGACTGAACTGCAGAATGCCAGAATAGAGGAGGAGAAGCCTAGCCTATCGAAGACTAGCATCTTGAAGCAATCTTGCAGCATCAGAAGAGAGTAGAGCAAGATAATATATAATCAAACATATTTAGTAAAGCCCTGGGATCCTTCCTCGACCACCCTGCGAGAAAGTGATCCCGAGAGCAGTAGTAACAGTTTAGTAATCACTTGGTATCCATTTGTAGTTGTAGCAGATCAAGATACAACTCTGAGCGTCCTGTTACCGTGGACACGGCTATTCGAATAGATAACTTCCATGCAGGGGTGCACTACTGTTACCCAACACGCTCGATCACATCTGGCCGGACACACTTGCTGGGTAATGCCCGGCCTCGGGTGATCGACACGACGCAGTCCTACCTAGGCTCAGCAGAGAGGTCAGCACGCCGGTCTAAATCCTAAGTGCGAAGGGGTCTTGGGCCCATCGCCCTCTGCACTCTTGCACGTTGCGAGACTGGCCGAGGCCCAGGCGCGACACTGTAGACACAAGGGACGTAACCAGCCCACCCCAGCAATCAGCCCGCATCTCTGAGCTGTGACATCTGAAGAACTTTCGGCTGATACATACGACGTAGAGGGCCCCATTAATCCATTATCCCACGTGGTGGTAGTGCGTATAAGGCCAGCGGCCTACTCAGATCAAATACCCAAATCCATTAGGCGTATTTAGTAACTCGCAGAGACGAACAGGGTTCCTGTCGCTCCGAATTGGTAACACATGACGCGCGGGTGCTCTTGGAGCCGACCCGTCTTTAATATTATTCTCTCGCGGGCACCCTTGGGGCCAGCCCGACTTTAACAGTTTAAGTGTTGCAATATGTAAACATTTCCGTGATCACCACCCAGAGTGATCACGGCCCGATATCAAGCATGGCATACAGACATGGTGAAACGCCACGGATGGATCAATAACATAGCTAACTAAGCATCATGGGACAACAGGTAGGTATCAACAGCAGGCGACAATAACAGGCTATGCATCAGAATAGGAGCTATCGGAGCAACAACAGAAGCAATTCTAATGCAAGCACAAGAGAGAAAGAGTGGGCGATATCTGATGATCAAGGGGGTTTTGCTTGCCTGGAAGCTCTGCTGAAGGGGTCTGGTCGTCGAGGTCGTAGTCGTACACAGCGGTGTCGTCGGCAGTCTTGGGGTCTACCGGGAGAGAAGGAGGGGGAAGAAACAATAAATACACGGCAAACAATGCAACAGGGATGCATGACATGTCTACAGGCTATGCTGGGGATGTTCTAATGCAGCACTACGCAAGTTAGACGGAGCGGGAATTTATCCGGGAGTGTTCTCCCAGCTCCAGGGGATTATCGGTACACTGAACCAGAGGGGACAGTTCCATGTTTAGTAGGTTAGAGGGGTGTGGCAGGTATGTGGATGGCATATTCCGATTCTTCATATTTTTCTAATCGTTTTTCATATATAAATAATTTTCATCCGAGTTACGGTTTATTTTATACGATTTTTCAAAGTTTTAAACATTTTCTGGATTTTCTGGGTTATTTTTATTTCGAAAAATATTAAATACAAATTGCTACGGGTACCCAGTGTGTGTACACAGCCAGAGCACATAGTGGCTGACAGGTGGGCCCAGTCAACTACCCAGTCAGCAGTTGACTGGTCAAAGGGCCCAGTGGGACCCGCATGTCAGCTAGCCACAGTCACAGACATGTGGGGCCGGTCAACGCTGACGTCATCAAGGTCAAATATGACATGTGGCGCCACGCTGATTAAAACTAATCCTAAACAGAGTATTCAGCCGGCTTAATTAAGTGGGCGGGCCCCACTGTCAGTGGCCCAGAGGGGCTGTTAGCAGCTAACTAAGCCGCCACATCACCGGATTATCGCCGGCGATGGGCTACAGTGCGCGGCGACACGGGAACTCGCCGGAATCGCACTACGAGCATCGGTTCGATGCGTTGAGGGCACCAATGGGTAGCTGGTGGTCGTCCGCGTCGAACGGTGGTCGCAGGGTGACCGGGGGTGGACGGAGCTGACCTGGGCGTCGACAATGGCGGCGGCCGGAGCTCGGGTTCGGTTGGGTTAGCAGCAGCAGCACGCGGGCGGGCTTTCTAAGCGGACAGGGGTGCTCTACGCGCTGCGGCGAAGCGGCAGGGCACAAGTGCAGAACCATTTGGTCACCGGAGCTACGCCGGTGACCAAACGAGTCGGCGGAGCATTTCGGTTGTCATGGAATCCGGCGCTAGAGCAAGCAATCAACGCGGGGGAGTGAGGGGAAAGAGAGAGAAGCTCATGGGGAGGTGACAGGCGAGCTCGAGGGTGGTCGGGGAGTCAGAGGTGAGTAGATCGAGCAGCAATGGCGACGACGGCCGTGGTAGAAGAGATGGACGATGGCGACGGCATAGCGGCGTCTCCGCTCGATCTGATGCAAGGAGAGGACGAGGTCGACCTCGGCGGCCCTCCTGGACAGCTCGCAACAGCCCGGGGAGGCCACTGGCCACGGTGGTGTCGAGGCGACGGCGATGGCAGCACTCGGGTGTGACGGGATCGAGAGGGGGAGGGCGTGTGAGGGGAAACTAAGGGCTAGGGTTTGACCGGGGAGGTGCGGGGGCACTTGTAGACGGCTCAGCGGCGCTATAGCATCGCGTTGTCTTCATCCGCGTGGCCGCGCGCGCGATCGGTGCTGTGGATGGCTGTGACGAGAGGTGGGAGATGACCCTGAGCGGGCTGGGCCGGGGTACTATTAAACTGAAGCCCAGGGGCACAGTGCAGCGTTACAGTTTTTCTTTTCTTTTTCTTCTGCCACTTCCTTCTCTACTGTTTTGCAAACTGTTAGACCATAAAAAGACTTTTGTAAAATATGTGACTTAGCCACATAAATACAATGCAATATTTGGCACTGCCATAAAATGGTTTGGTGATAATGTGATTTCATTTGAATTTTGTTAAAATAGAAATGGTCTAAAAAGGTGCTGCTGTTGCTGTGTTCTTGTTGCTAGGGTCAATTTGGGAACTCAAATAATGTTGACTTTATTTTTATAATTGCTTTGGGTTTATTTGCAATAACATGAACTATTTTGTTTAATTATTTGAAAAAGTTTTATTTTGACTTGTATTTTAAATTTGACTTGAAGTTGGATTATTTCTTTAATTGCATTTTAATTATGATGATCATGATGACATGGCACATTAGGGGGAGGTTACTGTAGCAATGACACTGGGGATGTTACAAATGTCCTCCACTAAAAGAAATCTCGTCCCGAGATTTAAGAGGTAGAGTAACGGGAAGAAGTTTGGTCACGAAATTCTAACGAGTCTTCTCGGTCTTGGTTACTCTTCTTGAAGAAGT
This sequence comes from Elymus sibiricus, assembly GCA_039707655.1. Classification (NCBI taxonomy): domain Eukaryota; kingdom Viridiplantae; phylum Streptophyta; class Magnoliopsida; order Poales; family Poaceae; genus Elymus; species Elymus sibiricus. The sequence goes on from CM077676.1 coordinate 375,348,825, forward strand.
CGGCCCATCGGGTTTGGTGTCTTCATTTCTCTGCATCAGCACAACGTGATGAAGTTGGCATCTTTTCTTCAGGAACTTCATCGTACTTACGAGTAGGGTAGGAGGGGAAACTATAAGGACGGATGTCTAAAAAGGTTGGCATCCGGTAACTATCTCAGGGGATGAAGGTATACAGTATCTCTTGAGTTGAAACTCAGGGAAATACATCGAGACAAATAAAAGAAGGTATGAGAAGTTTCAAGCGGATAGGCAAGCATTCGATGTCTATGACGGATGATGAAAAGGGGTCCAGAGCATTAGGCATAAGCACTGCGTCTGATACCGGATTGAATATCTCAAGGTAGATGGCTCGTGAATTACATATGAGGCCAAGCGCGAGGAATAACTTTGGGAACCGGGATTTACAGGAGAGTCAGGTTTCGGTCCTGTGGAACTGTGGTGAGGGTGGATTAAGAGTAGGGAGGATGGTGACATCTTGCACGGTCATGATAGCCGGGTATGTAAGAGGATAGCTTGTCAGCTATGTCGGCAACAACGTCGGTACCAAGGGCGGGGGACGAAGAGAACCATTTTCCTGGTCGCTAGGCAAGGCGGACCAATAGGCAAAGTTCTCGTCCACCGGTGTTACCAGAATGTCATCAACAATAGTAACAGGGTCTTACTGACAGAGTGGTACACCAGAGTGTTTACGTAAGAAGGGAATTATCACTGCTCAGATAAGTTAGATTTCAAGAAAGGTTAAACAGACCAATGGAAAGGAAAATGTATTTATACATAGGTATTAGGTGTATATCCTCCTCAAGAACAAGCGGAGCATGATATACAGGACAGGTCAGCAAGGGCATCACCCCTTAAGAAAAAGAGGCAAGGAGAATCATGGTGTTTACCCATACAACGGTGTTTGGATAATTGATTAAGAAACATTTAGCATTGCGCTTCCAATGTCCTTGTTGATATTCGAAATACCACAGTCATGCTTCGGGGTAGCAATAATATGGTGTTTCAAGTAAGGGTTGGGTCCGAAGATCATAAGAGATACACAAGGAGCAATTTTAGGAATAGCAGGGAAAACAAGATGTAGGCAAAACATGACCAAGTCTGTGTTGGCAGGAAGTCAAGGATGTTGTCGATGATAACATAGATCATCGAGGGGCAAAAATGGTATTTCTCACCATGAGTTCAATTGACATCTCAGAAGAAGTCAAAATGTTGACGATGATCACGACACAATTTATCGAAAGGTTTCAGGAAGATGTAATTGATCAATAACATGATCAAGCAGAAGAAATGGGGAAGCAGAAGGTCAATGTGTTATAGGGTGAATTTGATTCACTTATCGGTGTTCTCGGTTGACAACAAACCAGAATCCGTGGAATTACTATGATGGGCAAAGGTATCACCTTATCAAAGCTTCATAAGATGTAGTGCAATGATACGATATCCTCGAGATACCGGAGGGTAATACTCAAGGGTGGAACAGAATAGAAACTGAACTAGATCGTTGATCTGCGGATGGCAGGTGCTTTAACCTTGTTGAAAAATAGACGAGGCACGGGAATGGAGTTATCAAATGAGGTCAGCATGGTCAGAACCATTACTGCATGGAATCAAGTTAAGGAAACTGGAAGAATTATACAAATGAATGAATATTTTGCAAGAAGCTTCTGTGACGGTCTACGTCGTTTCCATGGACATGAACATAAATGCTCAAGGTCGACTCCCACTTCTTCAATGCATAACCTTCCATTCACTTCTCGCTTTCGAAGAAGTTATGGTGTTAAAACTTTATCTAACGAAACACCAGTAGATTATAACCCGCATAACTTTCGAGTTCACACAGATTAGGGAAGGCATAGGTTCATCCCATCGGGGCATCTTAGGATCATATACCACAAACTTCAGGAGTAAATAACGCAAGCTCAAAAACAGAGCATGGTTGAGAAAACAGAGGATACAATTTACCAAAGGCATTATGCATTAGGGAAAGAACTCACAAGGTTGTTGAATATGAAGGGCACTGTCGGATAACAGCCCAACAAAGGATCTGGCGGTCCACAAAAGAGCTGATGTGAGTATTGGTACTCAACCAGAAGAAGAAAGAATGCAAAGGCATCGGATTATAAAAACATCTGAATAATTCGATGCTTAAATATAAAGGAATTATGATTTCCAAAATGATGGATCAGAGGCAGACGCTCTGATCAAAAGATGAGTAGGTTGAATAAAACTAGTTGGACAATCAATTGCAACTTGATTGGCCGAGAACCAACTCATGTCCCAAAATGATGTCTGGGCCGGAAGGATGAATCCTAAGGAACAACTGATGATTGCGAGCATTCGCAACATATTGAATCAAGAGACTCAAAATGATAATGACAAAGGATGACATTAGGATTACCAAACATATGGATTTAACCATAATGCAAGCAGGCAAGAATTTTCAAGAGCAATAGGCTGCTGAGGATTTTCGGAAGATCGAATGGCATTTTGAAGAATTTTGTGAATCACATGAACAACTAGGGATGAACGGATCCTCAGTAAGTGTGAGGAATTATACGAAGGTGTATTCATGCGGAAAGGGCTGCAAGGCAGTAGGCACAAGGAATTCTCGGAACATCTGAGAGTATTTCAGTGTATCTTGTAATAACAAGAGCAATTGGGGATGAATATATGAATGACAAGCGTAGGTAGTTATCCAAAAGGACTTATCGGTGGTAGAGAATTGCAAAGGCGGTGGGCACAAGGGCCTCGGGAAAACCTCGAAGAGTATCTTCAGAATCATCTGGTGAAGCAAGCGATCCTCTGGAGTGAAGGGGCTCTCCGGGATGAAGTGGTTACGAGAACCTATTGTTAGAGTTAGCAAAATCTTTAGCCCGAATAGAAGAGAGATCAGAGTCCCAGAGTAAAGAAGAGGAATAAAAGATCCTAATACGATCCATTTGCGACGTGGGCCCGTAAGCCACACAGCCAAGTTAGTAAAACAGTTTTTCAAAGACTAGACTCAACTTCGGCCAAGGAGTTGGAAGGGGGCTTCCTACAGGCAGTCGGCTCTGATACCAACTTGTGACGGCCCCTGCTCGACCGTGCACTAATCATACTCGCAAACGTGCACGCTCGAGATCAGAGACTCACGGGAAGATATCACAACACAACTCTAAACTCAAATTAAACATAAATCTTCATATTACAAGCCAGGGGTCACGAGGACCCGAATACATAAGTCATACACACAAATAATATCTGGGTACAGACATAGTTAGTCAAGTTTGCCTTAAGAAGGCTAGCACAAACAGCGACACTGATCGAAAGGCGAAGGCCTCCTGCCTAGGGCCTCCGAACTACTCCTGGTCGGCTGGCTCAACCCAGTAGTACGTGCCTCCGGGGCTCTCCTGGTAGTAAGCTCCTGCGGCGGCGTTTGGCTCTGGGACTCCGTCGTCTGATTGCAGCAAGCGGGTATGGGGAAAAGAAGTAGCAAAGCAACCGTGAGTACTCATCCAAAGTACTCGCAAGACTGACATCAGAACTATACTAATTATGCATCGGTATCAAAGGAATGGGGCTATATCTTTGGACTGAACTGCAGAATGCCAGAATAGAGGGGGAGAAGCCTAGCCTATCGAAGACTAGCATCTTGAAGCAATCTTGCAGCATCAGAAGAGAGTAGAGCAAGATAATATATAATCAAACATATTTAGTAAAGCCCTGGGATCCTTCCTCGACCACCCTGCGAGAAAGTGATCCCGAGAGCAGTAGTAATAGTTTAGTAATCACTTGGTATCCATTTGTAGTTGTAGCAGATCAAGATACAACTCTGAGCGTCCTGTTACCGTGGACACGGCTATTCGAATAGATAACTTCCCTGCAGGGGTGCACAACTGTTACCCAACACGCTCGATCACATCTGGCCAGACACACTTGCTAGGTAAAGCCCGGCCTCGGGTGATCGACACGACGCAGTCCTACCTAGGCTCAGCAGAGAGGTCAGCACACCGGTCTAAATCCTAAGTGCGAAGGGGTCTTGGGCCCATCCCCCTCTGCACTCCTGCACGTTGCGAGACTGGCCGGGGCCCAGGCGCGACACTGTATACACAAGTGACGTAACCAGCCCACCCCAGCAATCAGCCCGCATCTCTGAGTTGTGACATCTGAAGAACTTTCAGCTGATACATACGACGTAGAGGGCCCCATTAAACCATTATCCCACGTGGTGGTAGTGCGTATAAGGCCAGCGGCCTACTCAGATCAAATACCCAAATCTGTTAGGCGTATTTAGTAACTCGCAGACATGAACAGGGTTCCTGTCGCTCCGACTTGGTAACACATGACGTGCGGGTGCTCTTGGAGCCGACCCGTCTTTAATATTATTCTCTCGCGGGCACCCTTGGGGCCAGCCCGACTTTAATAGTTTAAGTGTTGCAATATGTAAACATTTCCGTGATCACCACCCAGAGTGATCACGGCCCGATATCAAGCATGGCATACAGACATGGTGAAAGGCCACGGATGGATCAATAGCATAGCTAACTAAGCATCATGGGACAACAGGTAGGTATCAACAGCAGACGACAATAACAGGCTATGCATCAGAATAGGAGCTATCGGAGCAACAACAAAAGCAATTCTAATGCAAGCATAAGAGAGAAAGAGTGGGCGATATCTGATGATCAAGGGGGTTTTGCTGCCTGGAAGCTCTTCTGAAGGGGTCTGGTCGTCAACGTCGTAGTCGTACACAGCGGTGTCGTCGACAGTCTCGGGGTCTACCGGGAGAGGAGGGGGAAGAAACAATAAATACACGGCAAACAATGCAACAGGGATGCATGACATGTCTACAGGCTATGCTGGGGATGTTCTAATGTAGCACTACGCAAGTTAGACGGAGCGAGAATTTATCCGGGAGTGTTCTCACAGCTCCGGGGGATTATCGGTACACTGAACCGGAGGGGACGGTTCCATGTTCAGTAGGTTAGAGGGGTGTGGCAGGTATGTGGATGGCATATTCGGATTCTTCATATTTTTCTGATCGTTTTTCATATATAAATTATTTTCATCCGAGTTACGGTTTATTTTATACGATTTTTCAAAGTTTTAAACATTTTCTAGATTTTCTGGGTTATTTTTATTTCGAAAAATATTAAATACAAATTGTTGCGGGTACCCAATGTGTGTACACAGCCAGAGCACATAGTGGCTGACAGGTGGGCCCAGTCAACTGCCCAGTCAGTAGTTGACTGGGTCAACGTTGACTGGTCAAAGGGCCCAGTGGGACCCGCATGTCAGCCAGCCACAGTCACAGACATGTGGGGCCGGTCAGCGCTGACGTCATCAAGGTCAAATATGACATGTGGGGCACGGTGATTAAAACTAATCCTAAACAGAGTAATCAGCCGGCTTAATTAAGTGGGCAGGCCCCACTGTCAGTGGCCCAGAGGGGCTGTTAGCAGCTAACTAAGCCGCCACATCACCGGATTATCGCCGGCGACGGGCTACAGTGCGCGGCGACACGGGAACTCGCCGGAATCGCACTACGAGCATCGGTTCGATGCGCTGAGGGCACCAATGGGTAGGTCGTGGTCGTCCGCGTGGAACGGTGGTCGCAGGGTGACCGGGGGTGGACGGAGCTGAGCTGGGCGTCGACAACGGCGGCGGCCGGAGCTCGGGTTCGGTTGGGTTAGCAGCAGCAGCACGCAGGTGGGCTTTCTAAGCGGACAGGGGTGCTCTACGCGCTGCGGCGAAGCGGCAGGGCACAAGTGCAGGACCATTTGGTCACCGGAGCTACGCCGGCGACCAAACGAGGCGGCGGAGCATTTCGGTTGTCGTGGAATCCGGCGCTAGAGCAAGCAATCAACGCGGGGGAGTGAGGGGAAAGAGAGAGAAGCTCACGGGGAGGTCACAGGCAAGCTCGAGGGCAGTCAGGGAGTCGGAGGTGAGTAGATCGAGCGGCAATGGCGACGGCGGCTGTGGTTGAAGAGATGGACGATGGCAACGGTGTAGCGGCGTCTCCACTCGATCAGATGCAAGGAGAGGACAGGGTCGACCTCGGCGGCCCTCCTGGACAGCTCGCAATAGCCCGGGGAGGCCACTGGCCACGGTGGTGTCGAGGCGACGGCGATGGCAGCACTCGGGTGTGACGGGATCGAGAGGGGGAGGGCGTGTGAGGGGAAACTAAGGGCTAGGGTTTGACTGGGGAGGTGCGGGGGCACTTGTAGACGGCTCAGCGGCGCTGTAGCATCGCGCTGTCGTCATCCGCGCGGCTGCGCGCGCAATCGGCGTTGTGGACGGCTGTGACAAGAGGTGGGAGATGACCCCGAGTGGGCTGGGCCGGGGTACTGTTAAACTGAAGCCCAGAGGCACAGTGCAGCGTTACAGTTTTTCTTTTCTTTTTCTTCTGCCACTTCCTTCTCTACTGTTTTGCAAACTGTTAGACCATAAAAAGACTTTTGTAAAATATGTGACTTAGCCACATAAATACAATGCAATATTTGGCACTGCCATAAAATGGTTTGGTGATAATATGATTTCATTTGAATTTTGTTAAAATAGAAATGGTCTAAAAAGGTGCTGTTGTTGCTGTGTTCTTGTTGCTAGGGTCAATTTGGGAACTCAAATAATGTTGACTTTATTTTTATAATTGCTTTGGGTTTATTTGCAATAACATGAACTATTTTGTTTAATTATTTGAAAAAAATTTATTTTGACTTGCATTTTAAATTTGACTTGAAGTTGGATTATTTCTTTAATTGCATTTTAATTATGATGATCATGATGACATGGCACATTAGGGGGAGGTTACTGTAGCAATGACACTAGGGATGTTACAGAAGCACTAAGTGAGTGGGTCCCTGTGGGACCCGCAAGGCATCATGGCATGCCTAGGGGGGTAGGCGCACCCTGTTGCCTTGTGAGCAACAGGGGCACCCCCCTGGGATGTATTCAGTGCCAATTTTTTTTAAATGTTCCAGAAAAAATCATGTTAAAATTTTACGACATTCTGAGCACTTTTATTTTTGGGCCATTTTTTATTCACACGGATAATTCAGAAAGCAGGATAATCATGGCATTTTACTTCATTAAACTATGAATAATAGAGAGAAAACTATAATTACAGAGAGTTGTGCTTACTAAATTCATCGACCACATGCCCCTCAAAAAGAATCCATTAATAAGGTTGATCAAGTCTTATTAACAAACTGTTTCTAAGTAACATGAAACCGAAGAACTTTCGTATGACACTAAGTTACCTCAACAGGGATATGCATCTCCCCAACAATAAGAGTTTCATATTTCTTTTTGACGGTAGGAAGAGGAAATTTGAAACCTCCAATAGTGATTATCGAAACTTTTTCAATATAGTTGATACCATTCACCGAACTTTGTTTTTTTGGAAAATAAACCGTATGCTCGTTACCATTGACATGAAAAGTAACTTTGCTTTTGTTGCAATCAATAATAGCCCCTGCAGTATTCAAAAAGGGTCTACCAAGGATAATCGACATGTTGTCGTCCTCGGGCATATCAAGTATAACAAAGTCTGTTAAGATAGTAACATTTGCAACAACAACGGGCACATCCTCGCAAATTCCAATAGGTGTAGCAGTTGATTTATGAACCATTTGCAGAGATATTTTAGTAGGTGTCAAGTTATTCAAATCAAGTCTTCTATATAAAGAGAAAGGCATAACACTAACACCGGCTCCTAGGTCACATAAAGTAGTTTTGACATCACTTCTTTTATTGGAGCATGGTATAGTGAGTATTCCCGGATCTCCTAACTTTTATGGCACTCCACCCTTAAAATAATATTTTGCAAGCATGGTGGAAATTTCAGCCTTAGGTATCTTCCTTTTATTAGTGACAATACCTTTCATGTATTTAGCATATGGAGGCATTTTCAAAATATCAGTGAAGCGAGTGCGCAAAAAGATAGGTCTAAGCATTTCAACAAAGCGCTCAAAGTCTTCCTCGTCTTTATTTCTAGGTGGCTTAGTAGGAAAAGGCATGGGTTTTTGAACCCATGGTTCTCTTTCTTTTCCATGTTTTCTAGCAATGAAATCACTTTTATCATATATTTTATTCTTAGGAGGTGGGTTATCAAGATCAACAACAGGTTCTATTTCTACATCATTATCTGCTTGAGCATCATCATGAACATCATTATCATTATCATTAGGTGGGTGTTCATTACCAGATTGTGTCTCAGCATCAGAAATAGAAACATCATTATGATTCTCAGGAGGTTTTTCTATCACAGGTTCACTAGAAGCATGCAAAGTCCTATCATTTTTCTTTTTCTTTTTCTTCTTAGATGAACTAGGCACATCAATATTATTCCTCTGAGAATCTTGCTCAATTCTTTTAGGATGACCTTCAGGATACAGAGGCTCCCGAGTCATTCTACCTCCTCTAGTCATTACCCTAACAGCATGATCATTCATTGTATTATTCATCTCATTAAGCAAATCATTTTGTGACTTAGCAATTTGTTCTAACTGGGTATGAACCATGGACGAATGTTTACTTAAGCCTTTAACTGTAGGAGATATGCCCTATAGGCAATAATAAATGTTATTATTTATCTCCATGTTCGTAATTATGTTTATATTCCGTGCTATAACTGCTATGGTTCCCAAGCCCGTATATCCATAAAGGCTCTGAGGAAAACCCATGTGCACCTGTGGAATAATAAACTGTAAAAAGTATTCCTAATCAAGCCTCTAAGACTGGCTCAAGTGTTGCATGATGATCACATTTTCATGATCATGGGCATGTCTATGCCGGCAACTTTGAGGACACAATGTTAGAAGAACACTTGTGTTGAATCGACCCGATTGATGTTATGCTATGAGATATGTTCGTCATGAGTTAATGGTAAATAACACAGAGAAAGTTAACGTTTGCATAATTCCTTAGACCATGAGACTATCGAGTTCCTTCATGCTTGCTTCATGAACTTTGGGGTTTGTTAAACGTCATCCGTAAAAGGGTGGCTATTACAGCGGTTTACGGGTTCATGGAAAAGTATGACAAGGAACTAGATAGCTCAAGATTGGGATTTTCTCCTCCGATGATGGAGAGATGTTCTTTGGGCCCTCTCAGTCTTACGGTATCCATCATCGTCTGGCCAGACACAGTGTGATTTGATCACAAGGATGCCGGAACGTGAAAATGAGAAAAGAGAACAAAACCGGTAACGAGGAAACTGGCATAGTGGACAAAGTTGTTGATCCACGGGGATGCCGATAAATCTCACCTCGGGTGTTTGTAACATATCACGAAGCAACAGGAATAACACACGGCAACAGCAGGTGCACTCGAATATTCATTCGTGTCGGGTATAGGGATCAATATGGATGTCCATGGTTCCGCTATTGATCATTGATCGGAAAGAGTTCCAGTCATGTCTATACTTCACCAAACCTATAGGGTCACACACTTAAGGGTCATATATCTGCTAAGTAATAGACAAGGAGTCAGAGAGATTTTTCCGAAAAAGTTCCGGAGAAGACAGAAAAGTTTCAGAGAGTAAAACCGGAAACATTTCGGAGACAAACTACATACCGGAAATGTTTCGGAATGAGTCAAGATTATTTTTAGTGGGTGCCAGAAATGTTCTGGACCATCCGGAATTTTTCTGGATTTTTCAGACACAGAAAATATTTCATGAAAAAGTTGTCATGAATAGTACAGTGAATAGTGTAACACTATTAGGGTACAACTCCCTTTTGGTGGCTTTTTGGAAAGCCACCTTTTGGGGCTTTGTCCCACAAGTCAAGGGGACGACATGGGGTGGTGGGACCCCTTTTTGGGGGGGCCCACACGTGGTGAGCAGCCATGGGAGGAGCTCCTCCATGGAGCTCAACTAGTCACCCCATTTTGCCCTTATGAAGGACATTTTGTATGGTCATTTTGGTATTTCCAAGTGGCCCTCTACCCCTTGCCTCCCACTATAAATAGAGGTGGAGAGAGCTCTCCATTTCACTCAATCTCTCTCAAACACAAGGCATGCATGATCTGCCATCTCTCTCTCCCTCACACGAAATAGTTTTGTAGAGCCGGAAGGCTGTCTAGTCTTCGGTAGGGCCTAGTTCTGGACGGCGAAGCCCTGCCGAATAGCTGACACCGTATGTGTGCAACCCGGTAGACAGGTCGTATTTTTTTATCTTAGTTCGAGAGATAGGCTGAGGTTCTGTCTGAGGTTCTGTCCGAGGATTTGACCATTGCCTCCCGAAGGGCAGTCCGAGGGACTGATCGAGTTTCTATCCAAGGGCCTCCCGAAGGGCTGTTCGAGGGACCGCCCGAGGGACTGTTTGAGAGAGAACATCCTCGCGGTTGGGAGGTTGTAAAATCCTAGCTGCGGGGATCTGCACCGACGATCTCCACCGACTCTCCTTCCGCTGTGTTTCGAGTCGGTAACGATTAGATCAAACCTTGTATGCATCTTCATAGTGGTCCTGGGCTGGTGCGTAGGTCGGAAATTTTTTGTTTTCTGCTGCGTTACCCTACAGTGGCATCAAGAGCCGTGCTATGCATAGATGTGATAACCCACAAGTATAGGGGATCGCAACAGTCTTCGAGGGTAGTATTTCATCCAAATTTATTGATTTGACACAAGGGGAGCCAAAGAATATTCGTGAGTATTAGCAGTTGAGTTGTCAATTCAACCACACCTGGAGAACTAAATATCTGCAGCAAAGTGTTTAGAAGCACAGTAGTAACAGTAGCAATAGTAACAGAAACAGTAACAATAGCAGTTTTGTAGTGATTGTAACAACAGCAACAACGAAAGTAACTTAGCAAAGATCAATATGCGAAAAGCGTAGGCATTGGATCAGTGATGGATAATTGTGTTGGATGACATTCACCATGTAACAGTCACAACCTAGAGCGATACACAATAGCTCCAATTCATCAATATAATGTAGGCATGTATTCCGTATATAGTCATACGTGCTTATAGTAAGAACTTGCATGACATGTTTTGTCCTACCCTCCGGTGGCAGCGGGGTACTTATGGAAACTAAGGGATATTAAGGCCTCCTTTTAATAGAGAACTAGAACAAAGCATTAGCACTTAGTGAATACATGAACTCCTCAAACTATGGTAATCACCGGAAAGAATCCCAATTATTGTCACCTTGTGGTATGCGGATCATAACACATAATAGGTGCATACAACTTGCAAGATAGGATCAAGAACACAAGTATATTCATGAAAACATAAAGGGTTCCGATCTGAAATCATGGAACTCGGGCCCTAGTGACAAGCATTAAGCATAGCCAAGTCATAGCAACATCAATCTCAGAACATAGTGGATACTAGGGATCAAGCCCTAACAAAATTGACTTGATTACATGATAAATCTCATCCAACCCATCACCGTCCAGCAAGCCTACGGAGAAATTACTCACACACGGTGGTGAGCATCATGAAATTAGTGATGGAGGATGGTTGATGATGACGATGGCGTCGAATCCCCCTCTCCGGAGCCCCGAACGGACTCTAGATCAGCCCTCCCGATGAAGAACAGGAGGTGGCGGTGGCTCTGTATCGTAAAACACGATGAAACTTCTTCTATTTTTTTCTTGAGGAAAGTGAATTTATAGCGTTGGAATTAGGTCAGACGGCCACCTGTGAGCCCCACAAGGCATCAGGGCGCGCCCTACGGGGGGTCGCGCCCTGTTTCCTTGTGGGCAACAGGTGGCCCCTCTTGTGTTGATTCTTGCGCCAATAATTTTTATTTATTCCATAAAAAATCTCCAAAAAGTTTCGTCCAATTACGAGAACTTTGATTTCTGCACAAAAACAACACCATGGTAGTTTTGCTGAAAACAGCGTCAGTCCGGGTTAGTTTCATTCAAATCATGCAAATTAGAGTCCAAAACAAGAGCAAAAGTGTTTGGAAAAGTAGATACGACGGAGACGTATCAACTCCCCCAAGCTTAACTCATTGCTTGTCCTCAAGCAATTCAGTTAACAAACTGAAAGTGATAAAGAAAAACTTCTACGAACTCTTTTGTTCTTGTATCCGCATATAAGCTTAATTAGTACCCAAGTTTTCAGCAAAGATCATGAACTAACCATGCAAGTGATAACACTTAGAAACTACATTTACTCATATCAATGGCATAATCAACTAGCGAGCAATAATAACATATCTCAAGTGCCAACAATTTGTCAAAACAATCATGATATAATATGATAACATGGTATCTCGCTAGCCCTTTCTGAGACCGCAAAACATAAATGCAGAGCACCTCCAAAGTTCAAGCAGCGACTAAACATTGTAATTCAGGGTAGAAGAGATCCAGTCATGATTTACCCAACATTAACTATACTCAATGCATAAGAATGACCATAGTGCTCTCAGGATTGGTGCTTATAATGAGAAGGTGAGACTCGACAATAAAAGTAAAATATCATAAAAGTAAATAGATAGGCCCTTCGCAGAGGGAAGCAGGGATTTGCAATGGTGCCAGAGCTCAAAGCTTAAATCATAGATGAAAACAATTTTGGGAGGTGTACTTTTCCTGTCAATGTCATGACCAAGGATTTTCAATATCTTCCATGCTAAACACATTATCGGCGGTTCCCAAGCAAAAAGGTAAAGTTTACTCCCCCTCCACCATACCAACACAAGCCATGGCTAGCCGAATTCACGGGTGCCCTCCATACCAACAACTTTCCGGGGGAGTTTTTTTGCATTATATATATTTTTCATTTTGAGCATACGACTGGGCATCCCAAATACCAGCCTCTCTCGTGCAATGACAAGTGAAGAAACACTCATCTTGAGAATAATCCGCTTAGCATGGAAGATACTGACCGCCCCCTGTCTCTCCATGAGCGGTACGGGCACACAAAATGGATGTTTGTTTGAATGATTAGAGGTGGCACATGCAAATTTACTTGGAACAGCAGAGTAATACCGCATATAGGTAGATATAGTGGACTCATCTGGAACAATTTTGGTTTAAGGATTGTGGATGCACAAGTAGTATTCCCGCTTAGTACAGGCGAAGGCTAGCAAATAGATTGAGAAGCGACCAACTAGAGAGCGAAAACAGTCATAATCATGCATTGAGAATAATTAACATTGAATACTAGCATGAGTAGGATATAAACACCCTCAACATAAATATCGTGAAGGCTACATTGGTTTTGAATCAACTACATGTGTGAACATGTGCCAAGTCAAGCCACTTGAAACATTCAGAGGAGGATACCATATTAACATACAACATCATAACCATTTTAATGCACGTTGACATCCAAGATAAATCATTATCCACTCCTAGCTACTTAAGCATGGCATGAGCAACTATAATCTCTAATTGTCATCACAAACATGTTTACTCATAATATGTTGAATCATGGATACTGAGTTAAACATATTTACAAAAACAAAAACAAAAACAAAAACAAGAAGAGTTCATACCAGCTTTTCCTTGCCATAGCCACTTCATCAAATCATCGTCATTATTGCCTTTCACTTGCACGACCGAATGATGTGAAAATAATAATAGTGCAAGAGTGCCATGGACTAAGCTGGAATCTGCAAACATTTTATTCAAGGGAGAAGACAGGGTAATATTGGCTCTTCGTTAGATCAACAATAAAGCATATGAGAGACACTCAACATTTTCATCGTGGTCTTCTCCCTACGATGACTCAACGAAAAGAAAATTAATTCAAAGAAACACACTGAAATATTTTTGGAGTTTTTAGTTTTTCTGAAGAAAGCAATTTAAAGAAGAAAAACGAAAAGCGAGAAAAACTATTTACACGGGAGAGATCCCAACAAGCAAAAGAAGAAACAAGAAATCTTTTTGGATTTTCTTTTAATACTACAAACTAACTAAAGGGAAAGAAAAACCGAAAAGAAGCGAGAAATATTTTTGGATTTTCAAAGTTTTTCAAACACACAAGAAGTAAGCAAAAATAAAACTTACATGGATATACAATGAAAAAGAATGAACACTGACAACTGGATTGAATGTGTGAACATGAATGTAATGTCGGTGAGAAATACGTACTCCCCCAAGCTTAGGCTTTTGGCCTAACTTGGTAATCACCACCCGTAGTTTCCATCAGGACTGGGCGGATAATACTGAGGCGGGGGAACTTGAGCGTCCCATTGCTGGACCTCGTTCTCCGCTGCAGCCACCTCGTTCCTGTAAGCTTTGATGTCTGCCAGCATGATGGTGTGTCCGTTCCTGGCATGAGAGTCAAACAAAGAGGGTACATGCAATGGAATAATATTGTGAGTTCTCTCGCTGAAAATCAGGTTATAACAAATATAGTGAGGAGGCTCGGGTTCATCAATAAAGTGGTGATCGATCATGCACTGTTGGTCTAAATAAACCTTAGGCAGCAAATAGTCATTTGGGCGGATAGCAACATTAAAACGTTTCGCAAGATGTGAAGCATAAATACCGCCATGGACTTTACCCTTAGTCCTGTTGGTGTGTGATACGTCTCCAACGTATCTATAATTTATGAAGTATTCATGTCATGTTTACAACAATTTTATATGGCTTTGGTATGATTTGATTAGAACTAACCCGGACTGACGTTGTTTTCAGTAGAACTACCGTGGTGTCGTTTTTTGTGCAGAAATAAAAGTTCTCGGAATGGGCTGAAATTTTACGGTGATTTTTTGTGGACCAAAAGAGACCCCCGAAGCTTCGAGGAAGGACCAGAAGCCTCACGAGGAAGCGACAAGCCTGGGGGGCGCGCCCTCCCCCCAGGGCGCGCGGAGCATGCTTGTCGCTCTCTCGTGGGCCCCCTCGACGTGAAACTCACGCCAAAAATTCCTATAAATACCAAAAACCCCAGAAAGAAACCTAGAACTTCCATGCCGCCGCCGCAAGCCTCTGTACCGAAGAAAACCCATCTGGAGCTCTGTTCTGGCACCCTGCCAGAGGGGGAAATCATCACCGGAGGCCATCTTCATCATCTCGGCGGTCTCCATGACGAGGAGGGAGTAGTTCACCCTCGGGGCTGAGGGTATGTACCAGTAGCTATGTGTTTGATCTCTCTCTCTCTCGTGTTCTTGATTTGGCACGATCTTGATGTATCGCAAGCTTTGTTAATATAGTTGGATCATATGGTGTTTCTGCCCTCTCTATCTTCTTGTGATGGATTGAGTCTTTCCCTTTGAGGTTTCGTTATTGTCAGATTGAATATTTCAGATTGGAGAACACTTGATGTATGTCTTGCATGTGGATACCCGTGGTGACAATGGGTATTCTACTGAGTCACTTGATGTATGTAACACCCCTCTGTAATGAGCAATAGTGATCCCTGATGATTATGCTAAGTCACTGTGATTTGCAATGCTTGATCAAAGTGGATTAATATCTCATTTCAAATCCCACCACTGAATTCAATTCAAATCATAAGTGAAATTTGAAGTTGCTCAAAAATTGCTGAAAAATAGTTCATCATTTAGCCAAAATTCCAAAACAAATAGTTGTTTAGGAAAACAACATCACCATCAAGCTAAATGTGCACTAGGGCAATTATTACAGTGCAAAAACAACAATTCAAATGCTTTTCCATTTTTGAAAAAATTCAAATGGATTCAAAAATTGCCCAAACTTTTTGTGGCAGTGCAGAATAATGCTATGTATTTTAGTGGACCAGTTTCACATTTTACATAAAGCATTTGGCAGCTCATTTTATTTTCAAAACCTTCTGTAAAAAGAAAACAGAAAAAGAAAATAGAAAAGGCCCTAACAGTTACTGTGAGCTGGGCATAAGTGCACAGTGGCACGGCCCAGCCCACCTCTCTCTTCTCTCACCTCGCGCCTCGCTGTCGCCCACGCCATGGCCAGAGCGCGGTGGCTCCGGCCGCTGGCCGCCACCTGCCGTCGCAGGCTCTCGGAGGGGATAAGGCCGAGGCCGTCCACTCCCTCTGGGCGCCTCTGTCACTTTCCGCCCTCTCTCTCTCTCGCTCGCTCGCCTCTCCTCCTCCTCTCCATTACATCACCGTCGCCGCGCCGCCGAGATCCCGCGGCCACCGGCGTCCCCATGCCCGGAGACCGCGTCTGGAAGGAGCGCCATCCTCCACTACGTCGTCTACGCCGTCGAACGAGAGCCGGGGAGCTCTGCCTCAAGCGGATCGAGCTCGTCTTCTTCCTCGGCCGCGGCTTTTTCTCCGGCGACCCCAGCTGCTACTAAGCCCCCCAACGAGCCCTTGTGTGCTCGTCGGTGAGCCTCGCCCCTTTTCCCTCTGCCTCCCCCTCGTTTTCCCGCGTCTAGCGCTGCCGCCATGGATGGCTGAGCCCAGCTCCGCCGTGCTACTCGCCGTCGTCGTTGCCGTCGTTGTCATGGCCGTCCGAGCACGTTGTTGTGCTCGGGGCACACCAGAGGTGCGGTCTGGCCTCTTAAACCCCTCGCATGTGCGCCGTTTCGCCGTTCCCGCAAAGCCCCCAAGAACGCCACCGCCCGCCGTCGTCGTCGCGCTCGTTTTCGGCCATGCCAGCCCGCGCCACCACCGCGGTTGGATGCGGCTCGGCCTCCTCATTCGAACGCGCCAAATCTCGAGCTAAATGGTCGCCGGAGCGCGATTTCTAGCGAGGTCCCGAACGCGCCGCCGCGTTCTGTGGTCGCCGGCGGCTAAACGCCGGCCGCCGCCGACGTGGCTGGCCTGGGGCCACCACTGGGTCACTGACCAGTGGGTCCCGCGGCTCGGTTGACCGCGGTGACCGGTCAACCCTGCTGACGTGGCAGCACAGTGCCGTTGACATGTGGGGCCCCGTGTATAATTAAGCTAATTTGCATTTAAAAATTAATCTAATAGCTAAATAGACACCGACAGATGGGGCCCACCCTCTAATTAACTTAATTAGTTATATTTAATCTCTGTTTAGTTTCTGTGCCACTGACATGTGGGACCCAGCTGTCAGGTTTGACCTGGAACAGCTGGGTTGACTTGCTGACATCATGCTGACGTAGTAAAAAAAATCTGTAATTTTCGAATTAGATTTAAATTCCAGAATTTCAGAAAATGGTTTAAATCTTTGAAAAATCATAGAAAATAAACCGTAGCTCGTATCGAAAAGTTTTCAACATGAAAGTTGATCAATAAAACAAGACGAATCCGAATATGTGGTCAAAATGCTTGACCATCACTCCTAACTATCTGAACATGGAACCTTCCCCTCCGGTTCAGTATACCGATAACTGCCTAAACGCTAGGAAAATATCCCAGATATTTTCCCGCTTCGTCTGCAACATGTAGCCTTGCATTAGGTCACCACCAGCACTGCATTTTGCCATGCCATACATTGTGTTGCATTTGTTTGCTTTTATTTATTGTTTCTTCCCCCTCTTCTTATCCGGTAGACCCCAAAACCGACGCAGCTCCAGAGTCCGACTACACCGTTGACGACCCCTCCTTTGCCGCAGAGCTTCCAGGCAAGCAAACCCCCTTGAACATGCCTATATCATCTATTCTTTCTCCCTCCTGCTTGCATTAGAATTGCTACAGTTATTGCTCCGAAATACCTATTCTGATGCATAGCCTATTTTTCTAAACTGCTATTGATACTTTACCTGCTTTCCTAAATGCTTAGTATAGGTTGATAGTGAACCATCTGTGGCCCCTCATCCTTGTCCTAGTTGCCCCGCTTTAATACCAGTGCCCCGATCGATGTGATCAACGGGCTGAGACCAGCACATCATCACATACCTCCTAAGTTGCTCGACTCTGCAGAGCTAATATCGAGTGACGAGGGTGATGCGTCTTAACTCACTCCTGATGATATCTCTGTAGCATAGCTAGCCGGTTGTGGGTTACCGAGGGTGATTCCTCTTTCACCACCTTCGATAAAGCTTCTGTCGTGCAACCCCTCAAGTGTGAATCCATCGAGGGTGATTCCTCCCGGTTCACCTTGAAGTATACATCGAGTGGAAATCCAATGAGGGTGATTCCTCGGATTCCTACTTGATGTGTTGGACACACGGTTACCCTATAATTATTTCAGATACTTGTTTAAGACGGATCGACCCCGAGAGGTACCCGCGAGTATTGTGGAGTCAGGTTGACCATGAGGATACCCGCGAGATAGTTACGTGGCATGGTCGGGCATTCTTGGCCCTTGCCGTAAGCCCATGAGACGGGGCGACGGGGTCACATGATCGTGAGTCTCTGCTCGTTTCCGCGAGCTCCCATCACACCAATGGGTTAGGATATGTGATCTGAGTAGGCCTTTGGCCTTTTTTCGCACTAACCACCACGTGGGAATAGTATGGGCACTCGGCGTCATGTGTATCACCCGAAGCTCTTCAGACGTCAGCAGTTGAGCGACGCGCGCCGGGTTGGACTGGGAAAGCCTGCGCTTGTATTAAGGGGGCTAGGTCTGCTCACCGGCCACGTACGCAACGCGCAGGAGTGCAAAGGGCGATGGGCCCAAGACCCCTGAGTGCTTAGGATGTAGACCGGTGTGCTGGCCTCTCTGTTGAGCCTAGGTAGGGCTACGACGTGTCGATCAACCGAGGTCGGGTATGGACCGAGCAAGTGTGTCCGGCCAGAGTTAATCGAGCATGTTGGGTAAGTTGGTGCACCCCTACAGGGAAGTTTATCTATTCGAATAGCCGTGTCCACGGTAACAGGGCGCTCGGAAAATATCCCAATCTTCTACAACTAGAACTGGTTACTATGTTGGCTCTGGGATTGCTTTCTCGCAGGGAGCCGAGGAAGGATCTCTGGGCATGGCTACTTATACTTGTTGCTACTACTATATTTTTGTACTAATCTGCACTCTTCTAATGCTGTAAGACTCTGAAGATGCTAGTATTCGATAGGCTAGGCCCTTCTCTCTATTCTGGCATTTCTGCAGTCCAGTCCACTGATACAGCCTTCTTTGATACCGATGCATAAATAGAATATATCTGATGTAAGACTTGCTAGTACTTTGGATGAGTACTCATGGTTGCTTTGCTTCCTTTTTTTTCCCATACCCGATTGCTGCGACCAGATGACGGAGCCCCGGAGCCAGCTTCCCCTGTCGATGACTACTACTACCCCTATGGTGGAGAGTACTACTACGTGGAGACCATTGATGACCAGTAGTAGATAGGAGGCACCCAGGCAGGAGGCCTACGCCTTTCGATCTAGTGTCGTTGTTTTGCCCCGCCTTCTTAAGGCATATCTGTTTAACTTTTATGTCTGTACTCAGATATCTGATGCTTCCGCTGATGCTTGTATGACTCGAGCTTATGTATTCGAGCCCTCGAGGCCCGTAGCTTGTAATGTAAAGCTTGTATGACTTTTATTTGTGTTTGGAGTTGTGTTGTGATATCTTCAAGTGAGTCTTTAGGCTTGATCGTGTACATTTGCGTGTATGATTAGTCCACGATTAAGTCGAGGGCATCACAAGTTGGTATCAGAGCCGACTGCCTGTAGGAACCCCCTTTCCAACTCCTTGGCCGAAGTTGAGTCTAGCCTTTGAAAAATTGTTTTACTAACATGGCTGTGTGGCTTACGGGCCCACGTCGCCAATGGGTGGTATTAGGATCTTTTATTCCTCTTCCTTACTCTGGGACTCTGATCTCTCTTCTATTCGGGTTAAATGATTTTGCTAACACTAGGTTCTCGTAATCACATTCACCCGGAGAGCTGGATTATCTGCAACATTTCTTTCCAATGCTATCTTATGCTTCTCACACTGTCATTTGACATCTTGCACTCCTTTGTTTCAGATGCATCCCGCAAGACAGCTCGTACGCCACACAATGGCTCTTGATGCGACTGGGTTCCCTGCTATCTTGGTCGACCTCTTGACCTGGCTGGGATATCGCTGGTACCCCGTGTACACAGTTTACGAGGATTACCGCGAGTTCAACCAGGAGCAGTACCACGCTATGGTTCGCATCTTTGATCGGCAGAACAACTCCATCACTGAGTTGCACACCTTTCATGGTGTTGGAGTGACTGTCGACATGGTCGTCCATGATGCTGCCTATACTGCTATTGCCCGTCTCCGTGGAGAGCACAACAGTCGCTTGGAGGAGACTGCTTTCAGATATATCCCATATGCCCCTGCTGGGGATGAGAGTGGATATTACACTGTTGTATGTACCCCTTACGTGCCACGTCGTTATGACCCGCAGGTTTTGGTACAGTACACTAAGGCTCTGGATCGCACCGCTCGAGCTCTTGCTGTCGAGTTGTACGCCACTCGTGCTCGTCTTTACGATGCTCTGACACAGTTGCTACCAGCAGTCAGTGCGAGGATGCATCCAGAGTATATCCTTTACCCGCTCAGGACGGAGATGCCACCAGGTCTTGAGTGGCCTACTGTTGGAGGTTGTACTCCTCCACGTGGTCCTCTTCTTCCAGTCCGGGACCAGGTTCTGCACCAGAGTGTTCACGGAGCGCAGGATCCTTATATCGAGGGTACCCTGCGTCGTCACCTGCAGCTGCCGAGCTTCAGTGGTTTTCTCCGACGTTGATATAGCTATTGCTATGTCCCATTGTTGTATCCCTCCACCGCGTGCCTGCGTGCCACCTAGTTGTCTAGCTTTCCTTTCCGCTGTTGTAACGCTGGCTTGTAACAGAATTTATGTATGGATCTGTATGTCATGTTTGACTATGATGATGTATCTACTGCACTTCCATTTGTTATGCATGTTACTTCATGAATGATTCCATACAACTGCAATACTTGTTGCTAAACAACCCCCTGTTGAATTTTAGCAGGATGGTTAGACCCGCAGGTCGTGGCCGTGGTGCCAACAATCCACCACCGCCCGACTATATGGCTGCAATGATGCAACAATTCGAAATGCACCGTCAGTTCATGCAAGGACTTATGGATCAGTTTCCTCGTCCGAATGCCAACCAGCAGCCAGCCGCAAAAACCTTGCAAGAGTTTGTGCATCTCGACCCAACCATCTTCCGCAACTCAGTTCAGCCGCTTGACGCTGATGACTGGCTCCGCGACATCACTTTCGAGATGGAGTCTGCGAATGTGGCCCCTGCCAGTTATGTCACTTTTGCATCATACTTTCTGAAGGGTCCCGTAGCCCAATGGTGGGACACTCACAAGCATACCCTACCTGCTGGAACCATCATCACTTGGGTGGAATTCCAAGCTGCTTTCCGTGCCCATTGCATTCCTCAGGGAGTCATGGACTGGAAGAAGCGTGAGTTCTGCAACCTTACCTAGGGCAACAAGTCTGTGGAAGCATATCAGCAGGAATTTCTGGAACTATCTCGCTACGATGAAGAGGATATTGCTACTGATGCGCGTAGACAAGAGAAGTTCCGTGAAGGGCTCAACCCGGATATCAAGCTCGCGCTGCTAGTCCAAGACTTTGCCGACTTCGCCACCTTGGTGAACAAGGCTATATAGGTTGAGACTGGTCTGAAGGATCACAAGGACGCTCTTAAGCGCACCCGTGAAGCGGGCTCATCTTCGGGCTCGTCATCCCAGAAGCGCTGCATTTGGATCCCTCACAGCATGTACCGTCCGACTGTACCTGTTCCAAGGCCATCGTATGTTGCACCTCGTATGCCTCCTCCACCTCTGAGGCAGCCAAGACTTCAAGCTGCACCATTTTGAGCTCCTGCTCCCCGTCCCGACAATGGACTCTGCTTCAAGTGTGGCCATCCAGGTCACCGTGCCAGAGACTGCTCCCAGAACCAGAATCAGCTTATGCTTCCGCCAGCTGGCCGTGGAAATGACCGTGGTAACTATCATCCCCGCAACAACAATGTCAGGCCTTCATATGGTCGTGGACAGGCTTATCATGTCAACATGGCTGAAGCTCAAGACCAACCAGAAACTATGATGGGTACTCTTCTTGTTAATTCAGTACCAGCTTCTGTTTTATTTGATTCAGGAGCATCGCATTCTTTCATATCAGAAAATATGTGAAGCGCTGCACCAACCGTTAGTGGTAAACACTCCCGCGGGCCAATGCCAAGCCTCCTTGTTCAGCCCTGATGTCACCATTGAAATTGAAGGGTTGGAGTTCCGTGCTTTTCCCATTGTTTTGAAGTCTTCCAAAGTTGACCTCATTCTGGGAATGGATTGGTTGAAGGCTCACACCGCCTTGATCAATTGTGCCACTAAAGTCGTACACCTCCTGCACCCATCGGATGAGCTAGTAAATTACCATGCTCATATTGTTCAAAGTGCTGAGGCTCAGATCTATGCCCTGAATGCGTTGAACGCTTCTCCTCTTGAGGGGATAGAAAATGTTCCAGTCGTTCGCGACTTCCAAGATGTCTTTCCGGAAGAACTTCCAGGAGTACCCCCTGTTAGAGCTGTCGAGTTTGTCATCGACCTAAAACCAGGCACCACTCCTATTGCAAAGCGTCCTTATAAGATGCCGCCGCATGAGCTTCTTTAGCTTAAGGAGGAACTCGACAAATCACTTCGCAAGGGTTTCATTCGTCCAAGTTCCTCTGCTTGGGGAGCACCTTCTCTCTTTGTCAAGAAGAAAGATGGTACAAACCGATTGGTCCAAGATTACCGACCCATCAATCAGGCAACCATTCAAAACAAGTATCCACTTCCTCGGATCAATGACCTGTATGATCAACTTGCTGGATCCTCAGTGTTCTCTAAACTCGACTTGAGGTTGGGTTATCATCAGATCCGCGTCCGTGAAGAGGATATTCTCAAGACCGCCTTCGTAACTCACTATGGCTCTTATGAGTACACCATCATGTCGTTTGGCTTAACTAATGCTCCAACAATGTTCTCCTACCTAATGAATTATATCTTCATGGATTACCTCGACAAATTTGTTGTGGTTTATCTGGATGATATCCTGGTGTATTCCAAGAATAAGGAAGAACATGTTGAACATCTTCATCTTGTTCTGGAAAAGCTTCGGGAGCACCAACTATATGCCAAGTATTCCAAGTGCGAATTCTGGTTATCTGAAGTAACCTACCTTGGTCATGTGATTTCCAAGGATGGCATTGCTGTCAACCCAGAGCGAGTTCAGGCTATTCTTGACTGGACTCCTCCGAAGAATGTTAAGCAAGTCAGAAGTTTTCTCGGACTCGCAAGCTATTGCCGTCGATTTGTCGAGAACTTCTCAAAGATTGCCAAGCCTCTGACTAATCTGCTTCATAAAGGCATTAAGTTTGAGTGGACAGACAAATGTCAAGAGAGTATCCAAACACTCAAGGACAAGCTAACATCTGCTCCAGTGCTTGCTCCTCCGGATTCTCGCAAAGACTTCGTGATTTATTGTGATGCCTCTCGTCAGGGATTAGGCTGTGTCCTGACGCAAGAACGCAGAGTAATTGAATATGCCTCCCGACAGTTACGTCCTCACAAAGAGAATTACCCAGTGCATGATCTTGACTTGCTACAATGATATATGCATTGAAGCTGTGGCGACATTACCTCCTTGGTAATCGATGTGAGATATATACTGATCACCAAAGTCTGAAGTATTTGTTTACTCAGCCGGATCTCAATCTCCGCCAACAACGATGGTTGGAAACAATTACAGACTATGACTGCGGTATTTCTTATACCCCTGACAAGGCTAATGTGATGGCCGATGCCTTGAGCCACAAGTCCTATTGCAACAACCTCATGGTTCAGCGAGCTCAACCTCGTCTGTATGAAGAACTACGCAAGCTGAACCTCCACATCGTTCCACAAGGTTCTCTTAATACCCTTGTTCTGCAGCCGAATCTTGAGAAAGCTGTAAAGTCTGCGCAAGCAAAAGATGCTGAAGTTGATCAGATGAAAAGTGATCTTAACCTTGAAAAGTACAGAGATTTCTCGCTTGCTGAAGATGGAACCTTGTACTTCAGAGATCGCATTGTGGTACCTCGGTTCGAACTTATGACGGACAAAGTTATGAAGGAGGCACATGATACACCACTGTCTATTCATTTGGGTAGCACCAAGATGTATCGTGACCTTCGTCACAGATACTGGTGGTCCAAAATGAAGCAGGACATTGCTCGCTATGTTGCTGAATGTGACGTTTGCCATCGCGTTAAAGCAGAACATCAGAAGCCTGCTGGAATTCTGCAACCGCTTCCAATCCCTGAGTGGAAATGGGACAAAGTGCAAATGGATCTTATCACTGGTCTTCCCAGATCACAAAAGGGTCATGATGCTATTCTTGTCGTCATCGATCAACTCTCCAAAGTTGCAGACTTTCTGCCAGTCAAGGAGACGATCACTGCTAGTCAGTTAGCAGAGTTATATATCTCCAGAATTGTATCACTCCACGGTATTCCAAAGGAGATCAGTTCAGACCGTGGTAGCCTTTTCACTTCAAAGTTCTGGGCTAGTTTCCAAGAAGCTATGGGAACTCATATAACCTGGAGCTCTGCTTATCACCCCCAGTCCCAAGGCCAAGTTGAGCGAGTTAATCAAGTGCTTGAAGATATGTTGTGTGCTTGTGTTATTTCATTTGGCAAGAAGTGGGAGGAATCTCTTCCGTATGCCGAATTCTCTTACAACAATAGCTATCAAGCAAGCTTGAAGATGGCCCCTTCGAGGTATTATATGGACGTAAGTGTTGAACCCCTCTGAATTGGTCAGAAACTGGGGAACGGCCGCTCATTGGTCCGGATATTATCCAACACGCTGAAGAGCAAGTCCGTATTGTCAGGGAAAATCTCAAGGCGGCCCAGTCTTGCCAGAAGAGCAATTATGATCGTAAACACTGGGGATCAATCTATCAACCTGGTGAGCAAGCTTATCTGCGTGTCACTCCTATGAAGGGCACTCACCGCTTTGGAATCAAGGGCAAGTTAGCTCCTCGTTACATTGGCTCCTTCCGCATTCTCGCCAGACATGGACATGTGGCATATAAATTGGAATTGCCGCCACAATTCTCTGACATCCACGACGTCTTCCATGTGTCGCAACTTTGTCGTTGCTTCAAGGAATCTCTGCACAGAGCAGTGGATCATGAATTGCTCGATTTACAAGATGATCTATCTTGTAAAGAGCATCCGATCCGCCTTCTCGATCAAGCTGAACGTCGGACCCGCCAGAAGACAACCAAGTTCCTTAAAGTGCAGTGGTCGAATCATACTGAAGATGAAGCCACATGGGAACGCGAGGATTCGTCTTCGCGAGGAATACCCTGATCTTTTTCCTTCTACCTCCTGAATTCTCGGGACGAGAATTTCTTTTAGAGGAGGAGAATTGTAACACCCCTCTGTAATGAGCAACAGTGATCCCTGATGATTATGGTAAGTCACTGTGATTTGCAATGCTTGATCAAAGTGGATTAATATCTCATTTCAAATTCCACCACTGAATTCAATTCAAATCATAAGTGAAATTTGAAGTTGCTCAAAAATTACTGAAAAATAGTTCATCATTTAGCAAAAATTCCAAAACAAATATTTGTTCAGGAAAACAACATCACCATCAAGCTAAATGTGGACTAGGGCAATTATTACAGTGCAAAAACAGCAATTCAAATGCTTTTCCATTTTTGAAAAAAATTCAAATGGATTCAAAAATTGCCCAAACTTTTTGTGGCAGTGCAGAATAATGCTATGTATTTTTGTGGACCAGTTTCACATTTTACATAAAGCATTTGGCAGCATTTTATTTTCAAAACCTTCTGTAAAAAGAAAATAGAAAAAGAAAATAGAAAAGGCCCTAACAGTTACTGTGAGCTGGGCATAAGTGCACAGTGGCACGGCCCAGCCCACCTCTCTCTTCTCTCACCTCGCGCCTCCCTGTTGCCCACACCATGGCCAGTGCGCGGTGGCTCCGGCCGCTGGCCGCCACCTGCCGCCGCAGGCTCTCGGAGGGGATAAGGCCGAGGCCGTCCACTCCCCCTGGACGCCTCTGTCACTTTCCCCCTCTCTCTCTCGCTCGCTCGCCTCTCCTCCTCCTCTCCAGTACATCACCATCGCCGCGCCGCCGAGATCCCGCGGCCCCCGGCGTCCCCGTGCCCGGAGACCGTTTCTAGAAGGAGCGCCATCCTCCACTACGTCGTCTACGCCGTCGAACGAGAGCCGGGGAGCTCTTCCCCGAGCGGATCGAGCTCGTCTTCTTTCTCGGCCGCGGCTTCTTCTCCGGCGAACTCTGGCGACCCCGGCTGCTACTAAGCCCCCCAACAAGCCATCGTGTGCTCCTCGGTGAGCCTCGCCCCTTTCCCCTCTGCCTCCCCCTCGTTTTGCCGCGTCTAGCGCTGCCGCCACGGATGGCCGAGCCCAGCTCCGCCGTGCTGCTCGCCGTCGTTGTCATGGCCGTCCGAGCACGTCGTTGTGCTTGGGGCACACCAGAGGTGCGGCCTGGCCTCTTAAACCCCTCGCACGCGCACCGTTTCGCTGTTCCCGCAAAGCCCCCGAGAACGCCGCCGCCTACCGTCGTCGTCGCGCTCGTTTTAGGCCACGCCAGCCTGCGCCACCACCGCGGTTGGATGCGGCTCGGCCACCTCGTTCGAATGCACCAAATCCTGAGCCAAATGATCGCCGGAGCACGATTTCCGGCGAGGTCCCGAACGCGCTGATACGTCTCCAACGTATCTATAATTTTTTATTGTTCCATGCTGTTATATTATCAATCTTGGATGTTTTTGTATGCATTTACAGCAATTATATATCATTTTTGGAGACTAACCTATTAACTTAGTGCCCAGTGCAAGTTGCTGTTTTGTGCCCTGTTTTTGTTTTATAGAATATCAATACCAAACGAAGTCCAAATGCAACGAAACTTTTTGGAGATTTTTTTCTGGACATATACAACACTAGAAGCTTCGGGAGGAGGCCAGAAGCCCCAGGGGGTGCCCACGAGGCACCAGGGCGCGCCTGGGGGGGGAGCAGACGCGCCCTGGTACCTCATGGGGCCCACAGAGCTCCGTTTGACCTAATTCCTCCACTATAAATTCCCAAAAAATCAGAAACCCTCAGGGGAGTCCACAAAATGAGAGATCCCATCTGGAGGCCTTCTCCGGCACTCCGCCGGAGGGGGAATCAATCACGGAGGGGCTCTACATCAACCTTGCTGCCCTTCCGATGATGCGTGAGTAGTTTACCACAGACCTTCGGGTCCATAGTTAGTAGCTAGATGGCTTCTTCTCTCTTTTTGATCTTCAATACAATGTTCTCCTCGATGTTGTTGGAGTTCTATCCGATGTAATCACTTTTTGCAGTGTGTTTGTTGGGATCCGATGAATTGTGAGTTTATGATCAGATTATCCATGAATATTATTTGAGTCTTCTCTGATCTCTTTTATGCATGATTATTATAGCTTCGTATTTCTTCTCCGATCTATTGATTTGGTTTGGCCAACTAGATTGATTTATCTTGCCATGGGAAGAGGTGCTTTGTAATGGGTTCGATCTTGCGGTACTCAATCCCAGTGACAGAAAGGGACATGACACGTATGTATCATTGCTATTAAGGGTAAAAAGATGGGGTTTATTCATACATGAGTTTATCTTGTCTACATCATGTCATCGTTCTTAAGGCGTTACTCTGTTCTTTATGGACTTAATACACTAGATGCATGCTGGATAGCGGTCAATGTGTGGAGTAATAGTAGTAGATGCAGGCAGGAGTCGGTCTACTTGTATTGGACGGGATGCCTATATACATGATCATTGCCTTGGATATCGTCATGATTATTTGCTTTTCTATCAATTACCCAACAGTAATTTGTTTACCCACCGTATGCTATTTTCTCGAGAGAAGCCTCTAGTGAAAACTATGCCCCCCGGGTCTATCTAAATCATATTCTAAAACCCTAAAAATACTTGCTGCAATTTTATCTTATTTATTTTATTTTGTATTTTTGTTTCAATCTATCTATCTATCACATACAATTTAATCTTGCAACTTACCGCCGAGGGATTGACAACCCCTTGATTGCGTTGGGTGCAAGGATTTGTTATTTGTGTGCAGGTGCTGCTAACGAGGTGTTGCATGATTCTCCTACTGGATTGATAACCCTGGTTTCATAACTGAGGGAAATACTTACTCTATTGTGCTACAGCATCCCTTCCTCTTCTGGGAAATACCAACGCAAGCTACAAGTAGCAGGAAGAATTTCTGGCGCCGTTGCCGGGGAGACATCATCAACATCTATCAAGTACCTACGCATAAAACTCTCATCTCCTTGAATTTACTTTATTTATTTTATTTGCATTTGCCTCTCGTTTTCATCTCCCCCACTTCTAAAAAGTTTTTACAAAAATACAAAAATATTTTCTGTTTGCCTTTTGCGTGTTTTCGTTTTGTTTGCTTGAAGATTGTTATCATGAGTGACTTTGGCATGGCAGAAACTGATGATGGTAGAACTCCTAAAATTGAAAGTTCTACCAATCTTGATGCTAAAACTTTTGTGTTGGGACATATGGGAATGTTATAGGGAAAAGTATCATCCAAGAATTCTTTAATTGCATTGGGACCTTGGCTTTTGATGATGCTCCTATACTTAAAGAAACTAAGAATTATGCCGATGCTATTTCCGCACTTGTTCTTAAACTTGAAAGAAAATTTATTCGCACCCATCCTACTCTGCAAAGATTGTTTTATGAGTTACCGGTTATAAAAGATCCTAGAGCTAAGAAAATAGCTACTCTTGTTCTCATGAATGAATTTGATCACGTAGTGCGAGAAGCTAGGGAGATCTTTGATTTTTATGGTATGAACCATGAAAAACCGGTAATAGATGAGATCCTTTATAATAATGATTACTTGTTGAGATATTTGTTCCGCAATGACCACATCTTTGATGAAAATATTAAAAAAGAAGTTCCTCCTTTGAATATAATCGAACAAGTTTTCAATAGTGTTAATAGACAATACTCTTGGATTGTAGCCGGTAATCAGGAGGGATTTACGGATGGACAACTTGCTAATGCTAAAATTTCTATGGATGATGTGTTTCATATCACCTTTGAAAAACCCTCTGATAAAATTACATCTTTGGATAAGAAGAAGAAAGATGACAATACTTGAAACTATGCATAATGCCTAGTTAGGTGCATAAAACAAGAGCGCTTGTTGGGAGGCAACCCAATGAATAAAATAAATTTTTATTATTTGTTTCTGTTATTGTGAGTTTTCATGTTTATGCTACTGTTATGATTGTGTTTTTTTGTTTTTAATTAGTGTTTGTGCCAAGTAAAACCTTTAGGATGATTTGGAAGATAGTATAATTGATGCTGTTTGGAAAACAGAAAGTTTTTTCGTCCAGTGCTGGAATTTTGTATCTGTACTGGAGCGTCAGAAAAATCTGAAATTTTTACACAGTATTGGTATATGAATTTTACACGTTGTCATAATTTTTCAGAATTTTTGTAGTTATAGAAGTATGGCTTTTAAATAGATTGCTACAGACTGTTCTGTTTTTGACAGATTCTGTTTTTGATGCTTTGCTTGCTTGTTTTGATGAAACTATGGATTGTATCGGGGGGTATAAGCCATGGGAAAGTTAGAATACAGTAGGTATAATGAAAAAATAAAATATGAATGGGTTTGCAACAGTACTTATAGTGGTGATTTATTTTGTTATACTAACGGATCTCACGAAGGTTTTGTTGAGTTTCGTGTGATTGAAGTTTTCAAGTTTTGGGTGAGATCACGATAGATGAAGGAATAAGGAGTGGCAAGAGCCTAAGCTTGGGGATGCTCATGACACCCCAAGGTAATATTCAAGAAAGACTCAAGCGTCTAAGCTTGGGGATGCCCCGGAAGGCATCCCCTCTTTCTTCTACCAACCATCGGTAATTTTACTTGGAGCTATATTTTTATTCATCACATGATATGTGTTTTGCTTGGAGCGTCTTGTATTATATGAGTCTTTGCTTTGTTTGCTTTTTAGTTTGTCACAATCATCCTTGCTGAACACACCTATTTTGAGAGAGCCACACGTTCATCATAATTTGTTAGAATACTCTATGTGCTTCACTTAAATATTTTGAGCTAGGCAGTTGCTCTTGTGCTTCACTTAAATCTTTTTGAGCACGGCGGTGGCTATATTTTGAAGAAATGAACTCTCATGCTTCACTTATATTATTTTGAGAGTTGATAAGATGAAAATTTTGAAGAAATATTTGCACTCTCATGCTTTACTTATATCTTTTTGAGAGTTGATGAAAGTAACGGTAATTTGCACAAGATATGAATTTGGTCCCAAAGTGATGAATATTCAAGAGGGATATAATAAAAACTTTCATATAGATAATTGGATATGATAAGTGTGATTCCTTGCAATAGTATTGCGATATGGAAATGATGATATGTGAGTCATGTTAGTGAGTAATTGTGATTTAGTAAGAATATTAGTGTTAAGGTTTGTGATTCCCTATGCATGCATGTTAAGTCAATAGTTATGCAAAGAAATTATATCCTACTTATGGTGCATTATTCGGTGTTAGTTATGTTCAATGCATGTTTATGACCGTTTTCGTTTTTTTGGTTGGTTGCTTCTCAATCTTTTGCTAGCCTTTATTTGTACTAAGCGGAAATACTGCTTGTGCATCCAAACTCCTTAAACCCAAGTTGTGCCAAATGAGTCCACTATATCTACCTATATGCGGTATTTAAATGCCCTTCCAAGTAAATTTGCGTGTGCAACTCTAATTTTCAAAATAATTTTTCTGTTTTGTGTGCCTGTACCGCTCATGAAGCGGCAGGGGGTGGCCAATATTTTCCATGCTAAGTGTGTTATTCTCACGATGAGTGTTCATTCACTTGTCATTGCACGAGAGAGTGGCTGGTAATAGGGATGCCCAGTCCCTCAATGAATCAAAAATTAATAACAACAAAATTCCTTGGAAAGTGATGGTATGGAGGGCACCCGTGCATACGGCTAGCCATAGATTGTGAAAGAATGGTGGAAAGGAAATAAAGTTTACTTTCTGTTTGGGAACCGGCTATGATGTGTCTAGCATGGAAGATATTGGGAATTCTCGGTCGTTTTTGTTGACAGGAAAATCATGCCTCTCAAAATGTTTTTATCTCTCTAATTTAAGCTTTGAGCTCTGGCACATTTGACAAATATCTGCTTCCCTCTGCGAAGGGCCTATCTATTTACTTTTATGCAATTTATTTTTTTGAGTCTCCATCTTCTCTTATAAAGCACCAACTAGAGAACACTATTGTCATACTTGTGCATTGGATGTAGCTAATATTCGATTGTGTTTCATGAATGGATCAATGATTGAGCATAATGGGCTAGGGATAACTTTCTTTAGCGTTGATATTTTAGAAAAAATAGTTGCTTGTTAGCATGCTTGAGTATTTATATCTTCATGTCAAATTATAGACTATTGCTTTGAATCATTCAAGTCCAATGTCCATGCTACAAAAGAAAAGAATATATGATGAATATGATAGGCAGCATTCCACATAAAAAATTCTATTTTTATCATTTACCTACTCGAGGACGAGCAGGAATTAAGCTTGGGGATGCTGATACGTCTCCAACGTATCTATAATTTTTTATTGTTCCATGCTGTTATATTATCAATCTTGGATGTTTTTATATGCATTTACAGCAATTATATATCATTTTTGGAGACTAACCTATTAACTTAGTGCCCAGTGCCAGTTGTTGTTTTCTGCTCTATTTTTGTTTTAGAGAATATCAATACCAAACGAAGTCCAAATGCCACGAAACTTTTTGGAGATTTTTTCTGGACATATACAACACTAGAAGCTTCGAGAGGAGGCTAGAAGCCCCAGGAGGTGCCCACGAGGCACCAAGGCACGCCTGGGGGGGGGGGGGGCAGGCGCGCCCTGGTACCTCGTGGGGCCCATAGAGCTCCGTTTGACCTAATTCCTCCACTATAAATTTCCAAAAAAATCAGAAACCCTCAGGGGAGTCCACAAAATACTTTTTCCGCTGCCGCAAGTTTCTGTTCTCGAGAGATCCCATCTGGAGGCCTTCGAATCGATCACGGAGGGGCTCTACATCAACCTTGCCGCCCTTCCGATGATGCGTGAGTAGTTTACCACAGACCTCCGGGTCCATAGTTAGTAGCTAGATGGCTTCTTCTCTCCTTTTGATCTTCAATACAATGTTCTCCTCGATGTTGTTGGAGTTCTATCCGATGTAATCACTTTTTGCAGTGTGTTTGTTGGGATCCGATGAATTGTGAGTTTATGATCAGATTATCCATGAATATTATTTGAGTCTTCTCTGATCTCTTTTATGCATGATTATTATAGCTTCGTATTTCTTCTCCGATCTATTGATTTGGTTTGGCCAACTAGATTGATTTATCTTGCCATGGGAAGAGGTGCTTTATAATGGGTTCGATCTTGCGGTGCTCAATCCCAGTGACAGAAAGGGACATGACACGTATGTATCGTTGCTATTAAGGGTAAAAAGATGGGGTTTATTCATATGTGAGTTTATCTTGTCTACATCATGTCATCGTTCTTAAGGCGTTACTCCGTTCTTTATGGACTTAATACACTAGATGCATGCTAGATAGCGGTCGATGTGTGGAGTAATAGTAGTAGATGCAGGCAGGAGTCGGTCTACTTGTATTGGACGTGATGCCTATATACATGATCATTTCCTTGGATATCGTCATGATTATTTGCTTTTCTATCAATTGCCCAACAGTAATTTGTTTACCCACCATATGCTATTTTCTCGAGAGAAGCCTCTAGTGAAAACTATGGCCACCGGGTCTATCTAAATCATATACTAAAACCCTAAAAATACTTGCTGCAATTTTATCTTATTTATTTTATTTTGTATTTTTGTTTCTATCTATCTATCTATCACATACAATTTAATCTTGCAACTTACCGCCGAGGGATTGACAACCCCTTGATTGCATTGGGTGCAAGGATATGTTGTTTGTGTGCAGGTGCTGCTAACGAGGTGTTGCGTGATTCTCCTACTGGATTGATAACCTTGGTTTCATAACTGAGGGAAATACTTACTCTACTGTGCTGCATCATCCCTTCCTCTTCGGGGAAATACAAACGCAAGCTACAAGTAGCACGCGCCGTCGCGTTCTGTGGTCGCCGGTGGCTAAACGCCGGACGCCGCCGACGTGGCTGGCCTGGGGCCACCACTGAGTCACTGACCAGTGGGTCCTGCGGCTCGGTTGACCGTGTTGACCGGTCAACCCTGCTGACGTGGCAGCACAGTGCCGCTGACATGTGGGCCCCCGTGTATAATTAAGCTAATTTGAATTTAACAATTAATCTAATAGCTAAATAGACACCGACAGATGGGGCCCACCCTCTAATTAACTTAATTAGTTAGATTTAATCTTTGTTTAGTCTCTGTGCCACTGACATGTGGGACCCAGTTGTCAGGTTTGACCTGGAACAGCTGGGTTGACTTGCTGACATCATGCTGACGTAGTAAATTCTTTTTTGTTATTTTCGAATTAGATTTAAATTCCAGAATTTTAGAAAATGGTTTAAATCTTTGAAAAATCATAGAAAATAAACCGTTGCTCGGATCGAAAAGTTTTCAACATGAAAGTTGATCAGAAAAACGAGACGAATCCGAATATGTGGTCAAAATGCTTGACCATCACTCCTAACTATCTAAACATGGAACCTTCCCCTCCGGTTTAGTATACCGATAACTGCCTAAACGCCGGGAAAATATCCCAGATATTTTCCCGCTTCGTCTGCAACGTGTAGCCTTGCATTAGGTCACCACCAGCACTGCATTTTTCCATGCCATGCATTGTGTTGCATTTGTTTGCTTTTATTTATTGTTTCTTCCCCCTCTTCTTATCCGGTAGACCCCGAGACCGACGCAGCTCCAGAGTCCGACTACACCGTTGACGACCCCTCCTTTGCCGCAGAGCTTCCAGGCAAGCAAACCCCCTTGAACATGCCTATATCATCTATTCTTTCTCCCTCCCGCTTGCATTAGAATTGCTACAGTTATTGTTCCGAAATACCTATTCTGATGCATAGCCTGTTTTTGTAAACTGCTATTGATACTTTACTTGCTTTCCTAAATGCTTAGTATAGGTTGATAGTGAACCATCTGTGGCCCCTCATCCTTGTCCTAGTTGCCCCGCTTTAATACCAGTGCCCCGATCGATGTGATCAACAGGCTGAGACCAGCACATCACCACACACCTCCTAAGTTGCTCGACTCTGCAGAGCTAATATCGAGTGACGAGGGTGATGCCTCTTAACTCACTCCTGATGATATCTCTGTAGCATAGCTAGCCGGTTGTGGGTTACCGAGGGTGATTCCTCTTTCACCACCTTCGATAAAGCTTCTGTCGTGCAACCCCTCAAGTGTGAATCCATCGAGGGTGATTCCTCCCGGTTCACCTTGAAGTATACATCGAGTGGAAATCCAATGAGGGTGATTCCTCGGATTCCTACTTGATGTGTTGGACACACGGTTACCCTATAATTATTTCAGATACTTGTTAAAGACGGATCGACCTCGAGAGGTACCCGCGAGTATTGTGGAGTCAGGTTGACCATGAGGATACCCGCGAGATAGTTACGTGGCATGGCCGGGCATTCTTGGCCCTTGCCGTAAGCCCATGAGACGGGGCGACGGGGTCACATGATCGTGAGTCTCTGCTCGTTTCCGCGAGCTCCCAACACACCAATGGGTTAGGATATGTGATCTGAGTAGGCCTTTGGCCTTTTTTCGCACTAACCACCACGTGGGAATAGTATGGGCACTCGGCGTCATGTGTATCACCCGAAGCTCTTCCGACGTCAGCAGTTGAGCGGCGCTCGCCGGGTTGGACTGGGAAAGCCTGCGCTTGTATTAAGGGGGCTAGGTCTGCTCACCGGCCGCGTACGCAACGCGCAGGAGTGCAAAGGGCGATGGGCCCAAGACCCCTGAGTGCTTAGGATGTAGACCGGTGTGCTGGCCTCTCTGTTGAGCCTAGGTAGGGCTACGACGTGTCAATCAACCGAGGTCGGGTATGGACTGAGCAAGTGTGTCCGGCCAGAGTTAATCGAGCATGTTGGGTAAGTTGGTGCACCCCTGCAGGGAAGTTTATCTATTCGAATAGCCGTGTCCACGGTAACAGGGCGCTCGGAAAATATCCCAATCTTCTACAACTAGAACTGGTTACTATGTTGGCTCCGGGATTGCTTTCTCGCAGGGAGCCGAGGAAGGATCTCTGGGCATGGCTACTACTATATTTTTGTACTAATCTGCACTCTTCTAATGTTGCAAGACTCTGAAGATGCTAGTCTTCGATAGGCTAGGCCTTTCTCTCTATTCTGGCATTTCTGCAGTCCAGTCCACTGATACAGCCTTCTTTGATACCGATGCATAAATAGAATAGATCGGATGTAAGACTTGCAAGTACTTTGGATGAGTACTCACGGTTGCTTTGATTCCTTCTTTTCCCATACCCGATTGCTGCGACCAGATGACGGAGCCCCGGAGCCAGCTGCCCCTGTCGACGACTACTACTACCCCTATGGTGGAGAGTACTACTATGTGGAGACCACCGACGACCAGGAGTAGATAGGAGGCACCCAGGCAGGAGGCCTGCGCCTTTCGATCCAGTGTCGCTGTTTTGCCCCGCCTTCTTAAGGCATATCTGTTTAACTTCTATGTATGTACTCAGATATCTGATGCTTCCGCTGATGCTTGTATGACTCGAGCATATGTATTCGATCCCTCGAGGCCCCTGGCTTGTAATATAAAGCTTGTATGACTTTTATTTGTGTTTAGAGTTGTGTTGTGATATCTTCAAGTGAGTCCTTAGGCTTGATCATGTGCATTTGCGTGTATGATTAGTGCACGATTAAGTCGGGGGCGTCACAATGTATGATTTGGTGATCAACTCACGGATTCCCGTGACCTTGGGGTGATCTAGGCATAGGGGTTTGTTGCACGTTTTCATTATCTTTTCTCCGATAAGAAACTTTGGGGTACTCTTTGAAGTTCTTTGTGTAGATTGAATATTATGAATCTGAAGTTGTTTTGATGCATATCGAATAATCAACTCACGGATACTTGTGGTGACATTGGAGCATCTAGGTGACATTAGAGTTGGTTGATGCGTATCATATGGTGTTATTTTAGTACGAGCTCTAGGGCTGTTTGTGACACTTATAGGGATGGCTCAATAGATTGATCGGAAAGGATACCTTTGAGGTGGTTTCGTACCCTACAACAATTTCATCTTATGTTCTCCGCTAATAGGAACTTTGGAGTGATTCTTTATCGCACGTTGAGGGATTGTTATATGATTCAACTATGTTAGCACTGTTGAGAGATTGCACTAGTGAAAGTATGAACCCTAGGCCTTGTTTCCAAGCATTGCAATACCGTTTGTGCTCACTTTTGTTACTTGCTACCTTACTATTTTTATATTTTCAGATTACAAAAACTTATATCTACTATCCATACTACACTTGTATCACCATCTCTTCGCCGAACTAGTGCACATATACAATTTACCATTGTATTGGGTGTGTTGGGGACACAAGAGATTTCTTGT
This sequence comes from Elymus sibiricus, assembly GCA_039707655.1. NCBI lineage: Eukaryota > Viridiplantae > Streptophyta > Magnoliopsida > Poales > Poaceae > Elymus > Elymus sibiricus. The sequence goes on from CM077676.1 coordinate 375,385,211, forward strand.
ATTTGATTGCAGGGTTGTTTGAGAGAGACCATCTTCATCCTACGCCTCCCATGGATTGATAAACCTTAGGTCATCCACTTGAGGGAAATTTGCTACTGTCCTACAAAACTTTGCACTTGGAGGCCCAACAACGCCTACAAGAATAGAAGTTGCGTAGTAGACATCAAGCTCTTTTCTGGCCCCGTTGCCGGGGAGGTGAGTGCTTGAAGGTATATCTTTAGATCTTATAATTGAATCTTTTAGTTTCTTTTTTTATCACTAGTTTGGTTTATAAAAAAGAAAACTAAAAAAATGGAATTGAGGTTGCCACAAATGCTTCATCTTTATAATGTCTTTCTTGAAAATGATGGATCAGAAAATTGTGCTCAATTGCTAGAGGAAAATTTAATAAAATGTTTAATGTGAGTCCTTTCAATGATGAGCATGATTGCAATATTGTTAGTATGAATTCTTTGAATATCCATGATGCTAATGATATGCAAAACCACAAGCTTGGGGATGCTATGTTTGATGAAGATGATATTTTTAGTCCCCCAAGTTTTGATGAGCAAATTTATTATGATGATTGCATGCCTCCTATTTATGATGATTACAATGATGAAAGTGGGTTTGGAAGAGTGTCAACTTTATGCAATAATGATCCCACTATTTTGGAGGGTGTTGAATCTTATGGCAATAATTATGAAAGTGGATTTGGAGAGGTCATGACTTTATTTAATGATGATTCCACTATTTTGGAAAAGGTTTCAATTGACTATGATAACAAAGTTGCTATCTATGATGATTATTGTGATGACATGTATGCTATAAAGAATAATGATAACTATGAAACTTTTCATCATGATTTTAATTTTCTATTGGATTGTGCCAATCAAGTATCTCATGATATTTATTTTTTTGAGTTTGCTCCCACTATATTGAATGAGAAGAAAATTGCTTATGTGGAGAGTAGTGAAAATTCTATGCTTGTAGATCATCAAAACAATGCTTTATGTGATAGCTATATTGTTGAATTCATTCATGATGCTACTGAAAATTATTATGAGAGAGGATCATATGCTTGTGGGTGTTGCAATAATATCAAGTTTCCTATCTATGTGTTGAAAGTTTTGAAGTTGTACTTGTTTTGCCTTCCTATGCTTGTGGATTCTTGCTCCCATAAATTGTTTGTTCACAAAATCCCTATGCATAGGAAGTGGGTTAGGCTTAAATGTGCTAGTCATATGCTTCATGATGCTCTCTTTGTGTTTCAATTGTTTACTTTTATGTGAGCATCATTGAAATCATCATGTCTAGCTAAAAAGGCATTAGAGAAAAGCGCTAGTTGGGAGACAACCCAATAATTATCCTTACTGTATTTGTGTGTCCACATGATTAATATACTGTATTAATCATGTTTTATATGTTTTATTTCAATAATGTGCCAAGTAAAGCCTTTGGGATAGTGTGGATGCTTGTTGATTTGATTCTGTGCAAAAATAGAAACTTTTGCGTCCAGTGCTGGAATTTCTATTCTGTACTGGGGCATGATAAAATTCTGAAATTTTTACAAAGTATTGGTTTACAAAAATTTTACGTTTTCCTAATTTTTCAGAATTTTTGGAAGTACATAAGTATGGTTTATAATTCTCTCACTACATGTTGTTCTGTTTTTGACAGATTCTGTTTACAATGCATAGTTTGCTTGTTTTAGTGTTTCCATAGCTCATATTGAGTAATATAAATTATGTAAATGATGGAATACAATAGGAAGTATGTGAGAACAATTATGAATCTTGTCTTGACAGTACCTAAGTGGATGATTTATTTTTATCATACTAACCTTTCTCACAAGTTCCGTTAAGTTTTGTGTGATTGAAGTTTTCAAGTTTTGGGTGAGGTATCGATATGAGGAGAATAAGGAGTGGCAATACCCTAGGCTTGGGGATGCCAAAGGCACCCCAAGGTAATACTCAAGGAAGACTCAAGCGTCTAAGCTTGGGGATGCCCCGGAAGGCATCCCCTCTTTCGTCTTCAACACTATCGGTAACCTCACTTGGAGCTATATTTTTATTCGCCACATAATATGAGTTTTGCTTGGAGCATAATTTTATTTGTATTTGCTTGCTGTTATCAATAATCATGTTTTGTATCTTTTAGTTCAATAAAATGTCAAGTATAGCCTTTACCATCCTCATTTTGCAAGTTTATGTGTTGTCGTTTGAAAACAGAAAGTTTTCTGTTATGTCCTGATTTTTTGTGAATTGTCGACATGATAAAAATCTGAAATTTCTACAAAGTAAGAATGAATGAGTTCTCTGTCACGTGGTAATTTTTCAGAATTTTTGGAGTTAGGGAAGTATGAATTTTAAATCCCCCTTTACAGACTGTTCTGTTTTGGCAGATTTCGGTTATGGTTGCATTGTTTGCATATGTTTGCTTGTTTAATGTTTCTATTTGTGGATAGGAGTATTAAATATGCAGAGGCATTTAGTATGCAATGTTTAATTATAATTTTAGTGATTTGTTACATTAGAGAATATTAAGGTCTTGAGTTGATTTATACTAACTTATCTCACGAGTTCTTGTTGAGTTTTGTGTGGATGAAGTTTTTAAAGATTTAGGAGAAGCCATGATATGAGAGGAATCAAGGAGACACAAGAGCTCAAGCTTGGGGATGCCCAAGGCACCACAAGATAACATTCCAAGAAGTCTCAAGCAACTAAGCTTGGGGATGCCCCGGTGGGCATCCCACCTTTCTTCATCAACACCTATCGGTTAGCCTAAGTTTTTACTTGTTCACATGATATGTGCTATTCTTGCAGTGTCCTTTTATTTTCATTTTGTTTGCCATTTGAATAAAATTATCAAATCTGAAATCTTTATTTGGAGAGAGTCTTCACAGAGCTACTTGATAACCCACAAGTATAGGGGATCCTTTGTAGCCTTTCTCGATAAATAAGAGTGTCGAACCCAATGAGGAGCTAAAGGTAGAATTAATATCCCCTTCAAGTTCTGTCGACCACCGATACAACTCTACGCACACTTGACGTTTGCTTTACCTAGAACAAGTATGAAACTAGAAGTACTTTGTAGATGTATTGCTAGAACTACTTTGCAAGAATAAAACTAGGAGTACTTTGCGAGAATAAAACTACGAGTAATTTGCAAGATAATAAAAGTTAGTTATTTAGTAGAAATCTTTTTGTAACACAAGAGAAAGATTTGTCCCTAGGCAATCAATAACTAGACCGGTAATCATTATTGCAATTTTATATGAGGGAGAGGCATGAGCTAACATACTTTCCATACTTGGATCATATGCACTTATGATTGGAACTCTAGCAAGCATCCGCAACTACCAAAGATCATTAAGGTAAAACCCAACCATAGCATTAAGTAACAAGTCCTCTTTACTCCCATACGCAACAACCCCCTTACTCGGGTGTAAGCTTCTGTCACTCTAGCCGCCCACTATAAGAGAATTATGAATGTATTGCAAACCCTACAGCGGGAATCCCTCACGCTTGCGCGACACGGAGGGCACCATAGGACAACACCAAAATAAAACATACAACTCAAACCAATCATGATCATCGATCAATCCATAAGACAAAACGAATCTAGTCAAACATCATAGGATGGCCACATATCATTGGATAATAATATATAGAGTTAAGCACCATGTTTAAGTAGAGATTACAGTGGGGGAAGAGGTGTTACACCGCTGCATAGAGGGGGAGAGAGTTGGTGTTGACGGCGGCGAAGTTGTTGATGTAGATCGCTGTCACGATGGTTCCCCCGGCGGCGTTCCGGTGCCACCGGGAGAGAGGGGGAGAGATCCCCCCTCCTTCTTCCTCTTCTTCCTTGGCCTCCCCCTAGATAGGAGGAGAGTTTCCCCTCTGGTCCATGGCCGCCATGGCTCCCGAAGGGGAGGAGCCCCTCCGATATTGGATCTCTCTCTCTGTTCTCTTCTGTTTCGTGTTCCTGTTTTCTGGCCCTTCACCGTTTCTTAAATTCCCGGAGATCCATAACTCTGATTGGGCTGAAATTTTGAGGGGATTTTTATCCGGATATTATCTTCCTTGCGGCAGAATGACACCCTCAACCAACCTACAGGGGAGCCACAAGCCCCCTAGGCGCGCCCAAGGGGGCCCGCGCCCTCCAGGCTTGCCGTGTCCTCGGGCATCGTCTCGCGTTGATTATTTTTCTCAAAAATCACATATATTCCAAAAGAAATCTCCATAAATTTTTATCGCGTTTGGACTTCGTTTGATATGGATTTTCTGCGAAACAAAAAACATGCAACAAACAGGAACTGGCACTGGGCACTGGATCAATATGTTAGTCCCAAAAAATCATATAAAATGTTGCCAAAAGTATGTGGAAATTGTAGGATAATGGCATGAAACAATCAAAAATTATAGATACGATGGAGACGTATCACTACTTAATTGTTTAAATACTCATTGATCTTCACTTATATCTTTTGGAGTAGTTTGTCATTTACTCTCGTGCTTCACTTATATCCCAAGAGTAAATGTTTGAATGAATTGAATATAATAAATATGAAATTATATATGCTTCATATGCTTGTCCCATGGGGAGTAATGACTTCACATATAAGAAGTATAAGTGGTAAAATTTATTGAAATTTAGCAAACACAGCATTGGTCACTTGAGCAATTCATGAAAGAATATTGAAGGAAGAGAGGTTTCACATATAAATATACTATCTTGGACATCTTCTATGATTGTGAGCCCCCATTAATTATTTTCAACCTTGATCAAGTAGTTGATGTTGGACAAGGAAGACAACGTAATGGGTTATGTTTGTTTATATTCACATAGATGTTATATTGTCATGGATCCTCTAACATGTGGTGCTTGCTCATAATCTTTTGCTAGCCAAAATTTCGTACTAAGTAGAAATACTACTTGTGCATCCAAAACCCCTTAAACCCAGTTTCTTGCCATGAGAGTCCACTATATCTACCTATGGATTGAATAAGATCCTTCAAGTAAGTTGTCATCGGTGCAAAAGCAATAAAATTTGCTCCTAAATATGTATGAACTTTTATTGTAAGGCAAAATAAGCTTTGTACGATCTTGTGATGGTGAAGAAATAAAAGTGACAGACTGCATAATAAAGGTTGCTATCACAAGGGACAATATAAAGTGACGTTCCTTTGCATTAAGAGTTTGCACATCCAAAAATAAAAAGCGCATGACAACCTCTGCTTCCCTCTACGAAGGGCCTATCTTTTACTTTATGTATTTACTTTTATGCAAGAGTCAATAGTGTTCTTCTCTATTCTGTTTTTATTTTCTCTCTTGGCAAGCATCATGTGGTGGGGAAAGATCCAGGCACATATATCCAGTTGAATATAGATGATCATGAGTTATTATTGTTAACATTATCCCTGAGATAAATAAGTTGGGAGGCAAAACATTAAGCCCCTATCTTCCTATGTGTTTGACTGAAACGGTTTGTTCTAAAAATATGCTTTGAGTGTCAGCAATCATGGAAGATTATATGATAGTTTAGTATGTGGAATTTGCTAAATCAAAGCTCTTACATAGACCCTTCCTGAAAATAAGATGAATTGCAATTGTTTGATGACTGAGAACATAGTTTGTTAGTTTTCAAGAAAGTTTATGATCTATACTTTAACATGTGAATAGCTTGCTACTTGATCATGAGAAGTTTTATGAGATGAGCTACTGTCTATGATATATAATGATGCTAGAAAAAGTGTTTGGAATTATCATTGATCAAACTTATGCACTATGCTAGCATTCACACTTCATAAATTATTTCTTTTATCATTTACCTACTCGAGGACGAGTAGGAATTAAGCTTGGGGATGTTGATACGTCTCCAACGTATCTATAATTTATGAAGTATTCATGTCATGTTTACAATAATTTTATATGGATTTGGTATGATTTGATTAGAACTAACACGGACTGACATTGTTTTCAGCAGAACTACCGTGGTGTTGGTTTGTGTGCAAAAATAAAAGTTCTCGGAATAGGCTGAAATTTTACGGTGATTTTTTGTGGACCAAAGGAGACCCCCGAAGCTTCGAGGAAGGACCAGAAGCCTCACGAGGAAGCGACAAGCCTGGGGGGCGCGCCCTCCCCCCCCCAGGGTACGGGAGCAGGCTTGTTGTTCCCTCGTGGGACCCCTTGACATGAAACCAACGCCAAAAATTCCTATAAATACCAAAAACCCTAGAAAGAAACCTAGAACTTCCATGCCACCGCCGCAAGCCTCTGTACCGAAGAAAACCCATCTGGAGCTCCGTTCTGGCACCCTGCCGGAGGGGGAAATCATCACCGGAGGCCATCTTCATCATCCCGGCGGTCTCCATGACGAGGAGGGAGTAGTTCACCCTCGGGGCTGAGGGTATGTACCAGTAGCTATGTGTTTGATCTCTCTCTCTCTCTCGTGTTCTTGATTTGGCATGATCTTGATGTATTGCGAGCTTTGTTAATATAGTTGGATCATATGGTGTTTCTTCCCTCTCTATCTTCTTGTGATGGATTGAGTCTTTCCCTTTGAGGTTTCGTTATTGTCGGATTGAATATTTCAGATTTGAGAACACTTGATGTATGTCTTGCATGTGGATACCCGTGGTGACAATGGGGTATTCTATTGAGTCACTTGATGTATGTTTTGTTGATCAACTCGCGGATTCCTGTGACCTTGGGGTGATCTAGGCATAGGGGTTTGTTGCACGTTTTCATTATCTTTTCTCTGATAAGAAACTTTGGGGTACACTTTGAAGTTCTTTGTGTGGATTGAATATTATGAATCTGAAGTTGTTTTGATGCATATCGAATAATCAACTCACGGATACTTGTGGTGACATTGGAGTAACTAGGTGACATTAGAGTTGGTTGATGCGTATCATATGGTGTTATTTTAGTACAAACTCAAGGGCTGTTTGTGACACTTATAGGGATGGCTCAATAGATTGATCGGAAAGGATAACTTTGAGGTGGTTTCGTACCCTACAACAATTTCATCTTATGTTCTCCACTAATAGGAACTTTGGAGTGATTCTTTATCGCACGTTGAGGGATTGTTATATGATTCAACTACGTTAGCACTGTTGAGAGATTGCACTAGTGAAAGTATGAACCCTAGGCCTTGTTTCCAAGCATTGCAATATCGTTTGTGCTCACTTTTGTTACTTGCTACCTTGCTGTTTTTATATTTTCAGATTACAAAAACCTATATCTACTATCCATACTACACTTGTATCACCATCTCTTTGCCGAACTAGTGCACCTATACAATTTACCATTGTATTGGGTGTGTTGGGGACACAAGAGATTTCTTGTATTTGATTGCAGGGTTGTTTGAGAGAGACCATCTTCATCCTACACCTCCCACGGATTGATAAACCTTAGGTCATCCACTTGAGAGAAATTTGCTACTGTTCTACAAAACTCTGCACTTGGAGTCCCAACAACGTCTACAAGAATAGAAGTTGCGTAGTAGACATCAGTATGCAGGCGGCGTGCAATGATAGCTCCCAAGCTAAAAGTGTTATCGCCGCGAATAGCACGACGCAAGATGGTGAGGTCAGGGGCACTGAGCGTACCACCTTCCTCCCTGGCAGTCAAGCATTTCCCTATGAATAAAGCAAAGTAGTGCACAGCAGGAAAATGCAAGGTAGTAACACGGGCTTTCGACACGCCCCTTAATTCTCCCATAGTCAAAGTGTGAAGGAAGTCCTCGAACTCCTCAGGCCGAGGCTCCCTCAAATCCCCATCAGAAGGGATCAAGCATATCTCACAAAACTCAGCTAGTGTCAACTCATGATGTTCAGCATATAAATCAAAACGCACCATGGGGATATCGAGCCTAGGCATGAAGTAAAAATTTTGCACAAAGGAATTTGTAAGGATGTGGTGCTGGTCACACTCATCTGCGAGGAAGTCGGTCAACCCAGCGTTCGCAACAAATTGTGCGAACTCTTGACGGAACCCGGCTTCGTTCATGAAGGTGTTGTGCGGCCACTCGCACGGTCGGACCTCCGTCCTGCGCGAAATGTTGAGGTCATGGTCATAGGCATCCCCAAGGACACCCTTGGAGCTCCGGCTCGAAGAACCTCTCCGAAGGAAGTTCATTTTCCTAAGAACAAATTTCTGAAAAAAAATTGGACCACAAAAAGATGTTAACAAAACTTCACAAGATTGATAGCAACTACTCATACAAGTGCCTAGAGGCTATATCAAGCATCCAAACCACTTAGAACTCAAAGAATTTAACATGCAAGCTCATTTCCAGTAGCACCAATAGCAGCAATTTATGCAAAATATAATCCACTAAAGCAAAAACTAATTGGAGCAATGGGAGAGTCACATACCAAGGAGCAATCCCTCAAAATAGTTTCGGAAACGAAGCTCCGAGCAAAGAGATCGAAAATCTCAGGTTTGGGAGTAAGAACACGAGAGAGAGCTACAAAGATTCTTTTTTCTGGAGGTAGGAGATGAAGTGGGCTGAAGAGATAAGTGAGTGTGTCCCTGAGGGACCCACAAGGCATCTTGGCATGCCCTGGGGGGTGGCCGCGCCCTATTGCCTTGTGGGCAACAGGTGCACCCCCCCTGGGTTGTTTTCAGTGCCAAAAATTCTTAAATATTCCAAAAAAAACCATGTTAAAATTTTATCACATTCCGAGCACTTCTATTTTAGGGTCATTTTTTTATTGCATGGATAATTCAGAAAACAGGATAATCATGGCATTTTGCTTTATTATCATTGAACACCCTTTTCATAAGAAGATAAGATTTTATTATCATTGAACTCACATAGGTAGGGAAGGTGTTTTTTAGGGTTCTTAGAGCAACAAGTAAAATCATAAATTTCACATATATTCCAAGCATAGCATAGCAAACTATTTATTTGATGCCATAGGAGTCTCCCCTTTTGGGACAAACGGTGACGCACAAAATGAGCATGCTCATCTAATGATTTTCCCTCAACTAAACTAGTTGGGGTTTCAGCACGAGCACAAATGGATCGAAGATGATCCAAGTAGAAAACCTTAAGTGGATCCATAGCTATCTTATTTTTCTTAAAACTTTTCTGTTTTTGAGTGTTGACATGATAGTGATTTCACGCAAAGTAAGTAGACAAGCAAACGAGAAAAAGGCAAACGCGAAAATATTTTTGTATTTTTGTAAAAACTTTTTAGAAGTGGGGGAGATGAAAACGAGAGGCAAAGGCAAATAAAATAAATGCAAGGAGATGAAAGTTTATGCGTAGGTACTTGATAGATGTTGATGATGTCTCCCCGGCAACGGCGCCAGAAATTCTTCCTGCTACTTGTGAGCTGCGTTGGGATTTCCCCGAAGAGGAGAGGATGATGCAGTATAGTAGAGATAAGTATTTCCCTCAGTTATGAAACCAAGGTTATCAATCCAGTAGGAGAATCACGCAACAACTCGTTAGCAGCACCTGCACACAAAACAACAAATCCTCGCACCCAACACGAACAAGGGGTTGTCAATCCCTTGGCGGTTAATTGCAAGATTAAATTGTATGGTGATAGATAGATATATCGAAAAAAATACAAAATAAAATAAATAAAGTAAAATTGCAGCAAGGTATTTTTAGGATTTTCAATATATGATAAAGGTAGACCCAGGGGCCATAGTTTTCACTAGAGGCTTCTCTCTTGAAAGTAGCATACGGTGGGTGAACAAATTACTGTTGGGCAATTGATAGAAGAGCAAATAATCATGACGATATCCAAGGCAATGATCATGTATATAGGCATCACGTCAGAGACAAGTAGACCGAAACGATTCTGCATCTACTACTATTACTCCACACATCGACCGCTATCCAGCATGCATCTAGAGTATTAAGTTCATAAAGAACGGAGTAACGCCTTAAGCAAGATGACATGATGTAGACAAAATAAACTCATGCATGAATAAACCCCATATTTTTACCCTTAATAGCAACGATACATACGTGTCATGTCCTTTTCTGTCACTGGGATTGAGCACCGCAAGATCGAACCCATTACAAAGCACCTCTCCCATTGCAAGATAAATCAATCTAGTTGGCCAAACCAAATCAATAGATCGGAGAGAAATACGAAGCTATAACAATCATGCATAAAAGAGTTCAGAGAAAACTCAAATAATATTCATGGATAATCTGATCATAAACTCACAATTCATCGGATCCCAACAAACACACCGCAAAAAGTGATTACATCGGATAGAACTCCAAGAACATCGAGGAGAACATTGTATTGAAGATCAAAAAGAGAGAAGAAGCCATCTAGCTACTAACTATGGACCCGAAGGTCTGTGGTAAACTACTCACGCATCATCGGAAGGGCAACAAGGTTGATGGAGAGCCCCTCCGTGATCGAATCCCCCTCCGGCAGAGTGCCGGCAAAGGCCTCCAGATGGGATCTCTCGAGAACAGGAACTAGCGGCGGCGGAAAAAGTATTTCGTGGACTCCCCTGTTGGTTTCCTGATTTTAGAGAATTTATAGAGGTGGAATTAGGTCAAACAGAGCAGAGGTGGTCCCACGAGGCACCAGGGCACGCCACCCCCCTGGGGCGCGCCCTGGTGGCTCGTGGCCACCTCCTCTGTCTTCTGACCCTCTCCCGAAGCTTCTAGTATCTCTTATGTCCAGAAAAAAATCTCCAAAAAGTTTCATGGCATTTGGACTTTGTTTGGTACTGATATTCTGAAAAACCAAAAACAGGCAAAAAACAGCAACTGGCATTGGGCACTAAGTTAATAGGTTAGTCCCAAAAAATGATATATAATTGCTTGTAAATGTATATAAAACATCCAAGATTGATACTATAATAGCATGGAACAATCAAAAATTATAGATACATTGGAGACGTATCAGTTATCAAGATCAATAGCAGGTTCTATTTCTACATCATTATCTGGTTGAGCCTCAACATGAACATCATCATTATCATTATCAATAGGTGGATGTTCATTACCAGATTGTGTCTCCGCATCAGAAATAGAAACATCATTTTGGTTCTCAGGAGGTTTTTCTATCTCAGGTTCACTAGAAGCATGCAAAGTCCTATCATTTTTCTTTTTCTTTTTCTTTTTCTTCTTAGATGGAATAGGTACATCAATATTCATTCATTGAGAATCTTGCTCAATTCTTTTAGGATGACCTTCAGGATATTGAAGATCCTGAGTCATTCTACCTCCTCTAGTAACAACTCTAACAGCATGATCCTTCATTTTATTATTCATCTCATCAAGCAAATCATTTTGTGACTTAGCAATTTGTTCTAACTGAGTCTGGACCATAGAAGCATGTTTACTTAAGCATTTAACATCATTAGTAGTTCTAAACATCAAATCACTCAAGCGTTCAATCATGATGGCATTTCGTTTTAATTGATTGCTAACATACATATTGAAATTCTCTTGCTTAACAATGTAGTTATCAACATTGACTAGCAGATTTATTATAGGGAATATCACTTTCATCAAATCTACGAAGATAATTTACCTCTACTACCTGTGTCAGGATATCAAGCCCGTGTATTTCTTCAATAGGTGGTAGATTCTTAACATCTTCAGTTTTAATACCTTTTTCCTTCATAGATTTCTTAGCTTCTTGCATATCTTCAGGACTGAGGAATAGAATACCTCTTTTCTTCGGAGTTGGCTTAGGTGGAGGTTCAGGAAGTGTCCAATCATCGGCATTTCTCAATATATTATTCAATAGTTCTTCAGCCTATCCAACAGTTCATTCCCTGAAAACAGAACCAGCACAACTATCTAGGTAGTCCCTAGAAGCATTAGTTAGGTCATTATAAAAGATATCAAGTATTTCATTTTCTTAAGACGATGATCAGGCAAAGCTTTAAGTAATTGGAGAAGCCTCCCCCAAGCTTGAGGGAGATTCTCTTCTTCAATTTGCACAAAGTTAAATATTTCCTGTAAGGCAGCTTGTTTCTTATGAGCAGGAAAATATTTTTCAGAGAAGTAATATATCATATCCTGGGGACTGCGCACACAATCAGGGGCAAGAGTATTAAACCATATCTTAGCATCACCTTTTAATGAGAAAGGAAACAACTTAAGAAAGTAGTAGTAGCGAATTTTTTCCTCATGAGCAAATAGGGTGGCAATATCATTCAACTTAGTAAGGTGTGCCACAACAGTTTCAGTTTCATAACCATGAAAAGGATCAGATTCAACCAAAGTAATTAACTCAGGATCGACAGAGAATTCATAGTCCTTATCAGTAACAAATATAGGAGAGGTAGCAAACTTAGGATCATATTTCATTCTCTCCATCATAGACTTTCCTTTCATCTTAGCCAGCAATTTTCTAACATCATCTCTATCATTACAAGCAAGAATTGCTCAAGCTGTCTCTCCATCAAAAACATAACCATCAGGTATCTTAGGCATTTCAAATCTAGTGGGAGAACTAGGCATAATAGATGAATCATTGTCAGGCGTACGACCATCTACGGGGCCATCTAGCCCCTTTTTGCAGTTCGGCTAGGGAGATCGACGAGCACAAAGAGCAGAATCAACAGAAGGGCTCAAGGGATTTACCCAGGTTCGGGCCACCGTGAGGTGTAAACCCCTAATCCTGCTTTGTATATTGGATGTGTATGAGCACAAGTACAAGGATCGCTTTTCCCGGCAAGGTGCAGAGAGAGCAGCTACGCATGCGAGTTGTGCAAAAGGTCAATCGAACGATCCCTGTAACGGTTGCCCTGGCCCTCCTTTTATAGCTCAAGGGGTCACCACAGTGGCAAAACAGTCATTACAAGTTGATTAGATAGCAAACAGTGCTATCATACATAACTCTGCCAGTTTAGGACAAAAGAAATAAATGCTCCGTTAGGTGTCATGTAGAGGAGTAGCCCCGGCAAGGTTTTTGCACCGCTCGCCCAGCTACCTCCTATTAGCTTGACACGCCTTCTGGACGGGTGTCATTAAAGGCAAATCTCCTTCCAGCATGCTGACACGTGCCCGACAAATCTCACCTAACTGCCTATGGGCTCGACACCTCATCGATTAGCGACTGGCTGCTCGATGAGGTGGAGCGCTAATAGCTAGCGAGAGCTTGCTGGCACGGAGCTTGCCGGGCCTTCACCTTGCCGGCTCAGCGTTACCGGCAAAGGTTACCTTTGGCGTAGATCTTGATGCTTCGTCTTGATCTTCTCTTCAGTGGCTTCTGCAACTGGGTCTTGAATCTTGATGTTTGGCAATTTCCGGCAAGCCTTGGCCGGCAGGGAAGCTGCCATTGTCTGTGCATAAGTCAGGGTATAAAATACCCATGTTTTATACACCGACACGAGCCCCCGGACCTGGGCCATACGCGCGTCCAAAGCATCGTTGGGCTAGGCCCAAACAAAGCACAGACACGCGGCGGGAAAACTACCACTGTAATTTTAGTCATGATGGTTTCTGTGATGCACGTCCAATCCACGCATTAAATGCGGGACGTGGGAACGCGGACTGTTGTGGTTATTTCGCGGTAGTGCACCTGTAAAAGTGCTGCTGGGGTAAACAGTGAAGAGCCAACCTGTGACACCCTGGTTTTTGGCAACTTTTTCTTTTCAAAAGTCTTCTGGTTTTATTTGCAAATTGGATGGCTATTGAACCTCTTCAGTTGACTTTGGACTTGGGAAACTTTTGAATTTCTATCTAAGTGATTCAAAGCCCTCAACATCTTGCCAAAATCTTGCCACACACCTACTGGATCAAATTTCAATTCTCATTCTTTTCATAATAATTCATTTTCTTCTCTGGGAAAATCTGTCTTCACTATGGGTTGTGAAGCAACCTATAGTTATGATGATCAGAAAAATACCAAATTAATACCACACCTTCTTGTTATCATCTACTCCCACAATCTTCAAAAACATTTCATGGTCCAGTATAAACTTTTGTCTAGAATATTCCATTTATCTTCTAGACAGCACTGGCCCTTTGTGAAGCAACCCATTTTTCCTCAACTCAGAAAACTCCCAAATAATTCTCTGAGATACTAGGGGACATATCTTGCCACAATATTCAAAAATATTTCCTTGTCCAGTATAAATTTTCAGCAGAAATATTCTGCCAAGTTCTGCACATTTCCAACCTCTGTGAAGGAAGTACCAGCTAGAGGTATCCATTTGAGCTGAAATTTATATGACATCTTGGCATTACCAAATAACCCTCACATACCAAATTTCAGCTCCAGAAGATCACCCATGTGAGTGCAACATCCTCACTAAGTTTCTGGTTCAGTACAACAGTTGTACATGAACCATGTCCAAACTTTGATGAAAGTTTCTCAAATTTGGCCAGCTTGTAGTCCTTCCAACCTAGACCACTCCAGACATCTCCACTGGCTTCATCTCCAGGTCATCTTCTCTCCAGATCTCTCCCAAAGTTACTGGCATAAACTGTTGTTGAAGCTACACTTCAAACCAGAGTGCATCTAGTCGAGCCAGTGGCACACGGAGACTAAGTGATCGATGGTCGACGCAGTGGACAAGGTGCGCCAGGCGTGCGTGGCCTCCAGGTGCCAATACCCGTGGTGAGCACGGCACTGACATGCCTGTGCACGCGCTCTGCGCACCGCTCGGGTCTGATGTGATCACTCAGGCCACCCCTTGTTGCCGTACGTTGTCCGGTAGTGCCGACGTCGTCGCTGCCACCCACATACCCTGCTCCCGAGCCTTCCCCTCGCCGGAATCGCTCCCGGCGGCCGCCACTGCACGCGGCCACTGTGGCACCCGTGCGGGTACTGTGGCCTCGTTGGCCGTCGTCTTCCCCGCGTGCCGCCACTGCGCGCAATAACTTCCCCTGCCCTCCTCCATCACTTCACCCACGCCGCACCAGCCAACTCGCCGTCCTTCCGGCGCCAGCTCAACCGCGGCGGCTTGCGGCTCGGCCATCCTCCGCCCGCCTATAAATAGCGGCGCCCGAGCTCTCCCAGCACCTCATCCACACTCTCTACACCTCCTATCGACCACCAAGGCACCGAGCCAAGGCCGAGAGGCCCTCCGGCCTCGCTGTTCGCCGGAGTATCGCCGCCGATCCCCACTCAGCCACCGCCCACTCCACTCCACCCCAACCTTGCCTGACTCCATATTCGAGCTCACCGCACCGCCACGACTCTCCCCGACCTCTTGCCCGGCCAAAACCCTGCCGGAATCACCATCTCCGGCGACACCCGAGAGCAGCCGCCGCCGGAGAGGAAGGAGACGACGTCGTCCGGTCACCTCTGGTCACGCTACTCGTACGTACGTCTTCGTCTCCATGAGCACGTTCCATCCCTGCCCTCTCCCGACCTCGCCATCGTCAGCATCGCCGGCGACCATCGTCGTAGAGCCGCATCGCTCTGTTCTCTCTCTTTCCCCCCTTTTAAATCTGACAGAGGGGCCCACCCGTCAGCGGCTCGCCCCCGCACGCCGAAACGGTAAGTGGAGGCGCCCCTCCACTTTACGCCATCGACGTGGCCCTCTGTGGGTTTTTCTATTTTCTGTTTTTAAATAAGATTTGACCAAAAACTTTGACCATCCATAACTTTTTATCCACAAGTCCAAATCAATTGATTCTTTTTGCATTATCTTTGTCTTGAGCCCCTCTATTTTCTGGTAAATTTTGGTATTTTTTTTCATTTGTACAGAATTTCCGGTGAACAGAAATGTGTTATGTGACATTTTCTTTTGCTATTTTAAAATATTTTCAGAAGGAAATCCTTTTGGTTTTGAAGACCAGGAATTTGTGGACAACCCAACTGAGCAAGGCAAGCCACATCATCCATTACATGAAGCATGTCAATAGTATTGGTTTATTAATTGAATTATTTGCATTATTTTAATATGTGATAATTCATAGTAAATTATATTGTTGCATAACTACTGCCATACTAGTTTATTCATGATAAACTACCTTGCTGGTCATGTAAGTATTAAAACTAAGTTGAATGGTTGATCAAGTGCCACCGACCCGGACTTACCCGTGCAGCCACATCTGCTAGAATGGGACGGCCTTGACTTGGTCTGACCGCGTGCTCTTTTATCGGTACCACCAAAGAGGGATGGTTATGCGTGCGTGCTACCCTGATCAGGTAGGCGATGATAACCCTGTGAGCCAGTTGAGTTATTTGCCGGCGTCCCTGTTTGGGACAGTTTAGTTGGCCACGACGGTGGCAGGTGTCACGGAGTGACACAGGGGCCACCCAGGGCATGACTCCAGGGGAGGATGATTGTCGGTGGTACGGTGGAGGAGTCACGGGTTAGGCAAGTTTCGTTGGAGCAGCCCCGGTTCACCCAGAAGGGAAGTGTACCGAGGTACGGGGCCAGAAGCTCCATGGTGTGGGAAAAGTGCGCAACCTCTACAAAGTGTAAGAATCTATTCGAATAGCCGCGTCCACGGTATTGGACACAGTCCGCACTAGGTCACACTGAGTGGTCAACCATAATAATAATAATAATGGAAGAACTTGTCTTATGTTCGGAACTGCTCAATTGATCACGAGTATTTCGAGGGTTGTGGGACAACCTGGAAGAGAGTAAGTTGATATTCGGTAGCAGTAAGTAAGCAACTTAAGCACTTAACATGATCATTGCCATGCTGTTGTTTGCTGCATTGTTTTGGTTGTTGTGAGCTTGCGAGTACATTCCAAGTATTCACCTGGCGTATCATGCCAGATGCAGGAGAAGCCGAGAACGGAGGTCCCGATGGTTTGTGCTATGCTAACTAGGCCGTGTCCTAGCAGTGTCCCTTTGGGGATGGAGTTCCCACGCGATGTTCCGCTACGCCGTAGAATCACCCAGTAGTACCGAGGCCTTGCTATGCTCCATAAATAATGTAGATATTGTCATAGCACGTGTTGTGCTTCTGGCCTCATTATCAATGTAATCCCGAGCTTGTACTCGAAGTATATCAATAAAGATCAGTTCTGTTCTGTTCCAAGTTGTTGTGTGTTTCCAGAAGACATGATCTCTGGGTTGGAAACACTGGTAAACCGGTTCTCTGAGCCGGGGTGCCACAACGCTTGGTATCAGAGCCACGCTGACTGTAGGACACCCTAGTTAACCCCACGCTAGGATCGTGATTAGCTAGAGTCTTGGGATGTGCTTTGCTTGTTGCATCTGATTGCTGCATGGCATGCATATAGCTTATTGTTGTGCTAACCGTTGGCCTTGTGAGTGTAGATGGCACCAGTTCCGTACCACTACCACCATGAGCCGGCACCGTTCACTTTTCCAGTACTGCTCCATAGTGTCTGCCTTCGGCTGTATCCCAATGGCGAAGACCCAGTGTACCAGGTGTTCCGAGAGAAGCTTGCTGGTTCAGTATATGAGTATCACGCAGAGGCCTTTCTTACTGTGAGTTCAGATATTGGCAGCTACTCCCGCTCTTCCAAGGGCGGAACTGCTTCTACTCCGGAGCTGGCGATCCAGTTTGCTGCGATGGAGGCTCTCACCGACTTGCGCTTCCACGAGGTCGAGATGCAGACACATCCAGGTTTCTTTCATTACCCCACCCTGTCGCCTACGATAGGGCGAGTCCTTTTCGCACCTGTTTACCTGGAGAGTGATCATGCTACTGGTGTTTTATCCCGTTATCTGAACGCCAGTTATCGTATGATCACTTCACTAGCAGAGGAGCTGACTCATGCCCGCGAGGCACTTGTAGCTGTTGCGGCAGCACAGTCTCCTCTTCCTCCTGCGTTTTCACCTGTGTATACTCCACCCGTTCCACCTTATGAGACTCCTTCTAGCTCGTTCGGACCGCCAGGCTTTTCGTCTGGTAGCCGATGTGAGACCCCGGCAGAATGGGCCTCACTCCTAGCTACTCCAGCTGCTCCGATGCTGCGGCGTCATGCTTCTTCTCCTTCAGAGGGAGAACCTTCCCGTCAGCGTCGCCGTGTTTCCTTTGATCCAGAGGCCGAGATTCACATCATCAGCTCTGATTCTGAGACAGGATCAGACAACGAGGAGTCTTCAGTCTGCCAGTGTCCGTGCCACCCGCGCTACTAGAGTGGAGGCTTGAGTTTTAGTGCATGCATCATAGCATCTCTGCATGTGTCAACTGCCGTATGAGCAGTTCTAGCCATGATAACCCCCTACTAGCTTGTCATGTATGATGTTGGGTTGCCTTGTATAATTATGTTGTTTGCTTTATCCTCCTTTTTATTTGGTTTCTTCTCCTGGTGTCATATTGTTGTTGTGTTTCCCTTATGGATGTTGTTCATCAATTCGGCATTTTGCAATGGGAACAAATATAGGATGAAGAGGTGTAGTAATCAAGGTGGCGATGGAACTCCCGTTCGTCGATCCGCCAGACAAGCAGGACAGTCACCAGAAGATTTGCCACCCCCACCACCACAATCACCGACCACTGATCAGATTATGAGAATGTTTGAAGAGAAAAGAAATCAAGATCTCATGGAATTTCTAAAAAGTATGCAGACTATGGTGGGTCAGAACAACAACAATAGGACACACTCTAAATTGTCTGATTTTCAGCGTACCAAGCCACCCAGTTTTGGTCAAGTTGTGGATCCTATGGAAGCTGAAGACTGGCTAAGGACTATGGAAAAGAAGCTGGACATAGCCCGCTGTGATGAGTCGGACAAGGTTCCTTTTGTCACTCACTACCTGGAAGGACCGGCAGCTATATGGTGGGACAATACAAAAATAATGTGGCCTCCTGGGGAAGATATTTCCTGGGAGAAATTCAAGGAGGTATTCCGCAAGTATCATATTCCTATCGGCATAATGAAGGTGAAGCAGGGGGAATTTCTCGCTCTTACTCAAGGGAATATGACAGTGGGTAAGTATCTGAACAAGTTTAATAATTTGGCACGGTACTCCACCCATGACGTGTCCACAGAAGAAAGAAAGATAGACCGGTTTCTAGGAGGGCTCAATCATACCCTCCGTTGTCAGCTTTGCATGCTGGATTTTCCTGACTTCCAGACTTTGGTAAACAAGGCTTTCATAGCCGAACGAGAACATAAGTCAGGATATGACGATCGCAAGTGGAAGTTTGAGCCCAAGAAGGACAACCATGAGCAGTTTGTGCAGAAGCCACGTATCTGGCAACCAGGTCCGTCTGAGTACAAGCCTGCCTGGAGCAATGGCAACAACAAAAATAAGCCCGTCAGCCAGGACAAGACCTTTGGCAAACAGCCAGTGCTGGAGGACTGCCACCGCAACAACACTTGCTTTAATTGTGGCCAGGGCGGGCATTACTCCAGGCAGTGCCCCGCAAGAAATGGGAAGCCACCGTCTGACTACAAGCCACAAGTCAACAATGTTGGACGCCGCCCCAATCCGAACTTCTATCGCGGCCAAGTCCATCATATCTCCGCTGAGGAAGCCCACGAAGCACCAGACATGGTCCTTGGTATGTTTTCTGTTAACGACATACCTGCAATAATTTTATTTGATTCTGGGGCTTCTCATTCGTTTATTTCGCGGAGTTTTGCCACCATACACAAACTTTCTCCTTCTCTTTTGGACAAAATCATGGTGGTACAATCCCCTGGCTCCATGCTCAGAACAAATGTTATATACAAGGATCTGGAAATCTTGATACATGGAGTTAAGTTTCCAGCTACCCTTGTTGCCATTGAATCCCCTAGACTGGATATAATACTGGGGATGGATTGGTTGACACCACATCAGGTGTGTATCAACTGTGCCACCAGGACGGTGACATTGATTAACCCGGCAGGTCAAACAGTGCAACTCACTGCTAGCAGAATGATGTCAAAGATGGGAATGACATTCAAAGCCTCTGCTACAAATATAAATTTGATTCCCGTAGTCAGTGAATTTCCGGACGTATTTCCGGAAGAACTACCGGGGATGCCACCTGATCGGGAACTAGAGTTTGCTATTGATGTTGTTCCCGGAACTGCTTCAATTTATAAGAAGTACTACCGCATGCCTTCCTCAGAGCTGGTAGAATTAAAGAAACAGATGGATGAATTATTACAAAAAGGGTACATTCGTCAAAGCACCTCGCCATGGGGATCACCTGTGTTGTTTGTTAAGAAGAAGGATGGCAGCCTACGAATGTGCGTGGACTACCGCCAATTGAATGAGGTCACCATTAAAAATAAATATCTGCTTCCCCGCATTGATGATCTGTTCGACCAGTTAAACGGGGCACGGGTATTTTCCAAGATTGATCTTCGAACGGGGCATCATCAGTTAAAAATCAGGAAAGAGGATATCCCCAAGACAGCCTTCACTACCCGATATGGTCTGTATGAGTTTACAGTCATGTCATTCGGGCTGACAAATGCTCCAGCCTATTTCATGAGCATGATGACCAAGGTCTGCATGGACTTCTTGGACAAATTTGTGGTAGTATTCATTGATGATATTCTTATTTATTCCAAAGATGAAGAAGAGCACACACAACACCTTCGTACTGTCCTGGAAAGACTAAGGACCCATCGCTTGTATGACAAGTTCAGTAAGTGTGAATTTTGGCTAAGAGAGGTGGGATTTCTGGGACATGTTCTGTCAGAACAGGGTGTGGCCGTCGACCCCAGCAAAGTGATTGTTTTATTAAACTGGAAGACACCAGCCACAGTAACTGAAGTCCGCAGTTTTCTGGGATTGGCAAGCTACTACCGTCGTTTCATTGAAGGCTTCTCAAAAATAGCCAAGCCATTGACAGAACTGTAGAAAAAGAACCACAAATCTGCCTAGACGGAAGAATGTGATAGCAGTTTCATGGAGTTAAAGACGAGGCTAACTATGGCCCCTGTCTTAGTTCTTCCAGACATCCACAAGAGCTTTGATATATATTGCGATGCTTCCAGGCGTGGAATTGGCTGCGTGCTAATGCAAGAAGGAAGGGTTGTAGCATATGCATCCAGACAGCTATGGCCCCATGAAGAGAATTATCCCACTCATGACTTGGAATTGGCAGCCGTGGTTCATGCATTAAAGATTTGGAGGCATTATCTCATTGGGCAGCGATGTGAAATGTACACAAACCATAAGAGTCTCAAGTATATTTTCACCCAGCCTGACCTTAATCTCCGACAAAGAAGATGGCTTGAACTGGTCAAGGATTATGACATTGGAATTAATTATCATCTGGGTAAAGCCAATGTGGTCGCTGATGCTCTCAGCAGAAAACAGGGCATCATGAACGCAATAACTGAGGGTATCCATCCAAGGCTACAAGAAGAGTTTGCCAAGCTGAATATGGTATTATGCGGCCCAATTAGCCCAGATACATTGGAAATTATTCCAACACTTATGGAAGAAATTAAGGCAGCTCAGAAATCAGATACAAGTATACAGGAGATTAAGGAGAACATTCAGCAAGGGAAGGCCAAGTCCTTCCGAGTTGATGACGAGGGCACCTTATGGTTTGAGGACCGAATATGTGTGCCTGATCAAGAAAACTTGAGACAGCAAATACTTAGAGAGGCACATGAATCCGCATACTCTATTCATCCGGGAGGAACAAAAATGTACCAGGACTTAAGGGAAACCTTTTGGTGGCCAGGAATGCGAAGGGACATTGCATACTATGTCGCCTGTTGTGATGTCTGCAACAGAGTCAAGGCTGAACACCAGAAACCCGCTGGATTACTGCAACCTTTACAGGTTCCCCAGTGGAAATGGGATGACATCTGCATGGACTTCATTGTTGGACTACCCAAGTCAACAAGAGGCCATGATGCTATCTGGGTCATCGTGGATATACTTACGAAAGTGGCTCACTTTATTCCAGTAAAGACTACCTTCAGAGCCGATCAGCTTGCACAGCTTTATATGTCCCGGATAGTCAGCCTTCATGGAGTGCCCAAGTCTATCACATCAGATAGAGGATCCTTGTTCACCTCAGCATTCTGGCTACGGTTGCACAAAGCCCTGGGAACCATGCTAAAGCATAGCACGGCATATCACCCATAGACGGATGGACAGACCGAACGTGTGAACCAGATATTGGTAGATATGCTTCCGTCTTGTGCTCCCACCTATGGACCCAAATGGGAGGATAGTCTACCTTACGCGAAATTCTCTTACAATAACAGTTATCAGTCGAGTCTCAAGATGTCACCATTCGAGGCATTGTATGGACGGAAATGCCGCACTCCTTTAAATTGGTCCCAGACAGGAGACAGCCGTATCTTCGGTACGGATTTGATGCTCGAGGCTGAGAAGCAAGTCAAGGATATTCAGGAACATCTTCGGGCAGCCAAGTCCCGTCAAAAGAGTTACTATGACCCTAAGCATCGAGAAGTAACTTTTGAGCCTGGAGAGTATGCTTATCTCCGAGTCACCCCCATGAAAGGAATAAAAAGGTTTCACACCCGAGGAAAGATTGCACCGAGATATATTGGTCCCTTTCCAGTAATTGCTAGAAGAGGCAGAGTGGCATATCAGTTAGAGTTACCACCGGAGTTGTCTGACGTTCACGACGTCTTTCACATATCACAGTTGAGAAAGTGCACTGCACCTCCGATCAAGCACGCAGATATGAGTGAGCTAGAGCTGACTAAGGATTTGACCTACGAGGAAAAGCCTGTCAGAATTTTGGATGAGATGGAAAGAACTACCAGGAGTAAGATAATTAAATTTTACAAAGTATTGTGGGATCATCATACTGAGGAAGAAGCTACCTGGGAAAGAGAGGATTTTCTGAGATCAGCATACCCGCATTTGTTACCTGAGCAACCGAATCTCGAGCACGAGATTCATCCTAAGGGGGGTAGGTTTGTGACACCCTGGTTTTTGGCAACTTTTTCGTTTCAAAAGTCTTCTGGTTTTATTTGCAAATTGGATGGCTTTTGAACCTCTTCAGTTGACTTTGGACTTGGGAAACTTTTGAATTTCTATCTAAGTGATTCAAAGCCCTCAGCATCTTACCAAAATCTTGCCACACACCTACTGGATCAAATTTTCAATTCTCATTCTTTTAATAATAATTCATTTTCTTCTCTGGGAAAATCTGTCTTCACTATGGGTTGTGAAGCAACCTATAGATATGATGATCAGAAAAATCCCAAATTAATACCACACCTTCTTGTTATCATCTACTCCCATAATCTTTAAAAACATTTCATGGTCCAGTATAAAATTTTGTCCAGAATATTCCATTTATCTTCTGGATAGCACTGGCCCTTTGTGAAGCAACCCATTTTTCCTCAACTCAAAAAACTCCCAAATAATTCCCTGAGATACTAGGGGACATATCTTGCCACAATATCCAAAAACATTTCCTTGTCCAGTATAAATTTTCAGCAGAAATATTCTGCCAAGTTTCTGCACATTTCCAACCTCTGTGAAGGAAGTACCAGCTAGAGGTATCCATTTGAGCTGAAATTTTTATGGCATCTTGGCATTACCAAATAACCCTCACACACCAAATTTCAGCTCCAGAAGATCACCCATGTGAGTGCAACATCCTCACTAAGTTTCTGGTTCAGTACAGCAGTTGTACATGAACCATGTCCAAACTTTGATGAAAGTTTCTCAAATTTGGCCAGCTTGTAGCCCTTCCAACCTAGACCACTCCAGACATCTCCACTGGCTTCATCTCTAGCTCATCTTCTCTCCAGATCTCTCCCAAAGTTACTGGCAGAAACTGTTGTTGAAGCTACACTTCAAACCAGATTGCATCTAGTCGAGCCAGTGGCACAAGGAGACTAAGTGATCGATGGTCGACGCAGTGGACAAGGTGCGCCAGGCGTGCGTGGCCTCCAGGTGCCAGTACCCGTGGTGAGCACGGCACTGGCACGCCTATGCACGTGCTCTGCGCACCTACCGCGTCTGATGTGATCACTCAGGCCACCCCGCGTTGCCGTACGTTGTCCGGTGGTGCCGACGTCGTCGCTGCCACCCACGTACCTCGCTCCCGAGCCTTTCCCTCGTCGGAATCGCTCCCGGCGGCCGCCACCGCATGCGGCCACTGTGGCGCCCGTGCGGGTACTATGGCCTCGCTGGCCGTCGTCTTCCCCGCGTGCCGCCACTGCGCGCAATAACTTCCCCTGCCCTCCTCCATCACTTCACCCGCGCCGCGCCAGCCAATGAGCCGTCCTTCCGGCGCCAGCTCAACCGCGGCGGCTTGCGGCTCGGCCATCCTCCGCCCGCCTATAAATAGCGGCGCCCGAGCTCTCCCAGCACCTCATCCCCACTCCCTCCACCTCCTATAGACCACCAGGGCACCGAACCAAGGCCGAGAGGCCCTCTGGCCTAGCTGTTTGCCGGAGTACCGCCGCCGATCCCCACTCAGCCACCGCCCACTCCACTCCACCCCAACCTTGCCCAAATCCATATTCGAGCTCACCGCACCGCCACGACTCTCCCCGACCTCTTGCCTGGCCGGAACCCTGCCGGAATCGCCGTCTCCAGTGACACCCGAGAGCAGCCGCCGCCGGAGAGGAAGGAGACAACGTCGTCCGGCCACCTCTCATCACGCTACTGGTACGTACGTCTTCGTCTCCGTGAGCTTGTTCCATCCCTGCCCTCTCCCGACATCGCCGTCATCTGCATCGCCGGCGACCATCGTCGTAGAGCCGCAGCGCTCTGTTCTCTCTCTTTCCCCCCTTTTAAATCTGACAGAGGGGCCCACCCATCAGCGGCTCGCCCCCGCGCGCCGAAGCGGTAAGTGGAGGTGCCCCTCCACTTTACGCCATCGACGTGGCCCTCTGTGGGTTTTTCTATTTTCTGTTTTTAAATAAGATTTGACCAGAAACTTTGACCATCAATAACTTTTTATCCACAAGTCCAAATCAATTGATTCTTTTTGCATTATCCTTGTCTTGAGCCCCTCTATTTTCTGGTAAATTTTGGTATTTTTTTCATTTGTACAGAATTTCTGGTGAACAAAAATGTGTTATGTGACATTTTCTTTTGCTATTTTAAAATATTTTCAGAAGGAAATCCTTTTGGTTTTGAAGACCAGGAGTTTGTGGACAACCCAACTGAGCAAGGCAAGCCACATCATCCATTACATGAAGCATGTCAATAGTATTGGTTTATTAATTGAATTATTTGCATTATTTTAATATGTGATAATTCATAGTAAATTATATTTTTGCATAACTACTGCCATACTAGTTTATTCATGATAAACTACCTTGCTGGTCATGTAAGTATTAAAACTAAGTTGAATGGTTGATCAAGTGCCACCGACCCGGACTTACCCGTGCAGCCACATCTGCCGGAATGGGACGGCCTTGACTTGGTCTGACCGCGTGCTCTTTTATCGATACCACCAAAGAGGGAGGGTTATGCGTGCATACTACCCTAATCAGGTAGGCGACGATAACCCTGTGAGCCAGTTGAGTTATTTGCCGGCGTCCCCGTTTGGGACAGTTTAGTTGGCCACGACGGTGGCAGGTGTCACGGGGTGACACAGGGGCCACCCAGGGCATGACTCCGGGGGAGGATGATTGTCGGTGGTACGGTGGAGGAGTCACGGGTTAGGCAAGTTTCGTTGGAGCAGCACCGGTTCACCTAGAAGGGAAGTGTACCGAGGTACAGGACCAGGAGCTCCATGGTGTGGGAAAAGTGTGCAACCTCTGCAGAGTGTAAGAATCTATTCGAATAGCCGCGTCCACGGTATTGGACACAGTCCACACTAGGTCACACTGAGTGGTCAACCGTAATAATAATAATGATGGAAGAACTTGTCTTATGTTCGAAAGTGCTCAATGGATCACGAGTATTTCGAGGGTTGTGGGACAACCCGGAAGATTGTAAGTTGATATTCGGTAACAGTAAGTAAGCAACTTAAGCACTTAACATGATCTTTGCCATGTTGTTGTTTGCTGCATTGTTTTGGTTGTTGTGAGCTTGCAAGTGCATTCCAAGTACTCACCTGGCGTATCATGCCAGATGCAGGAGAAGCCGAGAACGGAGGTCCCGATGGTTCGTGCTACGCTAACTAGGCCGTGTCCCAGCAGTGTCCCTTTGGGGATGGAGTTCCCACGCGATGTTCCGCTACGCCATAGAATCACCCAGTAGTACCGAGGCCTTGCTGTGTTCGATAAATAATGTAGATATTGTCATAGCACATGTTGTGCTTCTGGCCTCGTTATCAATGTAATCCCGAGCTTGTACTCAAAGTATATCAATAAAGATCAGTTTAGTTCTGTTCCAAGTTGTTGTGTGTTTCCAGAAGACATGATCTCTGGGTTGGAAACACTGGTAAACCGGTTCTCTGAGCTGGGTGCCACACAGC
The DNA here is from genome assembly GCA_039707655.1 of Elymus sibiricus. Taxonomy (NCBI): domain Eukaryota; kingdom Viridiplantae; phylum Streptophyta; class Magnoliopsida; order Poales; family Poaceae; genus Elymus; species Elymus sibiricus. Next base: position 375,411,408 of record CM077676.1, read on the forward strand.
CCCCTCGCGCCTTCCCCATAAAAAGGCAATCGCGAGGAGGCGTTGCTCATCCGCCCCTGCTTTTCCCTACTTCATCTTCTTTCTCTCGCCAGAACTGCTTCCGCCGCCGCCGCCACCGATTCGCATCTCAACTCGACTCCCTTTCTCCTCCTTGAGCCCTGATGGCACCCAAGAAGGCCGACGCAGAGGGGAAGAAGTCCGCCAAACCGCTCGACCCCTAGGCGGAGAAGAAGAAGAAGGAGTTGGAGGAACTGGAGAAGCGGCGGAGAGAGAATGCGATCTTTTCGCCGTCTTCCATGGATGCCAACACTCTGATCGAGAGGTACGCTTACATGTGGGGAAGAGACACAAAAGACCACAAAGCCCCAGTAGTTCTTCCTGAGGGCGACAAGATTCCATCAGATTCGTATCCGTTCTTCTGCGCTTACTTTTACTGCGGTCTGGTTCCTCCGCTCTCAAACTTTTTCAGCGCGATGATGTTCAGCTTCGGGTTCAGACTGCTGGATTTTACTCCAAATGCTATGACTTGCATGGCAGTCTTTGCCCATTTGTGCGAGAACTTTGTCGGAGTTGCCCCCAACGTCGATTTGTTCCGCCATTTCTTCGTTCCTGAATCGAAGACAAGTCGCTCTCCGGCAGCGTGACATGGATCCCCAGAGCAAAAACCAAGGGTCGGTATCTTGCCGGGCAACTCCATCTCAAATGGGATGAATGGAGGGCAGAGTGGTGCTAGATCCAGGAGAAGGATTTCCCCTAGTTTTGCTTGCCGCAGACAGTGAGGGTTCAACGCGGCAAGAATTGGAGTGATCTTGGTGCCACTGACAAGAAACTTCACCCGGCGCTGAACAAGATCGCTCGCCTCAAGGCCGCCAAGCTGACTGTAGAAATGGTTGGCGCTGATTTCCTCCGGCGACGCATTGCGCCGCTGCAGAAGAGAGAGAGATTTGCTTGGGATTACCAGAGTGCCGCTAATATCATGCGGTTGTATCCTAGGACCGGCAACAATCTGACGACTCTGGAGCATGCCACACTTTGCGAGTAGTTGTTCAGAAAGACTGGCACATTTCACTTGCCGAGCCAGATCGTCCCGCTGCACATCAATTCCGCCAAGGATTCCATCTTGGCGATGATGCCGGATTGCAATGCCCATGGAGTCAACGCAGATTGGCTGATGCCCAGCCTGGTGAATGAAATGGACTGGGCCTCCAATTTAACAGAAAAGCCCACCCGAAAAGAAAGAGATCTTGTCCAGGCCACCAAGGAGGAGGAATTGGCGTATATCACCAGCATAGCCGCAGAAGCCGCAAGAATTAGCGCAGCTAGCGGTTCTGGTGCCACGGCAACTGAGGATGACGATGAAGAACATCCCGACGAAGAAGTTGCCGAGGAACACCAAGAAGAGCCTGCTGGGGACCAAGTTGTTGGAGCTGAAATTGCCAGAACCGAGATTGTCGGGACCGAGGTTGCCGATGAACCCAAGGCGGAAGAGGGAGCAGGTCCTCGAGCCCCGAAAAGGAGACGCCGTCTTCGAAGGGCAGTCAGTCTGGAGCCAGTACGTGCTTCTTCACCAAAGGCAGCCCCTACGGTAAAGAAGACGACCACCAAGACTGGACACCAAGAAGAGGTGCGCCGGCAACCAAGTAGACGTCCGCAAACTCAGCCTCCATCCTCCCAGCAAGAGACTGCCGGAGGCATCGGATCTTCTCAGCCGGCAAGCTCATCTCCTCTGGCGCTTAAGAGGGCCAGAGAATCGCCTCCGCCAGCAAGATATGATCTCTCCGTTCTCGGCGAGTTTGAAGAAGAGGAGTAAGTGAAGTTATTTTATCTTCATCAAGTCTTGATTTCATTTGATTGTTGTTTTGACTTGATTTCTTCTGTCTTGACAGGGATCCAGAACCACTCGCGCACCGGATGAAGCGGTCCAAGTCTGCAACAGAACAAGATCCCGTGGCAAGTGCTGGGCAGGGGGTTGTAACGGCCGAAACCATTGTTATCAGCCCCCAGTCCAGCCCCCTGCGTGAGAACGTGGTGCAGATCCCACCCACTAGCGTCAGCACTGAAGTTCCTCCCTCTGGGCTTGATAAGGAGATGGGAGAGGTCCGCCAAGAGGAAGAACGCCAAGAAGCGGATCCTACTGTGGCTTCCTCGTCAACCATCATTCCGGAGAGTGCTTCTCCGGCAAGGGCCTCCACCGATGAGCCTGTCCGCACAGAAGCTACTCCGACAAGCGAAACCGCCGATGACCGTGCGCCAGCAACACAAGTTGCCGGGGAAGGAGATGCCCTTCCTCAACAAACATCAACGGGTAATCCTCTTGTCTTTACACATCTCTCATGGAATTTTTTGTTTTCTTGAACTTGACTCATAAATTGAATCTTATTCGGCCTTTGCTTCTGCTTCACTCTACAGCTCCAACCTCTCCCGAAGAAGGTGAAATCCGTGTGGAGGTAGCAAATATTGCAAAGGATGCCGCTGATGAAGCTGCCAAGATTGCCGCTGAAGAGAACCTTGTGCAAGTTGCCGAGGAGATCAGAGAAATCCCCAAAGATCCTGAGAAGTCTTCCGGCAATACGTCTGATCCCGCCAGGATGGATGTGGAGAAGGCGCCTGTCAACACAGACATGCCAAACCCCGATAACCAACCAGCGGCGTCAACCTTGTAGATCCCATCAAGCAGTTTGGCGCTGATCACTTCTCAGCATGAATTTGGAGCCCCCAGTTCATCTGGTACTGCGGGGCCAAACTTTGATGAGGAAATAGCTCGGATCCTGCTCCCTCTGACCCAGAGAACTAACGAGGCAACTGATGCTTCTAACAATGCTGAAGATCTTGCTTTCATGGAGATCATGGTCGTCGGATTCAAAGGCGTCCAAGAAAGGTACAGTCGGAGGTGGAACAGGGTCCAAGAAGAGCGCAAAGCTGTGTATCTGGTTGACTAGAAATTGAAGAAGAAAGCGGACGAGCTATGCACATGGTATAATGAGCAGGCCCACAATCTTGTAAGGCAAGAGGAAAAGCTTACTACCACCAAAGAGGAAGCGGCAATCCATGACGGCAAGTTGACAGAGCGCGATGCGCTGCTCAACGCCAAAGAGAAAGGTCTTGCCGCACGGGAAGAAGCCCTTGCCCCCACTCTCCACGGAAAAGATGAAGAAATTGAGAAACTCCTTGAGCAAAGGACGCAAGAGCTGGAAAAGAACAACAAGGATACTATCGAAACCCAAGCTCAAGATAGCGCCGCCAAGCTCAAGGAGGCTTCCGACAAGGTTGTCGCTGCTGCCGCCGCCAAGACAGAATTGAAATCCCAAATGGCCAAGTTAAAGGAAGATCTTGCCGGTAGCATCAAAGAAGCCGAGACTCTTAAGAACGAAGCGCTGAAGGCGGCCTGCACTCTAGGGGACCTGCAAATGCAGCTGTCTTCTAAGAATCAAGATCTTGATGCTGCCGCCAAGACAATTGAGGATCTGAAATCCCAACTGGCCACCTTGGTAACAGAATTGGAATCCGCCAAGGAAAGGAAGAGAGTCTTGATGGAGAAACTGGAGAAGGAAGAGGCCTTGAAGAAGGATGCTGAAAACAACTACACCCAACTGCACGATAACCTTTCCCTCTGGATCGACAGGCTTGTCAATGCTGCTGAGCGCATCAGTTCCCAGATTGCCGTTATGGATATGAAGAGCTGGGGCTTCACCATCAACGACAAGGAGGCCACCAGCGTCGGGCTGACCAAGTTCTTCGAGGGCCTTATTGATGCCTTGAAAACATATCACGAGGACAGGTCAGCCGCGTTCGCTGATGAGTCCCGGAAGTTTGTGTGTGAAGTTGTATATAAGGTGCTTCTCAAACTTGCTCATCGCAATCCCAACCTTGATCTTTCCGGGGTCTTCAGGAAGCTGTCGGAGAACACTGATGTTACTACCGCCGACAAGATCGCTGCTCCTCTTGCCGACAAGGTTCTCCAAGTTCCCAGGATCCAGGGTGATCGTCGGGATTAAGCTTGTCGTTATATCCATCGCTGTGCTGCCATGTAAAACATACATTCGATATTATGTCAGACCGGCACTGCTTTTGTGATGTGATATAACTTGTACTGCTGAATGAATGTATGGTGTCCCCTTTGTTTCTCTTTGTCTTTGTATGATTGTGTTCCCTACGCTGTTCGGAAACTTGCCGGTGCGCACACTTGCCACGAGCGCTTTGAGGAACGGATCCTTAGCAGCCTGCTGGAAGTGCCGCCTCCGGCAAGGTAACTTGTCGGTCACAGTGCGGCAACTTGCTAGTGCGCACAATTGCCGCGAGCGCTTTGAGGAACAGGTCCTTAGCAGCCTGCTGGAAGTGCCACCACCGGCAAGATAACTTGCCGGACACAGTGCGGCTACAGACCTTGCCGAGTGGACTCGAGGCAAAATCAGAGCACGAATGATCATGACAAGGTTCCTTCGCGTGCAGGTTTTTCATAAAAACACAAAATCGTTCAAGGGAAATTGCAAATGTAATAAGGAATTTATTTCAAAGTTTTCCAACTTAGCTTTTTCCTTGTACTGTCCTTCTTGTCATACGAAATGAACACTTGAACGTCTTTTAAATGGTAACCCCATCACTCCCCTCGGGAAACTTGCACGTGAGGGATCCTTCTGTCCTTTGAGAAAAAGGAAGAAGAGAAAATAGTGGTTTGGGAACCTTGACGGTTCATCAGACATTTCATACAAATCAAAGCGTAATCACAACATCACATGCATTTATACTTAAATGAATAAGTACAAAAAGTTGCGAAACACTTAGCTTTATTTTATGCACAGGATCTGCGCCTGGCTTTGTACAAAGGGTTACATGTCTCGCCATCAAAGCTTGTACAAAAGGGGTTGTCGGGAGGCCCGGCAACTGCGCCTTACGGGTAGAACTTGCGAAGATGCTCGATATTCCATGAGTTTTACACTGGGATGTCATCTTCGGTCTCCAGACGGACTGCGCCAGGTCTGGTGACTCGTGCTACCCGATAAGGGCCTTCCCACTTCGGCGTCAACTTGTTTGATTTCTTGGCGGACTGAACGCGCCGAAGAACAAGGTCGCCTTCCTCAAGGCTTCGGGCATGCACTTTGCGGCTATGATAGCGGCGCAAGGCTTGCTGGTAGCTTGCAGCTCGCACAGCCGCCCGAAGACGATCTTCCTCAAGGAGCATTGCGTCATCTTGCCGTAGTTGCTCTTGCTCTGCCTCATCATAGATAAGCACTCGAGGTGACCCGTATATGAGTTCCATGGGGAGCACCGCTTCTGCACCATAGACTAGGGAGAAGGGTGTTTGGCCGGTAGCTCGATTTAGTGTCATTCTGAGTGACCAAAGAACCGCCGGCAACTCATCAATCCATCATCTTCCACACTTGCGCAGCCTGTCAAAAGTTCTTGTCTTGAGGCCTCGCAGCACTTCAGCATTTGCCATTTCTGCTTGACCGTTGCTTCTCGGGTGGGCAACAGATGCAAAACAGATTTTGCTGCCAAGGTCTTGGGTGTACAGCATGAAGGTGCGGCTCATGAATTGTGTGCCGTTGTCGGTGATGATCCTGTTAGGGATGCCAAAACGGCAAACTAATCCTTTGAAAAACTTGACGGCTGACTGTGCTGTCACCTTCCTCACTGGCTCCACCTCAGGCCACTTTGTGAACTTGTCGATTGCAACCTACAAGAACTCAAAGCCCCCAGTAGCACGGGGGAAGGGGCCCAAAATATCAAGCCCCCAGATCGAGAAAGGCCAGGAGAGAGGGATTGTTTGAACAGCTTGAGCTAGCTGATGTATGTTCTTCGAATGGAACTGGCATGCTTCACACTTGGTTACTAGCTCAGTTGCATCCTGGAGGACAGTGGGCCAATAGAAGCCTTGCCGGAAAGCTTTGCCGGCAAGTGCTCTTGATCCTATGTGAGAGCCACATATGCCACCATGTATCTCCGCCAACAGTTTTAGTCCGTCTTCCCGGCAAATACACTTCAATTTCACACCGTTTGGTCTCTTTCTGTATAGCATGCTATCCACAAACTGATACATACTTGACTGATGGGCTACTTTCTCAGCTTCTTCTTGGTCATCGGGAAGTTCTCCTGTTTGAAGGAAATGAACTATCTGTTGTGCCCATGCCGGAGCCTGCGGCTCAACGACAAGTACTAAAGGTATCTCTTCGACTGTGGGAGCGCTTGCCTCAGCGGCAAGAACCTAGGGTTCTGTGTGAAGCCGCTGCTCACCAGCGGTCGTGTCGTTGTTCCCGGCAACTTTCTTGTCGGCGGCTTCTGGGAGCTCTACCGGAAAATACTTGTCGGTGTTCAACTTTCTTCTTTTACTGGCCTGCGTTAATGGAGTGACTGATGGTTGATTCAAATGGAGCACAAAAGTTCCCGGTTCCACAGGTAGCTTTTGAGCGGCACACTTTGACAGATGATCAGCAATGTTGTTTTCCGCACGAGGAATGTGCTCTGTTTGCAATCCGTCAAAGTGCTCTTCCAATTTCCTCACTTCCTGCACATACAATTCCATCAACGGGCTCTGGTAGTCTTTATTCACTTGCTTCACAACAAGCTGCGAGTCACCACGGATGATCAACTTTCTGATCCCAAGGTCCACTGCGATCCTAAGACCGGCAAGGAGTCCTTCGTACTCAGCAGTGTTGTTTGTTGCTTTCTCCCTGGGAAAGTGCATTTGGATTACATACTTGAGGTGCTCTCCGGTGGGTGCGACAAGTAGCACTCCGGCACCGGCGCCTTGCAGCGAGAAGGCATCGTCAAAGTACATGATCCATTCCTTAGTTGTTTCTTTGTCGGGGAGAACTGTTTCTTGGATTTCCTCATCTTGCATTGGCGTCCATTCTGCGATGAACTCCGCCAAAGCTCTGCTCTGAATAGTTGATGTGCTTTCAAACTTGAGTGCAAAGCTTGACAGTTCCAATGCCCACTCCACTATCCTGCCATGCCAGTTGCATCTGGATTCCTCAAAATACGCTGCAACGGAAAGCGAATGACGACGGTAATTTCATGTGCTTGGAAGTAGTGACACAGCTTTCTCGAGGCCATGAGAAGACCGAAAAGCAACTTCTGCACACCAGAATATCTTGCTCTAGCCCCCTGTAGAAGGGAACTAACAAAATACACTGGTCGCTGCACCACCTTCTTCCTCGGCACCACTCACTGATCAGCTTCATTTTCTTGCGTTGTTTCTGATTTGTCGGCACCAGACCTTGCCGGAGAAGATTCTGGTTTGTCGCTGGACGGGCTTGCCACTGCTGCTTCTCCGTCATCAGTTTCTCTCTGCGCCACTAATGCAGCATTGACCACTTGATTTGTTGCCGCTAGATATAGCAGTAATGGCTCTTGTGGTTGAGGCGCAACCAGTGTTGGCACGGAGGAGAGGTATCTTTTCAAATCCTGTAGCGCGGCCTCCGCTTCCGGAGACCATTTCATTGGTCCTGCCTTTTTCAAAATCTTGAAAAGCGGCAAGGCGCGCTCAGCAGATTTTGAAATGAACCTACTCAAGGCAGCAACAAAGCCGGCAAGACGCCGCACATCCTTGACGCTTTTTGGTGCCTGAATCTGCTCTATTGCTTTGATCTTGTCGGGATTTGCTTCGATTCCACGTTGAGATACAAAGAACCCGAGAAGTTTGCCGGATGGAACGCCAAACACACACTTCTCGGGGTTGTGCTTCAAATTGATCTTGCGCAAGTTTGCAAATGTTTCTTCTAACTCTTGAATGAGGATTGATTTGTCCTTGGTTTTGACCACTATATCATCCATATATGCTTCCACGTTTCTGTGCAGCTGGGGCTCAAACCCAATCTGGACTGCTCTTGCAAATGTTGAACCAGCACTCTTTAATTCGAAGGGCATACGCATGAAGCAGTATGTGCCACATGGAGTAATGAATGTGATTTTCTCCTCATCTTCCTTGGCCATGAATATCTGATGGTACCCAGAATATGCATCAAGGAAGGAGAGTAAATCACAACCGGCAGTAGAGTCTACAATTTGATCAATGTGTGGCAAAGGGAAAGGATCCTTTGGACATGCTTTTTTAATATGAGTGTAGTCGATACAAAGTCTCCACTTTCCATTTGCTTTTCGCACTAAAACTGGGTTTGCCAACCAAGTTGGATGTAGTACACCTCTAACCAAGCCTGCTGCTTCAAGTTTTTTTAACTTCTCCGACAATGAACTGTTGCCGCTCCAAAGCCTGCTTCCTGACCTTTTGCTTGACGGGCTGAGTGTGGGGATAGACAGCAAGGTACTGCTCAATTACCTCCCTGGGAACCCCGGGGATGTCAGATGGTTGCCAAGCAAACACATCAACATTCGCCCGCAGGAAGGCAACGAGCGCGCTTTCCTATTTGCTGTCGAGGGTGGCGCTGATGGTGAAGGTACCGTCAGTGCCATCCTCCCTTGCCGGCACCTTCTTCGTTGTCGGTGGAGTAGCCTTGGAATTCTTGCCGGTAGAGCATTACGGCAAGTTTTCAACAGGCGCGCAGCACTCCGAAGAGGTGCGCTTCCCGGAATTCTTGTCAGAGGTCTTGCCGGACTTCTTGCTTTTCTTTTCCTTAGCGGGAGCTGGCGCCTTGGCGGCCTCTACTGCAACCGCATCTCTGTATAGTTTGTTGACGCATATGACTGCATCTTTCTTATCTGAGTTGATGGAAATGACACCCATCGGCCCTGGCATCTTCAACGTGTTATAGGCATAGTGGGATGCTGCCATAAACTTAGCCAAAGCTGGGTGGCCAAGAATTCCATTATATGGCAAGGGAATCTTAACAACATCAAACACAATCTTCTCTGTTCTGTAGTTCAATTCCCCGCCAAACGTCACCGGCAATGTGATCTTCCCTTTGGGCTGGCTTCTTCCCGGGTTCACTCCTTGAAAAGTGCCTGTTTTCTCGAGTTCCTCGTCGGGAATCTGTAGCCTCTTGATTACTTCTGGAGAGAACAAATTCAGACCAGCCCCACCATCAACTAACATTTTTGTCACCTGGAGGTTGCGTATTGTTGGTGAAACCAACAACGGCAAGCACCCGACCGCAGTTGTGCGATCAGGGTGGTCCTTGGCATAAAAAATGATAGGCGTGTGTGACCATTTGAGTGGCTTTTGAGCACCTATTGCCGGTTCTACCGCATTAACCTCACGTGCCCACTGCTTGAGTTGGCGGTGAGAGGAGTGCAGAGATGCACCTCCGTCAATGCACATGGCTTCGGTTGCCTTCTGGAATTCTTGTTCACTTGACTCGTCGTCATCCTCTTCGTCACTTCCATCATCTTCCTCTTTCTTTTCACAGTTAGCAGGCTTCTCTTTTTGCTGCTTGGCCTTGCCGCGGCGGCCTCCTCGACCACCACGACCCTTTTTGCCGGATCCACCAGCACCATCCTGACCCTTCTCCTTGTCGCGTTTTTCATATTCAGCTTTCTGCTTTTCCACGAGGTGCTCGACTTGTCAGCACTCTTGGAGATCATGGCCTTTGGTGCGGTGAATCTTGCAGTATGGCCCATCGGATTTGCCGGCCTTCTCGTTTGCTGCCGCCTCCTGACAAGTGGCGCATACAGCAGCCTCCTTGCCAGAGTCTTCCATTTTGGCTTTCTTGGCGGTATTGGAGTTGCCGGACCCTTCGACAGCCATCACAGTTTTGCCTTTGCGCTTCCTGTTGCGCTTTCAGCCCTTCTTCTTCGGGGTGGCAGCATCGTCGTCCTCGGAGTCCACCTCAGCGCCAGCGTCCTCCCTGGGAATTCTCCTTCCTTCCTCAGCATGCGCGCATTTATCCGCCAACGTGTAGAGCTCGTTGACGGCTTTCGGCAGCTTGACGTTCATCTTCTCCCGCATCCTTCGATTGCGCACATTCATGTGGAAGGCGGCAATCACAGCTGTGGGGTGCACATCTGGGATATTTGTGACACCCTGTTTTTCGCTCCTTGTTTTTTTTTCCTTTGCGGGATTCGACTCCCGTTTTTTTCAATGTTATCGGATTTTCTCTCACTCTTGGGTATATGAAGATGGTTATTTAGCCTTGCCTTTCCTATCCAACCAGAGATTCTCTCCAGTCCAACCCTGTCACCCAAATAATTTGTGGAGCTTCTCCTACCCATATCTTCACCATTTCCATCAAGAACCCAAGTTCCATAGTTCAAATTTTGAGCACATCATCCAATTCTTGTTTCTGGACTTATTTTGAGGTTGTGAAGCAACTATATTTTATATTGCTTCAAAATTCTTGAAATTAATCCACGCGGAGAGCATGCCAAAGTGGTGCTCTGCGCTCTGCCAGCTCCGTTCGGTCACCTCCGGCCAGCTTTCGCTTGTCTGGCCATGTCCATCGTCTCCGCAGCACCCACGTCTCCTCTCTGGACCCTTCTCCCCCTTCGTTTTCTCCCTCGTTGCGCCATGGCGAGCCCCGCAAACCGTACTGCACACCCGTGACCGTCGTCGTCTTCTCCCTAGCTTCTCCCCCAAGCCTTCTCGAGTGCTCCCAAGGCCTCTCTACTCCCCAGGAAGTCACCCGACGCCGCAACCATCCAGCCACGTCTCCTCGCGGCTCCAGTGCGGTGATAAGAAGGCCACGGCGGCCGAGCTTATCCGGCGAGCTCGCACAGCTATAAATAGCCAGCCCCCGAGTCCCTCAAGCTCATCAACCTCCTCCACACTCCCTCCAGTCCTCCCCAGCGCCCTCACCCGGCCAAGTCTCTCGCCGGAGCGCTCAAATTTCCGGCGAGCCTTCCCCACTGCTCCGCCTCCAATCCTCCACTCCGGCCACTCCTCGCCTCCCCTAAGCCGCCCAGTGGGAGCCCCGCTCGTCAGAGGTCGCGCCCGAGCTCTCGGCCAGCTGATTCCTCCGCTCGAGCCCACGCACTGGCTAGAGCTCACCGCCTGCTGTCGCCGCACGTCGCCGCGACCCCAGTCCTCCCTGGTGGCCTCGCGACCCATCACTAGAACTGCGGCTCACCGGCGACCCCAGCCATGCCGTCGCCCGCCCCTAGAGCTCGCCAGAGTGCCGGAATGCCGCCGGAGCCGAAGTCCAGCCACAGCCATCGGGAAAGGAGGAGGAGGTAAGAGAAGAAGAGGGAGGAGAGAGGAAGGTGACCTGACAGGTGGGCCCCGACCCCACCTGTCAGTGAGAGGAGCATTGCCAGCGTGGATAAGTGGAGGCGCATTCCTCCGAAATACGCTTTCTAATTCTGAAAGCATAATCTACCACAGTTTCTAGGAGGAATGCGTTTTCTTTAATCGAAAGCGTATTCACAGAAATACATTTTCTCTCTCAGCCTAGCTACCGAAACAGTTATGTTGTGAACGTTCACTGGTTAGTGGCTAAAATGAAAAGCTTTTATTCATTTTACCACTTAACGAACGAACGGCCACAACTTTTTAACCGTGACTCCGAATCAGGTGATTCCAAAGCCCACCTTCTCTGTTCGTCGAGCCCGTTCCGATGAGGTCACTTTCATAAGGTTTACACATTCTGAAAATGACCATTTTCCCCCTGCCCTATATTCAGCCCCTCCGAGAGGGAATCCTTTCCGGCGAATTCTTCCGCGAAGTGATCACACTTCTCTCCGGTGAATTCATCGACCCCCAGGCAAGCCGACCATCTGATATATGCCCTAAAGCATTGCTCTGTGTTATTCTTGCATGTTTAATTAATGAATATGCCTGTGTTAGAAATAATTGAACCGCTACTAGGTTGAACTTGCTATTTGCATTACCTGCTGAGGCTCATCATATTATCGCACTAGTGACTCGTTGTGATATTATATGGAGATAGGTTGTTACGTTTCCATAGTTGTTACATCATGCATTGTTACTGGTATTGCAATGATAAAGAATGTGACTTAATAATGACAACCTCCTCCATCGGCTGGATCGAGTCATAGTGCCACCGAACCGAGCTCATCAGTGCAGCCACATTTGCCTTTATGGGAAGGCCCTAGCTTGGTCTGTTGTCTTGCCTCTTATCGGTACCTCCAAAGAGGGAAGGTTATGCGTGCGTGCTACCATGTCCCGGTAGGCGGCGATAACCTTGTGAGCCCAAGTTATATGGATCCAGGATCCCCGTTTGGGACAGTTTGTTTGGCCACGACAGTGGCAGGTGTCAGGAGTGACACAGGGGCCACCCAGGACTTGACCTGGGAAGGGGTATGATTGTCGGTTGGACCGTAAGAGTGCTGGGTAATAGACAAGTTTTGTTGGAGCAGCACCGGTCCACCCGAATGGGAACAGGTACTAAGGTACGAGGCCAGGAGCTCCATAGTGTGGGTAAAGTGCGCAACCTCTGCAGAGTGTAAATCTATTCGAATAGCCGCGTCCTCGATCACAGGACACAGTTTGTACTAGGTCACACTAATTGGTCTGTGTCGAGTCTGGAGGAATAAATTATATAATGTTATTGCTAAGAATAAACCAGTGAAAGGTAAGTTGGGACAGACTTGCAGCAAAGGTGCATGGGCATCGGATGATGTCAGAGGTATGAATGTTAGCCATGCGATGGCTATGTGATGAGCGGTCGAATGACCGCAAAGTTTGGATCGGATTTGGATCGTGAGAATATTCGGAGTATGGATTATTTACTTGATATGCTTTACCTTACTGTAGTTACTCCAATGGTTGCCATGCTAAATAATCCTGCTATGACATGATAATTAATAATGCTAGATAGTTAAACCATAATAGTTAATATTGCTATAAGAATTGATACATGCTTGAATGCCATGGATTGCTTTGCTTGGTGTATATGTTGGTTTGGTTTGCTTGCGAGTACATTCAAAAGTACTCAGCGGCCTTCAATGTGGTCAGGTTCACCTAAGGATCCGACGTCCACTAGCGAGGAGCCGGAGTGTTCGCGGGCTAGAAGAGTAACCCAGTCAGATCCCTGTGGATTGGAGCCGCACCAAGACCATGCTGCCTTAGATAGAGCTTTTCCGCTGCCGTCACCCTTGTAAAATGTTATGTAAGACTTATATACCCATTAATAGAAATGCCCATGTTCATGATACTTGTTGTAAAGGCACGTGCCAGTGTGATTTTCTGGGCTGGTCTGTGCGGCGACCGTCTGGCTACAGTGGTATTCAGGCGGGGCGCCACAATATTGCGGTGCACGCGGCTGAATCTCTGGATGTACTTGCGCAGAGATTCACCGTCTCTTTGCGGGATCACTTGCAGGTCGCTGGGCTGAACGGGAGCCTTGTGGCCTCCGGTAAAGGCGCCAATGAACTCATTGCAAAGATCTGACCATGAAGAAATGGAGTTCTCCGGCAAGTTCATCAGCCAAGATCTCATGTTGGGCTTCAGTACCAACGGGAAGTAGTTGGCGAGAATCTTCTCGTCTCTTCCCCCGGCAGCTTGCACAGCAATCATGTAGAAGCCCAGAAACTCTGCTGGGTTCAGCTTGCCGTCATACTTTTCTGGTACTTCCGGCTTGAAGGTCCGGACGGACGGCCAGCGGACTTGCCACAGCTCACAAGTGAAGGCTGGACATCCAACCTCGTAAGGTAGATATCCGCCAACCTCGGGTGCAGGCTCATCAATGACTGGGTCATTGCACGCGTCAGATTGAGGGCGCGCCTCCCGGAGCCGTTCAATGGTGGTGCGGGCATCCTCTACCCGCCTCTCCTGCAGCACTTGCCGCTGATCTTGTCGCACTCACGGATCCGAAGAGGCCATCAACATCTCGTCGGGCTCAAAAGATCGCTGAGTTTGTCGCGGTTGCTGACGTTGTTGATGTTGTTGCCACGGAGGTGACTGCACCGTTGGCGCAGCACCTTCAACACGACCACCAGTTGGAGCTACTGGTGCTATTCGCAGGCGCCGAGATGGCTCTGCTTGCTGTGATCTGCTCGACTCGGCAAATCCAATCAGGCTTTGAATGGTTGCTCTCCACTCATCCATCTTTTCTACTGCCGGAGGAAAGTTCAGCAGCATCTGGGCTCGTGCCATCGCCTCTGCCGCTGTGGCTGGCATGGCCGGAAGCGAAGAACACGACGTCGCTCTACTTCTGGCAGAGCTAGCAGGAGTGCCATCGCGATCTTATTGCCGCGGCGCATGTTCAGCAGCAAGCTATCGTGGCGGAGGTGGAGCTTGAGGATCTGGGACTTGATCGACAGGCGTCTTGCCATGTGGATGCCGCCGCCCGGAGTCATCGAGGCCGCTCGGAGTCACATTGCACCCATCATGCGACGGGCGCGATGTGTGCCTTGATGCAGCATCTCTGGACGTCGCCGTGGCGGGATCTTGGCTCGCGCCAGCCCGGGCACTGTTGCTCCGGTGGCTGCGCTCGTCGACGCGGCGAGGAGGAGGAAGACGTCCATCCGTTCCGTCTGCGCCATTGCGGCCTTGCTCGCGAGAGGGTCGAGGAAGTCGACCGCCTCCAGAGCTTCCGCCTCCTGCTCCGACCACGGTGGGCATGGCGACCGCGCCACCTGCGCTGGTCGTGCCAACCGCGGTGTCCGCACCGCTCGCATCGGCCGCGACGCCTGCGTCGCCCGCGGATACATGTGAAGGAACCTTGGAGGTGGGAGGATCCATCATCGTGATGCCCTTCTTCTTGGGGGCCATCGACGATGACAAAGACGATGATGAAGCTGATGAAATTGACGCGCAATCTGCTGATTCAGGTTCGCGCAAGTGAATCCCCTACCTGGCGTGCCAAAGATGTCGGGCATACAACCATCTACGGGGCCATCTAGACCCTTTTTGCAGTTCGGCTAGGGAGATCGATGAGCATAAAGAGCAGAATCAACAGAAGGGCGCAAGGGATTTACCCAGGTTCGGGCCACCGTGAGGTGTAAAACCCTACTCCTGCTATGTAAATTGGATGTGTATGAGCACAAGTACAAGGAGCGCTTTTCCCGGCAAGGTGCAGAGAGAGCAGCTACACATGTGAGTTGTGCAAAAGGTCAATCGAACGATCCCTGTAACGGTTGCCATGGCCCTCCTTTTATAGCTCAAGGGGTCACCACAGTGGCAAAACAGTCATTACAAGTTGATTAGATAGCAAACAGTGCTATCATACCTAACTCTGCTAGTTTAGGACAAAAGTAATAAATGCTCCATTAGGTGTCATGTAGAGGAGTAGCCCTGGCAAGGTTTCTGCACCGCTCGCCCAGCTACCTCCTATTAGCTTGACACGCCTTCTGGATGGGTGTCATTAAAGGCAAATCTCCTTCCAGCATGCTGACACATGCCCGACAAATCTCACCTAACTGCCTGCGGGCTCGACACCTCATCAATTAGCGACTGGCTGCTCGATGAGGTGGAGCGCTAACAGCTAGCGAGAGCTTGCCGGCACGGAGCTTGCCGGGCCTTCACCTTGCCGGCTCGACCTTGCCAGCAAAGGTTACCTTTGGCATAGATCTTGATGCTTCGTCTTGATCTTCTCTTCAGTGGCTTCTGCAACTGGGTCTTGAATCTTGATGTTTGGCAATTTCCGGCAAGCCTTGGCCGGCAGGGAAGCTGCCACTGTCTGTGCATAATTCAGGGTATTAAATACCCATGTTTTATACACCGATAATCATAATTTTCAATAGTTTCAACATTTTCAATTTCTTTAGCTTTAGCAATTTGTTCATCAAGAAATTCTCCTAGTGGCACAGTATTATCAAGCATAGTACTAGCATCATCAATAGTTTCATTTATAGCAGAAGTTGTATCATCAGTTACTTGCGACATATCAGAATGAATAACAGGTGGTGGTGTCGCAAGCCTACTCAAAACAGAAGGTGAATCAAGTGTAGAGTGTGATGGCAGTTCCTTACCTCCTCTAGTCATACAGGGGACGATCTTGGTCTTAGCATCTTTCAGATTCTTCATAGTGATCAATAGATATAAATCCCAAGTGTCTCAACAAATAGAGCTATGCTCCCTGGCAACGGCGCCAGAAAAAGGTCTTGATAACCCACAAGTATAGGGGATCGCAACAGTCTTCGAGGGTAGTATTTCACCCAAATTTATTGATTTGACACAAGGGGAGCCAAAGAATATTCGTGAGTATTAGCAGTTGAGTTGTCAATTCAACCATACCTGGAAAACTAAATATCTACATCAGAGTGTTTAGTAGCACAGTATTAACAGTAGCAATAGTAACAGAAATAGTAACAGTAGCAGTTTTGTAGCGATTGTAACAGCAGCAACAACGAAAGTAACTTAGCAAAGATCAATATGCGAAAAGCGTAGGCATTGGATTGGTGATGGATAATTATGTTGGATGACATTCACCATGTAACAGTCACAACCTAGAGCAATACACAATAGCTCCAATTCATCAATGTAATGTAGGCATGTATTCCGTATATAGTCATACGTGCTTATAGTAAGAACTTGCATGACATCTTTTGTCCTACCCTCCCGTGGCAGCGGGGTCCTTAAGGAAACTAAGGGATATTAAGGCCTCCTTTTAATAGAGAACTGGAATAAAGCATTAGCACTTAGTGAATACATGAACTCCTCAAACTACGGTAATCACCAGAAAGAATCCCAATTATTGTCACCTTGGGGTATGCGAATCATAACACGTAATGGGTGCATACAACTTGCAAGATAGGATCAAGAACACAAGTATATTCATGAAAACATAAAGGGTTCAGATCTGAAATCATGGCACTCAGGCCCTAGTGACAAGCATTAAGCATAGCAAAGTCATAGCAACATCAATCTCAGAACATAGTGGATACTAGGGATCAAGCCCTAACAAAATTGACTCGATTACATGATAAATCTCATCCAACCCATCACCGTCTAGCAAGCCTACAGAGAAATTACTCACACACGGTGGTGAGCATCATGAAATTGGTGATGGAGGATGGTTGGTGAGGACGATGGCGTCGAATCCCCCTCTCCGGAGCCCCGAACGGACTCCAGATCAGCCCTCCCGATGAAGAACAGGAGGTGGCGGTGGCTCCGTATCGTAAAACGCGATGAAACTTCTTATTCTATTTTTTCTCGGGGAAAGTGAATTTATAGCATTGGAATTAGGTCAGACGGCCGCTTGTGGGCCCCACAAGGCATCAGGGCACGTCCTAGGGGGGGTCGCGCCCTGTTGCCTTGTGGGCAACAGGTGGCCCCTCTTCTGTTGATTCTTGCGCCAATAATTTTTATTTATTCCATAAAAAATCTCCAAAAAGTTTCGTCCAATTCCGAGAACTTTGATTTCTGCACAAAAACAACACCATGGTAGTTCTGCTGAAAACAGCGTCAGTCCGGGTTAGTTTCATTCAAATCATGCAAATTAGAGTCCAAAACAAGAGCAAAAGTGTTTGGAAAAGTAGATACGACGGAGATGTATCAAGATGCAGGTTACGATCTAGAATACATGAGATGTATGGGTGTTGCACAATATAATTTTGTAGTAGATGAGTTCTATTACTGAAAATTATTTGTGCGGGTAGTAGATGAAATCTATTACCCGATGTTCTTGTTGCTTCTCTTGAATTTGCGTAGTTCTGATCTTGATGGCATGGCGGAGTTTTGCTTTGCTACAAAGTTCTGGCAATCCACAATAATTCCATGTTGCTCCTGAGTATGCTTGTTGACAGATCAACGAAGTGCTTCAGTTCTTTGGGTTCCACCATAGTTAAGAAAGATGAATGTTTCGCAGACTAAAGGGCAATGCAGATATGATCTGCACGGGGATCATGCGTATGACGAAGTTCGGTATGGGGCTCGAGATTTTTTTATCTCATGTTTCATACGCCCCGGAAAGTTAATCTAGTGACTTGAATAATCATACTTGATGATGGATGTTGGTAGCTGCGATTTGTTTCAAAACCTTAGAAGCCACGTACAATAAAATTTTGCATGAACCGATTAGAGGCGTCTGATTTGGTTTTGCAGGATGCATATGCATGAGATGTGGTATAGTCTTCATCATATTTAATTTGATTATGTATGAGATGACTACATTATGTAAATAAATTAAACATGACCTGCATGTCATGATTCGGCATGATGGTTGGAGCCATATGATTGTCATTTTAAATGACTTGCATGTCAACCTTGTCGTAATGCATTATTTTATTAGCTATAGAGATAGCAATATTATCTGGTGCATCGACAAGGCCGTGAGAAGATCTGCGAAGGTGGAGACCGACACAAAAGCCGAAGATTGAGAAAAGAAAAGAGACCTAGGCAGAAAAGTTCCACCACGGCAGCAGTTTTCGAAACTGCTGCCACATCAACGGTTTTTTTTTGGATTTTCGCGAAGACGATGAATCCTTCTCCGAAAGAAGGGGCTATACCAAATCATGCTATTATGAATTGCCTGAGATGTTTATCCCTTATATTTGCACCCTTTTGATTGCGCGGTAGTCGCTTTTATTAGGGTGATCTCTCACTAAAAATATCAAGTAGTTAGTGTTCTCCCAAGTGTAGCACCGTCTGAAATATGTATCTTTTCGCGGTATCACATGGTTGCATGGGTACGAACAAATCGAGAGTATGAGGCGGGTGAAGGTCAGACCTCACTGCGAGATCACTTGGTTGTCTTGACGTTCGGGCAGGATCGTCCTGAGCTCAGAACACGCGCATCGAAAGATGAACAAGAATCACATAGAGATGTGATCGGCAAGTTGGCCTACTGATTGAAATTCCCGTCATGAGATGATGATTCTATGGCGATGAATTGAAATGTGGATCTTGAATAATTCACAATCAATTATGAGAGATATTGATTTGAGTGGGAGCGCACTGCAAAATTAACTTGTTTAATTATCGGTGCAATTAATTATGAACATAGTCTAAGTGTAATTTGCATACTAGTTATAGAATATTGGCTCGCGTTTACACCTTCCTATTAAAATTGAATAGCTGTTATATATCTGGTTAAAACTTTACTGTTGGTAACATAATGTGAGGATTGTCCTCAAGAGTGCCGAGAAGGACTTTGTCCTATCGCATGCTTTCGGTATTCTCCCGCTAATACTATGGATGATGTGACTCTCGTCCTTCGATCCAAAAGCTAGAATTCCGTTATGGTCAAGTGCAATATGTTTTCTTCCATGAGACCCAAACTTTAAAAGTTTGGGATAGCTATGTGATATTCATGGAACTGAAAATTAGTTTCAGATACAAACAAAGGCTAAAAGATATGAGATATCCAAAGCAATGTTTGTTTGCAAAGTATTAGTAAAGTGTTTACTATGCATTAGACTAATAAGAGAGGGATCCAGAAGAACGCCTGTCATGTGATGATGGTGAATAAACAACAACTTAAAGAGAAAGGAAAAGTCCGAAGGGTGTTAGTAAGACTTACATGCCTAGGAAGTCTGGGGCTGGCGCCACTCTTAAAGTTGGGTGCTTCTTCTGAGAGTAGGAGAAATATTGGAAGTAAAACGTTTAGAAGTATAAAGGCAAAAAGAAAGAAGACTGGAATGTCCAGCTCATGTATGAATGTCATACGAGTTATAGATGTATGGAAGGCTGGTCAAAGATATAATTCTTGGGAATTATGATTAAACATATTAATCACTGATTCTTGGGTATTGTGATTAAAAGTTGATCACAGAGATACCCGCTCGATTGCATTCAGTTGCGACTCGATGCAAGAACTACTACGGCCTAAAAGACTTGCCAGTAATGAGGTTTAGATACGTGCTGGGAACATAATAAAAGTTACTATACCTTCCATCGGTGTATTACCTCTGTATTTATTTTCATAATTCATTTTAGAGTTTTATACACTCTAGCCCATTGCATAATGTTTGTTGCAAGAAGGTTGTTCATGATAGAACAAGTGTTGTTCGGTGTTATGAATAACATAAGGGCCATGCTTCCATCATGGATGGAATGTATGTTATAAACATTGACAATGATGTGATACATCCATAACACTGACGCTAAATGTCACAAGACTAAAAGAATACCACATATGTATGGCACTGCATTTGGTCACACTGGAGAAACCCGCATGGAGAAATTCCATAATGATGGATTTTGAAGTCATTTGATTATGAATCATCCGACACTTGCAACTTTCGTCCAAAAAGTAAAGTGACAAAAGTAACGTTCACAGGCCATAAGGAACGAGCAACGAACTTATTGGTGATCATACATTTTGATGTGTGTAGTCCAATAGCTATTGTTGCTAGCAGTAGGATTTGTCTATCTTCAGTGATGACTCAAGTAGATATATGGATATTTACTTAATGAGACATTAGTCTGGATCCTTTGAAATCGTTCAAAAGGTTTTCAGAATGAAGTAGAAATTATTGTAACAAGAAAATTATGTTTTGGCAATTAGATTGCGGAAAAGAATATTTGAGTTATAAGTTTAGCGAATGTCCAATGAGTTGTGAAAAGAGTTTCATAACATACACCTCTCGGAACACCACCATGGGTGGAATATCCGTGAAGATGTAACCAAACCATTTATGACATGGTAAGATCAAAGATGACATAAATCAATTTACCATTATCCCTTTTAAAGTAATGCTTTAGAGACTGCAACTTTTACACTGAAAAGAGTGCCATCAGATCTGTTGAAATGATGCCATGGTATAGTATGCCCAACCATGTTATGTCTTTTCTTAACATTTGGAATATGGGGTTTGTGTAAAATAATTACAAACCTATTCCAAATCAGACAAGTGCTACTTTGTAGGTTACCCCAAATTATTGGGTATTCCTCCATCACTATATCGAGGCAAAAGGTTTGCCACAAAGAGCAATATGATTTTGAAGAAAATGGTTCTTGCAAAAAGGTGAGTGGGAGGACAATGCGACTCGACGAGATAACAGTATCTTCGTCGTCAGCTCATAGGAAAGAAACCTTGGAAGAAATTTCAGAGTTTCCTACTATGACTGATACGGAAGCCTCTACATGAGATGTATGGACTTTGGTCGATCTTGCAGCTGAACCACGTAGGCAAAACTCGTGCAAACCTCTCAGGTGCGCAAATGAGATATTGTTGTTAGACAATAGTATACCTATGATACACAAGGAAGCATTGATGGGCCCTGACTCCGGAATTGAATAAATGCCAAAATAATCCGAGATAGTATCCATATAAATGATTCAAGATTAGATCTTGATAAAACCTCCGAAAGACTTAAAGTCTAACGAATTGTAATGGAACTATAAACTGATACGGATAAAAATGTTTTATCCATACAGCTTGACTTGTTGCTTATAACAAATTCAAGGATTAACTACAGCGAGATTTCCTCACCGTAGCGATGCTTAAAGTCAGTTCGGGCTATACTAGCAATTAATACATATTTCAATCATGAGATATGATACATGGACGCCAAAAGGATTTCAATGAGATGGAAATACAACCAAGGACATGTATGTGATATAGTCCAAAGTATTTTGTCGATCCAGAGGATGCTGGTAAGTGTGCAAACTTTGGAGTTCCAGTAATGGACGGAAGCAAGCATAATGGAGTTGGAATCTTCGTTTTGATGAAATAGTCAAAAGAGTTTGATTTCATCAAAGGATAGTGAAGATGCTTGTGGTTACAAGAAAGTAAGTGGGAGCATGATAATATTTCTAAAACCTTGTGTGCTTGACACATTGTTAATTAGAAATAAATATAAATTTCTTGACACGAATTAGGACTTCATTGAGAAATAGTTTTTTGATGAAGTGCTTGGGCTAGGTAGCCTCGGTATTAGGCATAATTATCTATGGAGATAAAATTGCCTAATAAGCTAAGCTAAAAATACATATTGACAAGATGCTAGAACAGTTTAGCATAAGAACGCCAAGGGGTGATTCTTGCCAAAGTCACATGGAAAGAGTTTTAGCAAGACTCGGTGTCCTAAAACACTGATGAGCAAAATACATGATGGAGGTTCCACACACATTTGTGTTTGGATTAATCATGTATTCCATGGTATGTAAAAACAACCAGTTATGTCCAGTACTCTCAAGCAGTTGCGAGTAAAGATACCAAAGTGATCAAAATATTGATCATAGGACAGCAGTGAAAAATGTCGTCGAGTACTAAAGTAGCACTGATGACATGTTTTCTTGCAAGCGGAGATTATGAAGATTTTGTTGTAAGAAGTTACATCGATACAGTCTTCATCAATGCTCCACGCGATTTTTGATTTAAATTAAGGGTTTTGTCTGATACACAAAATGGTGGCACAGTAAGTTGGAATTGTTCAAAACAAGTTACTGTGGCGAATTCTATAACAGAGGCTAAGTATGTTGCCGCTTTAGAAATTACAAAGAAGATGTTGAATCTTACAGTTCATTCATGAACTTAGTATGGTTCCAAGATGGCTTTGGTCAATGGAACACTATTGTAGATAGTTGCTCCATAGCTCAGTGTGAGGAATCAAGGTTCGAATAGTGATTCACATATATACAAAGCCAAGTCCACACAAAATATGAATTTTGTGAAAGCATGAAAACGCGAGGATATGCAAAGATACACACGGACCTGAAGTTGTCAGATCCGTTGGACAAAGACTATACCACAAGCGAAGCATATTTTTACACCGGTATGCCATAGGTGTAAAGTGCATTAGCAGTGGCGAGATTATTGACTCTAGTGCAAGTGGGAGTCTGTAGGAGATACGCCCTAGAGGCAATAATAAATGTTATTATTTATCTCCATGTTCATAATTATGTTTATATTCCGTGCTATAACTGCTATGGTTCCCGAGCCCGTATATCTATAAAGGCTCTGAGGAAAACCCATGTGCACGTGTGAAATAATAAACGGTAAAAAGTATTCCTAGTCAAGCCTCAAAGACTGGCTCAAGTGTTGCATGATGATCGCGTTTTCCTGATCATGGGCATGTCTATGCCGGCAACTTTGAGGACACAATGTTAGAAGAACACTTGTGTTGAATCGACCCGATTGATGTTATGCTATGAGATATGTTTGTCACGAGTTAATGGTAAATAACACAGAGAAAATTAACGTTTGTATAATTCTTTAGACCATGAGAGTATCGAGTTCCTTCATGCTTGCTTCATGAACTTCGGGGTTTGTTAAACGTCATCCGTAAAAGGGTGGTTATTACGGCGGCTTACGGGTTCATGGAAAAGTATGACAAGGAACTAGATAGCTCAAGATTGGGATTTGCTCCTCCGACGATGGAGAGATATTGTTTGGTCCCTCTCGGTGTTACGGTATTGATAACCCACAAGTATAGGGGATCAGTTGTAGCCTTTCTCGATAAATAAGAGTGTCAAACCCAACGAGGAGCTAATGCTAGAATTAATATTCCCTTCAAGTTCTATCGACCACCGATACAACTCTACGCACACTTAACGTTTGCTTTACCTAGAACAAGTATGAAACTAGAAGTACTTTGTAGGTGTAATGCTAGAACTACTTTGCAAGAATAAAACTAGGAGTACTTAGCAAGAATAAAACTACGAGTAAATTGCAAGATAATAAAAGTTAGTTGTTTAGTAGAAAGCTTTTGTAACACAAGAAAAGGATTTGTCCCTAGGTAATCGATAACTAGACCGGTAATCATTATTGCTGTTAGGACCGAGAGTATATCGACCAGAGGGGGGGTGAATGGGAGATTCAAAAAATTCTTGCGAATGTTTTGAACTGATCCCAAACACAACAGCGGAAATAAGGTTCGGTAGAAATGTACTTAATCAAGCACGCTATTGAGGAACATATCTATCGATGTAGGAAGCAATAATAGAGCATAGAATATCACAGGCTTGACAATAATTATGATGTAATGCAATTTATGAATAGATGCAGTAGCATGAGGGAAAACTAGGTATGAACTGCGAAGGAAATGCACGGAGGATAGTGACGAGGTGAATGGATACGTCACTGATTGAAATCACGCTAACATGCAGAAGTGCGGAGAGATATAAATTAGAGTGAGATGACAGAAATGAAAGATGAGAATGCGAAAGATAAGTAACGAACTATGATAGATCAGATAAAACTATCGACATAGAGCACGAAAGTAAACTGCTGAAGGAAATGCAGTAATGTAGAATGAACCAGTGGTGCTCGATGGCGACAGATGAATTTGGTAGACCAGTTCGCCCTTCTGCCAAAGGACTACGTCTGGTTGGAGGGGTTGTGATTTAACATAGAAGATAAACTCTCTTCGCCCTATTCTCCTTCAACTATGAGCTGATCAGACTCCAGTTGATTTCACTCATGGTAGATACTTGTCGGCGATCTCCAAACCTTCGACAGACTTCTTCGCAAACCACAATGACTCTTGGTTGCTGAAGATCTTGCTTGGTGAAGACAATAACTCTTCAACACTCGAGCCGACACCTATCCGTCTAGAGAGTGCGCAGCTCTGAAGAGTAATAGGCGGAGCGTACTGGACTTAGATTCGAGTGATGCTGAACCACTATCTAATTTTTCGGCTCTGGGGTTTTCTCTCGGTGGATTTTAAACTCAAATCACTCAGGAGAGGGGGTTGCTCAATAATCTTCTCAGGATCACACGGAGCAGCCAATGGGCAACGTTGGAGCGGGGTGGCTATTTATAGCCGCAGCCTTCCCTGATGGGAAAAGACCAAATTGGACATGTGGAGCAGCCAATGGCCGAACGACACGAGTCCAACGGCCGGAAATTGAGCACAACGATAACATTCCTTGCGAAGCAAGTAATGCTAACTCCTCAGTTCGAAGGATATCTCCTGCAGCACTGAAGAACAACGTCTTCTGCTGGCAGGTAATCATTCGAAGCATAAAGAGATTTCTCTCAGTCTCGCATAGGTTTGGACTAAGCATCACAGCGGATCTAAGCTTCGAGAACCTATACCCCTCTTAATAGTACGGAGCTCCTATGACTCAAGTGAATGAAAGAAGAACAACGAAATGAATGCTACGTCTTCACTTCGTCTTCGACTTCCATCGCTGCAGTTAATTTTCTTCGGACAGAATCACCGAACCAATTGCTTCGCGTCAGCAATAAATTTTGAGGGGTTAACTCCTTCACATCAATCTTCTCGCCTACATGACTTCAATAGATGTAGCTCATTCTTCGCTGATGTGCAGATATTCTTCAGTGAAGTTCCTCGAACTTGACACCGGAGACAGGATTCTCTTCGGCATTGCATGGACTATTTCTCTCTGTGTGCACTAGAAAACAAATCAGTCCATGCCTGTTTCTGTCAACAATCTCCAAAACACAAGAGGCAAATATTGCACCAACAATCTCCCCCTTTTTGGACGATTGTTGACAAAACAAAGCACATCGAAAGATAGAAGATAGTATGAAATGGAATGCGAAGGGTAATGAAAGACGAGAGATAATTACGAAGATAAAACACACTCCCCCTGAAGGTATGCATCATTCTGATTAGAGTAAGCATAGGAGATAAAACGGAAGGTAGCGAGGTGAATCTTCGTATGAGTGACATTGACAGATGATCTCATTCGTAGTTTCATTCAATGCACTCGACGGTGTCTGGGGTATTTCCTGCCACACACAACCTTTGAAATAGACTTGTTAGATAGTGAGGATATTTTGAAATGAGTTGTGGCAAAGGATAAGCCATGAAGATTTTCTCAGAACACGGTTTGAATCCACACGAGATATAGGTTCCCTGCAAGTTAGATATTTGAAGAAAATCAAAGCAAGGGAATCACAAGTATATTGCTCAGAGTAGATATGCTTCAGATGAGGTTTTCCTGCAACAAGGTTGATACGATAGAAATATGCGAGGAAAAACAGCTTATGAGACAGATAGAAAGAGTTATCTTTTGAATCATGAGTAAATTTACTCTGAAGCAACCTTTCTTCTCCTGAATTGTTAGATAGCAAAAGATAATCATAGGAAGATACTTGTAGTTTCAAGGAGTAAGATATCTCTTTTATAGAAACATGATTTCCAATCCTCCTTGAAATGCTTTCACTTAACCTTGCACGATAGATAAGTATCGAGGATAATCATTGCAAGGAAGTAAGCTTTCGATAGCACCTGCAAACAGATAACTAGAAGCAAATATAGCATTGCAGGGGTTATTAACGGTACATGACGACACAGTATACCAACACCACAGGCGGTGAGACCAAGTTCCATGACCAAAAGCAAATAGTTCAGCCACCGAAACCAAATTGTTCAACTGAAAAGCAAATGGCGAATGGACCCTGCAAATAACCCGCTTATCTATCTCCCGATGTTCTTCTCCCCCTTTTTGTCAACAAGTGTCAAAAAGGAAAGAGAGGCATGCGAGGAACTACTCGTCCGAAGAATCCTCAGTACTCGAACTATTCGGCGAAGCAGAGCGAGCAATGGTCGAGGCCGAAGCAGGAGTTGGAGTCACAACATGGGCTTCGGGATCAGCTTCGGGAGTAGCAGCGCGAGGTGCATCTGGATTGAATATAAATGTGCCTGCTGTGTCTTCAAGTCCATCATCTGGTTCAACAACCAGCAGGTCTGTGGAGGCGGAATGCTGAGGAAGCACTGGGGTTTGCCTTCGGATGCGAGGAACTTCAAACAGCTCCAGATAATCATATTCTTTCTCGATACCCTTGGCAGATAGTTGTTTCTGAGAATAATGTTTGCGCAGAAGGGTCCACGAGCGCTTCTTTTGTTCTTTCTCATATAGAAGAGCTTGATGAGCATAATTGTGAAGCAGATTTATCTCAGCCATCATCTCCAGTTTTACTTTGCGGTCGAGCTTAATGTGACTTTCCAGGGCTTGCTGAGTGCGAAGACAAATCTCATACAGTGAGGGATTTTCTTCACGAGGGATTTCGACTGTTGCCTTCTTGACCTTTGGAGCTTTAGCAGAGGCAGAGGCTGTAGCATCAATAGGTGTCTTCCCTTTGCCGATGTCCTTTACGATTCGAATAGTATCCCAGACTGGTGGAATGTAAACTTTCGGGACATGTGGGCAGAGAAACTTTTTCTCAATAAGCTGCTCAATAGTAAACATGACCCATGGTGCATATGGCTTCAAGGCTTGAGGGCTATCAGCTGCATAGGCCAAGTTGCGAATGAAAAGATCAGGAATGTCAAACCGAATGCCATGAGTTGTTGCTTGAAGAGCATTTGCCATGATGCCATGAATGGTTTCTGGCCTGTTTGTTGGTGTGAGGGAGTTGCAGAGGATATAGAATAAAACTTTATTCTCATAGGCCAGATTCTTAGGATTTTCTTCGGTACATTCATCACCAACAAGTTTGGGGTCCATCAGCATATGAAGTTCGGCTTCGGATACATCCCAGCAGTGCAGTCTGTATTCATGAGTTGCATCAAATTCGCACCGAGGAAGATTCAACAGTGCTAAGAATTTGTGGCACCCCGGCTCAGAGAACCGGTTTACCCGTGTTTCCAACCCAGAGATCATGTCTTCTGGAAACACACAACAACTTGGAACAGAACTGAACTGAACTTTATTGATAGATCTCGAGTACAAGCTCTTAATTTACATTGATAGCGAGGCCAGAAGCACTGCACGTGCTATGACAATATCTACATTATTTATGGAACATATCAGGGCCTCGATACTACTAGGTGATTCTACGGCGTAACGGAACATAGCGCGGATAACTCCATCCACAGGGACACTGCTGGGACACGGCCTAGTTAGCGAAGCACGAACCTTTGGGACCTCCGTCTTCGGCTTCTCCTGCATCTGGCATGATACGCCAGGTGAGTACTTGGAATGTACTCGCAAGCTCACGGCAACCATAACAATGCAGCAAACAACAGCATGGCAATTAACAGGTTAAGTACTTAAATTGCTTACTTACTGGTACCAAGTACCAACTTACTCTCCTCTGGGTTGTCCCACAACCCTCGGAATGCTCATAATCCACTGAGCACTTCTGAACATAAGACAAGTTCTTCCATCATTATTATCATTATTGTGGTTGACCATTCAGTGGCCTAGTACGGACTGTCCAATACCATGGACGCGGCTATTCGAATAGATTCTTACACTCTGCAGAGGTTGCACACTTTACCCACACTATGGAGCTCCTGGCCTCGTGATCCCATTCGGGTGGACCGGTGCTGCTCCAACGAAACCTGC
The DNA here is from genome assembly GCA_039707655.1 of Elymus sibiricus. NCBI lineage: Eukaryota > Viridiplantae > Streptophyta > Magnoliopsida > Poales > Poaceae > Elymus > Elymus sibiricus. The sequence continues at coordinate 375,439,349 of CM077676.1, forward strand.
CTGACCCGTGACTCTTCCACCGTACCACCGACAATCATACCCTCCCAGGGTCATGTCCTGGGTGGCCCCTGTGTCACCCCGTGACACCTGCCACCGTCGTGGCCAACTAAACTGTCCCAAACGGGGATGCTGGCAAAATAACTCAACTAGGCTCACAGGATTATCGTCGTCTACCTGATCAAGGCAGCATGTACGCATAACCCTCCCTAGTTTGGTGGTACCGATAAAAGAGCACAGAGCCAGACCAAGTCAAGGCCGTCCCATACCGGCAAATGTGGCTGCACGGATGAGTCCGGATAGGTCACACTTGATCAACCAATTAGGTTTAGTAATGTCAAGTACTTATCAAGCACGAATTTTTATCATGAATAACTTAGCATGGTAGTAGCTAGGCATCCAAGTAAAATACTATGAATTATCACATATTAAAATAATGCATGTAATTCAATTAAATAACCAACACTATTGAAATGCTTCATGAAATGGATGACATGGCTTGCCTTGCTCTGTTGGGTTGTCCACAAACTCCTAGGCTTCAAAACCAAAAGAATCTCCTTCTGAAAATATTTTAAAAGTGCAAAGGAAAATGTCACATAATACTATTCTATTCACCAAAAATTCTGTGAGCATGGGAAAAATACCAAATTTTTCCAGAAAATAGAGGAGCTCAAGACAAACCCAATGCAAAAAGAATCAATTGATTTGGACTTATGGATAAAAAGTTATGGATGGTCAAAGTTACTGGTCAAATCTGGAATTTACCAGAAATTAGAAAAATCAGCAGAGGGCCACGTCGAAGGCGTATTTTCCGAATACGCCTCCACTTAAGTACCGGTTCGGACGCGGCAGAGTCACTGACGAGCGGGCCCTAGCTGTCATATTTAAAAGAAAAAGAGAGGGCACAGTAAACGGGCGGCTCACCGACGGCGATAGCCAGAGTTAGCGACGGCGGCGAGCTCGGGAGACTGCGGAGACGGATCGGCCACTCGACGGCGGTCCTCCCTGTACCAGTGGTGTCTCCGAAGACGGCCTGACGGCATCGCTCTCTTCTTCTCCGGCGGCGGTTGGTTCGGGGGTCGTCGGCGACGGCGATTCCGGCAGCGATTCGGCTCGGGAAGAGGTCGGGAGGAGTCGTGGGAGTGCGGTGAGCTCGAATGTGGAGTCGGGCAGAGCTGGGGTGGGGGAAATCGAGCTATAGCAGTGAGGGGATCGGCGGCGGAATGCCGGCGAGCGACGAGGCCAGAGGGCCTCTCGGCCGTGGCTCGGTGCTAGGGGGGTCTCTATGAGGCGGAGGGAGTGGGGTGAGGTGCGGAGAGAGGCCGGGGAGGCCTATATATAGGGAGGAGGAGGAGCTTCTGGAGCGGCGGAGCTCGGGACACGTCACCGGCGCTAGGACGCCGCGCTGGCTGGCTGGGAGCAGGCGACGGGACGGAGGAGGGCAGGAGGAGTTAATGCGGCAGTGGCGGCTAGCGGAGGAAGGCGACGAGCGGCAGAGCCACTGTGCCCGCACGGGCGGCACAGTGCTCGTGTGCGGTGGCGGCCGGCGAGGACGTTTCCGGCGAGGGGAGGAGTCCAGAACGGCCAGATGGAGGAAGGAGACGATGTCGGCGAGCTGGGACAAGCTAGGATCACGCGGGGCAGCCGGATGCGTCACATCAGACACGAGCGCGGTGCAGAGCGCGTGTTTTGGCATGCCACTGCCATGCTCACCACGGGCATTGGCATCTAGAGGCCACGCAAGTCTGGCGTTTCTCGTCCAACACGTCGACCCTCGATCACTTAGTCCCCCCGTGCCTCTGGTTCGACTAGATGCACTCTGGTGTGAAGTGTAGCTTCAGCTACAGTTTCTGACAGAAATGTTGAGAGAGATCTAGAGGAGAGGTGAGCTGGAGATGGAGCCAATGGAGATGTCTGGGATGATCTATCTTGGAAGGACTCCAAGCTGGCCAAGTTTGAGAAATTTTCATCAAAGTTTGACTATAGTTCATGTACAACTGCTATTACTGGAACAGAAGAAAGATGAGCTTGTAGCACTCATCTGGTTGATCTGCTGGAGCTGGATTTTGGTGTGAGAGGGTTATTTGGTGGATAGAAGATGCCATAAAAATTTCAGCTCAATTGGATACCTCTAGCTGGTACTTCCTTCACAGAGGTTCCATTTGAGCAGAAACTTGTCAGAATTTTGCTGCTAAAAATTTGTACTGGACAAGATGATATTTTTGGATATTGTGGCAAGATAGGTTCCCTATTATCTCAGGGAATTATCTGAGAGTTTTCTGAGTTCGGAAAATATGAGTTGCTTCACAAATGGCCAGTACTGTCCAGAGGATAAATGGGGTTTTCTAGACAAAATTTTGTACTGGGCCATGAAATGTTTTTGAAGATTGTGGGAGTAGATGATGACCAGAAGGTGTGGTATTAATTTGGGATGTTTCTGATCACCAGAACTATAGGTTGCTTTGTAACCCATAGTGATGACAGATTTTCCCAAAGGAAGAAAATGAATAATTGGGAAAGATGGAGAATTAGAATTTGATCCAGAAGGTGAGTGACAAGATTTTGGCAAGATGCTGAGGGCTTTGGATCATTGAGAGCAATTCATAAGTCCAAAGTCAACTGAAAAGGTTCAAAATCCATCCAAAATGCAAATAAAGCCAGAAAGATTTTGAAAAGAAAAAGTTGCCAAAAACCAGGGTGTCACAGAATTGGTCAGCCGAACATTTGATCTTTTCTTCTTCGGTCATCCATTCGAGGATCCAAGTACTGCTATTTGCAAAGTCCCCTGAGATATAAAGAGTGGCATAGAACTAAAGAATTACTTCACGATTCCAGCCATGATTGAAACGACGGAAGCTCTTCAGGAAGACTTGTTCAATCTGCTCGATGGTTTGATGGAAGCAAGGTAAACTTTTGAGCTCTACGAAATCCAGAATCTTGTGCTTGAAGATGCGATTCTTGCAGTACAGAATACGGGCATAGTACACGGCCTGTTCCTTCGTCCAGAATCTTGGTGACAAGGAAGTTCTTTCTCCATCATATGGCTGGTCCCAAAGAATGCAAGTTTCGAGTGATGAAACTACTCGTTGAAGGCTGGACCATTCGGGCCATCATCGATAGGAAACAAAGGGTAGGTTTCCAAGGGGTTTCTCATTTGTTCTTCATCAGCCATAAACCGGGTCCGACTGTCATCAGGTGCAGACACACCTTCTTCAATGGGCTTGAGAGGAGCACGTGGCAACCTCAACTTTTCTTGTACATATTTCTTCGAAGAACTTGACAGACTATCGTTTTTGCTCCCCGGAACTCCTTCAGCAGCTTTCTGGCTTTCGGGCACAAGGGCCTTTTCTTTCTTTGTACTTTCTTTGGTTGGAGGCACAACGACCTCTTTCTCAGACGCTTCAGACACAACTGGTGGTGTAATTACTTCTCAAGCCATTGGCTCATCAGATTTCTTTTCTTCCTCTACCAACTTTGGTGCACCGGTAAGAGGAGCAGGATCAACATCCATCTGAGTAGGGGTACCAGATGATGCGACCGGGGTTGTTTTCTCTCGGGAAGCATTTAGCTTCCCCTCAATCTTGTCATTCTCCTCCTTATTTGGTTCGAAGGGCTCTACTTGCGATGTTCTTAATGGGTCTGCCTTCTCAACTTCAATTTCCTCATCAGTCTCATCAACTGGGGCTTGCTGCTTAAGCGAAGCATTTTCTTCATCAGTCTTTTCCAGGAAAACATCAACAACATCAAGTTGTTCTTGGACTACCAAAGCTGGAATGATAACCTCCACAGTGCCAGCTTGCTGCATAGGTTCATCTTCATGAGGTGGAGATGGTGGAACCTGCTGCAAGGGTGCACTGGAGTTCAGTGGAATAGGATCAGCAGCAACATTCTGAAGGCGACGGTCTTTGTTTTCTTTCGGTTTGCTGATTCTCGCCCTAGCCTTCTGACGTTTTTCTTCTTGAATCCTTCTTCGAGCAAGATCTGCCTTGCGGTCAATCTCCTCGTTTCTTCCATGTGCAAATGCGAGTGCCAATCAATTTTCTCATTACGCATGACACTGAGGACCTTGGTGAGTTCAACAATTTCTTTGTTCAGATCTTTTCTTTTGGATTCAGATTTGGCCTCACTCCTCATTTTCTCGATAGCTTGCTTGTCTTTGACAGCTTTATTTAGCTTCTTGGAGATTTTCCTCAGCTCGATGAAATGCTTTGTTACCATTTCAGTAACATCATCAGGCAATCCCAGACCGCTTACATCATCAGATTTTGCATCATATGCGGCACTTTCAATCACATCGATCATGAACTTGAAATCATACTTCTGTTTCTCTGTGGGAGCAGGAACAGTGAGCCTGGTCTTCTTAGCAGATACATCAGCTTTTTCTTCAGACTGCGGCTTTCTCTTCACTGCAGTGTTTGTCAAAGATCTCGGAGCTGTAGAACCCGAAGGTTTGTCAGTGAAGGGAATGGGTGCATGCCTTGGTGATCTCCTTGGAGAGGGTAAAACTTTCACTGGAGAGGGGTTCTCAGATGGCTTGTTAAGAATGGCTAGTTGATCATATAGTGGAATTTCATCAGGGATCTCTTCGCTGGATGACTCATCAGACGAGCCAGAAACTGCCTTCTTGATTCTCTTGGCGACAGTTTTCTTTCGAGGTGCACGAGGGGAAACTGATTTCCTAGACTTGCTTCCCTTGGAAGCAGATGCACGATCCTTCTTCTTCTGTATGTCTTGCTGGGTCAGTGCGACGTTTTTTGCTTCAACTTGGTTTTTCTTCGCTTCCCTAGCATCACGCTTTGCTTTGGCCTTCACCCTCTTAGCCACTTCCTCCGGGAAATCAGCGATGGTTTTGAGGGAGTCGGGGTGAGCATTTGAAGTCTGTGGTGGTCTGACTTTTTCATCATCGGGGCCAATGCAGTTTTCCGTAATGCAGTCATTCCACGGTGGTGTGAAAGCAAACAGAATTTGCTACTTCTTGCGAACATTTTCATATCTGTACCATTTGCCTGCCCAGTGGCGGCGAATTCTTTGAAGCCTGTTGTTGCGGTCTATCATTGATTCACCCCCAGGTGGAGTTCTGTAACTATCTAGATCAGACATTTCTGCAGTGGTATTCTTTTCTCTGCCGCGACCGCCCTTTTTAGGATTTACATCAGAGAAGATGGTTAGGGCGTCTGTGACCAATTCATCCTCGGGCTGACTGTGAGCAGAGGGAATTTGCTCATCATCTTCTTCGGGTTCAGACTCTTGTTTCTTCTTCGGAACCTTGGGTGGCTTCGAAGATTTTCCTCCTCCAGTCATTCGCATTCGTTCAGACCTTGATGGAAACTGAGGCAAATATTCTTTAGAATCTGAATGCTCATGCGAACTCTGTGCCATGACCAACCTATGAAATAGAATAGATGCGAAGGGAAAAAAGGGTAGGGTCATAAGCATGCACAGAAGGTATTTTGAACGAAAATGATTTTGAGGGAGTCCATAAAGGGAACTCATGGTAATACAAAAAGATATCTTCGATAGATTTTACAAGCTAGCCACAGAAAAAAATTCTCGGCGGGTTGATAGCTATCTAATCTCTCGGATAATTTCACATGAACCCTAGGTCAAGGAGAAAACAAGTACGAGGAAGATCTACAAACCGTACAAGTCAAATCCTAGTGATTCCTAAAGATCTACCGCGGTGAAATAAAACAAGGAAAATAGCATCGGTAAGAACTGCCCTAAGAACAGAGATATGGAAAGGAGCAGTTCCGGATCCAAGCGCCCTAACTTGGCAACTTAAATCAACTACGGCAATGCGGGAGGAAAGATTACCGCACCGGCGTGATCAGCTGCGACGAGATTCCACCGGAGTAGCAGGGTGGAGCTTCTCGCCGGAGTTGCTTCGAGCACGGGCTCGGGTGGAGGTGGAATGAGGGTTTGAGGAACTAAGGAAGAAGACGCGGTGAGGGATATTTATAGCTGGAGAGCTGAACCTCCTCTTCGAAATCTACGACCCATAGTTGCGGGACGTTCCGCATTCGACAGACACGATCACGATTGTGGAGATCGTGGGCACGTGGCAACCGTTCTCTACGAGAAACTCGGGAAGAGAGCAGGAGTTCGAAAGATTTGAAGGAGGGCTAAACGCCAAAAATGGATAAAAGTTCGAAGTTGATTTCTTTCGCAACAAAGGACGTCGGAGAGAGATTTTCTTCAGATCAAATTGCATGCTCATGACGGACAACATAGATTTGGATGAGAAAGAATAGAGGGATAAAAGGGTCCGAAACAAAACACTCAGCCAGAAGAGAAGAAACATCAAACAAGGAGCTATGAGTGAGTTGTTCATCGGACGAAACACAAACACGGCAACTCGAAGACAACCAACAAACTGAGAACAAATAAACACAAAGAACCAGCACCAACAAGATAGATCTCAGGGCTAAGGATAAACGAATAGAATCCCTGAGAGAGAGAGAGTTTCTGCAAGACAAGTTAGTTCTTTCTCGCAACCCACACTTGTGTGGGCAGCGCAGACCTCATTTGTCTTGACTGAGCAGGGTCGTTCCTTCGTTGATTTCTGTAGTTCGCCTGTGCAATTCGAGAGTAATCATATGAATATGCATTGAAATTGTTCCCAGAGACATGAGCATAATGATTCGAGGAGATACGCATGTACTCCTTTTGTCGAAAGTTTGACCGATATCCATTCGAGGAAGTTGCAGTGCCAATCTGCGAGTGATTATCATTTCCTCGAAAAGAATTACTCTGCATATTCAGGTTAGCAGTGACAGATAAATTTTCAATAATGCACTTCTTCACCCAGATTTGCTTCTTGGGTGAACCAGACCTGCAGTTAGTCCCAACATACCGAGCGAAAACCTTACCATTCTGTTGTTTGGAGAATTTGTAGTTTGAGTCATCAGACTCGTCAGAGACAACAGAAATGGGAGTGTCATATCCAGACAGGAGTGCAGGTTCGAGAGTTTTGCTTTTAGCAAGAACCCAACTCGTTTGAGGATATTGCTCGGGAGTCCAGTAGGTTCCATCAACGTTGAGTTTCCTTTCGAAACCTAATCCTTCCTTCGGGGATTTTTGTGCAGTATTGACTTCTTGAGCACATCATAGAGAGTTTGATGCCCTTTGAGGCTCTTTAGCATTCCTGTCTCAAGCAAGTTCTTTAGCCTGCAATTTTCATCAGAGATAGCAACAAATTCCTCGAAAGAGGGGTTAGAAATATCATTCGTAGTGGTTGCAATATTCTCGATGACAGCATTGGATGTTTCAGCATTCGAATCAGCATTGCTACGTTCTAGGCATTTTGAGCAAGGAGGCACAAAATCATCAGGAAGGTTGTTAGATTGCTCGGCGAAGAGAGAAGCTTTTTCTTTCACAAGCACGTTATAAGACTCTTTCAGTGACTCGAGTTCTTGATTCCTGCTAAGGAGTTCATCTGATAAACTCTCGTAGTCGACTGCAAGAGAATCATGTCGATTGGAAAGATCATCAATCGTTGAAGAAAAAGCATCATGCTCTTCAGTCAACTCTTGATTCTTCTTCATCTCTTCGACCAGTAATCCTTCGGATTTCCTGAGATTCTTCTCAAGTTTTTCAAGCTCATCTTGTTGAGATTTGGCAATCTTAACCAGTTTAGCATAGGCAATCTATTCAGAAGAATATTCAGTCATAGATTTTCGGTGCTTTGCTGATACCTGATCCTTTGAGATTTTTGCCATGAGACAGAGTGCGATTGGTTCATCATCACTTGAAGCATTATCATCAGTGTCTGATTCGAGTGATTTCTCGGATGATTCATAAGCAACGAACGCATTGCCTCTTCCTAGGCTTCTATGAGGCTCTTCGTCTTCTGATTCGGATTCGGATGTCTCATCTTCAGATTCCATATTCATTTCAGCACATACTCTAGTTAGCTGCGATATTCTCTTCATATTAGATTCAATGGTTGCTTTGGCTTGCACGTCAGTGACTGGTCTCTTCGAAGAGGATGAGAAAGATTCGTTTTTCTTCGAGAGCTTAGTGTGACGGTTCATTCGAGTGAATCCAGTGCAGTGAAGAAAAATCCATCTGTTGCTAGGTTTTTCATTTAGTTCCCAGCAAGGACAGTCTGCTATGTAGTGACCGAATTGTTTGCACTTGAAGCACTTTATTTCTTTCAGAGGTAGTTTTCTTGAAGATTCGGGCAGGTCAAATTCATCATCATTTGTGAGACACAGATTCTGTCTTCTGAGATTACCTAGTCTTTCCGTGAGCATTTCTAGTTCTCTTGTGATAGAGTGTTGATTCTCGATATCTTCTTCTTGTGAACTGCCATAGTGTGAAAGAATTTCCCCTTCGCTTTCCGAAGAAGATTCTTGATGCCCACTTTCAAGTTCCATCTTTTCTTCATGAATAGACAACAGCGTCATGACCTCGACGTAGTGAAGTTCTTCATAGTCTGGTCTTTGCTTGATTTCAGCTACGATTGGATCGAAGGTTGCATCGAGAGCACTCAGTAGCTTGTTGACCACATCTATATCGGTGATATCTGTTACTCCTCGTTGATGAAGTCTTTCAACAATATTTGTCAACCGATCAGTGAGTTCCATAGCACTTTCCTTACGAAGACTTCTGAAACTAGCAAACATGGCACGAAGCATATCAGTGTATGGATCTGTTCTGGCAATGAATTCTTCATGAACATTTTTTATGGCATCCCAAAGTTGCTTGGTAGTGTCAAGCTTTCAGAACCGAATGAAAATGTCTTTCGAGATACTGTCATAGATAATATCTTTTGTTTGATCATTCAACCGCATTATAGCTTTGTCATCGGAAGTAGGAGCATCAGGGTGCTGAACGGTGTATCCATTTTCCACAATCTGCCAAAGTTCTATGTTGATGGCTTGAAGCCTGATTTTCATTCGCTCTTTCCAGTAGACATAGTCATTTCCATCGAAGATAGGAAACCCTTTAGAGTGCGAGGATCTTCCTGCATACGACATACTAAAAACTCCAAGGTTGTTAGACCTTTAATAAACAGAGACAGGGAGTACCCGCTCTGATACCAATTGTTAGCACCGAGAGTATATCGACCAGAGGGGAGTGAATGGGATATTCAAAAAATTCTTGCGAATGTTTTGAACTGATCCCAAACACAGCAGCGGAAATAAGGTTTGGTAGAAATGTACTTAATCAAGCACGCTATTGAGGAACATATCTATCGATGTAGGAAGCAATAATAGTTCGAGCATAGAATATCACAGGCTTGACAATTATGATGGTAATGCAATTTATGAATAGATGCGGTAGCATGAGGGAAAACTAGGTATGAACTGCGAAGGAAATGCACGGAGGATAGTGACAAGGTGAATGGATACGGCACTGATTGAAATCACGCTAACATGCAGAAGTGCGAAGAGATATAAATTAGAGTGAGACGATAGAAATGAAAGAAGAGAATGCGAAAGATAAGTAACGAACTATGATAGATCAGATAAAACTATCGACACAGAGCACGAAAATAAACTGCTGAAGGAAATGCAGTAATGTAGAATGAACCAGTGGTGCTCGATGGCGACAGATGAATTTGGTAGACCAGTTCGCCCTTCTGCCAAAGGACTACGTCTGGTTGGAGGGGTTGTGATTTAACACAGAAGATAAACTCTCTTCGCCCTATTCTCCTTCAACTAGGAGCTGATCAGACTCCAGTTGATTTCACTCATGGTAGATACTTGTCGGCGATCTCCAAACCTTCGACAGACTTCTTCGCAAACCACAATGACTCTTGGTTGCTGAAGATCTTGCTCGGTGAAGACAACAACTCTTCAACACTTGAGTCGACACCTATCCATCTAGAGAGTTGTGACACCCTGGTTTTTGGCAACTTTTTCTTTTCGAAATCTTTCTGGCTTTATTTGCAATCTGGTTGGATTTTGAACCTTTTCAGTTGACTTTGGACTTATGAATTCCTCTCAGTGATGCAAAGCCCTCAGCATCTTGCCAAAATCTTGTCACTCACCATCTGGATCAATTTCCAATTCTTTATCTCTCTCAAATATTCATTTTCTTCCCTTGGGAAAATCTGTCATCACTATGGGTTACACAGCAACCTATAGTTCTGGTGATCAGAAAAATCCCAAATTAATCCCAGACCTTCTTGACATCATCTACTCCCACAATCTCCAAAAACATCTCATGGTCCAGTACAAAGTTTATTCCAAAAAACTCCATTTGCTCTCTGGACAGTACTGGTCATTTGTGAAGGAGCTCATATATTCCCTACTCAATTAATTCCCAGAAAATTTCCTCAGATAATAGGGAACCTATCTTTCCACAATATCCAAAAATATCATCTTGTCCAGTACAAATTTTCATCACCAATATTCTGCCAAGTTTCTGTTCAGTTGGAACCTCTGTGAAGGAAGTACCAGCTAGAGGTTTCCAATTGAGCTGAAATTTTTATGGCATCTTCTCCTCACCAAATAACCCCGCCACACCAAATTTCAGCCCCAGGAGATCAACCAGTTGAGTGCATCAAGCTCATCTCTCTTCTGGTCCAGTAGCAGCACTTGTACATGAACTATATCCAAATCTTGATCAAATCTTCTCAAACTTGGCCAGATCATAGTCCTTCCAAAGCAGAACACCCCAGACATCTCCTTTGGCTCCATACCCAGCTCATGCCTTCTCTAGATCCCTCTCAATTTTTCTGTCAGAGACTATAGCTGAAGCTACACTTCGGTTCAGAATGAACCTAGTCGAACCAGAGGCGTGGAGAGGCTAAGTGATCGAGGGTCGACATGCCAGACAAGAAATGCCAGGCTCGCGAGGCCTCTAGGCACCAATGCCCATGGTGAGCACGGCACTAGCACGCCAAATCTCGCGCTCTGCATCGCGCCCGTGCCTGTGGCGTCGCGTCCGACTGCCTCGCGCCGCAGCAGCTTGTCTCCGTGCGCCGACATCCTCTCCTTCCTCCACCTGGTCGTTCTGGGCTCTTCTCCTCGCCGGAATAGGCCTCGGCGGCCGCCACGGCATCCGCGCACTGTGGCGCCCGTGCGGCCATAGTGGCTCTGCTGTCGTCGTCTTCCTCCCGCTACCCGCCACTGGCCGCCATAACTCCCCTGCTAGCTCCCGTCTCGTCGCCCGCAAGCAGCCAGCCAGCGCGGCGTCCTGGCGCCGGCGACGTGTCCCGGTTCCCGGCCGTTCCAGAGAGATCGCCCGAGCTCCTCCCCCTCCTATAAATACCCCTCCCCGGCCTCTCCTGAGCTCATCAACCCACTCCTCCTCCTCCCAATCGTCCTTCCCGAGCCCGAGCCACGGCCGAGAGGCCCTCTGGCCTCGAATCTCGCCGGAGCACCGCCGCCACCCGAGCTCTGCCTCCCCGCCGATTCACTCCTCCCCGAGCTCCACTGACTCCTCCATAGAGCTCAGCTCATCCTCCTGGTCACGCCCAAGCCCTTGCCCGGTCGAATCGCTGCCGGAGTCGCCGTCTCCGACGACCCCCGAGACCCGCCGCTGCCGGAGAAGAAGGGGACGACGTCGTCCGGCCACCGTTTGCCAAGCCTCGGGTACGTGCGAGTTCGTCTCGTTGAGCTCTATCCATTCCCTCTCTCTCCCGACCTCGCCACCGTCTGTATCGCCGGCGAGCGTCGCCGGAGCTCCGCCGTCTCTATTCCCTCCCTTCCCCCGTTTAAATCTGACACTGGGGCCCGCCCGTCAGCGGCTTACCGAAGCGGTAAGTGGAGACGCCCGGGCAGTTTACGCCTTCGACGTGGCCCCCTGAGAGATTTTCTATTTTCTATTTAAATTCCAGATTTTGACCAGAACTTTGACCGTTCATAACTTTTAAACCATAAGTCCAAATCAATTGATTCTTTTTGCATCTGGTTTGTCTTGAGCTCCTCTATTTTCTTGCCAAATTTGGTATTTTTCCCATGTTCACAGAATTTCTGGTGCTCAAAACAGTAGCATGTGACATTTTCAATTGCTTTTTAAAAATATTTTCAGAAGGAAATAACTTTGGATTTGAAGCCCAGGAGTTTGTGGACAACCCAACAGAGCAAGGCAAGCCATGTCATCCATTGCATGAAGCATTTCAATAGTGTTGGTTATTTAATTGAATTTCATGCATTATTTTAATATGCGGTAATTCTTGGTGAATTATTTAAATACATAGCTACTGCCATAATAATTTACTTGCAATTAAATATCCATACTGGTTAAATGCTTGGCTATATTAAACTTAGTTGGTTGATCAGGAGCCACCTACCCGGACTTTTCCGTGCAGCCACATTTGCCGGTATGGGACGGCCTTGACTTGGTCTGGCCTTGTGCTCTTTTATCAGTACCACCAAACTAGGGAGGGTTATGCGTGCGTGCTGCCCTGATCAGGTAGACGACCATAATCCTGTGAGCCCAGTTGAGTTATCTTGCCGGCGTCCCCGTTTGGGACAGTTTGTTTGGCCATGACGGTGGCAGGTGTCACGGGGTGACACAGGGGCCACCCAGGACATGACCCTGGGAGGGTATGATTGTCGGTGGTACGATAGAGGGGTCACGGGTCAGGCAGGTTTCGTTGGAGCACCACCGGTCCACCCGAATGGGATCACGAGGCCAGGTACTCCATGGTGTGGGTAAAGTGCGCAACCTCTGCAGAGTGTTAAAACCTATTCGAATAGCCGCGTCCACGGTATTGGACAGTCCGTTTAGGCCTCTCTAGGATGATTAACCGTAATGATAATAATGATGGAAGAACCTATCTTATGTTCGGAAGTGCTCTGTGGCTTGTGAGCATTCCGAGGGTTGTGAGACAACCCAGATGAGAGTAAGTTGGTACTGGGTACCAGTAAGTGAGCAATTTAATCTGTTAACCTATTAATTGCCATGCTATTGTTTTGCCGCATTGTTTTGGTTGCCATGAGCTTGCGAGTACATTCCAAGTACTCACTTGGTGTATCATGCCAGATGCAGGGGAAGCCGAGGACGGAGGTCCTGAAGGTTCATGCTACGCTAACTAGGCCGTGTCCACAGCAGTGTCCCTGTGGATGGAGTTTCCCGCGCTATGTTCCGCTACGCCGTAGACTACCCAGTAGTATCGAGGCCCTGCCATGTTCCATAAATAATGTGGATATTGTTCTCAGCACCTGCAGTGCTTCCGGCCTCGCCATCGATGTAAATTATGAGCTTGTACTCGAGATATCTTAATAAAGTTCAGTTCTGTTCTGTTCCAAGTTGTTGTGTGTTTCCAGAGGACATGATCTCTGGGCTGGAAACACTGGTAAACCGGTTCTCTGAGCCGGGGTGCCACAAGAGTGCGCAGCTCTCAAGAGTAATAGGCGGAGCGTACTGGACTTAGATTCGAGTGATGTTGAACCACTATCTAATTTTTCGGCTCTGGGGTTTTCTCTCGGTGGATTTTAAACTCAAATCACTCAGGAGAGCGGGATGCTCAATAATCTTCTCAGAATCACACAGAGCAGCCAACGGGCAACGTTGGAGCGGGGTGGCTATTTATAGCCGCAGCCTTCCCTGATGGGAAAAGACCAAATTGGACATGTGGAGCAGCCAATGGCCGAACGACATGAGTCCAACGGTCGGAAATTGAGCACAACGGTAACATTCCTTGCGAAGCAAGTAATGCTAACTACTCAGCTCGAAGGATATCTCCTGCAGCACCGAAGAACAACGTCTTCTACTGGCAGGTAATCATTCGAGGCATAAAGACATTTCTCTTAGTCTCGCATAGGTTTGGGCTAAGCATCACAGCGGATCTAAGCTTCGAGAACCTATACCCCTCTTAATAGTACGGAGCTCCTATGACTCAAGTGAATGAAAGAAGAACAACGAAATGAATGCTACGTCTTCACTTCATCTTCGACTTCCATCACTGCAGTCAATTTTCTTCGGACAGAATCACTGAACCAATTGCTTTGCGTCAGCAATAAATTTTGAGGGGTTAACTCCTTCACATCAATCTTCTCGCCTACATGACTTCAATAGATGTAGCTCATTCTTCTCTGCTATGCAGATATTCTTTGGTGAAGTTCCTCGAACTTGACACCGGAGACAGCATTCTCTTCGGCACTGCATGGACTATTTCTCTCTGTGTGCACTAGCAAACAAATCAGTTCATGTCTGTTTCTGTCAACAATCTCCAAAACACAAGAGGGCAAATATTGCACCAACAATTGCAATTTTATATGAGGGAGAGGCATGAGCTAACGTACTTTCCGTACTTGGATCATATGCACTTATGATTGGAACTCTAGCAAGCATCCGCAACTAACAAAGATCATTAAGGTAAAACCCAACCATAGCATTAAGTAACAAGTCCTCTTTACTCCCATACGCAACAACCCCCTTACTCGGGTGTAAGCTTATGTCACTCTAGGCGCCCACTATAAGAGAATTATGAACATATTGCAAACCCTACAGCGGGAATCCCTCACGCTTGGACGACACAGAGGGCACCATAGGACAGCACCAAAATAAAACATACAACTCAAACCAACCACGATCATCAATCAACCCATAGGAAAAAAAGAATCTACTCAAACATTATAGGATTGCCACATATCATTGGATAATAATATATAGCGTTAAGCACCATGTTTAAATAGAGATTACAGCGGGCAAAAGAGGTGTTACCCTGCTGCATAGCGGGGGAGAGAGTTGGTGTTGACGGCGGTGAAGTTGTTGTGGTAGATCGCCGTCACGATGGTTCCCCCGACGGCGTTCCGGCGCCACCGGGAGAGAGGGGGAGAGGGCCCCCTTCCTTCTTCTTCTTCCTTGGCCTCTCCCCTAGATGGGAGGAGAGTTCCCCCTCTGGTCCATGGCCGCCATGGCTCCCGGAGGGGAGGAGCCCCTCCGAGATTGGATCTCTCTCTGTTCTCTTCAGTTTCCCATTCTTGTTTTCTGGCCGAAAACCGTTTCTTAAATTCCCGAAGATCCGTAACTCCGATTGGGCTGAAATTTTGAGGGGATTTTTATCCGGATATTAGCTTCCCTACGGCAGAAGGACACCCTCAACCGACCTACAGGGGAGCCACAAGCCCCCTAGGCGCACCCAAGGGGGCCCGCGCCCTGCAGGCTTGCCGTGTCCTCAGGCATCGTCTCACGTTGATTATTTTTCCCAAAAATCACATATATTCGAAAATAAATGTCCGTAAATTTTTATCGCGTTTGGACTTCGTTTGATATGGATTTTTTGTGAAACAAAAAACATGCAACAAACAGGAACTGGCATTGGGCACTTGATCAATATGTTAGTCCAAGAAATCATATAAAATGTTGCCAAAAGTATGTGGAAATTGTAGGATATTGGCATGAAACAATCAAAAATTATAGATATGATGGAGACGTATCAGCATCCCCAAGCTTAATTCATGCTCGTCCTCGAGCAGGTAAATGATAAAAAGATAATTTTTGATGTGGAATACTACCTAGCATAATCTTGATCATGTAATCTAATCATGGCATGAATATTAAGACATGAGTGATTCAAAGCAATAGTCTATAATTTGATATAAAGACATCAATACTCAGGCATACCAACAAACAATCATGTCTTTCAAAATAAAAATGCTAAAGAACGCTATCACTACAAAATCATATAATCCTGTCATGCTCAATCTTCTTAACATAAAGTATTTATCATGCACTACCCCGATGACAAGCCGAGCAATTGGTTCATACTTTTTAACGCGCTTCAGCTTTTTCAACCCCCATGCAATACATGAGCGCAAGCCATGGATATAGCACTATGGGTGGAATAGAATGATGATAGAGATTAATAAGAGGAAGTCAAAAAAGGAAGATAGTCTCACATCGACGAGGCTAATCCATGGGCTATGGAGATGCCCATAAATTGATGTCAATGTGAGGAGTAGGGATTGCCATGCAACAGATGCACTAAGAGCTATAAGTGTATGAAAGCTCAAACTAAAAACTAAGTGGGTGTGCATCCAACTTGCTTGCTCATGAAGACCTCGGGCATTTAAGGAAGCCCATCATCGGAATATACAAGCCAAGTTCTATAATGAAAAATTCCCACTAGTATATGAAAGTGACAACTCAGGAGACTCTCTATATGAAAAACATGGTGCTACTCCAAAGCAAAAGTGTGGAAAAGGATAGTAACATTGCCCCTTCTCTCTTTTTCTCTCATATTATTTTTTTTGTTTTCTTTTTTTCTCCTCTTTTTTTTGTTTTTTTTGTGGGCTCCTCTTTTTTTTTTGCCTCTTTTTTTTATTTATTTTTTGTCCGGAGTCTCATCCCGATCTATGGGGGAATCATGGTCTCCATCATCCTTTCCTCACTGGGACAATGCTCTAATAATGATGATCATCACACTTTTATTTAATTACAACTCAAAATTACAACTCGATACTAGAACAAATATGACTCTATATGAATGCCTCTGGCAGTGTACCAGGATGTGCAATGATCTAACGTAACATGTATGAAAAATTGTGACACCCTGGTTTTCGCTCCCCGATTTTTCCTTCGCGGGATTTGACTCCAGTCTTTTTTTCCGGTGTTATTGGATTTTCTCTCGCTCTTGGGTATATGAAGATGATCATATAGCCTTGCCTTTCCTATAAGACCCGAGATTCTCTCCAATTCAACCTTGCCACTCAAACTATATTCTCAGTGTTTTGCCGCCGAAACCCTATCGGAAGGGAAACCCTAATTCTTGCAGTTACAAAGGAACCCTAATTTCCTTTGATCTGTTGCCTCCCAAACTTTTCCTAGAGACTCTCCTATATCAATCAACCCTGGATATGCAAAAATATTGCTAAGTCATTTTGCAATATTTTTCATTTAAAGTTAATTCCTTTTTCTGCCAGTTGAAGGAATTAAATCCAGGAAAATATCTATCCATCTCCAAAGTTCATGAAAACTTGTGGAGATAATCATTGTGATCATATTGAGCTCTCATAAAAATATTGGCTATAATTAAGTAAGGGAAATTGCATTTTCTTATTTAAAGCCAATATTACATTTTGGGCCCTTTCCAAAGGAACTACCATTTTGGTAGCCACGAAAAATCCCAAATAATTTGTGGAGCTTCTCCTATCCATATCTTCACCATTTCCATCAAGAACCCAAGTTCAATAGTTCAAATTTTGTGCAAAGTATCCCTTTGCAAATTCTGTCCAGTTTGGGCAATTTGCAAAGGAAGTGCTTTAATCCTTGATCCTTTTTAGCTGAAGTTTTTCGCGGTGATTAACATTGATAAATCACTCATGTAAACCAAAATCAGCTCAATCCGTCTAGCCAATCTATCTCAACAATTTCCCTAATTCTCTATTCGGCAGAAAGCACTGTGAAGGAAGTACCACTTTGGTATGTCCAAATGGTATGAAATTTTTCCAGTGCCTCCATACTTCCAAATCATTACCCTACACAAAAATTCAGCTCATGCAAGCTAGCAAATCCCTCAGAATCATCTTGTTTTGGTTTCTGTCCAGTTTGCAACATTTCAAAGGAGGTGCCAGCTAGACTTGTCCATTTGTGCTGAAAATTTGCCAAGATGAACACATTAGTATGTGATCACCCTCAGGCAAACCCCAGCATCTGTCACCAAGCCAATCTCCCCCACCTCACTCCAAACACTTGTTGTCCAGAGAGCTTTCTAGACAAGATTCATCACCCCAGAGCCACCTAGCTGGTTCCAGCCACAAATCTTATCCATTTGAGCAGCGAGGAGCCTGTTTGACAAGGTTGGACAGGCAGACGCGTGCCGGAACAGTCAGTGCCCGTGGTGACCGCGTGGGCTTCACGCAAAAACTGTGCACTGCGTGCCCACTGCGTCGGGCAGGTCGGCTCAGGCCGCCGTGGTATGTCCGTTCGTGCCGACCGTATTCCCCACCGTCCACGCACCCCTCTCTAGCCGCTTCCCCCTCGACTTCTTCCTCGCCGCGCCGCGACGAACGCCGCCGTACCGTCTCTGTACGTGCATAGCCGCCGCCGTATCCGGACGAGGCCGAGCCTTCCCGAGCACCAGCTGGCCTCCACTGCTCGCCTGTGCCCCTCCCCGACGCCGGCTACGAGCCTGAGCTGTCGCCTCCGAGCTCCAGGATGCCGGTCAGCTCATCGCCGCGGCCGAGCTTATCCGGTGACCTCGGGCGGCTATAAATAGCATGCCTCGAGTCCCCTCGAGCACGCACACCACCCCCTCTCTTCCTTTTGCTTCTGCCCAAGCCCCAGCCCGAGCAGTCGCGCCTCCTGGTGTCCAAATCGCTGGCGAGCTCCGCCCACTGCACCGCCCCAAATCCACCTCCTCGGCCCTCCCCAGTACCCACAGAACCCACCCGTGGACGCGCCGTTCTCTGGCAACCTCGCCCACAACCGCGCCCAGCCTGCACGGCCACCGGAGCACCCACATCTACCGGAGCCGCCGCCCTCGGCCGTGCCATGCCGCTCCACCTCCAGCCATCCCCAGCCTCGCCCAAGGCCTTCCCTGGACGCGGCGTTCGTCGGCGCACCCGCCTGTCCGCTCGCCGGCTGGAGAAGCTCACCGGAGCTCAAGCTCCCAGCCGTGGCATCGGGCAGGAGGAGGGGAGGAGGAAGGAGAAAGGAGGAGGGAGGAGAGAGAAGCTGGCCGATGGGCCCCGACCTCACCTTTCAGCGAAGGGCGCGGCGCCACACTGGATAAGTGGAAGCGCCCTCGAAATGTTTACGTTTTCCCCAAAGGAAAGTGTATTCTGCTCAAGTGCGCGACCCGCCGAGCCGTCAGGGGCCCCGTTGGAAATATTCTTTTTGCATATAGGTCCCTGGCAGAAAAACACTTATATCTTTTCACCCGCAACTCCGAATCAGGTGATTCCAAAGCCCACGATCTCTATTCGTCGAGCCCGTCCCGATGGTATCATTTTCACAATGTTGACACATTCTGAAAATGATCATTTTGCCCCTGCCCTCTATTCAGTCATTTCCGGAGGGAAACTTTTTCGGCAACTCCGTCCGCGAAACGATCGCACTTCTTTCTGATGAACTCTTCGACCCCCAGGCAAGCCGACCATTTGATATATGCCCTAAAGCATTGCTTCTATGTTATTCTTGTGTGTTTAATTAATGAATAGATTTATGTTCGAGTGCATAGTAGTAGGCGGTATATGATTCTGATGAACCCTTGCTTACTTTTCTCTGGTGACGGCACCACGCCTGTGTTCTGTGCTGCTTCCGGCCGTCCGAGGTGGATGCCGACTTTATATTTCTCTTTTCAATAACTGTCCCAAGTTCTAAGCTGCTTTCGGCCGTCTCGTGTAGTTGTTGAATTTCTTTTTGTAGCAGTGACCCCATGCTCTGAGCTGCTTTCCAGCCGCCTTAGGGAACTGCTACTTTCTTTTATCAACCTCGTCTCATGCTCTGAGCTACTTTTCAGCCGTCTTGAGCCAGGGTTGAGTTATTCCAGTAACGTCCCAGATCTGAGTTGTAAAGACCGTTCTGGTGGCTACTGGTTTATTTGCCGGTTTCATGCAAGGGTTCAGATGGTCGTAACTTACAGCTAGAACTTGTAAAGTGATAAACTTGCCATTTAAACCTTGTTTCACTAATGACTCATTGTGATATTATATCGAGATAGGTTGTTATGTTGTCATCATGCACAGTTTCTGTTATTGCAAGGATAATGAATGTGACATAATAATAACAACAACCTCCTCCGTCAGCT
The DNA here is from genome assembly GCA_039707655.1 of Elymus sibiricus. NCBI lineage: Eukaryota > Viridiplantae > Streptophyta > Magnoliopsida > Poales > Poaceae > Elymus > Elymus sibiricus. The sequence goes on from CM077676.1 coordinate 375,459,000, forward strand.
GGATCGAGTCATAGTGCCACCGAACCGAGCTCATCAGTGCAACCACACTTGCCTGGATGGGGAGGCCCTAACCTGGTCTATTGTCTTGCCTCTTATCGGTACTTCCAAAGAGGGGAGGTTATGCGTGCGTGCTACCCTGGCCCGGTAGGCGGCGATAACCTTGTGAACCCAGTTTTTGTTTAGCCCGGGGGTCCCGACGGAGACAGTTTGCCACGGATGTGGCTGGTGTCAGGAGTGACACAGGGGACACCCAGGACGTGACCCGGAAGGGGCATGATTGTCAGTGGAACCATAAGAGTGTCTGGCAATAGACAAGTTTTGTTGGAGCGGCACCGGTCCACCCGAATGGAAACATGTACTAAAGTACGAGGCCGGGAGCTCCATAGTGTGGGTAAAGTGCGCAACCTCTGCAGAGTGTAAATCTATTCGAATTGCTGCGTCCTCGGTCATGGACAGTTCGTACTAGGTCACACTATTTGGTTTGTGTCGAGTCTGGAGGAGTTAACCGAATGATTACTAAGAACAGACCAGATAAGGTAAGCTTTGTCAGATTTGCAGCACAGATGCCTGGACATCGGATGATGTCAGGAAGTTGAGATGTTAGCCATGGGATTGCTATGAAGGAGATGGTCGGATAACCATAAGAACTTGGATATGGTCCAGAGGGATCATGAGAGGAACTTAATAAGTTACCTGCACCGTTACACTTTACCTTACTGCATTTACTTTGGTAGTTCCCATGCTAGGTAATTCTGTTACGACATGATGAGTAATATTGCTAGATAATTCTGCCATAACATGATAACTAATATTGTTAAGATAACAAGTACATGCTTGAATGCCATGGATTGCTATGCTTGGTGTATATGTTATTTGGTTTGCTTGCGAGTACATTCAAAAGTACTCAGCGGCCTTTAACGTGGCCAGGTTCAACTAAGGATCTGTCGAGGAGCGGGAGTGTTCACGAGCTAGAGGAGTAACCTAGTCAGATCCCTGTGGATTGGAGCCTCTCCAAGTCCGTGCTGCCTTAGTTAGTATTTTTCCGCTGCCCCGTATTTGTAACCATGATGTATTCATTTCAGCCACAATGGCTAATAAATACATTCTTATTACAGTTGTGCCTATGTTCATGATACCTGTTGTAAAGGCGCGCGCCAGTGTGATTTCTTGGGCTGGCATGTGCGGCGACAGTCTGGCTACAGTGGTATTCAGGCAGGGCACCACAACGGATGGTATCAGAGCATCCAGGCTGACTGTAGGTTACCCTAGCCGGATTTCATTGCCTCCTGATCAGTAGAAAGCCTAGATGGATTTCAGCCATCTTTGCCAGACTGGCAGGACTACTATTGATTGAAAGGCAATCTCGTAGGTTTTTTCCCCAAATCAGACCTTAACTCTCATGGCCCTTGCCTCTGGTGTGAAATGTCTGCACCAGGCAATGACCCGTGAGCCTTTAACCCCTAGGTAAACCAGATATCCCTACCTTGCTTGCTAACCATGGCATTTCTCTCCTTAAATCTAGTTTCCTTTGGGAAACGCCTATAAATTCCATCTTTTCCCCGATAACCCTAGGATCGTTGACTAAGCCACTTTGGCTATGGTCATGCATCGAGTTTGATGTTCCCTAAGGAAGCAGTAGGAGCTTGACACCAATTGCTACAAGGAGTATTGTGTGGTTTTGCTTCTAAGTCCTTAGAGGTGCATCGAGTGCGCTAGGCTAGTTATACTAGTGAATCTTTGGCCACGTGTATAAAGTTCGCAAAATTTGAGCTTTATTTGCTTTTGGCATTTTTGGTTTTTTGTGGTTCTTGCTTCTTTTGTCAATTCCGTTCTTTTGCCTCGACTGGATCCATCCGCAAGAGCTACCAAAGAAGACCAACACACAACTTGGATAATACCCAATAATCCAAATTCAGTAAGAGTCAAGCCAAGCCAACTGCCTGATATTCAGAACATTATCACCGGATCTGTCAAGAATGAAGAATGGGTCAGAAGCAGACTCTGCGTGCAACAGACAAGGCCAGAATATACCTGAGAGAGTTTGCCTCAGAACAAATCATACCTAAGGAATAGTCAGATGAGCTATCAGTAATGAACACCAGTAGGGACAAATGATTCTGTCCTCGACACAAGGATTATTTCAGTCAGTGGGGTGAACCTTGAGTCTTTTCTCAATGGACTCAAGAATCATTTATTACCCACAGAAGACATATTTCAAGAATGTGAACGTGCCGAGAGTAGCAACAAAACTCTGGTATGTTAGGATATTTTGGAGTTCACCAGTGCATACACAGAACTTCCGGGCACTGTGAACAAGGTTTGCGAGACATATGGATAAGTCCACGGCTATCCGGAATCAATGAGAATTTCAAATACGTGGAAGTTCAGCTAAACCGAATGGAATTATCCATCAACTGCTCACTACCAGCAACACTTGGTTTGAATGCAAAGGGTATTCCGAATTAATTATCAACACGAAGTCTGGCTCAGCTGTGCAACCTTTATAACAACAATGATCAGACCAGCAGAAGGACTAGCGGTGTGCATGACCAACAGGATATCTTCAGACAAGGTATGGCCTATACCAAGTTTTGGCTCCGCTATGGGTAAATTCCGGATACTTCGAAAGGAAGCCAGAATCGGCCATAGATCCGACCGCATATCACAGTGAAAGGCTTCTGGTATAAGCGACCCAGCCCTCCTTCGCAAGTTATCGGGAGGAGCTTACGACGCAAAACTCCCAATCTTCCTCGCTACGCCACTAGGGGGAAAATCTTCTGGGGTATGGCACTCCAATCTCCCTCAGCCCGCTACCACGGAAAGCTTCCAACATAAGGTACCCAACCTTCCCCAGTAAGCAACATGAGGGAAAGCTTCTGGGGTACGATACCCAGCCTTCTTCGGCACACTACCCTGGTAGAAGCTTCGAGCATAAGGTATTCAGCCTTCTTCAGCATGCCATCATGCCCACAACAATCTTGTCCGAAGCCTGAACTAGTCCGGACACACGTCTGCCTCAGAACTCAATGGTTATGAAAAGATTTATCCTACCCCTGCATAGGTCATGAGCATGTAGTCTGGTGGATCAGTTCATGCGAGCCACTCGTACACGGGAATGACCGTGTTCAGAGAAATATCGGCCCCATGGCACCAAGAAGGATATGAACGCAGCAACCCCTACAAGATATGCAAGAGTAAGTTGTGGGTACAAGCCCAACAAGCTATGTTATGACCAAGGAGCTATATTGGTAGGTCATGACAGGTCCCCAAAAGGAACCCCCACGAATAAAGAAGTTTCGGATAAACCACCTCCGCGATAGATAAGTAAAGCCTCACAGACAAGGTGATATTACCAATCCTTGTTAGACTCTCGCACATGCGGCCGCAACAATGCGTTATTTGCGGTTACAAGTGAGCTTGCCGCACTCATCGTGAATATGGGCCATCAACCAAGATAAGAGGCTATGCTCCGAAAGATACACCGGATGCTACCCATACTATGTTCAGCTCAGTGGTCATAACAAGGACTACAGATGCTATATATGGCAGAGCCGCCTCAGTAATTGACAAAGTTTGACAGTCTGAATTCACATGGAAATAAGGCATTCAGATAGAATAGATAAAAGCACATACACATCGGCATCGACGGTTCGTAGATGCCATGGTGTCACTGGAGTAGGAGATTACTGTCTATGATTACTTTGTGATCATGCCTGACATTCCAGTTGAGGATACGGCGGTAATAGTTCGGTCATGTTGTTCCTTGGATTGTGGATCACCTAAGGACAAAGTCAGAATGCATAAGACAGAAGGAAACATCAGTACGGAACCCAGAGCCAGACTGAGCCTTCTGACAAGATAGAAAGAAAGCCACCCCTAGTCACTCGAGGCCATACGAGCACGTGAGCCCTGTACCCAGAAAGGATGTTTCGCCCTTGGCAGACAGTGTACGAAGTATCGCAATAAAACCCGAAGCAGCTAGCTCTAGGCCATGGAAACCAAGCTATTTGTCGATACTACCGCTACCCACCAACCCTAGACAATAGACCGCCAGGACAAAAGGTACACCTGACAGGAAAGAGAAGGATTCAAGGTAGCTGTGTGAAAAGACAATACCTGAGCCAATAAAAGAGGCAGTTAAAAGGCCAGTAAACCAATGAAGACAAGACAGCTGATGGATCCAAGTCACACACAGGTATGTCCCCTTATCCGGGAGGTAAGCCTGGGAATCTCAAGGATGAGATTCTTTTAAGGGGGTAGGTTTGTGACACCCTGGTTTTCGCTCCCCGATTTTTCCTTCGCGGGATTTTACTCCCGTCTTTTTTTCGGTGTTATTGGATTTTCTCTCGCTCTTGGGTATATGAAGATGATCATATAGCCTTGCCTTTCCTATAAGACCCGAGATTCTCTCCAATTCAACCTTGCCACTCAAACTATATTCTCAGTGTTTTGCCGCCGAAACCCTATCGGAAGGGAAACCCTAATTCTTGCAGTTACAAAGGAACCCTAATTTCCTTTGATCTGTTGCCTCCCAAACTTTTCCCAGAGACTCTCCTATATCAATCAACTCTGGATATGCAAAAATATTACCAAGTCATTTTGCAATATTTTTCATTTAAAGTTAATTCCTTTTTCTGCCAGTTGAAGGAATTAAATCCAGGAAAATATCTATCCATCTCCAAAGTTCATGAAAACTTGTGGAGATACTCATTGTGATCATATTGAGCTCTCATAAAAATATTGGCTATAATTAAGTAAGGGAAATTGCATTTTCCTATTTAAAGCCAATATTGCATTTTGGGCCCTTTCCAAAGGAACTACCATTTTGGTAGCCAGGAAAAATCCCAAATAATTTGTGGAGCTTCTCCTATCCATATCTTCACCATTTCCATCAAGAACCCAAGTTCTACAGTTCAAATTTTGAGCAAAGCATCCCTTTGCAAATTCTGTCCAGTTTGGGCAATTTGCAAAGGAAGTGCTTTAATCCTTGATCCTTTTTAGCTGAAGTTTTTCGCGGTGATTAACATTGATAAATCACTCATGTAAACCAAAATCAGCTCAATCCGTCTAGCCAATCTATCTCAACAATTTCCCTAATTCTCTATTCGGCAGAAAGCACTGTGAAGGAAGTACCACTTTGGTATGTCCAAATGGTATGAAATTTTTCCAGTGCCTCCATACTTCCAAATCATTACCCTACACAAAAATTCAGCTCATGCAAGCTAGCAAATCCCTCAGAATCATCTTGTTTTGGTTTCTGTCCAGTTTGCAACATTTCAAAGGAGGTGCCAGCTAGACTTGTCCATTTGTTATGAAAATTTATGTGATCACCCTTAGGCAAACCCCAACATCTGTCACCAAGCCAATCTCCCCCACCTCACTCCAAACACTTGCTGTCCAGAGAGCTTTCTAGACAAGATTCATCACCCCAGAGCCACCCAGTTGGTTCTAGCCACAAATCTTATCCATTTGAGCAGCGAAGAGCCTGTTTGACAAGGTTGGACAGGCAGACGTGTGCCGGAACAGCCAGTGCCCGTGGTGACCGCGTGGGCTGCACGCAAAAACTGTGCACCGCGTTCCCACCGCGTCGGGTAGGCCAGCTCAGGCCGCCATGGCTTGTCCGTTCGTGCCGACCGTATTCCCCACCGTCCACGCACCCCTCTCTAGCCGCTTCCCCCTTGGCTTCTTCCTCGCCGCGCCGCGACGAACGCTGCCGTACCGTCTCTGTACGTGCACAGCCGCCGCCGTATCCGGACGAGGCCGAGCCTTCCCGAGCACTAGTTGGGCTCCACTGCTCGCCCGTGCCACTCCCCAACGCCGGCCACCAGCCTGAGCCGTCGCCTTCGAGCTCTATGTTATTCTTGTGTGTTTAATTAATGAATAGATTTATGTTCGAGTGCATAGTAGTAGGCGGTATATGATTCTGATGAACCCTTGCTTACTTTTCTCTGTTGACGGCACCACGCCTGTGTTCTGTGCTGCTTCCAGCCGTCCGGGGTGGATGCCGACTTTATATTTCTCTTTTCAACAACTGTCCCAAGTTTTGAGCTGCTTTCGGCCGTCTCGTGCAGTTGTTGAATTTCTTTTTGTAGCAGTGACCCCATGCTCTGAGCTGCTTTCCAGCCGTCTTAGGGAACTGCGACTTTCTTTTATCAACACCGTCTCATGCTCTGAGCTGCTTTTCAGTCGTCTTGAGCCGGGGTTGAGTTATTCCAGTAACGTCCTAGATCTGAGTTGTAAAGACCGTTCTGGTGGCTACTGGTTTATTTGCCGGTTTCATGCAAGGGTTCAGATGGTCGTAACTTACAGCTAGAACTTGTGAAGTGATAAACTTGCCATTTAAACCTTGTTTCACTAATGACTCATTGTGATATTATATGGAGATAGGTTGTTATGTTGTCATCATGCACAGTTTCTGTTATTGCAAGGATAACGAATGTGACATAATAATAACAATAACCTTCTCCGTCGGTTGGATCGAGTCATAGTGCCACCGAACCGAGCTCATCAGTGCAACCACACTTGCCTGGATGGGGAGGCCCTAACCTGGTCTATTGTCTTGCCTCTTATCGTACCTCCAAAGAGGGGAGGTTATGCGTGCGTGCTACCCTGGCCCGGTAGGCGACGATAACCTTGTGAGCCTAGTTGTTTGTTTAGCCCGGGGGTCCCGACGGGGACAGTTTGCCACGGATGTGGCTGCTGTCAGGAGTGACACAGGGGACACCCAGGACGTGACCCGGAAGGGGGATGATTGTCGGTGGAACCATAAGAGTGCCTGGCAATAGACAAGTTTTATTGGAGCGACACCGGTCCACCCGAATGGGAACATGTACTAAAGTACGAGGCCGGGAGCTCCATAGTGTGGGTAAAGTGCGCAACCTCTGCAGAGTGTAAATCTATTTGAATAGCCGCATCCTCAGTCATGGACAGCTCATACTAGGTCACACTATTTGGTCTGTGTCGAGTCTGGAGGAGTTAACCGAATGATTACTAAGAACGGACCAGATAAGGTAAGCTTTGTCATATTTACAGCACAAATGCCTGGACATCGGATGATGTCAGGAAGTTGAGATGTTAGCCATGGGATGGCTATGAAGGAGATGGTCGGATAACCATAAGAACTTGGATATGGTCCAGAGGGATCATGAGAGGAACTTAATAAGTTACCTGCACCGTTACACTTTACCTTACTGCATTTACTTTGGTAGTTCCCATGCTAGGTAATTCTGTTACGACATGATGAGTAATATTGCTAGATAATTCTGCCATAACATGATAACTAATATTGTTAAGATAACAAGTACATGCTTAAATGCCATGGATTGCTATGCTTGGTGTATATGTTATTTGGTTTGCTTGCGAGTACATTCAAAAGTACCCAGCGGCCTTCAACGTGGCTAGATTCAACTAAGGATCCGTCGAGGAGCGGGAGCGTTCATGAGCTAGAGGAGTAACCCAGTCAGATCCCTGTGGATTGGAGCCTGTCCAAGTCTGTGCTGTCTTAGTTAGTATTTTTTCGCCGCCCCGTCTTTGTAACCATGATGTATTCATTTCAGCCACAATGGCTAATAAATACATTCTTATTACAGTTGTGCCTATGTTCATGATACCTGTTGTAAAGGCGCGCGCCAGTGTGAATTCCTGGGCTGGCGTGTGCGGCGACCGTCTGGCTACAGTGGTATTCAGGCGGGGCGCCACAAAAATGATGAACGGTGGCTGAGCCACAAATACTATGCCAGCTATATGATCATGCAAAGCAATATGACAATGACGATGTGTGTCATATAAAAAGAACGGTGGAAGTTGCATGGCAATATATCTCAGAATGGCTATGGAAATGCCATGATAGGTAGGTATGGTGGCTGTTTTGAGGAAGATATAAGGAGGCTTATGTGTGACAGAGCGTATCATATCACGGGGTTTGGATGCACCAGTGAAGTTTGCACCGACTCTTGAGGTGAGAAAGGGCAATGCATGGTACCGAAGAGGCTAGCAAATTGCGGAAGGGTGAGAGTGCGTATAATCCATGGACTCATATTAGTCATAAAGAACTCACATACTTATTGCGAAAGTTTATTAGCCCTCGAAGCAAAGTACTACTACACATGCCCCTAGGGGGATAGATTGGTAGGAAAAGACCATCGCTCATCCCCGACTACCACTCATAAGGTAGACAATCAATAATAAATCATGCTCCAACTTCTTAGCATAACGACAGACCATATGTGCATGCTTCGGGAATCACAAACCTTAACATGAATATTCTTACTAAACCACAATCATTCACTAGTACCTCCCACATATCACCATCTTAATATCGCAAAACTATTGCAAGGAATCAAACTTATCATATCCAGTGATCTACAAATTTTATGTAGGATTTTATGACTAACCATGTGAATGACCAATTCCTGTTGACTCTCTAAATAGATAAAAGTGAAGCATGAGAGTTTAATTATTTCTACAAAATACCACACTCTAATAAATATAAGTGAAGCAAAAGAGCATTCTACAAATAACGGTTTTCTATATGTAGAGAAACAGGCATCCAAACTTCAAATGATATAAGTGAAGCACATGAAGCACTCTATAAAGCCATACTCAAAAGATATAAGTGAAGTGCATGAAGCATTCTATAAATCATCCAAGGACTATCTCATACCAGCATGGTGCATTATTAAAAGAAAAAGAAAAAGCACACGACGCTCCAAGAATTTACGCATATCATGTGAACGAAACAAAAACCGAAACATACCGATAATTGTTGAAGAAAGATGGGATGCCTTCCGGGGCATCCCCAAGCTTAGGCGCTTGAGTCTCCTTGAATATTTACTTGGGGTGCCTTGGGCATCCCCAAGCTTGAGCTCTTGCCTCTCCTTATTCTCCTCATATCGATACCTCCTCGATCTTCGAACACTTCATCCACACAAAACTTAACCGAACTTTTACTAGAGGGGTTAGTACATATAACATCAAATCCCATCATGTCCTACTGTAACATTATTGTATAATTATAATCAAACATTACCCACTGTATGCTATCACAATTCTATGGCTCCCAAGTCAATGGGGCTCAACAAGATTTCAAACATACGCAAATAAAGAAACTATAACAGCAATCTGTGAAAACAGGACAGTCTGTAAAGATGCAAATGAAACATATACTTCTGTAACTCAAAAAATTCTGAAAAAATAGAAAAAATAAAAAAAATTCATAGCACTACTGTGTAAAAATTTCAGAATTTTTGCATGTTCCAGTAAAATATAGAAATTCAAACACTACAGCAAAAGTTTCTATTTTTGCACAGCACACACCAAACAAGCAATTTAAACATCCTAAAGGTAAATCTTGGCACATTATTTTTATAATACAATGGATTTGTACAAGGAGATAATTATTTTTGTGAGAAACTTCCATGAAAAATTCTACATTGTTTCCATGAGCATGAACACAAGTGTTCAAGGTTGACCCTCACTTCTTCAATGCATAACCTTCCAATCGCTTCTCTTTTTGAAAAAAAATTTAGGTTCCCCTCTATATTTTTTGTATTTAAACTTTTTAAAAGCACACAATAGAATAAAATGACTCTCTAAAACTTCTGGGTTGTCTCCCAGGCAGAGCTTTCTTTAAATCCATTAAGCTAGGCATAAAGTGCTCATGCTATCGATCCACCCGGATCCCAAGGTATATCAAAGCCAATTTTAATTAACAATGATTTGTAATTTAGTAGTGAGCACAAAGCAACATATATCATGCAATGATGAAGTCTAACTCTCTTCCTATGCATCGGCATGTCATAAAAGAACAATTCATGCACATCAAGTAAAGGCCAATGCATAGTATAAACAGTTTCTTGCAATTTTATCGTATTGGAAACATAGAGAGTTTGAGATGTAGTTCATCTCTCATAATAATTGCAAGTAGGAGCAGCAAGCACATGCATATTATATTTATCAAAATTATCATGTGTAATAGTAAAATGCAACCCATCGATATAATCCTTAATAAGCACAAACTTCTCCGATATAGTGTAGTTGGGAGAATTCAAAAAGATAACAGGACTATCATGTGTGGGTGCAATAGAAAAAATTTCATGTTTAACATAAGGAACTATAGCAAGTTCATCTCCATAAGCATAATTCATATTGGCATCATGGCCACAAGCATAGCAAGCATCAATTTCATCAAAAAGGGATATTTCAAACGAATCAAAGGGATCATAGAAATCATCATAGCATTCATCCTTCGGTAAGCACGAAGGGAAATTTAACAATGTATGAGTTGAATAGTTACTCTCATTAGAAGGTGGGCACGGGTAGCTAATCCTCTCTTCCTCCTTTTGTTCTTCGCTCTCCTCATCATCTTTTTCATCTAATGAGCTCACAGTGTCATCAATTTCTTCTTCCATAGGTTCCTGCAAAATATTAGTCTCTTCTTGGGCAGGGAGACTTTCTCAATAAATTGATCAATATAGGCATTATATTCATAATTCTCATGGCAATATTTAAGTATAGCATAATTTTGAGATCTATAAACAGCATCATCATAATTTTCATACTTTTCAAACAAAGATTCAATTTCATAAGCACCCTTAAAAGCAACAAATTCTTCTATTTGTTCCACATCATAGTAATCATATACACCCTTAGCATAAGAAGCGAAGGTTTCATTATCATTAAATTCACATCGAAAGGGAAGGTGTTTAGCCTTCATCTTCGAGCAACAAGTATAATCATATCTTAAGCATAAATTCCAAGCATACCATTGCAAACAATCAATTTGATCCCATAAGAGTTTCCCTTTTTGAGACAAGAGATAATCCCTAAAGTATCCCCGTTGATCCAAAGTATCTCCCATTATCAAGTTGAATGGGGATTTATCAGGATTATCAAAGTAGTATTTAATATTTTCCACATAACCAGCATCGAGGGTTTTAGGAGGTTCCCCATCTCCATGAGTAGCAAGTACAACTAATTTTTTTGGTGTTTCGTGTTCCATATCCATAACTAAAGATATAAAACAACTTAGAACAGAAAATAAAAACTACTTAGTGATAAAGCAAACAAGCACACATGAGAATATCAACCCCATGCTATTGCTCCCCGGCAATGGCGCCAGAAAAAGGTCTTCATAACCCACAAGTATAGGGGATCAGTTGTAGCCTTTCTCGATAAATAAGAGTGTCGAACCCAACGAGGAGCTAAAGGTAGAATTAATATTCCCTTCAAGTTCTATCGACCACCGATACAACTGTACGCACACTTAACGTTTTCTTTACCTAGAACAAGTATGAAACTAGAAGTACTTTGTAGGTGTAATGCTAGAACTACTTTGCAAGAATAAAACTAGGAGTACTTAGCAAGAATAAAACTATGAGTAAATTGCAAGATAATAAAAGTTAGTTGTTTAGTAGAAAGCTTTTGTAACACAAGAAAAGGATTTGTCCCTAGGCAATCGATAACTAGACCGGTAATCATTATTGCAATTTTATATGAGGGAGAGGCATGAGCTAACATACTTTCCGTACTTGGCTTATGATTGGAACTCTAGCAAGCATCCGCAACTACCAAAGATCATTAAGGTAAAACCCAACCATAGCATTAAGTAACAAGTCCTCTTTACTCCCATACGCAACAACCCCCTTACTCGGGTGTAAGCTTCTGTCACTCTAGCCGCCCACTATAAGAGAATTATGAACGTATTGCAAACCCTACAGCGGGAATCCCTCATGCTTGCGTGACACGGAGGGCACCATAGGACAGCACCAAAATAAAACATACAACTCAAACCAACGACGATCATCAATCAACCCATAGGACAAAAAGAATCTACTCAAACATCATAGGATTGCCACATATAATTGGATAATAATATATAGTGTTAAGCACCATGTTTAAGTAGAGATTACAGCAGGGAGAAGAGGTGTTACACCGCTGCATAGAGGGGGAGAGAGTTGGTGTTGGTGGCGGTGAAGTTGTTGTGGTAGATCGCCGTCACGATGGTTCCCCCGACGGTGTTCCGCGCCACCGGGAGAGAGGGGGAGAGGGCCCCCCTCCTTCTTCTTCTTCCTTGGCCTCCCCCTGGATGGGAGGAGAGTTCCCCCTCTGGTCCATGGCCGCCATGGCTCCCGGAGGGGAGGATCCCCTCCGAGATTGGATCTCTCTCTCTGTTCTCTTCTGTTTCGCGTTCTTGTTTTCCGGCCGAAAACCGTTTCTTAAATTCCCGAAGATCCGTAACTTCGATTGGGCTGAAATTTTGAGGGGATTTTTATCCGGATATTAGATTCCTTGCAGCAGGAGGACACCCTCAACTGACCTACAGGGGAGCCACAAGCACCCTAGGCGCGCCCAGGGGGCCCGCGCCCTATAGGCTTGCCGTGTCCTCGGGCATCGTCTCGCGTTGATTCTTTTTCCCAAAAATCACATATATTCCAAAATAAATCTCCATAAATTTTTATCGTGTTTGGACTTCATTTGATATGGATTTTCTGCAAAACAAAAAGCATGCAACAAACAGGAACTGGCACTGGGCACTGGATCAATATGTTCGTCCAAGAAATCATATAAAATGTTGCCAAAAGTATGTGGAAATTGTAGGATATTGGCATGAAACAATCAAAAATTATAGATACGACGGAGATGTATCAGGTATCCATCATCGTCTGGCCAGACACAGTGTGATTTGATCACAAGGATGTCGGAACGCGGAAACGAGAAAAGAGAACAAAACCGGTAACGAGGAAACTGGCATAGTGGACAAAGTTGTTGATCCATGGGGATGCCGATAAATAACACCTCGGGTGTTTGTAACATATTGCGAAGCAACAGGAATAGCACACGGCAACTACAGGTTCACTCGAATATTCATTCGTGTGGGTATATGGATCAATATGGATGTCCATGGTTCCGCTATTGATCATTGATCAGAAAGAGTTCCAGTCATGTCTATACTTCATCGAACCTATAGGGTCACACATTTAAGGGTCATCTATCTGCTAAGTAATAGACAAGGAGTCAGAGAGATTTTTCCGAAAAAGTTTCGGAGACGACAGAAAAGTTTCAGAGAGTAAAACCAGAAATGTTTCGGAGACAAACTACATACCGGAAATGTTTCGAAACGAGTCAATATGTTTTTTAGTGGGTGCCGGAAATGTTCTGGACCATCCGGAATTTTTCTGGATTTTCCAGACACTGAAAATATTTCATGAAAAAGTTGTCATGAATAGTACGGTGAATAGTGTAACACTATTAGGGTACAACCCCCTTTTGGTGGCTTTTTGGAAAGCCACCTTTTGGGGCTTTGTCCCACAAGTCAAGGGGATGACATGGGGTGGTGGGACCCCTTTTGGGGGGGGGGCACACGTGGTGAGCAGCCATGGGAGGAGCTCCTCCACGGAGCTCCACTAGCCACCCCATTTTGCCCTTATGAAGGACATTTTGTATGAACATTTTGGTATTTCCAAGTGGCCCTCTACCCCTTGCCTCCCACTATAAATAGAGGTGGAGAGAGCTCTACATTTCACTCAATCTCTCTCAAACACAAGGCATGCATGATCAGCCATCTCTCTCTCCCTCACACGAAATAGTTTCATAGAGCCGGAAGGCTGACTAGTCTTCGGTAGGGCCTAGTTCTGGACGGCGAAGTCCTGCCGGATAGCTGACACCGTATGTATGCAACCCGGTAGAGAGGTCGTATTTTCGATCTTAGTTCAAGAGATAGGCTGAGGTTCTGTCCGAGGATCTGACCATGTGCCTCCCGAAGGGCTGTCCGAGGGACTGATCGAGTTTCTGTCCGAGGGCCTCCCGAAGGGCTGTTCGAGGGACCGCCCGAGGGACTGTCCGAGAGAGAACATCCTCGCGGTTGGGAGGTTGTAAAATCCTAGCTGTGGGGATCTGCACCGACGATCTCCACCGACTCTCCTTCCGCTGCGTTTCGAGTCGGTAACAATTAGATCAAACCTTGTATGCATCTTCATAGTGGTCCTGGGCTGGTGCGTAGGTCGGATTTTTTTTGTTTTCTGCTGCGTTACCCTACATTAACATCATTAGCAATTCTAAACATCAAATCACTCAAATGATCTATCATGAAAGCATTACATTTTAATTGATTGCTAACATCCATATTAAAATGTTCTTGCTTAACAATGTAGTTATCAAATTCATCCAGGCATCGACTAGTAGATTTATTGTAAGGAATATCACCTTCATCGAATCTAATAAGATAATTTACCTCTACTACCTGTGTCGGGGAGTCGAGCCCACGTATTTCTTCAATAGGTGGTAAATTCTTAACATCTTCAGACTTAATACCTTTTTCTTTCATAGATTTCTTTGCCTCTTGCATATCTTCAGGACTGAGGAATAGAATACCTCTCTTCTTTGGAGTTGGTTTGGGTGGTGGTTCAGGAAGTGTCCAATCATTAGCATTCTTTAATATATTATTCAATAGTTCTTCAGCCTGTTCAACAGTTCGTTCCCTGAAAACACAACCAGCACAACTATCTAGGTAGTCCCTAGAAGCATCGGTTAGTCCATTATAAAAGATATCAAGTATTTCATTTTTCTTAAGAGGATGATCAGGCAAAGCATTAAGTAATTGGAGAAGCATCCCCCAAGCTTGAGGGAGATTCTCTTCTTCAATTTGCACAAAGTTAAATATTTCCTGTAAGGCAGCTTGTTTCTTATGAGCAGGAAAATATTTTTCGGAGAAGTAATATATCATATCCTGGGGACTACGCACACAACCAGGAGCAAGAGTATTAAACAATTTCTTAGCATCACCCTTTAATAAGAAAAGAAACAACTTAAGAATATAATAGTAATAATTTTTTTCCTCATGAGCAAATAGGGTGGCTATATCATTCAATTTAGTAAGGTGTGCCACAACAGTTTCAGTTTCATAACCATGAAAAGGATCAGATTCAACCAAAGTAATTAACTCAGGATCGAGAGAGAATTCATAATCCTTATCGGTAACAAAGATAGGAGAGGTAGCAAACTTGGGATCATATTTCATTCTCTCCATCATAGACTTTTCTTTTAGCTTACTCGGTAATTTTCTAACATCATCTCTATCATTACAAGCAAGAATTTCCCTAGCTGTCTCTCCATCTATAGCATAACCATCAGGTATCTTAGGCATTTCAACACTAGTAGGAGAGCTAGGCATAATAGGTGAATCATAATTTTCATCAATTTCAGCATTCTCAATTTCTTTAGCTTTAGCAATTTGTTCATCAAGAAATTCACCTAGTGGCACAGTATTATTAAGCAGAGTACTAGCATCATCACAAGTTAAATTTATAGCAGAAGTGGTATCATCAATTACTTGTGACATATCAAAATGAATAGCAGGTGGCGGTGTTGCAAGCTTACTCAAAACAGATGGTGAATCAAGTGCGGAGCCAGATGGCAGTTCCTTACCTCCCCCCGTCTTAGAGGGTGCGATCTTGGTCTTAGCGTCTTTCAGATTCTTCATAGTGATCAACAGATGTAATTCCCAAGTGACTCAACAAATAGAGCTATGCTCCCCGGCAATGGCGCCAGAAAAAGGTCTTGATAACCCACAAGTATAGGGGATCGCGACAGTCTTCGAGGGTAGTATTTCACCCAAATTTATTGATTCGGCACAAGGGGAGCTAAAGAATATATATGGTTATTAGCGGTTGAGTTGTCAATTCAACCACACCTGGAGAACTAAATATCTACAGCAAAGTGTTTAGTAGCACAGTAGTATGATAGTTTGATAGCAGTAGTAACAGTAGCAATAGTAACGGAAACAGTAACAGTAGCAGTTTTGTAGTGATTGTAATAGCAGCAGCAACGGTAGTAACTTAGCAAAGATCAATATGCGAAAAGCGTAGGCATTGGATCGGTGATGGATAATTATGTTGGATGACATTCATCATGTAACAGTCACAACCTAGAGCGATACACAATAGCTCCAATTCATCAATGTAATGTAGGCATGTATTCCGTATATAGTCATACGTGCTTACAATAAGGACTTGCATGACATCTTTTGTCCTACCCTCCCGTGGCAGCGGGGTCCATAAGGAAACTAAGGGATATTAAGGCCTCCTTTTAATAGAGAACTGAAACAAAGCATTAACACATGGTGAATACATGAACTCCTCGAATTATAGTCATCCCCGGAGAGTATCCCAAACAATTGTCACTATGGGGTCTACGAATCATAACAATAACAAGTGCATATAACTAGCAGACAGGATCAAGAACTCAAATATATTCATGAAAACATAGAGGGTTCAGATCTGAAATCATGGCACTCGGGCCCTAGTGACAAGCATTAAGCATAGCAAAGTCATAGCAACATCAATCTCAGAACATAGTGGATACTAGGGATCAATCCCTAACAAATTGACTCGATTACATGATAAATCTCATCCAACCCATCACCGTCCAGCAAGCCTACAAAGGAATTACTCACTCCCGGCGGTGAGCATCATGGAATTGTTGATGGAGGATGGTTGATGATGACGATGGCGACGAATCCCCCTCTCCGGAGCCCCGAACGGACTCCAGATCAGCCCTCCCGATGAAGATTAGGAGGTGGCGGCAGCGGCTCCGTATCGTAAAACGCGATGAAACTTCTTCTCTTATTTTTTTTCTCGGGTAAATAGAATTTATAGCGTTGGAATTAGGTCAGACAGAGCCTCGTGGGCCCCACAAGGCATCAGGGCGCGCCCTGTTGCCTTGTGGGCAACTCGTGGCCCCCCTCCAGTGGATCTTTGTTCCAATATTTTTTATTTATTCCATAAAAAATCTCTAAAAAGTTTTATCCAATTCCGAGAACTTTTATTTCTGCAAAAAACAACACCATGGTAGTTCTGCTGAAAACAACGTCAGACCGGGTTAGTTTCATTCAAATCATGCAAATTAGAGTCCAAAACAAGAGCAAAAGTGTTTGGAAAAGTAGATACGACGGAGACGTATCACTTCTCCCCAAGCAAGTGACTATTACTTAACCGCAAACGACCGCCAAAAAAGTCCACACAACAAAGGTCATGATCATCCACACGAAGAACCGTGTCAAGCAATCAGCTACACGCGTCGACGGTAATGCAGCTCTGATTATGATGATGAGCTACGGAGAAGGAGTGCACGAGGTTGGCACCGTAGAAGATCATAAAAAAAACACTCATCATTTGTCATTGTCGCCAGCCGGACCTCGTCGCCGCACCTCTGACTTCACAATAACAAACATACCGAGTCAACCCACAGACACACCGAAGAGCCAACTATCGCAACCTTGGTCATCTTTGTAGCACAAGCCTCAACAAGAACATCGTCATCATCCTCTAGTCCCTCCAGTTGATGCACAACTCCAAAAAAGGTGCCTCTGAGGACGAAGACATCGCAAAAGTGTCACCATCGCTCGATCACATGATCTAGAGTTTCCCCCAAAACTGCAAATGGTGAAGGAAGAAGTGTATCATATCATCGTTAAAAATAGTCGAATTGCCAACAACAATCATCTCTTTGATCTCCAATTCTTTCAACATCTTTGTCACTAGTATTCTTCTCCTTTTGTCTGTAGAATTCTAAAATTTCAGCATTAGGCGATTTTGCACGCCACACTTGCTTGTTGACATTACTTCAAGAAGCTTGCCTTGGATGATTAGCAACATGGCTCATATGGCCTCGTGTAGGATAAGAGATCCTCTCACAAGTTGGCTTCCTAGGTGCTACCTACCCCGGACAAAAAGCATAAGGAGCCACTAGGGTTGCCCCCATCCTCTATTGAAATCTCACGTGTAATATGGCGGATAGGGAGGTGTTGCCATCCATGGTGCCGACGCCCATGGCCCACGTGGCCTTGCATGATGCTAAAATTGTTGCTTCAAAGATGATCTTCAATGGTTACAATGCGATGGCCGGTTAGAGCTATAACTGGTCGTTTGATTGGCATATTTGGACAACAACATATCAAAAGTTGGACTGATTCTCTTGATCCGCACCTTAGCTTCATTCGCCGTCCACTTGCCAACTTTCAAACACTTGGGCTTGACAAATTTAACATGAGCATTCTCTTGCACTTGTGGGTGACCCCCTCCCCCCAAGTGTAGGATTCTTGATGGTGATCTTCAATACCTTGCCATCGGGTTGCTTGTCAAGCACAACCTCTCTTACCAAGGCCTTGTCTCCCTCTTTGTTTTTTCAGGGTTCACCAGTAACAACACTATTTTTATTATCATATTCGACTATGTTGGGCCTAATTAACATCTTCTTCCACTCAAAGTCTACGGGGTTCATTGGGAAAGGATTCTTATCAACTTACATCTTAGAAAAAATCAATTATTTTTCATTAATGTCCGATCGTATCTGTTGCCGAAAAATATTGCTATCATTAGTTGCATGAGCAAAAAGAATTATGATATTTGCAATAAGCACACCGTTTTAGCTCTTCAAACGACTGTGAAGTATGAGATATTCTAATGATCTTAGCTTGCAATAAAGCATAAAATATTTTATCACACTTAGCATTGTCAAAAGTAAATTTCATCTCCTCCTCATGATTCTGGCGAATCGACTTTAGATCATTGCAAGTACATGGTTTGGCCTTTGAGGGCCAAACAAATTCAGTGACATAAACATTAGCCTCATCGTTTGATCTTTCACTGTCATACTCAACCATATGCATCTTAGGACGATCGGTTTTATACCTATGGACCTCTTTAAGTTCCTTCCTTCGGCTTTCTTGAGCCAAAGCTCTTTGTAAGACTTGTGAGTTCTCAAACCATTAAGCACAAGATCTGCCAAGTCTCTTTTCGTTATCAGTAAGCTATAAC
Source organism: Elymus sibiricus (assembly GCA_039707655.1). Classification (NCBI taxonomy): domain Eukaryota; kingdom Viridiplantae; phylum Streptophyta; class Magnoliopsida; order Poales; family Poaceae; genus Elymus; species Elymus sibiricus. The sequence goes on from CM077676.1 coordinate 375,477,812, forward strand.
ATCATTTTTTGTATCTCTAAACCTTTTGACATTATCAAAAACCGATCCATCCTGTTTTTTCCTAATCAATGCGAGACGTGACAACTTCAGCTCATTTATCTCTTCTATAAAAGTGATCATGGAATTTTTGTTCGAGTTTAGACTATAAATGAATATAACCCCATGGTAAAGCAACAAGCCATGAAAATGCGGCAACAGTTAAAGATAAAGGAAATAAACGCACTTTCAACTCATTTCATGCACCTGATTCACCCAATTGTGCCAACTATTGACTAACATGTTCCCATGTGATCTTTGTGCCCTCTTCGCTAAACTTAACAAAATGTGGGGATATGGCTTTTGGTAAATCCGGTTCCTTGCTTACTCAATTGCGTAATTTTCTCGAAACATCTTAGTTATCTCCTCCCTAAGATTAGGTAGCAGATCGTTCATAGTATGCTTGCTACTTGCGGCACTGGCATAGGAAGGACATAATTACTAGTTTCAGGTGCTACTTGTGGTGCGTATGCCAAACCGTAATTCGGCAGTGACCAAACATGTTTGCACCTATAGGTAGGGTTTGGTTCGACATTGCCACAAAACTCGACATACTCATGATAGTACTAATAGGTGTAGCTAGGATAAAAAATTAACAATGTGAGAGACATTGATGATTGAGCTGATACACCAACATTACCACTAGATGATTGAGGCCTATTTTTCTGAGCATTTGCATTTTCCATGAAAGCTTGGTATACAAGATTACTATTTTGAGTAATGCGACTATTGATTTCAGCAAATTGCTCGGGAGAGAAGGAGCTACTTACAAAGGGTTTAACATGTTCGTCGTGGAGAGAAGGGAATGTGGTGTCCCCAATAGGAATGATGTTGCTTCGACGATCCTTCTTGAGTTTTGCGAGGAATTCCTGCAATTCCTTCTCTTCATATGACTTCCTATATGCCGCATAAGCTTGGCGAAGATCCTCCAATAAGTCCTCAAGACTAGGCTTGATGATGCTATTGACACTAACCTCTGCGGGGTTGGGAAGCTTTCGTCATTGGACATGATGAATAATGACGATTCTTGATCTTTATTCTCCACGGAGTCGTCGCCAAATAGTGTGTTCGCACACGAACACGTCACCATGTACCCCTGAAGTCGAGCGCGGTACGCAATACATGTTGCCGGAGGAGCTTCGTCGAGACCGCCGTACACAAAGACACGCCGACAAGAACTTTTGAGAACCTAAAACCCCACAAGCCTGGGAGATCCGTGTCAGGGAGTGAGGTGGTTATGGGTTGAGCTAGGTCGGTCCCACCGCCCCTAAAGCCTCGGGATTTGCTCCTCTCCAACATGAAGAACGACGAAGACCGAGGGAGCAAAAACGAGAGAGACAAAAAAGTAGATGAAAAAAATAGTAGATGCAATTGACAATTGTTTGTTGTTCAATCGCTACTCACATCTCATCAATATATGAGGCAGATAGACTTCCCATACTGACTCAAAATCTTGCCTAACAAGTAAAGAACCGTAGTCTGATTCGAATAGAAAAACTTGCATGCCTTAAGGGTCAAACGTGGGACGACCTCTTCGAAGGTTATCTGAGCGAGGGATGCATTCTTCTGTAGGCTCGGAATATCCAACCTGATTTTTGCAACCTTCCGTCCTTGACCATGATCCGGCTCTACACTTTGCATACGACCTTGGATTAAGAATTTGAGATGATAAAAAGCAAAATTGTTCGTCCTAACAAGACTAAGAACTTTCATCGTTAAGCACGTGTTCATTTGAGACCATTTCAATAAAATTTGTTTTTTTTAACACAGTACAAACGCAAGCCCTCATATATACACGCATAAACTCACCCTATGAAGGCACACACGCACACCCTACTCCTATGAGCACCTTCGAGAGACTGAGCCGTAGGATAAATGTGAGTATCAGGACTTGAACCCTGGTGGGCTGGGGATACCACTGTCTACCTAACCATCCAATCACAGGTTGGTTCGCTTTAATAAAATTTGTTGCCATGTCAAAATTAGTCGCATAGCTCGAGACAAGTTCTCACCTCGACGAGGTACAGATCGGCGCCCTGCTTTCAGATTCATATCATTGCATCCAAGTCTCAACACGCAAACCACATGCTGAAAAAGACCTCCGCCACTCTAACGCCCGCCTTTTAACACCCCCGTGCGCTTTAATTCGTTCGCTTTCGAAGCCCACCATCCCATTCCCACCCAATTCTTTCTTTCTTTGCCTCCCACAATTGGCTTCTCGCCGCGCCCTCTTTTGCCCCTCCCCTCCCCCGCCGCGCCCACTCCTCCCTTCTTCGATCCAGCGCGAGAGCTCCAGATGGATCGGCCGGCGCCGGACCAGCGGCCCACGCTCTTCTCGCCGTACCAGATGCGCCGCTTCAGCCTCGCCCACCGGTGAGCTGCCCCCTTCAATCCGCGCCGGAAATTCGGTCGTCTCGGGTCTTTGCTTACTCGTTTGACTCTGGCGACCATTTCTGCGTGCAGGGTGGTGCTGGCGCCGATGACGAGGTGCAGGGCCATCGGCGGGCTGCCGGGGCCGGCGCTGGCGGAGTACTACGCGCAGCGGTCCACCCAGGGAGGGCTGCTCATCTCCGAGGGCACCGTCGTCTCGCCGGCGGGGCCGGGGTAATCTCGTCACTTCATACCTCTCTCGCTCCGCTCCATGGTCCGCACATGGTCGATGCTCCTGTTCGGACTAGTTTACTATCCCTGTTTCAGAATCTGCGCTCGTCGTACTGTCGTTTACTCGGTCTTGGATTTGTTTACTGGTAGCACTGCGTGCGCATTGCTCTGATAAATATTCCTGCTAGATCTGAGTATCTGGCAGAATGATTCTCTTAAATGTGGTTGTTAGGCCACTTTGTCGTTGGATATTTGGTTAGAGCACTAGCTTTGATTTCCATATTTCTATTGGTAGGTGGTGGTTGAGTGACGAACAGAGGCGGACCACGAAAAAAATTTAAGGTGGGGCGAAGTCTCACTAAGAATTTTTTTGATGCGAATCAAAGGAGTCAATACACACTAAGGTCTGACCAAGGATGTTTCTTGATTTTTCCCTCTTCCCGTGGGCATCTCACCTCTCTTAATCTTATCCAAAAGAACCTGTTTTTGCTTGTCAAGCAATTTATCCTTCCTCTTGCAAGATGAAGTACTGAGATTAGCAATCATGGTCACATATTCAAAAAAATCCTCAACACCCTTGCAACATCTCGAAACAGCAACAACTACCAACTGCAGTTGGTGGGCAAAGCAATGGATATAGAAAACATATGGGTTCTCATCTCGAATTAACTTCTGAAGGCCATTGAATTCTCCTCTCATATTAGATGCCCCATCATACCCTTGCCCTCGTAGTCGTGCAACAACTAGACCGTGTTTAGCAAAAACCTCCAACAATGCCTTCTTTAAAGAAGCAGATGTTGTGTCCGGAACATGCTTAATACCTAAAAAGCGTTCAATAGTCTCTCCTTGTTTGCTCAAATACCTAGAGAAAGTCATATAATTAGTTGACCACTCTACATAGAACAAAATGATCAAAAAGCACAAAGACACTTAAAAAATTTAAACACGTACCTGACAACCACGGCCATTTGTTTTTTCACCGATATATCACGGCACTCATCAATAAGAACGGAGAAAAGACAATCACCCATCTCTTCTTTGATTGCTTTGGTGACCGCATTTGCACAATGAGAAGCAAGGATTTTTTTGAATTTTTCCGGAAGTCATTTTGGCATTCTTAGGGCATAGCTCATCAAATGCAACCTTCACTTCTGGAATTCTTTCTTTCACCCAATCAAGTAGCTCTAAAAAATTCCCCTTGTTCAAAGAAGTACTTGATTCATCGTGCCCACGAAATGGTTCACCTTGCAATGCTAGATAACTTACAATGCCCACACGAGTTTCATACTTGACTAGTGAACCTTTGCTGTAAGTTGTAACTTTACTTTTCACACTTGCCCCTTGATTTTTTAAAATCATCGCATGCTGTTTTTGAAATATTGTGGATGCTACATGGCCCACCAACATGTTTACGGAATGCTGCAACTGCATTTTTCCAACAGTCAAAACCCAATTTGGAGAAAACATCATGCCCAAATTTATCATCCATTCGGTCATGCTTAAAAAGATAACAATAGAAGCAATAGGCCTTATGCTTTGTTACACTATATTCCAACCAATCAAAGTCCTTATACCATTGTGGCCGGAAGCATCTTCCGTCTCTATTTGGGGGGAAAGTGCAACTAGTTGATCGAGATGCACCCATTCGTATATAAGAAAATCTAACATCATCTCTAATGTTGGGGGCAAATCTATCAAGTGGAATGCGAAGTCCTGGATCACCATTTATGTAATCTTCACTAAAAACAGATATACCTCAACTCCATGAACTTCAACATTCTCTTCCACTATAGCTTCAAGAGAATCTGTAGTTTGTTCTTCCACTTGTTCGGTTTGCATCAAATTTTCAGGCTCTACTTCCATGGAACTCACTTGATCTTGATGAGTGGAATGTGCCGAAACATTGACACTTTCACGGGTGCTTGGGTTCGATTTCGAGCTGCTGCCACTACCAAGCACTTCAAAATATCTTGTCAAATCTGCAATTCACAACCAGAGTGTTCACAACATTAATATGTCACTACAATCTGCTCGAATTTAAGGCTTCAAACTACTGTTAAAATTTGCTACAAAATTTCAGAAAAATTGAGAAATTACCTCCTCCCCTTTCCTTTCGATTTGCTATTCCCTTCCCCTTCTTTTCCATCTTCTGGCAATCTGGCCGGAACTGCGCCGGACTCAGAAGTGGCCGGATGCCCGGACTGCTGCAGCTGCCGCTAGGCGCCTAGGCCCCGGCTGGAGCCGCCGCTTGTGCCGCTGTCGCTTGCTACCGCGGTGCCACCGCCCTCTAGCCCCCCAGCCTGCCGCCGCCGTTGGCTGCCCTGCCGTCGGCTGCCCCGCCTGGTCCTGGGCTCCTGGCGACCTGGCCAGCCGCCGCCGCCGCGCTAGCTTAGGGTTGTCGCGTCGCGTCGCGTGGAGAGGACAGAGGAGTGGTCGAGTGTGTGTGCGTCTCTGCTTGCGTGGACGCTCGAACCTGGCCAGGCCAGTCGTGACTCGTTCCTGGCTGGCTGCCTTGGCTGTTGGCCCATCAGGCCACTGGCTGCGTCGGCCCATCAGCTATTAACAGCAGCAATCGATGCATAGTAGGTATAAATTTTTTTTTGCTCAAAATTAAGGTATGGCAGGCGCCATACCCTGCCCACCGGAGAGCTCCGCCAGTGGTGACAAACACAGAGAACCTACCTTGCTTCATAGTTTAAGTAGTAACGTGTGACATATGTTCGGCTTGTGATTTAGGTCCCTGATCTTGGGAATCGGAGTAAGTTCCTTAAACTTGTAATATAAGTGTGTCAATTGAGGTTCAATCCATATTTAATTAGCAACTAATTATCCTCTGGTGCTTTGACCCTAATGTACCCACAGTCTGACCATGAGATTGAATATCCATCAGAAGCTCGTAGCCTTTTCCCGACTCCATGCCCTTTTCAAGTGGAGTTGCAGAGTATGAATAGGCAAATGATCATAGATGACAACACCTACAGTATGATTTATCATGAGAGAGATGCACTGGATTCACAAGTAGTCTTAGTGACAAAAGGTGTCCTGTCAGCTACTCAAGCTAATAAGTAACAGAAATAAAAGGGACCAGTAGTCAGGTTCCCTTAACCAAATGCTTCACATCTATTATGTATGATCATGCTATAGATATTTGGAAACTGGAGAGATACATCTTCTGTAAAAATGAGCTGGATCCTGGATTCCATGAAAATCATGTGCTCTCCAAATGAAAAATAAACTATAGGGAAGACCTAACTCTACACCCATACGCATTCTGTTTTGAGGAAAACATCTGGGAGTCCTCGACTGCATTTACCTTATGTATAAATGAATTCTTACATCAAACTCAGTGGTATTTGCAACATACAAGGAAAAAAATATGTAATCCCTCTATTCCAAAATGTAGTGCGTCTAGGATTTTCTCAAAGTCAAACCTTGTTTAGTTTGACCAAGTTTAGTGAGAAAAGTATCAACAAAAATAATACCAAATAAATACTCCCTCCGTCCCAAAATAAGTGACTCAAATTTGTACTAACTTTTACTAAAGTTAGTTCAAAGTTGAGTCACTTATTTTGGGACGGAGGGAATATAATATATAATATAAATATATGTTTAATGATGTATCCAATGATATTTATTTAATATTATAGATGTAGATATTTTCCTCTATAAATGTAGTCAAAGTTTAGTAAGTTTGACTTTTGAAATTTCTTATGCACACTATATTTAGGAATGGAGGGAGTATTGAACAAGGGTCAGTGGGGGGTCACTGTTCACCTAAGTTTTTAATTTGCATCTTTGGTACAAAATTAAATTTGATCTTGCGGTTTCTGCGTAAATTTTTAAACTTCCACACACGTTTTTTCTCTTTTCAACAATCTGCCCTTTTCTTGAGATATTTTCTGTAATTTATGTCTAGTAGAGGTTCTTCTGATTCTCACACTTGATGGACATATAGCAAGTTTATGTTAGTTTTTTACCGCCAATTCAGAAGATTAACTAATAAAACATTGTTGGATAGGTTCCCTCATGTCCCTGGAATATACAATCAAGAGCAGATAGATGGATGGAAAAAGGTGGTGGATGCTGTTCATGCCAAGGGAGGCATCTTTTTCTGCCAATTATGGCACGTAGGCAGAGCTTCTCACCAAGGTATGTATTTATGCGCGTAATGATAACTCAGTTTCTTTGAAATCTGTAACAGGTTTACTAAACGCAATCGCCCTAGATTATCGGTTGCCCTTCACGATATATCTTTGCATCCACTTCTATTTTTTCCGAGACTCCGGGACGTGATTGATTCTTAGTTTTCTCTGTCTGGATTAATACATATCGAAATTGTCAAAACATAGAAGACCTCAAACGTCATAACTCCTGTGTTCTTGAAAAATCATGACTCTGACTTTATGTTGGAAATCTAAATTGCTAGATCTTTTGCATTTAAACGTACCATCTGTTGTCTCCAATGTTGACTAACGTTCTTCCATACACCAGTATACCAGCCAGACGGCGCTGCTCCGATATCCTCAACTGATAAGCCAATATCAGCAAGATGGAAGATATTGTTGCCTGATGGTTCATACGGAACGTATCCCACGCCAAGGCGCCTTGCCACATCAGAAGTACCGGACATAGTTGAGCAATATCGCCAAGCTGCCATAAACGCCATCAAAGCAGGTAAACGACATATAAACCTTTGCATCCAACCATATAAACCTACACGAGCGGAAATGCCCCGTGTATATTGTAAGCTGATATGGAGATGACTGCGTCCCCAGGCTTCGATGGCATTGAGATCCACGGCGCTCATGGCTACATCATCGATCAGTTCCTCAAGGACGGCATCAACGACCGCACCGACGAGTACGGCGGATCGCTCCCCAACCGTTGCAGGTTTCTACTCGAGGTGACCCGAGCCGTGGTATCCGCCATCGGAGCAGAACGAACTGCGGTGAGGGTGTCACCGGCCATCGACCACCTTGACGCCTACGACTCGAACCCAATGCAGCTCGGCATGGCCGTCGTCGAGCGGCTCAACGCCCTCCAGCAGGAAGCCGGGCAGCTCGCCTACCTCCACGTGACGCAGCCGAGGTACGCGGCCTACGGGCAGACGGAGTCGGGCCCGCATGGCAGCGCCGAGGAGGAGAGCCGGCTGATGCGCACCTTGCGGGGCGCGTACCGGGGTACGTTCATGTGCAGCGGCGGCTACACGCGGGAGCTCGGGCTGGAGGCGGTGGAGAGCGGCGACGCCGACCTGGTGTCGTTCGGGCGGCTGTTCATTTCGAACCCGGACCTGGTCGAGCGGCTCAGGCTCAACGCCGGCCTGAACAAGTACGTGAGGAAGACGTTCTACACCCCTGACCCCGTCGTGGGTTACACCGACTACCCGTTCCTCGGTAAGCCTAAATCGCGCATGTAGTGTGTACGTACAAGGTTAGTGATCGGAGATGGGATTTATTGTGAAGTGCATTTGGAGAAATAAGGTCATATACGCGCATGTAGTGTACACGAATCAGTGATCGCAGATGGGTTTGTGAAGTGTATTTGGAGGAAATAATATATACGCGACTGTAATTTATTTCACCAAGGCCTCTGCGCTCCGCCAACTCCTTGAGCAGAGTTTTTATTTCTTTTCTTTGCCCCCCTTTTTCTAGGAATGTCAGGTACGATCACATGGTAAATCGAACGTTTTCGATGAATGTTTTTGTTGACAAATTTAGTAAAGCGAGGATGGCAACTTTAGTTGGCAAGCATGGCGTTTGACAGAAAATTTTCATTTGTGTCAACTAGCTTGTCATGATTGCGTCACTAGAATTTCCATCGAAAACGTTCGATTTACCATGTGCTTGTACCTGACAGGTACTTATCATTTCCGTTTTTCTATTTGTTTTTTTCCATGTATTATCTTTTACTTGTATACATGATTTTTTTTTTTATAACTATGGATGGACATTTTTTTCAAAAGATTTTTTTTTAAACACGAGTAGACCATTTTTTGAAAAGGTGACAAACATTTCACACGCACAGTACCTTTTTGAATTTCGTAACATAACGGTTTCTACTCTTAAAATGGTTAACAACGATATTTTTCAAAATAAAAATATATTTCCCCCTTTTCAGCAATACATTTGTAAATTTGTTAGTCAAAATAAAAAACCATTGAAATAAATGGACCGCAGGCGCAATACATGAACATTTTGTTTAAAAGGCATGAACTTATTTTAAACTCACATGGACATTTTTAAAAGTGCATCAAACACTTTGTACGTACATTAACATTTTTGTAAATGTGCCGAACACTTTTTAATGACATGAATATTTTAAAATGCGTCAAACACTTATTTAAATTAGACAAACATTTTAAAAGGTGTTTTGAACAATTTCTGCAATTAAATGAACATTTTTTAAAATGCACCAACATTTTTTTTATTACATGAGTATTTTTAAAAAATGCATTGAACACTTTTTACATTGCACAAACATTCTGATTAATAAATGATTATTTATATTTTGCCTTTTTTGAGACAAATTTATATTTTGCTAGTTCCTCCTTTGTGGTAGAGTGAGCACCTTGACTAATATAAATTGACTCTTTCATTCTTGCAGCCTATTATTGTTTAATAAATTGATTTTGTTATGTAGAACTTCAGGAACCTCATTTCGTTTGAGAGATAGTGGAGTTTCTTCTTTCAACATGTACATCGACGAGGGTGTCCATGGCTTGAGTACCATTTTCTAATTATATGAACATCTTTTTAAAATGCATTGAACACATTTTTTAGAAATTACATGAACATTTTTGAAAAATGGCCGAACATTTTTTAATTACATGGACATTTTTGTTAATAAACGACCACTTCTAATTATATTAACTTTTTAAAAATGCACCAAAACTTAAATTACATGCACATATTTTAATAATATGTTAAACGCCTTTATTAATTACACAAATTTATCTAAAAGACAAAATACGTGATTTTATAAAAAGTATATATACATTTTGTAAATACATGAATGCTTAAAAAATTCAACATCTTTTTTTAAAATATATGAACACTTTAAAAAGATAAATGTAGTACAATTTAAGAACTACATGAATGGCTGGAATATTTTTTTAGGACATATTTTTTTTACTCTTTTGAGTATTTTTTAATTTATTATATATAAATCAGCAAGATATCTTTTCCGGACTTTGGAGAAAAAACAGTATGCCGCACAGGTCGCAGCCGCGAGAGCTCCTGTTCGGCGCCTTCAGCGCCCGAACAGCTCCCTGGCGCCTGAAGGAGATGTCTAGTGGGCCGGCCGAGAAAACCTTCGCTCAATCGCCTCTCAGCGAACCAGTCGATCGCCCATTTGTTTTCTTTCTGTTATAAACTACAAAAAGGATGTGCGGGGAGCCGGATTCGAATTCGGGACCTCACCCTTCACATAGGGGTGCACGAACCACTACGCCATCCAACGACCTGTGCTCACAATCTTCGTTTGCTTTATTTTATTCTTTCTCCAGCTCGCAAAGCCCCCGGTGTGGGAAGCTTCCCAAACCATTTATTTTTTCTTTTTTCTCTTTTTCTGTAATGGTTTTGTTGGCCTTTTTTTTTGCTAAATACGTGCACTTTTCTAAAAAATAAATCAAAGGAAACTTTTTTTTTAAAAAGGAATGAACTTTTTTCAAAATTGGAAAAGTTCATTGTTTTTTTTAAGTTCATCAAAATTGAAGAAAGTTCATCGAATCTGAAAAAAAGTTCATCGAATTTGAGAAAAGTTCATCATAATTGGAAAGAGTTCATCGAATATAAGAAAAGTTCATCGAATTTGAGAAAAGTTCATCATAATTAGAAAAAGTTCACCGAATCTGAAAAAAAGTTCATCGCTTTTGAAAAAAGTTCAGCACATTTGAAAAAAAGTTCATCAAATTTGGAAAAAGTTTATCGAATTTGAAAAAAAGTTCATCAAATTTGAAAAAGTTCATTGAATTTGAAAAAACTTCATTGAAATTGAAAAAAAAACATTGAATTTCGGAAAAGTTCATCGCATTTGAAAAAAATGTTCATTCCAATTTGGAAAAAAGTTCATCAAAATTGAAAAAAAGTTCAGTGAATTGGAAAAAAGTTCGTCAATTTTGAAAAAAAACATCGATTTGAAACGAGTTCACGGATTTAAAGAAAAATAAAAAAGAAACAGGAAAACTAACAAAGAAAAAGGAAAAAACAAAACGTAAAAAACACAGAAGGCATTTCCTATATGTAGAAATAAAAAGAATGGAAGTATATATGCACCAACGAGCAGGTGGCCTAGTGGCTAGTGCAGTATGCATGGAGCGATGAGATCCCTAGTTCGAACCTAATCTCTCGCACGCACCTGCACCTTTTTATTTTTGGGAGGAGGAGATGGGCCGGCCCGTTTGTAGCGAATGAAGGGAGGGGGGGGTGTGCGTCCGTTTGTGGAAACACCTATATCGGGCGCTAAAGGCGCCGAATAGGATCTGGCCGCAGCCGCGGACCCTCGCTGCCACTCAAATGAGACTGCAGCAGTTGGATTGGGCCTGCCCAGCTGCAGCTTTTGCGAGCGGGCTGGGCAGCGAGAAAGGCTCACGTAGCGGCATTCTTCTGGACCGCACGGGGATTCCTTGACAAGAGAGCAACGGTTATATCCCCTCAAAAAAAAAAATGCAACGGTTAACTTAAAGTCGAGCTAAAGATCTCGCGGATATGCATACTCGCGGATTTCGAGGTGAGCTCTCCGGAGCTTGGCCGGCCGGCGTCAGTGAAAGTCAGGCATATCTCCGTGCACGGGCATGCAGCGCTCGAACGTGTCCCGCCATGCGTCGACGTGCATGCCGTTTCGACTGTTTGCCCGCCGCTTCCCACGTCCACGGTAAACATCGACGTTTCCACTATAAAAGAGCACTGCACTACGCATCATTCCCTCACGCAAGAGAGCGGCTCCTTCTTAATCTTCTGAGACTGATCGAGGCGAGAGCCAACTTAGAGCTATGGGAGGTAAAAGGTGGCGGGGGTGGTGGCGGTGGAAAGGACGGAGGAGGAGGTGGCGGGAAGGGCGGAGGCGGAGGCAGCGGTGGCAAGGGCGGAGGTGGAGGTGGAGGCGGGGCGAGGAGCGGTGGCGGGGGAGGAGGAGGGAAAGGTGGTGGGACAGGAGGAGCGTCTGCCAAGTCCGGCGGCGGGGGCGGGCACGCTGGGATGGGGAAGTCGGCCGGCGGCGGGGGCGACGGCATGATGAGGGCCCCTGGCGCCGACGGCTACATCGCCCGCTCCGGCTTCGAGGCCAACCCCCAGGGTTACTTCGCGGGTCTCCACCACGGAGACGCCGCCAAGTAGAGACGGCCCACTGCATCCAGCTCCTGGGTTCGCTAGGCTGCCCCTGGTCACTAGTGTTGACCAAGGTTTGTAGCAACTCCAATAATGTATAGACTACCCGCGTGAGAACAGCCTAGCTACTAATCGTGTAATCTAAGTCGATCCATCGACTGTTAGCTACGTAGTAATGAAATGCATGATGAGATCGACTCTTGTACCTCTAATAAGTGAGTGTACGTCCCTGTTAGTTAATCTTGTGCGTGCTGGTTTTCCAGATGCATGGATGGATGTGGATGTATGTGTTGTGCACGCAAACAAATTCTGTGTTTTTGATCGTCGAAGGCGAATGGCTCTGTAACGTACGTACGTACGTAAAAAAAAAAGAATTGGCGAATGACGTGCGTCTACTGCAGAAGGTTGTGACACTGGCGCATGCTCATATGGATTCAGTATAGCGAACGTGTGAAAATGGTTCGCCCGGCTTGCTAAGATATATACTCCCTCCGTTTTTAAATATAAGCCCTTTAGATTTCAATACGGACTACATACGAATGTATATAGACATATTTTAGATTGTAGATTCACTCATTTTGCTTCGTATGTAGTCCATATTGAAATCTCTAAAGGGTCTTATATTTAGAAACGGAGGGAGTAGATTGCTGATCACGATGCTTCTCGGTGTTGGTAGTAGTCTAATCCCTAAATTCTATTGTTCTGAGCACTTCGCAGTAAATTTCTGAACTTGAAATTGGGTGAAACTCAACTGAAAAATATGAAGTAGCTCAAAATTTTAATTAAAAAATAACTCTGGGCTGCACAAGCGAGGTCATCCGTAAAACCTGCTTGGGCCATACGATGCGCACGATGCACACGTACGGTCAGTCTCATAGCACGCCTCGACAGCTGGATAGGGGCGGAGCTGTGATGTGGAGGATTATGATTGGCTATAGGGGATGAAGAGGCCCACCCCTTTGTATTCAAAGGGGAGATCGAATTAGTTTGAAAAGTTAAATGAAACATTTGGAGATTCTTTATAGGTCTCACTATTATTAGGCGCCGGTTAACGTCATTTGCGTATGTGGCGCACACCCCTCAGGTACGAATTTGAAAAAAGAGAGTCAACGGATACTGAAGTGGCGGGCTGGCCCATATACTTTGCTTTTCTTTGTATGTTTTTCCTGCTGCGTTCTTCTAGCTGTTTTCTTCTTCTTTTTCTTTATTTTATCGTTTTCATTTTTCTGAACATTTTTTCTTCAAATTCGTGTTCTTTTTCAAATGCATTATTTTTTTCAAATTCGTGAATATTTTTCAAATTCATCTTCTTTTTCAAATGCATGATTTTTTCCAAATGCATGAAATTTTTGCTCATGAACTTTTTTCAAATCTCATGGACTTTTTCAAATTTTGCGGTTTTTTAATTCGTGAACTTTTAAAAAATTTGCAAACTTTCTTTCAAATTCATAAACTTTTCTTAATTTTTACGAAAATTTTCAAATTGATGAATTTTTTTCAATTCAGTGATTTTTCTTCAAAATATTTGTGACTTCTTTTCAACTTTACTAGTCTTTTTCAAATATTATGAACTTTTTCCAAAGCCAACAATCAACTGGTCAGCCCAGAACAAGTGTGATGACAACATAGGAAATGCATAGGAACTTGTGGGCATAAAATATATTGTACCCGTCTCAAAATCAGATAAAATCTACAACAGTCGGCTGTGCCTAATTCAAGTCGATAAGATCTTTGTGCATGGTAATAAAAATCAATCGGATGGACGCGCCACAACAAAAAAATTACTCCCTCTATGCCATTTTTTTAGGCTGGAACGGTGAGAGTGGAAAATTTGAAGACCCGACTTAGGTACTGTAGCCCACAGTAACATCAAGACTGATCCTGGCCATCCGTTCCTTATTATTGGGTCTTCAAATTTTCCTTATTATCCTGCTCTAAACATCATGTCAGGAGGTCGTGCGGAGTGGTGCAATCTGGGCGATCAATGCTAGTCTCCCCTTCGATAGGCGCAGCGAACGCGCTGTGGTGCCGGAATGATCGATTGAAATCTGCAACTTTTTTTTTAGCGAGGGAGAAACCAGCAACTTTTAAGGGTGTGTTTGGATTTTTTTTTCCTGTACACGAACCATTCCATTACATTCTACTTGGTTCCACAACAAAACACACACTAACTTACTGGGCGAATGTGTTCTCTAGTGGGCTGGATCAGCTAGTACCGGAGCTGCTTTTCAAGTTGAGTTTCTGACGTTGCCCAAGGGCCAACTGCTCTTAATTAACTACAAGAAGCTTATGTTTTTGCGCGAGGTTTGGGGTCGGGGGGTGGGGGGGGGGGATGCTTGTGAGCTAGTTCCCCTTCACCGTTTTTGGGAAGCTTCTAGAAGCTTTTTTTGTTTTTCTTTCTTGTTTTTATTTTTCAACATTTTAAAATCCGTTAACATTATCTGAATTCATGAACATTTAAAAAAATTGGAACAATTTTAAAATTTGCAAAAAATAAATTCATGAACTCTTTTAGTTTGGAAACTTTTTTGAAATTCGTGAACTTTTATTAAAATTGGTAAACATTTTTAAAAGTTTCACGATTTAAAAGTTTTTGAATTTTTATTATAAAATCATGAAAAAATTAAAAATCATGAACATTTTTTGATTTAGCTAACTTTTTCAAAACCCAGGGAAAATATAGTCGTTCTTTCCAAAGCCAGCAAAATAGCAGGAGCAAGGGGAGCGTAGTGAGTCGGGTAGAAAAATAACAAGCGAAGTGGAGCAGGCAAGGCGCAAAGTCGAGCGAAGAAGAACTTTTTACGAAAAAGGACTCAAATCTATTATAAAAATTTATATGAAGTACAAAGTATCCTAAATATAATAAAAATTAAGTTGAGGACCATGCACCATCGAACGACCACTACCGTCGCCAGAACGAGCCGCCAACGCGCCGCTGTCACTGCTCCTCTATCGGAGTCGGCTTGACTTGTCGATGACAACCCAGAAGTCTTCGTGTGCGTGCCCATATGGACCAGCGCCACAGAGCTGCAATCATCACCATTGAACCCTTGAATCGATCTGAAGTGCTTGACACCCAATCTCGCCGGTTCGCATGCACGATGAGAAATTCTAACCTTTTCGCCCCAAGGAGACGGCAGAAATCTACGCCCAAGCATAGTCGACTCCATCCCAGTGGACGAACTCGAGGAGGATCTTGAAAGCCCTAGAAGTATGTTCACTTCTATAGTGGTTCGTAAGTTATCAGGCTTACAAAATCCCTTCCTTTTGAATTTGTAATGTATGAATGCAACTTGAAGGAAAGCATGTTACCTGTTTGCAGTTCTGTTTTGCCATGATTTCCCTGCGGTTTGAACATCGATCAATGGGGCCATATTTTATTCCTTGTCATATCTTTCAGATCCGTGCGAAGGCTCATGGAAAGCGAGAGCCAGTGGCCGGTGATGGCAAGAGAAATAATAAGTAATAACTGTACTGGTCCACCAGACCACTGCCATGAGGAAGCATGCATGGCAAATTACTCTTGGACGAAGCATCTGCTTAGAGCCTTAGACATGATCGGTCTACACAACTCAAGATTTGGAGATACCACTAAACAATGTGTCTGGTAAATTGGTAGTAGTAAGATGTAAATGAGAGACCACTGCAGCCTGTGCTAGTTTCCATTAATTCTGGGCTTGAGAGAGGACCTGACGCTGAGCTCCCTGATGAAGCCGACGAGACGCTCCAACTCCGACGACGACGACCCCGCCTCCGCAACATCCAGCCTCAACTGCTGCGCCATGGCTTGGGCCGCTGCCCTGTTCTCGTCGGATGCCATGACCTCCCTCACCGTCCTCTCCACGACGCCTCTCTCGCAGACGTCCTTCATGTCCAGCCCCGTCTTCCACACGGCGCCCACGAAGCGGCTGTTGGTCTGCTGGTCGACGAAGAAGGGCCAGCACACCATCGGCATGCCCTCGACGGCGCACTCCAGCGTCGAGTTCCATCCGGCGTGTGTCAGAAAGCAGCCCACCGCCTGGTGCCGCAACACGTCCCGCTGAGGAGCCCACTCGACGACGCGCCCCTTGCCTCCTTCCGCTGCCTCGACGGCTTCTCGGAGGAGCGCAGAGCTGGTCATCTTGACCATGCCCGGCCGGAGAGGAACTCGGTGAACTGTTCGTGCGTGATCATGGCGAGGCTCCCCAGGCTCACGTACACGACGGACCGGTCCTCGTGGCCGTCCAGCCACGCCATGCACCCGTCGTCCTCACGCCACAGGCTTGCGCTCGCGGCGGAACTCGACCTGGCGTGCAGTGGGCCTACAGCGAAGACGTCGCTTGTACCCGACGCGAGGTGGGCGAGCGCTGGCCGCTCCATGGACGCGGCGGTGTTGAATATGAGCGCACATGCCTTGCTGGTACGACCGACGACCTCGGCAAACTTGAGCACCAAGGGATCTCCGTCGCCTTGCTCGGTGCAGTAGAGCCCACGAGGAAGATCTCGCCACCGGAGGAACCCCTCCATCCCCGGAACGCTAGACACCAGGTCGTCCGCAGTGAAGGGGGTCTCGCCGAGCTCCACGAGCTGGGGCATAGACAGGAGCGCCAGGTAGCTGCACGCGCTGTGCGTGACGAAGGAGAGCGCGGGGATGCCGAGCTCCTCGGGGATTTCGATGGCGAACGGCATGGTGCCATCGGCGACAACGCATGTCACTGGCGCATCAGCGGCAGATACAAGCGACAAGAGCAGGGCACGGTACGCGGCGCTGCCCGCCGTGCACATGGACTCCATGAAATCCAAGAAGCCGCGGGGGTGGTCGTCGGGGAGGCCATCGGGGATGGAAAGCAAGCGTAGGCCCGGCGGATGCGCCTGGGCGAGACGGCGGAGGTTGTGCTCGGTGTGGAGGAACGTGACTTTGATGCCGGCGTCGACGAGGGCGGTCGCGAACTGGAGCATGGGGTTGATGTGCCCCTGCCGTGGCCACGGGAACACGAGAACGTGCACCGCGGCATCCATCACTGCGGCAAATGGCAGGTCGTCCAACTCGCTCCGCCGTTCTCAGCGTCCCATAGGTGATCTCTAATAGCATGCGTCCGGACATGTCGCTGTTCGTTAGTTGTACCGGCACGGCAAGGACGTTAACTGTATTTTTACCATGGAAAGAAAATTCAGTTCTAGAATTTTTTCACCCTGTACCGAAATACTGAAATCCACTGGATCTCTGATTTTATTTCGGCCAAAAGACCGAAACATTTGCTTGAAATTTATCCAAATATTTGGTAAATTTGAAAATATTTTTTAAATTTGTGTACTATTGAATTGGCTAGAATATTTGATCGAAAGGTAAATATCGCAGCGCCTCCTCAAGTTCTTGAAATTCAGTGAACCACGTCGTGAAAACCATGATTTTTACCAGGTTATCTTCTGGCCCATCATCATTATTGTTACTATCATGATCTGGTTCATCACCGTAATGCTGAGTTATTGAGTTGGTACAACTTCTCCTTCATGCCAAAGAATCTTCCCTCCCATATTTTGGTGTCGTGCTACATTGAATTGAACTGAATCTTCGCTCTAACCGCTTCATGTTATCATACAGAAATACAGTGCTATATATCTACGAGGGCGAAGCTATCGATGCTCCTCCTATTTTAGAATATCTGCTCACTCAATCAGTTTGACAATGGAGTGGAGGAGAGATCGAGATGCTGCAAAAGTCCAAGTGGTGCTACACGCCACGTACGCCACGTTGAGATTTAAATATGTACTCGCTCTGTTTCAAAATTACTAAATCAGCAGTAGATGTTACATACTTATACAAATACTGTTACATGCTAAACAAAATAGATAGTTCAGACTGGAGATCAAACGAAGACCAAAATGGCATGTTTTGTACACGACTAAAAAATGTTAGTATTTCTATTTAGAAAATCGGGAATTAAAAATATGTCTGCAAAATTTTAAATTATTTGTAATTTATTTAAAAAATTCGTTGAAATTTTAAATTTCTGTGGAGCCAAAAAAGCTCAAAAACTTAATGTTGGCTGTGTATTTTAAAAAAAAAACATTCATTGTGAATTTGAAAAAAAATCAATTTTATTTTGAAAAATGTCATTGCGTACTTTAATGCTCAAAGTTGTATTTAAAAATGTTCACATAGTATTTAAACAAATGTTTGTCGCCCCAAAATGTTCGATGTTATTCAAAAAAATGTTTATGGTATATTTTAATAAATGTTCGTCATTCATTAAAAATTATTTAAGGTTATTCAAAAAATGTTCACCTTGTATTTAGAAAATCTTTGTAGCCGAGACAAAAATGGGTCAGGCAGAGTTACGTATCAAGGGTGGAGTTGCAACTGGGACCAAAATATGTCCCCCGCCCCCAAGTTGCGTGTCTAGGGTGAACATGCAATTGGGAAACAAAATGGGCAAGGCCCAGTTGCGTCTTGAGAGTGGACTTGCAACTGAGAAAAAAATAAAGACCCCTCGAGTTGCATGCCGGGGGCGGAGTTGCAACTGGGACAAGAAGGGTCGGACACCCCATTGGGTGTCGAGGATGGACTTGCAGCTAGAATGAAAAGGGGTTGGGCCTAGTTGTGTATCGAGGGTGGACTTGTAACTTGAATAAAAAAAGCGATCGCCCAGTTGCATGTCAGGTGTAGAGTTGCAACTGGGACAAAAATGGATCGCCTTCCCTCCCAGTTGCGTATCGAGGGTAGACTTGCAAGTGGGACAAAAAAACTCCCCCCAGTTGCATGTCGGGGTGAAGTTGCAATTAGAACAAAAAGGGTCGGGCCCCAGTTGCGTGTCAAGGGTGGACTTGCAAACTCGAACAAAAATGGGTCGAGCCCAGTTGCATATCGAGAATGGACTTGCAACTGGAACAAAAAAAGCATCCCCCAATTGCATGTCGGGGGTGGAGTTGCAGCTGTGGAGAAAAATGGATCGGCGCCCTCCCCAGTTGCGTGTCAAGGGTGGACTTGTAACTGAGACAAGTATATAAAACTATGATACGAGTTACGAGTTGAGGGTGGACTTGCAACTGAGATAAAAAAAACACATCCCAGTTGCGAGTTGTGGGTGAACTTGCAACTGGGACAACAACAAACTATGGGCCTAGTTGCGAGTCGAGGGTGGACTTGCAACTGAGACAACAACAAACTATGATCCTAGTTGCGAGTCGAGGATGGACTTGCAATTAAGACAACTACAAAAAAATTGCAAGTCAATGGTAGACTTGCAACTGGGATGAAACAAACTACGGTCCCAGTTACAAGTCAAGGGTGGACTTGCAACCGGGATGAAAAAAAAAACACATGCCTAGTTGCGAGTCGAGGGTCGCTTGCAATTGGGAGAACTGTGGGCCCAATTGTGAGTCAAATGTGGACTTGAAACTGGGACAACTGCAAAACTACGAGCCCAGCGACGAATCAAGGGTGGACTTGCAACCAGGATAAAACAAACTACGGGCCTAGTTACGAGTCATGGGCGGACTTGCAACAGGGACAACTTCACAAACTACAATACTATTTACAAGTCGAGGGTGGACTTACAACTGGGACTACGAGCCCATTTGCGAGTCGAGCGTGGACTGCAACTAGGATGAAAAACAAAACAAATACCCAGTTGCGAGTCGAGGGTGGACTTGCAAGTGGGACAACTACAAATCCATTAGCGAGTCGTGGGTAGACTATACAAATTCTCCACCAGGCCACAAAAAACGCACAACAAAAAGGAACAAAAAGTGAGGCCCTCAATTGCATGTAGGAGGTGGAGTTGCAATTGGGGACAAAAATGGTCCCCCTGCCCCCAGTTGCCTGTCGATGGTGGACATGCAATTCGGACAAAAAATTTGATAGGGCCGAGTTGCGTATCGAGGATGGACATGGAAATGGGTCATTTTCACTTACAAAGACAAACGATATAGTCTGTCTCTTTCACTTACAACGCAGGCCACAAGAGTTGCAATGCAAACGGCTGACAAGTGGATAATTTAGATGATGGGGACAACTTAAATGAGGCATGTGTGAAAAAAATCATGATAAAAATAAACATACAACTAGATCGGATTAATAGATAAATTACATATCAAAACTGCACGTACAACTAAATCAGGTCAAACAAAATATATTATGATAGACATGTTATTATGTTGGGAAAATTTCAATCACTCTCCTTTACTCTCTGTCACGACCCCCGTTCATTTTCTTCTCCATGGAAAAAAAATACTACATGCCAGCTGATGGCCACGTGAGGTCATTCTCCTCAGCCCATAAAAGAAACAGAAGACAACACCTGACACCAGCCCAGGCAAAAGGAAAAACCACAAGGCCTGAAACAACTCCACGACGCACGTGGATACAACACAAATCTTGGAGCAAAAATTCAACGGTGTAAAACTTAGATATGAGATAACTATATCTCATCTAGATGTGAATTAGCAAAACTGATAAAAATATATTCCTAAATACTTCACAAATTCCACAAATAGGAAAATTTTAGATTCTTTTTATAGAATTTTGACTAGGGCGAAGACAAGCTTAGATATGAACTAATTTCCGATCATTGATGTATTTCAAAACTGCCGGTACGAACAATGAAATGACGAGTTTGGAAGAATGAAAATGTCCAGTATATTCATGATATCGGGTACGTAAGATGAATTGAAATATTGGTTTCAATGCGCTACATGTGCTAGGCGATGTATCGTACAAAAGAAGTAAAATGTTGTTATAGATACGATAGTGCATGATGGTGAAATGATGAAACATAGATGTCGTGTATGTATTAAAGTTGTTTCACCTATGCTATATAATAAATAAATGGAGGAACAATATTATGGGTATGATAGAAAGAACAAGCTATGATGCTGAGAGATAAGGGATTGTTTTAGATATTTCCAATGAATATACATAGGTAAAAGATATATTAAAAATATATTAAAGAGGCCCTAATGTGCAAATACGCAGAATTTCTGACTTTTTCAAGCCCAGATTCCAAATGAAGAAATGGCAACTCGATATAAATAGAGCCTACATCTTTTGTTCAACAACGAGATTTTTCATGATATATATAGGCGACAAGCAAAATAAGAAAACCACACGAGCACCTTATGAAAGAACAAACTATGATGAGAATATATGTGATGATTCACAAAAAAATATATTCACAAATACAATGGTGATTGAGAGATGAACTGCATATTCATTAAGCTTGAAGAAGGTATATTCCACTATTGCAGTCATTGGCAATGAACGGATACCCTTGAGCACATTGTAGAAACATTCAACCATGTTGTTGGTCATGTAACCGTATCTCCAACCTCCTTCGTCATGAGCGCATACCCACTTGTGCTTCTCATTCAAATTCCCCCTTAAGAATTCTTTCCCCCTTTGTTCACCGCTAGGTAGAGTTTGTCATAGCGAGATTAGAACGCATCGGCAGTGAAGGCTACGCAAACATGTGTTAGATCCTTGCTGAACTCCTTGCTCTTACATGCCCGGTAAATGTTTGCCACGAAATTCCTCACACACCATCGATGGTGAAGCTTTGGAAGCCCTGGAATAACAATGACTATTGCTTTGAGTATGCCATGTGCCGTCCGATATGATGCATACCTCCCTATCCCCAATGAAGTTGTTCCTCACTGGACCCATGAACCAATGCAAGTTGTCCTGGTGCTCGGAAGGTACCAAAACAAATGCCACTAGCAACACATTGTCATTGGACGAGTGCGCTACTGCTACCATTAGTTTGCCCTTGTATCTGCCGTCAAGAAAGTGTCATCTATAGACAAAACTAACTGACAATGCTTAAATGACGTGATGCATTTCCCATAACTCCAGAAGGCACGACAAAACACTCTGGCCTCATCCTGGACCACATGGTACCGGCCAGGGTTCCTATGTGCAATCGCTCCCAACAACCTCGGGAGGCGATTGTATACTTCTTCGAAATCACCATACAACATCCTAATAGGATTTGCTTTGGCCTTCCATGCCTTACCATAATTGACTTCGTATCTGTATCGTTTTTTCAGCGTGCGCATGAGAAACTTCACCTTGACGGTTGGATCACATGTTATTTATTTCATAAATTTGTACCCGAGGTACTCAGACATGAGCTGACGGTATCGCTTACGCTTTGACGACGGCGGCCTGAAGTTGTGAGTGGCTACACAACTTTGTAAAACCCATTGTGTGGTTTCATAAATTCTTCTTCCATGGACCTTCCATGGGCATACTTCTTTGTCACATTTCACGGTGTAACACACCTTTTGGTCAGAGTGGCCAACAATGGCCTATGATTCCTAATGGCATAGTCACTCAGTCACACCCTGAACTCCCCCAAGCTCGAGAACTTCACGCCTTTCTTCAAATAAGAATTCTCGACCTCTTTGTTGTTCCTTGGTTCGCCTGGTTCCCGCAGGGTGTCGGCTCAACTGTCGCCATTCTCATGCTACCATCAACTATGGCCTTATGGGCAAAGGTTAAGATCACGAAACAAGGGAGTTCTCTTTTGCATCCATGTAAACTCGAAGAATATTTGGTTTTCTTTCTCCATGAAACCATCCTTGTCCAATTCTTTCTTCGGACCCTTGTCAACTGAGTGATACCCATATGAACGCCAAAAGGGGAGCTCATGATCCATGCCTTGTTGCACGACAAGGGTAGCCAAGTCACCGATATCATTATAATTAATCTCATCCGCTTGCACATCATCATCACCTTGAGCATCACCATGCTCTTGAATTACTCTGTCACTAGCATTCACCTCAACTTCATGTGCTTGGCTAGTTGGTGGTTGGCTAGAAGCATTCGGGGCATACACCTTGAGTTCATTTACTAGGCTAATTGGTGGTTGGCTAGAAGCATTGGGGGCATATACCTCAACCCTAAACTCAACACGCGGCACACTTCTGCTCTCCATCATGTCATGAGTTGGGGAGGTGACATGCCGGTTCAAGTTGATTTCAAGCCGAGGACCTACCACCTTGGTGGTAAACAATTCAAGTGACTTGTCTTCCGATTCCGCAACTTTATCCTTGTATACCTACCAATGCAAATCCGAGGTGATAGGCATAGTCTTAAATTGAGATTTTGATCCCGCTCCAATATCATACCTTCCTATTAGTTTAACTCCATTACTAGGGTCCATCCAATTCAACACATATCTTACTTTCTCAACAACCTCCTCATAACTAGGGCTTGTATTAGATACCATGGCTTCCTCATCACCGTTAACATTTTCGGCATTGCTACTCAAGAATGCCTCCTTGTCCAAATAATGAACATTAACGAGTCTCGTCATTTAAAACAAGAACAAGAAACTTAATGCATCAATGACAAGTCAAATGTATTGTATGGATCATGGCACATAACAACTAACAGTTCATGCCTATATTAACACATAAATCATGGCATTACTTAACACTAACCCTAACACTAAACATGACCCTAATCATAACCCTAGTTCTTGCTAGCAACCACAAGAATATGTCTACTACACATCATAAAGAGCCCTACTGTCCACCATTTTAGCCATTGATTTAAGACAAATGACTAAAGCTAGGGATTCTCCAAAGTGAACGATGGCATCAAATAAGATGATTCCAACTAACCAAAGTATGTGGGGCGAGAGAGGTTGCCTCAAGTGATGGAAATGGCCCCGATTCATTGGAAAAATGGCATCGAATGGAGTGGATTTGAGACTTGAGAGGGATTTGGATGGGTGAGAGAGAGGGGAGAGCAATAGCTCGGGGAAGAAGAGGATGGGGGGTGAAAGTCCCACCCAAGGCCCCCTCCCCCCACTCACTTACCCCTTCAGGGACCTACCGCCATAGGACCTGGTGATAAGGTGCAATGGGCTACCACCTACGGGCCGGACGGTAGCAACTTAGCCACGTCAGCACGGCCCAAGATGACGCATGCACTTTGACCTGAGCCCTACTGCCATTGACCTTGGTTGTAGGATGTGAAACCCTGATGCCGACTACGACGACATTACGAAAAGGCCAGATAAAAAAATTGAACTAGGGTCAAATTGTGCTAATATTCGCGACTCAGGTCAAAACAATGAGCCTACACATGCAGTTGGGATATGTGCTAGCCCGGTATTCTCGCGTGTTATTTTTACTAAATGACCTTGGAGGATGTTCCACTGACCCCCTGTAGGATCGAAAGTATGTCTAGAGGGGGGTGATTAGACTACTTGACCAAATAAAAGTCTATCCTTTTCCCAATTTTAGTTGTGCGTAGATTTTAGCAAGTACACCAAGTCAAGTAACACCCTACACATGCAATTCTAAGAGTGTAGCAGCGGAAAGTAAAACATTGCACATGTAAGTAAAGGAGGGGTTTGGAGATTTCAAACGCAATGAAGACACGATGATTTTTAGCGTGGTTCCGATAGGTGGTGCTATCGTACGTCCACGTTGATGGAGGCTTCAACCCACGTAGGGTAATGGTTGCGCGAGTCCATGGAGGGCTCCACCCACGAAGGGTCCACGAAGAAGCAACCTTGCCTATTCCACCATGGCTTCCGTCCACGAAGGACTAGCCTCACTCGGGGTAGATGTTCACGAAGTAGGCGATCTCCTTGCCCTTACAAACTCCTTGGTTCAACTCCACATGATCTTGGAGGCTCCCAAGTGACATCTGTTGCATCATCTCTTCTCATGGATGTTGGCCTGAAGATCACATGAGCTGTTTCCTTTCTGACTCTCTTCTTGCCTGCTGCCTTGGGCTTTGACTGAATGGGGGCCTGTTGAGATCCTTCTGGATTCTCTGAAGAGGTGCCTCTCTTTGCAGCTGTAGAGGTAGAAACTTTCCTTGTGACTCCTCTCTCTCTCTTTGAGTGCCATACTCCTTGGCAACAACAGTTGGTTTCTTTCTTTTTGAAGTTACTCCTTCAGCAGCAAAATCTTCATCCTCATCATCAGAATTCTTCTTCTTTCTGGCCCTGGTGGCTGCCTTTGGCAAATCTGGAGAGCTTCTTTCTCCCTCATAAAAACTCCCTTCAGGACTAGAACCTGCACTCAGCTCAACCTCTTGTTCTGACCTGTTCTGGCTGTCACTTGCCTCTGACATGCTGACACTCACCCTGTGAATAGTTTAGATGAGGCAGAGTGGATGAGTATCACAAAATGCAACCAATTTTTTTTAAAAAAATTGAATCCAAACTTCAGTTTTAGGTTTTCATAGAAGATATTTCGGAGTCACCGATTTGATAATCTCGGTAGTACCGAAAGCAGCAACAGAGACTTGGCCACACTGTTTCGGTCAGACCGATATGTGTCTCGGTCTCTCCGAAATGCAAGGGTTCTACTGAGACTTTAGTTTTGGTTTCACCGATCAGTACATCTCGGTGGCACCGAAGTGTACTTAGTGCAGTGGCCAGAGGCCAAATTGGTGAATCCGATCCTTTCAATTCGGTCAATCCGAGATAAATTTTGCAAAACCCTAACCCTAAAGTTTAAAATCAATCTAACGCTAGGAATTTCAGTGGATAAGGAATTTCAATCCGTGGCAAGATCTAGGCGAACCATCCATGCATTGAATCGGAATTTAGAACATGGAGGGGGTCGAATCTCACCCTAACTTGGTGGAGATCCTCTACGGCGAAAACGGCGGAGAGGAATGCCGTTGACGGGGACGGAATCCAGCGGCGAGGGCGCGCTGGAGACGAAGGCGACGATCCGGAGACCAGGGCGACGGCAGCAACGGGGTGCGGGAGCGTAACGTTTGAAGAAATTTTCAACGTACGGGCCGCGGACATATATATATATATATACCCGTGTGCTGTCGGTGAGATCGAGCGAAACCAATCGGTGGCACCGAAATGAGTAACTGCTATGAGCACATCGTTTCGGTGACGCCGAGAATTTCAAATCGGTCTCTCTGAGATTGAAAATCAGATCAATCCAAATGATTTCGGTGAGACCAGATGCTTGTGAATTGGTCTGTCCGAAAATCACTTAGAAGGTTTTGGAGGTCAGCCCTAATCAGATCGGTGGCTCCAAGTGCTTCTCACCTGGAGGGTCCGAAAAAGAGCTTGTTCAAATTTTGTGATATAGCATGAAGAGAATTTGAGACAAGATGAGATAGATAGCTAGAGAAGGTTCTTAGGCATTCTTGTACATCCACTTGGCCAAATAGAACCAAATCAATTAAACTACAAATGGATGTCCTCGAATGAGAAATATGCATAGCAAAATGCTCACACAATAAGATAGCAAATGAAATATGTGTCAAACATGCACAACCAATTCTAGCAACTATCAAGCAATGGGCGATGACATAGTCATCTATGTATGAGTATATTGACTTAGGAGCCAACTGAGAACATTTGATCATAGGTCATACTCATTGTTTAAGCACAAGTGGGGTTGCCACTTTTACATAAAGCATTAATGTGTTCACACCATTAGAGTTGCTTTGACTCAAGACTTAGAGTAAAGCTCCCCATAGATGTGATATCCCCCCAAGGAGGGATGAACTAATCTTGGGTTTTGTCGATGATGACTTCATATAGATGTTGTAGATGTGGATGCTCAATGTTGATGTAGACCATTGATACGTCTCCAACGTATCTATAATTTTTGATTGTTCCATGCTGTTATAATATCAATCTTGGATGTTTTTATAATCATTTACAGCAATTTTATATCATTTTTGGAGACTAACCTATTAACTTAGTGCCCAGTGCCAGTTGCTGTTTTCTGCCCTGTTTTTGTTTTACAGAAAATCAATACCAAACGAAGTCCAAATGCAACGAAACTTTTTGGAGATTTTTTCTTGGACCAGAAGAACACTAGAAGCTTCGGGAGGAGGCCAGAAGACCCTGGTGGGGCCCACGAGCCACCAGGGCGCGCCTGGGGGGGACAGGCACGCCCTGGTGCCTCGTGGGGCCCACCAAGCTCCGTTTGACCTAACTCCAGCACTATAAATTCCAGAAAAATCAGAAACCCTCAAGGGAGTCCACGAAATACTTTTTACGCCGCCGCAAGCTTCTGTTCCAGAGAGATCCCATCTGGGGTCCTTCTCCGGTGATCTGCCGGAGGGGGAATCGATCACGGAGGGGCTCTACATCAACCTTGCTGCCTCTCCGATGATGCGTGAGTAGTTTACCACAGACCTTCGGGTCCATAGTTAGTAGCTAGATGGCTTCTTCTCTCTTTTTGATCTTCAATACAATGTTCTCCTTGATGTTCTTGGAGATCTATCCGATGTAATCTCTTTTTGCGGTGTGTTTGTTGGGATCCGATGAATTGTGAGTTTATGATCAGATTATCCATGAAATTATTTGAGTCTTTGCTGCACTCTTTTATGCATGATTATTATAGCCTTGTATTTCTTCTCCGATCTATTGATTTGGTTTGGCCAACTGAGTTGATTTATCTTACCATGGGAAGAGGTGCTTTGTAGTGGGTTCGATCTTGCGGTGCTCAATCCCAGTGACAGAAAGGGACATGACACGTATGTATCGTTGCTACTAAGGATAACAAGATGGGATCTATTCATTGGGTTTATTAATTCGTGAGTTTGTCTTGTCTACATCATGTCATCGTTCTTAAGGCATTACTCCATTCTTTATCAGACTTAATACACTAGATGCATGCTGGATAGCGGTCGATGTGTGGAGTAATAGTAGTAGATGCAGGCAGGAGTCGGTCTACTAATCTTGGACGTGATGCCTATATACATGATCATTGCCTTGGATATCGTCATGATTATTTGCTTTTCTATCAATTGCCCAACAGTAATTTGTCTACCCACCGTATGCTATTTTCTCGAGAGAAGCCTCTAGTGAAATCTATGGCCCCCGGGTCTATCAAAATCATATTACTAAAACCCTAAAAATATTGCTGCCATCTCTTTTTATTTATTTTATTTTGTATTTTTGTTTCAATCTATCACATACAATTTAATCTTGCAATTTACCGTCGAGAGATTGACAACCTCTCGTTTGCGTTGGGTGCAAGGGTTTGTTGTTTGTGTGCAGGTATTGCTAACGAGGTGTTGTGTGATTCTCCTACTGGTTCGATAACCTTGATTTCATAACTGAGGGAAATACTTATCTCTACTGTGTTGCATCATCCCTTCCTCTTCGGGGAAATACCAACGCAAGCTACAAGTAGCAGGAAGAATTTCTGGCGCCGTTGCCGGGGAGACATCATCAACATCTATCAAGTACCTTTGCACAAACTCTCATCTCCTTGCATTTACTTTATTTTCCATTTGCCTCTCGTTTTCATCTCCCCCACTTCTAAAAAGTTTTTACAAAAATACAAAAATATTTTCCGTTTGCCTTTTTGCTCGTTTGCTATCTTTGCTTGTGTGCCATGTGTCTTCTATTTGCTTGCATCTTCGCTTGCTAGAAATCTATTGATATGGATCCTCATCCACTTGCTAATCTTTTCAAAAGATCCAATTTTGATGAACCAATTGCTAGTGAGTTGAGTGCAATTGATTATCTCTATGAAGTTTTGCTTGAAAATCATGAACCGGAAAATTGTGATGAAGTGTTGAAAGAAGAAATTTATAAAGTGATTCATGATAGCTCCTTCAATGAAAAGCATGATTGCAATAATGTTATTATAAATTCTATTAATGTCAATTGTGCTAATAATATGCAAAACTACAAGCTTGGGGATGATAGTTTTGTTATATCCACTACTTATTGCAATGATCATGATTGGGGTGATAATGCTTCTTATGATCTTGAAAATTTATTTAAGCCTCATGATGAATATGTTATTGATGATAAAATTTGCAATACTATTAAAAGTGGGTTTGGAAGAGCGTCAACTTTAGTTGATGATAATCCCACTATTTTGGAAGAGTGTCAACTTTGCATGCATGTGGATCATGTAGAGAATATGTTATGTGATAGCTATATTGTTGAATTTGATTATGATCCTACATACAATTATTATGAGATAGGAAAATATGGTTGTAGAAATTTTCATGTTACTAAATTACCTCTCGTTATGTTGAGATTGTCAATGTTTTATTCTTCTCCCATGCATATGCTAGATATTTCTTGTCTTGACAATTTGTTTACCTATAAAATGCCTATGAATAGGAAGTATATTAGACTTAAATGTGTTTTTCACATGCTACATGATGCTCTCTTTGTGTTTCTATTATTATCTTTCATGAGAGCATCATTGAAATCTCAAGCCTATCTTAATGGCTATAAAACAATAGCGCTTGTTGGGAGGCAACCCAATGAATAAAATAAATTTTTGTTATAAGTTTCTGTTATGGTGTGTTTTAACTGTCATGCTACCGGTATGATGGTGTTTTTGTGTTTTTAATTAGTGTTTGTGCCAAGTAAAACCTTTAGGATGATTTGGAAGATAGTATAATTAATATTGTTTGAAAACAGAAAGTTTTGCGTCCAGTGCTGGAATTTTGTTTTTTCTATGGAATGTCAGAACCTTCTGAATTTTTTACACAGTATTGGTATATGAATTTTCCACGTTGCCCTAATTTTTCAGAATTTTTGGAGTTACAGAAGTATGACCATAATTCAGATCTCTACAGACTGTTCTGTTTTTGACAGATTCTGTTTTTGTTGCACTACTTGCTTGTTTTGATGAATCTATGGATTGTATCGGGGGGTATAAGCCATGGTGAAGTTAGAGTACAGTAGGTATAATGCAAAAATAAAATATGAATGGGTTTGCAACAGTACTTATAGTAGTGATTTGTTTTGTTATACTAACGGATCTCACGAAGGTTTTGTTAAGTTTTGTGTGATTGAAGTTTTCAAGTTTTGGGTGAGATCACGATGGATGAAGGAATAAGGAGTAGAAAAAGCCTAAGCTTGGGGATGCCCGAGGCACCCCAAGGTAATATTCTAGGAAGACTCAAGTGTCTAAGCTTGGGGATGCCCCGGAAGGCATCCCCTCTTTCTTCTACCAACCATCGGTAATTTCACTTGGAGCTATATTTTTATTCATCACATGATATGTGTTTTGCTTGGAGCGTCTTGTATTATATGAGTCTTTGCTTTGTTTGCTTTTTAGTTTGTCACAATCATCTTTGCTGAATACACCTATGTTGAGAGAGCCACACGTTTATCATCATGATTTGTTAGAATACTCCATGTGCTTCACTTAAATTTTTTGAGCTAGGCAGTTGCTCTAGTGCTTCACTTAAATCTTTTTGAGCACGGTGGTGGCTATATTTTGAAGAAACAAACTCTCATGCTTCACTTATATTATTTTGAGAGTTGATTAAAATTTTGAAGAAACAAACTCTCGTGCTTCACTTATATTATTTTGAGAGTTGATTAAAATTTTGAAGAAATGAATTCTCATGCTTCACTTATATTATTTTGAGAATTGACAAGATTAAAATTTTGAAGAAATGAATTCTCATGCTTCACTTATATTATTTTGAGAATTGTTAAGATTGAAATTTTGAAGAAATATTTGCACTCTCATGCTTCACTTAAATCTTTTTGAGAGTTGATCCTTAGTAACGGTAATTTGCACAAGATATGAATTTGGTCCCAAAGTGATGAATATTCAAGAGGGATATAGATAAAAACTTTCATATAGATCATTGGATATGATAAGTGTGATTCCTTGCAATAGTTTTGCGATATGGAAATGATGATATGTGAGTCATGTTAGTGAGTAATTGAGCTTTAGTAAAAATATTGGTGTTAAGGTTTGTGATTCCCTATGCAAACACGCTAAGTCAATAGTTATGCAATGAAATTATATCCTACTTATGGTGCATTATTCGGTGTTAGTTATGTTCAATGCATGTTTATGACCGTTTTCGTTTTTTGGTTGGTTGCTTCTCAATCTTTTGCTAGCCTTCATTTGTACTAAGCGGAAATACTGCTTGTGCATCCAAAATCCTTAAACCCAGTTTTGCCATATGAGTCCACTATATCTACCTATATGCGGTATTTCAATGCCGTTCCAAGTAAATTTGCGTGTGCCAACTCTAATTTTCAAAATAATTTTTCTGTTTTGTGTGCCCGTACCGCTCATGAAGCGGCAGGGTGTGGCCAATATTTTCCATGTTAGGTGTGTTATTCTCACGATGAGTGTTTATTCACTTGTCATTGCACGAGAGTATGGTTGGTAATAGGGATGCCCAGTCCCGCATGAAATGAAATTAATAGCAACAAAATTCCTTGGAAAGTGATGGTATGGAGGGCACCCGTGGATACGGTTAGCCATGGAATGTGAAAGAAATGGTGGAAAGGAAATGAACTTTACTTTTTGTTTGGGAACCACCTATGATGTGTCTAGCATGGAAAATATTGGGAATTCTCGGTCGTTTTCGTTGACAGGAAAAGCATGCCTCTCAATTTTTTTTATCTCTTTAATTTCAGCTTTGAGCTCTGGCACATTTGACAAATCTCTGCTTCCCTCTGCAAAGGGCCTATCTATTTACTTTTATGCAATTTTTATTTTATTTGAGTCTCCATCTTCTCTTACAAAAGCACCAACTAGGGAGCACTATTGTCATACTTGTGCATTGGATGTAGCTAATATTCGAGTGTGTTTCATGAATGGATCAATGATTGAGCATAATGGGCTAGGGATAACTTTCTTTAGCGTTGATATTTTGAAAGACATGGTTGCTTGTTAGTATGCTTGAGTATCTATGTTTTCATGTCAAATTATAGACTATTGCTTTGAATCATATAAGTCCAATGTCCATGCTACAAAAGAAAAGAATATGTGATGAATATGTTAGGCAGCATTCCACATCAAAAATTCTGTTTTATCATTTACCTACTCGAGGACGAGCAGGAATTAAGTTTGGGGATGCTGATACGTCTCCAACGTATCTATAATTTTTGATTGTTCCATGCTGTCATAATATCAATCTTGGATGTTTTTATAATCATTTACAGCAATTTTATATCATTTTTCGAGACTAACCTATTAACTTAGTGCCCAGTGCCAGTTGTTGTTTTCTGCCCTGTTTTTGTTTTACAGAAAATCAATACCAAACGAAGTCCAAATGCAACGAAACTTTTTGGAGTTTTTTTATTGGACCAGAAGAACACTAGAAGCTTCGGGAGGAGGCCAGAAGACCCTGGTGGGGCCCACGAGCCACCAGGGCGCGCCTGGGGGGGGGGCAGGCGCGCCCTGGTGCCTCGTGGGGCCCACCAAGCTCCGTTTGACCTAATTCCAGCACTATAAATTCCAGAAAAATCAGAAACCCTCAAGGGAGTCCACAAAATACTTTTTACACCGTCGCAAGATTCTGTTCTAGAGAGATCCCATCTGGGGTCCTTCTCCGGTGATCTGCCGGAGGGGGAATCGATCACGGAGGGGCTCTACATCAACCTTGCTGCCTCTCCAATGATGCGTGAGTAGTTTACCACAGACCTTCAGGTTCATAGTTAGTAGCTAGATGGCTTCTTCTCTCTTTTTGATCTTCAATACAATGTTCTCCTTGATGTTCTTGGAGATCTATCCAATGTAATCTCTTTTTGCGGTGTGTTTGTTGGGATCCGATGAATTGTGAGTTTATGATCAGATTATCCATGAAATTATTTGAGTCTTTGCTGCACTCTTTTATGCATGATTATTATAGCCTCGTATTTCTTCTCCGATCTATTGATTTGGTTTGGCCAACAGAGTTGATTTATCTTGCCATGGGAAGAGGTGCTTTGTAGTGGGTTCGATCTTGCGGTGCTCAATCCCAGTGAGAGAAAGGGACATGACGCGTATGTATCGTTGCTACTAAGGATAACAAGATGGGATCTATTCATTGGGTTTATTAATTCGTGAGTTTGTCTTGTCTACATCATGTCATCGTTCTTAAGGCATTACTCCGTTCTTTATCGGACTTAATACACTAGATGCATGCTGGATAGCGGTCGATGTGTGGAGTAATAGTAGTAGATGCAGGCAGGAGTCGGTCTACTAATCTTGGACGTGATGCCTATATACATGATCATTGCCTTGGATATCGTCATGATTATTTGCTTTTCTATCAATTGCCCAACAGTAATTTGTCTACCCACCGTATGCTATTTTCTCGAGAGAAGCCTCTAGTGAAATCTATGGCCCCCGGGTCTATCAAAATCATATTACTAAAATCCTAAAAATATTGTTGCCATCTCTTTTTATTTATTTTATTTTGTATTTTTGTTTCAATATATCAATCTATCACATACAATTTAATCTTGCAATTTACCGCCGAGAGATTGACAACCTCTCGTTTGCGTTGGGTGCAAGGGTTTGTTGTTTGTGTGCAGGTACTGCTAACGAGGTGTTGTGTGATTCTCCTACTGGTTCGATAATCTTGGTTTCATAACTGAGGGAAATACTTATCTCTACTGTGCTGCATCATCCCTTCCTCTTCGGGGAAATACCAACGCAAGCTACAAGTAGCAACCATCAAGAGTTGGGAGCAATCCTTGGAGATTTACACTTTCAATACGTACATGGGTTAGTCCCACACAAGGAAAATACAAAGATATCCATAGACATAGAGTGAAATGCACACATTAAGTTGGTTGCACAAGTTCTTGCCATAAATGAATGTGAGAGAAGTTTGTTGGCGGAGTCACCCTTAAGAACTCTCTAGTTCTTCTTCTTTGAGACCCACATCAACTTGATGGGAATCCTTGGAGTTGTAGTAGCACTTGATGAAGTAGAACTTGATGAGGCCTTTGGAACCCACTTGACCAAAGCTTGAGGTGGTCCTTCAAATGAGTCAATCTCTTCTTGAAGCTTGTCCTTGCCTTTTAGCTTGTGGTCTTGAGATGGAAGATCATCTTGAGCTTGTGTCCCCTTGAAAGAAGTAGGATCATACTTCTCTTGTTGAGGAACAAACTTCGTCTTGGGGTATTGATCTTCCTCCCACTCAATTCCATTGGCATTGAACTTCCGTTCAAAACCAATACCTTGGTTCTTCCGGTGCCTTCCTTGCTTGCGCACAATTTCCTCAAATAGCTTACTCCCGGCAAGGCTCTTGTAGACACCCTTTTCTATAATTCATTTCAATAAATCGTTTTCTTGCTCAAGTGTAACTTGGCTAAGAGAATCATTGGTGGAATCAATAGAACTTTTAGAAGCAACAACATTGGATTTAGCATTGTTATTGGTACTACTAGAGGTAGAACCCTTTTTATCCTTGTTACTAGTTTGCTTAGATTTAACTTGTGGCATAAAGGTAGACAAGAGTAAACACTTGGCAAGATATGAAGAACTTTTCTTTCGAAGATCGTCATTGATAGCTTTTAAAAACTCATGCTCTTGCTCTAAATTTAGCTTCTCAAAGCGTAGCTTCTCATGAGATCTTAGGAGCTCTCTATGATCCTCTTGAGTTGTTTCATGAGCTAACTTAAGAGTGTTTAGTTCTTTAGTTAGACGCTCAATCTCCTTCATAGCATTGTCATTCGTTTCCTCTTGACTGTCATGATTACTAGCATTTTCATTATAGCTCACATCACTAGCCTTATCAACAAGTAAATCATCATCACCAAGCAAATCATCCTCATCACTATTAAAGGCAAAGTATTCGGGGTGTGATACCTTAGGGCCTTTTGCCATGAAGCATCTTCCAATTCCTTCATTTGGTGAATCAAATAGGTCATAGGAGTTGGAGGATACAAGAGCAAGTCCGGCAACACCTTCATCTTGACTATAGTCGGAGTCGGAGTGATAGCTTCTCTCGGAGTGGTTGTCGGAGTCGGAACCGGAAATCCATTCACCAACATGAGCTTGATGTCTTCTTCTAGTGTAGCTCTTGGATGACTTGTCCTTCCTTTCCGAATCCTTGCTTCTTCGAGAAGATCTTCGTTCATAACGATCATCCCTACTCCTTCTCTCCTTGTGAGGTGATTCATCTCTTCTATGTCTTCCTCTTGGTGATTCGTCTCTTTTCTTGTGAGGTGCCGTACACTCATTGGAATAGTGTTCGGGTCTTCCACAATTGTAGCAATTTCGGTCATGACTTGATGATCTTTTCTCATAATGTCTTGAGCTTGAGCTTCTCTCTTTTCCTTTGTTCTTGTAAAACTTGTTGAATCTTTTCACCATTAGGCTTATCTCTTCATTGGATACTAGCTTGTCGCTTGACATTGTGGGAGCATCGGTAGAGGATTTGTAAGCACCACTTGATTTGTTATGTAGCTCCTCTTTGTCCTTAAGTGACATCTCATGAGCAACAATCCTTCCAATGA
Organism: Elymus sibiricus; assembly: GCA_039707655.1. NCBI lineage: Eukaryota > Viridiplantae > Streptophyta > Magnoliopsida > Poales > Poaceae > Elymus > Elymus sibiricus. Next base: position 375,512,934 of record CM077676.1, read on the forward strand.
CTTCCGTGGGCTTGAGATCTTTGTAATTGAGTATCATTTGGATCAAGGTGCACACGGTATCGTATTTTCCATCCAAGGCTCTAAGTATCTTCTTGATGATGAATTTGTCGGTCATCTCTTCACTTCCGAAGTCGGCAATCTCATTTGTGATGAGAGCAAGCCTAGAGTACATTTCAGTGACTCCTTCACCATCCTTCATCTTGAACTTGTCAAGTTGACTTTGAAGCACATCCAACTTGGATTCCTTGATGGACTCGGTACCCTCGTGCATATCAACCAAAGTATCCCAAATTTCCATTGTATTCTCGAGGCGGCTGATCTTGTTGAACTCCTCGGGGCACAAACCGTTGAAGAGAATGTCACACGCTTGAGCATTGTATTGCAACATCTTCAATTCTTCCGCGGTTGCTTCACGATCCGGTTCCTTACCATCCTCAACGAATTCACCTTGCAAGCCAACACGAACAATAGCCCAAACGGCGGGGTTATGACCAAGAATATGCACTTTCATCTTATGGTTCCAACTAGCAAAGTTTGTACCATCAAAATATGGACCTCTACGGTGATAATTACCCTCACTAGACGCCATACTCTCCTAGGTTGTGAAACCAATGCAATGGAGACCAAAGCTCTGATACCACTTGTAGGATTAAAAGTATGTCTAGAGGGGGGGTGATTAGACTACTTGACCAAATAAAAGTCTATCATTTTCCCAATTTTAGTTGTGGGCAGATTTTAGCAAGTACACCAAGTCAAGTAACACCCTACACATGCAATTCTAAGATTGTAGCAGCGGAAAGTAAAACATTGCACATGTAAGTAAAGGAGGGGTTTGGAGATTTCAAACGCAATGAAGACACGATAATTTTTGGCGTGGTTCCGATAGGTGGTGCTATCGTACGTCCACATTGATGGAGGCTTCAACCCACGAAGGGTAACGGTTGCGCGAGTCCACGGAGGGCTCCACCCACGAAGGGTCCACGAATAAGCAACCTTGCCTATTCCACCATGGCTTCCATCCACGAAAGACTAGCCTCACTCGGGGTAGATCTTCACGAAGTAGGCGATCTCCTTGCCCTTACAAACTCCTTGGTTCATGTAACATCCCCATGTATTAGCAACAGTGATCAACCTTTTGATAATGCCAAGTCACATGATTAACAGTGCTTGATCATCATTTGCATCATATCTCATTTCAAATTCCAATTCAGATTTAAATTCAAATATAAAGTGAAAATAAAAGTTGTTCAAATACAGAAACTAAAAAGTTCATAATATTGCAAATAATCCAAAAGCAATTATAAAAATATAATAAACACTAATTGAATTAGTTAAATGACTCTAACAACATGAAACAGTACCAAAACAGAAATTTTTAATCCATTTTCATTTAGTTAAAATTCAAATGAAAACATATGGGCTCCAAACCATTTTCTGGTAGTAGTTGATATTGCATTGAAATTATGTGGCTAGTTCACTTGCTTTACAAAAGTCAAATGGGGGCCACACCTTTTGCAAAACAGAAAAGAAAAAGAGAAAACAGAAAAGAAAAGAAGAAAAAGAAAAAGGCCCGCACTGCCTGGGCCTAAGTCAAACGGCCGGCCCAGCCCGACTAGCCTCATCCCCTACCCCGCACTGCACACCCACGCCCACTGTCGAGCACAGCGCGTGCGCGCGCCCGCGCAGCCTGGCCCCCCCTCTCTCCCTGATCCACAGCAGCCGCGCCGCTTCTGGTGGATAAAGCCGCAGTCCCGCACCCCCCTGGCGCCTCCCTCGCCTCGCTCTCTCCCTCTCTCCCTCGTTCCCGCCTCACCCGACGCCGTCATGATTGGCCGTCGCTAGAACTCGCGGCCACCGCCTTCCTCTCGTCGCCGCACCGTGTCCGGCTTCCTCCCTGTCGTCGACTACGTCGGCTACGCCGACTGGAACAAGCCGGGAGGCCCTCCTCCGTCGACATCGCCGCCTTCTTCTCCGCCTCTGTCCGGTGATCTCCGTCGCCGTTCTGCCGCCTCAAGCCCTCCTCGAGCCCACTATTGCACCTCTGCAGGACCGCTGTAAGCCGCAGCGTCGATCCCCCCTCTCCCCGCTCTCTCTCCGTAGCCGTAGCTGCCGCCCCCATCGCGCCCGAGCTCTCCGCCACGGAGCACGTCGCCGGCGTCGTTCCGGCGGCCACTTGGTCGCGCGCTGCTGCCCTTCGTGCTCGCCCGCACGCGTAGAACCTTCCTAGCTACTTCGCGCGCCCGAGAGAGCCCCGCAGCCGCGATTCTGAACACGGCAGAACTCCGGCGCGGCCGCGCTGCTCACCGCCGTCGTCTCCGGCCGTCCCCGGCCACGGCACCACCGCTAAACGATGCGGCTCGGTTCGCTTGTTCGAAAGAGCCCAGCCGCACCCCTTCCCGTGCCCCGTAGCATTTTTCCGGCGAACTCCGGCGACGCTCCGCCGCGGGAGTGGTCGCCGGCGCGTCTCCGGCGCCGACCGCCGACGTGGCACCTCTGGGTCCCACCCTAGAGCCACTGACGCTGGGCCCCACGGGCCCCAGTTGACTGGGTTGACCCAGTCAACTGCTGACTGGGCACCCGTGGGCCACTGACATGTGGGTCCCGCCAAATTAAAATGATTTTGTTAATAAATAAAACATTAATTAATTTTGTTAATTAAGTTAATTAGTTAATTAGTCGCTGACTAATGGGTCCCACCTGTTAATTAACTTAATTAATTAAATTAACTACTGTTAAGTCTAAACAGTCACTGACCAGTGGGACCCACTGGTCAGGTTTGACTCTGGTCAGCCGTAGTTGGCCGCTGACGTCACCCCCACGTCATGCTGACATCACAGCTACTGTTTCGGATAATTCTAAATTAAATAATTTGAGAAAATGATTAAAACTTTGAAAAATCATATAAATAAACCATAACTCGGATGAAAATAATTTATATATGAAAAATGATCAAAAAAATGTGAAGAATCCGAATATCCTACCCACATACCTGCCACACCCCTCTAACATACTGAACATGGAACCGTCCCCTCCGGTTCAGTGTACCGATAATCACCCGGAGCTGGGAGAACACTCCCGGATAGTTTTCGGCTCCGACTAACTTGCGTAGTGCTGCATCAGAACACCCGTAGCACTACATGTAGACATGTCATGCATCCCTGTTGCATTGTTTGCCGTGTATTTATTGTTTCTTCCCCCTCCTTCTCTCCCGATAGACCCCAAGACTGCCGACGACACTGCAGGGTACGACTACGTCGTCGACGACCAGACCCCTTCAGCTGAGCTTCCAGGCAAGCAAAACCCCCTTGATCATCAGATATCGCCCATTCCTTCTCTCTTATGCTTGCATCAGTATTGCTTCTGTTGTTGCTCCGATAGCTCCTATTCCGATGCATAGCCTGGTTTTGTCGCCTGCTACTGATACATTACCTGCTATCCTATGATGCTTAGTTAGATATGCTATGTCTCATCGGTGGCCCTTCACCTTGCCCGTTTGCCATGCTTGAAAGCGGGCCGTGATCACTCTGGGTGATGATCGCGGAAATGTTTACATAATGCAATACATTAAACTGTTAAAGTCAGACTGGCCCCAAGGGTGCCCGCGAGAGAATAATATTAAAGACGGGTCGGCTACAAGAGCACCCGCGAGCCGTGTGTTATCAAGTCGGAACGACAGGAACCCTGTTCGTCTCTGCGAGTTACTAAATACGCCTAACGGATTTGGGTATTTGATCTGAGTTGGCCACTGGCCTATATGCACTACCACCACGTGGGATAATGGTTATGGGACCCTCTACATCGTATGTATCAGCCGAAAGTTCTTCAGATGTCACAGCTCATGCGAGCTGATTGTTGGGGTGGGCTGGTTACGTCACTGGTGTATTCAGTGTCGCGCCTGGGCCCCGACCACCCACGCAACGTGCAGGAGTGCAAAGGGCGATGGCCCAAGACCCCTTTGCACTTAGGATTTAGACCGACATGTTGACCTCTCTGCTGAGCCTAGGTAGGACTGCGTCGTGTCGATCACCCGAGGCCGGGTATTACCCAGCAAGTGTGTCCGGCCAGATGTGATCGAGCGTGTTGGGTAACAGTAGTGCACCCCTGCAGGGAAGTTATCTATTCGAATAGCCGTGTCCACGGTAACAGGACGCTCAGAGTTGTATCTTGATCTGCTACAACTACAAATGGATACTGTCACTGCTCTCGGGATCACTTTCTCGCAGGGTAGTCGAGGAAGGATCTCAGGGTTTTACTAGATATGATTGATTATATATTATCTTGCTCTACTCTCTTATGATTCTGCAAGATTGCTTCAAGATGCTAGTTTTCGATAGGCTAGGCCTCTCCCCCTCTGTTCCAGCATTTCTGCAGTTTAGTCCAAAGATATAGCCCCATTCCTTTGATACCGATGCATACTTAGTATAGTTCTGATGTCAGTCTTGCGAGTACTTTGGATGAGTACTCACGGTTGCTTTGCTACTTCTTTTCCCCATACCCGTTTGCTGTGATCAGACAACGGAGTCCCGGAGCCAGACGCCACCGCAGGAGCCTACTACCAGGAGAGTCCCGGAGGCACGTACTACTGGGTTGAGCCAGCCGACCAGGAGTAGTTCGAAGGCCCTAGGCAGGAGGCCTTCGCCTTTTCGATCAGTGTCGCTGTTTGTGCTAGCCTTCTTAAGGCAAACTTGACTAACTATGTATGTACTCAGATATTATGGTTTGTATGACTTATGTATTCGGGTCCTCGTGACCCCTGGTTTGTAATATGAGATTTATGTTTAAATTTGTGTTTAGAGTTGTGTTGTGATATCTTCCCGCGAGTCTCTGATCTCGAGCGTGCACGTTTGCGTGTATGATTAGTGCACGATCGAGTAGGGGCGTCACAGTTCAACTCCACATGATCTTGGAGGCTCCCAAGTGACATCTAACCAATCTAGGAGACACCACTCTCCAAAAGGTAACAAATGGTGTGTTGATGATGAACTCCTTGCTCTTGTGCTTCAAATGATAGTCTCCCCAACACTCAAACACTTCCTCACAGATTTGGATTTGGTGAAAGAATGATTTGAGTGGAAAGCAACTTGGGAAATGTTAGAAATCAAGGTTCAAATGGTTGGATTGGAATCTCTTGATCTCAACACATGAGTAGGTGGTTCTCTCTCAGAAAGTGTATGGTGGAAGTGTAGGCACGTTCTGATGGCTCTCTTACTTGGTAAGAGGGTGGTGGAGGGGTATAAATAGCCTTGACCTAAAATCCAACCGTTACAAGTCTTTGACCCAACTCGGTGAAACCGACATGAAAATCTCGATGAGACCGACTAGTGTAAAAGACATGAACGTTAGGCTTTTCGGTGGGACCGATCAAAACATCTCGGTGAGACCGAAGTGCAATGGCTAGGGCAAGACCACGTTTCGGTGAGACCGAAAATTTCATCTCGAAAATTCCGAAGTGAAGTGACATTGTTACAGCAACTTGGTCAAGCCGTCTCGGTGGGACCGAGAACCATTTCGGTTACACCAAAGTGTTAGGGTTTTGGCTGTGGCAATGGAGTGATCATCTCGATGAGTCCGAAGTAGATGTTATCGGTGGGACCAAAATGATGAACTAGGGTTTTGGACAGATGTGTTTTGGGAAAGTAATTGAGGGTTTTTGGAGCAATATCACTGAGCACTTTGAGCAACAACCTCATCAACAATACCTCATCCCCTTTTAATAGTATTGACTTTCCTAAAGGACTCAATGTGATCTTGAATCACTAAAATGAAAATGAAGAGTCTTGTGGATGCCAAACTTGTCCTTGACATTTTGAGGGGTCCACATTCATTGGTCCTTGCCATGCCAATCATTGATCTTTTCTGAAATTTACTAGTAATATAAATTAGATCAATGATGTATATGTCGTTATTGATTACCAAAACCACCCGGAGATTAGTTACACTTTCACCATCCCCCTCACAACACACACAAAATTCGTGGTGTGACCGCCTACAAACACGCCAAAACATCAAGCGTTTTTAATACACTACGTGACTCCAGTCTGCCTTGCGACAATAAATCCACGCTGGTAGTTGCGCCTACGTGGGAAGAAAAGTCAAAAACGCCAAATTAGTTAGCGTGTATCAATTTTTTAGCGCATCAATATTGCCAAGTGAAATGGCGCAAGTAGACCACCCGTTCTCCTCTTCCCCGATTCCTTCATCTTCCTCTAATCACTACCGCAGGCCACCGGCAGCCGCCGCCGGAGCACCTGTCCTCATCTCCGAGTGTGTGGTCGTCGTCGGCCAGTTATGTTGCCCCATACCTGATGGAGCTGCATGGCGAGGAGCTGCTCGCGCTGGCAGAGAGGAACGCCGACGAGGCACCTCCTCGGGCAGCGGCAGAGGAGCCCGTCGGAGCCCGCCTCCAGCAGAAGTCGTTGGGGCGGGCAATGGAGAATTGAAGACCGTGACCGCGGGAAGCCGACGCTGAGGACGAACAGCAAGAGGTGGGAGGCAGTGACCAGCGAGCCAGCGGCACCCAGCCCAAGCCTAGCTGCTTGTACTTCATCTCCAGGATCTTCTGGATGATAATGAGCTTGCCGGACTCCAGCAACCAGACCGCGGCTACCTCGGGCGAGCACATTTGACTTTTGCCAGGTTAGTCAAACTGCCAGCTCGTACTAAAGACACCGGATATGTGGCGGCATCGCGGGTATTAAAGACGCCGGATTTATTGACTTGCTTACAGAGGGGCCAGTCTAGGAAATGTGATTTTGGGGTGTCAGTGGACAAATTAAGTTAAGGGGTCATTTAGTGCAAAAACACTATTCTCGCGTAGTGTCCCCTCACATCACTCCGCATGTATTCAGGCAGAAGGAGGCAGCAACAGTGAGTACAGAATCTAGCTACTACTTCCCCCGTCCCAAAATATAAGACTTTTCTTGACACTATGAAATACTCCTTCCGTTTCACAACGTATCGTATATAATTTTTTTGACAAGTCAAACTTTATAAATTTTGACCAAGTTTATAGAGAAAAACATATATATCTAGAATACCAAAGACATATCATTAGATACATTACAAGAAGTAGTTTCATATTATATATATTTAGTACTGTAGATATAAATAGTTTTTTTTATAAACTTGATCAAAATTTATAAAGTTTGACTTTACAAAAAATCTATATGCACTACATTATGAAATGGAGGAATTAGCTTCATGGCAACGTGGACCAGTGTACTCATTGCCAGTTTGCTAAACACTGTACGTGCGACTTTGGATGACCATCTAGTATGTGCTGCCAACACGCTCAAACTCTAAGTCCCAGCTGATCACACGTGACGGAATCTAACATAACTTCAACTTTACCGTTTAGAAATTAAATTAAAGCTTAGTCTGCCATTAGAGCATCAGGGTCCAACTGCTAAGGCTGCTCGTAATGGTAGTATCATAGGTAGTATCATGCATGTCAACTAGGCAATTTTGATGAGGTGACATCGAATTAAATGAAAAAAATAAAGGGTTGAGTATCATACCATGATACCGTATCATATTAAATGATGTGCTACTATGTGTCATGCACGGCAATAAATGAAGTCATCTACGATACCAACATATGATACTACGCACTACGGATGTAGTATCATACACTAGTATCATGCATGTATCATATGCATGATATTAGTATATGATACTCCCCACTACGACCAGCCTAACGAGACCGGCTAGGGACCAGGTGACTGAATTTCTAATTTCGGTCAGTCACTTTTTTCTTTACAATCGGCTAATTACTCTACTCGCTCGGAATTAAAAGGTCGAGATTAAAAGACCAGCTACCAGTCAAGCGAAGTCACTACTACGCATGCATGCGACTGGGAATAAAAGTGAATAGTGCATGCATGCATGCACGATGCAAGCGAGATACTCCCTCCTTTTCAGTTTACAGGGCTCATCACAAAATTTTCGTTTTTCCGTTTTATAAGTCTCAATTCTACTACTTACCATCACATGTTTGGATTTCGAGATGCATTAAATCATCCGATACAAGTATCAAGAGAAAACCAACCAATGCATGTAGAAGTTGATGGACATTTAGTGGTCATGCATGCATGCGTTGTAATTAATACATTGATACACATAACTTTTTGAGAAAAACGAGCGTGTTAATTAAGTACTTATGGAAGCTACGAAATTTATTCCACCACTCATCATCTACCTTGGTTGAAGATATTTTGAAATTGAACCCTATAAACCGGATAGGAGAGAGTAGTGCTGGTTGTGTTTGATGTAAGAAACACAGTTTTTAGTTTTTTTTTATTACGCTAACATGCATTATCTCACTATTTTCTAGAGAATAGAGGTCACAAATAAAAAACAAAAGCAACAAAAACGACTTACATTTTCTTCACTTTGCTAACCTAATATGACCCTTTAACAATGATGAAAGACCGCACTTTCGCAATGCATAATTAAATTAAAAATAAAATAAAATTAACATACAACTTACACAAATATTGCGCTTTTTTATAACATGCAAGAATAAGGGTCAGTTCTTTTGGTGGCTTCTAGAATAAGCTGGAATAAGCTGCCCCCTACCCAGCTTATTCTAGAAGCCCAACCAAATTAATTTTTTTAGAAGCCTACTAATTGAGACTTGACTAGTAGGCTTCTAAAAAAATATTTGTGGTTGGGCTTCTAGAATAAGCTGGGTAGGGGGCAGCTTATTCTAGAAGCCCAAAAAAGCCACCAAAAGAACTGGCCCTAAGCATATAATAGTGGAATTTCGAAAAAAGAAGAGGGTTTGTAACAAGTAATGAATTAGTGGCACTCTTGTTATCCTTAAAAAAGAAATAAAATAAAATAAAACTAAAACTAAATCAAAATAATGAAGTTTTCTAAGAAAATATAAATTAATAACATTGGTATTAACCATTAAGAAGAAAGACCATGTCAAATAATAAAACTAATAATGACAAAGTTTACAAAAAAACTTAACACATATGTTTCGCCTTTTTATAATATGCAAGAATAATCATATAATAGTGGAATGTTCACAAAAGAATAAAAGTTTCCTAAAAAGAAATGAATTATTGGCATTTGTATTACATTAAAGAAGAAATTAAATTAAATTAAAACATAAAAAAATGAAAATAATGAAGGTTTTTAAGAAAGAATGAATTAGTGGCTTTGGTATTATCCTTTAAGAAGAAAGAAAATAAAATAAAAACTAAAAAATATCAAAATAATGAGGTTTTCTAAGAAAGAATGAATTTGGGGCATGCCTATTACCCTTTAAGAAGAAATAAAATAAAAAAAATCTAAAACAAAATTCAAAATAATGAAGTTTTCTAAGAAAGAATGAATTTGTGGCATGCCTACTGCCCTTTAAGAAAATGAAGTAAAATATAAAACAAAACACTGACAAAATTTGCACGCAATATACAGAAAATTTGCTCTTATTAAAAGTATGTAAGAATAAACATATGATAGTGGAATTTTTGCAATAAGTTTCCTACAAAGATTTGAATTAATGTCATTTATATTATTCTGATAGAAGAAATAAAAATAGAATTATACTAAAAATTTAAATAATATTTTTTATAAGGAATAATGTATTAGTAGTATAGGTATTACCCTTTAAGAAGGAAGAAAAATTTTAAAAAAAAAAGAAGAAGAAAATTTGCGCACAACTTTGCACTGAAATCACACTTTTTTTAATATGCAAAGATTAACCATATGATAGTGCAATTTTGACACATATTGTATAGTATTTGTATGCATATATTTACACTCACCCAACATCATAAAAATACTCAGGAAAAGAAAAACCAACTAATAAAGAAAAAAAGCAAAACAGAAAAACAAAGGGAAAAAGGTGAAGGCTGCATCGCACCTGGTAATGGGCTTCGGCCTGTTAAGGAATCGACTGACCCAAATATGTGGTCAGTCGATTTAACACAACCCAAACACCTCAGAGAACGAACCAGAAAAAAGAATAACAGCACACATCACAAAGCAATATCAACGGCACACAAAATTGATTGACCCAAAATTAAATTTCAGGCTACTTACATGTAGCTAAATTGCCTGCTAACAGCTGGCCGCTTGGTAACAGTTGCTCCATCCATGTCCGCCTGCGAGCCCTACGACCTAATCCTAGGAGGCAGCCGAGGGGGACTGCATTGTTCAGCCTGAGCTAGGCTTCACACATTGCTTCAGCTCCCCAATGAAGCGGACGAGCCGTTCCAACTCAGAGGACGACGACCCCTTCTCCGCGACATCGAGCCTCAACTGTTGCGCCATGGCTTGGGCCACCCCCCAGATCTCGTCGGACGCCATGACCTCCCTCACTGTCCTCTCCACGGCACCTCTGTCGCAGATGTCCTTCATGTCCAGCCCCGTCCTCCACACGGCATCCACAAAGCGGCTGTTGGTCTGCTGGTCGACGAAGAAGGGCCAACACACCATCGGCACGCCCTCGACGGCGCACTCCAGCGTCGAGTTCCATCCTGCGTGTGTCAGGAAGCAGCCCACCGCCCGGTGCCTCAACACGTCGCGCTGAGGAGCCCACTCGACGACGCGCCCTCTGCCGCCTTCGGCTGCCCCGACGGCTTCTCGGAGGAGCGCGGAGCTGGCCATTTGGACCATGTCCGGCCGGAGCACCCAGAGGAAGGCGTACCCGGTGGCTGCCAGGCCGGCGAGGTATTCAGTGAACTGCTCATGCGTGATCACGGCGAGGCTCCCCAGGCTCACATACACGACGGACCGGTCCTCGTGGCCGTCCAGCCACGCCATGCACCCGTCGTCCTCCCGCCATAGGCTCGCGCTTGCGGCGAACCTCGACCTCGCGTGAAGTGGGCCTACGGCGAAGACGTCGGTTGTGCACGACGCGATGTGGGCGAGCGCTGACTGCTCCATGGACGCGGCGGTGTTGACTATGAGCGCACGTGCCTTGCTGGTACGAGCGGTGACCTCGGCAAGCTTGAGCACCAAGGGGTCTTCGTCGCCTTTTTCAGCGCAGGACAGGCCGCGAGGAAGGTCACGTCGACGGAGGAAGCCCTCCATCCCCGGAACGCCACGCACCAGGTTGTCTGCAGGGAAGGCGGTCTCGCCGAGCTCGACGAGCTTGGGCATAGACAGGAGCGCCAGGTAGCTGCACGCGCTGTGCGTGACGAAGGCGAGCGATGGGATGCCGAGCTCCTCGGCGATGTCGAAGGCGAACGGAATGGTGCTATCGGCGACAACGCATGTCACCGGCACATCGACAGCAGAGAGCAGGGCCCGGTACGCCACGCTGCCGGTCGTGGACATGGACTCCAGGAGCTCCAAGAAGCCGGGAGGGTGACCGTCGGGTTGGCCGTCGGGGATGGACAGCAAGCGAAGGCCCGGCGGAGGCGCCTGAGCAAGACGACGGAGGTTGCGCTCGGTGTGGAGGAAGCTGACTTGGACGCCGGCGTCGACGAGAGCGGTGGCGAAATGGAGCATGGGGTTGATGTGTCCCTGCCGTGGCCAAGGGAACACGAGAACGTGTACCGCGGCATCATCCATCACCGCGGCAAATCGGCCGGTCGTCCAACTCTCAGATTTAGTGGAAGCTCGGGGCCTCGGGCCGGCGTTTGCTCCAAGCGTGATGTAGGAGTAATAAACCATTTGCCAGAAGAGCCCTCCAAATTAATCTAGAGTAGCATCTCTGCACATGTCGTTGTGGAATAGAACTTGAGTTGGTACAACTCGTGACTCATGCCAAAGAGCGAAGCTACGATGCTCCTTCTACTTTTGAATATCTCCTCACTCAATCAGGTTGTCTACGTCATTGATGACAATTTGGCATCAATTCGACATGTGCTGATTGGTGAACAGCCACATTGTAAAATAAGATAAATATGTTTCAGGATCCCCAGGTGTGAACATAGACAGTGGGGGTACTGAAGGACCCGGTTGTCATTTCATTTTCTTTGAAGATCATAAATGCATACATTGGACGTATCCTTTCAGTAATTTTCATGGAGAAAGTCCACTTTCGTCCTTTAACTTCTGCAAAATACTAAAATCTACCTTTCTCCATTAAAATTTTATTTGGTCTAATCTTGTGTCATTCATCTGTCAAAAAAGTATATTTAGAGTCCTCAATCCCATTTTAGGACGTAAACTGGCCAGTTTACGACTTCCACTTCTCGTATGTTTTACTCCCTCCGTTCTAAATTATAAGATGTTCTGTCTTTTTCTGAATTGGATGTATGTAAGCATGTTTTAATGTGTGTGTTCATTCATTTTAGTCCGTATGTAGTCTATATTGAAATATGCAAATTTTTAAAATACTATTATTAAATTTCATAGCCAAATATTTCAAGTGTGATATCATGTAAACAATAAATCCGATTGGTGATATTTTTATATATTTAAACTACTCGTGGCAAGACCTTTAAAATAAGTTCAATATTCGATACATTTCAACTAATTTTATTTCACCGATTCAAAATAACATATTTCACTCAACTCAAATAAACATATTTCACCCATCTCAAAAAAGTGATTGCGCTCATTTAAAAAAAAAAATTCACTCACTTCAAAAAATGATTTCATCATAGAAAATAATGTATTTTACTCATTTCAAAGAACCAATTTCACTAAATGCAGAAACATATTTCACTCATTGGTGTTGTTATAAGTTGTTTTGCACACTGAAAATTGAATGAGTGATACAGGTGGGTTCAAATGTTAAAATCTAGTACTCCCTCCGTCCCATAATATAAGAGCGTTTTTTACACTACACTAGTGTCAAAAACGCTCTTATATTATGGGACGGAGGGAGTATCATTTATCAGTTTCAATTAACTCATTTCACGCATTCGTGTTGTTCTAAGAAGTCCCCACACAGATTTCACTCATCCACATATTTCACAAAAGTTTGAACATATGGAATGTGAAATAGGTTTGTTTCACATATTTCTTTTCAAATAGGTTTCTTTTGAATATTTGTTCACTCATATTCACAAATATAATTTTTTAGTTTCACTAACTTATTTCACTCAAAAACACATTTTACTCATTCGTTTTGTTCTAAGTACATAGTCACTCCCCATACATATTTCACTCATCCAATTTTTTTTAAAAATTCAACATATGAAATTTTTGAAATAGGTTTGTTTCACATATTTCTAGTGAAATAGGTTTGTCTCACATATTTGAAATATGTTTCTTTTGAATATTTGTCCACTCATCGTCACAAATATAATTTTTTTAGTTCCAGTTAACTTATTTCACTCATTCGTTTTGTTCTAAGCAGTCCCCACACATATTTCACTCATCCAAATATTTTAAAATTTCAACAATTGAAATGTGTGAAATAGGTTTGTTTCACATATTTCTAGTGAAATAGCTTTATTTCACATATTTCTTTTGAAATAGGTTTATTTTGAATATTTCTCCACTCATTGTCACCAATATAATATTTTAGTTTCAATTAACTTATTTCACTCAAAAACATATTTCACTCATTCGTTTTGTTCTAAGCAATCCCCACACGGATTTCACTTGTCCACATATTTAAAAAAAAATCAACATATGGAATGTGAAATAAGCTTGTTTCACATATTTCTTTTGAAATATATTTGTTTAAAATATTTCTTTTTAGATAGTTTTGTTTTAGAAAACTTATTTCACTCATGTTGTAGTTCAAAATTAAAACATGTTTGAAATAAGTGGATTGAAACAGATTGAGTGAAATAAGTGGATTGAAACGTTGAAATTAAAACATGTCTGAAATTTATCCTAGATTGATCTTGTTGTAAAGGTGTTGACACCAGAAGCTCAATTATATAAATTATTTTAGAAACAAAATTATGGTTCAAAAGATACGAATGATTGAAATTGTGACAGAGAAAATAAAATATTATACTTGATAATGATTTCATGGCTTCATGCAGGTGTGAGAGGGGGAGGAGATAGTGCATGCGTCATGTACTTGATAATGACTTGACTAGTGGGTCCCGCTATGATTTGACTTAATGCAGTATACCAGTACTGGGCTGGGAATACAGACATATACCATGTGCATACGGACCTACATCCTTACATGTGGTGCCAAAGCCTCTGCTAAAAAGAGGTTTGCGGTGGACAAATATTCAAAACCTCGGCTGGCTCGGAGGACAGCAGCGGTGGGGCGTTTCTCCAGCTGCGCTGCTCCTTCGATCTGCAGAGGGCTGGTGACTGAGGCCGTCGGCAGGCGCTCGAGCGACAGATCTGCGAGGAGGGGGTGCCGGCAGCTGTCCCGAGGTGGTGGTGCCGGCGGCGGCGCATGGGGCTGACCTCCGATGGGTGCGTGGCGGCAGCGGGTGGGCGGGCCAGATCTGGCCCAGCCAGGGCCGGCGCTTCTCCTGCAATGGCGCAGGGACCTCGTCGCGTTTGGTGCGCCGATCTGCCTCGTGTGAGGTTGTGCAGGGGTGGTCGCTAAGGCGCACGTCCGTGGTGGAGGGCGGGCCCGATCTAGGCCCTTCTGACTGGTGCGTGCGGTGTTTGTTGTGGAGGGCGACGCGTCTTCTCGGCTGCACTGCGGCAGGCTGGATGCAGTGCACCTCGTAGTGGCACCCTTGTTCGGCTCTCGAGCAGGGCTAGTGGTGCTGCAGGCTGTGCTCTGGCCAGGTGGCTCCAGATCTGAAGGTGGGGTGTGCTCGGGGCGATGTCCAGGCGTAGGTGTGCAGTATCTCCGGATGAAAGTCCTGCTCTTGGCCGGTGATGACAATGCCTGAGGGTGTTCTTTCCTTGTTGGAGGCGTCATCGAGGAGATTCGGCCCCTCTCCGATCCTCGAGCTCTACTCTCCGGGTGAAAACCAAGATCTAGTTTGTTGGATCGGCGATGGCGGCGCCCTTGGCGTCGTTTCTTCGATGGAAGCATCGTTGTTGGAGATTTGACCTCTCGGCAGGAGCATATGGTTTGCGGTGAAGTGGTTGGTCGGATGCTGGCGGTTGCGAGGTGGTGGTGGTGTCTTCGGCGGCGCGTCGTCCCCGACGGTGGTGGACACTTCGAGCACACTTGACATGCTTGCAGCGTCAAGCGAGTCATGTTGGGCGTCCTCTCGTGATCGGAGAGGCACATGTTCGCTCCTCTTTCGTCGGACATGTCGTCTCTCTTCGGTGCCGATGATGTCATCAAACATGGTTGTGGCGGCCTTGTCCAAGACGACTGAGTGGTGCTCTTTGGCGAAGTTGAAGCAAAGTCGAAGTCGCCGGGCCGTGTGCGCGGTGGATGATATATGATGACGCTGCTTTTGTGTGCGATGTGCTTTTCTGTTCGTGTTGTGTTGGCCTTTAGGCTTTCCTGTATGTCTGGTGTGCTCTTTGTAAAGATTTTAGCTCGGTTTTCCTCAATTAACCGAGCATCGGTTTCTTTACCGCTTCCTCTTAATGAATAATAGCAGCTCTCCTGCTATCTATTTTTTTTAAAAGGAGGTTTGTGGTGGCAGCCGGCGCTGCGCCCAGCATGAAGGACGAAAGCCTACGTCTATGGCAGCGATTATTCGAATGGCTAGCTTCTTCGAGACACCCTGAAGTGTGATCTAGAGCCGGTGTAAATGGGCATGGCCCCCGGCGGCCGGCGCCTTGCATGGCTCTGTTTTTTCTCTTTCCTTTTTTCCATTTTCAGTTCCTTGTAATTATTTACTCCTACCACTTCATCATTGAAAATCAGCAATCTGCTGCCTTTTCATAAAAAAAAAAGAGAACGGAATATACAAACTGTCCTAATGTGGCTATGTTTTCCAAGTCATTTTCGTCGGCTATTTTTTCAAGCCCCATACCTATCCAAAAAACCAAGCCATCATCACTTCCTTCGACGAGGCCACGGGTCTCCTCTTCCTCTGCCTACCGCTCCAGCGACAGAAGAGGGTGGGGGACCTTGGATCCGCGTTGTGGCGTTGTAGTTAGGCCTCCTAGGATTAGAGTTGTTTCATCTCATCGTGGGTGGCAGCGCTATGGTGACGATGACATCGTTGTGCTGATCAAGAATAAGTTTTCCTCGACTCCCCGTCCACCTCGTCGGCAGTGTAGAGAATAGCAAGGATCATTTGGTCCCTGTTCTTCTAAAGTGGGTTTTCTATTTGCGCCTATGTGTTATTAGGGCATGGCCAATGCATAGCCCTAGGGTGATGCCCCGCAGGCCATGTAGGATCGGATATCAGGAAAAGTAGGTTCGGATAGTGTAGCGGGATCCTCGGCAGGAGGCGGGTGCTTGGGGAGAAAAAGTGTGGTCTCGTGCATAAAGCTGAAAAAGTTGAAGTGTAGAGTAGGATGCATGTGTAGTGAGAGTCTACTTTCTATCTTTGATGAGGTCCACTAGTAGTAGCTTGCGTTGGGAAGAAAAAAAAACAATATAGATGCGTCAAGCTGCTTTTTATCATGGGGCATCTGTATCCATATGCCACCATTGTACATGACCTTAGGTGGTCTTCGAATGTGTCTTCCAAAGAAGTGGACAACGCTGATTTGTGTCTTTGTCCTCTGGCTCCTTCTCTGACCGACAACGTTCGACCAACTTCGGCGTCGCCGGAGAGCTTGTGAGCTTATGTCCCTCAGATCTGTCTGGCCGGATCTGGGTGGTCATCCAACCCACTTTATCGCCTTTTTTCCTCGGTACAACGACTTGTTTCCCTGATCATTATCGCCGTTGTCTTCTGGCTCCAACCGGCGACTTCCAGTCGTTGCATCAACAACATTTTTCAGGCTCCGATGATGTTTCAGAGGTCCAAAGGTGGTACCGAACTTCGCTCCGTTGGCGAGTGCATGAGGAAGATGACGTCGTTTTCCTAAGGTCATGTGTGTATTTTTTTTTTGTCAGAATGACTTTGTAAGGATTGACCAACGTCAATATATATGGCTTTGGCCTTTTATATTGGAAGGGTGAGTATATTTTCCGCTAGTTTTTATTTTTTGCGAAAAAGAATTCAAATCTATTATAATGGTTCATAAGAATTACAAAGTACTCCAAACATAATAAAGATTACTCGAGAACCCTGCACCATTGAACGACCACTACCACTGATGTACCGCTATCGCCGCTCCCCTATGGGAGTCGGCTTGACCTTATCGGTAGCAGTTGAGAAATCTTCGTGCATGTGCCCCTAAGAACCAGCGGCCCAGAAGCATAGCTGTTACCTTTGAACCCTTTAATCGATTTAAAGTGCCTGACACCAAATCCTGTCGACACGCACACATAACGAGAAAACCTAACATCGCCGCTCCAGAGAGACGATATGAATCTAGGCTGCAGCTCCATCGACTCCCTCCCAATGGATGAACTCGAGGAGGGTCGGAGCCCAGAAGATCAGCTCGGAGATGAAGCGCAATCATTCGCTGAAATGCCGCCCCACAAGAAAAAACCCTAACCTAAACTTCTAGTCAGAGCCCAGGATTCGGAATCCCCCTCTCCATCATCGGCCGCCTGAACGGCAAGCAGATGGAATGAACCCTAACCTAAATTACTAGTCAGAGCCCGGAAATCGGGATCCCCCTCTTCATCATCGGCCGCCTGAGCGGCAAGCAGATGGAACGTGGATCCATAGGCTCACCGGGGAAGTCGGAGGGGATGATAGTATCCTATTGCACTCTGAGGTATGCCCACCGGCCATGGATAGAGTAGTTTATAAGCACGCTCGACCTTGTTTAATCAAGCTGCACCCTAGTACCACTAAACATAATTTTCTATCCGTCCTAATCAGACGCACAAACCTGAGACTGTCATGTTGCTCTCCCGTTTCATCAAGTGAACTGAATAGTCAAACTCAACGAAAATAAATAAAGCTTATATTAAATTAAATACTCTAATTACCAACTTCCCATTTTGGCGATGTAGTCTACTAACTCGAGTTACTTTTTTTTTTTTTTTGAGAAGAACTAACTCGAGTTACTCAACTGCGGAAATGGACAAAACATTGACTGGTTGACGGGCCCAAGAGCAACCAGTTGCCAACATTTGGCCCCCCCGAACCATACAACACCACCGACCAAACCCTACAAATCTCCCCACCACCGCCGCCACTCGGTCACACACACACACACACCTCAGTCCTCGCCCCTCGCTCGCCTCTCCGCCCGAAACCCTAGCCGGGCTCCTCGTGCTCTCCTCCCGCCGTCGCCGGCCATGGACGCGGAGCAGCTCCTAACGTACATCTACACCTGCCTCCCCGAGCCGCCAGTCTCCGACACCGCCCGCTTCGCCGCCCGCCGTGCCGCCCCCTACCACGGCGTCGATCGCATCAGCGGCCTCTCCGACGCGCTCCTCCACGACATCGTCTCCCGCCTCCCCTTCAAGGATGCCGCGCGCACCGCCGTGCTCGCCACGCGCTGGCGCCGGGTCTGGCTCTCGGCGCCGCTCGTCGTCGTCGACACCCACCTCCTGGACCACTGGCCCCCGACTCGCGCCGACGCGCCGGCCGTCACAGCCGCGGTGTCGCGCGCCCTCGCCGCGCACCCCGGGCCCTTCCGCTGCGTCCACCTCGTCTCCAGCCACATGGACGGGTACCAGGCCCAGCTCAAGCGCTGGCTCCGTCTCCTCGCCGCCAAGGGAGTCCAGGAGCTCGTCCTCGTCAACCGCCCCTGCCCGCGCGAGGCGCCTCTCCCCGGTACGCTCTTCCGCATCGCCACCCTCACCCGCCTCTACGTCGGCGTCTGGAAGTTCCCGGACGCGGCCTGCCTCTGCGACGCCTCCTTTCCCAACCTCCGCGAGCTCGGTATCTTCAGCGTCGCCATGGAGAACAGGGACATCGAAGCCGTCGTCTCCAGGAGCCCCGTTCTGGAGATCCTCAACATTCAAGGGAGCGTGAAGGGGTTGGGTCTCCACCTCATCAGCCAGAGCCTCCGGTGTGTGCAGATCTGCGATTCCGTGATAGAGAACATCGTCGTGGTGGACACCCAGAGTCTCGAGCGGCTCATCCTGTACAAGGTCCGGGGATCTCTCAACCCTGCCAGTGTCCTGCGGACCGGGATCAAGATTGGCAATGCCCCCAAGCTGGATGTGTTCGGGTACCTGGACCCAGGAAAGTACGTGCTTCAGGCCGGAGACACCATCATCATGGTACATCAGCATCATCTACGTCCCTAAATTTTCCCATTTGTTCAATCGGCTAAGACGTGTAATTCATTGTGTGATCTTTCTTTGTTGAATTGGGTGCATTCCATTCTAGCCTGGGATGAAGCCAAGCGCCAGCACTATGTTTACAAGCGTGACTATCCTGAGCCTGAATGTGCGTTTTGGAGTCCACGATGATGCCAATATGGTGGCCACCTTCCTAAAGTGCTTTCCCAACGCATCGAGTCTGCATATCAGGGTACTGATCTTCATCACCACCTACTAGCATTATACTTCGTAGTTCGTACTACATCTTTACACTTCTGTATCTGCTACAATGCATAATCCATCACTACTTGAACTGTTCACTGATCTAACCAATTTGCAGTGTGAACAAAGTGATGAACCCACTGGCAAGCTCGTACTTAAGTTCTGGGAGGAGGTTGGTCCCATCGTGAGTGTCATGTTGCGCATAGGGGTGATGACTATCCGTGAATTCAGAGGGGAGGAAGGCGAGATGGCTTTTCTCAAGTACTTCTTCATGAACGCAAGGGCGCTGAAGTACGCGGCGATCATCTTCCCCAATCCAAGCTTCTCTTCAATTTCAAAGAACTATGCATGCTCCAAAGCAAACTATCTGACTTCTCTGAAGTGGGCCACTCAAGGCTGCGGATTCATGGTGTATGGGAGTTCAGATCCTGAAGGAGGAAGACCATGGTGCTTCAAAACCGGAGCAGAATCTTGGCGTGACCCTTTCTCGTGGTGAAGTCGAAAGCTCCAACATATCTCATCATCCAAAGCTTAATGTATGTGGGAGTGCTTAGTGTTAATCGTTTGCAACATGGTACAAGGTATCGTTTTTGTTCGTGTTTATGATGATGGCGCGGTGGTCTTGGTTCTAGCATGATCAGCCTGAAGTGTTGAGTAGTAGTGGTGCTAGTGTGCAACTGTTGATGAGAAATCAGTACTCGCTATGCATGTGTTTTGTTCAAGTAGATGAATGTTGCTTTAGCATCCGCTGGGTTTATCTTGGTGCTGATGGATGCCTGATAATAAGGTATGTAAGAGATGAATGGTGCAAACTAACCTCATTGCCAGATAATGTTGGTGATGGTTGCCTGATAATCTCGTTGGCTTATGCATGTGGTTGATAGCAGTGTTACGATCATGCAGATCTGTAGCAGATTGATGCACGCGGGTCTAGGTTATGTTTGTTGGCTCCGCTCCCCTTCCGATCGCATGCGTGCATGGTATGCCAGATAGATGATCTCCATGCGTATATACGCCAAAATTTTGTTTTTATTTTTACGCCGATGGTGACCCTTTTTTGATAAAGGTGGGTTTTATTGACTCAAAATATAGATAAGATGCACACAACCAATACCAATGTACACACACATAAACATACCGTCGAAAGCAAAGTCATATAAGACCAAATCTATGCCTATGTGAGTAAAAGGGAAAAAATACGAAGCAATCAAAATAGCCTATGACAAAGATCACATCTGCACCAACCATCTTTTTACGACACAGGTACAACGGGCAATGTTCTTCAACAACAACGTCTTCATGAAGGGAACTGTAGGGGAACGTGACAGAAAACAAAAAATTTCGGTACAGCGAGCACGCCCAGGACCACTATGGAGACTGCATACAAGGTTTTATCTGATCCGTACCGACTCGAAACACAGCGGAAGAAGAGTCGGTGTAGATTGTCGGTGCAGATCCCTGCAGCTAGGATTTACAACCTCCCAACCGCAAGGATGTACTCCCTCGCCGGACAGCCCTTCGGGAGGCGGTCGGACAGTCCCTCGGACGATGTCGCGGACAGCCCTTCGGGAGGACACTCGAAATCCGAACGGTAACTCGGACAGCCCTTCGGGAGGACACCCAAAAACCGAACGGTAACTCGGACAGCCCTTCGGGAGGACACTCGAACAGCCCCTCGGGCAAAAGATCGAAACTACAATCTCTCTACGGGGTTGCACACATACGGTGTCAGCTATCCGGCAGGGCTTCGCCGTCCAGAGCTAGTTCTTGCCGGAACCCAGACAGCCTTTCGGCTCTACGAAACTATTTCGTGGGAGGGAGAGAGAGAGAGCCAGATGAGCATGGCATGTGTATGAGAGCAAGGATGAGTTTTGGGGCAGCCCCCTCACCTCTATTTATAGGAAAGCCAAGGGGTAAAGTTGGCATTTCATAAATCCCAAAAGTACCCCCACCTTATGCCTTTTCACAAAATAATAAAGCTAAAAGGGATGGCAAGTGGAGCTCCAAGGAGCCCCACCTCCCTTGGCCGGCCACTATTGGGGGCCCCCCATGAGGGGGCTTCCTTGGCTCCCAAGTCCTTCTAGAAGCCTTTTGGAAAATATCCCAAAAGGTGCTTTCCAAAAAATATCCATAAAGCACTTTTACTATTCACGAAGACATTTTCTGCGTCCGTTAAATGCCAAATTATTTCTGTGTGCCTAGAATAATTCCAGTACCCACTAAAACAATTTTGAACGCATTCCGAAACAATTCCGGAACAATGTTTTTCTTCAGCGAAAAGCAACCAAAGCGGTTCCGGCAGCTCCGGAACATTTCCGGTTTTTATCCCGGAAAATTCCCAGAAGTTTCCAGAACACTTCTGGCATCCTCCAAGAATTTCCAGGCGTGTGCCGGAACCAATTTGACTTAATGGAATACCTTGAAACAACTTTTCAGTTTCACCGAAACTATTCCGGTGTTCTCTCCGGAACGTTTCCGTTTCGTCCGAAACTTTTCCGGTGATTTTCTCTCAGACTCCCCGTCTAGTATTCAGCAGATAGATGACCCTTAAGCGTGTGACCCTATAGGTTCGGTGAAGTATAGACATGACCCGGAACACTTTCGGATCAATGATCAACATCGGAGCCGTGGACACCCATATTGACCCCTATACCCACACGAATGAATATTCGAGTGAACCTCCAGTTGCCGTGTGCTATTCCTGTTGCTTCACGATATATTACAAACACCCGAGGTGAGATTTTCTGCATCCCCGTGGATCAACAATTTGTCCACTATGCAAGTTACCTCGTTACCGGTTTTGTTCTCTTTTCTCGTTTCCGTGTTCCGACATCCCAGTGATCAAATCACAATGTGTCTGGCCAGACGATGATGGATACCATAACACCGAGAGGGCCCGAGAATATCTCTCCATCGTCGGAGTAGCAAATCCCAATCTTGAGCTATCTCGCTACTTGTCATACTTTTCCGTGAACCCGTAAGCCGCCGTAATAGCCACCCATTTACGGATGACGTTTAACAAACCCCAAAGTTCACGAAGCAAGTACGAAGGAACTCGATACTCTCATGGTCTAAGGAATTATGCAAACATTAACTATCTCTGTGTTATTAACCATTAACTTGTGACGAATGTATCTCATAGCATAACATCAATTCGGGTCGATTCAACACAAGTGTTCTACTAACATTGTGCCCTCAAAATTGCTGGCATAGACATGCCCATGATCAGGAAAACATGATCATCATGCAATACTTGAGCCATTCTTAGAGGCAAGACTAGGAATACATTTTACCGTTATTATACCACACGTGCACATGAGTTTCCCTCCGAGCCTCGTGGTTATTGTAGACTCGAGAATCATTGCAGTTATAGCATGGAACATAAACATTCATTACAAACTCGGAGATACAAAATAACTGTTATTATTGCCTCTAGGGCATATCTCCTACAGACTCCCACTTGCACTAGAGTCATAATCTAGTTACATGGCTTCCCTAACACCAATGGCAATCCGGTGCTGCTCATGCTTTGCTCGTGGTAAAGGCTTTGTCATCGGGTCTGACACGTTCAGATCCGTGTGAAATTTGTGTACTTTCACTAAACCCTCTTCGACATGATGTCGAATGAGTTTATATTTGCATTCAATATGTCTTGTCTTATGGTGCGAACTTGGCTCCCTTGCCTGAGCCACGGCGCCACTATTATCACAATAGATCTCCACCGGGTCCAGAGCACTTGGAACCACACCAAGGTCTTCAAGAAATTGCTTGATCCATACCGCCTCCTTGGAGGCTTCTGAAGCAGCAACATATTCCGCCTCCGTCGTAGAATCCGCCACAGTCTTTTGTTTGGAACTTTTCCAATCAACTGCGCCACCGTTCAATATGAAAACATAGCCTGATTGAGATTTGAAGTCATCTGGGTCAGTCATGAAGCCTGCATCAGTGTAACCACTTACAATGAGCTCTTCATCACCTCCGTACACAAGGAGTAAATCCTTGGTCCTTCTGAGGTACTTAAGAATACCCTTGATTGCGGCCCAGTGTTCCAATCCTGGATCACTTTGGTACCGGCTGCTAACACTTAGCGCATAGGAAACGTCCGGTCTTGTACATAGCATGGCATACATAATAGAACCAACTGCCGAGGCATATGGAACATCATTCATTTGTACTCGCTCATCGAGTGTCCGAGGACACTGATTCTTGCAAAGCACTGTGCCAGGTGACATGGGGAGAAGGCCTTTCTTGGAGTTCTCCATGTTGAACCTTTTCAACACCTTGTCAATGTACGTGCTTTGGCTAAGCGCTATCAGGCGTTTTGATCTATCTCTATAGATCCTGATGCCTAATACATATGCCGCTTCGCCTAAGTCTTTCATTGAAAAACTTTTCTTCAATGAGTCTTTTATTTCGTTAAGAAAATTCACGTCATTTCCAATCAACAATATGTCATCCACATACAAGATTAGAAATGCTTTTGCGCTCCCACTAAACTTCTTGTAAACACAAGATTCTTCGTCATTCTTGATGAAGCCAAACTGTTTGACTACTTCATCAAAACGAATGTTCCAGCTCCTTGACGCTTGCTTCATACCATAAATGGCTTTCTGAAGTTTGCATACCTTTCCAGCATCCTTATGAACGACAAAACCTTCTGGCTGTATCATGTATACATCCTCTTTGAGGTTTCCATTTAGGAAAGCCGTTTTGACGTCCATCTGCCATATTTCATAATCGAAATAAGCAGCAATTGCTAGTAATATCCGAACAGACCTAAGCATAGCTACGGGCGAGAAAGTCTCGTCGTAGTCCACTCCTGGAACTTGCGTGAACCCTTTCGCGACAAGTCTAGCTTTGTGGATAGTAATGTTACCATCCGCGTCCGTCTTTCTTTTGAAAATCCATTTACAACCAATGGGTTTTACGCCTTCTGGAAGTTCTTCCAAGTTCCAAACTTGGTTTTCGTACATGGATTCCATTTCGGATTTCATGGCTTTGTGCCATTCCTTTGAGCTGGGCCCCGCCATCGCTTCCTTGTAGTGCGCAGGTTCATCGTCTTCAAGAATGAAGATTTCATTATGAAACCATTCAGGTGGCTGGATAGCCCTACCTGATCTGCGCGGTTCAGTTACAACATTGTCTGAAGTTTCCGCATCACATGTGACAACTTCCGGCTCGGTTGTAGGGATAATTTGCGGAATTACTTCCGGTTCCTTAGCCATATCAACGGTTGCCGAAGATTCACTAATCTCATTAAGTTGTACTGTCCTCCCACTTAATTCTTTGGCAAGAAACTCTTTCTCAAGAAAGTGTCCAACTCTTGCGACAATTACTTTGCCTTCGGACTGTTGGTAGAAGGAATACCCAATGGTGTTATTGGGATAACCTAAAAAGTAACATTTGTCTGATCTGGGATCGAGTTTGCTTGGTTGTAAACGTTTTACATAAGCTTCACAACCCCAAACTTTGAGATGCGACATATTGGGTTTCTTCTCATACCATAATTCAAAGGGCGTCGTCTCAACAGACTTAGACGGTGCTCTGTTTAATGTATAAGCGGCAGTGAGTAGTGCGTGACCCCAAAAAGATATCGGTAGATCTGTAAGAGACATCATCGACCTTACCATGTCTAACAAGGTTCGGTTACGTCGTTCCGACACTCCGTTTCGCTGTGGAGTTCCGGGAGGCGTAAGCTGTGAAACGATTCCACGGTCACTCAGATGTTGGCCAAACTCATGACTAAGGTATTCGCCTCCGCGATCAGACCGCAGAAACTTAATCCTTTTGTTACGATGATTTTCTACCTCATTCTAAAATTCTTTGAACTTTTCAAAGGTTTCCGACTTGTGCTTCATCAAGTAGATATATCCATACCTACTTAAATCATCAGTAAAAGTCACGAAGTAAAAATACCCACCCATTGTGGCTGTGTTCATCGGACCACATACATCACTATGTATTATTTCCAATAATTCACCCGCCCGTTCAGGATGACCCATGAACGGCGTCTTGGTCATTTTTCCCATCAGACAAGCTTCACATGTGTCAAATGATTCAAAATCAAAGGACGGTAAAACTCCATCTTTATGGAGTCTTTGCATGCGTTTCTTTTCGATGTGGCCAAGGCGACAGTGCCACAAGTAAGTGGTGGTGGTATCAGCCTTCTTAAGGCGTTTAGCATTCACGTTAAAGACATCATTTCCACATTCAAGATTTAGAATGAAAAGGCCCCCAACAATGGGTGCAAATCCATAAAACATATCCTTACAATAAAGTGAACAACCATTGTTCTCAGACTTGTACGAATACCCATCGTGTACTAAACATGATCCGGAGATAATGTTTCTACACAATAGTGGAACAAAATAACCGTTATTTAGTTCTAAGATAAATCCTGAAGGGAGACGTAGAGGCATAATGCCGACGGCTTGAGCGGCGATCCCATTGCCGTTCCCGACGCGCACCACGACTTCATTCTTTGCTAGTTTGCGCACCCTCTGAAGCCCCTGTATCGAGTTGCAAATGTGAGCAACCGATCCGGTATCAAATACCCAAGACTTAGAATTTTCGCTAGCAAGCAAAACGTCAATGACATTAACTTGTATAACAATTATACCTTTTCCGGTTTTCCCGGACTTCTTATCTTCCAGATATTTCTTGCAGTTTCTCTTCCAGTGCCCTGTGCCCTTGCAGTAGAAGCACTCAGTTTCATTCTTGGCTCCGCCCTTAGAGTTGCTTTGGGAGCCGGTCTTACCGGCGCCCTTGCCCTTCTTTGGCTTGCCTTTCTTTTTGAAACTGGCGGTTTTATTCACAAGCAACACTTGCTTGCGATTTTTCCGTAGTCCTCCTTCCGTAGTTTTTAGCATGGCGAGCACCTCTTCCGGTGTCTTCTCCATCCCACTCATGTTGTAGTTCATGATAAAACCGTCGTAAGACGGGGGGAGTGAAGAAAGCAGCATGTCCATCATATGGTCAGGTGGAAGTGGAAACTCCAGGGTTTTAAGCCTTTCAGCATAGCCAATCATTTTGACCACGTGTTCGCCAACTGAACTACCCTCAGCCATCTTGCATTCCATCAAGGCCTTCATGATATCAAATTGTTCAAACCTTGCGGTTTCCTTGTACAGGGCATCCAATTTCTGGATCATATCGCGGGGTTTATGGAATTCAAAACATTTTTGAAGCCCTGGACTCATGCAAGCTAGTATGAGGCACTGCACTAAGTTGTGATCATCATCCTTAGTGGCCCAGACATTCTGCTCATCTTCCGGGGCATCTGCCGCCGGTTTAGCTGGAAGAGCAGTTTCAAGCACATACATTTTCCTAGCGCTCCTGAGGACAATCCTCAGGTTACGGACCCAGTCCGCATAGTTGCTTCCAGTCGCAGCTAACTTTTCTTTCTCTAACATCGGGCCTAAGTTGAACGCGGTGTTGCGAGCCATTTGATCTACAACGGAAAACACAAGTTTCACTTAGACTTTGTCCATAATGATTTTTGCACTAGTGAATAAACAATTTTATTCTAAAGTGCGCTCCCACTCAAATCAATATCTCTCAAAATTGATTATGAGTGATTCAAGATCCGCATTTAAATTCAACGTCACGGTTCGAGATGAACTCAAATGGCGTGAACTTCAATCGGTAGGCAAACTTGCCGATCACATCTCTATGTGATTCTTGTTCATCTTTCGATGCGTGTGTTTCGAGCTCAGGACTGTCCTGCCTGAACGTCAAGTCAACCAAGTGATCTTGCTGCGAGGTCTCAACTCACCCATCTCACACTTCTCTAATCGTTCGCACCCATGGAGATCATGTGATGCCCCGAAGAGATAGGTGCCGTGACGGTGCTACACTTGGGAGAACACTAACTACTTGATATTTTTTAAGTGAGAGATCACCCTAATAAAAAGCGACTACCGGGCAATCAAAAGGGTGCATCATAAGGGATAAACATCTCAGGCAATTCATAATAGCATGATATGGTATAGCCCCTTCTGACGGAGAAGTCAAGTATTTCTTCGTCTTTGGCATCTGCGTCGGAGTTCACCTTCACGAAGATTGCCACCACCTTGTCGATGCACCAAATAATATTTGCTATCTCTATAGTTAATAAAATAAGTGCATTACTTAAGGTTGACACGCAGGTCATTAAAGTGACAATCATATGGCTCCAGCCATCATGCCGAATCATGACACACAGGTCATGTTAATAAATTTACATCATATAGTCATCTCATACATAATCGAATTAATATGAGAAATGCTATACCACATCACATGCACATCCTGCAAAACCAAGTTAGACGCCTCTAATCGGTTTATGCAAAATTTTATTTTACGTGGCTTCTAAGGTTTTGACTTAAACCGCAGCTACCAACGTTTTATCATCAAGTATGATTATTCAAGTCGCTAGATTAACTTTCCAGGGTGTATGAAACACGAGATAATAAAATCTCGAGCCCCATACTAAACTTCATCATACGCATGACCCCCGTGCAGATCATATCTGCATTGCCCTTTCATCTATGAATTTCATCTTTCTTTTGACTATGGCGGAACCCAAAGAACTGATAGCACTTCGTTGATCAATCAGGATCACGGATTGCCAGAACTTTGTGAAATTCCACCATGCTGTCTCGAGATCAGAAATACGCAAATTCTAGGGAAGCAACAAGAACATCGGGTAACGGACTTCACCTGCTACCCGCATAAATAATTTTCAGCAATAGATCTCATCTACTCCAAAATTATATTATGCAATACCCATACATCTCCATGTATTCTAGATCGTAACCTGCATCTACGCATAGCACGGCTCTGATGCCACTGTAGGGGAACGCGACAGAAAACAAAAAAATTTGGTACATCGAGCACGCCCAGGACCACTATGGAGACTGCATACAAGATTTTATCTGATCCGTACCGACTCGAAACGCAGCGGAAGAAGAGTCGGTGTAGATCGTCGGTGCAGATCCCTGCAGCTAGCATTTACAACCTCCCAACCGCAAGGATGTACTCCCTCGCCGGACAGCCCTTCGGGAGGTGGTCGGACAGTTCCTCGGACGATGTCGCGGACAGCCCTTCGGGAGGACACTCGAAACCCGAACGGTAACTCGGACAGCCCTTCGGGAGGACACCCGAAAACCGAACGGTAACTCGGACAGCCCTTCGGGAGGACACTTGAACAGCCCCTCGGGCAAAAGATCGAAACTACAATGTCTCTACGGGGTTGCACACATACGGTGTCAGCTATCCGACAGGGCTTCGCCGTCCAGAGCTAGTTCCTGCCGGAACCCAGACAGCCTTTCGGCTCTACGAAACTATTACGTGGGAGGGAGAGAGAGAGCCAGACGAGCATGGCATGTGTATGAGAGCAAGGATGAGTTTTGGGGCAGCCCCCTCACCTCTATTTATAGGAAAGCCAAGGGGTAAAGTTGGCATTTCAAAAATCCCAAAAGTACCCCCACTTTATGCCTTTTCACAAAAGAATAAAGCTAAAAGGGATGGCAAGTGGAGCTCCAAGGAGCCCTACCTCCCTTGGCCGGCCACTCTTGGGCCCCCCCCCCCATGAGGGGGCTTCCTTGGCTCCCAAGTCCTTCTAGAAGCCTTTTGGAAAATATCCCAAAAGGTGCTTTCCAAAAAATATCCATAAAGCACTTTTACTATTCACAAAGACATTTTCTGCGTCCGTTAAATCCCAAATTATTTCTGTGTGCCTAGAATAATTCTAGTACCCACTAAAAAAAATTTGAACGCATTCCGAAACAATTCCGGAACAATGTTTTTCTTCAGCGAAAAGCAACCAAAGCGGTTCCGGCAGCTCCGGAACATTTCCGGTTTTTATCCCGGAAAATTCCCAGAAGTTTCCAGAACACTTCTGGCATCCTCCAAGAATTTCCAGGCGTGTGCCGAAACCAATTTGACGTAATGGAATACCCTGAAACAACTTTTCAGTTTCACCGAAACTATTCCGGTGTTCTCTCCGGGACGTTTCCGTTTCGTCCGAAACTTTTCCGGTGATTTTCTCTCAGACTCCCCATCTAGTATTCAGCAGATAGATGACCCTTAAGCGTGTGACCCGATAGGTTCGGTGAAGTATAGACATGACCCGGAACACTTTCGGATCAATGATCAACATCGGAGCCGTGGACACCCATATTGACCCCTATACCCACACGAATGAATATTCGAGTGAACCTCCAGTTGCCGTGTGCTATTCCTATTACTTCACGATATATTACAAACACCCGAGGTGAGATTTTTTGCATCCTCGTGGATCAACAATTTGTCCACTATGCAATTTACCTCGTTACCGGTTTTGTTCTCTTTTCTCGTTTCCGTGTTCCGGCATCCCAGTGATCAAATCACAATGTGTCTGGCCAGACGATGATGGATACCGTAACACCGAGAGGGCCCGAGAATATCTCTCCATCGTCGGAGGAGCAAATCCCAATCTTGAGCTATCTCGTTACTTGTCATACTTTTCCGTGAACCCGTAAGCCGCCGTAATAGCCACCCATTTACGGATGACGTTTAACAAACCCCAAAGTTCACGAAGCAAATACGAAGGAACTCGATACTCTCATGGTCTAAGGAATTATGCAAACATTAACTATCTCTTTGTTATTAACCATTTCATAGCATAACATCAATTCGGGTCGATTCAACACAAGTGTTCTACTAACATTGTGCCCTCAAAATTGCCGGCATAGACATGCCCATGATCAGGAAAACAGGATCATCATGCAATACTTGAGCCATTCTTAGAGGCAAGACTAGGAATACATTTTACCGTTTATTATACCACACGTGCACATGAGTTTCCCTCCGAGCCTCGTGGTTATTGTAGACTCGAGAATCATTGCAGTTATAGCATGGAACATAAACATTCATTACAAACTCGGAGATGCAAAATAACTGTTATTACTGCCTCTAGGGCATATCTCCTACAGGAACAACACTCGAGCGCCATCGTTATTGGATCCAATCACCAAATGCGTAAAAGTCTAGGTTTTCACCCAGAAGAACAAGTCCAAGCATATCCGAGCGATGCATCAACAAGGTAATGACGCAAAATATCGACAATGCGAAGTAAAACCAACTAGGTTCATACCGGGTTTTCACCCTGGAGCTTCAGACTGGGTACTCGAGAACCACCGCCAAATCTAAGTCAATCAAGTCTTATCACCACCACTTTATGCGATCCTAACAGCTACATGCGTTGGACTAGAAATCCCAATGTCGTCGCTGCACAACCATACCCTCTGCGTCAAGCCATCGTCCATAGACTGCGTCTCACCGTCAAAGGCAAACTGACCAGTGTGAGAGCCGCTAGAACCCACAAAGGAGCCTTTCGGCTACATCCCACAACCATGCATTATGAGCCGCTAGCGGCAACCACTGGTTCTGGAGCGAGGAACCCTCATGAAGACTTTTCACTGTCCACTGCAGCCCGCATATCGAGGGCCAACCGATGCCGCCACACATTTACAACTCCAACCTTGACTAGGTCGGATTCGGCATCTGTGCCGCCACGCAGTAGCACGAGCTCTCTGACCAGCACGGCATAAGCAACAAGCTGGCCCGCTCCACGATGAAAGATGTCGGGCAAACGTTGAGAGGGCCCATCGGAGGACAGGAGGGGCAGTAGATGCAACGTATCTCATGGGGGGGGGGTCAGGGAGACACGCCTCATCATCGGGAACAAGTGCCCTCTCATCGCCTTCGTTGGGACCTACCAGAGCTTCGCCGGTGGATGTCCTCCAATGAGGCGAGACAAGGAGGGGCAAGGGAAGGTGGTGACGGAAGCTTAGGGTTACTCCCCCGAGCTCAGGATCGTGACTTCATGAGTAAACAATCATTTGGTTTTAGTTTACCAAGAAATTTTCCCTACCGCTCAAACCCTAGCCCAGAGTCACTACTATACCTAAGAGATTCATCCCCACTATCTTATTTATCTTGACATGCACCTATCCACATCACCATGTAGGTCCATCGTGTAAAAACATTTCGCACTAACTCTTCATGTGCATGCTCCCACTAACTCTTTATGCACATGCACGCTGCCACAAATAACCATTTTTTCGTGCACTCTCAAGCAGCACATTATCCTGAGTTTCTTTTGCTATCTGCATATGTCTTGACGTCATCTTATCCACTCCAAACGTCTAGCACGAGTCCCTGTCCAACCATTTGGTTAGACTTCGCGCATTGTTAATGCGATCATCTAATTCTAAAATCCCAAACGACCATCTTTTCTCATTCCCATTCGCTTGCACTTCTTGTCCATGTCTCTTTTACTCCCCACAGACCATATAATTGCGTTAGATTCCTTCGTTCCCTCAAACCACCAATGTTCCAAGCAACCTTTTTAATCCCAATTTGATTCCATTGCGTACAGAGAGGTAGCTCGTCAAGTTTTTTTCATTTTAAGAATCCACTATTCCCATGCCACCTTAATGTCCCAATTTGGTTCCATTGCATACATCCACGTAGCTCATCAAGCTTTTTTATGACGGAACTAAGCTTCACCCAATGGGGAAGCATGCATGGTTGTGCACCTGACAAGACAACCAAAGAAAACTAGAGCTACATATGTATATTGTGGTGAATGGCTGCAGTATGAAGCACATGGTTGATCCGATGAGAAGCATGATTTACTCAACATTCGGCCTGATGATTTATAAGAGACCTTCAATTTTTATATAAATCATTTTATGAGTGAACTCACATTTTATTTTTATGTATGACATGTTTTTTATGAATGCTCATCTACAGTTGCTATCATTGTTTTAGGTTTAGCCAAGGGTTGAGATGTCTCTATTGTCTCTACTCAACGCTTTTTTCATCCCATATCACCTCGACGATATACTGTCAAGGTAATAAATTAACAGAACAAAAATCACACTCATTTTCAGCCCTTTCATCAAAATTTCTTTAGATGCTTACATTAAACAATATTTCTTTCAAACAAAATTCTTTATCCTCAACTTATACTATGTTTCATAAACTTTCTCATGTTTTTAAACATCAAATTATTTGTTAATAGTTCCCGCAGTAGCGAGCGAGATATCATCTAGTTTATACTGAATGAATGGCGGAAGTATAATTTGCATTATTCTTTTTCCATTGAACGTGCGGTGCTTCGTAAATCATCCTGAAAGCAAATTCTCCATTTAACAGAAACAAATCTTCGTCGTTATGAAAATGTCCTCGTGTAGTTTACAACATGATTTACTAATTCTACCCAAGAAAAGCATTAACAAAATCTATCTAACTCTTATGCCATTTGGTTCTACGTGAAAATGTATATAAATGTTTTCCATTTGATTGATTGATTTTTTATTTTCTATTATGAGGTAAGTTTTATTTTATCCACACTCCATGCAACAAGTCGCTAGGCGTGAGCAACTGAAGTTGCACGTCCGCGTATTGACGCACAACTACATTTCAATTGTTCACGCGCAACTAGAGTTGCACGCCCAACTGCTTTTCATTTTTAAAATACACGGTGATATTTTTTGAACACACATTGAACATTCTTCAAAGACATGTCAAATATTTTTCTAAATACACGGTGATTTTTTTTAAACGTGTTGAACATTTCCTAAGATACATGATGTCTACTATACAACTTATTCTTGTAGACTCGTGTTGGGCCTCCAAGCGCAGAGTTTTGTAGGACAGTAGCAATTTTCCCTCAAGTGGATGACTTAAAATTTATCAATCCGTGGGAGGCGTAGGATAAAGATGGTCTCTCTCAAACAAGCCTGCAACCAAATACAAGAAATCTCTTGTGTCCCAAACACACCCAATACAATGGTAAATTGTATAGGTGCACTAGTTTGGCCAAGAGATGGTGATACAAGTGTAGTATGGATAGTAGATATAGGTTTTTGTAATCTGAAAATATAAAAAACAGCAAGGTAGCAAGTGATAAAACGAAGCACAAACAGTATTGCAATGCTTAAAAACAAGGCCTATGGTTCATACTTTCACTAGTACAATCTCTCAACAATGCTAACATAATTTGATCATATAACAATCACTCAACGTGCGACAAAGAATCACTCCAAAGTTCCTATTAGCGGAGAACATAAGATAGAAATTGTTGTAGGGTACGAAACCACCTCAAAGTTATCCTTTTTGATCAATCTATTAAGCCATCCCTATAAGTGTCACAAACAGCCCTAGAGTTCGTACTAAAATAACAACATCTGATATGCATCAACCAACTCTAATGTCACCTAGATACTCCAATGTCACCACAAGTATCCGTGAGTTGATTATTCGATATGCATCAAACAACTTTAGATTCATAATATTCAATCCAACACAACGAACTTCAAAGAGTGCCCCAAGATTTCTACCGGAGAAAGTAGGACGAAAACGTGCATCAACCCCTATGCATAGATTACCTCAATGTCACCTCGGGAATCCGCGAGTTGAGTGCCAAAATATATATCAAGTGAATCAATATAATACCCCATTGTCACCACGGGTATTCATATGCAAGACATACATCAAGTGTTCTCAAATCCATAAAAATATTCAATCCGATAATAGTGAAACCTCAAAGGTAAAAATTCAATTCATCACAACAAGATAGAGAGGGAGAAACACCATATGATCCAACTATATTAACAAAGCTCGCGGTACATCAAGATCGTGCCAAATCAAGAACATGGGAGAGAGAGATCAAACACATAGCTACTTGTACATACCCCTAGCCTCGAGGGTGAACTACTCCCTCCTCGTCATGGAGACCGCCGGGATGATGAAGATGGCCTCCGGTGATGATTCCCCCCTCCGGCAGGGTGCCGGAACAGGGCTCCAGATGGTATTTCAAGGGTACAGAGGTTTGCGGCGGCGTAAAAACTCATCTAGGTTAACTTTCGGGGGTTTATGAATATATAGGATTTTTTTAGCGTTGGAATCACGCAAAGAGGTGCCACAGGGGGCCCACGAGGCACCAGAGCGCGCCTAGGGGGGTGGCGCGCCCTGGTGGCTTGTGGGGCCCCTGTGGCTCTTTTGCTACTCCCCCAAAGCCTCCTGGATCTGTTTCCTTCCAGAAAAAATCATCAAAAAAGTTGCGCTGCATTTGGACTTTATTTGATATGGATTTTCTGGAAACCAAAAACAAGCAGAAAACAACAACTGGCACTGGGCACTAGGTCAATATGTTAGTCCATAAAAATCATATAAAAGCCATATAAAAGTGCACCAAAATCATACAAAACTATAATAAACATGGCATGAATACTTCATAAATTATAGATACGTTGGATACGTATCAGCATCCCCAAGCTTAATTCCTGCCCGTCCTCGAGTAGGTAAATGATAAAAGAAATAATTTATGAAGTGTGAATGCAAGCATAGTGCATAAGTTTGATCAATGATAATTTCAATCACTTTTCCTAGCATCATAACAACAACTCTTTCTCATAAAACTCATCATGATAAAGTAGCAATCGATTCACATGTTATGGTTCAAACAATGCAATCTCTTGAAACTTAACAACCTATGTTCTTAGTCACCAAACAATTGCAATTCAACTTATCTTCAACAAAGTCTAAGTAAGAGCTTCACATACTGAATTATCATATAGTCTTCTATGATTGCTAGTACTCAAAGCATATTTTTAGAACAAATGGCATCCATCGAACACAGAGAAAGATAGGGGTTTAGTGTTTCACCTCCCAACTTATTTATCATAGAGATAATTGTCAACAATAATAATTCATGATCAAATATATTTGACTGGCCATATATGCCTGGATCTTTCCCCACCACATGATGCTTGCCAACTAGAGAATAATTGAGGTTGAAATGAGAATGAATACTTATTGACTCTTGCATAAAAGTAAATACATAAAAGTAAAAGATAGGCCCTTCGCAGAGGGAAGCAGAGGTTGTCATGCGCTTTTTATTTTTGGATGCACAAGCCCTTAATGCAAAGGAACATCACGTTATATTGCCCCTTGTGATAGCAACCTTTATTATGCAGTCCGTCGCTTTTATTTCTTTACCTTTACAAGTTCGTACAACACTTATTTTCCCTTGCAATAAAAGATCATACATATTTTAGGAACAATTTTTATTGCTTTTTGCACCGATGACAACTTACTTGAAGGATCTTATTCAATCCATAGGTAGGTATGGTGGACACTCATGGCAAGAAACTGGGTTTAAGGGTTTTTGGATGCACAAGTAGTATCTCTACTTAGTACGAATTTTTGGCTAGCAAAAGATCCTAAGCAAGCACCACATGTTGGAGGATCCATAACTATATAACTTCTATGCAAATATACCCAAACATAACTCATTACGTTGTCTTCCTTGTCCAACTTCAACTAATTTGCTCAAGTTTGAAAATAATTAATGGGTATTCACAATCATAAAAGATGTCCAAGATAATATATTTATATGTGAAAGTTCTCTTCCTTATACTAATCATTCATGAATTGCTTGTATGACCAATATTGTGATTGTCAAGCTTCAATAGATTTCACTTTCTAAACCAAATGTGAAGCTACTACTAGGCATGATACAAGCATATGAAGCTCATATTATCTCAACTTCATGATATTCAATTTATTCAACAATTTACTCATAGGATATAAGTGAAGAACAAGAGTAAATGACAAACTACTCCAAAAAAATATAAGTGAAGACCAAATGAGTAGTTAAGTAAATAGGTAGCTATGTGAGGACTCTCTCTCATTTGAAAATTTTAGATCTTAAGTATTTTATTCAAACAGCAAAGAAAACAAAATAAAATGACATTCCAAGAATAGCACATATCATGTGAAGAAGCAAAAACTTAAGCTCAACCAAAACTAACCGATAATTGTTGATGAAGAAAGGTGGGATGCCAACCGGGGCATCCCCAAGCTTAGTTGCTTGAGACTTCTTGGAATGTTATCTTGGGGTGCCTTGGGCATCCCCAAGATTGAGCTCTCGTGTCTCCTTAATTCCTCTCATATCATGGCTCTCCTAAATCTTTAAAAACTACATCGACACAAAACTCAACAAGAACTCGTGAGATAAGTTAGTATAAATCAACTCAAAACCTTAACATTCTCTACTGTAGCAAATCACTAAAATTATAATTAAACATTGCATACTAAATGACTCTGCATATTTAATACTCCTATCCTCAAACAGAATCATTAAACAAGCAAACATATGCAAACAATGCAACTATAACAGCAATCTGCCAAAACAGAACAGTCTGTAAAGGGGGATTTAAAATTCATACTTCCCTAACTCCAAAAATTCTGAAAAATTACCACGTGACAGAGAACTCATGCATGCTTACTGTGTAAAACTTTCAGATTTTTATCATATTCTGACTATTCAGGAATATTCTGGACATAACAGAAAACTTTCTGTTTTCAAACAGCAACACATGAACTTGCAAACTGAGCATGGTAAAGGCTATAATTGGCATTTTATTGAACTAAAAGATACAAAACATGATTATTTATAACACCAAGCAAATATCAACAGAAGAAAATGACGCTCCAAGCAAAACTCATATAATGTGACGAATAAAAATATAGCTCCAAGTAAGGTTACCGATAATGTTGAAGACGAAAGAGGGGATGCCTTCCGGGGCATCCCCAAGCTTAGACGCTTGAGTCTTCCTTGAATATTACCTTGGTGTGCCTTGGGAATCCCCAAGCTTAGGGTCTTGCCGCTCCTTATTCTCCTCATATCGAGATCTCACCCAAAACTTGAAAACTTCAATCACACAAAACTTAACGGAACTTCGTGAGATAGGTTAGTATGATAAAACTAAATCATCCACTTAGGTACTGTCAATACAAGATTAATAATTGTTATCACATAATTCCTACTGTATTATATCATTTACACATTTTATATCTCATAATATAAGCTATGGAAACACTAAAATAAGCAAACTATGCAATAAAAACAGAATCTGTCAAAAACAGAACAGCATGTAGTAAGCGATTTAAAAACCATACTTATGTACCTCCAAAAATTCTGAAAAATTAGGACAACGTAAAAAATTCGTGACCCAATACTGTGTAAAAATTTCAGAATTTTCTCAGTCTCCAGTACAGAATAGAAATTCCAGCACTGGACGCAAAAGTTTATATTTTTGCACATAATCAAACCAACAAGCATCCACACTATCCCAAAGGCTTTACTTGGCACATTATTGAAAGAAAATATATAAAACATGATTACTACAGTAGCTTAAGTGTACACACAAAAACAGTAGGTATAAATATTGGGTAGTTTCCCAACAAGCGCTTTTCTTTAATGCCTTTTTAGCTAGGCATGATGATTTCAATGATGCTCGCATAAAAGTAAAGAATTGAAAAGTAACGAGAGCATCGTGAAGCATATGACTAGCACATTTAAGCCTAACCCACTTCCTATGCATGGGGATTTTGTGAGCAAATAGTTTATGGGAGCAAGAATCAACTTGAAAGCACATTTGCTCCCTTGGTGGTTTTGGTAATTCATAACAACATATATCTCATTGAACTAATATCCATTCAAGATTAAGATTTCAGGATGTTCAATGATTGGCATGGCATGGACTAGAGATGTGGACCCCTCAAAATGCTAAGGACAAGAATTGGCAAAGATCAAGACTCTACATTTTTGGTTTAGTGATCCAAGAGCACATTGAGTCCATAGGAAAACCAATACTATTAAAAGGGGATGAGGTGTTGCTTAATGGTCTTTTTGCTCAAGTGCTTAGTGACAGCATTCCTAAACCCTCAACCACTCACTCTATCCCAAATATGTCCTAAACCCAAAGTCCAACTCGGCCCCACCGAAATTTCCAATCCGGCCCCACCGAGTTCATCCAAGACTTAGCCACTGCCAAACCCTAACAAATCGGATCCACCGAAATGGATCTCGGTCCCACGGAGATGGCCTTGCCAACTCTCTGTAATCGTTTGCATTTACTTCGGTCTCACCGAGTTTGCAAATCGGTCTCACCGAGATGGCTTGCCAACTCTCTGTTGCCTTATTGCTTCACTTCGGTCCTACCGAGTTGATGCAATCGGTGCCACTGAGATGAGGATTGCCCTAGCCATTGCACTTCAGTCCATCCGAGTTGTTCGTATCGGTCCCACCGAGATTCCTAAAGTTCATATCTTTTACACAGTTCGGTGCTACCGAGATTATCGTTTCGGTGCCACCGAGTTGGGTCAAAAGTGTGTAACGGTTGGATTTTGTGTGGAGGCTATATATACCCCTCCACCCCATCCTTCTCAGTAAGGAGAGCCATCAAAACGTGCCTACACTTCCACCATACATTTTCTGAGAGAGAACCACCTACTCATGTGTTGAGATCAAGATATTCCATTCCTACCATTTGAACCTTGATCTCTAGCCTTTCCCAAGTTGCTTTCCATTCAAATCCTTCTTCCACCATAGCCAAATCTGTGAGGAGTGATTGAGTGCTAGGAATACTATCATTTGAAGCACAAGAGCAAGGAGTTCATCAACAACACACCGTCTATTACCTTTTGGAGAGTGGTGTCTCCTAGATTGGTTAGGTGTCGCTTGGGAGCCTCCAACCAGATGTGGAGTTGAACCAAGAAGTTTGTAAGGGCAAGGAGATTGCCTACTTCGTGAAGATCTACCCCGAGTGAGGCTAGTCCTTCGTGGACGTAAGCCATGGTGGAATAGGCAAGGTTGCTTCTTCGTGGACCCTTCGTGGGTGGAGCCCTCCGTGGACTCGCGCAGCCGTTACCCTTCGTGGGTTGAAGCCTCCATCAACGTGGACGTACGATAGCACCACCTATCGGAACCACGCCAAAAACCACCGTGTCTTCATTGCGTTTGAAATCTCCTACCCCGTCTCTACATACATATGCAATTGCTTACATTCCGCTGCTATACTCTTAGAATTGCATGTGTAGGGTGATGCTTGACATGTACTATTGCTAAAATCTGCCTACAACTAAAATCTGGGAAAAGGTTAAGTTTTATTTGGTCAAGTAGTCTAATCACCCCCCCTCTAGACATACTTTCGATCCTACAAGTGGTATCAGAGCTTTGGTCTCCGTAAGCCTTGATTTCCATAGCTTTGGTGATCATAGCCTTGGTTTCACAACCTAGGAGAGTATGGCGTCTAGTGAGGGTAACTATCACCATAGAGGTCCATATTTTGATGGTACAAACTTTGCTAGTTGGAAACATA
Source organism: Elymus sibiricus (assembly GCA_039707655.1). Lineage (NCBI taxonomy): Eukaryota > Viridiplantae > Streptophyta > Magnoliopsida > Poales > Poaceae > Elymus > Elymus sibiricus. The sequence continues at coordinate 375,552,447 of CM077676.1, forward strand.
AGATGAAAATGCATATTCTTGGTCATAACCCTGCCGTTTGGGATGTTGTTCGTGTTGGCTTGCAAGGTGACTTCTTTGAGGATGGCAAGGAACCGGATCGTGAAGCAACCCCGAAAGAATTAAAGATGTTGCAATACAATGCTCAAGCTTGGAACATTCTATTCAACGGTTTATGTCCCGAAGAATTCAACAAAATCAGCCGCCTCGAGAATGCAAAGGAAATTTGGGATACCTTGGTTGATATGCATGAGGGTACCGAGTCCGTCAAGGAATCTAAGTTGGATGTGCTCCAAAGTCAACTTGACAAGTTCAAGATGAAGGATGGTGAAGGAGTCGCAGAGATGTACTCTAGGCTTGCTCTCATCACAAATGAGATTGCCGGCTTAGGAAGTGAAGAGATGACCAACAAATTCATCATCAAGAAGATACTTAGAGCTTTGGATGGAAAATATGATACCGTCTGCACATTGATCCAAATGATGCCAAATTACAAAGATCTCAAGCCCACGGAAGTCATTGGAAGGATTGTCGCTCATGAAATGTCGCTCAAGGACAAAGAGGAGCTGCACAACAAGTCAAGTGGTGCTTATAAAGCCTCAACCGATGCTCCAACAACTTCAAGTGACCAGCTAGTATCCAATGAAGAGATAAGCCTAATGGTGAAAAGGTTCAACAAGTTCTACAAGAACAAAGGAAAAGAAAGAAGCTCTAGCTCAAGACATTATGAGAGAAGATCATCAAGTCGTGACCGTAATTGCTACAATTGTGGAAAGCCCGAACACTACTCAAATGAGTGTACGGCTCCCTACAAGAAAAGAGACGAATCACCAAGAGGAAGACACAGAAGAGATGAATCACCTCGTAAAGAGATAAGGAGTAGAGATGATTATTATGAACGAAGACACTCTCGAAGAAGCAAGGATTCGGAGAGGAAGGACAAGTCATCAAGGAGCTACACAAGAAGAAGACATCAAGCTCATGTTGGTGAATGGGTTTCCGGCTCCGACTCCGACAACCACTCCGAGAGAAGTTATCACTCCAACTCCGACTATAGTCAAGATGAAGGTGTTGCAGGACTTGCACTTGTGTCATCCAACTCCTACGATCTATTTGACTCACCAAATGAAGGAATTGGAAGATGCTTCATGGCAAAAGGCCCTAAGGTATCACACCCCGAGTATCTTGATTTTAATAGTGATGAAGATGATTTGCTTGGTGATGATGATTTACTTGTTGATAGGGCTAGTGATGTGAGCTATAATGAAAATGCTAGTAATCCTGATAGTCAAGAGGAAACGAGTGACAATGCTATGAAGGAGATTGAGCGCCTAACTAGAGAACTAAATGCTCTTAAGTTAGCTCATGAAACAACTCAAGAGGATCATAGAGAACTTCTAAGAACTCATGAGAAGCTACGCTTCGAGAAGCTAAATTTAGAGCAAGAGCATGAGTTTCTTAAAGCTATCAATGACGATCTTCGAAAGAAGAGTTCTTCATATCTTGCCAAGCGTTTACTCTTGTCTACCTTTATGCCACAAGTTAAACCTAAGCAAACTAGCAACAAGGGTAAAAATGGTTCTACCTCTAGTAGTAACAATAACAATGCTAAATCCATATTTGTTGCTTCTAGTAGTTCTATTGATTCCACTAATGATTCTCTTAGCCAAGTTACACTTGAGCAAGAAAATATGCTATTGAAAGGAATTATAGAAAAAGGTGTCTACAAGAGCCTTGCCGGGAGTAAACAATTAGAGGAAATTGTACGCAAGCAAGGAAGGCACCGGAAGAACCAAGGTGTTGGTTTTGAACGAAAGTTCAATGCCGATGGAGTTGAATGGGAAGAAGGTCAATTACCAAGACGAAGTTTGTTCCTCAACAAGAGAAGTATGATCCTACTTCCTTCAAGGGAACACAAGCTCAAGAAGACCTTCCACCACAAGATCACAAGCAAAAAGGCAAGGACAAGCTTCAAGAAGAGATTGGCTCATTTGAAGAAGCTCCTCAAGCCATGGTCAAGTGGGTTCCCAAGAATTCATCAAGTTCTACTTCATCAAGTGCTACTACAACTCCAAGGATTCCCATCAAGTTGATGTGGATCCAAAAGAAGAAGAACTAGAGAGTTCTTGAGGGTGACTCCGCCAACAAACTTCACTCATATTCTTTATGGCAAGAACTTGTGCAACCAACTTCCACATTTTGCACTAGTTCATGGAGTCACAAACCCTCTTGTTGGTAAGGCAAGGGACAAGGTAATCAATGCATTCATGGACATCATCATATGTGTATTTCACTCTATGTCTATGGATATCCTTGTATGTTCCTTGTGTGGGACTAACCCATGTAGGTATTGAAAGCACATGACTCCAAAGGATTGCTCCCAACTCTTGATGGTCTACATCAACATTGTGCATCCACATCTTCAACATCTACATGAAGTCATCATCGACAAAACCCAAGGTTAGTTCAACCCTCTTAGGGGGGATATCACATCTAGGGGGAGCTTTGCTCTAAACAATTGAGCTAAAGCAACTCTAATGGTGTGAACACATTAATGCTTTATGTAAAAGTGGTAACCCCACTTGTGCTTAAACGATGAGTATGACCTATGATCAAATGTTCTCATTTGGCTCCTAAGTCAATATACTCATATATAGATGACCTAGTCATCGCCATTGCTTGATAGATGCTAGAATTGGTTGTGCATGTTTGACACATATTTCATTTGCTATCTTATTGTGTGAGCATGTTGATTTGCATGTTTTCATCATTCGAGGACATCCATTTGTTGTTTTGATTGTCTTGGTTTTTCTGGCCAAGTGGATGTACAAGAATGCCTAAGAACCTTCTCTAGCTATCTATGCTTTCTTGTCTCAAATTCTATTCTTGCTGCATCACAAAAATTGAACAAGTCATTTTTGGACCCTCCGGGTGAGGAGCACTCGGAGCCACCGATCTGAAAGGGCTGAACCTCCAAAACCTTCTAATTGATTTCGGTCAGACCAACCCACTCAAACTCGGTCGAACCGAAAGCATTTAGATTGATCTAGGTTTTCATCTCGGTGCCACCGATTAGACCAACTCGGTCGGACCGAGTTGCTGTAACTGCAAGCAGTTGCACGTCTCGGTGCTACCAATTTGTTCCACTCGGTGCCACCGACAGCGAATGGGTATATATATTCCCAACGAACCGTGCGGTTGAAAATTTCTTCAAACGTCACGCGCCCGCGCCCCATTGCTGCCGCCCCTTTGGTCTTCGGATCGTCGCCGTCGTCGCCTGTGTGCTCTCGCCGCAGGACTCCGTCGCCGTCAACGGTAATCTCCACCGCCGTTGCCGCCGTAGAGGAACTCCACCGAGTTAGGGTGAGTTTCGATCCCTTTCGTGCTTCCCTTTTCCAATTCAATGCATGATTGGATTGGCTGTAATCTTGCCACGAATGCAATTCACTTTCCACCAGATTAGTTCGTTTGAACGAGATTCGAGCAAAAAATTTAGGGTTAGGTTTCCGCTGAATGCATCTCGGACCGACCGAATAGGAATTTTCGGTCCCACCGATTTGGCCCTGGCCATAGCACAAGTACATCTCGGTGCCACCGAGTTGTGCGAATCGGTAAGACCGAAAGTAACGTCTCAGTGAAACCCTAGCATCTCGGAGCCACCAAAACCCATCTCGGTCTGACCGAAATGGCGTGCCATGTCTCTATAGTGTGCTTCGGTGTCACCGAGATTACCAACTCGGTCCATCCGAACTGCATTCTGTGAAAACCTAGAACTAAAGTTTGAACTCATTTTTATGAAAAACAATCTGCTTTTTGTGATGACTCATCTACTCTACCCATACCTATCTATTCACAGGGTCAGCTCAGCAAGATGTCTGATGTCAGTGACAGTCAAAATAGGTCAGAGCAGCATGAAGAGCAAAGTGAAGGATCAAGCCATAATGAAAGTTACTATGAGGGAGAGAGAAGCTCTCCAGATCTTCCTAAAGCTGCAACCAGAACACGGAAGAAGAAAACCTCAGACAGTGAGGACGAGGACTTTGTTGCAAGTGAAACTGCACAAAAGAAGAAGAGAGTAGTGCTAGCTGAGGAGTACAACACAAAGCCTACTTCTGTCAAGGAAAGAACAGCTGTGAGGAAAGTACCTCAGAAGACTATGCAAGAGCCTAGTGAGGCAGCTGCAGGTGCCAAGAAGAAAAGAGTAAGGAAATCTTTTGCCCGAGTGATTGGCAGACCTACTATGATGATTGATGAGGAAGAAGAAGAGGAGGAAGAGCCAGCTGCTGCACCCCCTGCAAAAGCACAGAAGCTCATGTCTGATGCTATCAAGACTGCTGCACCTCCCAAGTCAAAGCCTAAGGCACCAGCACCCAAGAGATCAACCAGAAACATATCTGCTGCAGAGAAGAACAAGGCCCCAGTGCCTGAATCAACTGTTGATGAAGAACCTCTAGTGCTCAGAAAATTGAAGCCCAAGATACCAGAACATGACAACGCACACCCAGTAGCTGAGAACATGATGTTGAGAAAGGACAAAGGACTGCGTCAATGGAGATTGTCAGATCCTTATGCTATCAGAAGGAGGACTGCTTGTGATTATCGTTTTCACACCCGTGAGCAACAGGATTTCTATGAGACAATATTGCTTGACAAGAAGCCCATAGTCAGTGACATGAGATGGGTGGATTGGGAATACATCGATGAGAACGAGGATTATTTCCCCCATGTGCATGAAAGCTTCAGAATTGCAGGTGTTGATGAATTTGTTGGGAAGAAATTGACTAAGTGGAATGACGAGATGGTCATGCAATTCTACTCCACAGCACATTTCTATCCAGATGGTCGCATAGTGTGGATGACTGAGGGCATTAGATATCAATCAACTATTTCTGAGTGGGCAAATCTTCTTGGTGCACCCAAGGAAGAAGATGATGATTATGATGTTTATGCCAAGCTCAAGTTTGATCACAATTCCATGAAGAACATGTACACTGCTATTCCCCAGGAGGATCTTGAGACTCACAAGCTTGGATCAGTGAAGCATTTGCTACCAGGACTGGCCACCTCAAACACAATCTTGCGGTACACCTTGTTACCCAAGTCAGGCGATGATAAGATGGTTCGTGGCCACTCCATCAACTTGCTGCACTTATTTGATACACCTCAAAAATTCAAGGTGACGAGCCTGATAGTAGAGACTATCAAGAGGACAGCAGCAGATCAAAAGACATCGTGTGGTTATGCTCCACATATTCAGTTGTTGATCAATTCCAAGGTTGGAACCAGCACGTATCTTCTTGATCGAGAGCATTTGCCACTCCGTCCAGATTTTGAGGACAACGTTATAGTGATGGATCCTTCGCATCCCACTTCTGCCCAAGCTCAAGAGGAAATCCGCAAAGCACAAGAAGCTAAACAGCTCAGGAAGCAGCAGCTCCCAATGCTCCAATTGCGAATCACAAGACACCAAAAGATCAAATGCAATATCTGCTTGAAGCCACTCTGAGGATTGAGCGAAGTCTGGCCAACCTCACCCAGACCCAGGCTAGTTTTGAGCGGATTATTGAGACAAAGTTTCATGACTTGGATGTCAAAGTGACTGAGATTCAGACTTCAGTGGAATAGCTGCAAGGAGATGTCGATGCTGTCAAGCTTGCCAGATCAGATGACAGTGAAAATGAGAGACCAACTACAGAGCAGTTTCAGTCAGTGCCTAGGGCTGCCAGGTCAGCTGCGATACCAGTTGTGGATCCACGGACCACAGTATCTGCACCAGCCGCCACAGCCACAGTGCCACAGCAGGTCTCCACTCCTCCAGTCCAGCAGTCGTCAGCAGAAGCATTCGCGGACGCTCTCATCTCAACACCGTCTATGCACACCGGAGCCGCCAGCAGGAGATCGCCTTCGGAGGATCGTGCCTAGAGAGCCGACTAGTGCTATACGATTCGAACTTTTTGTTACTTGTTGCCAAAGGGGGAGGATTTGTATAGATCATAGGCTTCGAGAGAGAGAGTTTCTTGTTTTTGATTTGCTTCGAGAGTTTCTTTTGCTACTTGTTTGCTACTTGTTTGATCGTTTGTTGATACTCTTTGTTATGTGTGTGCCTGCTACAATATTCTGTCGTTTATACTTGTGAGATACGATGGTGATTGATCATATTATGCCTATTGTGATATTCCATGTTTATCTCTACTATTATCTTTTATGATCAATTACTTATGTTGGTGATGCGTGCCTATTATTCCAATCATATCATTTTGCGCGCTCCACCAAGATGTATGTGACATGGAAGAGTGACCCATGAGCCTAATCGATTGTGCATTTGCATTCAAACGCAAATTTTTAATAATGCACAAATTTAGGGGGAGCTCTTGCTTATCACATACTTCTCAAAGCGACGATGTATTTCATTTACTTAATCATCTGTCAAAGCTTTGATCTATATGTTGTCATCAATTACCAAAAAGGGGGAGATTGAAAGCACATTTGCTCCCTTGGTGGTTTTGGTAATTCATAACAACATATATCTCATTGAACTAATATCCATTCAAGATTAAGATTTTAGGATGTTCAATGATTGGCATGGCATGGACTAGAGATGTGGACCCCTCAAAATGCTAAGGACAAGAATTGGCAAAGATCAAGACTCTACATTTTTGGTTTAGTGATCCAAGATCACATTGAGTCCATAGGAAAGCCAATACTATTAAAAGGGGATGAGGTGTTGCTTAATGGTCTTTTTGCTCAAGTGCTTAGTGACAGCATTCCTAAACCCTCAACCACTCACTCTATCCCAAATATGTCCTAAACCCAAAGTCCAACTCGGCCCCATCGAAATTTCCAATCCGGCCCCACCGAGTTCATCCAAGACTTAGCCACTGCCAAACCCTAACAAATCGGATCCACCGAAATGGATCTCGGTCCCACCGAGATGGCCTTGCCAACTCTCTGTAATCGTTTGCATTTACTTCGGTCTCACCAAGTTTGCAAATCGGTCTCACCGAGATGGCTTGCCAACTCTCTGTTGCCTTATTGCTTCACTTCGGTCCTACCGAGTTGATGCAATCGGTGCCACCGAGATGAGGATTGCCCTAGCCATTGCACTTCGGTCCATCCGAGTTGTTCGTATCGGTCCCACCGAGATTCCTAAAGTTCATATCTTTTACACAGTTCGGTGCTACCGAGATTATCGTTTCGGTGCCACCGAGTTGGGTCAAAAGTGTGTAACGGTTGGATTTTGTGTGGAGGCTATATATACCCCTCCACCCCATCCTTCTCAGTAAGGAGAGCCATCAGAACGTGCCTACACTTCCACCATACATTTTCTGAGAGAGAACCACCTACTCATGTGTTGAGATCAAGATATTCCATTCCTACCATTTGAACCTTGATCTCTAGCCTTTCCCAAGTTGCTTTCCACTCAAATCCTTCTTCCACCATAGCCAAATCTGTGAGGAGTGATTGAGTGCTGGGAATACTATCATTTGAAGCACAAGAGCAAGGAGTTCATCAACAACACACCGTCTATTACCTTTTGGAGAGTGGTGTCTCCTAGATTGGTTAGGTGTCGCTTGGGAGCCTCCAACCAGATGTGGAGTTGAACCAAGAAGTTTGTAAGGGCAAAGAGATCGCCTACTTCGTGAAGATCTACCCCGAGTGAGGCTAGTCCTTCGTGGACGTAAGCCATGGTGGAATAGGCAAGGTTGCTTCTTCGTGGACTCTTCATGGGTGGAGCCCTCTGTGGACTCGCGCAGCCGTTACCCTTCGTGGGTTGAAGCCTCCATCAACGTGGACGTACGATAGCACCACCTATCGGAACCACGCCAAAAACCACCGTGTCTTCATTGCGTTTGAAATCTCCTACCCCGTCTCTACATACATATGCAATTGCTTACATTCCGCTGCTATACTCTTAGAATTGCATGAACGTGGACGTACGATAGCACCACCTATCGGAACCACGCCAAAAACCACCGTGTCTTCATTGCGTTTGAAATCTCCTACCCCGTCTCTACATACATATGCAATTGCTTACATTCCGCTGCTATACTCTTAGAATTGCATGTGTAGGGTGATGCTTGACATGTACTATTGCTAAAATCTGCCTACAACTAAAATCTGGGAAAAGGTTAAGTTTTATTTGGTCAAGTAGTCTAATCCCCCCCCCCCTCTAGACATACTTTCGATCATACACAACTAGCATAGGAAGGTAAAACAAGTATAACTTCAAAACTTTCAACACATATAGAGGAAACTTGAGATTATTGCAACACCTACAAGCATATGATCCTCTCTCATAATAATTTTCAGTAGCACCATGAATGAATTCAACAATATAAATTTCACATAAATCATTCTTTTCATGATCTACAAGCATAGAAATTTTATTACTCTCCACATAAGCAATTTTCTTCTCATTCATAATAGTGGGAGCAAACTCAACAAAATAACTATCATGAGATACTTGATTGGCATAATCCAATTGAAAATTAAAATCATGATGACAAGTTTCATAGTTATCATTATTCTTTATAGCATACATGTCATCATAATAATCATCATAGATAACAACTTTGTTGTCATAATCAATTGAAACTTCTTCCAAAATAGTGAAATTATCGTTAAATAAAGTTGTGACCTCTCCAAATCCATTTTTATCAATATAATCATCATAAATAGGAGGCATGCTATCATCATAATAAATTTGCTCATCAAAATTTGGGGGACTAAAAATATCATCTTCATCAAACATAGCATCCCCAAGCTTGTAGCTTTGCATATCATTAGCATCATGGATATTCAAAGAATTCATACTAACAACATTGCAATCATGCTCATCATTCAAATATTTTATGCCAAACATTTTACTGAATTCTTCTTCTATCAATTGAGCACAATTTTCCGATCCATCATTTTCAAGAAAGACATTATAAAGATGAATAATATGAGGCAACCTCAATTCCATTTTTTTGTAGTTTTCTTTTATAAACCAAACTAGTGATAAAACAAGAAACTAAAAGATTCAATTGCAAGATCTAAAGATATACCTTCAAGCACTCACCTCCCCGGCAATGGCGCCAGAAAAGAGCTTGATGTCTACTACACAACTTATTCTTGTAGACTCGTGTTGGGCCTCCAAGCGCAGAGTTTTGTAGGACAGTAGCAATTTTCCCTCAAGTGGATGACCTAAGGTTTATCAATCCGTGGGAGGCGTAGGATGAAGATGGTCTCTCTCAAATAACCCTGCAACCAAATACAAGAAATCTCTTGTGTCCCCAACACACCCAATACAATGGTAAATTGTATAGGTGCACTAGTTCGGCGAAGAGATGGTGATACAAGTGCAGTATGGATAGTAGATATAGGTTTTTGTAATGTGAAAATATAAAAACAGCAAGGTAGCAAGTGATAAAACGAAGCACAAACAGTATTGCAATGCTTAAAAACAAGGCCTAGGGTTCATACTTTCACTAGTGCAATCTCTCAACAATGCTAACATAATTGGATCATATAACAATCCCTCAACGTGCGACAAAGAATCACTCCAAAGTTCCTATTAGCGGAGAACATAAGATAGAAATTGTTGTTGGGTACGAAACCACCTCAAAGTTATCCTTTCCGATCAATCTATTGAGCCATCCCTATAAGTGTCACAAACAGCCCTAGAGTTCGAACTAAAATAACACCATATGATACGCATCAACCAACTCTAATGTCACCTAGATACTCCAATGTCACCACAAGTATCCGTGAGTTGATTATTCGATATGCATCAAACAATTTCAGATTCATAATATTCAATCCAACACAACGAACTTCAAAGAGTGCCCCAAGATTTCTACCGGAGAAAGTAGGACGAAAACGTGCATCAACCCCTATGCATAGATTACCCCAATGTCACCTCGGAAATCCGCGAGTTGAGTGCCAAAACATATATCAAGTGAATCAATATAATACCCCATTGTCACCACGGGTATTCATATGCAAGACATACATCAAGTGTTCTCAAATCCATAAAAATATTCAATCCGATAATAGTGAAACCTCAAAGGTAAAAACTCAATTCATCACAACAAGATAGAGAAGGAGAAACACCATATGATCCAACTATATTAACAAAGCTCGCGGTACATCAAGATCGTGCCAAATCAAGAACACAAGAGAGAGAGATCAAACACATAGCTACTTGTACATACCCCTAGCCTCGAGGGTGAACTACTCCCTCCTCGTCATGGAGACCGCCGGGATGATGAAGATGGCCTCCGGTGATGATTCCCCCCTCCGGCAGGGTGCCGGAACAGGGCTCCAGATGGTATTTCAAGGGTACAGAGGTTTGCGGCGGCGTAAAAACTCATCTAGGTTAACTTTCGGGGGTTTATGAATATATAGGATTTTTTTAGCGTTGGAATCACGCAAAGAGGTGCCACAGGGGGCCCACGAGGCACCAGAGCGCGTCTGGGGGGGGGGGTGTGGCGCGCCCTGGTGGCTTGTGAGGCCCCTGTGGCTCTTTTGCTACTCCCCCAAAGCCTCCTGGGTCTGTTTCCTTCCAGAAAAAATCGTCAAAAAAGTTTTGCTGCATTTGGACTTCATTTGATATGGATTATCTGGAAAACCAAAAAGAAGCAGAAAACAACAACTGTCACTGGGCACTAGGTCAATATGTTAGTCCATAAAAATCATATAAAAATCATATAAAAGTGCACCAAAATCATACAAAACTATAATAAACATGGCATGAATACTTCATAAATTATAGATACGTTGGAGACGTATCAATACACGCCGATATTTCTAAAATACATGGTGAAAATGTTCTGAGCACACTTTTTTAAAAAAACATGTCAAACACACTCTAAAATTCAAATGCATGGTGAAGATTTTTTAAATACGTTGAGCATTTTGTATGATATACATTGAATTTTTTTACATACATCATGATCATTTTTTAAACACATGATGATTTTTAGTTTCTTTCCTGAAAAATACAAACATTTTATGATACATATACGATCACATTATAATAGACAACGAATAAAATTATAATGCATGGTGATTATTTTCTAAACAGTACAATGGATATATGTTAGCACACGATGTTTTAAAAAAAAAGTATATCATGCACATTTTTAATACGAGGTGAATATTTTTTAAATACACGTTGAACATTTTAAATAGAGAATGAATACTTCTTAATATATGGTTAAAGATTTTGAATTACGCTATGAATATTTTTGAAAAACACAATGAATTTTTGAAATACATGAGAAACATTTTTTAAATTTTCCGATGAACACTTTTTAGAAAGTGTTCACACATTTAGGAAAATTGTTCATGTAAGTATAGACCATTTTTATGTTACACGATAAACATGTTTGAATTACGCTATGAATAATTTTTAGTGCACGACAAACAAGATTTTGAATACACGATGATTTTTTTCAATATGTGTTTTTTTACATGATGAACATTTTTTAACACACATATAATATTTTTCGAATACAAATGAACTTTTTTTATATCCACAGACATTTCTTTGATGTACGTGAACATTTATATTTTGTTGCTCGTGTATTTTACCAAAAGAATAGAAAAATTGAACATAAAATGTAAATACAACCTATAGAAAAATAAAATAATAAAATAATAGAGCGTTCGCTCGACTAGCATTTTTAGGAAGTGCGTTGCTAACATTTTCTATTTTAGAGGAAGTGTGTTGCTAGCCCTTTTTACTCTCGCAAAAGAAATACCCACAAAATAACAGCTCCCACCAGACTGTACACCCGTCATGTGCAGCCCACCAGTGGCGGAGCTAGGCAAAAGGTTTGGGGGGGGGGGGGGCAAAGGCAAATCATGAAAATCTGAGGGGCCAACAACTATTTTTCTCTCAATCTAAGCATCCTCAGTAAAAAAAATCTTCACAATTATTTCAAAGTCCCCCACCCCCAGACATCAAGATAGCTCCGCCGTTGCAGCCCACCGATATGTTCATTCACGGCTTCATCAGCTCTCCATTACCGACCTTAAATGCCACCTCCAATGTTGTGATGTTCCATTGATCCACGTAGCAGGAGCATGCGAGCTCGTCCAGCATATCGCCTCTCTGGTTTACCACTTTATCACTATCTGGCCCAATTCCTTCTCTCACAATATTTCTTTGAACTCGCTTTTCTTCTCTCTCCTCTAACTCAACAAGAATATAATTGTTACATCCTTATAGTCTGCTTACACCGAGAGTGGATTTTGAAACTTGAGCTCTATGGGGCTTGTTTTTTGAAAAATTCAAAATCATATGTTTGAAGTTTCGAAAATTCTAAGAAATACATCATACGTCTCCAACGTATCTATAATTTTTGATTGTTCCATACTATTATATTATCAATCTTGGATGTTTTTATACACATTTACATCAATTATATATCATTTTTTGGGACTAACCTATTAACTTAGTGCCCAGTGCCAGTTGCTGTTTTTTTGCCTGTTTTTGGTTTTCCAGAATATCAGTACCAAACGAAGTCCAAATTGCACGAAACTTTTTGGAGATTTTTTTCTGGACATAACAAGTACTGTAAGCTTCAGGGGAGGGCCAGAAGATGAAGCAGTGGCCCACGAGGCACCAGGGCGCGCCCCGGGGGGTGGCGTGCCCTGGTGGCTTGTGGGGCCCACACAACTCCGTTTGACCTAATTCCACCACTATAAATTATCTAAAATCGGGAAACCAACACAGGAGTCCACGAAATACTTTTTCCGCCGCCGCAAGCTTCTGTTCTCAAGAGATCCCATCTGGAGGCCTTTTCCGGTACTCCGCCGGAGGGGAAATCGATCACGGAGGGGCTCTACATCAACTTTGCTGCCCTTCCGATGATGCGTGAGTAGTTTACCACAGACCTTCGGGTCCATAGTTAGTAGCTAGATGGCTTCTTCTCTCTTTTTGATCTTCAATACAATGTTCTCCTCGATGTTCTTGGAGTTCTATCCGATGTAATTACTTTTTGCGGTGTGTTTGTTGGGATCCGATGAATTGTGAGTTTATGATCAGATTACCCATGAATATTATTTGAGTCTTCTCTGAACTCTTTTATGCATGATTATTATAGCTTCGTATTTCTTCTCCGATCTATTGATTTGGTTTGGCCAACTAGATTGATTTATCTTGACATGGGAAGAGGTGCTTTGTAATGGGTTCGATCTTGCGGTGCTCAATCCCAGTGACAGAAAGGGACATGACACGTATGTATTGTTGCTATTAAGGGTAAAAATATGGGGTTTATTCATGCGTGAGTTTACTTTGTCTACATCATGTCATCTTGCTTAAGGCGTTACTCCGTTCTTTATGGATTTAATACACTAGATGCATGCTGGATAGCGGTCGATGTGTGGAGTAATAGTATTAGATGCAGGCAGGAGTCGGTCTACTTGTCTCGGACGTGATGCTTATATACATGATCATTGCCTTGGATATCTCATTGTTATTTGCTTTTGTATCAATTGTCCAACAGTAATTTGTTTACCTACCGTATGCTATTTTTATGAGAGAAGGTTCTAGTGAAAACTATGCCCCCCAGGTCTATGTAAATCATATATTAAAAACCCTAAAAATACCTTGCTGCACTTTTTATCTATTTATTTTATTTTGTATTTTTGTTTCAATCTATCTATTTATCACATACAATTTAATCTTGCAACTTACCGCCGAGGGATTGACAACCCCTTATTTGCGTTGGGTGCAAGGATTTGTTATTTTGTGTGCAGGTGCTGCTAACGAGGTGTTGCGTGATTCTCCTACTAGATTGATAACCTTGGTTTCATAACTGAGGAAAATACTTATCTCTACTGTACTGCATCTCCATTCCTCTTCAGGGAATTACCAACGCAGCTCACAGGTAGCAGGAATACACATGAACATATAAATGTATAGTACATTACTGTAAATTTTCATGATGAAATGGGCTTTGGTGTGAGATGCACAAAAAAAAACAAAATTATGGACTTGCACAGAGAATAGTGCATGTGCTAGAAATATAGTATGATTTTTTGTGTAGCTCTTATCAAAAAGTATGAAAAATTACAGAGATTTAGTATAAATCCCTAAGCTTCATGCGTATTTTTTTTCTTCATATTTTTAAAACCTTTTAAAATATGATTTTTTTTACTTTTTTAAAAAAAAAAAGCTCCATGTAGCTCGAGCTGGAACGGTGTGGAACGTAGTGATAATAGTACGCGCCCCGCTCCGAAACAAAGAAAAAGGTGCGTGCCGCACTCACGAGGGACTGCCAGTGAGATACTGGAGGAAGGTGTCATTTTCCTTTTCGAGCTGGAACAGTCATTTTCGACTTACATACCTTATTTTACCTGCTCTCATCAAGTGAATTAAACAGTGGACCTCGAAATAAATAAAGTAAATTAAATACTACAAATTGATGGGCCCAAGAGCACCCAGTTGCCAACATTTGGCCCGCCCGAAGCAGACAACACCACCGACCAAACCCTACATCTCCTCGCCACCGCCGCCACTCAGTCACAGATACCTCGCTCCTCACTCGTCGCTCGCCTCTCCGCCCGAAACCCTAGCCGGGCTCCTCGTGCTCTGCTCTCCTCCCGCCGCCGGCGGCCATGGACGCGGAGCAGCTCCTGCCGTACATCTACACCTGCCTCCCCGAGCCGCCAGTCTCCCACACCGCCCGCCTCGCCGCCCGCTGTACCGCCCCCTACCACGGAGTCGACCGCATCAGCGGCCTCTCCGACGCGCTCCTCCACGACATCGTCTCCCGCCTCTCCTTCAAGGAAGCCGCGCGCACCTCCGTGCTCGCCACGCGCTGGCGCCGGGTCTGGCTGTCCGCGCCGCTGGTCCTCGTCGATACCCACCTCCTGGACCACTGGCCCCCGACCCGCGCCGACGCGCCGGCCGTCACCGCCGCGGTGTCGCGCGCTCTCGCCGCTCACCCCGGGCCCTTCCGCTGCGTCCACCTCCTCTGCACCCCCATGGACGCGAGCCACGCCAAGCTCAAGCGCTGGCTCCGTCTCATGGCCGCCAAGGGCGTCCAGGAGCTCGTCCTCGTCAACCGCCCCTGCCCGCGCGAGGTGCATCTCCCCGGCACGCTCTTCCGCATCGCCACCCTCACCCGCCTCTACGTCGGCGTCTGGAAGTTCCCTGATGTTGCCTGCCTCGGCGACGCCTCCTTCCCCAACCTCCGCGAGCTCGGCATCTTCAGCGTCGCCATGGTGGACGGGGATGTCGAAGCCGTCGTCGCCAGGAGCCCCGTTCTGGAGACCCTCAACATTCAAGGGAGCATGAAGGGGCTGGGCCTCCGCCTCGTCAGCCAGAGCATCCGATGCGTGCAGATCTGCGATTCCGTGATGGAGAGCGTCGTCATGGTGGACACCCCGCGCCTCAAGCGGCTCATCCTGTACAAGGTTCGGGGATCTCTCAACCCTGCCAGTGGCTTGCGCACCGGGATCAATATTGGCAACGCCCCCAACCTGAAATCGTTCGGGTACCTGGAGCCAGGAAAGTGCGCCCTTGAGGCCGGTGGCACCATCATCATGGTACATCGCCTACCTAAATTTTCCATTTGTTCAATTGGCAAAGATGTTCAATTCAATGTCTGATCTTTCTTTGTTGAATTGGGCTCATTCCATTCCAGCATGGGGTTAAGCCATGCGCAAGCACTATGTTCACGAGCGTGACTACGCTGAGCCTGAATGTGCGTTTTGGAGTCCACGATGATGCCAAGATGGTGGCCACTTTCCTGAAGTGCTTTCCTAATGTGTCGAGTCTGCATATCAGGGTACTCATCTTCTTCACCACCTACTATAGGCTTCTAGCATTATATACAATAAAAGAAAATAGCGTGCCATTGCAAAATAGTGCCGTCCTTGAAATACGCTATTAGCGTGTTATATCGCGCTATCGCTTGCTTAGCGAGACATCGTACATTGATTTATTTAGCAAGACATTGCTTAGAATGCTGTAGCATGCTATTAGCAGCGCTACTATTTTTTCAGTTATTATCCATCATCTTTTTACTGTTGCTGCTACAATGCATAATCCATCAGTAGTTGAACTGTTCACTGACTTAACCAATTTGCAGTGTGAAAGATGTGATGAATCCACTGGCAAGCTTGAACTTAAGTTCTGGGATGAGGTTGGCCCTATCGTGAGCATCATGTTGCGCATCGAGATTATGACTATCCGTGAATTCAGAGGGGAGGAAGGCGAGATGGCTTTTCTCAAGTACTTCCTGCAGAACGCAAGGGTGCTGAGGCATGCGATGTTCATCTTCCCCAATCCTGATTTATCTTCAATCTCAAGGGCGAAAGGGCGCTCCATAGCGAGGAATCTGACTTCTCTGAAATGGGGCAGTACTCAAGGCTGCGGAATCATGGCGTATGGGAGTACAGATCCTGAAGGAGGCAGACCGTGGTGCTTCAAATCCGGAGCAGATTTTTCTCGTGACCCTTTTTGTTGGTGAAGTTAAAAGCACCAACATGTTTCATCATCCAAGCTTAATGTCCGTTGGAGTGGTCAGTGTTCTTTTGCAACATCGTACAAGCGATCGTTTTGGTTTGTGTCTATGAAGACCGGCCGGTGTTCTTGGTTCTAGTATGATTAGCTTGAAGTGTTGAGGTCAGTGGTGCTACTGCTCATGGACTATCAGTACTCGCTATGCATTGTCAGTATGTGTTCTGTTTAAGTAGATGGATGTTGCTTTAGCTTCTGCTGGGTTTATCTTAGTGATGGTTGCCTGATAAAACTGGATTGTAAAACTAGATGTTGCTTGGCTTCAATGAAATGGGACATGGTGAAAAGCCCTTGTTGTCTACTGGTTAGGTTAGGCAATGCAATGCAATGCTTATTCGTGGTGCTTGAGGAGGTGCTTAGAGGGTACGAGCAGCTTCATGCATCATCATGACCTAGTACGAGCCTCTCTGTAGATGGTCGATGGATTACCATTGGCTATATGGCCGCTATGTTGTTTTCACAGTTTCCTCTTGTAGCTGTACGAGTTTCTTGAATGTAAATCTGCAAGTGATTACTCGTTCCAAAAAAGTAGTGTTATCCAATTTCGAGCGGCTCTGGAGGCGGAAACCCTAGCCAAAATGGACGCGTCTAGGGAGCAGCCGGCTGCTCCCTAGCGCTCTGGAGCGGCCGGCCTAAATAGGAAACTTTTGGTCTCTAATCCATAAAAGAAAATCATTTGTCTCCTTAATCATAGTATAAAAAAAAAATTCTAATCCATATTAGAGAGAAAAAGTAGCATGTAGACAGAAAAAAAGTGCAAAAGCATATGTGAACAGGTGTAAACGTATTTAATTCAGAATTCATATTTCAGAAATTTTAAAAAGTCATAACTTTTAAACCGCGCGTCGGAATTAAGATCCGTTTTCACTGTTGGAACCCTTGAGGCGTGCTCTTCGAAACAAGATCTCGCATAGGTATGTTTCGACGAATTTTCTTTTTGTGCAACTTAATCCCCGTTTAATGCAACTGTTTAGAAGTCAATGTGCAACTACATGAAAGTCGATGTGCAACTTTTTTTCCTACTTATGAACGTGTAGTTTTCACTCATGCGAACAGATGTGAACGCATTTAATTCGGGTTTTTATTTTCTAAAAAAAGTCATAACATTTGAGTCGAACATCGGAATTAAGATCCGCTTTCATCGTTGGAACCTGCACGACATGCTCTTTGAAACTAGATCCCGCATGTGTATGTTTCGATAAAATTTATTGTGTGCAATTTAATCCCCGTTAGGTGCAATTGCCTAGTACTCGATGTGCAACTATCTGAGAGTCGATGTGCAACTTTCTCCCTATCCATGGACGTGCAGTTTTCACTGATGACACCTCCATCCCAACCCACCCCCTAACAGTGAGATGTGCAACTTTGTCTGTCACTACAGGAATCAGCTGTTTTGCCGTCTGCCATGGCAGACGGCAAAGGACCAGAAAGCGGACGGCAAAGGTCTTTACCGTCAGCCGCAGACGGCAAACAGTTCCGGCACTGTATGCTACGGTAATGACCTTCTTTGCCGTCTGCTCACGCACAGCGGACGGCAAAGACCTTTGCCGTCAGCATTCCTACCCAAGCAGACGGCAAATAAAGTGGACGGCAAAGAATACACGTTAGCCACGTTAGGTGGCTAACGGGAGACTTTGCCGTCTGCCGGCTGCCGGCAAAGGTGCCCTCCCCTTTGCCGTCAGCTTGCAGACGTCAGCAGGCCGTGGCATATCGTCACTTTTCCCCTCTCTTTGCCGTCTGCCTCTCTTTTTCTTTGCCGTCCGCCAGCAGACGGCAAAGAAGCAGTCTCCTTTGCCGTCTGCCAGCGGACGACATAATGACCAAATGGGTCAGACCTAGTGCTTCCAGGTTGCACAGGTTCATGCCACGTGTCACCTTTGCCGTCGGTGGCTGACGGCAAAGAGCCCTTTGCCATCGGTGGCAGACGGCAAAGTGCGTGTATTGCCCCTTTTTATTTTGTTTTTTGTTATATCCAAGTATTTTCACAGCAAAAATATGATATATATATATATATATATATATATATATATATATATATATATATATATATATATATTTCACAGGATATGATATCCAACACATAAGAAACTATATCCCTGCCATATGGATATGATCATCCAACAGATATACCAAAACAAAATGTGCAAGTTTCACCATATTACAATAGTTTCATCCATAGGTAGCAAGTTTCACATTGTTCATGGATACAAAATCAAAACAAAAAGTAAACACAAGCACTCCATCAATGCAAGCTCCCGTGAAGTGAATCAAATCTGCAAAATGTGAAATAAGAAAGTTAGAAGAAGAAGACTAGAAGAAGAAGAAGAAGAAGACGACTAGAAGAAGAAGAAGAAGAGCTTTTCTTCTCTTTCTTTTTCTCCTCTTGTTTTTCTTCTTCTTATTGCTTGTTTGTGTCATTTTAGAGCTAACCTAGGTAATTATGCCATTTTTGACCTAACTAAGCTTATTGTGTCATTTTGTAGGAAAATAAGCTAAGTATATGACATTTATGAGGTAAACAAGGTTATTATGCCATTTTTGCAACGAAAAAGCTAATTAGGTCATAAATGGACTAAATAAGCTAATTATGTCATTGTGGAGGATACTTAACTATATAAGTATGTCTTTTTTGGGGAAAATAAGCTAAGAAGAAGAAGAAGAAGAAGAAGACTAGAAAAAGAAAAAGAAGAAGAAGAAGAAGACAGACTCTTCTTCTTCTGCTTCTTCTTCTTCTATTCCTTCTTTTCCTCCTCTTCCTTGTTTTTCTTCATCTTATTCCTTATTTGTGTCATTTTAGAGCTAACCTATGTAAGTATGCCATTTTTGTGCTAACCTACGAAAATTACGTAAGTATAGGTCATTTTTGTGCTAACCTAGGTAATTATGCCATTTTTGAGCTAAATTAGGTAAGTATATGTCATTTTAGAGCTAACTTAGGTAATTATGTCATTTTGAAGGATAATAAGCTAAGTAAGCTTCTTCTAGTCTTCTTCTTCTTCTTCTTCTATTCCTTCTTTTCCTCCTCTTCCTTGTTTTTCTTCATCTTATTCCTTATTTGTGTCATTTTAGAGCTAACCTATGTAAGTATGCCATTTTTGTGCTAACCTAGGAAAATTAGGTAAGTATAGGTCATTTTTGTGCTAACCTAGGTAATTATGCCATTTTTGAGCTAAATTAGGTTAGTATATGTCATTTTAGAGCTAATTATGTCATTGTGGAGGATAATTAGCTATATAAGTATGTCTTTTTTGGGGAAAATAAGCTAAGTATGTGGCATAATAGAGAAAACTTACCGGAGGTCAAGCATCGGGGTTCGGCGTGCCGCTTTCACCTGGAGAAGGGTTGTGCGATGCGGCTTCGGAGTTATGCTGCACCAAAGATCATTTGCAAGTCTCGTTAGCATGATGACACTCAAATGTTAAGACTTGTAACTAATGGCCATTCAAATGAAACTCACCGTTCCCGCTCTAGTAATGACCGGCATCGGCGGAGGGGTCTGACCGGTCTTCTCGCACATAGACTGCACATTTGGTTTTCACGAGTCAATCATATAGGTTTTAGTAATGAAACAAACATATTACGTGCATGATTTGGCTAATATGCATAAGAAACTTACCACGAGGAGCTCGTACATGGCCCGGTGAGACGCATCATTCCGTGCCCTCTCCTCCTCCAACAACCTAGCCGTCTTCTCCTCCGTCATCCGTTCCCTCTCCACCGCCATCCGTTCCCTCTCCGCCGCCAGCCGGTCCCTCTCCTGCAGAAGCGCCTGGGTTGTCTCTCTCTCTTTATGAAGAGCAGCCTGCAACACCACTCCTCGTTAGCATTTTAATCATGGATGGGCACACACACAATGTAATGGAGGAAAGATATCTGAGTCCGTATAACTAACCTCGATGGCGAGCTCGACTGGCCGTGGACGAGGCCTTATCTCAGGACAGGAGCTCGTTTGGCGCGCCTTGATCTCCGGGAGAGTGCTAGGACAACGTATAAGTCCATCTCCAATGGCTATCGAGCCATGGGGCCTCCCGCCACCAGATATCATCACCAGCTCTAGATCAAAGGGCTCCTGGCTCGGGTTAAAGTCCTCCCCTTTCCTCGCCTTCCCCTCATCTCTGTACCTCACGAGCTTGTGGTGGGAGGAGATGTTGGTGAAGTTCGCTGGATTATCGAGGTCAGACTCAGAGAATGCCTTGGCCTTCTTGTACGAGGCAGTATGGGCCATGGCATAGAGGTCGTAAACCTCTGGCACCTCCGTCTTATTGTGTCGCGCCTAAAAGAGAGGAACAAAGTATTAGTAAAGGGCTCAAGCTAGCATCAAGAATGAATTGCATGAATCATGAAGCAAACCACATACCCAGTTCCGCCCGAACTGAAATAAGTTGGCGCTGCCTTGATGGTGTGGCACACCAACCATTTGGGCACGCCGGTCCTTGGCATCGTCGTGGACGGCTCGCCAGCGGCCTGTGCACCACTCATCCACCAACGCCTCCCAACAATCCATCTTATCCGCACACCATCTCGGGGGCACCTAAGTTAGTAAAGAGAAATTTGAGCGCTACGCCTACGAATCAAATCAAGGAAACTAAGTACAATGCCTTAAGAATAGTTAATTACCTTCATGTACTGATCCTTCTTCAGAAACTTAGCCCGGCATGACGCCTTGTCCTTCTTAATACCACGCGAGGCGTAGTAGTCTCGAACAGCCTGCGGCCGAGCCTCGTGCCGTAAGTTTTGTAGTAGGCGCCTGCACTCGTGGTCGATAACATGTGCCGCCTCCTCCTCGTATCCCTCCTCACACCTGTAGAAGATCTGCAATCAAACGAGACAACACTGATTAGTAAAATAACTAGCTATTGTTAATTTTTAATTGTGCAAAGGAGAAATTACCCAAAAGCTTCTGATCACCATCTCGGCAATAGTGTGGCACAAGACACCGTCGATCATGTGGTCTGGCGGGGCCTGGGCAGCCAAGTAGTGCTCCCAGCTCAATCCTAGCTCTGCAAGCTGACCCTCACCGGGCAACGTGACAAACCCTGGGAAGTTTTGCCGGCAAAGCACACCAAGTACGGTGTTGGGCCTGCGGACTCCACTGGCGTGTACCCAACCCCTGCAGTATGACAAGGCCAACGCATTAGATATTTGAAGAAACCTGAAGGCAAAAGGTACAAAAAGAGTAAATGCACTTACTTCTCCCCATCAGGCCTAATCACCGGCCGCAGCTCGCGGGTCGCCGGCACGGGCGGGAGCCGTGTACCACCACGCTGGTACACGGTGGCCCCCTCAACCACCTCGCCCTCACTATCAGTAGAGGGATCATCCCCGCCACCATCAGCATGGCCACTCGGCCCCTCACGCAGATCCGGCCAGGTACCCCATCCGGACGTCTCCCGGGACGTAGCCTGGTCCGGAGTGTCGTGGGCCGAAGCCTCTGGGTCCGGAGTCTCGTGAGCCGAAGGCCCGTCGACCTGAGGCTCGTGGTGCGGAGTCCCCGTAGCCTCCACCTCAAACGGGTCCACCCTAGCAGTAATGTGCTCGGGTGAATCAGCTGGGGGTGGCGGCGAGGAAGGCGTAGAAGCCTGCCTACCTCTCCCGCCCCTGCGTCCTGATCTACCTCCTCTCTTCTTCCCTCCCCGACCTCCTCTCCCGGTGGGCAACGACGCCGACGAAGAAGCGCCCGGTGGTGTCCCCATACTGTCTAACAACGCTCTCCGAAGAGGTACGGGTGGAATGGAAGTACCCCTCCCGCGGGCCGCCGCCGAAGAAGTACCCGCGGGGCGCTCTGGACCCGCGCCCACCATCTTTCGACACCTGCCATGACAAAGAGTAAACGAAATTAGTACAACATAAAAAAATTGAATAACTGACATGAATAATAATATGTATATAATTTAAGTTGGGATGCATACAAACTAATAATAATATGTATATGCATAAAGCTATAGTACTTTTATTAGTTATAAGTTCCAAATAGTTTCTTCTGTTCTTTGATATGGTTTGTGGAATTAATTCCTTTGCTTTGCATACAGTTATATTGTTATTCTTTGTACAGTTTATAGTAGTTGCTCTTGTTACTTGATATGCTTGGTGTAGTTGACTTAGGTGGTGCCGGGGACTTGTAAGTGTGCAAAATCATTGTCCAGATCAACTGGAACAATAATTTCTACTGCTGGCTTACTAGTTACCATCACATGTTCATGTTTAACTCTTTTCTACTCATTTCAGTTAACTGTAATTGATCTGCCAGTTAACTTCAAGTTCAGTTAAGTTCAATTATATGTCATGCCCTGTTTATATGATATGTTGCACATATTTAGTTACTTATGTAGTTATCTCCAACTATTATCTACCCAAGTGCTGTGATGTGCTTGTGTATCTAGTACAAAAATATACCAAGTGCAAGTGTGTGCTTGTGTTCTGCATATAGCAGATCATTAGTAGGTGTGCTACAGATTATAGTGACAGTTGTGCCCTTTTTATTAAGATTTTGCAAAATGAGCTGGTGTTGTGTTTTGTTTGGCTGTGCTACTATTTGTGAGTTCGTGAACTATGAAATTCTCCAATGGATTCTCTATTTCCTTGGCACATGTTATTGATATGCACTGGATCTGTTGCTCCTGGACTCTCCCTTGGTACTGGACCATCTACTGTACTATTGGTCTCTGAACTGTACATTTGTCAGTTTTATCTCTATTGGATCAATCTCCTCTGTTCTTTCTAGTTGGCCTTCTTGGATTTCTCTTGGACACTTCTACTTAAGAGGTTTGGGACTAGTTCCCCATCATCCTAAATCACCAGCTCAACATCAATGCATTTCCCAAAGGGGAATGCAACATTTTAATATAATCAACTTCTTTCCTCTGCAGGTCTTGGTCAAGAAGAACAAGAAGAACTAGAGAAGAACTAGTTTAGTTTATTTTTGGTCTTCTCTATTTTATGTTATATTTTATATCCATTATAATTCAGAAGAACTTTGTATTTGCATTTTAATATAAACACTGTTCTACTTCAAATCCTCACTGTTTTGGTTGCTCCATGTGTCAAAGTAGTTGGGTTTGTTGTCCATGATGCTTGTGTGGTTGATGGCCATGTACTAGCTAAGTTGCTAGCTCTAGTCTTGCTGTGAGGATTCATGTGTTGGAGTAGTGACCAATGAGCATGATTCAAATAGGAGGTGACATATTATTTCTGAAAGCAGTACTAAATCATCTAATGGTCTGCTCCTTGTCAATCTAAGGCAAAAATAAATCTAAGGCATTTCCGATCTGAAAATCTGGGCACCAACTGTTTGTGTTTATGTCTACAAGCTTTTGATTTTCTGTCCTGTCTATTTTTTATTTGCAATGTTACTCTTGCTATTTCTTGTGAATAAGGTTTCTGTTTGATCAAACTCTCAATATACTGCATATTTATTCTATATTGCAGAATTTGTGAACAATTAGTGCTGCACCATCGGTTATATACAGAGAAAGGCAAGGAGAACCCAACTAAACATTTCACAAGATACTCCAATTACAGGCACAAACTCCTTTTCAAGATATTATGAATGTGGTTGATTACCTAAACACTACAGGAATCAGCTGTTTTACCTAAACACTACAGGAATCAGCTGTTTTGCACGCAGAATTTTAAAACTTAAGAATTTTGATGCAAGTTGAAAATAGAGGACTGGAAAGCATATTATTTTTTAAACAGTTTTTTGTTCAGTAAATGTCAAACCACAATAATAATTATCCATTTTTTCTGAAATACATTGCATATTAGATTTTTGCAATTCAAACTTTATAAACATTGACCAAGTTTATAGAAACAAATTCAAGATCTACAATACCAAACCATTACCATTACACCACGAAATATATTTTGATATGGTATATGAAATTTGACTTTTGAGAAAACCAATTCACACTATAATATGAAACTGATTAAGTGCAACTATGATTTGATTACGCCACTAAATACCGCAATATGTTTTTGTTGTACATTCTATTTTTGAAATAACTAAGACCGAACTAAAGAATATAGAAGTATGGATATCACATTGGCAGCTCTCACATCATGCCGTTATGTACACCTAGATGGTACATCAAACCCTCTAGAGAACCTTTTGAAATCACCAAATAGGCAATAATTTAAATATTTTCTAGGCCAATAAATTAATTCTTCTCTTCTTCTTCTTCTTCTTCTTCTTCTTCTTCTTCTTCTTTTTCCTCTTCTTCTTCTCCTCCTCTTCTTCTTCTTCTTCTTCTTCTTCTTCTTCTTTTCCTTTTTCCTCTTCTTCTACTAATTCTTTTTTTTTCATCTTTCTTCTTCCTCTTCTAATTATCTAAACCTAAACCTAATCCTAAACCTATTACTGACCTACACCTAGCACTAAACCTAAACCTAAACAGGAAAAAAACAGAAAAAATGAACCTCACCTTGCTTGGCTCCGGCGAGGTCGGCCGGTGGAGGATGGCCGCGGGGAGGGGGCCGGTGGAGGAAGGCCGCTGGGAGGGGCGGCGCGGGGTGGCTCTGGCGGCGGGGCAAGGCGGCGCAGGGGCCGCGCGGCTTTGCTCCGGCGATGGGGCGGGGCGGGGCGGACGCCGCGGCCTGGGTCCGGGGGGCAGGGCGGGCGGGCTAGCCGCCGGCGGGTCTGGCTCCAGGGGGCGGGGCTGGCCGGCGGCGGCTCTGGCTCCAGGGGGCGGGGCTGGCCGGCGGCGGCTCTGGCTCCAGGGGGCGTCGCGCGCGCGGGAACGGTCGATTTTAGTTAGGTCACTTCTTTGTCGTCTGCTAGCAGACGACAAAGAGGTAGGCTAGCAGACAGCAAAGAGGGGTGGGGCCGGGGGGAACGGCCGTTAGTTAGGTATCCTTCTTTGCCGTCAGCTGGCGGATGGCAAAGAGGAAACAGGCGGACGGCAAAGATGAGGCGGACGGCATCCAGCCCGTCCGTCTGACCTAACCATCTCCAGGGTCCAGTGGGGCCCAGCTGGTCTCTTTGCCGTCTGCCTTTGGGTCC
This sequence comes from Elymus sibiricus, assembly GCA_039707655.1. Taxonomy (NCBI): domain Eukaryota; kingdom Viridiplantae; phylum Streptophyta; class Magnoliopsida; order Poales; family Poaceae; genus Elymus; species Elymus sibiricus. Next base: position 375,577,961 of record CM077676.1, read on the forward strand.
TTTGCCGTCTGCTGGCCGACGGCAAAGAAATGGCGGACGATAAACTATATCTTTGCCATCAGCCTGTTCTTTGCCGTCAGTTTTATGTAAGCGGACGGCAAAGACCTTCTTTGCCGTCCGCTAGCAGACGGGAAAGAACTGGCTGACGGCAAATTCCCTGATTCCAGTAGTGTGTTGCCCGGGCTAATTGCTTAGTAGTTGATGTGCAACTTTTCCCTGCCCGTGGATGTGTGGATTTCACTATTTGTCGCCTCGGCCAACTGGCTAACAGTGGATGTGCAACTTCGGATGCTTCCCCGGTCAACTGTCTAACAGTGATGTGCAATTTTTCCCCGTATCCCGTGGATGTGTAGTTTTCCCTTCTAGGACCCCGTCCGAATCACCCTTGCTAGTGAGATGGGCCAATTTAGCGCCCCATGTGTATGCATCTTTTCAGTACCCCCTGGATGTGCAGTTTTCACCATCCAACTATTCATGTCACTGAGATGTGCAACTTTGTCTATTGCCCTGGCCAACTGCATAGCAGACTATGTGCAACTCTGTCTGTTGCACCCGCCAACTGAAACTACACATCCACAAGTAGGAAGGCGAAGGAGTTGCACATCAACTATTAGGTGGTTGGCTAGAACAACAGAGTAAGATGTGCGACTTCATCTGTTGCCCCCGTCAACTGAAACTACACATCCACAAGTAAGGATGAGAAGGAGTTGCATATCGACTACTAGGTAGTTGGCCCAGGCAACAGACTAGTTGCGCATCACAAAAAGTTGGTTGTCATGATTGCTAGATTGCAAACTCATAGGAAATTGAATCATACAGCTCTAAAAATTAGTTCTGAAAAAAGTTGCACCATGCAATACTATAGTTGCACCATGTAGTACTATAATTGCACCATCTAGCACCGAAGTTGGCATCGAATAAAATTCTTCCAAATGTACACAAATAAGATCTAGTTTCAAAGATCTCGTCACGAGGATTCCAATGATGAAAACAGATCTAAATTTCGACCCGCGGTTTGATAGATATGACTTTTAAAGAATTTGAAAACCTGAAAACAGATCTAAATTTCGACCCGCTGTTTGATAGATATGACTTTTAAAGAATTTGAAAACCCGAATAAATGAGCGTCACACTCATAAGTACTACAGTGTATAGTACTAGTACTACCAGTAGACAGGATACACACGTCAGCAAACAAAAGGTGCTACAGTGCACTGCTTTGTTTCACATTAGTCCTGGCCATGGGCTACCCGGCCCGACCGGCCCGGCCCGAAAAAGCCCGACCCGGCCCGGCCCGACCTTGCCCACGGGCCGGGCCTGGGCCTGGTTTTTAGGCCCGGTGGCCGGGCCGGGCCGGGCCCAAGCCCGCCATATCTGCCATTTAACGAAGAGGCCCGGCCCGAGGCCCGAGGCCCGGCGGGCTTTAGCGATGGGCCGGGGCTGAGCCTGGTTTTTAGGCCCGGTGGCCGGGCCGGGCCGGGCCCGGGCCTGGGTTTTCTGCGTCGGGCTTGGTTAGGCCCGGCCAGAGGCCCGGCCCGGCCCGAAGTTTGCACAGGTATATTTCACATGCATGCGGTAGCGAGTGGTAGCCTCGTCGCGTAGGGCGGCCGCTCGCAATTGCCAAAAAGTGCACGCGCACTTTTAAGCATTTAGGAGCCAAAATTGCTGCCACATCAAGTTGATGATCCAGTTTCCCTCTTCTTTACGAATGCGAATCGTTCTACTATACATCAAGTTGTCTTCATATTGGTGAACATGGCTGACGATTATCGACGAAATTGCTGCCACATCGTTGGCATTAAGCCTTTCTTGATTTGTACCTTATGGCGCAGCTCACAAAAGCCATCAGATTCAGGCAGCCCAGTCCGGCCATCATCCAGAAGAAGCGATCCAGGTGCCCCTCGTTCAGGTCGTCGGGGATCCACCCCGGCGCGCCGCCGGTCGCCGTCGCCCACTGCACGGCCGTCAGCAGGAACGAGCTCAGGTACTCCCCGGCTGCTATCGAGAGGAGCCCGAGCGCCGTGCATACTGTCTTCATCGCGGGCGGCGCCTGGCTGTAGAAGAAGCTGAACTGCCCGACGGTGGTGAGCACCTGGCCCACGCCCTCCAGCGCGTACTGCGGCACCTGCCACAACACGCTCGTCCCATTCGGCGCCCGCGGAGACGCCTTTGCCGCGCGGAGCCGCGCCGTCTCGAGAAGCGCCGCGGCGACCATGGCGAGCACGGGCATGGCGAGGCCGGCGCCGATCCTCTGCAACCCCGAGATGCCGTTCTCCCTCCCGGTGAGCCGCCTGGCCGCCGGCACGAATACCCGGTCATAGAGCGGGATCAGGACGACGATGGTGAGCACGTTGAAGGTGGACATGGACGCGGGCGGGATGCGCACCGAGCCGACGGTGGTGCCCATCGCCATGCCCTGCTCCACGAAAGTTGATGGGACCTGTGCCGCCACGGCGTAGAAGAACACGATGGTGGCCAAGAGCGGCAGCATCCTCACGAGGATCTTGACCTCCTCCACCTGCGTCACGGCGCAGAGCCTCCATGGACTGCGCAACGCAGGCGCGTCTGCTTCCTCCACCGCCTTGTTCGACGGCACGACAACAATGACTGCCTTGTCAAAGAATCTGATTAAGTAAACAACGGATACTTAAGAGTTACGACTCGCGTCAAGAATCTGATAAAGCAAACAACACGAGCAAATCTCAGAGTAATCATTGAACTAACTGAAGATCGGTAGTGTCATCTATCCTCTCAAATCCCTTCATCACGGGATTGTCAGCTGGCAGCTCGTAGAGGAGAGAGCTATCGGACGGCAACTCGGCGTTGAAGTTGCTGACGGTGGCGACGACGACCTGGCACACTCCGGTGAGTGGGCTGCCACGGGTTGGCTGAAACCTGTACTTGCGCGATGTCGCAACCAGGCACGAGAGCCCGACGGTCAGGACCGCTGCCAGGAGCCCAGGATCGTCGGGCCCAGTGCCCAGCCGTAGTGGTCCTGCACCCACACGATGCCGGTGCTTGCTATCGTCGACCCGCAGTACAGGGTGAACACGTACCAGTTGAAGAAGGGGCCTTTTGCCCTGCGCTCCAACGGGTCGCCGTCGTCGAACCGGTCGGCGCCAAAGGACATCAGGCATGGCCGGAGACCGCCTACTCCGACCGCGATAATGTATAGGCCGAGAAAGAGGATGGACTCCTGAACCGACACCACGTTCGATATGCCGTTCTTGACGAGCAGCGGCAGGTACGCCGAGAGAGCTGTCAGGAGCATCCCCTGTAAGCAAAAGTAAAATAAAATCATATCTAAAACTTAAAGCAAGCTTGTGAAAATCCAACTCTCTCTTGTTTTTTTTTTTTGAAAGATCCAGCTGATGGCTGGCATATATTGATCATTAGCAGGGAGCAGGCGACAAAACATAAGGTGGATCTTGTGAGTTTCTACATTGTCACTAACATAGCGATCTATGTTTTGAAGAATTTCGAAATTAGATCATGGCATGTGGAATTGGAAACACAATAATTTGTAATAGATGATGTTTAATTGGGCCATAGTGAAACACGAGAGCTTTTCCCAAAAGGATTAGGTATTTACCATATGCAACAAAAGAAATCCGTGAGGTTGAACTGTATCAACTCAACCCTGAAAGGGGGGGCGCGCCGACAGCTTATTTCTTTGCCACCATGAACGGTAGGCGCAGTCGCTGTTCTATTGTTCGCATTTCTGTTAATGGTCAGTTGGCGTCTAATCCTACTGTTATTACGGACCACGTTTGTTCCCTTTTTCGTCTCTGTTAGCGGCCCAACCTGCCTATGGATTCTCTATCACTCCTCTTCTTTGGGATGTTGATGCCATGGTTTCACTAGACGAAAATTCTCAGCTTATGATTCATCTGTCCGAGGCTGAGATTGATGAGGCTGTGGCCTCGTCTAAGTATAATTATGCCCCTCGTCCTGAAGGTTTTTCTTTATGTTTTTCAAAAAATTATGGCCCGTTTTGAAATACCTTGTCTACTCCATTATCCAAGGTTTCTGCGTAGGCACCATTGATATCTCTAGGTTAAATTATGATGTCCTATCACTCATTCCTAAAGTTAAGGGTGCTGATTCTATTCGCCAATTTTGACCCATTGCTTGATTAATAATATTGCCAAATTCCTCACCAAGGCTTTTGCTACCAGGTTGTCGCCTATCCCTCACCGTGTTATTGGTCATAATCAGTCTGCTTTCATTCAGGGCCCTTTTATCTTGGATGGGATTCTTAGTTTGCACGAAATTTTCCATGACCTTCGCTCTTGATGGAGCAAGGCCATTATTTTGAAACTAGATTTTGAAAAGCGTATGACTATGTAAGCTGGGATTTTCTCCATTATGTTCTTCTAGCCAAAGGCTTTGATGGGGCCTACGTCCATCGTCTAATGCATTTGATGTGCGGTGGGCATACTGCGGCCTCTGTCAATGGGGTGGTTGGCCCTTATTTTCCTAAAGGGAGGGCCTTGAGTCAAGGGGATCCTATTTCACCCCTGCTCTTTAACTTTGTTGCTGATGCATTATCGTGCATTCTTAATAGGGCGGCCGCGGCTGGTCATATTTCTCCTGTCATTTCTGACTTAGTTCCATCGGGCATTTCTCACCTACAATATGCGGATGACACGATAATTCTAGTTGAGAATAATGACTTGTGCATTGCTAATCTTAAATTCCTGCTTCTGTGCTTCGAAGCCTTGTCGGGACTTAAAATTAACTTCTCTGAGTGAAGTCGTTCTTACTGGTTGTACGGGCGATAAGGCCTTGCAAGTGGTTAACCTTCTGAATTCTAAGTTTGGTTCCTTCCCATTCAAGTACCTGGGACTTCCTATTTCTCCGTTTAGGCTGTACTCTAGCGACTTTGAGTTGTCTATGTTAAAAATTGGCAACAGGGTTATGCCCTGGCATGGCCGCTATAATTCGTGGGCTGGCAAAGTTTGCCTTATCAGTGTGTGCCCTTCTTCCCTGCCCATGTTTCTAATGAGCTTTTACCGTATTTCTGAAAGTACTCACGCTGGTTTTGATAAGCACCATAGTGGGTTTTACTGGACTTCTGCTGACAACAAGAAGAAATATCGCCTTGTCAAATGGAAAATCATTTGTAGGCCAGAAAACTTGGGGGGTTAGGCATTATCAATACCTCGGTTATGAACAAATGCCTTATTATTAAGTGGTGGTGGCGGATCCTTACTACCTCACCTGGGATGTTGTGGTTGGACATTCTGAAAGCTAAATATTTCCCTAACGGCACCCCCTTGTTTGCCTTCGCGTATGGGGTTCTCAATTTTGGAGTTAGGGATGTTTTTCGGTCTCATGTTAAGTTTGTTGTTGGTAATGGTGCTTCTATCAGGTTTTGGCTAGATTGGTGGCATGTGATACACCGCTATGTTCTTCTTTTCCCACTCTTTTTTCCTTACTGTGCGTCCCCTGAGATTTCCATCTTGGATCTTTCCCAAAACAATTGGGACTTTGGTTTTCGACGTGCGTTGTCTCCTGCAGAGTTGGAGGAGTGGCATCGGCTCGCTACCATCCTCCCTACACTCTCAGAGGTAGCGGACTCGGTTATTTGGCCTCATACTTCTTCTGGTCATTTCTCGGTTAAATCTCTCTATGCTAGGCTTATTGACGGCTCTAATACCAATATATTTAAGGAGGTTTGGCGGCCCGTGTACCTTTAAATATAAATATCTTCATGCGGCAAGCTATTCGTGGTCGTTTGTCTGGTGCAAACCTAATTCTGAATTTTTGTGCTCTTTGTGATGCTTGAGAGGACTCAGACCACATCATCTTCAAGTGTGACTTAGCTTATTTTGGAGTTGCATCCGGTCGCGGTTGGATGTGACTTGGCCCCTTAATTCCTTCGCTGAGTTGCACACTTTAGCTGGGTCTCTTTCGGGTCAGAAGATGCACTTATTTTGGTTTGGTTTCTCAGCTATCTAATAGGTGTTGTAGACGACTAGGAACAAATTCACGATTGAACACTCTTTTCCTAATAAGCCTGCCGACTTTTTGTGCAAACTACTTTTCTCTTTAGAGTAGTGGAAATTATTGATTAAGAATTGAGACAAGGAGGCCACGAAGCTGCTGATCTCGTGTGTTTGGGCAACGGCGATGTCTATCTCATATTGGGATCAAGCTCCGACGCCCTAGGATGATTGTTGGTCTCCCCCATGTTCCAGTTCCTTTTGTGCTTAGGTGGTGGGCATGTCTGCCGTCATTTTATGTAAGGCTGCTGTTGTAGCGGCTAAACTTTGTTCTGAACTCCGCGTACTTGTCTGTTCATTTGGTTGTACTGCTGAATTCTTTCCGATGGCTCTATCTATAAAGTCGGGCACATGTCTTTTCTCCAAAAGTAAACTCACTGTCATTTTTATTTGGCATTTTAATGCAGAATGGATCAAAGAAAATGTTCTTGTCATTACCGATAATAAAATCGAAGAAGCATCATAGCATTTTTCTTCTTCTAAAGGAAATAGATCCTTCAATATACTAATAAAAGAATATATATAAATCAAAGTAGCCCGTAATCTTAATTTTGAACATCTCAATTGGCGTCTCAAGATGCAAAGTGAGGATTTATTGTAGTGTAGGGTTGTTGGTGGGATTAACGTACCACGACGAAGGTGGAGAAGGAGATGACCATGGTGCGGTACCTTCCCCAGTAGGAATCGGCCAAGATGGCGCCGACCAGTGGAACGACGGAGCTGGTGGCCTGCCAGGTGGAGACACTTCTTGCAGCCTCAACATTACCCTTGCCCAGGACGACGGTGAGGTACGTGATGAGGTTGCACGTGATCCCATTGATCAATAGGTTGTAGCAGAATTCAATACCTGCACATCCCCATCGAAGAAGGTGAAATGAATAGAAAAATATCATTATCTAGCAATTTTATGATTAATCTAATTCAGAAATAAATCATGAACATGGCATTGACATTATTAATTTCATATTTATTTCTAATCATGCAAGCTTGTACTGCGCATATATCAGATATATCTACATAAGTAAGCATGATGAACACTTGAATAAACTTGAGAGGGATAAACGGATAATACACTCCAGTCAGCCAAGTCATAGCCTGGCGGCAGCGGCGTCCTCAGCAACCTTCTTCTCAGCTTCGGTTTGAGTCATGGTGATGTCGAGGGGGACATGGACGGAGATGAACAATGGCGAGCTCTCCAAAAACCTAATCGCTCTTCTCCCGGTGCAGGATCACAAAGGGCGGGATATCGGAGGTCTGCTCTCCCGTACAACCGTGCATGCGGTGGGATCATCGAAAGCAGCAAGAGTGAGCAGAACGACGGTGGTTGTATGCAAGGAGACAGAGCATATGTGTTCCAATCTGGGTGACGGCTAGGGTTGCCGACGTCTCCAATATATAGCGGTCATGGAGGGAGACGTGGTTTGGAACCATGCCCGAGTCGGCAACAACCCACGATCCGACTCTTAAATTCGTGGCGCGTTCCTTAATGACTCGTAATTAATTGCCCATTAGTTATCCGTTCCTGACCAATCAAAATTAAGCGCACACATACCATTGGTCTAAGCTCGGCTTGGCTCGATCACGAAACATGGCGCGCAAGGCGAAGCGAGCGGCGGAGAAGCGCATGGGAACCACTCCTCTTCTCAAACTTCAATAACATGTGAAAGAGAAACCTTTATAAAGGGGTCTCAACTCTCCTCCGCTTATGTGGTGGGACTGAACTTCCCACGACCATATAATTGACACTCACATGGGCCTTTAGAGATTTTATGAAATTGTTTTATGGGCCAAAAGCTCATCTATATTTCAACACTATCAATGTTTTACTACAGTACTTTCAAAATGATAAATCCTGGAGCTACCCATGTAAACCCTTTTACCACATCCACGACTTGTCAGTTGGCTGTGAAGTCTTCTTCTAGCTCCTAGTATTACACAACAGACTTAATGCTAGAGTCAATGCTACAGTGGAGCATGCATCATCCGTTCAAAGACTGCAAGTTTGTTGCATCATATGCCTGCCCAGATAGGGTTCAGGGACATGATCGATCCATCCATAAGTTCCTTATTCCCATCAAGCAGGCTATTCATAAACAATTTTTCATGGGGACATGGGCTGTTGGCCGGCTGACATTGCTTTCAGAAGAATTCAACGAAGCACTTTTCAGGTGCAGAAGCAAGTTTAATGTGGAGCGCCTTGGTTATCCACAAGTCCACGAGAGAACAATAAAAAAAATTTCAGGCATGGTAGACAACTTTCACCAATGATATGCTGTAGGAGTGATTTCGGTAAAAAGATCTCAATAGAAGCATGAAAGATTACCGAGAAGTGTGCGGCAAGCGCGCCATCCACCTGTGCGATGCTTCAGCGCCGGGTTCCCGTCGAAGTCAAGTGTTCCGCCGCTCCCTGCGACAGAAATCCCCAGCCAGATTAACAGTGAAAGCCAAAAGGGAGAGAATGGATGTTTGTTCGTTAACTAACAACCGTATGGCTGGGGCGAGGGCGACCGCGGGTGCCGCCGGCGCCCAGGCGCACGCCCAGGTCGTCGGCACTTGCGATCGGCGGCAGATCGGCGGGCGCTTCTGGGCGCTGGCCGACGAGGACGACGACGACGAAGATGGGGAGGCGGGCGGCGGCTCGCCGGAGATGCACTCGCCGACGCCATCCGACATGGTGTGCGAGTTGCTTAACGACGGCTACGACGAGGAAGAGGTGGCTGCGGTCGTTGAGGAGATACTCCCTCCGGACGATCCGACCAGAACTGGGCTGCATTCCGGGGAGAAGACGGAGATGGTGCGGCGGGTCGTTCATCGGAGGACGACGGCGTCGGCGACTCGGCCATGGAAGGGGCCCATCCCCAAGGTATGCTTACCTAAACTCACCATGCTGGACTTAATCCGACCGGAGTCGTGGACGATGGTCGTGGGAAAGAAGAAAGGACGCCGGGCGGCGCCGCCGCTGCCGCCGGCGGTTCCGGCGATCTCGATCGGGATCAGCGGGGCCAGATCGCTTCGTTTGAACGAGCTAGTGGGCTCGTTGGGGCCTGATCCAGAGAAGTATGGGCCGCGGGGTCCGGAGGCCACATCCACTGGGTATATGGCCCAGGTGGATTCGGCCGAAGATGGGCCTCAAGGCATCGCACGTACTCGTATCGTGGAGACCGGGTTTACGGCTATCGATTCCCAGCGCCAGGCGGACGAACCGCTCGTGCATGCGTCGGCGTCGCCTGCAGTTAGGGTTTGGCGGCGCGCGGCTGTGGGTTTTCCTTCGCGTGGCGGCCGGGCAGCTCGCATCCCTCCAGTGATGGCTGGCTGGGGCGACGGGGCGATGCCGTCTTCACGGCCCGCGCAGCAGCAGCAGCGGCAGGAGCCGCCCCCTCGTCCCACGCAACAGCAGCAGCACGCTGCTTCTTCTGGCGGTGTGGGTGCTGGCCGCGGCGCGGCGGCTGGCGGGGCGGTCGCGGGCCGGACTGGAAACGGCAGCGGCGGCCGCGGCGACTACGGAGCCGGCCCCAACAGCAGCGGGCGCGGCGACTATGGCGCAGGTCGCGGAGGTTTTAATGGTGGTCGCGGTGGCTATGGTGCTGGCCGCGGTTATGACGGTGGCTATCAGGGCTACCGGAACGGATGGAACCAGTGGCAAGACGGTGGAGGACGGGGTTACGGCGGCAATCAATGGCAGCGAAATTTCAACCCTCCACCCGGCGAGTTCGTCGAGGGTGCCTCGGGGCCTAACTATCGTCAGCGGGGTGGTCGGGGAGGGGGTGGCCGAAACCCTCCTCCGCGTCGCCCGTATGTTCCCAAGTTTCATCCTAAGCTGCCGACGATCAAGCCGGCGACGTCTGACGATGGGACGGCCAAGGCGGTCACGTCCACTGCTTCTACTTCCACGGCACCTCTGCCTGAGGAGGCGGTGGCGGCCGTTTCGGCGTTGGCGGCGGTATCTATTCCAGCCGCGACAGTTGTCGATGATAGAGATGGGCTGAGTGACAAAGGGAGTGACAAAGCTGAAAATATGCGGGCTAATAAGGCGGCCCGTATGAAAGAAAAGATGACCTGTTAAGGCCACTGTGTGATTGACTGTAAGGCGGTGCTATGTGACATTTGTCTGAAGCCTGGGCATCCATCTGAGGAGTGTCCACTGCTTTTGGCACCTAAGCCTGTGGTGACCATTTACGGTGTCTGCAACAGCAAGCTCATGTTCTTTGAGACTCCACGCACGGTCTCGGTAACTCCTTGTACGGAGAGCTCGAAGTTTGGTTTGGTCAAGGTCACTCAGGGGACTTTGACAGAGGAGCAGGTGTGTCAGCAGCTCAGGCGGCTGGTTTCCGAGACCTTTTCTTGGGCACCTGTCAGATTGGAGGATCAGGTTTACAGAGTGGAGTTCCCTAGGAGGGAGGATCTTAATCACTTGCTGAAGTGTGGACTCAGTAAGGTGCCTGGGAGCAAATGCATTCTTGAGTTTGACGAATGCAAAAAACCTGAGCCGACGGGGATACCGTTGGAGAAGGTTTGGATCAGACTCTCAGGTGTCCCAGAGACTCTGCTTAACGATTTCCTTATTGTTTGGAGTCTTGGCTCTCTGTTAGGTAAAATGGAGAAGGTGAATATGCCATTTACACGTCTGCATGGAGTTGCTAGGCTACTTGTTGGTGTTGTTGATGCGGAATTCATTCCGGATTATGTCCCTTGGACGTACGATGGTCTGTCCTATGACCTCGAGGTTGTGGTTGAGGAGGCTCATCTAGCAGATAATAGCACTAAGATCAGAGATGTTGACATGACCGATGGCGGTGACGGTAGTGGCGATCAGGGGATGGAGGGAAATCCCGGTGACCAGGTTGGGAAGGAGAAATCGGCTGGAAAATCTACCCAGTCGATTGCGCCAAGGACGGAGAAGGGGTCGGTCCCTACTTCTACTCCGACGGCCTCTCTCCGGTTTGGGTCGTTCCAGGCGGTGTCTGCACCGAGTCGCCTTTGGGGTGACCGCGTGGAGATGGAGGATTCTGATGATGGTCTTCCATCGGAGGTGATGGTGGATCATCAACATCGGGAGATGGTTGAGGTTTCACCACAGGTGACGTCTCAGGCGCGGCGGGATGCACCGGCGGTGGTGGAGGTAGTCCTCACTGCCTCTACTTCCACGGCGGAGGGGAGCCCGGTGGCGGCTGCCTCTCTTGCCACGATGGCGGGTGCCGGACCGGCCGAGCGGTCGGTTTTGTCATGGTCTTCATCTCGTTCTTCTTCGCCACGGCTGACCAGCACGACACAGGAGGTGACCCGGCTAGTTGGTGATGGCGGCCAGCCGACACAGGAGGTGTCCTGGCTAGTTGGTGAAGACGGACGGCCGACCGAGATCTCGGCCGGGGCCGTCACGGTTGACGGTGCACCGGCGGGTCATCCCGGGAGGGCATCTGCGCCCATCACTTCGGTTTCAGCCGGGCACATGGCAGGCGGCCACAGCCCGGATGGAGTCACTTTGGAGGACGTTATCGCTTTTGGGGGGATTCCGGACCCTATGTCCGGTGACAGACGCTTCAGTCACCGGATCCAGGCTCAACCGGATGCGGACGACATACAGCTGGGGCGCGCGATGAGGGCCGCCAAGCTTCGAGACATCGAAGCTAATACAGGTATGTCGGTTAATACAAGTTGTTCCATTCTTCATTTTTCTGAGCATGAAATTATTGACAAAGCCAGCAACTTAGGGATTTCTCTTGGTAGTAATGACAAAGAAACTGCCAGATCTATTAACGATCTGTTAGATTTAGAAGCGGATAGAGCTTTGGAATTAATTCGAAATATAGCGGCAGTGAAACCCATGAATGAGGCCGATATTAAGAATCTTGGAGTTAACGCGCTTCAGAGTCTCTGTGAGGATTTGGTCCCCACAGAGGGCTTAGAAAGCGAGGATGAGGATGTGGTTTCAGAGGGGTATATGGCCCCTTTGCAACCAGAGGTAATTAATACTACTGCCACCGATCATCACGACGCAAAGGTGATGAAGGATAAACCAAAAAGAACCTGGAAGAGGAAGGTATATCCTACATCGGCGGTGCGTAGGAGTGCGAGAGTTAGACTAAAGACAAAATTCCATGATGAAACAAGAAAGGGATATTCTGGAATAGCAGAGGTCTAGCGGACTTGGCTAAAAGAAGATTCCTTAGTGATACATCGATAGAGCAAAAATTCGATTTCATGGCGTTGCTAGAGACGGGTAGAGATAATTTCACTCCACAGTTTTTAAACACCCTTTCAGGTGGGGTTGATTTTGATTGGCACTGTCTACCTCCAAGAGGTAGATCCGGAGGGATCTTACTTGGGGTGAAGTGCGAAACTTTAGAGGTACTAAATGTGGTTCACGGTGAATTTGCTGTCAAATTTCGTGTAAGGTCGAAAATTGATGGCTTCAGATGGGCTTTGGTGGCCGTATATGGTGCGGCGCAGCCAGAGCTTAAGCCTGACTTCCTCGCAGATCTGGTGAGAATTTGCGGGGATGAAAGGCTGCCTATTCTAGTTGGGGGAGATTTTAATATCATTAGAAGGCAAGACGAAAAAAATAATGACAATTTCGATGGAAGGTGGTCTTTCATGTTTAATATGATCATTGAGAGTCTTGACTTGAGGGAGATTGACCTCACTGGTAGGCAATTCACGTGGGCTAATTCCCTACCTATTCCTACATACGAGAAACTGGATAGGGTTCTCACTAGTGTTGAGTGGGAACATAAATTTCTATTGGTAACGGTACATGCTTTGCAGAGGGCCATTTCTGATCACACCCCATTGTTGGTCGATTCCGGGGAAGCGACCCATGTGGGAAACAAAAATATTTTCTCTTTCGAATTAGGATGGTTCGAGAGGGAGGGCTTCATGGATCTCATTGCGACAGAATGGGCCAGGGAGTCTGGTGGGTCCTCTTCGGTTGAGAGATGGCAAAACAAAATTAGACATCTGCGCCAGTTCTTGAGAGGCTGGGCCAAAAATCAAAGTGGCATTTATAAAGTTGAAAAGGAAAGACTGATACAAATTATTAATGCGCTTGATGTGAAAGCGGAATCCACCCTTCTTAATATGTCTGAGCGAAATATTAAGAATGAGGCTGAGAAGAAATTACAAGCCCTCATGAGAGAGGAGGAGATGAAATGGGCGCTTAGAGCAAAGGTATCTAAGATCGTCCAAGGGGATGATAACACTCAGTTCTTTCACATGATAGCTAATGGGAAGCATAGAAAGAAAAAGATAATTCAGCTTGAACAAGATGAGGGTACAATTGTAGGGCATGAGAACCTAAAATTATACATTTCTAATTATTATAAGAAGCTTTTCGGAGCCCCCGAAGAAAGCTACGTATCTCTAGATGAGAGTGCGATCGGGGACATACCTCAACTTAACGTCGAAGAGAATGAGGTATTGTCTTCTCCGTTCACTGAGAAAGAGGTGTTTGATGCAATAAAGAAAATGAAACATAATAAAGCCCCCGGGCCGGATGGGTTCCCGGTGGAATTTTATAAGAAATGCTGGCATATCATAAAGGGAGATCTTATGCCTATGTTCCATGATTTGTTCGCGGGCCACTTGCAGCTTTTTCACCTAAATTTTGGAACAATAACGTTGTTGCCAAAAAAGGTGGAGGCTATTCGCATTGAGCAATTCAGACCGATCTGTCTTCTCAATGTTAGCTTCAAGATTTTTACTAAGGTTGGCACGAATAGGTTGACGCAGATAGCCCATTCGGTTGTGCAACCAACTCAATCTGCTTTCATGCCAGGACGACACATCCTAGAAGGGGTGGTTGTTCTATATGAAACGCTTCATGAAATCCATACGAAGAAACTAGATGGTGTCATCTTCAAAGTGGATTTTGAGAAAGCATATGATAAGGTCAAATGGCCCTTCCTCCAGCAAGCCTTACGTATGAAGGGGTTCAATGAATCTTGGAGATCCCAGGTGGATTCATTCATACAGAAAGGCAGTGTCGAGATAAAGGTCAATGATGACACTGGACATTTCTTCCAGACACATAAGGGGTTACGACAGGGGGACTCCATGTCTCCTGTGCTGTTCAACATTGTTGCGGATATGTTGGCAGTTCTTATTGGTCGGGCAAAAGTTAGTGGCCAAGTAGGAGGACTCGTTCCCCACCTGGTAGAGGGGGGTGTTTCCGTTCTACAATACGCGGATGACACTATTATTTTCATGGAACACGATCTAGCAAAAGCTAGGAATATGAAGCTTGTGTTATGCCTATTCGAGCAATTGTCTGGACTAAAGATCAACTTCAACAAAAGCGAATTGTTCTGTTTTGGGAGAGCGAAAGAGGAACAAGACGAATACAGACAATTGTTCGGTTGTGGAATGGGATCTCTACCGTTTAGTTATCTAGGAATCCCAATTCACCATAGGCGTTTAACGAATAAGGAATGGAAATGTATAGAAGATAGATTTGAAAAAAGACTAAGCTGCTGGAAGGGCAAGCTAATGTCATACGGAGGCCGGCTGGTTTTGATCAATTCGGTTTTGACAAGTCTGCCGATGTTCCTCTTATCATTCTTTGAAGTGCCGGTAGGGGTACGGAAAAGACTAGACTTCTATCGATCCCGGTTTTTTTTGGCAAAGTGTTGAGGCCAAGAAGAAATACAAATTAGCTAGATGGGATATTATTTATAGACCAAAGGAAAAGGGAGGGTTAGAGATCGAAAAATTAGAAGTAAAGAATAGATGTCTGTTTAGCAAATGGCTATACAGACTATCTGTTGAGACCGAGGGTATGTGGGTACAAATATTGCGGAATAAGTACCTTCACTCTAAGACTTTGGCCCAGGTAACCGCTAGGCCAACGGATTCACCCTTTTGGAAGGGGTTAATGAAGACAAAGGTAACTTTCTTCCAACGGGTGAAATTTCTAGTTGGCAATGGTACCAGTACTAGATTCTGGGAGGATACATGGCTAGGGGACACGCCTCTGGCTTTGCAATATCCTTCCTTATATAATATTGTGCAACGTAAGGAGGATTATGTTGCCACAGTATTAAACTCGGTACCGCTTAATATCCATTTTAGGAGATTCCTAGTAGGAGAACGTTGGGATGCTTGGTTGCAACTGGTCCGTAGGTTGATGGACGTTCAACTATCAGATCAGGTTGATACAATTCGCTGGAAGTTAACTTCGACGGGAGTCTTCTCAGTGAAATCTATGTATCTGGAATTAATTGATACCGGGCCATTGTCGGGGTCATTGCACTTTTGGAAGATTAAAGCTCCACTTCGAATTAAAATCTTTATGTGGTTCGTTCACAAAGGAGTTATTCTCACCAAAGATAATCTGGCAAAACGGAACTGGGTTGGTAATTCTAGATGCTGTTTTTGTGATCAAAATGAATCGATTAAACACCTCTTTCTTCAGTGTCCACTTGCGAAATTATTATGGCGATCAATACATATTGCTTTTAACGTCCACCCTCCACCGAGCATAAACATGCTATTTGGGACGTGGCTTAATGGAGTGGATAGTCACATAGCCAAACATATTCGGACAGGGATATGTGCTTTATTTTGGGCTATATGGAATACTAGGAATGATTTGATTTTTAATGGAACAAACTTCACTAATTTTTTGCAGGTTATTTACAAAGCTACAGCTTGGATCCGTATGTGGTCCTTACTCACTCATGCAGACTTCAGGGAGCTTTTGACTATTGGGTGCAACCGTTGGGAGATGATAGCACGGGCTATCTTCAGCCGATTTGGATGTCGAGCTAATAATAAGCTAGGTGTGTAGGCATTGTAGTCTATTTTTTATCGCCGAATGTGGCACTTTTCCCTTTGTGTTTCGTTTTAAGCTCGGACTATGAGCTTTGCTGGACCTTGAGACTTTGTTTCATTTTTATTTAATAAATATGGCTGCATGCATCGATTGATGCAGAGGCCGGGGGTTATCCTCCTTTTCAAAAAAAAAAGGAAGAGAATCATTTGAATCAAACACTTCTATCAAGCCAAAAGGGGGAAAATAATTTGAATCGTAGAGAAGACAATCATGAATTCATGAGGATGGCGGCAGAGGCGAGAGGGAGAAGAGACCTCAGCGGGAGAGTGGTCGAGCAGGGCAACCGTTTGCTCTGGCTGCTCGCTGCCGGAGGCCATGGCCGGTACGCAGTACGCACGGTGGCTGAAGACTACTCTGCTCTACTGGCTGGCCTGCCCAACGTCTTAAGAAGTTGAGCTCCTGCTGGTAGCATGTTCTGACCATTTCGTGCGTGTGATTAAAGGCGAGAGCGAGACCAACAGAGGATCTGAAAGCTGGACAGGGCAACCAGATGCCGCTGCGGTTCGCGTCAGTGCCGCAAATCGCTATACCAAACAGTACTCTCGTCGGCTCATCGCGTGTTAAACGTGGCCCCGGCCGGAGCTACAGACGAGGTGAAAGCACAAGCTACAGATATAGTACAAGTGTCCACCTTCAGCACTGCATGTACTACATCCATCCACGTCCTGTGGGTGTTGCTGCTGAGCTAGTGCTGCGTGCCTGCGTGTAGTACCAATCCGTGTCTGCCGATGGATGCATGTGTTACGGAAAAAAGTTCAAAATAAACCTTGAACTCGTAGACAAAAACTAAATCGAACCCTGAACTTTCAATCCCGGAAATCAGCACACCGAACTCTTTGATCCCGGTCTATTTTAAACCTTGAGGGCGTTTAGCTGGTATTTGATGACATGGAAAGGATCATTGACTGGGCTGGCTGGACATTAGGACAAATCGGGCCAGCCCATTACCGCAGTCGCTCACGCACTCGTTATGGTCTGTTTTTTTTTTCATTTTTTTCTTTGATTTACATTTTCGTAATGATAATTTGTTTACAAACCGTACTATGCTTCCTTCAAGATTTGTGTTTTGAGCGGGCGGTGAGGTTGCGCAAGAGCTATGTCTCCCTTAATGCGAGGCGTATGCTCGTCTCGCCGTTGGCACTTCCGCTAATGGGCTGGTTGGTTAGTGGAAGCGATTTTGAGAAGCTTCTGTTTACCCGCGGACCGGTTTTAGAAGCTTCCGCGTGGGCTTCTTCCTTCTTTGTTTCTGTGTGTTCTTGCATCGGTTTTCATTACGTTTTTTTTGGGGGGGGGGGGTCCTGTTTTTTTCTACTTCTTGTCTTTTTTCATAAAATTTTTGAAACACATGTCGACTTTTTTTAATACAGATTGAAAATTTCTCGTATAAACCCTGAATATTTTTTAGAAACGCGTTGAAAATTTTCAAATACATGTTGAAAATTTGTGAAATGCACACAGAATAATTTTTATACATGTTAAAATTTTTCCAAATACACGTTGAACATTTTTGCGAATGCATATTGAACATTTGTCAAATGCGCATTGAACATTTCTATAATACACGGGTAAATATTGTTTTAGCACACATTGAATATTTTTCATAAATGGCATGAACATTCATTTTAAACATGTGAAACATCTTTAAGTGTTACGATTTATTTGAAAGGTATGAAACATCTTTCCTCAATGACGCGAACAAATTTGTACATTGTACAAATATTTTTTAAGCATGTCACGGATACATTTTGTAGCGCCTGAATATATTTTAAATGTGATAATTTTCTTAATGTTATGAACATTAAAAAACTAGATAATTGCCCGTGCGTTGCAACGAGGGCATAAATATTCTCACGTAACGGTATGTCACTATGTCACTGTGATACCCAGCCATTACGGGCCAACGCTGTTGTGCCCGGCCACCGCCGTGATGCTACTATCTACTCAAGCAAGACCGAGGAAGCACACTCAAGGGGATCGTTGCGGACAGGAGGAAAAGCAACAACAAAAAATCTTGTAATAGACAACACACATTTTTTCTCCAGGTCATCTCAGACTTAAAATAGGAGTGAAATAGGAGTGCAGGATAAACTTAGCATATGCGTGGATACGCTCGGACTGGTTCTACCAGTGACGACGGCCCTTGAGGGTCACTCTCTTCTTGAAGGCGTTGCTGTTCAAGAACCACGTTGTCCGTGTGATGTTGTGAGTGTTGGAAATATGCCCTAGAGGCAATAATAAATTAGTTATTATTATATTTCCTTGTTCATGATAATCGTTTATTATCCATGTTATAATTGTATTGATTGGAAACTCAAATACATGTGTGGGTACATAGACAACACTGTGTCCCTAGTAAGCCTCTAGTTGACTAGCTCGTTGATCAAAAGATGGTGAAGGTTTCCTGGCCATGGACATAAGATGTCATTTGATAACGGGATCACATCATTAGGAGAATGATGTGATGGACAAGACCCAAACTATAAACGTAGCATATGATCGTGTCAGTTTATTGCTATTGTTTTCTGCATGTCAAGTATCTGTTCCTATGACCATGAGATCATGCAACTCCCTGACATCGGAGGAGTACCTTGTGTGTATCAAACGTCGCAACGTAACTGGGTGACTATAAAGATGCTCTACAGGTATCTCCGAGGGTGTCTATTGGGTTGGCATGGATCAAGACTGGGATTTGTTACTCCGTGTGACGGAGAGGTATCTCAGGGCCCACTCGGTAATACAACATCACAATGAGCCTTGCAAACAATGTGACTAAAGTGTTAGCCACGAGATCTTGTATTACGGAACGAGTAAAGAGACTTGCCGGTAACGAGATTGAACTAGGTATAGAGATACCGACGATCGAATCTCGGGCAAGTAACATACCGAAGAACAAAGGGAACAGCATACGGGATTAACTGAATCCTTGACATAGAGGTTCGACCGATAAAGATCTTCGTAGAATATGTAGGAGCCAATATGGGCATCCAGGTCCCGCTATTGGTTATTGATCGTAGAGGTGTCTCGGTCATGTCTACATAGTTCTCGAACCCGCAGGGTCTACACACTTAACGTTTGGTGACGATTAGTATAGTTGAGTTATTTTGTTGGTGACCGAAGGTTGTTCGGAGTCCCGGATAAGATCCCGGACATGACGAGGATTTCCGGAAGAGTTCGGAGGTAAAGATTGATATATGTGATAATAGTGTTTTGATCTCCGGAAGGGTTCCGGAATTCACCGGAAGGGGTTCCGGATGTTTGCCGAAGTGTTCGGGTGCAGCAACACATTATATGAGCCAAAGGGGTAAAGCCCACGAGGTATTGGAAAGTGCAAAAGGAAGTTTTGCTGCTGCCTTAAGCGGTACTACCGCTGGTAAGGCAGTACTACCGCGTAAGCGGTACTACCGCTTGTGTGAAGCGGTACTACCGCTCGTGAGCGGTACTACCGCTTGTACGCGATACTGCTGGAATCCGAGTTAGACTCTTTCCGTGCGGGCCAAACCGACCTTGTGCGGGCAAAACCGACCTTGTAGAGGCTTTCTCTCCAAGTTTAGACCACAGGGCTCAACATATAAATAGAGGGGCAAGGCTAACACACGGGACACATCAAGATTTCCCAAGCCGTGTGCCGGCAACCCTGACCCTCTAGTTCCTCCCGTCATAATCTCCGTAGTGCTTGGCGAAGCCCTGCAGAGATTGTTCCTCACCACCATCACCACGCCGTCGTGCTGCCGGAACTCATCCACTACTTCATCATCGCTCGCTGGATCGAGGAGGTGAAGGCGTCATCAAGCCGTACGTGTGTTGAACGCGGAGGTGCCGTCCGTTCGGCACTAGTTCGTGATCGGATCGAGGGACGACTTGCGATTTGGATCGCGGAGACGTTCGACTACATCAACCGCGTTTCTTAACGCTTCCGCTTAGCGATCTACAAGGGTATGTAGATTCACTATCCCTCTCGTAGATGCTCATCACCATGGATAGATCTTGTGTGTGCGTAGGAAAAAATTTGTTTCCCATGCAACGTTCCCCAACAGTGGTATCAGAGCTAGGTCTATGCGTAGATGAGATCTCGAGTAGAACACAAAGGAGTTTGTGGGCGTTGATATTCAGATTGCTTCCTCCCTTGGTCTTTTCTTGTTTCGGCGGTATTGTGGGATGAAGCGGCTCGGACCAACATTACTCGTACGCTTACGAGAGACCGGTTCCTTCAACTGACATGTAACTTCGTTGCATAAAGATGGCTAGCGGGTGTCTATTTCTCCCACTTTAGTCGGATCGGATTTGACAAAGGCGGTCCTTGAGAAGGTTGAAAAGCAATTTTTATATCACCGTTGTGGTTTTTGCGTAGGTAAGAATCGTTCTTGCTAGATACCCGTAGCAGCCACGTAAAACTTGCAACAACAATTAGAGGACGTCTAACTTGTTTTTGCAGGGTATGTTGTGATGTGATATGGCCAAGTACATGATGAGATATATGTGATGTATGAGATGATCATGTGTTATATAGAATATCACGACTTGCATGTCGATGAGTACGGCAACTGGCAGGAGCCATAGAGTTGTCTTTAATTATTTTCGCCGTTTTGCTTTACTTTATCGCTATGAGTTAGCAATAGTCGTGGAAGCAACAGTCGGCGCGACAACTTCATGGCGACATGTTGATGGAGATCAAGATGATGGAGATCATGGTGTCATGCCGGTGACGATGGAGATCATGCCGGTGCTTTGAAGATGGAGATCAAAAGCACAAGTTCATGGCCATATCATGTCACTTATGATTTGCATGTGATGTTAATCCTTTTATGCATCTTATTTTTCTTAGGACGACGGTAGCATTATAAGGTGATCCCTCACTTAAATTTCAAGATAAAATTGTGTTCTCCCTGAGTGTGCACCGTTGCGAAAGTTCGTCGTTTTGAGGCACCACGTGATGATCGGGTGTGATAGACTCTACGTTCGCATACAACGGGTGCAAGCCAGTGTTGCACGTGCGGAACACTCGGGTTAAACTTGACGAGCCTAGCATGTACAGACATGGCCTCGGAACACAAGAGACCGAAAGGTCGAACATGAGTCATATAGTAGATATGATCAACATGAAGATGTTCACCATTGAAACCACCTCAACTCACGTGATGATCGGACTTGAGTTGGTGGATTTGGATCATGTGACACTCGAATGACCGGAGGGATGTCAATTTGAGTGGGAGTTTTTTAAGTAATATGATTAACTAAACTCATTATCTTGAACAATAGTCTAAGTTATCTTTGCTATATTTATGTTGTAGATCATGGCTCGCGCAGTAGCACCCCGGAATTTTAATGCGTTCCTAGAGAAAGCTAAATTGAAAGATGATGGAAGTAACTTTGTGGACTGGGCCCGTAATCTAAGGATTATCCTTACGGCTTCCCAGAAGGCTTATGTCCTTGATGCACCGCTTGGTGATCCATCCGCTCCAGTTGAGTCTCTAGACGTTGTGAGCGCCTGGCAGGCTCGTTCTGAAGATTACTCAATAGTTCAATGTGCAATATTGTATGGCTTAGAACCGGGACTTCAAAGACGTTTTGAACGTCATGGAGCATATGAGATGTTCCAGGAGTTGAAGTTTATCTTTCAGAAGAATGCCCGGATCGAGAGGTATGAGATCTCCGATAAGTTCTATGCTTGCAAGATGGAGGAGAACGGGTCTATCAGTGATCACATACTCAGAATGTCTGGGTACTCCACCCGTCTGGCTAAATTGGAGATGCCCCTTCCGCCAGAGGCTATCACTGACAGAGTTCTTCAATCATTGCCACCTAGCTACAAGAGCTTCGTGTTGAACTATCACATGCACGGGATGAACAAGTCAGTCGCCGAGCTATTTGCGATGCTGAAAGCTGCTGAGTCTGAAATTCAGAAGGAGCATCAAGTATTGATGGTCAATAAAACCACTAGTTTCAAGAAAAATGGCAAGGGTAAGAAGGGTAACTCCAAGAAGAGTGGCAAAGCAGTTGCTCCTCCCGTGAAGAAACCCAAGGCTGGACCCAAACCAGAAACTGTGTGCTTTCATTGCAAGGGAACTGGACACTGGAAAAGGAACTGCCCCAAGTATTTGGCTGACAAGAAGGCGGCCAACAACAAACAAGGTATATATGATATACATGTTATTGATGTGTACCTTACCAACTCTCGTTGCAGTGCCTGGGTATTTGATACCGGTGCGGTTGCCCACATTTGCAACTCTAAACAGGAACTGCAGAATAGACGGAGGCTGGCAAAGGATGAAGTGACGATGCGCGTGGGAAATGGTTCCAAGGTTGATGTGATCGCCGTCGGCACGCTCGCTCTTCGATTACCATCGGGATTAGTGATGAACCTGAATAATTGTTATTTAGTGCCTGCGTTAAGCATGAACATTATATCTGGATCTTGTTTATTGCGAGACGGTTACTCATTTAAATCAGAGAATAATGGTTGTTCTATTTATATGAGTAATATCTTTTATGGTCATGCACCCGAAGTGAGGGGTTTATTCTTATTGAATCTCGATAGTAATGATACACATGTTCATAACATTGATGCCAAAAGATGTAGAATTGATAATGATAATACCACTTTCTTGTGGCACTGCCGTTTAGGTCATATTGGCGTAAAACGCATGAAGAAGCTCCATGCTGATGGACTTTTGGAGTCACTTGATTTTGAATCACTTGACACATGCGAGCCATGCCTCATGGGCAAGATGACTAAAACGCCGTTCTCTGGAACAATGGAACGGGCAAGTGACTTATTGGAAATCATACATACTGATGTGTGCGGTCCGATGAGCATTGAGGCGCGCGGTGGTTATCGTTACTTTCTCACCTTCACTGATGACTTAAGTAGATATGGGTATATTTACTTAATAAAACACAAGTCTGAAACATTTGAAAAGTTCAAACAATTTCAGAGTGAAGTTGAGAATCATCGTAACAAGAAGATTAAATTCCTACGATCTGATCGAGGAGGAGAATATCTGAGTTATGAGTTTGGCAGTCACTTAAGACAATGTGGAATTGTTTCACAACTGACACCGCCTGGAACACCACAGCGTAATAGTGTGTCCGAACGTCGTAATCAAACCTTATTGGATATGGTGCGATCTATGATGTCTCTTGCCGATTTGTCACTATCGTTTTGGGGTTATGCATTAGAGACAGCTGCATTCACTTTAAATAGGGCACCATCGAAATCCGTTGAGACGACGCCATATGAACTTTGGTTTGGCAAGAAGCCAAAGCTGTCGTTTCTTAAAGTTTGGGGATGTGATGCTTATGTCAAAAAGCTTCAGCCTGAAAAGCTGGAACCCAAAGGGAGAAATGCGTCTTCATAGGATACCCAAAAGAGATAGTTGGGTATACCTTCTACCTCAGATCCGAAGGCAAAATATTTGTCACTAAAAACGGAACGTTTCTTGAGAAAGAGTTTCTCTCAAAAGAATTGAGTGGGAGGAAAATAGAACTTGATGAGGTTGTTGAACCTTTACTTCAACCTGAAAGTAGCGCAGCGCAGAAAGATGTTTCTGTAGAGCCTACATCAGCTGAAGAGGAAGTTAATGATGATGATCATGAAGCTTTGGATCAAGTTGCTATCGAACCTCGTAGGTTGACAAGGACGCGTACTGCTCCTGAGTGGTACGGCAACCCTGTCTTAGAGGTCATGTTGTTGGACAACGATGAACCTACGAGCTATGGAGAAGCGATGATAGGCCCGGATTCCGAGAAGTGGTTAGAGGCCATGAAATCCGAGATGGGATCCATGTATGAAAACAAAGTGTGGACTTTGGAAGTATTACCTGAAGGGCGTAAGGCCATTCAGAACAAATGGATCTTTAAGAGGAAAACGGACGCGGATGGTAATGTCACCGTCTATAAAGCTCGACTTGTGGCAAAGGTTTTTTCACAAGTTCAAGGAGTTGACTACGATGAGACCTTCTCACCCGTACCGATGCTTAAGTCCGTCAGAATCATGTTAGCAATAGCTGCCTTTTTCGATTATGAAATTTGGCAGATGGATGTCAAAACAGCGTTCCTTAACGGTTTCCTTAAGGAAGAGTTGTATATGATGCAACCAGAAGGTTTTGTCGATCCAGAGAATGCTGACAAAGTTTGCAAACTCCAGCGATCCATTTATGGACTGGTGCAAGCATCTCGGAGTTGGAATCTTCGCTTTGATGAGGTGATCAAAGCATTCGAGTTTATACAAGTTTACGGAGAAGCTTGTATTTACAAGAAAGTGAGTGGGAGCTCTATAGCGTTTCTAATATTATATGTGGATGACATATTACTGATTGGAAACAATATAGAAATGTTGGAAAGCGTGAAGGAATATTTGAACAAGAGTTTTTCAATGAAGGACCTAGGAGAAGCTGCTTTCATATTAGGCATCAAGATCTATAGAGATAGATCGAGACGCTTAATAGGACTTTCACAAAGCACATACCTTGACAAAGTTTTGAAGAAGTTCAAAATGGATCAGTCCAAGAAGGGGTTCTTGCCTGTATTGGAAGGTGTGAAGTTGAGTAAGACTCAATGCCCAGTGACTGCAGAAGATAGAGAAAAGATGAGTGTCGTCCCCTATGCCTCAGCCATAGGCTCTATCATGTATGCAATGCTGTGCACAAGACCCGATGTCAGCCTTGCCATAAGTATGGCCGGAAGGTTTCAAAGTGATCCAGGAGTGGAACACTGGACGGCGGTCAAGAATATCCTGAAGTACCTGAAAAGGACTAAGGACATGTTTCTCGTTTATGGAGGTGATCAAGAGCTCGTCGTAAAGGGTTACGTCGATGCAAGCTTTGACACTGATCCGGATGACTCTAAGTCGCAAACCGGATACGTATTTATTCTTAATGGGGGTGCGGTTAGCTGGTGCAGTTCCAAGCAAAGCGTGGTAGCTGATTCTACATGCGAAGCGGAGTACATCGCTGCCTCGGAGGCGGCGAAGGAAGGTGTCTGGATGAAGGAGTTCATAACAGATCTTGGAGTAGTGCCTAGTGCGCTTAACCCAATGACTCTGTTTTGTGATAATACTGGTGTCATTGCTCTAGCCAAGGAACCAAGATTTCACAAGAGGACCAGACACATAAAGCGACGTTTCAATTCCATCCGCGATTACATCAAGGAGGACGACATAAATATTGGCAAAGTACACACGGATCTGAATGTTGCAGATCCGATGACTAAACCTCTTCCAAAGGCTAAACATGAACAACACCAGAACTGCATGGGTGTTCGATTCATTACAATGTAAATCACATAGTGATGTGAACTAGATTATTGACTCTAGTGCAAGTGGGAGACTGTTGGAAATATGCCCTAGAGGCAATAATAAATTAGTTATTATTATATTTCCTTGTTCATGATAATCGTTTATTATCCATGCTATAATTGTATTGATTGGAAACTCAAATACATGTGTGGGTACATAGACAACACTGTGTCCCTAGTAAGCAATGTGACTAAAGTGTTAGCCACGAGATCTTGTATTACGGAACGAGTAAAGAGACTTGCCAGTAACGAGATTGAACTAGGTATAGAGATAC
The DNA here is from genome assembly GCA_039707655.1 of Elymus sibiricus. Taxonomy (NCBI): domain Eukaryota; kingdom Viridiplantae; phylum Streptophyta; class Magnoliopsida; order Poales; family Poaceae; genus Elymus; species Elymus sibiricus. Next base: position 375,603,361 of record CM077676.1, read on the forward strand.
CGACGATCGAATCTCGGGCAAGTAACATACCGAAGAACAAAGGGAACAGCATACGGGATTAACTGAATCCTTGACATAGAGGTTCGACCGATAAAGATCTTCGTAGAATATGTAGGAGCCAATATGGGCATCTAGGTCCCGCTATTGGTTATTGATCGTAGAGGTGTCTCGGTCATGTCTACATAGTTCTCGAACCCGCAGGGTCTACACACTTAACGTTTGGTGACGATTAGTATAGTTGAGTTATTTTGTTGGTGACCGAAGGTTGTTCGGAGTCCCGGATAAGATCCCGGACATGACGAGGATCTCCGGAAGAGTCCGGAGGTAAAGATTGATATATGTGATAATAGTGTTTTGATCTCCGGAAGGGTTCCGGAATTCACCGGAAGGGGTTCCGGATGTTTACCGAAGTGTTCGGATGCAGCAACACTTTATATGAGCCAAAGGGGTAAAGCCCACGAGGTATTGGAAAGTGCAAAAGGAAGTTTTGCTGCTGCCTTAAGCGGTACTACCGCTGGTAAGGCAGTACTACCGCGTAAGCGGTACTACCGCTTGTGTGAAGCGGTACTACCGCACAAGCGGTACTACCGCTCGTGAGCGGTACTACCGCTTGTACGCGATACTGCTGGAATCCGAGTTAGACTCTTTTCGTGCGGGCCAAACCGACCTTTTGCGGGCAAAACCGACCTTGTAGAGGCTTTCTCTCCAAGTTTAGACCCCAGGGCTCAACATATAAATAGAGGGGCAAGGCTAACACACGGGACACATCAAGATTTCCCAAGCCGTGTGCCGGCAACCCTGACCCTCTAGTTCCTCCCGTCATAATCTCCGTAGTGCTTGGCGAAGCCCTGCAGAGATTGTTCCTCACCACCATCACCACGCCGTCGTGCTGCCGGAACTCATCCACTACTTCATCATCGCTCGCTGGATCGAGGAGGTGAAGGCTTCATCAAGCCGTACGTGTGTTGAACGCGGAGGTGCCGTCCGTTCGGCACTAGTTCGTAATCGGATCGAGGGACGACTTGCGATTTGGATCGCGGAGACGTTCGACTACATCAACCGCGTTTCTTAATGCTTCCGCTTAGCGATCTACAAGGGTATGTAGATTCACTATCCCTCTCGTAGATGCTCATCACCATGGATAGATCTTGTGTGTGCGTAGGAATTTTTTTGTTTCCCATGCAATGTTCCCCAACAGTGAGATGGTTGGGGCGATATGGTCATTGTTATAGTTTACCGGCCGCGGGTCTGATCGCTTTGTTTTTTTCCTCGCCTACGCATAGGTGTGCTCCTATATGACTTTGCTATTTGTCGGCGCTTGTGCGTGTGTTGATGTTGGATTGGCATCGTAGCTAGGTAGAGACCAGGAGTGTGCTCATTGTGTTTGTACGATGCTCCATTTTAAATCAATAAAATTCACCCTTTGTCCAAGAAAAATGAGTTGAGCAAAAAGCTCATATATATTATCGACTTTTAGCGGGGTTGAACATCAAGTGGTTCACTATTGCTGATCTTTTCTGAGGCATTTGTCTGTTGCTGATGAATCGTGCATCATCAATTCATCATGCACCGTGGGCTGTAAAAAAATAAATCTCTGCCCACGGTGAAGCAACTGAAAAAGAGTCAATTACACCGCTGGTGCTAGAACTTGACACAAATAGTCACTTTAGTGCTAGAACTTGTGGTGTATATATAAGTGGTTCAAGAACTTGGCTTGACGGTGCGAATACGGTGTTGTATACGCCTGCAGCTCTGACTTGGCGTTACAGCATGGCGAGGAGCCCACTTTCAGTGGCCGAAAGGGTTGGGCTGGGCGTGTGGCCTGTTTATTTTGCCAAAGGCCCCTGATATATTTCTTTCTCTCACATTCTAGCCAGAACACCTAGGCAGACTTCTTGTCACTTAAGGATACATATCCTTTATATATTTCGATTGAACAATTTTAATCCCAAAAATCAGTGCATGAACGGTCATTCGAACCAGGAACCTCATCAGGGTAACTAAGTGCCCGGGCATTCCACCGCAACTGACAAGGCAACTTATTTTGATGTAAATTACACTTTATGATTATAACACAACGCGATCGTGTGACTAAACTGAATTGCGGTCGGCGTAACCATTTTCAACATTTTAATTTTTTGCATTTTTTAAATTTTGTAAAAATTATGTAAACTATAAGCACGTGTTATAAATAATATACATATAAATAAAATAAGCTACATTGAAAATGTTCATACAACATCAAAACATATCCACGTACTAATTTGACAAAAATCCATATAATTAAATTTTATGACTATATAACACAAAACGATTGTGTGGCTAAACTGTATTGTAGTCAGTGCGGACAATTTCAACATTTTAGTTTTTTGCATTTTAAATTTTTGTAAATTATAATGATGTGTTAAAAATAATGTACATACAAATAAAATAAATTACATTAAAAATGTTCATATAATATGAAAACATATCCCTGTACTAAATTTAACAAAAACCCATATAATTAACTTATGAATTTCAAAAAACTATGATTTAAAACGTGTTCACATTTTAAGAAAATATTAAATTACTTTTAGATTTTTTTATATATTTAAATAAATTCGTAAATATGTTAATTGTTTCCTGATTTTCAATATCATATTCATGTAGTATATAAAAGTGATCGTGGTTTAAGACAATTTTAGGTTATTTTAAAAAGAGTTCATGTGTTTTAATAAATTTTGTGTGTTTTCTAAAGAATTACATATTTCTAACTAAAATTAAATATAAAATATGTATGAAAAATAAATACGAGCCTAGTGTGCCATCGGATTGCAGATTCTGATTGTGTACTATTTACATCATATAAACATTTTTTATAATTCATAAATATTTTAAATTGTATGAATATGTTTTAAAATAACACATGAATTCTCTTAAAAATGACATGAAAATTTTGAATTATGCATAGCGTAATTATACTTTTTAAACAAGAGATGTCTTGTGTTGGGGTGGTATGCCCGGGTATTTAACTTGTTGTGTTTTGTTTATTGGATTATAAAGTTCTTAATTTATATTGTTCATCCTAAAGTATATAAAGCTTATATATCTTAGTGTGTTGTCAAATCCGACTGGTTGTGCTGGATAACCAACCGCACAAGTAACCTGTAGGCCGTGATTTCGAATCTCAGGAGTAGCATTTTCCTTTTATGTACAATTTCTCTGGAGCAACTTTTTCATGAGCGAAACAAAATATCGAGGGGCTTTTCGCAAAAGGACAGTCCATACGCCCTGCCCTGCCCTCCCCTCCCCTTCGTCTCACTGACAGCGGGCCTCACGCCGAGCTGGCGCACCCAGTCAACGCAAGAGGCGTATACAACACCGTATTTGCACCGTCAAGCCAAGTTCTTGAACCACTTATATGTACACCACAAGTTCTAGCACTAAAGTGATCGTTTGTGGCAAGTTCTAGCACTTGTGGTGTAATTGACTCAACTGAAAAATCAGCAACCCTTCCTGGATTTGTACCTCCTGGCGCAGCTCGTGAACGCTATCAGATTCAGGCAACCAAGCCCGGCCATCATCCAGAAGAAGCGATCCAGGTGACCCTCGTTCAGGTCGTCGGGGATCCACCCCGGCGCGCCACCAGTCGTCGTCGCCCACTGCACGGCCGTAAGTAGGAATGAGCTCAGGTAGCCGCCGGCCGCTACCGCGAGGAGCGCGAGCGCCGTGCACACGGTCTTCATCGCGGCCGGCGCCTGGCCGTAGAAGAAGTCGAGCTGCCCGATGGTGGTCAGCACCTCGCCCACGCCCACCAGCGCGTACTGCGGCGCCTGCCACAGCACGCTCGTCGAGCATGGCACCAGGGGCGCCGCCTTCGCCGTGCGGAGGCGCGCCGTCTCGAGAAGCGCCGCGGCAGCCATGGCGAGCACTGGCATGGCGAGGCCGGTGCCTATCCTCTGGAGCTCCGAGATGCCCTTCTCCCTCCCGGTGAGCCTTCTTGCCGCCTGAACGAAGACCCGGTCGTAGAGAGGGACCAGGACGATGATGGTGATTATATCGAAGGTGGACATGGACGCGGGCGGGATGCGCACGGAACCGACGGTGGCGTCCATCGCCCTGCCTTGCTCGACGAATGTCGACGAGATCTGCACCGACACGGCATAGAAGAACACGACGGTCGCCCAGAGCGGCAGCATCCGCACGAGAATCTTGAGCTCCTCGACCTGCGTGACGACGCAAAGTCTCCACGGGCTGCTCCGCGCTGGCGCGGCTGCCGCCTCCACCTCCTTGTCCGAAGCCACGACAATGGCGGCCTTGTCGAAGAATCTGATCAAGCAAGCAACAGATCCATCTTGAGTGATGAATTGGACCAAGCAAGCTGTAAGCAGCTACAAGGAAACCTCGCAGAATTGTAGTAACTGACCGGAGATCAGTGGTGTGTTCGATCCTCTCAACACCCTTCATGGCGAGGTCGTCTTCCGGCATGTCGTAGAGCAGAGAGCTGTCGGCCGGCCGCTCGACGCCGCACTTCCTCACGGCAGCAACCACGACCTGGCACACTCTGGTGAGTGGGCTGCCGCGAGTTCGTTGAAACCTGTACGTCCGTGACGCCGCGACCAGGCAAGAAAGCCCGACGGCCAGGACAACCGCCGGGACGGTCAGGCCGAGCGCCCAGCCGTAATGATCCTGCACCCACACGATGCCCGTGCTGGATATCAGTGACGCGCAACTCATGTTGAAGACGTACCAGTTGAAGAAGGAGCCCTTCGTCACGCGCTCCGATGGATCGCCGTCGTCGAACTGGTCGGCTCCGAAGGACATCAGGCACGGTCGGAGTCCGCCCAGCCCAACGGCAATCATGTAGAGGCCAAGAAACAGGACGAACTCCTGAACCGACACAATGTTGGACGAGGTGAGGCCTCTGATGGACACGCCATTCTCGACGAGCAGCGGGAGGTACGCCGAGAATGCTGTCATGAGCATGCCCTGCCCAAAAACAGAGAGACCAAATTCTAACAATCTTGCAGAATTTAGAGACAGGATGTAGACTGCAGGGTGGTGATTAATTGAAGTGCTCCAGGAGGAAAACTATTAATTGCTCCATTGGGACATGGCATAGAGATGCAGACGGTTGAGAGAAGTAACATACCGCGACGCCGATGAAGCAGGAGACGACCATGGTGCGGTACCTTCCACAATAGGAGTCGGCCACGATGGCGCCGCCGAGGGGCAAGAGGAAGCAGGTGGCCTGCCAGGTTGACACGTTCCTCGCCGCGGCGACGTTGCTCTGGTCCAGGACGCCGGTGAGGTACGTGACGAGGTTGTAGGAGATGCCGTAGAACGCCAGGCAGTAGCAGAACTCGGTGCCTGCATGAGCACCATCGTTCCAGGATTAAAACTGAATTAACCATCACGCAAAGAAGTTTATTACTACCGAGAACAGGTGAGCACCGAGAACTGAGCGGCACGCGCGCCATCCACCCGTGCGACTCTTCAGCGCCGGGTTCCCGTCGAAATCAAGGGACCCGTCCGTGGCGTACGCCTCCGCCGCCTGCGACGGCAATCCCCACCAAAATTAACAGCGAGACATCATCCATCCATGCAGGCGAAAGGGGAGAAAACAATTGAACCAGAGAGAAAACGATTTTTCACGGGGGACGCAGAGGCGAGGGAGACGAGACGAGACCTCGGGTGGAAGTCGGGTGAGCAGGGGCACCGTGTGGTCGCCGGCGGAGGCCATGGAGAGAGGAGCTTGGGAGCGTACGCCTCTCGCTCGCCCAATGCTTCACTTGGCGGCAGTGCAGTGGGTGGAGATTATAGTGTAATCTTGTAGCCGGCCTGACGGACGCATCCTGACAATTGGAGTGGCTGCAGATGCGAGGCTGCTAGGCTGCCTTAGCCGAACTAGGCGACAGTGATTGAGCCCTTTGCTGAGAGCGACAGGAACGGGACATGTGAAATGGGGACGGGGCAACCGCCATGGCGCCAACCAAAAGCATCAGGCCGCAAATCGCAAATGGAAAGATAGATAGAAGAATATTATCTTTTCGTAGCGATGGGGCACCGCATCCACTGGATTCAGCACGCGAGTATGGGCATGTTCTGTCGATGCTAAATTGCTAATGGCTTCTCCCTTTTTGGGACGACACCAATGATTCGCACTGATGATCCGTGATAGTTTAGGATGGGCTTTGTGACAGCTTTGACTCTGCCGAGCATTTTTTTGGGAAATGCTATCTGGCTGTCGTAAGATATTTGACACATGTCAGCGAACGCTCTAATCACCGTAGGTTTGCGCGCACGAATCTTGAAGCTAGCTCGGGGGCAACGTCACTCTCCGAACAGTACGCTGCGTCGTGGGCCTCATCGTTCCTTCCACCAAGTCCCACTTCTCTCTCCATCCCCCTTTTCTCTCCCCTTCCATCTTCTTGAGCGCGGTGGTTTCCAGTTGGTTGGCGGCGCATCGCCACCGGATCAAGCGTCGATGCTCGCCGTCGACAAGTCTTCGTCCCTTACTTCTTGAATTGTTGCTATTGATGAAGGTACGCGTCGTTGCTCGCCGCTTTGTTTTCGTGCATTTCGCGCTTTTGTTGTCACGTAAACTTCTCGTGCCCGGCTGGGAAAAGAGCCCGGGCAAATGCTCTCAAACGCGCTAGGCGGCGCGCGCGACGGGCGGCCGGCACACCTGTGCACAGCCGGGTACGGTAACCGGCCAGCCGCCTCTTCGACTTGGCTGGCAAATGCACGCACACCTGAAAGCACATTTGCTTCCTTGGTGGTTTTGGTAATTCATAACAACATATATCTCATTGAACTAATTTCCATTCAAGATTAAGATTTCAGGATGTTCAATGATTGGTATGGCATGGACTCGAGACGTGGACCCCTCAAAATGCTAATGACAAGGATTTGCGCGCCTGAGAGTGAGAATTTGCATTTTGTCACTAGACACGCAAACTGCAAGTGTCGCGCTCCCTCACCTCGACTGCAAAATGCATGTCTTCAATGCAACTGCCAAAACCCTAACAAATCGGATCCACCGAAATGGATCTCGGTCCCACCGAGATGGCCTTGCCAACTCTCTGTAATCCTTTGCATTCACTTCGGTCTCACCGAGTTTTGCAAATCGGTCTCACCGAGATGGCTTGCCAAGTCTCTGTTGCCTTATTGCTTCACTTCGGTCCAACCGAGTTGATGCAATCGGTGCCACCGAGATGAGGATTGCCCTAAGCCATTGCACTTCGGTCCATCCGAGTTGTTCGTATCGGTCCCACCGAGATTCCTAAAGTTCATATCTTTTACACAGTTCGGTGCTACCGAGATTATTGTTTCGGTGCCACCGAGTTGGGTCAAAAGTGTGTAACGGTTGGATTTTGTGTGGAGGCTATATATATCCCTCCACCACATCCTTCTTTGTAAGGAGAGCCATCAGAACGTGCCTACACTTCCACCATACATTTTCTGAGAGAGAACCACCTACTCATGTGTTGAGATCAAGATATTCCATTCCTACCATTTGAACCTTGATCTCTAGCCTTTCCCAAGTTGCTTTCCACTCAAATCCTTCTTCCACCATACCCAAATCTGTGAGGAGTGTTTGAGTGTTGGGAAAACTATCATTTGAAGCACAAGAGCAAGGAGTTCATCAACAACACACCGTCTATTACCTTTTGGAGAGTGGTGTCTCCTAGATTGGTTAGGTGTCACTTGGGAGCCTCCAACATGATGTGGAGTTGAACCAACAAGTTTGTAAGGGTAAGGAGATCGCCTACTTCGTGAAGATCTATCCCGAGTGAGGCTAGTCCTTCGTGGACGTAAGCCATGGTGGAATAAGCAAGGTTGCTTCTTCGTGGACCCTTCGTGGGTGGAGCCCTCCGTGGACTCGCGCAGCCGTTACCCTTCGTGGGTTGAAGTCTCTATCAACGTGGACGTACGATAGCACCACCTATCGGAACCACGCCAAAAACCACCGTGTCTTCATTGCATTTGAAATCTCCGATCCCCTCATTTACATACATATGCAATTGCTTACATTCCGCTGCTATACTCTTAGAATTGCATGTGTAGGGTGATGCTTGACATATACTATTGCTAAAATCTGTCCACAACTAAAATTGGGAAAAGGTTAGGTTTTATTTGGTCAAGTAGTCTAATCACCCCCCTCTAGACATACTTTCGATCCTACAAGTGGTATCAGAGCTTTGGTCTCCGTAAGCCTTGATTTTCATTGCTTTGTTGATTATAGCCTTGGTTTCACAACCTAGGAGAGTATGTCGTCTAGTGATGGTAACTATCATCGTAGAGGTCCATATTTTGATGGTACAAACTTTGAGAGTTGGAAACATAAGATGAAAATGCATATTCTTGTTCATAACCCCGCCGTTTGGGCTGTTGTTCATGTTGGCTTGCAAGGTGACTTCTTTGAGGAAATTGTACGCAAGCAAGGAAGGCACCGAAAGAACCAAGGTGTTGGTTTTGAACGAAAGTTCAATGCCGATGTAGTTGAGTGGGAAGAAGGTCAATACCTGAAGACGAAGTTTGTTCCTCAACAAGAGAAGTATGACCCTACTTCCTTCAAGGGAACACAATTTCAAGAAGATCTTCCACCACAAGACCACAAGCTAAAAGGCAAGGACAAGCTTCAAGAAGAGATTGATTCATTTGAAGAAGCTCCTCAAGCCATGGTCAAGTGGGTTCTCAAGACTTCATCAAGTTCTACTTCATCAAGTTCTACTACAACTCCAAGGATTCCCATCAAGTTGATGTGGGTCCAAAAGAAGAAGAACTAGAGAGTTCTTGAGGGTGACTCTGCCAACAAACTTCACTCATATTCTTTATGGCAAGGACTTGTGCAACCAACTTCCACATTTCGCACTAGTTCATGGAGTCACAAACCCTCTTGTTGGTAAGGCAAGGGACAAGGTAATCAATGCATTCATCGACATCATCATATGCGTATTCCACTCTATGTCTATGGATATCCTTGTATGTTCCTTGTGTGGGACTAACCCATGTAGGTATTGAAAGCACAAAACTTTAAAGGATTGCTCCCAATCTTGATGGTCTACATAAACATTGAGCATCCACATCTTCAACATCTACTTGAAGTCATCATCGACAAAACCCAAGGTTAGTTCATCCCTCTTAGGGGGAATATCACATCTAGGGGAAGCTTTGCTCTAAATAATTGAGCTAAAGCAACTCTAATGGTGCGAACACATTAATGCTTTATGTAAAAGTGGCAACCCCACTTGTGCTTAAACGATGAGTATGACCTATGATCAAATGTTCTCATTTGGCTCCTAAGTCAATATACTCATATATAGATGACCTAGTCATCGCCATTGCTTGATATATGCTAGAATTGGTTGTGCATGTTTGACACATATTTCATTTGCTATCTTATTGTGTGAGCATGTTGGTTTGCATGATTTCATCATTCGAGGACATCCATTTGTTGTTTTGATTGTCTTGGTTTTTCTGGCCAAGTGGATGTACAAGAATGCCTAAGAACCTTCTCTAGCTATCTATGCTTTCTTGTCTCAAATTCTATTCTTGCTGCATCACAAAAATTGAACAAGTCATTTTCGGACCCTCCGAGTGAGGAGCACTCGGAGCCACCGATCTGAAAGGGCTGAACCTCCAAAACCTTCTAATTGATTTCGGCCGAACCAACTCACTCAAACTCGGTCGAACCGAAATCACTTAGACTGATCTAGGTTTTCTTCTCGGTGCTACCGATTAGACCAACTCGGTCGGACCGAGTTGCTGTAACTGCAAGCAATTGCACGTCTCGGTGCTACCGATTTGTTCCACTCGGTGCCACCGACAGCACATGCGTATATATATCCAGCGGCCCGTGCGGTTGAAAATTTCTTCAAACGTTACGCGCCCGCGCCCTATTGCTGCCGCCCCCTTGGTCTTCGGATTGTCGCCGTCGTCTCCAGCGCGCCCTCGCCGCCGGACTCCGTCGTCGTCAACGGGAATCTCCTCCACCGTTGCCGCCGTAGAGGATCTCCACCAAGTTAGGGTGAGATTCGATCCCTCTCGTGCTTCCATTTCCGATTCTATGCACGATTGGACTGCCATGTATCTTGCCACGAATGCAATACTCTTTCCACCAGATTAGTTCGTAAGAACCAGATTCGAGCAAAAAATTTAGGGTTAGGTTTCCGCCGAACGCATCTCGGACCGACCGAATAGGAATTTTCGGTACCACCGATTTGGTCTCTGGCCATAGCACTAGCACATCTCGGTGCCACCGAGTTGTGCGAATCGGTGAGACCGAAAGTAACGTCTCAGTGAAACCCTAGCATCTCGGAGCCACCGAAACCCATCTCGGTCTAACCGAAGTGGCGTGCAAGGTCTCTGTAGTGTGCTTCGGTGTCACCGAGATTATCAACTCGGTCCATCCGAAATGCATTCCTTGAAAACCTAGAACTAAAGTTTGAACTCAACTTTTTGAAAAATAATCTGCTTTTTGTGATGACTCATCTACTCTGCCCATACCTATCTATTCACAGGGTCAGCTCAGCAAGATGTCTAGTGTCAGTGACAGTCAGAACAGATCTGAACAGCAGGCAGATATGAGTGAAGGGTCAAGCCCAGCTGAAAGTTTCTATGAGGGAGAGAGGAGCTCTCGAGATCTTCCTAAAGATGCAACCAGAACAAGGAAGAAGAAAACCTCAGACAGTGAGGATGAGGACTTTGTTGCAAGTGAAGCTGCACAAAAGAAAAAGAGAGTAGTGCTTGCTAAGGAGTACATCACAAAGCCTACCAAAGAAAGAACTGCTGTGAGGAAAGTGCCTCAGCAGACTATGCAGAAGCCTAGTAACAAAGAGGCAGCTGAAGGAGCTAAGAAGAAAAGAGTAAGGAAATCATTTGCCCGTGTGATTGGCAGACCCTCCATGATGATTGATGAGAAGGAAGAAGAAGAGGAAGAGCCAGCAGCCAGTGCACCCCCTGCAAAAGCTCAGAAGCTCATGTCTGATGCAATCAAGACTGCTGCACCCCCCAAGTCCAAGCCAAAGGTGCCAGCACCCAAGAGGTCAACCAGGAACATATCAGCTGCTGAGAAGAACAAGGCCCCAGTGCCAGAATCAAATGTTGATGAAGAGCCTCTAGTGCTCAGAAAGTTAAAGCCAAAGATACCAGAACATGACAATGCACACCCAGTTGCAGAAAACATGATGCTGAGGAAGGATAAGGGACTGCGTCAGTGGAGGACATCAGATCCTTATGCAATAAGGAGGAAGACAGCTTGTGATTATCGCTTTCACACCCGTGAACAACAGGACTTTTATGAGACAGTTTTGCTTGATAAGAAGCCCATAGTCAGTGACATGAAGTGGGTGGACTGGAAATACATCGACGCAAATGAGGATTATTTCCCCCACGTCCATGAAAGCTTCAGGATTGCAGGAGTTGACGAGTTTGTTGGAACGAAGCTGACCAAGTGGAATGACGAAATGGTCATGCAGTTCTACTCCACAGCACACTTCTATCCAGATGGCAGAATAGTGTGGATGACTGAAGGTATAAGGTACCAGTCAACCATCTCTGAGTGGGCAAGTCTTCTTGGTGCACCCAAGGAAGAGGACGATGACATTGATATCTATGCCAAGCTCAAGATGGATCACAACTCTATGAAGAACATGTACACTGCCATTCCCCTGGAGGACATTGAAACACACAAACTTGGATCAGTGAAGCATCTGCTACCAGGACTGGCCACAACGAACACCATATTGCGGTACACTCTGCTACCCAAGTCAGGAGATGACAAAATGATTCGTGGCCACTCCATCAACTTGCTGCATTTGTTTGATATACCTCAGAAATTCAAGGTGATGAGCCTGATAGTAGAGACTGTCAAGAGGACATCAGCAGATCAGAAGAGATCGTGCGGATATGCTCCACATATTCAGTTATTGATCAATTCCAAGGTTGGAACTAGCACATACCTTCTTGATCGAGAGCATTTGCCATTGCGTCCAGATTTTGAGGACAATGTCATAGTAATGGATCCTTCGCATCCCACATCAGCACAAGCCCAAGAGGAAATCCGCACAGCCCAAGAAGCAAAAGCAGCTCAGGAGGCATCAGCTCAAAATGCTCCAATTGCAAATCTCAAGACACCCAAGGATCAAATGCAATATCTGCTTGAAGCCACTCTGAGGATTGAGCGAAGTTTGGCCAACCTCACCCAGACCCAGGCTAGTTTTGAGCGGATCATTGAAACTAAATTTCTTGATTTGGATGTCAAGGTGACTGAGATTCTGACTACAGTGGAACAGCTGCAAGGAGATGTTGATGCTGTCAAGCTAGCCAGATCAGATGACAGTGGAGATGATGGACAAACTACAGAACGATTCCAGACAGTGCCTAGGGCAGCCAAGTCTGCTGCGATACCAGTTGTGGATGGACCACAGTATCTACACCAGCTGCTACTGCCACAGTGCCACCTCAGGTCTCCACTCCACCAGTTCAGCAGACATCGTCAGAAGCATTCGCGGGCGCTCTCATCTCAACGCCATCTACGCACACCGGAGCTGCCAGCAGGAGATCGCCTTCAGGAGCTTCGGAGGACCGTGCCTAGAGTGCCGTTTAGTCCTATACTTATTTGAACTTTTTGGTACTTGTTGCCAAAGGGGGAGAATTTGTATAGATCATAGGCTTCGAGAGAGAGAGTGTTTTGGTCGTTCTTTTGCTACTTCTTGTTTGGTCGTTGATACTTTGTGATGTGTGGGCTTGCTACAGTACTTTGATGTTTACTTATGCCTATTGTGATGATCTATCATTATTTTGTATGATCACTCACCTATGTTGGTTATGCGTGCTTATCTTTTCAATCATATCATTTTGCGCGCTCCACCAAGATGTATGTGACATGGAAGAGTAACCCATGAGCCTAATCGATTGTGCATTTGCATTCAAACGCAAATTTTTAATAATGCACAAATTTAGGGGGAGCTCTTGCTTATCATATACTTTTCAAAGCGACAATGTATTTCATTCATTTAATCATTTGTCGAAGCTTTGATCTATATGTTGTCATCAATTACCAAAAATGGGGAGATTGAAAGCACATTTGCTCCCTTGGTGGTTTTGGTAATTCATAACAACATATATCTCATTGAACTAATGTCCATTCAAGATTAAGATTTCAGGATGTTCAATGATTGGCATGGCATGGACTAGAGACGTGGACCCCTCAAAATGCTAAGGACAAGGATTGGCAAAAGTTCAAGACTCTACATTTTTGGTTTAGTGATCCAAGATCACATTGAGTCCATAGGAAAGCCAATACTATTAAAAGGGGATGAGGTGTAGCTTAATGGTCTTTTTGCTCAAGTGCTTAGTGACAGTACTCCTAAACCCTCAACCACTCTCTCTACCCAAATATGTCCAAAACCTACATTCCAACACGGCCCCACCGAATTTCTCTATCCGGCCCCACCGAGTTCATCCAAGACTTAGCCACTGCCAAAACCCTAACAAATCGGATCCACCGAAATGGATCTCGGTCACACCGAGATGGCCTTGCCAACTCTCTGTAATCATTTGCATTCACTTCGGTTTCACCGAGTTTTGCAAATCGGTCTCACCGAGATGGCTTGCCAAGTCTTTGTTGCCTTATTGCTTCACTTCGGTCCAACCGAGTTGATGCAATCGGTGCCACCGAGATGAGGATTGCCCTAAGCCATTGCACTTCGGTCCATCCGAGTTGTTCGTATCGGTCCCACCGAGATTCCTAAAGTTCATATCTTTTACACAGTTCGGTGCTACCGAGATTATTGTTTCGGTGCCACCGAGTTGGGTTAAAAGTGTGTAACGGTTGGATTTTGTGTGGAGGCTATATATACCCCTCCACCATATCCTTCTTTGTAAGGAGAGCCATCAGAACGTGCCTACACTTCCACCATACATTTTCTGAGAGAGAACCACCTACTCATGTGTTGAGATCAAGATATTCCATTCCTACCATTTGAACATTGATCTCTAGCCTTTCCCAAGTTGCTTTCCACTCAAATCCTTTTTCCACCATACCCAAATCTGTGAGGAGTGTTTGAGTGCTGGGAAGACTATCATTTGAAGCACAAGAGCAAGGAGTTCATCAGCAACACACCGTCTATTACCTTTTGGAGAGTGGTGTCTCCTAGATTGGTTAGGTGTCACTTGGGAGCCTCCAACATGATGTGGAGTTGAACCAAGAAGTTTGTAAGGGAAGGAGATCGCCTACTTCGTGAAGATCTACCCCGAGTGAGGCTAGTCCTTCGTGGACGTAAGCCATGGTGGAATAAGCAAGGTTGCTTCTTCGTGGACCCTTCGTGGGTGGAGCCCTCCGTGGACTCGCGCAGCCGTTACCCTTCGTGGGTTGAAGTCTTCATCAATGTGGACGTACGATAGCACCACCTATCGGAACCACGCCAAAAACCACCGTGTCTTCATTGCGTTTGAAATCTCCGATCCCCTCCTTTACATACATATGCAATTGCTTACATTCCGCTGCTATACTCTTAGAATTGCATGTGTAGGGTGATGCTTGACATATACTATTGCTAAAATCTACCCACAACTAAAATTGGGAAAAGGTTAGGTTTTATTTGGTCAAGTAGTCTAATCACCCCCCCTCTAGACATACTTTCGATCCTACAACACCCGAGCAAGCCACACGCACGAGACTCGCACTAGCGATGCAACCCGGGTGGGTCCAAAGGACACAATCAAGCAGACCAAGCATGACACAAGCGAGCCAACCCCGTGGCGGCCGAGGATGCTGACAGGCGGACCCGGCATTGCCATCGCACGTGAGGCAACACGCGGGGGCGACAAAAAATACCACATGACTATGGATCCGATCGCACCCATCATGGATCCTCGAGGGAAGTCGTGCCACTGCGGACCGCTCGTGCAGATCAGACGGCCGAGAGAACGCCAGGGAGCCAGCCGTGGGGCCCCACACGAAACGGACGGCGCAGATGGTACTTGCACCCATGGGAGGCAGACCCGACTACACGGTGGCTCGCATGCACAAGCGGTCCAGCCGACATGGACTGCCGAGACGGGTCGCCCGGGTGCGAGCTGTTTGGGCAGATCGGACGGCCCACGGGGGCGGATGACATCGAGAGGCGGACCCGACTGCACATTCACGCGCAGGCCATCACGGGGGCAGTGCAATCCACCCCATGATGGTGGCCCCGGGCGCACCCTGCGGTCCACCAGTGATGGACCGCCGAGTCGGGTCACTCGGTGCGCGCCGTCCAGGCAGATCGGACCGCGTGGGGAGCCTCCGAGAGACCCTCATGGCAAGCAAATGGCAAATAGACGGCGTAGAGGCCCTCTTTGCCCTCGATGGGCCCTGGGAAGCAGGTACTCCAACATCCATTATAAGAGTAATAACATGTGGACAAAAATTAAAATATATATGACTTATTACATTTGATTATGTATAGTTTAATTTTTTTATTAAATATAAGTAGAAAAATAGCGGAAATCCAATTCGGCTCTCAAGACCACGTACTCCTGAGCATGAAAAATGCTTTTTCAAATGTCAAAGAATCAAATAAAAAATGTGTTTATAGTCACATCCCAATGCTACCTACAAATATTTAGGTGAAAATATTAAGCATTTTTGCCTGCGCAAAAATAAAAAAACAAGTTGAACGCCTAATGTCACCTCTAAATGTCACGCCGAATTTTGTTTTTTTTTTCACTGACGAAACACCGCTACTCCGTTTCGCATGAAAACTGTCAAGCATGCTTGCGACACTAACATGAACATCTATATAAAAAAATCTGAATTTTCTAAATTTATTTACTATTTTTTGAATTTATTGTTTATTCGGGTGCAAATGCACCCGTGAGCCAAAACCGTTCTCCCAAAAAATAGAATGAAAAATAATTTTTCATGCATGGTTGCATGTGATGGTGATTTTTTATGCATAGTTGCATATTGTGGTGGGTCTTATTCCATCCATAATTGTATGGTGATGTGTCATACTTGCATGTTGAGATAAATAAGCTAGTGTGGATGACTCAATATATAGGATTCGCGTACAAAGATAATGTACTTCTAGTAATACTAATAGTGGCACGGGTCCATTTGTTTTTTGTTATTCTGGATTTTCCCACTATTGCTGATCTGGTTGGATGTGTGAGTTGATACAAGTTAATTATTTATGGGATAAAGGAATTGTTGCAACATTATTTGATAATCAAAGGGTCATTAGATGAGTTCGCAACAAAAATCAAAATTAAAATTCTAGAAAAATACAATCGCCATTTGTAAAAAGTGTTGACTTGTGTTTGACTTTCAACAATTATATTAATCTTTGTTTGAACGTTTAGGTTCTAATACTAAGTAATACCATAACACACACTTCTAACGGTTCTGCTAAAACTCAGTCGACTGAGTTTTAGCGAAGTCTCAGTCGACTCCATGACCATTAGATCCTTGTGTTGCTCCAAGATGCATGCAGTCCTGTAGTCCCTTGTAAATCAGCCCACGTAGGCGACGAATTGGGTAGGGCTGTTTTTTTGTCTTATTTTTTTTATCGGGGCAGGCTTTGGACAGTGGGCTGGGTAGGGGAGTGGTCTTTTCCTTTGTCTGCTGGGCTTTATTATGCCGGCTGTATGAAGGTTTGGGTAGGGAACGAACAAGAGAGTGAACTGCCTTATGTTGCGTTTTTTTGTTCTTATAGTTAGTAGCAGTGTAAAGCATTTAGTTCATAGGCTTTATTTTTTTTGCTTTTTTTTAATTTCTCTTTTTGGGTTCATACGGAATTGTTAAAACTCTATCTATTGAGTTTTAGCCAAGTTTTAGTCGACTCCCTGGCCGTTAGAACTATGCAGCCATGTCTGTCTTGTATTGTAATCTGACCGTTTTAGGTGCACGACTCGTCGGTATCCTTTTCTTCTTTTCTTCTGTTGTTTTTGTTACTCTCGTGTCGGCCAGGCATGCACTATGGGCTAGGCCAGACAGGTTTTTTTTCTTGTCTGGTTTTGGGCATTTCCTTTCTCTTTTCTAGGCTGCAATTTTTCGGCGGGGGAAACAAATTGTCCGAAGAGGGAAGGGAAGCGGTTGAGAACTATCGGCGGCAACTATTTTGTATCGTTCTTTACTTTATTTTTTTCTTGTAGGTGTTTCCAATGTTTTTTGTATGTGTTCCTTATTATGTTGATTTTTATAATATTTTCATCATTTTCTTGGTTTTCTTTTTTTCTTTTTATTGCTCTTTTTCAAACTTTTTTGCATGATTCTTGCTACTTTTTTGTTTTTACTTTTTTATAAAGAACAAATTTTTATTTTTGAAAATTAAAAATATTTCTGGTTGCACAATCGTCCTTGACTGAAATTGTATGTATTAAATGCGACTATAGCTCAGCGGTGTTTTGTTGGGGAGGGGTTAGTTACATGTCTACCACTAGACACGCAACTGCTAGTGCCGCGCCCTGATTGCAACTGCATTCAACGGGACTACAACTATGTGGCATTTTGTCGTCGATGGAGGGGGCAGTGGCATGTCTGCCAGCACACAACATCAAGTTTCATACTTCGACTGCAACTGTGTGTTGTTTTGTTGGGAGGGCCAGTTGCATGCATGCCACTAGGCATGCCACTACAAGTGTAGCCCCCGACTCCAACTACATGTCTTCAACTGGCTGCAACTTTGTGGTGTTTTTGTCCAAAGGGACAGACTGTCATTAGGCATGCAATAGCAACTGCCGCGCCCAACTGCAACTCTATTGCGTTTTATCGAGGGAAGGGGCAGTTGCATGTCTGCCACTAGGCACATAACTGCAAGTGTCGCCCTCAACTGCAATTGCATGTCTTTCAACGCGATTGCACTCAGTGGTGTTTTTGTCGGGGGGAGATGGAAATTTCATTTCTACCACTAGGCACGCAACTTCAAGTGTCATGGCCCGACATGGCCCAACTGCAAGTGTTGCCCCCAACTGCAACTGCGTGTCCTCAACATGGCTGCAATTCAGTGGTGTTTTGCGCGCCTGAGAGTGAGAATTTGCATTTTGTCACTAGACACGCAAACTGCAAGTGTCGCGCTCCCTCACCTCGACTGCAAAATGCATGTCTTCAATGCAACTGCAACTTAGTGGAGTTTTGTCGGGGGAGGGGCAGTTGCATGTCTGCCACTAGGCACGCAACTGCAAATGTCGCCCAAAATGCAACTGCATGTCTTCAACATGACTGCAACTCTGTGGTGTTTTGTGAGGGTGAGGGGAGAGCAGTTGCATGTCTGCCACTAGACACACAATTGCAAGTGTCACCCCAAAAAATGCAACTGCATATCTTCAACGCGACTGCAACTCTATGGTGTTTTTTCTAGCGGAGGGGCAATTGCATGTCTGCACTAGGCTCGCAACTGCAAGTGTTAGCCCCGAATGCAATTGCATGCTTTCAACATGACTGCAACTGCATGTTTTCAACATGAGTGCAACTATGTGGTGTTTTATCCAGGGAGGGGCAGTTACATGTTTACCACTAGGCATGCAACTGCAAGCATCACGCAATAACATGTCTTCAACGCGACTGCGAGTGTCGCTCCTAGACACGCAACTACAAGTGTCGCCCCTGAATGCAACTGCATGTCTCTGTAGTATTTTGTTCAGGAGAGGGGTAATTGCATGTCTGTCACTATGCACACAACTGCAAGTGGTGCCCCCTTGTGCAATTGCATGTCTTCAATGCGACTGCAACTATGTAGTGTTTTTTCGGGAGGGGGCAGTTGCATGTCTACCACTAGGCACGCAGCTGCAAGTGTCGCCCTGAATGCAACTGCATGTCTTCAACGCGACTGCAACTATGTGGTATTTTATTCAGAGGAGGGCAGTTGCATGTCTGCCACTAAGCACACAAATGCAAGTGTCGCCCCCAAATGCAACTGCATGTTTTCAACGTGACTGCAACTATGTGGTGTTTTGTCCGGGGAAGGGGGCAGTTGCATGTTTGCCACTAGGCACGCAACTGCAAGTGTCACCCCTGAATGCAACTACATGTCTTCAATGTGACAACAACTATATGTTGTGTTGCCCCATAAGGGGGAGGGGCAATTGCATGTCTGCCACTAGGCCCACAACTTCAAGTGTCGCCCCCGAATGCAACTGCATGTCTTCAACACAACTACAACTATGTGGTGTTTTGTCCGGGAAGGGGGCAGTTGCATGTCGGCCACTAGGCATGCAATTACAAGTATCGCCCTCGAATGTAACTGCATGTCTTCAACGTGATTTTTGTAATTCAGTTGTGTTTTGTCTGGGGGAGAGGGGGGCAATTGCATGTCTACCATTAGGCATGTAACTGCAAGTGTCGCTCTTGATTGCAACTCTGTGTTGTTTTGTCAAGGGGAGAGGGGGAAAGCTCACTTGCATGTCAGCTACTGAGCATGCAACTGCAAGTGTTGCCTTCGACATCAACTGCATGTCTTCAACATGACAACAACTATGTGGTGTTTTTGTCGGATGGAGGGGCAGTTGCATGTCTGCCACTAAACACGCAACTACAAATGTTGCCCCCGACTGCAATGCATATTTTCAACGCGACTGCAACTCTGCAAGTGGTACATTTTCTGAAATGTGAACTACATAAAAACTAAGAAAAACTAACTCTTAAGTTGTACTTTTTTGCTTTTGTTTTCCTTTTTATTTCTTTGTTTTTTATCATTAAGTTATGGTTGCTTAATTTAATTTTTAAAAAATATAAAATGATTTCGAAAATAGTCGTTCCTCATGTAAGTGGTGTCGTATAGTGGATAAATACTTGTTACAAATTTAATAGTAATTTAGGCATTTTGTTTAAAAATTGTGAATTTTTTAATTCTATGATACACTAATAGAACTCAGTACATAGCTTGACTTGTATTTTCAGCCAAGAGCTGCTTGCCGAGCGGAGTGTAGCTTCGGCTCGCCGATGTAGGCAATAAGTGAACAACGCAGCCCTTTTGCTTGACATTTTTTCCTGTCCAAACTTCTGTTTTTTGAGCTATAGGAATAAATCCAAAAAGTGAAAACCAGCCTTATAATAAAAAAAGATAAAAGCCAATGGTGGAACTATGTGTGTTACAGGGGGGCCATGGCCCCCCAAGATTAGAAAAATCCCTGAAGAAATTTTTATTAGGAGCTAAGATTAAAGATAAGTGTAGCCATCTGCCCCCCAAACATTGCTATTTTCTATTTGCTCCCCCCCAACCATGCTCGGCTAGCTCCGCCACTGATAAAAACGACGTTGGATAGAAGCGTGGACCAAAAATAAAGACACAACTTGCGTATGACACAACCCAACATAAAAAACAAATAAAAGACAACGAGGCCAGCCCAACCGATGTACATGACCGAAACAGGCCGAAACAAACACACATGACGTCAGTCGATTGAGACTTCAGTCTCAGTCGACTGAGTCTAGTCGGACCCCACTTCTAATTTGACTCCCCTTCAACAATAGGGTTATCACATACATTATGTTTCAACATCCATAATTTTTTAAGAATAACATAGAAAATTAACACTCGAAACTAGTGTAATATTCCCACAAATTTTTAAGAACCATAGATTGACTTATTATGACATAAAAAATACGAATGCCGATGTGTTATAATTATGTGGATAAAAACTATTTTTGCACATAGATTTACTTCTAGTAATATTAATAGAGGCAAGTAGTAGATGCTCTGACTTCCCGACTGTCTACTATAATAAGGTTTGTCAGGCCCCAATGAGGGAGGGACGATGACGGCGGCATGTCTCGGCTTGCTCCAGTGCTTGTAGTCGTCGCTAGGTGGTCTACGGACCTGGATGTATTTTTTACTTCTGCTGTTCTTTATACTAGCTTGACAGTTGATGAATAGATCAGAAGTTTTCCTCGCAAAAAGTAGTAGATGCTGTGAGTGGAGATACAGATGGTAGTTGGGACATGGATAGTAGTAGATGCTCATAAGTATCAATTTTTTTCTATGAAATTACTACACACACAATGATTCATTGTACAAAATTCACATGAGGCAATATGCATAGATCGCTGCGCTTTCAGTCCACCTCACTGACAGTTTGATCTGCTACATCGTGCAAAATTGTTTGATCTGCAAAATCATGCAAAATTCATATGAGAAACATCGTCCGTATAGCACTGCTCTTTTTTTCTAAGAGGGTAAGCAAAAGTGGGCTTCATCTACAATTAAATGTTCTCATATAAAGATAATGTAGTTCTAGTAATACTAATAGTGGCACCCGAGTCCATTTTTTTGCTGGCATTCTATATTTCTGCTGATATCAGACATGGAGTTTCGCTCCTGGGTGCAGATCTTGGGATGCTCGATTGGCAGTTTTCCATGCAAATACTTAGGCCTCTCTTTCAGCATCAGGAAATTGACATCGGCGCAGTTTCAATACCTTGTCGAGTAGCTGGCCACCAAACTGCCGACGTGGAGAGGAGCCTCCTTGCCGAAGTGTGGCAGGCTCATTCTTGTGAAGACAGTGCTATGCACAATCCCAATGCATTCTCTGCTAGTGTTGGAGCTCCACCCCAAGACCATTGCGGCACAACAAATGATTAGCTGTGGCTTTTTGTGGTGTGTCAAACATGAAGCACGGGGCAGCAACTGTGCCATCGCATGGGAATTGGTTTGCACACCCAAATGGATGGGTGGCTTGGGAATTCCTAATCTAAAATGACTTAATGCGGCTTTGATGGCACGGTGCTTATGGTTGCGGCGCACTGACAGTTTGAGATCATGGAAGGAGTTCAGGATCGCTGTATCAAGCAAGGCACTCGCGATCTATTGTTCGGCGGTGGTGGCCCTAGTGGGCGAGAACCGCTGGCTCAACGGCCACTGCTCCCAGGAGCTTGCGCGGGCGTTATGTGACAAGGAGTCACCCAGGGTTCGGGCGTCCAACATTGTACGGCAAGAAGAGAAACCATGAACCAGAATAGAAGAGCTTGCCCCATTTGGGCAACGAACATCGGCCCTAGCCTGGACCTACCCACCATTCATGAGTACTTGTTACTATGGACGAGGTGTCATGACCCGGTCCTGAGAGGGGCCCCGAATCTCTGTGCTTTATGTGCCAGTCCCTGGATCGAGTGCTGACACGCACAGTTGATGATGAAATACCAAGAAATAACACATGTCATAGTATTACATCGCAAATTCAGTCTTTAAGGCATTACATACCTGCTAGCTCATGGCTAGCTTACAATACAATCATGCAGCGGAGATAATATTCTAGTCTTGTGATGACCATCCACACACAGGCAGCAGTTGAGTATAACGTCATAACCCTACTTCGTACCTTTCTTTGATACAGTAAACCTGCAACATGATATGTTGCAGCCACAAGGGTCAATACATTGAATGTATTGGCAAGTCACAACTTTGAAGTAGCAACCCTACGGATGTTCAACAAGCCAAGGGAAGTGTGGTCATTTTATTTTTTGAAAACTTATTCTTCTAGACTCTACTTACTAGTCAAGGTATTTCAACCACAGTTGCCTAATGAACGACTTAGGACTTCTCCAAATGGTTTACCATGAGAGCCCCCAGGATCATGGTTTCTCAAACATTGCCACGAGAGCCCCTCGGGATCGTGGGTAAACAAACACTGCCATGAGAGCCCCTCAGGATCATGGTTAACAAACATTTCGACGAGAGCCCCTCAGGATCATGGTTAACAAACATTTCCTTGAGAGCTCCTCAGGATCGTGGTTAACAAACAGTGCCATGAGAGCCCCTCGAGATAATGGATACTCATCCATGCCACGAGAGCCCCTCGGGATCGTGGTTAAACAACAATGCCATGAGAGCCCCTCAAGATCATGGTTTCTCAATCACAACATGGTCGGACACTCTTTCCCAAGATTCACACAAAACCCAGCAACCAAGGTAAAGTAATTTTCAACAACATGTGGCTATCCTATTCTGGTTTCAAAACTTTGTAAAGTAAAGCAAGGTAGAGCAAGTTCAGGAGTGCAACTTGCCTGATAATTGTTGATGTTCTTCACACACACATTCATAAGTAAGAGCAATCATAAACAACCATACAATGCAATCAAACATACAACAAGTGTTGTGCATGGTGTCAGTGTCATTGTGCTGTGAGATCATGTGTCATGTGTCAACTCATAAGAGTTTGGAAACAACATAGTGGTTGTCATGGGAATACATGTGACATAAGGGTTCACATGGAGGTTACAATAAGGGTTCATCACATAAGGAGTATGTGATGCAAGGTTGTGGTTGCCAGATTCTGCAAAAGGGATCTTGCAACTAGAGTCATGGTCTTTGAATCTTGGATAGCCAAGTTCATATTCAAGTTTGAATGACAATTCAAACGTGTTGATCTTTCATGGGCTTGAATACACTAAGTGTTTAGGTTTTATCTTGGGTTCATCAACTTGGTTTGACTTCCAATTCAATTTGAATTTGAATTAGGGTTCACCCTGTTTGAATTCAAATTGAATTAAGATTTGAATTTGAATTAGGTTTGAATTATTGAAGCTAGGTTCAAGTTCAAAATATTTCATATTTGACTAGTGCTAGTTCATGAATTCATTTGCAAAATTATTTCATTTAATTTATATTAATTAAATGACTTCTAACTTTCACTTAGGTTTAACTAGATTCAAATTATGTTTGAACTTTCCCTAAAGTCAAATACAAATCCAATATAACCACTAGATTTTCTTTATTCTAAGTTTAATCCAAAGTCAAATATAAATCCAAAATCACTTACTAAAGTTTATTTATTTGATTTTAGTTAAAACTAAAGTCAAATATAAATCCTACATGATTACTATAGTTCATTTATTTGATTTTAGTTTAGACTAAAGTCGAATATAAATCCAATATAGCTACTAAATTTTACTTATTTGCTTTTAGTTTAAACTAAAGTCAAATATAAATCAAATATGATTTACGAAAGTTTATTTATTTAATTCATGTTCAAACTAAAGTTAAATATGGATCCAAAATGGTTTACCATGTGTAAATAGTTTTCAAACTTTGTTTGAGTTTGAACTAAATTTAACTTGAGTTCATCTTTCCCTAAAGTCAATCATTAACTCCAAAACAATTACTAGGTTTGATTCAATTTATTAAACCATATTGTAATAGTTTTATTTAAATTAAACCTAGGGTTTCAAGGTTATTATCAAACTATGTTGAATTAAATTCAAATGTTATTTGAATTTCCTAAAGTCAAATAACAATCCAAAATATTTACTAAAGTCCATATTATAGTTTCTGAACCCATTGCAAATAATTATTCTAATAAACATTTTTAATTCAAAGTTAAACCAATTCTAGGTTTAAATACTGTTTGAATTATAGCTAATGTCAAACTATATTCAATTTCAATTTTTAAATATTTTAAAATTAGAGTACAGTATCTAAGATGAAACTATATTCCACTAGATTCATTTTGCAAAAATAATCAATTTATTTGGATTTATAAATTGCAAGTCGTGCCCTATTTAAGTTTGAACTCATTCTGTTTGAATTTGAATTTTAAAAATATCCCATTTCCAAATTTTACTTTTTTCAGCTGAAAGTATATTTCACAAGGATCATTTTGCAAAAAGAATCACTCAATTTGGACTTGTAGATAATTAGTTATGATAGTTTTAAGTTCACGGGCATTTCTGTAAAATTTCTAGATAATTCAGTTAAACATAAAATTGAATGGATAATGTTGGCGACGTGGGAGCTTCTGGTTGGCCCGTACTGGTTCAAATAAGTGAGTGCGTGTGGTCCATCTGATTGAGATCCAACGGCTGAGAAGGGGCTAGGGTTTGGGCTCACCGGAGTTGGTCGCCGGGGCTTCGCCGGAAAATGCGTGCGCGATGGCGCGGCTTCGGGACTCAGTGGATCCGGCGCTCCGGTGGTCGCCGACGATGGCAGAGGGCACGGACGGGCACGACTTGATGAGCTGGGGCCTCTGGTGGCCTCAGCGGTCGGCGGGTGTCGTGGTTTTGTCACGGCAGATGTCCTTGTGAAAGGACTTAGTCGTGAGGCCACCGCAGTTGCGTGGAAGCTTGAACGGGGTTGAACGGAAAAGAGGGAGACGGATTTACCCAGGTTCGGCCCCTCACGATGGAGGTAAAAGCCTACTCCTGCATGATTGCTATTGCTTTGGATCTCGATTACAAGGGTGCGGAATCGCTAACCTAGCTCTCGAGAGATTGCAACTTAGTCTTTTTGTCCCAGGCGCTCCTCTTTATATAATAGGTGGAGCCCTTAGGTTTACATGAGAGTCCGGGTCGTAGTCATAACCCGTGTCCTAATCTAACTCTTGCATACACATTGCCTTACTAAAAAACTTCCTCCTGGGCCTCCCTTACGAGCCGGCCCACGAAGCTTGGGACAGCCGGCCTTCACGCCGGGTCTTCTTGCTCACACGATCATCCCGCCTTTCCTGACTCCAGAAGGCTAGCAAAGACATGACCCACAAGCCGCTAGGCCTTGGGCCGGGTCTTGGCTTTTGCCGGGTCTCAACCGTTGGTGATATCCCCAACATTAGCCCTCGGTTTATCTTGGATTTATCCATGGTAAACTCCATTTCTCTGAGCCGATGTCTTCTCATCTTTTTAATCTTCCTGTTCCAGCTCTTCCAAGCATTTGGTCGGGTTGAACCCTTGTCGGGTCAAATAGTTCATCTTTACTTGTCGATTTCTATCTCTCCAAACTATGACATCATATCCGCTTCCCCCAAATCCGGGCATGACATCACAAGGAATCTTTGAGTGGACTCATACTTTTCTGTCAGTCATGAGAATCGAGGCGTCATTTGAGCCTAATTTATTGCGCTCCCTGGGGCTTCGCACTTGCCGCTTCGGGCTCTTATCCCTTATAAATTGCACAGCGGCCCCCCAGGGCTCAGTTTTACCTTTCCACCTCCCGCTCTTCTTCTACCTCCCGACGCCGTCGCGCCCCCTTCGACCTCATCGCCGCCGAAGCCAGCATCAACGCCAGCAACAGCGCCGCGACCAAGACTCACCGGAGAACCACGGCGGCCGTGCTTTCAACCATCAACACCCTCAAATCCCCTTCTCAGATCTATAAGTGTTCACTGCCATTTCAAAGTTCATCATAGTTCGTCAGCTGTTCATCTGAAGTTCTTCTAGAACACGTTGTAGATCTTGCTCGCATCCATTTATCCTCTGTAGACGGTAAATCACCACTGCAGCGTTCATAACATAATCTTAGATCTCCATCCGTAGTTCTATTCACCTTACTTTCCGCATGAATCCCCACTACTGCGACCATAGTGAGGTTTTATATTTGTTTTTATAGCCATTTTTTTAGATCCGAACAGCTTTTCAATCTGCGTAAGAACTGTATATAACACCTTGGACCAAACCATACCTATCACTTAGTCAAAATTTATAATTTGTACTTATTCACTTGCGCCGGCTTGAACTGTCCCCGGCTCATAAATCCGCTGTATCCCACAAATGTCCTTATGGTTGAATCCTTGTCTTGTCTTAATAATCATAACCCGGCATTTTACCAATCTTGTCAATTGCTTCATAATCTCCATAACCCGGAAAACTTCATGATATCATCGGCTTATATCTGTTTCTCACATTTTGTAATTTGAACCTTCACCATTGCTGACATAATGGCTCCAAACAACAAATCGGTTAATTGGTCAAAGTCAAACATGTCTGAACTGAGGCTGCAAAGCCTGGTAGATTTCGGGTTGCTTCCAACCAAGGAAGAGATACAATGGCGAGCACCCGAAGAGGAAATCCATCCACAAACGGGTCAAAATGAGATCATCATATTTGGCGATCACCTGGACAGAGGCTTCCGTCCGCCAGGATCAAAATTCTTTTGGGATGTACTGCACTACTTCTCCATCAGGCCCCAAGATCTCGGTCCTAACTCTGTTCTGAACTTATGCCAATTCCAAGTATTTTGCGAAGTATATTTGCAAATTGAGCCGTCTGTTAGCTTCTTCCAAGAATTCTTCTACCTCAATCATCAAACAGAACACAAGGGAGGACCAAGCATAGAACTTGGCGGCGTAACCATCTAGAGGAGAAAAACTTTAGCCTTCCCTGAAGTAAAACTGGCGAGTCATCCTAAGGGATGGGCCAAAACTTGGTTCTATTGCTGAGACACTTCTCCGGCTTAGCAGCATCCATTACCGGGTTACCGAATGGACCGGCTTGACGCCTCGACCATTTTTCTTGGCTTCGCCTCCAGTGCAGAGAGGGAAGCACTGCAACCCCTGTATCCAAAGATCAATGCCTTAATCCCTCACGGCCTGACTGGAGTGGATTTGACCCGGACTTGGATGAGCTGGCGCATCCAGCTAGCCCCTGAGCCTAAGGAACAGGCTCATGTATACTTATACTGGCGAGCCGGAAGATGCACTGCGGTTCAGCCGGGTTAACCTCCCCGAGAAGGATCTTATAAAATCCACCAAGAAGCTTCTTGGTGAAACCAAGGATGCAATCAGCCTTGTAGGGCTAGCTCCCTTCTTTACCGGTAACCAGGCACCCGGAGTAAGCCGTTTTCCCAATATTTTGCTTGCTTCGCTTATGACTGCCTTGCCATTGTATTTAACTTACTGATCTTTGTCATCTGTCCAGGAACATGCTGAGTGGTGGAAGACTGAACCCCAAGTTCCCACTCCTCCCCAAGACGACAATGGAGAAGAGCCGGAAGATGAAGAGGAGCATGAGGTAGAACTCGATTCTCTCGGTCGTCTATTTAATCAACTTGTTGATGCCACCTATTCTCAGGAACAAGTCGAGTCCAGTCGAGCCAGCGTGGCAGAGGTAACCCTGATTTCCTCAGATTCAGACTCCACAATACCTGTCCAAAAGAAAACCTGGGTTGCAGTCCGCAAAGTCCCATTTTCACATCCAGATGCTCACTTAGACCCACGGTTTCTTTTGAAGAAAACTCAGCATGCCGGAACCTCCAAGCGCAAGACCCGGAGTAGCTCGGGCACTCTATCAGGCGGCTTGCCTGACGAGCCGGTGTCACAAAGGGCACGAATTGAAGTGCCTCACAGACCTACTTCTTCTCGCCCACAAGCCGGCCAATTCAAGGAACCACTTCATCCATCTGACCCGGCATACCAGATGACGTCTCCATCCTCTGATGAATCCATCACTACTCAAGCACCGGCTTTTATCATCAACCATGGGTAAGACTAACTTGGTCCTTCATACTTTTAATGTTTTATCCATCGACTAATAGCCCTTTACCTTTAGTAGTGCTAAAGCCATAAAAAAGAAGACAGCTGATAACCCACAAGTATAGGGGATCGCAACAGTTTTCGAGGGTAGAGTATTCAACCCAAATTTATTGATTCGACACAAGGGGAGCCAAAGAATATTTGCAAGTATTAGCAGTTGAGTTGTCAATTCAACCACACCTGGAGACTAAATATCTGCAGCAGAGTGATCAGTAGCACAGTAATATGGTAGTTTGATAGCAGTAGCAATAACAGTAGCAGTAATAGTAACGGTAGCAGCAATAGTAGTAGCAATTGTGACAGTAGTAGCAATAGCAGTAACTTAGCAAAGAACAATATGTGAAAAACTCATAGGCATTGGATCGGTGATTATGTTGGATAACATTCATCATGTAACAGTCATAACCTAGGGCGACACAGAACTAGCTCCAATTCATCAATGTAATGTAGGCATGTATTCCGTATATAGTCATACGTGCTTGAGATAAGAACTTGCATGACATTTTTTGTCCTACCCTCTCGTGGCAGCGGGGTCCATAAGGAAACTAAGGGATATTAAGGCCTCATTTTAATAGAGAACCGGAACAAAGCATTAGCACTTAGTGAATAAATGAACTCCTCAAACTACGGTAATCACCGAAAAGAATCCCAATTATTGTCACCTTGGGGTATGCGGATCATAACACGTAGCAGGTGCGTATAACTTGCAAGATCGGATCAAGAACACAAATATATTCATGAAAACATAAAGGGTTCGGATCTGAAATCATGGCACTCGGGCCCTAGTGACAAGCATTAAGCATAGCAAAGTCATAGCAACATCAATCTCAGAACATAGTGGATACTAGGGATCAAGCCCTAACAAAACTAACTCGATTACATGATAAATCTCATCCTACCCATCACCGTCTAGCAAGCCTACAAAGGAATTACTCACTCCCGGTGGTGAGCATCATGAAATTGGTGATGAAGGATGGTTGATGATGACGATGACGGAAGATCCCCCTCTCCGGAGCCCAGAACAGACTCCAGATCTGGCCTCCCGATGAAGAACAGGAGGTGGCGGCGGCGGCTCCGTATCGTAGAACGTGATGAAAACTTCTTTTTTATTTTTTTCTATGGAATTGTGAATTTATAGGCCTGAGATTAGGGTCAGCGGAGCCACGTGGGCCCCACGAGCCACTAGGGCACGCCAGGGGGGTGGCGCGCCCTGGTGCCTCGTGGGCAGCAGGTGGCCCCCTCTAGTGGATCTTGGCTCCAGTATTTTTTATTTAATCCATAAAAAATCTCCAAAAAGTTTCGTCCAATTCCAAGAACTTTTATTTCTGCACAAAAAACAACACCATGGTAGTTCTGATGAAAACAGCGCCAGTCCGGGTTAGTTTCATTCAAATCATGCAAATTAGAGTCCAAAACAAGAGCAAAATTGTTTGGAAAAGTAGATACGATGGAGACGTATCAACTCCCTGTAACACCCCGATTTTTGGCCCTTTCTTTTTCTTTTGGATTTTTTTTGAATTTTTATTTGGAGTTCTTTTTCCGTGGCTATGTGGTCTTGAAACCTGGGAAGATCTTCTCTCCTGCCGCTTCCTAGTGGCTTGTAATTCTCAAATCTATCCCAAGGCCATGTCATTTCCATCTTAGCCCAACCCCAAATTCTTTTTCTTGGGAATATTCCTTTTTCTATTAAAGGAATAACCCTGTTTGCTTTAGGTTGTGAAGCAACCTATATTTCTGCCATTTCAAAAATTCCCACAAAATTATCATAAATTCTTGGGATCATATCTTCCACCAATATGCCAAAATCCATCCTTGCCTAGTTCAAAAATAATTCAGGGATATTCATTTTCCATTCTGTCCAGAATGGCACTTTGTGAAGGAAGTGCCATATATCTTTTCTTGATTGCCTTCAAAAATTTTGGGCACTCTCTCATATCTAAATATTTGCCACATGCCAAAATTCATCCTCATTTGCCTAGTAAATCCTCCTCAGCAAATTCCCAAAGTTTCTGACCAGAGAGAAGCTTTGTGAAGGAAGTACTAGCTAGGCCTATCCAAGTTGAAATTTTGGTAGATCATTCATATGATCAAATAATTACTCTCCACCAAATTTAATCTCCATCCAACAATCTATGTGAGCACACCTTCAAATCTTGGTTTCTGGTCACAATTTTAGTGTATGAAGCTACTATATTTTATATTGCTTCAAAAATTCTGAAATTAATCCAGGACCTAAGTATACCTATATAATTTGATCATGCTAAAATTCACATAATTTTGCCAAGCCATTTTCTCTATAAAATTCCCCCAAGTTTCTGTCCAGTGGGTAGCATTGTGAAGGAAGTACCATTTTTATTCATCCATATGGGATGAAATTTTTATGGTGCCTTCATATGCCCAAATCATCACCCTCTACCAATTTTCATCCCAATCCAATCATCTAGGTGAGTGCTACTTCATGATCAAGTTGCTGGACCAGTTTTTGCAGTTGTAAAGCAATTATGTTAAATACTGGTCCAAATATTTTCGAAATCCATAGGATCATAGTCCTTCCTACCCTAAACCTCTGAGACATGCTGGTTAGCCCTTACCCCATCCCATTTGATCACTATTTCATGCCCAAGTTTGATACAACAAAATTTCCCTGAGCTATTCTATCATCCCAAAGCTCCTTTTGTTGATCCATCACCTCAGGAGGGTCCCAGGATGCATGAACTACACTCTAGACATGGTTTTACTCGCTAGAGCGCACCGCGTGCGCCTGTGCATGCGGTGACCACAAGGCTGGGAAGCCATTGTCGCGCTCTGCTTGGCGTTTAGGTTCGGGCACTCCTCTGCTCGCCGTTTCCGCAATTCTCATCATGTCCCAGAGCTTCGTGGCAGCCTCGCACTCACTCTCCCGCCCTGGCCCCCTCCTCCTTCGCCCTCCTCGCGCCACGGCGACCTTGCCCGCGTGTGCACAGCGGCCGAGTGGCCGACCGGACATCGCACCGCACGCGTCTGCACCTCCACTTCCCCTCTCTCGTCGCCATCAGCCTCTCCGCGCGTGCGCACGCGTACGCGGCCGCGTCAGTGCATCCCCCCCGAGCGCCCGTGGCGGCATCCGGCGAGGGTATCATTGCCGCGGCTATATAAGCCCTTCCCGAGCGTGCCCGAGCACTCCAACCTCTTCACCACCCTCCCAGTAGCCTCCCAAACCTCTTACCCGAGCTCGAGGAGTCCTCCTCGACCGCCATTGCAGCCATGGCCGCCGCTCGGCTCTGCCTAAATTCCGGCGAGGCCGAGCCCCCCTCTCCCTCTAACCACCACTGGGGACCTCCACTGCCCCCTCTGAGCTCGCCCCGAAGTCCTCCCCTCCTCCCGTGCCCGGTGGCCGCGTGCTCAACCTCGCCCGTCACCGCCGTCCGCCATCACCGAAGCTCTGCTGGAGGGCGGCCTCCTCAGCGCGCGTGGAGCACACAAGGGGATGCGCCTCGCCGCCCTGAGCATCCCGGTGGCCGGAGCGTCGCCGGGGATGGCCGGTGGCGCCCGGACGAGCACGGGCACTGCGAGGCCCTCCTCTGCTTCGCGGGCAGCCAGCGGGAGAAGGAAGACGATCCAGCCGGTGGGCCCCCCTACCCCGCGACCCCACCTATCATCGACCTAAGCCCTGGGCCCGCGCGGTTAAGTGGAAGAGTATTCCACTGGAATACGTTTTCTGTTTTCTGAAAGCGTATTTTGCCTCTGTTCTGGAGGAGAATGCGTTTTCACTGCTTCGAAAGCGTATTACCCAGAATACGCTTTCTATTTCCAGCCGCCGGCCAAAACCGTTATTTAGCGGACGTTTGTCCGTTAAGGCCAGAAAAGAACAGATTTTTATTTAAATTTCTGCCTAACGAACGAACGGCCGTAACTCCGCAACCGTGACTCCGAATCAGGTGATTCAAACGCCCACGATCTCAGTTTATCGAGCCCGTTCTGTTGGCATCATTTTCATGAGGTTGTCACACTGTGAAAATGACCATTTTGCCCTTGCCCCCTAATCAGCTCCGCCGAGAGGGAAACTTTTCCGGCGATTCTTTCTGCGAGTTCATCGCACCTCTCCCCGGTGAATCCATCAACCCCAGACAAGCCAAAACAACCACTTGCATGATGGCATTGCGATAGCCATGGTTTCCACTTGAATATTTAATAATTGTTTGCTCATTTAATTATTTTGTGAATGCTATGTATATGCTCGTGAATCCACGTCTATGCTTATGCCATGTTCATTTTCATCTAGTAAGTGAAATGATTGATTGCCAATGTTATTGTTATCATGTTTTATTTCCGATGCTAGTGATAATGATATGCTCACATGAGTAGTTACGGTTTGATATGAAACTACTTGTGATATTCATGATCATCGTGATGCTATGCTCATTTGCATCCTGTAGAATAAAAGAGTTATCATTGTCGATGTTATGTTGTTAAATGGTTATGTTGCCCATCCATGGTTACACTGATGTCATGCTCTTATGCATCGTTATTTCATTATGTTATTTTATTGTGACTCAGCTCATCACCATTCAAGTTGAACCTGACATTAATCGAACTTGAAAAAATCTGTTGGCTGAGTCATGGTGCCACCGAATCGAGCTCACCAGTGCAACCACACTTGCCTGGATGGGGAGGCCCTAATGCGGTCTATTGTCATGCCTCTCGCCGGAACCTCCAACTAGGGAAGGTTATGGGTGCGCGCTACCCTGATCAGGTAGGCGACCATAAGCCTTGAGTGCCCGAGTTGTACGGATATCCGAGGTCCCCGTTTGGGACGATGTTATGTTTTGGCCACGACGGTGGTGGCCACAAAGGTGGTGGATGTCACGAGTTGGCATCAGGGCAACCCAGGACATAGCCCAAAGGGGAGTTTGTCGGAGTGGCCGGGAGAGTGTCATGCAATAGATTGGTTTTGTCGGAATGTCGTTGGTCCACCCGAATGGGAGCACGAGGCCATGAGTTCCGTGGTGTGGGTACAGTGTACTAACCTCTGCAGAGTGTATAATCTATCGATAGACACGTCCTCGATTATGGACACAATTCGTAGTAGGTCACACTATGGGTCAACAGAAATAATAACCTGGATAATAAACAACCTCGGTTCCATGAGAATGAAGTTGGTTGATCTTTATGTGGTCATGCGATGATCACAGGTAGAGATCAAGCTCCGTGTGGTCATGTGATGATCACGATGGTATAGTTGATACCGAGCTTGGTTGATCCTGAGTGATCGTGTGATGATCACGACAGTAAGGTGGATACCTATGGTGGTTACGAGATAACCTCCGAGCAAAGTAAGTTGGTCCATGAGACCTTAAACGTCGACCCCCTTGCATGCTAGTGCTAGTATCATCATGTTCATATCATGATTTATATGTATCTGCCATGCTCATGTTGTTCTAGTAGTATCATGTTCATCATGGATGATTAACCTGTAAATGCCATGCTGTTGTATGTCTTGATTGCTTTGGTTGCTGTGAGCTTGCGAGTACATTCAAAGTACTCACCTGGCGTGTCATGCCAGATTGCAGGTGATGCCGTGTTTGCTTGCTTGTCGAGGATCTCGAGGTTGCGCTCTAGGATGCGTCCCAGCCAGAGTCCCTGCGGAGTGGAGTTCATCACCGTCGCCGTTCCGCTGCTAGAAATTTTCCGTTTCGAGATGTTCCGCTGCTAGCATAGAACTACCTTAGCAGGCGAAGTGTCGCCGTGCCCCTGTAACCTTTGTTATATCGGACCCTTGTATCCTGATTATTTGTAATAAAGAGCTGATTTGTTCTATGCCAAGCAGTGCCGTATTCCAGAAGACTTGATCTCTGGGCTGGAATGCGGGGTGTTCCGGTCTCTCTGAGCCGGGGTGCCACACTTCCCCAAGCTTAACTCATTGCTTGTCCTCGAGCAATCCAGTTGACAAAAAAGAAAAACTTTTACGAACTCTTTTGTTCTTGTATCTGTATATATGCTTAAATAATACCCAGGGCTTCAGCAAAGATTATAACTAACCATGCAAATGATAACTCTTAGAAATTATATTCACTCATATCAATGGCATAATCAACTAGCGAGCAATAATAAGATATCTCAAATGCCAACACTTTGTCAAAACAATCATGATATAATATGACAACATGGTATCTCGCTAGCCCTTTCTGAGACCGCAAAACATAAATGCAGACCACCTCCAAAGTTCAAGCAGCGACTAAACATTGTAATTCATGGTAGACGAGATCCAGTCATGATGCACACAACATTAACTATACACAATGCATGAGAATGACAATAGTGCTCTCAAGACTGGTGCTTATTTGAGAAGGTGGTGACTCAACAATAAAAGTAAAATAACATAAAAGTAAGTAGATAGGCCCTTCGCAGAGGGAAGCATGGATTTGCAGAGGTGCCAAAGCTCGAAGCTTAAATCAGAGATAAATATAATTTTGGGAGGTATGCCTTTCCTATCAACATCACGATCGAGAGTTTTCAATATCTTCCATGCTAAACACATTAGGGGCGGTTCCCAAGCGATAAAGTAAAGTTTACTCCCCCTCCACCAACAAACACAAGCCATGGCTAGCCGAATCTTCGGGTGCCCTCCATACCAACAACTTTCCGGGGGAGTTTGTTTTATTATTTTGCAATTTTAATTATGGGACTGGGCATCCCGATTACCAGCCCCTCTCGTGCAAGGACAAGTGAATAAACACTCATCATGAGAATAACCCTCTTAGCATGGAAGATACTGACCGCCCCCTGTCGCTCCATGAGCGGTACGGGCACACAAAACAGATGTTCATTTGAATATTTAGAGGTGGCACATGCAAATTTACTTAGAACGGCAGAGTAATACCGCATATAGGTAGATATAGTGGACTCATCTGGCATAACTTTGGTTTAGGGGTTTTGATGCACAAGCAGTATTCCCGCTTAGTACAAGCGAAGGCTAGCAAATAGGTTGAGAAGCGACCAGCTAGAGAGCGAAAACGCTCATAACCATGCATTATGAATAATCAACATTGAATACTAGCATGAGTAGGATATAAGCACCATGAACATAAATATCGTGGAGGCTATGTTGGTTTTGAATCAACTACATGCGTGAACATGTGCCAAGTCAAGCCACTCGAAACATTCAGAGGAGGATACCATATCATCATACTACATCATGAACATTTTAATGCATGTTGACACCCATGATAAATCATTATCCACTCCTAGCTACTTAAGCATGGCCTGAGCAACTATAATCTCTAATTGTCATCATAAACATGTTTAATCATAATATGCTGAATCATGGATACTGAGTTAAACACATTTACAAAAATAAAAACAAGTTGACTTCATATCCACTTTTCCTTGCCACAGTCACTTCATCAGATCATCGTCATTATTGCCTTTCATTTGCACGACCGAATGATGTGAAAATAAAAATAGTGCAAGTGTGACGTGGACTAAGCTGGAATCTGCAATCATTTTATTCAACGGAGAAGACAAAGTGAGATGGGCACTTTCTTAGATCAACAATAATGCATACGAGAGCCACTCAACATTTTCATCGTGGTCTTCTCCTTACAATGACTCAACAAAAGAAAAGAATTTCAGAGAAACACATTGAAATATTTTTGGTGTTTTTAGTTTTTTTCTAAAAGGAAGCAAATTAAAGAAGACAAAACAAAAACGAGAAAAACTATTTACACGGGAAAGCTCCCAACAAGCAAAAGAAGAAACGGGAAATCTTTTTGGGTTTTCTTTTAATACTACAACTAATTAAGCTAGGAAGAAAAACTGAAAAGAAATGAGAAATGTTTTTGGATTTTCTCAAAGTTTTTCAAACACACAAAAATAAGGCGAGAAAATAAAACTAACATGGATTATACAATGAAAAAGTATGAACACCGACAACTGGAATGAATATGTGGACATGAATGTAATGTCGGTGAGAAATACGTACTCCCCCAAGCTTAGGCTTTTGCCTAGCTTGGTCATCGCCATCCCTGGTGTCGGTGTAAAAACCGGCAGACCTCGGGGTAGGGGGTCCCGAGCTGCGGATCTGGGATCGATGGTAACAGAGACAATGGAGACGATGTTTACCCAGGTTCGGGCCCTCTTAATGGAGGTAAAACCCTACGTCCTGCTTCTGTTATATTGATGAAGATGTATTGAGTACAGAGTTGATCTACCTCGAGATCATAATATGAGTCTAACTCCTATGGCTAGGTAAGCAATGTTGCGTATATCTCCCTATTACGGGCTAAACCCTATGGCTTATATACACGCCAGGGAGGGTATCTAGGGTTACAAAGTCGGTATGCTAGGAAAGAGGCGGCAGGAGAGATCTTGGAATACACGTCAAGTCTTCGGTAGAAACAGCCTTGATCACGCCTCCCACGTACAGTCTTCGGAGTCCATCTTGGTTACGTGCGGGGGTATAACGGCCCAACCGAGGAGACAGGTCGGCCCAGTTAGTACCCCTAATCCAGGACACCGTCACTAGCCCCTGAACTGGTCTTCGATGCCGAAGTTGTCGTCCTTCACATTCCGGAGTCTTGGCTCGACAGACAAGTTCCCGTGCTTTTATTTTCCGAACAGAGTTAAAGACCTCGGCCGACCTTTAGAATTCGCCGAGAGCTCAATATCAGATGTTGAAACTCGTGCCACTTAGGGAATCGAGCCCCTTTATGGGAAAAACGTCGAAGCGTCAGCCTTCTCTACCCTTACTTAATAGACGCTCGACCCTTGCTTGTGGCTGTGCGCCCTTGCAAACGCAGCGAGAAATTCCCCCTCGTTCAAGCCCCAGCTTAGGAGCCCAAAAAAAATGGCGAGCGGCGAGGGATCATCAAGGCGTCCTCATGGCCCGGATAAGGGGGACTGGGGGAGTTGTTCCGTCGCGCGCCTTCAACTGGAGCGTTTGGCGACGCAGGGATACCTGCCGGATGCGGATCTAGCCGCTACCCGCCCCGGACTAACATCCATCGAGGGTCAAGCCCACGCCGAAAATTACCCCTCGCCACAGGGGGATGAGCGAGTATGCTTCGTACCTTTCCTACTCCGCGGCTTAGGGTTTCCAATCCACCAATTCCTCCACGGCTTGCTGGAGTTCTACGGGTTACAGCTACATCATCTTTCTCCGAATTCGGTGCTACATATTGCGGGGTTTGTCGCGCTCTGCGAGCTACACCTCGGCTGTCAGGCACACTTCGGGTTATGGCGGAAGTTCTTCTGTATCGTGCCCCGCTCTTCGACCGACAAGTTATTCGAGGTCGGAGGAGCCGAAGTCTGCTGAATCGACAAGACTGGCTATCCAGCGGGGACACCTCGGGAGGAGGCCGATTACTGGCCTTCCGAGTGGTTCTATATCACCGACGTCCTATTGTACGAGCCAGTCCAGCCAGCTCTTCCACCCTTCTCCTTAGATCCACCGAGGAAGCGTTACAGCTGGAGGCCACTGAGTTCGGCTCAAGAGGAAGACGAAGCCGTGACTAGGCTAGCGGCCAAGGTAAAGCTCCTGTCAAGTGCAGGTCTCACCATCATCGATGTGATGGCGGTGGCTCTAGACCGGAGAGTCTAGCCTCTTCGGTAGCGCCAGCATTTATTGTGCGAGTATAACGGGTCCGAGGATGCCTCTCGATCCATCAAGGGGGTTTTTATGGACCAAATGACCCTCGGGGCTGTGCTAGCCAGCATGTACCAAGGGTCGGCCGAGGAGTTTGCTAAGCGCCAATTCCAGGACGGGTTGTCGTACTACAACCCTGCCGACATTGTAAGTCTTCATTTCGGGTTTTACCTCGGGATCCTTATCATTAATGCATTATATATCGGTTGAATAGCGGTGGAGACGTTGGCTCGAAGGGGTGAGCAGTCCGGCTCCAGAGCCGGAGTTGCACAGCCGTGCAGAAGATCCTCTCTACCACGAGGACGAAGACCTGGGGCTTATCTATGAAGGGAGGAGTTTTTTCCTGGAGAGCCTTGATGGATCAAAGGTAGCGGTCGTCCCTGATACACCGGGGACAAGACCAGCCTCATCGGTAACTCTCCCTTCCTCTAAACGAAAGAGAGCCCCTCGTCCCCCAGTCTCCAATCTTTTGACTTCTCCTCTAAAGGGGCGGCGCTCCCAACGCCTCCGCAGAGAGACGGCTCCACCGGAAAGGGCATGGCCAGAGGTTCAAGAAGCTCCGTCCGAGGTTGCGAGGGCAAACGAGAGTGCTCCATCCGTAATTAGGTAATATTTTAGCTCTATGTCATAGAAAAGACACTTCGGGTTCTAACACCACCAATTATGTGCAGACAGCCTCCACCTTCCACCGCACACGCAGAGGCCGAGGAAGGTACGGTCCCGCCCGAGGAAGTAGAGGTCCGAAATCCTTCAAGGGTTGACTCCGGAACCGCCCAGCCCGAGGATTCAGCGACATCGGCTACTCCGTCCGAAATTCAATGCGCCACGAATTATCGTCAGCGAAAGGCTTCCTTGAATAATCCAGCCTTTTCGGACAGGGAGCTGAAAGCTCTCAGCGCAGTGTGGACGCATACCTCGGGGCGACCCGAGGTGCTTTTGACGAGTCGCTGGATGTACTGGCGCGAGGGCTGCGGGTAAGGTTTTTAAAGACGAATATGACTACCAAGTATAGTAGTAGCCCCTAAGGCTTGATACGAGCCCCTGGGGTCGAATCAAGACTTGAATGCTAACCCGCAATCGCTGTCTTAACTGGAAGCTCGCTTGAAGAACGAGCAATTGACCTCGGCGTTAGACCAAACAAAGGTGCAGCTTGACGCGGCATTGTCCGAGGTTGAGCAGGTGAAGAAATTCACCAGAGAGGCGCACGGTAAGCGCTTACTCCTTGAAGTGGGTAACGTCAAAAAAGCAGAGCTGACGCCTAGCATTGCTTGTAGCAGCGGAGGCCCTGGGCCATCTCGAAAGAGATCTGAAGCAGGCCCGTGAAGATCTGGCGTATGCTGAAACGCAACGCCAGGCAAGTCAACATGTGGGCAACGTGAATGCGCTTAGGGCTGAAAACGCCCGGCAGGCCCAGGAAATTGAGAGCTTAAAAACTCGCCTGGCTGCTGCAGAGGCCAAGAATCGGCGAGCGGACGATATGATTTATGGTAAGTATAGAAAAGACGAAAGACATTTGTCATGCAAGTTTGCTCAAGGAAATTTGTCATTCAAAATGTGTTGGTGTTTGACAGGGTGCTTGACTGGCCTTCGTCCGGAGTCGCGGGGTCCAATGTCCGAAGACATGAGCAGGCGCCTATCCGAGGTGCATGAAGGAGCTCAGCAAGCGATGAAGGATGTGCACCAGGCGTTATGGCCCGAGGTGACGCCAGTCCCTGAGGACACGGCCGCGCTGGCCGAACGTCTTAAGAGAGCTCGGCGCCGGATCCAAGCGTGGAAAGTATCACCTTGCCGAGAAGGTGCCAGAGAGGCCTGGGCCATGGTGAAGACCCATTACACCGGTGTAAGGACAACAGAATTAGCAGAGGTAGGACCCCTGGGGCCGGATGGGGAAGAGATCCCGACCAGCCAGGCATATGATAGTGTGATGCCCGCCGCACGATTCTCGCAAAAGGATTGCGCATTAGACACCTTAATAGACGGGTTAGACCGTGCTTGAAAAATGTTGTGTGACTTTATGTACCGAGGTACTCTATGTCAAATTTCTCTGACCGTTCAGCCGAACTCTGTCAGCCAGCCGTCGGCTTCCGCCTCCTCGGACAAAGTCCGAGGAGTGTCCCATACTACTGGTCCGAGGTTATCGAACCAGATGCTGCGAGGGACCAGGCAATCAGGCAATGCGGTTCGAAAGACAAGAGGGTAACAGAAGGTTATGTTATATTACTATTTAACATAAGAAACATCTTCCGAGGAAAATAGTTCTTCCAACAGTTCCTTTCCGCGGGTTAATGTGTCGAACACGCCCGTCAGAAGACGGATGACCTCGGGGGTAAAAGCCCCTGGTCGGGGTTTGAAAAGACCCTTGCCACGTTAGTCCTATGTCATAGCCGACCAATCCGCATTATAAGAACGCTAGCTTTCGGCTTTATCCGTCTGAGGTACTACACCGGTTGACCCAGGAGTAACAATCACAGCGGTGCTCCCTTTGCCCCCTAGCCAAAATATCGGAAACGTAAGGGGCAAGCACAGGAGCCGGGCAACCCAGCTTGGCCAAATCTTAAAGCGAATCGATGCATATAGTGGCTCAAGAGACAATAGTACATAAGGGGCAGAATAGCTATTGTTTTGAGAAGAACAAGCTAGATTGTCCTCAGGGTCGTAAAAGAACTTTCCGAGGTGAAAAGATAAGAAAGAAAGAGTTAAATCGAAAAAGAAATGCACAAGTTATTTACACAGACCGTATACTCGAAGTCATGCATAGAAGCGTCGGAGAAGCGCCGCGTTCCACGGGTGGGGCTCTAATCGGCCGTCCTCTGGATCTCGAATTCGATAAGCTCCTCCGATGAGCACTTGGTCAATGATGAACGGTCCATCCCATCTAGGAGAGAGCTTGTGTTTTTGTTTTTCGGGGTGCAATCTCATTACGGGATCCCCGACGTTGAATGCTTTGGCACGGACCTCTCTACCGTGGTAGCATCGTGCCCGCTATTGATAAATGGCTGAACGAGCCCGTGCGACATTGCGCTCTTCCTCGAGAGCGTCTAAGGCGTCTTGTCGATCAAGTTCGGCCTCCAATTGCTCGTACATGCGCACCCGAGGTGCGTCATGTATGATGTCGCAAGGGAGGACCGCTTCGGCATCGTACACCATAAAAAACGGGGTATACCCGGTGGACCGGTTTGGTGTTGTACGCAGGCCCCATAAGACGGAATCAAGTTCCTCAACCCATTTGCAGTCGGCTTTTTTAAGGGAGCGAACTAGCCGGGGCTTAATTCCACTAAGGATAAGCCCGTTGGCACGCTCCACCTGCCCATTAGACTTCGGGTGATAGACGGACGCGTAGTCGAGCTTAATGCCCATTTTCTTACACCATGCCTTAACCTCTTTGGCCGTGAAGTTGGTTCCGTTGTCTGTGATCAGACTGTGGGGGACACCGTAACGATGGACTACCCCCGAAATGAATCCGACGACCTGGACGGCCTCGGCCGAGGTGACCGGCTTTTCTTCGATCCACTTGGTGAATTTGTCTACCATAACGAGTAGGTATTTATTTTTGTTGGATCCACCTTTGAGTGTCCCAACCATATCGATCCCCCAGACCGCAAAGGGCCATGTAATGGGAATGGTGCGCAGAGCCGTGGGGGGCATATGGCTCTGTTTCGCGAAGACCTGGCAGCCTGGGCAGCACTGTACTAATGCCGAGGCATCGGCGCTTGCCGTTGGCCAGTAGAAACTGGCGCGAAAGGCCTTGCTGATGAGGGTTCGAGCAGCGGCGTGATGCCCGCTCATGCCGTAGTGTATCTCCTGCAGTACAAGTTGTCCTTCTTCCTCGGATATGCATCTCTGGAGGACGCCCGTTGTACTCATTTTATAAAGTTCTCCTTCATGAACCTTGTAGGCCTTAGACTGCCTTACGATCCGACGAGAGTCGGCTTGGTTATCAGGGAGTTCTTGTCGGAGTAGGTATGCAAGAAGCAGCTCAGTCCATGGTGCGATCACTGCCATGTCGTCATGCGCTGAATTCGTTTGCCGGATCATGGACCCGCCTATGATACCATCGTCCTTTTCGGGCGGGGACTGTTTCCCAACATCGTTTGATTTCGATGTTCCTGTGCTGTCTTGCCAGACTACGGATGGCTTAAAAAGCCGCTCGAGGAAGGTGTTGTCGGGAACCTTGTCCCGCTTCGCGCCCAACCGGGCGAGTACGTCTGCGGCCTGATTGCTATCTCGGGGTATATGGTGAAATTCCAGCCCCTCGAATCTGGCCGAGATCTTTAGGATGGCATTTTGGTAGGCTGTCATCTTGGGGTCTTTGGCGTCGAACTCGCCATTGATTTGCGGGATGGCGAGGTTCGAATCACCTCGGACCTCGAGGCGTTTAACGCCCATGGAGACTGCTATCCGAAGTCCGTGTAAGAGAGCTTCGTATTCGGCTGCGTTATTGGAGTCTGTGTACATGATTTGTAGTACATATCGAATGTTATCGCCCGTGGGGGACGTGAGTACCACGCCGGCCCCTAGGCCGGCCAGCATTTTGGAGCCATCAAAATACATCGTCCAATGCGAATAAGTACTGTACTCACGAGGGAGTTCGGCTTCGGTCCATTCGGCCACGAAGTCTGCCAACACCTGGGATTTAATTGCCTGGCGTGGTTTATAGATAATTTCGAAAGGTAGGAGCTCTATAGCCCATTTGGCGATGTGCCCCGTCGCATCTCTATTATTGATTATGTCACTTAACGGGACGTCGGATGCCACGGTCACCGCGCACTCTTGAAAGTAGTGTCGAAGCTTTCGTGAGGCCATGAAGACTACATACGCTATCTTTTGATAGTGAGGGTAACGTGTCTTACAGGGGGTTAAGACCTCGGACACATAGTATACGGGTTTCTGGACTTGGAACTTATGACCTTCCA
The DNA here is from genome assembly GCA_039707655.1 of Elymus sibiricus. Lineage (NCBI taxonomy): Eukaryota > Viridiplantae > Streptophyta > Magnoliopsida > Poales > Poaceae > Elymus > Elymus sibiricus. The sequence goes on from CM077676.1 coordinate 375,646,099, forward strand.
TGTCTCGTTCGACTAAGAGGACCACGCTAACCACCTGGTTTGTAGCCGAGATGTATAATATCATTTGTTCGCAAACGCCTGGTGCTGCCAGGATTGGGTTGGTGGCGAGGAGGGCCTTGATGTCTTCCAGGGCCGCCGCAGCCTCCGTGGTCCAATTGAACGTTTTAGTCTGCTTTAACAGCCTGTACAGTGGTAAAGCTTTTTCTCCAAGCCGTGATATAAAACGACTTAGGGCTGCTACGCAGCCCGCTAGCTTTTGTACATATTTGAGCTCTGTAGGGACCTCTAAGCGATCCAGGGCTCGAATCTTGGCCGGATTGGCCTCAATTCATCGTCTAGATACAATGAAACCGATGAGTTTGCTATCCGGGACCCCAAAGACGCATTTTTCGGGGTTGAGTTTTATTTGATATTCCCGTAGGCTGGCAAATGTATCGCGGAGGTTGTCCACCAGTTGGTCGACGCGTTTAGTTTTAACAACCACATCGTCTACGTAGGCCTCCATAGTTTTTCCGATGTGTTCTTTCATGCATGTTTGAATCATACGCTGGTACGTAGCGCCAGCGTTCTTTAGTCCGAAGGGCATCGTATTGAAGCAAAACGGTCCGTAGGGCGTAATAAATGCTGTTGCTGCCTGGTCTGATCCCTTCATTTTTATTTGATGATACCCTGAATAGGCATCTAGGAAGCATAATGCGTCATGGCCCGCAGTGGCGTCCACAATTTGGTCAATACGGGGTAGGGGAAAGGGGTCTTTAGGGCAAGCTTTGTTGAGGTCTTTAAAATCGACGCACAACCGCCAGGACCTATCCTTCTTTGGCACCATGACCAAATTGGCTAGCCAGTCGGGGTGTTTTATATCCTTGATGAATCCTGCCTCCAGTAGCTTTGCCAGTTCCTCGCCCATCGCTTGACGCTTGGGCTCGGAAAAATGCCGAAGTGTTTGTTTTACGGGCTTATAGCCTGCCAGTATGTTTAGGCTGTGCTCTGCGAGCCTACGGGGTATCCCCGGCATGTCGGAGGGGTGCCAGGCAAATATGTCCCAGTTTTCCCTAAGGAAAGCGCGTAGGGCTTCGGCAACCTCTGGGTCGAGGCTAGCCCCTATGGACGCCGTTTTAGCGGGGTCCGTGGGGTGAACTTGGAATTTAATGATCTCATCGGCCGGCTTGAAGGAGGTAGGTTTTGATCTTTTGTCGAGGATGACATTGTCCCGATCGACTTCGGCGCATAGTGCGGTTAATTCTTCGGCCGCGAAGGCTTCGGCCAGGGTCTCGAGGGCGAGGGACGCCGTTTTATTCTCGCCTTTGAGCGCCTTATCGGGATCGCTCGAAATGGTAATGATCCCTTTTGGGCCCGGCATCTTGAGCTTCATGTAGCCATAGTGCGGTACCGCTTGAAATCTTGCATAGGCGTCCCGTCCGAGGATGGCGTGGTATCCGCTTTTGAAAGGCGCGATGTGGAATGTAATCTCCTCGGAGCGATAATTGTCCGAGGTCCCGTAGACTACGTCTAGAGTTATGTTTCCACTGCAGCGTGCCTCTCTCCCGGGCACTATTCCTTTAAAGGTAGTGGTGCTCGGTTCTATGCGTGTTTTATCGATGTGCATTTTATCCAGAGTGTCTTCATATATCAAATTCAGGCTGCTGCCTCCGTCCATCAGGACCTTATGGAGGCGGCAGCGTTCCATGATGGGATCGAGGACTAGCGCGGCGGGGCACCTGTCCAGGGTGGACTTCGGCTGATCATTCTGAGTGAAGGAGATCGACGTGTCTATCCACGCGTCCCGAGGCGATACCCGCCGGACGGCGTTAACTTCCCGTAAGGCCCGTTTGCGCTGGTTTTTAGACGTAAATGTCTCATAAATCATTAAGACCTCGTCTTCATCCAAGGTCCGTCCAGAGTGGCTGGAGGTGCCCGCCAAGAGGGCGGGCCCCCCTTTGGCCACCTGCCTTAGCACCCAACAGTCTCGAAGGCTGTCGGTTGGGCAGGAGTTAACTAATACGGCGTGGATCGGGCATGGTTTACCCAGAAAGCCGTCCAGGGCCGTTCCGGGGTGATCGGAGGTTTTCCTCTTCTTCCGGGTCGATCACCCGAGGTGTTGCATTTGCGATTTTCGCGCCGAGGCGCCGACCTGTCGCGTTCCGGGTAGTATTCATAGATCGAGTCCGTATTCTCCTCGGTTCGCCAGGTGTCCTCAATGGCGCAAAATTGCGCTACCAGGTTGGTTAATTCAGGGAGTGTTTGGATGCGACGGCGGGCGAGGGCGTTCAAGACGCCTTTATCCCTGCATCCATGCTCGAAAGCGGCGATTATATCAGAGTCTCGGTACTCTAGCATCTTGCCCTTGACGATCAAGAACCTGGCCCAGTATTGCCGGATCGCCTGACCAGGGATCTACCGTACGTAAGCTAAGTCTCAGATGTCAGATAGGCCGGAGTCGTCGGGGCGATATTCCACACAAGAGGTGAGCGGACTAGATCCGATCTCTAAAGACCGCGGGCTAAAGACCTCATCCCATTCACCCGACAGTGGATCCATAGTTATCGGTTTAGCCAATTCAATCTGGGAGTCAGTCATTAGCGGGTTGCCATCCGATCCGATCTCCAGGAAGTATCTTACCTCCTCATCAGCGAGGGGGGCCTTCGTTGGAGCCGGAGAAGGGTCACGATTCGCTTCCACGTTACGTGGGGGTGTCCGCGAGACCAAAGCTTCAGATGTGGATACATGCTCCGTAGGTTTAAAGCCGTTGACTGGCGATCCCCATCGATCCCTCCGGCGATCTCACATCGGAACTCTCAATGAAAGCACCAGTGTCGGTGTAAAAACCGGCAGACCTCGGGGTAGGGGGTTCTGAGCTGCGGATCTGGGATCGATGGTAACAGAGACAATGGAGACGATGTTTACCCAGATTCGGGCCCTCTTAATGGAGGTAAAACCCTACGTCCTGCTTCTGTTATATTGATGAAGATGTATTGAGTACAGAGTTGATCTACCTCGAGATCATAATATGAGTCTAACTCCTATGGCTAGGTAAGCAATGTTGCGTATATCTCCCTATTACGGGCTAAACCCTATGGCTTATATACACGCCAGGGAGGGTATCTAGGGTTACAAAGTCGGTATGCTAGGAAAGAGGCGGCATGAGAGATCTTGGAATACACGTCAAGTCTTCGGTAGAAACAGCCTTGAACACGCCTCCCACGTACAGTCTCCGGAGTCCATCTTGGTTACGTGCGGGGGTATATCGGCCCAACCGAGGACACAGGTCGGCCCGGTTAGTACCCCCTAATCCAGGACACCGTCACCTGGTCTGGGTAATAATCAAAGTGGTAGCTCGTAGAGGCGTTCTGAGCCGCCTCCTCAGCCAGACGGGCAGCCTCGACCGCCGCATTGTACTCGTGCACCTCGCTCTCCAATAGAAAATATCTCTGTTTGTTCTGAAAATCAAAGAGGGGAGGAGCAGGCAAAGCAACATACACAGATCGATATTTATTAAAACCTAAATTATATTCATAGCCGCATGGATCGCGTTTTAAAAATTTATGTTCTCGCATTGTTTCGAAATTCAAATATTTAACATGTAAGAGGGGATCATTGGAATTGGGCGAGGCCCCTAACCTTGCAGCTACGCGGGAGGCATAAATTCCTCCATACAAATCACCATTACCCGCGTTACGCTGCAGTCTACGTGCAACAATAGCCCCAAGATTATAATGCTTGCTACCAGTCAAAGCTGTATGAATAAGACTCAGATCAGGGGTGCAAAGCGCACTACAGTCTTGCTTACCAACAATGCATTTACCATTAAAAAGTGCAAAATACCGAATAGCGGGAAAGTGAATGCTAATTATTCTGGCCTGTGTAACTCCCCTATCCTCACCGTTGCAAAGGCTATTAAGAAACGACTCATAATCAGATTTTAGTGGTTCATCTAAAGAACCCCAATAAGGAATTTTGCATGCATCACAAAACTCTTCTAGAGACATAGCATAAGATCTGTCATAGAGGTGAAATAAAACTCTAGATGTGCACGGATGATATTCAAAGTTTTGAGTGAATGAATGTGTGAGGTAGTAATGCTATGGTGGCTTATCTGCGATGAATGCGGAGAGCTCGGTGTTGTGAATATATTGGTCAAATTCTTCCTTGATGCCTGCACCCAGCATGAACTCGTTGCACGGTCATCTACATGATTTTGCTTCGGCGCCTCGCATCGAACTTTCCCTTGGTTCAACGTATGATTGGCGTGCGGGGCTTTCGCTAGATGATGCCTCGGCGGACCTCATCCTCGAAAAACTGCTCTGGAAGAAATTCATTTCCCTAAGAACAAATTTCTGATAATTTTTGGGCCACAAAAAGATGTTAACAAAACTTCACAAAATCGATAGCAACTACTCATATGGATGTCTAGAGGCCAGATCAAGCATTCAAACTACTTGTAACTCAAAGAATTCAACATGCAAGCTCATTTTCAGTAGCACCAAGAGCAGCTAATTATGCAAAATATAATCCACTAGAGAAAAAACTAATTGGAGCAATGGAGGAGTCACATACCAAGTAACAATCTCCCAAAACAGTTTCGGAAACGGAGCTCCGAGCAAAGAAATAAAAAATCTTAGGTTTGGGAGCAAGAACACGAGAGAGAGAGAGCTACCAGGAATTTTTGCTAGAGGTAAGAGACGAAGTGGGCTGAAGGGATAAGTGAGGGGGTCCCTGTGGGGCCCACAAGCCACCAGGGCGCGCCAGGGGGGGTGGCGCACCCTGGTGCCTTGTGGGCACCTGGGGCATCCATCTGGTATGTTTTTAGTGCCAAAAATTCTTAAATATTCTATAAAAATTCATGTCAAAATTTTATTGCATTCTGAGCACTTTTATTTTTGGGCCATTTTTTATTGCACGGATAATTCAGAAAATAGGATAATCATGGCATTTTATTTTATTAAACTATAATTAACAAAGAGCAAAGGTAGGTACAGAAAGTTGTGCTTACTAAATTCATCAACCACTTGTCCTTCAGAAAGAATCCATTAATAAGGTTGACCAAGTCTTATTAACAAACTATTTCCGAGTGACATGAAACCGAAGAATTTTCGTATAACACTAAGTTACCTCAACGGGGATATGCATCTCCGCAATAATAAGAGTCATATTTCTTTTTGACAGTAGGATGAGGGAGTTGAAAACTTCCAATAGTAATTGTCGGAGTCTTTTCAATAACATGAATACCGTTTACTTGAAATTGTTTCTTCGGAAAATGCACCGTATGCTCATTACCATTGATATGAAAAGTGACCTTACTTTTGTTGTAATCAATAACAGCCCCTGCAGTATTCAAAAAGGGTCTACCAAGGATAATCGACATATTGTCGTCCTCTGGCATATCAAGTATAACAAAGTCTGTTAGGATGGTAACATTCGCAACGACAACGGGCACATCCTCACAAGCACCGATAGGTATGGCAGTTGATTTGTCAGTCATTTGCAATGATATTTCAATGGGAGTGAGTTTATTCATATCAAGTCTTTTATATAAAGAGAAAGACATAACACTAACACCGGCTCCTAAATCACACAAAGCAGTTTTGACATAATTTCTTTTAATGGAGCATGGTATAGTTGGTATTCCTGAATCTCCTAGTTTATTAGGTACTCCATCCTTAAAAGAATAATTTGCAAGCATGGAAGAAATCTCAGCTTCAGGTATCTTTCTCTTATTTTTGACAATGTCTTTCATATATTTAGTATAAGGGGGCATCTTTAAAATATTAGTCAAACGAGTATGCAAAAAGACTGGCCTAAGCATTTCAGCAAAGCGTTCAAATTCTTCCTCATCCTTTTTCTTAGATGGTTTAGGAGGAAAGGGCATGGATTTTTGAACCCATGGTTCTCTTTCTTTACCATATTTTCTAGCAACGAAGTCTCTTTTATCATAACATTTATTTTTAGGAGGTGGGTTATCAAGATCAACAGCAGGTTCTATTTCAATATCATTCTCAAGTTCTTTATCATTATCTGGTTGGGCATCCACATGAGCATCATCATTATTATTATCATCAGGTGATTGTTCATTACCAGATTGTGTTTCAGCATGGGAAATAGAAACATCATTACTATCCTCTAAGGGTTTTTCTACCTCAGGTCCACTAGAAGTATGCAAAGTCCTATCATTTTTCTTTTTCTTTTTCTCTTTAGATGGACTAGGTGCATCAACATTAATCCTTTGAGAGTCTTGTTCAATTCTTTTAGGGTGACCTTCAGGATAAAGTGGCTCCTGAGTCATTCTACCTCCTCTAGTCATTACTCTAACAGTATGATCATTCATATTGTTATTCATTTCATTGAACAATTCACTTTGAGATTTAGCAACTTGTTCTAATTGGGTTTGAACCATAGATGCATGTTTACCTACACCTTTAACATCATTAGCAATTCTAAACAACAAGTCAATCAAGCGATCAATCATGTAGGCATTTCGTTTCAATTGTTTCATAACATTTGCATTGAAATGATCTTGCTTAATAATATAATTGTCAAATTCATACAAGCATTGACTAGGAGGTTTGTTATAAGGAATATCACCTTCATCAAACTTTATAAGAGAATTTACCTCTACTACCCGTGGCGGTGTGTCAAGACCATGTATTTCTTCAATAGGTGGCAAATTCTTAACATCTTCAGCTTTAATACCTTTTTCCTTCATACATTTCTTTGCTTCCTGCATATCTTTAGGACTGAGAAATAGAATACCCCTCTTCTTCGGAGTGGGTTTAGGCGGTGGTTCAGGAAGCATCCAATCATTATCATTCTTCAATATATTATTCAATAGTTCCTCAGCTTTTCCAACAGTTCGTTCCCTGAAAACACAACCAGCACAACTATCTAGGTAGTCCCTAGAAGCATCGGTTAGTCCATTATAAAAGATATCAAGTATTTCATTCTTCTTGAGTGGATGATCAGGCAAAGCATTAAGTAATTGGAGAAGCCTCCCCCAAGCTTGAGGGAGCTTCTCTTCTTCAATTTGCACAAAGTTAAAGATTTCCTGTAAAGCAGCTTGTTTTGTTATGAGCAGGAAAATATTTTTCAGAGAAGTAATAAATCATATCCTAGGGACTACGCACACATCCAGGAGCAAGAGTATTATACCATTCCTTAGCATCACCCTTTTATGAGAAAGGAAACAACTTAAGAATATAGTAATAGCGAATTTTTTCCTCATGAGCGAATAGGGTAGCTATATCATTTAATTTAGTAAGATGTGCCACAACGGTTTCAGTTTCATAGCCATGGAAAGTATCAGATTCAACCAAAGTAATTAAATCAGGATCGACAGAGAATTCATAATCCTTATCAGTAACAAATATGGGAGAGGTAGCAAACTTAGGATCATATTTCATTCTCCCCCTCATAGATTTTTCTTTCATTTCAGCAAGCAATTTTATAACTTCATCTCTATCATTACAAGCAAGGATGGCTCTAGCCGTCTCCCTATCTAAGCAATGTTCATCAGGTGATTCAACTCTAGTAGGAGAGCTAGGCATAATAGGTGAATCATAATTCTCAAGAGTTTCAACATTCTCAATTTCTTTAGCTTTAGCAAGTTGTTCATCAAGAAATTCACCAAGTGGCACAGCATTATCAAGCATAGTACTGGCATCATCATAAGTATCATTCATAGCAGAAGTAGTATCATCAATAATTTGTGACATATCAGAATTAATAGTAGGTGGTGGTGTTGCAAGTTTACTCAAAACAGAAGGTGAATCAAGTGCAGAGCTAGATGGCAGTTCCTTACCTCCCCTCGTCTTAGAGGGAACGATCTTGGTCTTATCGTCTTTCCGATTCTTCATAGTGATCAACAGATATAAATCCCAAGTGACTCAGCAAATAGAGCTATGGTCCCCGGTAACAGTGCTAGAAAAAGGTCTTGATAACCCACAAGTATAGGGGATCGCAACAGTTTTCGAGGGTAGAGTATTCAACCCAAATTTATTGATTCGACACAAGGGGAGCCAAAGAATATTTGCAAGTATTAGCTGTTGAGTTGTCGATTCAACCACACCTGGAGACTAAATATCTGCAGCAGAGTGATCAGTAGCACAGTAATATGGTAGTTTGATAGCAGTAGCAATAATAGTAGCAGTAATAGTAACGGTAGCAGCAATAGTAGTAGCAATTGTGACAGTAGTAGCAACAGCAGTAACTTAGCAAAGAACAATATGTGAAAAACTCGTAGGCATTGGATCGGTGATTATGTTGGATAACATTCATCATGTAACAGTCATAACCTAGGGCAACACAGAACTAGCTCCAATTCATCAATGTAATGTAGGCATGTATTCCGTATATAGTCATACGTGCTTGCGATAAGAACTTGCATGACATCTTTTGTCCTACCCTCCCGTGGCAGCGGGGTCCATAAGGAAACTAAGATATTAAGGCCTCCTTTTAATAGAGAACCGGAACAAAGCATTAGCACTTAGTGAATACATGAACTCCTTAAACAACGGTAATCACCAGAAAGAATCCCAATTATTGTCACCTTGGGGTATGCGGATCATAACACGTAGCAGGTGCGTATAACTTGCAAGATCGGATCAAGAACACAAATATATTCATGAAAACATAAAGGGTTCAGATCTGAAATCATGGCACTCGGGCCCTAGTGACAAGCATTAAGCATAGCAAAGTCATAGCAACATCAATCTCAGAACATAGTGGATAATAGGGATCAAGCCTTAACAAAACTAACTCGATTACATGATAAATCTCATCCTACCCATCACCGTCCAGCAAGCCTACGAAGGAATTACTCACTCACGACGGCGAGCATCATGAAATTGGTGATGAAGGATGGTTGATGATGACGATGATGGAAGATCCCCCTCTCCGGAGCCCAGAATGGACTCCAGATCTGGCCTCCCGATGAAGAACAGGAGGTGGCGGCGGCTCCGTATCATAGAACGCGATGAAAACTTCTTTTTTATTTTTTTCTCTGGAATTGTGAATTTATAGGCCTGAGATTAGGGTCAGCGGAGCCACGTGGGCCCCACGAGCCACCAGGACGTGCCAGAGGGGGGGGGGGGGGTGGCGCGCCCTGGTGCCTCGTGGGCAGCAGATGGCTCCCCTACAATGGATCTTGGCTCTAGTATTTTTTTATTTAATCCATAAAAAATCTTCAAAAAGTTTCGTCCAATTCCAAGAACTTTTATTTCTGCACAAAAAACAACACCATGGTAGTTCTACTGAAAACAGCGTTAGTCCGGGTTAGTTTCATTCAAATCATGCAAATTAGAGTCTAAAACAAGAGCAAAAGTGTTTGGAAAAGTAGATACGACGGAGACGTATCAACAGTTGACGGGCCTTCCGTTCCCACTGCAGGAAACAAGGAGGGCCCTTCACAGGATGTAGCAACAGACAACCCAGAGGTTCATGCTGACCCGGTTATCAATGAAGAGCCACTACAACAAGACATAACGAGCCCTATTCATCCTTCCACTCCTTCCCCTGTTCATCAAGAGAAGGAAGAAGTGATAGAAGAGCAACCTGTTGAAAAGGCCCAAGATGAGGTGGTGGTGACCGGTGAAACACAGAACCCTCCACCAGAAATTTCAACAGCCTTGGCCAAAATCCCAACCAAAGATGAGCCGCCAATGAAAGATAAGGGGAAGTCGGCTCTTAATTTCCAATCCTTTGAATATCAAGATGTCAACTCCTTACATCAAACCTTCGTGACCCGGCTGTCTGAAAGCCGGGATGCTGAAGCAGCTATAATGAACAACTTGAAGAGAAAATATGAGGTAAATTTGCTGCACCCTTAGTTGCTCATATATGTAGCCCTCCAAATCTGATGTAGGAAGTAATGAACTGCTTGAGATTTGCTTGAACTTAGTCGCAAAAATATCTGTAATGTACTCGGGTGTAGCCCCCAAGGGCCGGGTCATTATGCAATAATAACCTGGAACTTCCATGTACCCGTAGCACACTGACTTGAGCCAAATGTAGCCCCCAAGAGCCGACTCAACATCATATGATGGGCCGGGTCTTTGAATATATGGACAAAATAATTTAGCATTAGCCCCCAAGTGCCATGTTGACTGCTTGCATCTTCATGGGACTTGTAATAGGGAAGTAAAAATAGAACTTATTGATGTAGCCCCCAAGTGCCGGGTCGACCGCCTGCGGCAGCTCGGGACTAGCAAAACATATTTGTTGACTAGCAATTTGATATGCATGACATGCTGAACGAAGCCGAGTCACAAGCGGCTGGCTTCCAAAGGGAGATGAAAAAGGAGAAGAAACTGCGGGAGAAGGCAGAACGCTTATTGATACGTCTTCAACGTATCTATAATTTTTTATTGTTCCATGTTATTATAGTATCAATCTTGGATGTTTTTATATGCAATTATAAATCATTTTTTTAGACTAACCTATTGATACGTCTCCAACGTATCTATAATTTTTGATTGTTCCATGCTATTATAGTATCAATCTTGGATGTTTTATATATACTAGGAAAATTGCCCGTGCGTTGCAACGGGGATACACTGTTACAACTTTGTCATTGGAGCGAAAATGGGCAAGGAAAAAACATTAAAGGATCACGTGTGTTTTTACCTCACATCGTATCCTAGTTGACACCCTTCCTTCCCCTCATCCGTAGAACGAAGTGACAGCGCCTGAGATCCTGTCAGGGTACCACCGACCGAATTAGTTTAAAATGAACGCCGTATATATACCTAAGTTTAGGCGGAACAAAAATTTACCAAATTAAACCATGCAAGTCACACGCCATCTACAACAGTAATCATTCTAAGCGCACCTAGCAAATTCTTTTGTCAACCAGAGCAACACACGACAAAACATATAAAATTAAGAAGATGCACGCTATTATCTAGTTCAATGAGAGGAACTGGCATGGGGCTAAGTTCCAGTGGCGCACGCTACAACAACGGAAAAATGAATATAATATCTTAATGAACTGGCGTAACACAAAAGGTTAGATAAATCATATTTGTTTACTTTTTTCATATCTATTTACTCAAGATAAATCATATTTATTTACTATGCTAGCACTTACAAAACCCACCCTGTAGCAGGTCGCTTGCTGCTGGCCGCACCGAACATGGACATGCCTACCACTCCAGTTGGAAGGTTAGCTCATAGGAGCTTCTCTCAAGCAGACGGGCCGGCAAGGCAACAATTGAACCACAACGGACAGCGTATTACGGCGATTAGTTGGACGGCATCACATGCCAGTACGCACTTCAGCAAGTAGATCAACACACAACACACGAAAGGCTCATCAGCCATACTCCCTCCACGAGCCAACCAATCAATCCACCATGCAAGCACATCCCATAATTACGTTTAATTAGTGGTAGCAACCAGCAGAGCCATGCAGAGCCCACAATCTCCTTCATTTATTGCCAACCAACACAGATAATTAAATTGCAGTCCTCTCTTTCTTGTAACGTGCAGCCGCGCACCGGCACAATTTGGAGATTTTTTCCCCACGTCTCACGCTCTGCTCGTTTTTATCCTCGAGGCTGCTCGTTGATTCCCTTATAACTTTCAGCCCTATATAAATTAGTGGAATTTAATACAAAGACGCGGGGTGGGACTAATTAATTCAGAGACGAACTATGTTTTCTAGCACAAACATGAGCCTGCTCAGTTGGCTGAAACCTTCTGTACTGGACCAGAGGTAGTGGGATCGATCCCCAAACAAAGCACCTAATTTTTTTCAACCGAAAACAGGTGCACGCCAGGCCCAGCTTGGCCCACGCGGCCCAGCTGATGACCGCCAGACGAAAATCACGCAGGGGCAAATAATATATATATATATATAATATATATATATATATATATATATAAATATAATAATATAATAATATAATATATATAATATAATTATAATTATAATATTATAATTATAATATTATAATTATATTAATTATTATTATTATTATTATTATTATTATTATTATTATTATTATTATTATTATTATTATTATTATTATTATTATTATTATTATTATTATTATTATTATTATGCCCGTGCGTTGCAACGAGTAAAGGAAAGTTTAACTTGCTTCACTGCGAAACAAACGCCAATTATTATTGATGTGGTTGGACTTGTAAAGAATAAGTTTGATAATAACGAAAATGATGGATCAATTAACAATAGGATTTTTTGGGGCGCTAATTCGAAACTTGCGACGTCAATCCTATGAAGATCGCTGATAATTATAAAGCAGACAAAACAGATTTAGTACATACTCATTTCTACTACATTTCTAGCAAGGCAAAAGAACAGATGTATGTGTTAAAGCAGATTTAGAACATGTTCACAAGAAAAGAAATGAATCAGGTGACACCGAAGGTGCCACGAATATCAAAGCCTTAACAACGCATGTGCACCTGTTCTCTACCATATGAAAGGGCAAGTATTATTAGGTTGCGGTCATTACCAATTTGGTTGATACTATCCAGTGCTTCATGATTTGCGTATAGTTTTTCTTATAGAAATGCACAGAAGAAGCACTTTAAATAGAGGTGCACAGAATTTTTTTCAAAGCGCCGCCCTCTCCCTCCACAGGAATGCCGTGATTCGAGGAGCGTTGCATTCTGCATCGATCTGAAGAATGCAGTGTCCAAGACAGCTAGACTCTTACAGAATTCGGAGTATTCAGTTCAGTTTTTCTGAATAATGCTATGGCTCAGCAGTTGCTTACTGATTTTGCTCCAGATTCATAGTCCAGCACAAAGCTCTTCTATGGACTACTCAAATTTTGTGCATGAGGTCTGATACTGGAAGCTGCTGGAGGTCTTAGCCATGTTTCTACTCTCACCCTCACCAGTCATCACCAGGCACAAAGAAGCTTCAAATATGAAATATGTACTGCTGACAACAGAGAGTGCTTCTGCATGTTGGGTTCCGGACCCTACAAAAGTGATCTATATTCTAGCCAAGAAGTTGCCAACAGTTGTTTATGTTCCATTGATTTGGCACATCAAATGATGATCAACCCCAACCGTTGCTCTCTCTAAGACCCCCTACCCGACAAACATAGGAGTCTGATGGTCGGAACAAACATGTCAACACAAAAAGGGCAAGAAGCTCATGTCAATATAAGCATTGGAGCAGCAGAACCCGTTGGCCGCATATTTTCTGGATCCCTGCAACCTACAAGCATTCCATGTGCCTCGTAGACGAGTAGGCGTCTGAACCAGTGAGCCACCACAAGGTCAAGGAAATATTGTCAGTTGTATGGGTTTCATTCTGTTTAGCTGTGTTTTCTTAGCTCTTATGGGATTGTAATACTAAGTGGTTAATTTTACTTTTATTGTAGTAACTGTAGAGTATGATGCAACTTATCAAATCATACTGTGAACCTGTGATCACTAATCAGGCTGCATCCAATCTAAGTAATGGAATGGGGAAATCTCACTGTTCTTTCTCTAAAATAATGCTGATACAACTAACTATGTCTGGATCCCAAGCTTGCAGGATTTGGCGCTATCTCTCCGTGCGGCGCTATGGCCGCCTACCACGCCACGCTAGCCATCGTCAACCAGGAAAACGACCGCGGCGCCCAACCCTATTCTCCGAGAGAGAGAGACGTGGGTCGGGAGAGGGGGCAAATCCTCACACGCTAGTCTCTTGCAAAAACAGTAGTCTCTGAACAATTGTGCTAGCTTGTAGGCATACTGAAAGAATGATGTGTGTCCTATACTCACACGCTGCTCTTCTTAACAGAGCACAAACTTTCTACAAACAGAGTCTACATTGACAAAATCCAATTGTGTTTCAATCAGGCCTTCATCACATGGTACAACAGACTGAATTTTGAAAACTCCTGGTGACAGGTCACTGAATTTTGAAAGCTCCTACTCCTCCTTGTGACAGTTCACTGAATTTCCGGTTATCTGAAAGTACAACACTGAAAATATATGCAGTTTTAGCAATCTTCCAGGATGATCATTGATATGCAACACCAATCAGATATTGACTATATATTCAATGTATATTCAGTAATTCAAACTGAAATAGGATGATCTGCACGGCCACAATTGTTCAAATGTACATAGACTATATATGTTCAAAATTGGATGATCTGCTCTTATTCCACAATATTAGAAATAATTGATCTAGACAAACATTCAATTTCACCAGCCATCAATTTGAGCATATGAGGTTCAAAATTTCAGTACCTATCCCAGGCTGCTCGTCGTTGCTAGCAGAAGCAACAGAGGCGGGGGCTCTGGAGGAAGCCAAGGTCGTCGATCAGGCAGACAGATGGAGAGGCGGAGAAGACCCCCACCACCACCAGCAGCAGATGCGGAGGAAGACAACATCAGCAGAAGACGCGATAGTCAGCGGATTTATCCACGGTGCCGGCGGACGAAGTGTCCGCGGCGGCGGTGGTCGCCTCTGTGGACGCAGGTGGGCAGCGGCGGTCGCGTCCGTGGCAGCGGCGCAGGTGGGAGGCGGCGCTGGGCCCTATGGTGGATGAGCTGGTCGCCTCCGTGGGCGGCAGTGGGCAGTGGGCGAGCGCGGCAGGCGCCACGCGGCGGCGGCGAGCGACGCGCGATGAGGCAGCGCGGGGCGGGGCGGGGCAGTAGGTGGTGGCGGCGGGTACGGGCGGCGCACGGTGAGGCGGGGCGGGGCGGGACAGGAGGTGGCGGCGGTGAGATGACGGGCTGCGTGCAGGGCTCGAGGACGGCGGCCGCAACCAGTGGCTAGAGGCGTCGAGCGCGGCGGCGAGTTGCAGCCACGTGCGAGAGAAAGGGGGGGACCCGGGGAAGAGCCGAACCCTACCACGCAACTCGAGCGTGGTGCCGCCTCCCCGCCATGGCCATCGCCCCTGCAAGCCTACGCTGCCGTGGTCCGTGGCTTCGACGCACAGCTGCCGCCTCCGAGTTCGCCAGCCGCCGGCGCCCCCGTCCTCCCCTGCGAGCGGCGCCTCCGTACCTCGCATCGCTCATGTGGGCTGCAGAGAACGCCCGCCGCGATGCGCCGGCGCCCCCGTCCTCCCCTGGGACCGGCGCCGCCGTTCCTCGCCTCGCTCACGGCCATCGCAGCGAAAGAGAGCAGTGTGGATAAGATAGAAGAAAGGATCGCGGACTAAATGTTTACAATTGAAGAGTGTTTTTGCAAAAACGAAACGTTTTCTGAGAAACCCACTTAAAACAGGACTGCGGGTTGAATACCCAGAAACACGAGGTCATTTTTGCAAAAACGCCACGACGTACGACCAGAAGTTATCGGTGCTTTATTATCAGGTAAAGATTTACAAGCAATTATATATCATTTTTTGGGACTAACCTATTAACTTACTGCCCAGTGCTAGTTGCTGTTTTTTGCCTGTTTTTTGGTTTTCCAGAATATCAGTACCAAACGAAGTCCAAATGCCACGAAAGTTTTTGGAGATTTTTTTCTGGACATAAGAGACACCAGAAGCTTTAGGAGGAGGCCAGAAGCCAGAGGAGGTGGCCACGAGCCACCAAGGTGCGCCGTGGGGGGGGTGCGCCCTGGTGCCTCGTGGGCCCACCTCTCCTCCGTTTTACCTAATTCCACCTCTATAAATTCTCTAATATCGGGAAACCAACAGAGGAGTCATCAAAATACTTTTTCCGCCGCCGCAAGTTCCTGTTCTCGAGAGATCCCATCTGGAGGCCTTTTCCGGCACTCCGCCGGAGGGGGAATCGATCACGGAGGGGCTCTCCATCAACCTTGCTGCCCTTCCGATGATGCGTGAGCAGCTTACCACAGACCTTCGGGTCCATAGTTAGTAGCTAGATGGCTTCTTCTATCTTTTTGATCTTCAATACAATGTTCTCCTCGATGTTCTTGGAGTTCTATCCGATGTAATCACTTTTTGCGGTGTGTTTGTTGGGATCCGATGAATTCTGAGTTTATGATCAGATTATCCATGAATATTATTTGAGTCTTCTCTGAACTCTTCTATGCATGATTATTATAACTTCGTATTTCTCTCCGATCTACTGATTTGGTTTGGCCAACTAGATTGATTTATCTTGCAATGGGAGAGGTGCTTTGTAATGGGTTCGATCTTGCGGTGCTCAATCCCAGTGACAGAAAGGGACATGACACGTATGTATCGTTGCTATTAAGGGTAAAAAGACGGGGTTTATTCATGCGTGAGTTTACTTTGTCTACATCATGTCATCTTGCTTAAGGCATTACTCCGTTCTTTATGAACTTAATACTCTAGATGCATGCTGGATAGCGGTCGACGTGTGGAGTAATAGTAGTAGATGCAGAATCGTTTCGGTCTACTTGTCTCGGACATGATGCCTATATACATGATCATTGCCTTGGATATCGTCATTATTATTTGCTTTTCTATCAATTGCCCAACAGTAATTTGTTCACCCACTGTATGCTATTTTCAAGAGAGAAGCCTCTAGTGAAAACTATGGCCCCCGGGTCTACCTTAATCATATATTGAAAATCCTAAAAATACCTTGCTGCAATTTTACTTTATCTATTTTATTATGTATTTTTGTTCAATCTATCTATCTATCACCATACAATTTAATCTTACAATTAACCGCCAAGGGATTGACAACCCCTTGTTCGCTTTGGGTGCGAGGATTTGTTGTTTTGTGTGCAGGTACTGCTAACGAGTTGTTGCGTGATTCCCCTACTGGATTGATAACTTTGGTTTCATAACTGAGGGAAATACTTATCTCTACTGTACTTCATCATCCCCTCCTCTTCGGGGAAATCCCAACGCAGCTCACAAGTAGCAGGAAGAATTTCTGGCGCCGTTGCCGGGGAGACATCATCAATATTTATCAAGTACCTACGCATAAAACTTTCATCTCCTTGCATTTATTTTATTTGCCTTTGCCTCTCGTTATCATCTCTCCCACTTCTAAAAAGTTTTTACAAAAATACAAAAATATTTTCTGTTTGTCCTTTTGCTTGATTTGCTCACCTTGTCATCATGACTAGCGTAACTATCCCTCCTTTGTCACCGGATTTTGAAGTGCTTTACTTCAAACAAAAACAAGGAGAAAATCTTAAGGATGCTTGGTATAGGTTAATGGAATCCTACCGTGTTTGCTCTATAAAAGGGGATTTAAAAATTTTGCTTCGCAATTTCTATATAGGTTTAACCATGCATCATACACAACTTTTGGACTTTGCCGCAGAAGAAAATTTTATTAAGAGTGAGGCCAATATTGCCTATGAAATAATAGAGGGTATATTGGGGATTCCACCACCACGAAAGGGTTTTGCTTTGACTCAAGAGGGAGCTCAAATATTAGACAAATTGGGTGACATGCAGAAAAATTTGGTTGAGTTGCAAAAGTATTCTGGAAAACCAAAAACAGGCAAAAACAACAACTGGCACTGGGCACTAAGTTAATAGGTTAGTCCCAAAAAATGATATATAATTGCTTGTAAATGTATATAAAAACATCCAAGATTTATATTATAACAGCATGGAACAATAAAAAATTATAGATACGTTGGAGACGTATCATTTACCACAGACCTTCGGGTCCATAGTTAGTAGCTAGATGGCTTATTCTCTCTTTTTGATCTTCAGTACAATGTTCTCCTCGATGTTCTTGGAGTTCTATCCGATGTAATCACTTTTTGTGGTGTGTTTGTTGGGATCCGATGAATTGTGAGTTTATGATCAGATTATCCATGAATATTATTTGAGTTTTTTCTGAACTCTTTTATGCATGATTGTTATAGCTTCGTATTTCTCTCCGATCTATTGATTTGGTTTGGCCAACTAGATTGATTTATCTTGTAATGGTAGAGGTGCTTTGTAATGGGTTCGATCTTGCGGTGCTCAATCCCAGTGACAGAAAGGGACATGAGATGTATGTATCGTTGCTATTAAGGGTAAAAAGATGGGGTTTATTCATGCATGAGTTTACTTTGTCTACATCATGTCATCTTGCTTAAGGCGTTACTCCGTTCTTTATGAACTTAATACTCTAGATGCATGCTGGATAGCGGTCGATGTGTGGAGTAATAGTAGTAGATGCAGAATCGTTTCGGTCTACTTGTCTCGGACGTGATGCCTATATACATGATCATTGCCTTGGATATCGTCATGATTATTTGCTTTTCTATCAATTACCCAACAGTAATTTGTTCACCCACCGTATGCTATTTTCAAGAGAGAAGTCTCTAGTGAAAACTATGGCCCCGGGGTCTACCTTAATCATATATTGAAAATCCTAAATATACCTTGCTCCAATTTTACTTTATTTATTTTATTTTGTATTTTTGTTCGATCTATCTATCTATCACCATACAATTTAATCTTGCAATTAACCGCCAAGGGATTGACAACCCCTTGTTCGCGTTGGGTGCGAGGATTTGTTGTTTTGTGTGCAGGTACTGCTAACGAGTGGTTGCGTGATTCTCCTACTGGATTGATAAACTTGGTTTCATAACTGAGGGAAATACTTATCTCAACTGTACTGCATCATCCCCTCCTCTTCGGGGAAATCCCAACGCAGCTCACAAGTAGCAGGAAGAATTTCTGGCGCCGTTGCCGGGGAGACATCATCAACATCTATCAAGTACCTACGCATAAAAATTTCATCTCCTTGCATTTATTTTATTTGCCTTTGCCTCTCGTTTTCATCTCTCCCACTTCTAAAAAGTTTTTACAAAAATACAAAAATATTTTCCGTTTGCCCTTTTGCTTGATTTGCTCACCTTGTCATCATGACTAGCGTAACTATCCCTCCTTTGTCACCAGATTTTGAAGTGCTTTACTTCAAACAGAAACAGTGAGAAGATCTTAAGGATGCTTGGTATAGGTTAATGGAATCCTACCGTGTTTGTTCTATAAAAGGGGATTTAAAAATTTTGCTTCGCAATTTCTATATAGGTTTAACCATGCATCATAGACAACTTTTGGACTTTGCCGCAAAAGGAAATTTTATTGAGAGTGAGGCCAATACTGCCTATGAAATAATAGAGGGTATATTGGGGATTTCACCACGACAAAAGGGTTTTGCTTTTACTCAAGAGGGAGCTCAAATATTACACAAATTGGGTGACATGCAGAAAAATTTGGTTGAGTTGCAAAAGTCTAATGAACCTCTTAAAAATATTAGTGGAAACCTCAATCGCATGAACACTTTGATTACTCTATGCAATAAGCGATTGGATATTCTAGACCTTAAAATTGCCTCATTTCCTGAGAATAATGGGAAGCGTAAGGAGCATCCCGGTTTTGAGAAAACTCCTATAAATATTACTAAAACCAAAGATGACAATACTTGAAACTATGCATTATGCCTAGCTAGGGGCATAAAACAATAGCGCTTGTTGGGAGGCAACCCAATGAATAAAATAATTTTTTTCTTTTTATTTCTGTTCTTGTGTGTTTACACAATTATGCTACTGTTATGATTGTGTTTTTATGTTTTAATTAGTGTTTGTGCCAAGTAATGCCTTTGGGATGATTTGGAAGATAGTATAATTGATGCTGTTTGGAAAACAGAAAGTTTTGTGACTAGTGCTGGAATTTTAATTCTGTACTGGAGCGTCAGAAAACCTGAAATTTTTACACAGTATTGGTATATTAATTGTCCACGTTGCTCTAATTTTTCAGAATTTTTGGAGTTACATAATTATAGCTTTTAAATAGATCTTTACAGACTGTTCTGTTTTAGACAGATTCTGTTTTTGTTGCATAGTTTGCTTATTTTGATGAATCTATGGTTCGTATTGGGGGGTATGAGTCATGGAGAAGTTGGAGTACAGTAGCATTATGCCAATATTAAATATGAATCAATTTACTACAGTACTTAGAGTTAAAGATTTATTTGTTATACTAACGGATCTCACGAAGGTTTTGTTGAGTTTTGTGTGATTGAAGTTTTCAAGTTTTGGGTGAGATCACGATAGATGAAGGAATAAGGAGTGGCAAGAGCCTAAGCTTATGGATGCCCAAGGCACCCCAAGGTAATATTCAAGGAAGACTCAAGCGTCTAAGCTTGGGAATGCCCCGGAAGGCATCCCCTCTTTCTTCTACCAACTATCGGTAATTTTACTTGGAGCTATGTTTTTGTTCATCACATGATATGTGTTTTACTTGGAGCGTCATGTATTATATGAGTCTTTGCTTTGTTTGCTTTTTAGTTTGTCACAATCATCTTTTCTGGACAAACCTATTTGAGAGAGCCACACGCTTATCATGATTTGTTAGAATACTCTATGTGCTTCACTTAAATTTTTTTGAGCTAGGCAGTTGCTCTAGTGCTTCACTTAAATCTTTTTGAGCACGGCGGTGGCTATATTTTGAAGAAATATTTGAACTCTCATGCTTCACTTATATTATTTTGAGAGATGATAAGATTAAAATTTTGAAGAAATATTTGAACTCGCATGCTTCACTTATATTATTTTGAGAGTTGATTTAGATTAAAATTTTGAAGAAATATATGCACTCTCATGCTTCACTTATATCTTTTTGAGAGTTGATAATAGTAATGGTAATTTGCACAAGATATGAATTTGGTCCCAAAGTGATGAATATTCAAGAGGGATATAATAAAAACTTTCATGAAAGATCATTGGATATGATAAGTTTGATTCCTAGCAATAGTTTTGCGATATGGAGATGATAATATGTGAGTCATGTTAGTGAGTAATTGTGATTTAGTAAGAATATTGGTGTTAAGGTTTGTGATTCCCTATGCATGCACATAAAGTCAATAGTTATGCAACGAAATTATATCCTACTTATGGTGCATTATTCTTTGTTAGTTATGTTCAATGCATGTTTATGACCGTTTTCGCTTTTTGGTTGGTCGCTTCTCAATCTATTTGCTAGCGTTTATTTGTACTAAGCGGGAATACTGCTTGTGCATCCAACTCCTTAAACCCAAGTTGTGCCAAATGAGTCCGCCATACCAACCTATATGCGGTATTTCCATGCCTTTCGAAGTAAATTTGCATGTGCCAACTCTAATTTTTTTTTTCAAAATAATTTTCCATTTTGTGTGCCCGTACCGCTCATGAAGCGGCAGGGGGTGGCCAATATTTTCCATATTATGTGCGTTATTCTCACGATGATTGTTTATTCACTTGTCATTGCACGAGAGAGTGGCAGGTAATAGGGATGCCCAGTCCCGAAATGAATTTTTTTAATATGATGATAATAATAAATTCCTTGGAAAGTGTTGGTATGGAGGGCACCCATGGATACGGCTAGCCATGGATTGTGAAAGAATGGTGGAAAGGAAATAAACTTTATTTTCTGTTTGGGAACCGCCTATAATGTGTCTAGCATGGAAGATATTGGGAATTCTCGGTCGTTTTCGTTGACAGGAAAAGCATGCCTCTCAAAATAATTTTATCTGTCTAATTTAAGCTTTGAGCTCTGGCACATTTGCAAATCTCTGCTTCCCTCTGCGAAGGGCCTATCTATTTACTTTTATGCTATTTTTATTTTTATTTTGAGTCTCCATCTTCTCTTACAAAGCACCAACTAGAGAGCACTATTGTCATACTTGTGCATTGTGTGTAGCTAATATTGAGTGTATTTCATGAATGGATCAATGATTGAGCATAATGGGCTAGGGATAACTTTCTTTAGCATTGATATTTTGAAAGACATGGTTGCTTGTTAGTATGCTTGAGTATTTATGTCTTCATGTCAAATTATAAACTATTGCTTCAAATCATTCAAGTCCAAATGTCCATGCTACCAAGAAAAGAGTATATGATGAATATGATAGGTAGCATTCCACATCAAAAATTCTGTTTTTAGCATTTACCTACTCGAGGATGAGCAGGAATTAAGCTTGGGGATGCTTGATACGTCTCCAACGTATCTATAATTTTTGATTGTTCCATGCTATTATAGTATCAATCTTGGATGTTTTATATACATTTACAAGCAATTACATATCATTTTTTGGGACTAACCTATTAACTTAGTGCCCAGTGCCAGTTGCTGTTTTTTTTGTCTATTTTTGGTTTTCTAGAATATCAGTACAAACGAAGTCCAAATGCCACGAAACTTTTTGGAGATCTTTTTCTGGACATAAGAGACACTAGAAGCTTCGGGAGAGGGCCAGAAGACAGAGGAGGCGGCCACGAGCCACCAGGGCGCACCCTAGGGGGGTGGCGTGCCCTGGTGCCTCGTGGGCCCACCTCTGCTCCGTTTGACCTAATTCCACCTCTATAAATTCTCTAAAATCGGGAAACCAACAGGGGAGTCCACGAAATACTTTTTCCGCCGCCGCAAGCTCTTGTTCTTGAGAGATCCCATCAGGAGGACTTTTCCGGCACTCTGCAGGAGGGGGAATCGATAACGGAGGGGCTCTACATCATCCTTGCCGCCCTTCCGATGATGCATGAGTAGTTTACCACAGACTTTCAGGTCCAAAGTTAGTAGCTAGATGGCTTCTTCTCTCTTTTTGATCTTCAATACAATGTTCTCCTCGATGTTCTTGGAGTTCTATCCGATGTAATCACTTTTTGTGGTGTGTTTGTTGGGATCCGATGAATTGTGAGTTTATGATCAGATTATCCATGAATATTATTTGAGTTTTCTCTGAACTCTTTTATGCATGATTGTTATAGCTTCGTATTTCTCTCCGATCTATTGATTTGGTTTGGCCAACTAGATTGATTTATCTTGCAATGGGAGAGGTGCTTTCTAATGGGTTCAATCTTGCGGTGCTCAATCCCAGTGACAGAAAGGGACATGACACGTATGTATCGTTGCTATTAAGGGTAAAAAGATGGGGTTTATTCATGCGTGAGTTTACTTTGTCTACATCATGTCATCTTGCTTAAGGCGTTACTTCGTTCTTTATGAACTTAATACTCTAGATGCATGCTGGATAGCGGTCGATGTGTGGAGTAATAGTAGTAGATGCAGAATCGTTTTGGTCTACTTGTCTCGGACGTGATGCCTATATACATGATCATTGCCTTGGATATCGTCATGATTATTTGCTTTTCTATCAATTGCCCAATAGTAATTTGTTCACCCACTGTATGCTATTTTCAAGAGAGAAGCCTCTAGTGAAAACTATGGCCCTCGGGTCTACGTTAATCATATATTGAAAATCCTTGCTGCAATTTTTCTTTATTTATTTTATTTTGTATTTTCTTTCAATCTATCTATCTATCACCATACAATTTAATCTTTCAATTAACCGCCAAGGGATTGACAACCCCTTGTTCGCGTTGGGTGCGAGGATTTGTTGTTTTGTGTGCAGGTACTGCTAATGAGTTGTTGCATGATTCTCCTACTGGATTGATAACCTTGGTTTCATAACTAAGGGAAATACCTATCTCTACTATACTGCATCATCCCCTCCTCTTCGGGGAAATCCCAACGCAGCTCACAAGTAGCAGGAAGAATTTCTGGCGCCATTGCCGGGGAGACATCATCAACATTTATCAAGTACCTACGCATAAAACTTTCATCTCCTTGCATTTATTTTATTTGCCTTTCCCTCTCGTTTTCATCTCTCCCACTTCTAAAAAGTTTTTACAAAAATACAAAAATATTTTCCATTTGCCCTTTTGCTTGATTTGCTCACCTTGTAATCATGACTAGCGTAACTATCCCTCCTTTGTCACCGAATTTAGAAGTGCTTTACTTCAAACAGAAACTAGGAGAAAATCTTAAGGATGCTTGGTATAGGTTAATGGAATCTTACCGTGTTTGCTCTATAAAAGGGGATTTAAAAATTTTGCTTCGCAATTTCTATATAGGTTTAACCATGCATCACAGACAACTTTTGGACTTTGCCGCAAAAGAAAATTTTATTGAGAGTGAGGCCAATACTGCCTATGAAATAATAGAGGGTATATTAAGGATTTCACCACCACGAAAGGGTTTTGCTTTTACTCAAGAGGGAGCTCAAATATTAGACAAATTGGGTGACATGCAGAAAAATTTGGCTGAGTTGCAAAAGTATTCTGGAAAACCAAAAACAGGCAAAAAACAGCAACTGGCACTGGGCACTAAGTTAATAGGTTAGTCCCAAAAAATGATATATAATTGCTTTTAAATGTATATAAAAACATCCAAGATTGATATTATAACAGCATGGAACAATAAAAAATTATAGATACGTTGGAGACGTATCATTTACCACAAACCTTCGGGTCCATAGTTAGTAACTAGATGGCTTCTTCTCTCTTTTTGATCTTCAGTACAATGTTCTCCTCGATGTTCTTGGAGTTCTATCCGATGTAATCACTTTTTGCGGTGTGTTTGTTGGGATCCGATGAATTGTGAATTTATGATCAGATTATCCATGAATATTATTTGAGTTTTTTCTGAACTCTTTTATGCATGATTGTTATAGCTTCGTATTTCTCTCCGATCTATTGATTTGGTTTGGCCAACTAGATTGATTTATCTTGCAATGGGAGAGGTGCTTTGTAATGGGTTCGATCTTGCGGTGCTCAATCCCAGTGACAGGAAGGGACATGAGACGTATGTATCATTGCTATTAAGGGTAAAAAGATGGGGTTTATTCATGCGTGAGTTTACTTTGTCTACATCATGTCATCTTGCTTAAGGCGTTACTCCGTTCTTTATGAACTTAATACTCTAGATGCATGCTGGATAGCGGTCGATGTGTGGAGTAATAGTAGTAGATGCAGAATCGTTTCGGTCTACTTGTCTCGGACATGATGCCTATATACATGATCATTGCCTTGGATATCGTCATGATTATTTGCTTTTCTATCAATTGCCCAACAGTAATTTGTTCACCCACCGTATGCTATTTTCAAGAGAGAAGCCTGTAGTGAAAACTATGGCCCCCGGGTCTACCTTAATCATATATTGAAAATCCTAAAAATACCTTGCTGCAATTTTACTTTATTTATTTTATTTTGTATTTTTGTTCGATCTATCTATCAAGCACCATACAATTTAATCTTGCAATTAGACGCCAAGGGATTGACAACCCCTTGTTCGTGTTGGGTGCGAGGATTTGTTGTTTTGTGTGCAGGTAATGCGAACAAGTTGTTGCGTGTTTCTCCTACTGGATTGATAACCTTGGTTTCATAACTGAGGGGAATACTTATCTCTACTGTACTGCATCATCCCCTCCTCTTCGGGGAAATCCCAACGCAGCTCACAAGTAGCACTCAGCCACTGTTCATCATTGTTATACTTGTTACGCTAGCATCATTGCACATCCTGGTACACTGCCAGAGGCATTCATATAGAGTCATATCTTTGTTCTAGTATCGAGTTGTAATGTTGAGTTGTAAGTAAATAGAGGTTTGATGATCATCATTATTAGAGCATTGTCCCAGTGAGGAAAGAATGGTGGAGACTAATGTGTCCTCGAAAAAGTGGGGATGAGGTCCATGAGATCGTTCTAAAAAAAAGAGGTGAAAAAGAGCCATGAAAAAAAATGAGAGAAAAAGAGAGAAGGGGCAATGTTACTATCCTTTTCCACACTTGTGCTTCAGAGTAGCACCATGTTTTTCATATAGAAAGTCTCCTATTTTGTCACTTTCATATACTAGTGGGAATTTTTCATTATAGAACTTGGCTTGTATATTCCGATGACGGGCTTCCTCAAATGCTAGAGGTCTTCATGAGCAAGCAAGTTGGATGCACACCCACTTAGTTTTCATGTTGAGCTTTCATACACTTATAGCTCTTAGTGCATCCATTGCATGGCAATCCCTACTCCTCGCATTGACATCAATTGATGGACATCTCCATAGCCCGTTGATTAACCTCGTTGATGTGAGACTATCTTCTTATTTTTGACTTCCCCTTATTGATCTCTACCACCACACTCTATTCCACCCATAGTGCTATATCCATGGCTTGCGCTCATGTATTGCGTGGGGGTTAAAAAAGTTGAAGCGCGTAAAAAAGTATGAACCAATTGCTTGGCTAAAACCGGGGTTGTGCATGATAAATATTTTGTGTTAAGAAGATGGAGCATGACAGGATTGTATGATTTTGTAGGGATAAGTTTCTTTAGCATTTTTATTTTGAAAGACATGATTGTTTATTAGTATGCCTGAGTATTGATGTCTTTATATCAAATTATAGACTATTGCTTTGAATCATTCAGATCTTATTATTCATATCGTAAGAGAAAGATTACATGATGAAACATGATAGGTAGCATTCCACATCAAAAATTCTGTTTTTATCATTTACCTACTCGAGGACGAGCAGGAATTAAGCTTGGAGATGCTTGATACGTCTCCAACGTATCTATTTTTTTTGATTGTTCCATGCTATTATAGTATCAACCATGGATGTTTTTATATGCAACTATATATCATTTTTTGGGACTAACCTATTAACCTATTGCCTAGTGCTAGTTGCTGTTTTCTGCTTGTTTTTGGCTTTTCAGAGAATCTGTACCAAACGAAGTCCAAATGCCACGAAACTTTTTGGAGATTTTTTTCTGGACAAAAGAGACCTTGGAAGCTTTGGGAGGAGGCCAGAAGCCTCACGGAGGCTTCACAAGGCAACAGGGCGCGCCCCAGGGGGGCGCGCCGTGTTGCCTTGTGGGGCCCACGTGACTCCGTTTGACCTAATTCCACTTTTATAAATTCACAAAAATTGGGAAACCATCAGAGAGCCAGAAGAGAAAACCTTTCTGCCGCCGCAAGCCTCTGTTCTTCCACGATCCCATCTGGAGGCCTTTTCTGGTACTCTGTCAGAGGGGGAATCGATCACGGAGGGCTTCTACATCAACCTTGCTGCCCTTCCGATGATGTGTGAGTAGTTTACCACAGACCTACGGGTCCATAGCAAGTAGCTAGATGGCTTCTTCTCTCTCTTTGATCTTCAATACCATGTTCTCCTTGATGTTCTTGGAGTTCTATCCGATGTAATCTTCTTTTGCGGTGTATTTGTTGGGATCCGATGAATTGTGAGTTTATGATTAAATTATTCATGAGAAATATTTGAGTCTTCTCTGAACTCTTTTATGCATGATTAAATATAGCTTTGTATTTCTCTCCGATCTATCGATTTGGTTTGGCCTACTAGATTGATTTATCTTGCAATGGGAGAGGTGCTTTGTGATGGGTTCAATCTTGCGGTGCTCAATCCCAGTGATAGAAGGGGACATGACACGTATTTGTATTGTTGCCATTAAGGATAAAAAGATGGGGTTTATTCATATTGCTTGAATTTGCTTCTCTACATCATGTCATCTTTCTTAAAGCGTTACTCTATTTTTATTAACTTAATACTCTAGATGCATGCTGGATAGCAGTCGATGAGTGGAGTAATAGTAGTAGATGCAGGCAGGAGTCGGTCTACTTGTCTCGGACGTGATGCCTATATACATGGTCATTGCCATGAATCCGTCATAATTATTTGCTTTTCTATCAATTGCCCAAAAGTAATTTGTTTACCCACCGTATGTTTCTGCGCTCGAGAGAGAAGCCTCTATTGAAAACTATGGCCCCCGGGTCTATCTTTATCATATAAAAAACCTAAAAATACCTTGCTACAATTTATTTACTTTTATTTTAATTAGTATTTTAGTTTACCTATTTATCTCTAGCAGACTTAATCCTTGCAAGTAACCGCTAAGAAGATTGACAACCCTCTTATTCGCGTTGGGTGCAAGTGTTTGCTTTTCTGTGTGTAGGTGATGTTCACAGGATTTTGCTTGGTTCTCCTACTGGATTGATAACCTTGGTTCTTAACTGAGGGAAATACTTATCTCTACTGTACTGCATCATCGTCTCCTCTTCGGGGAAATACCAACGCAGACTACAAGTAGCACTTATCCTCTGATTTTCACCAGTCCTTACTCACCGTGACAAACACCCTAGAGAAGACCAAAGCTGCATTTGAAGAAGAGAAAGCCGGCTTGGTAAAACGTGTTGAAGAGTCCAAGTCAAAGCTCAAGCCAGTGACTCAAGAACTACACACGCTCGAGGGCCATATTAGCAAAATGGCTTTAGCTATCTTTGGTAAGTTCGAAACTTCTTAAATTATAAACCATCCAATATACCCGGGTCACTAATTTCATTACTGCGTAACAGGCAAAAGACAGCACAACGCTGTGGAGCAACCTCTGGTGAAATTGAAGGCCGTGTATACCTTCTTGGAGCAGCTGTATGTAGGCGGCTCGCGCTGCATCATGGCAGTGAAGAATACCAAGGCACCGCCCCAACATATCGTGGATATGCTGAAGGAGCTATCTGTTGTGCCCTAATGATTCTAGGAATGGAAAAGAGCGGCTTACCGTCAAGGAGCCCTGACTGCCCTTTCTCGTGCCAAGGCGTATGCGCTAGAAATGGTTCCGGCTCAAGTAGCAGACGGGTTTCCTGAGTTCAACATTGATGACACACCGTTCACCAAGAAGGATTATCTGCGGTGCATAACAGACCCGGGTTGCAGCGACGACACTTGCGGAAGAGTTGGACATCACTAAGTACCAAGCCAGCTACTATGAAGCCGACGAACGCATAGATCCGCCCAACCCGCAGCCTGTTGATCTGACACATCCTCGTAAGCAAACCTTTGCCCCTGATGTGAACCCTACTACTGTGATGACGTCAGATGCGGTATTTGAAGCTTTGCAATCCATTCAGTGGCTGGCGGGCGAGACCCCAATTCCAGAAGTAGAGGAGGCGGCTCCTGACGATCGCGAAGAGCCGACACGTGGCGACCCGTCAGCGTCTGGCACGAACATCAACCTGGAGGGTCAAACTGCCGGCTCATAGCCGTGCATACTTTGATGCAACAAAAAAGACTTGATTGAATTTAGCCCTTTTATGGCGTTGTAATAGCTAGTAGAAAAAACTTCTGTAATCTGTCAATGCCTTCGTGCATTTGAGTAGTCCTGAACCTTTGAATCTGTGATATTTATCAACAGCACTGAGTGCGCATATTTGCTCAACTCAATTGTATGATCTGGAATCCATAGCCATGGTTGCATAGATAACCCGGCAAAATATGTAACTTTGAGGAATTTCAAAGTGCTGTAGTATGCTGCAAAGCAGCGGGTTGATATTTCATGGCCGGGTCAAACTTGTGACCCGACAGACAAACAAGCAATTTTAACACCTGCAAAAATGCACAGATATAGATATATCCAAATATGAAATAATAAACTTGTATAAAAAGATAGAATAAGCCGGCTTTCGAAGCACGACATAAAGACTAGCTTTCGAGGTTCGAGTCTAATTTGCTTCTGTGAAGTAGGCTTTTTAGCCTCCTTTGGTTTCCTAGCTCTCTGAAAGCCGGCTCTCACGTGACTTAACCGGTGTTTTAACTTTGATGAGTCCAGGGTCACCTCTGTGATTGACTCATCAGGCGTTCACCGGGTCACCTTTTCGGAGTAGCATCTTGCTAATAGGCAGGTATAACCATGTATATAATGGCATATGCCAGGTTAAGAGGGATGTTAAAAGCTAAACTCGATGAGTTGGAAGCCCCCAAGTAACCAATGATCAAAGAATAAAGACTCAACACACAATTTGAGGCGAAACGATGAACCCTCTTATACAGAGATGCCGACTTTATTTCATTGATCATAATATGTATATACATGACGAAGGTATGTACAGAAGATATTACCAAGTCTGTGACTTAGGTATAATATGGCCGGAGATGTGCGATATTCTAGGGTTGGCTGCCCTCCTCCTCAGAGGTACGTGACTTATTTGCCTCACGTATGTCAACAAGGTAATATGACCCGTTGTTGAGATTGTTGCTGATGACGAAGGGTCCTTCCCAAGGAGGCGAAAGCTTATGCATGCCTATCTGGTCTTGTATCAGACGGAGCACTAAGTCACCTTCCTGAAAGGTACAACTTTGAACTCTACGGCTGTGATAGTGACGTAGGTCATGTTGATATAGGGCAGATATGTACGCGGCAAGTTCGCGTTCCTCTTCCAGAGCATCAAGAGCATCTTGGCGAGCTTGTTTATTATCAGCCTCCACATAAGCTATGATTCGGGGAGAGTCATGACGAATATCACTTGGAAGTACAGCTTCTGCACCATAGAACAAGAAAAACGGCGTATAGCCTGTCGACCTATTGGGAGTAGTCCGTATGCTCCAAAGTACTGCAGATAACTCTTCTTCCCAGCAACCAGGCGTGCGTTGTAGAGGCACCATGAGCCTTGGTTTTATTCCACGCAGCAGTTCCTGATTAGCTCGTTCCACCTGTCCATTGGACTGAGGATGTGCGACAGATGTTAAGTCAAGTCGGATAAGTTCCTGTTGATAGAACTGCTTCATGACTCCCTTGGAAAGATTGGTTCCGTTGTCTGTAATGATGCTATGTGGATAGCCAAAATGATAGATCAACTTTTTCAGGAATTTGACAGCCGTAGCAGCATCACAACGGCTGACTGGTTCTGCTTCAACCCACTTGGTGAATTTTTCAACGGCAACCAACAAGTGAGTATGTTTATTCTTGTATCTCTTGAAGGGTCTGACCATATCAAGCCCCCAGACAGCAAATGGCCAAGTTATTGGAATCATCCGCAACTCTTGAGCCGACACATGTGCTTGACAAGCAAACTTCTGACAACCATCACACTTGCAAACAATCTTCTCTGCAGCTGCGTGAGCTGTAAGCCAGTAAAAACCGTGTTGGAAAGCCTTTGGCAACCAGAGACCGTGAGCCAGTGTGATGTCCACAATCACCTGAATGTAACTCATTAAGGATTTCTTAGCCTTCCTTAGGGTAAACACAGCGTTGAAAAATGCCTGTGACACTTCGTCTGTGTAACTCGCCATTGACGATGGTCATGGATTTGGACCTCCTGATGATCTGTCGAGCGATGATTGCTACTTGTAGACTGCGTTGGTATTTCCCTGAAGAGGAGAGGATGATGTAGTATAGTAGAGATAAGTATTTCCCTCAGTTAAGAACCAAGGTTATCAATCCAGTAGGAGAACCAAGCAAAATTCCGTTAAGCGAACCTGCACACACAAAAGCAAACACTTGCACCCAATGCAAATAAGAGGGTTGTCAATCCTCTTTGCGGTTATTTGCAAGGATTAATTCTGATAGTGATAAATAGATAAACTAAAATACTAAATAAAATAAATGTAAATAAATTGCAGCAAGGTATTTTTAGGTTTTTTATATATGATAAACTGTTGGGCAATTGATAGAAAAGCAAATAATTATGACGGATTCATGGCAATGATCATGTATATAGGCATCACGTCCGAGACAAGTAGACCGACTCCTGCCTGCATCTACTACTATTACTCCACCCATCGATCGCTATCCAGCATGCTTCTAGGGTATTAAGTATGAAACAGAGTAACGCCTTAAGCAAGATGACATGATGTAGACAAAGTAAACTCAAGCAATATGATTAAACCCCATATTTTTATCCTTAATAGCAACAACACAAATATGTGTCATGTCCCCTTCTTTCACTGGGATTGAGCACCGCAATATTGAACCCATCACAAAGCACCTCTCCCATTGCAAGATAAATCAATCTAGTAGGCCAAACCAAATCGATTGATCGGAGAGAAATACAAAGCTATAATAATCATGCATAAAAGAGTTCAGAGAAGACTCAAATATTTCTCATGAATAATTTGATCATAAACTCACAATTCATCGGATCCCTACAAACACACCGCAAAAGAAGATTACATCGGATAGAACTCCAAGAACATCGAGGAGAACATGGTATTGAAGATCAAAGAGAGAGAAGAAGCCATCTAGCTACTAGCTATGGACTCGTAGGTCTATGGTAAACTACTCACACATCATCAGAAGGGCAGCAAGGTTGATGAAGAAGCCCTCCGTGATCGAGTCCCCCTCCGGCAGAGTACCGGAAAAGGCCTCCAGATGGGATCGTGGAAGAACAGAGGCTTGCGGCGGTGGAAAGGTTTTCTCCTCTGTCTCTCTGGTATATTGGGAATATTTGGGAATTTATAGCATTGGAATTAGGTCAGGAGGGGCTACGAGGGGCCCACAAGCCTGGGGGGTGCGCCCTACCCCCTAGGCGTGCCCTCCAGGCTTGTCGCCTCCTCGTGGCTCTTCTGGTCTTCTCCCGAAGCTTCGTGGGTCTCTTCTTGTAACACCACCCAGTGTCATGCTACAGTGACCTCACACTAATGATGCCATGTCATCTTGCCTTTCCATGCCAAATAGCCACTTGTCCAAAATCGAGTTCAAATTCCATTTGAAATGCAAGTCAAATAATTACTTCTTTAGATAATTAAAAAATATAGTTCATAATATTGCAAACAATCCCAAAGCAATTATAAAAACAAAACCAACATTATTTGAATTTCCAAACTGACCCTAGCAACCAAAACAGTGGACCAGCAGCAGTTGTTTTTGCCTTTTCAATTTCTAAAAATGTTTAAACAATTCCAATTGGCCCCAAACTTTTTGTGCAACCTAAAAATATTGCGCTTGAATTATGTGCCAAGTTTCACTTTTAACAAAAATCATTTGGATCAAAAATAAAATAGAAACAGAACAGAAAATGCTAAACAACAAATAAAAAATAAAAAGAGGGACCTAGCTACTGGTGGACTGGGCCTTAGGTCAATAGTGCGAGGCCCAGCCCACCCGCACCTCTCCTTCTACCTCCAGCCTCCGTGTTGGCCGCCCAGCGTGCCCACGCCATGGCCCCCCCTGCGCTACGCTCGGCAGCAGCCGCTACAGGGGCTCACCCGAGGGGATAAGGCCTCGTCCCCAATCTCCCTTCGAACCCTAGCTCCTCTCCTTTCCCCACCCTTGCTCCTTCTCCTCTGTCCAAGCTCACCCGAGCGCGGCCGTCTCCCTGCCATCGTCGTCCCCGTGGCTAGCTGCATCCCCGCGCTACGCCACCAGGCCCCGAAGCTTCCTCGTCGTCGCCTTCGTCGAACCCAAGCAGCAGGTCAAGCCAGGAAGCGTCGAATCGACGCCATCGAGCCGATCCCCTCCTTTGCACTGTCGCGCGCCCTCGCTCATGTGCCCCACTCCGACCATCTTGATAACCCAAAAGTGTAGGGGATCAATTGTAGCTTTTTTGATAAATAAGAGTGTCGAACCCAACGAGGAGCTAAAGGTAGAATTAATATTCCCTTCAAGTTCTATCGACCACCGATACAACTCTACGCGCACTTAACATTCGCTTTACCTAGAACAAGTATGAAACTATTTTGTAGGTGATAGGATAGGTTTGCAAGAATAAAACTAGAAGTACTTTGCGAGAATAAAACTATGAGTAATTTGCAAGATAATAAAAGTTAGTTGTTTAGTAGAAAGCTTTTGTAACACAAGAGAATGATTTGTTCCTAGGCAATCGATAACTAGACCGGTAATCATTGTTGCAATTTTATATGAGGGAGAGGCATGAGCTAACATACTTTCCGTACTTGGATAATATGCACTTATGATTGGAACTCTAGCAAGCATCCGCAACTACCAAAGATCATTAAGGTAAAACCCAACCATAGCATTAAGTATCAAGTCCTCTTTACTGCCATACGCAACAACCCCCTTACTCGGGTGTAAGCTTCTGTCACTCTAGCCGCCCACCATAAGAGAATTATGAACGTATTGCAAACCCTATAGCGGGAATCCCCCATGTGTGTGCGGCATGGAAGGCACCATAGGACAGCACCAAAATAAAACGTACAACTCAAACCAATCACGATCATCAATCAACCCATAGGACAAAAAGAATCTACTCAAACATCATAGGATGGCCACAAATCATTGGATAATAATATGTAGCATTAAGCACCATGTTTAATTGGAGAATTATAGCGGGAAAAGAGAGGTTACACCGCTGCATAGAGGGAGAGAGAGTTGGTGTTGACGGCGGCAAAGTTGTTGGTGTAGATCGCCGTCACGTTGGTTGCCCCGGCGGCGCTCCGACACCACCAGGAGAGAGGGGGAGAGAGCGCCCCTCCTTCTTCTTCTTGCTTGGCCTCCCCCCTAGATGGGAGGAGGTTTTCCCCTCTTGTCCTTGGCCTCTATGGCACCCAGAGGGGCGGGAGCCCCTCCGAGATTGGATCTCTCTCTCTGTTCTCTTCTGTTTCGCGTTCCTGTTTTCTGGCCGTTCACCGTTTCTTAAATTCCCGGAGATCCGTAACTCTGATTGCACTGAAATTTTAACACGATTTTTTTCCGGATATTATCTTACTTGTACACAGAGAATAGCACCAACCGACCTACGAGGGCCTCACGAGGCACCACGGCGCGCCTGGCCCCCCCTGGCGCGCCCTGGTGCCTTGTGGGGCCCACGAGCACCGCCTTGCGTTGATTCCACCTCCCAAAAATAACATATATTCCAAAATAATTCTCCGTAAAATTTTATTGCATTTGGACTTCGTTTGATATGGATTTTCTGTGAAACAAAAAACAGGAACTGGCACTGGGCACTAGATCAATATGTTAGTCCCAAAAATAATATAAAATGTTGCCAAAAGTATGTGAAAGTGGTAGAATATTGGCATGAAACAATCAAAAATTATAGATACGAAGGAGACGTATCAGCATCCCCAAGCTTAATTCCTGCTCGTCCTTGAGTAGGTAAATGATAAAAAAGATAATTTTTTATGTGGAATGCCACCTAGCATAATCTTGATTATATAGTTTAATCATGGCATGAATATTAAGACACGAGTGAGTCAAAGCAATAGTCCATAATTTGATATAAAGACATCAATACTCAAGCATACTAACAAGCAACCATGTCTTTCAAAATATCAACGCTAAAGAAAGTTATCCCTAGCCCATTATGCTCAGTCATTGATCCATTCATGAAACACACTCAACATTAACTACACCCAATGCACAAGTATGACAATAGTGCTCTCCAGTTGGTGCTTTATAAGAGAAGATGGAGACTCAATAAAAATAAAAATTGCATAAAAGTAAAATAGATAGGCCCTTCGCAGAGGGAAACAGAGATTTGCAGAGGTGCCAGAGCTCAAATCTTAAATTAGAGAGATAAAATTATTTTGAGAGGCATGCTTTTCCTGTCAACAAAAATGACCAAGAATTCCCAATATTTTCCATGCTAGACACATCATAGGCGGTTCCCAAATAGAAAATAAAGTTTGTTTCCTTTCCCCCATTCTTTCACAATCCATGGCTAGTCGTATCCATGGGTGCCCTCCATACCAACACTTTCCAAGGAATTTTGTTGTTATTAATTTTTGATTCATTGTGGGACTGGGCATCTCTATTACTAGTCATTCTCTCGTGCAATGACAAGTGAATAAACACTCATCGTGAGAATAACACACCTAGCATGGAAAATATTGGCCACCCCTTGCCGCTTCATGAGCGTTACGGGCACACAAAATGGAAAATTATTTTGAAAAATTAGAGTTGGCACATGCAAATTTACTTGGAACGGCATGGAAATACCGCATATAGGTAGATATGGTGGACTCATTTGGCACAACTTGGGTTTAAGGAGTTTGGATGCACAAGCAGTATTCCCACTTAGTACAAATGAAGGCTAGCAAATAGACTGAGAAGCAACCAACCAGAAAACGAAAACGGTCATAAACATGCATTGAGAATAACTAACACTGAATAATGCACCATAAGTAGGATATAACTTCGTTGCATAACTATTGACTTTACGTGCATGCATAGGGAATCACAAACCTTAACACCAATATTCTTACTAAATCACAATTACTCACTAGCATAACTCACATATTATCATCTTCATATCGCAAAACTATTGCAAGGAATCAAACATATCATATTCAGAGATCTACAAGGTTTATGTAGGATTTTCTGACTAACCATGTGAATGATCAATTCCTGTTGACTCTCTAAATAGATATAAGTGAAGCAAGAGAGTTTAATTCTTTCTACAAAAGACCATGCTCTAATAAATATAAGTGAAGCAAAAGAGAATTCTACAAATAACGGTTTTCTATATGAAGAGAAACAGGCATCCAAACTTCAAATGATATAAGTGAAGCACATGAAGCATTCTATAAAGCCATACTCAAAAGATATAAGTGAAGTGCATGAAGCATTCTATAAATCAACCAAGGACTATCTCATACCAGCGTGGTGCATTATTAAAAGAAAAATAAAAGGCACATGACGCTCCAAGAATTTACGCATATCATGTGAACAAAACAAAAACTGAGACATACCGATAATTGTTGAATAAAGATGGGATGCCTTCCGGGGCATCCCCAAGCTTAAACGCTTGAGTCTCCTTGAATATTTACTTGGGGTGCCTTGGGCATCCCCAAGATTGATCTCTTGCCTCTCCTCATTCTTCTCATATCAATACCTCCTCGATCTTTGAATGCTTCATCCACACAAAACTTAACAAAACCTTCATGAGATCCGTTAGTATAATAAAGCAAATCACTACTTTAAGTACTGTTGCAAACCCATTCATATTTTATTTTTGCAATATAAATACTGTATTCTAACTTCTCCATGGCTTATACCTTCCGATAAATCCATAGTTTCATCAAAACAAGCAAAACAATGCATCAAAAACAGAATCTGTGAAAAACAGAACAGTCTGTAGTAATCTGAACATTGACCATACTTCTGTAACTCAAAAAATTCTGAAAAATTAGGAAAAAAATAACAAATTTGCATATAAGTACTGTTTAAAAATTTCAGAATTTTGGCATGTTCCAGTAAAAAATGTAAATTCACGCACTACAGAAAAAGTTTCTGTTTTTGCACCGCACACACCAAACAAGCAGTTTAAACATCCTAATGGTAAATCTTGGCACATTATTTTTATAATACAATGGATTTGTACAAGGGGATAATTAGTTTTGTTGAAAAGTTTTTGTAATTCAAGATTCACAAAGTTTCCATGGGCATGAACAAAGTTCAAGGAGCTCCCCCACTTCAACGGTGCTCGTCTTTCTTACTTTCACTTTCCTTTTTGAAAAGTTTTAGGTTCCCCTCTATATTATTTTTGTTTTTAAACTTTTTTAAAAGCAAAAAATGGAATAAAATGACTCTCTAAAACTTCTGGGTTGTCTCCCGGGCAGCGCTTTCTTTAAAGCCATTAAGCTAGGCATAAAGTGCTCATGTAACCGATCCACCCGGATCCCAAGGTATATCAAAGCCAATTTTAATTAACAATGATTTGTAATTTAGTAGTGAGCACAAAGCAACATATATCATGCAATGATGAAGTCTAACTCTCTTCCTATGCATCGGCATGTCATAAAAGAACAATCCATGCACATCAAGTAAAGGCCAATGCATAGTATAAACAGTTTCTTGCAATTTTATCGTATTGGAAACATAGAGAGGTGGAATTATAGTTCCTCTCTCATAATAATTGCAAGTAGGAGCAGCAAGCACATGCATATTATATCCATCAAAATCATCATGTGTAGTAGTAAAACGCAACCCATCAATATAATCCTTAATAAGTGCAAACTTCTCGGATATAGTGTAGTTGGGAGAATTCAAAAAGATAATAGGACTATCATGTGTAGGTGCAATAGCAACAATTTCATTCTTAACATAAGGAATTATAGCAAGTTCATCTCCATAAGCATAATTCATATTGGCATCATGGCCACAATCATAGCAAGCATCAATTTCATCAAAAGGGGATATTTCAAACGAATCCAAGGGAACATAGCAATTATCATAGCATTCATCCTTTGGTAAGTACGAAGGGAAGTTAAACAATGTATGAGTTGAAGAGTTACTCTCATCAGAAGGTGGGCACGGGTGATCAATCCGCTCTTCCTCCTTTTGTTGTTCGCTCTCCTCCTCATCTTTTTCATCTAATGAGCTCACAGTTTCAGCAATTTCTTCTTCCATAGTTTCCTACAAAATATTAGTCTCTTCTTGGACAGCGGAGGTGTCCTCAATATATTCTTTCACATAAGCATTAGAAGCATAGTTTTCATAGCAATATTTAAGTATGGAAAAATTTTCAGATTTGTAAAGAGTAGCATCACACTTTTCAATCAAAGAAGCAATTTCATATGCTCCCTTAAAAGCAACAAATTCTTCAATTTGTTCAATATCATAGTAATTATAAACACCCTTGGCATAAGAAGATAAGATTACATTATCCTCAAACTCACATTGGTACTAAAGGTGTTTCTTAGGGTTTTCAGAACAACAAGTAAAATCATGTATTTCGCATAAATTCCAAGCATAGCAATGCATAGTATTAATATGATGCCATAAAAGTTTTCCTTTTTGAGATAAGCGGTGTCGCACAAAATGAGCATGCTCATTTAATGATTCTCCCTCAACTAAGCTAGTTGGGTTTTCAGCACGAGCACAAAGGGATCGAAGATGATCCAAATAGTAAGCTTCAGCAGTATAATAGATTTTGGGTGGTTCTTCACCCATTGGTTTAGCAGGTACAACTAATTTTTTTGGTATTTTACATTTCCTACCCATAACTAAATATAGAAAACAAGAGCACAAAATAAAAACTACTTGGTGATAAAGCAAACAAGCACACACGAGAATATCAACCCCACACTAATGCTCCCCGGTAACGGCGCCAGAAAAAGGTCTTGATAACCCACAAGTGTAGGGGATCAATTGTAGCTTTTTCGATAAATAAGAGTGTCGAACCCAACGAGGAGCTAAAGGTAGAATTAATATTCCCTTCAAGTTCTATCGACCAACGATACAACTCTACGTGCACTTAACATTCGCTTTACCTAGAACAAGTATGAAACTATTTTGTAGGTGATAGGATAGGTTTGCAAGAATAAAACTAGAAGTACTTTGCAAGAATAAAACTACGAGTAATTTGCAAGATAATAAAAGTTAGTTGTTTAGTAGAAAGCTTTTGTAACACAAGAGAATGATTTGTCCCTAGGCAATCGATAACTAGACCGGTAATCATTGTTGCAATTTTATATGAGGGAGAGGCATGAGCTAACATACTTTCCGTACTTGGATCATATGCACTTATGATTGGAACTCTAGCAAGCATCCGCAACTACCAAAGATCATTAAGGTAAAACCCAACCATAGCATTAAGTATCAAGTCCTCTTTACTCCCATACGCAACAACACCCATACTCGGGTGTAAGCTTCTGTCACTCTAGCCGCCCACCATAAGAGAATTATGAACGTATTGCAAACCCTACAGCAGGAATCCCCCACGTGTGCGCAACACAGAAGGCACCATAGGACAGCACCAAAATAAAACGTACAACTCAAACCAATCACGATCATCAATCAACCCATAGGACAAAAAGAATCTACTCAAACATCATAGGATGGCCACAAATCATTGGATAATAATATGTAGCATTAAGCACCATGTTTAAGTAGAGAATTACAGCGGGAAAAGAGAGGTTACACCGCTGCATAGAGGGAGAGAGAGTTGGTGTTGACGGCGGCGAAGTTGTTGGTGTAGATCACCGTCACGTTGGTTGCCCCGGCGGCGGTCCGGCGCCACCGGGAGAGAGGGGGAGAGAGCCCCCCTCCTTCTTAGTCTTGCTTGGCCTTCCCCCCTAGATGGGAGGAGGTTTTCCCCTCTGGCCCTTGGCCTCCATGGCACCCGGAGGGGCGGGAGCCCCTCCGAGATTGGATCTCTCTCTCTGTTCTCTTTTGTTTCGCGTTCCTGTTTTCTGGCCGTTCACCGTTTCTTAAATTCCCGGAGATCCGTAACTTCGATTGCGCTGAAATTTTAACACATTTTTTTTCCGGATATTGGCTTCCTTGCGCTCGAAGAATAGCACCAACCGACCTACGAGGGCCTCACGAGGCACCACGGCGCGCCTGCCCCCCTGGCGCGCCCTGGTGCCTCGTGGGGCCCACGAGCGCCGCCTTGCGTTGATTCCACCTCCCAAAAATCACATATATTCCAAAATAATTCTCCATAAAATGTTATTGCATTTGGAGTTCGTTTGATATGGATTTTCTGTGAAACAAAAAACAAGCAGAAAACAGGAACTGGCACTAGGCACTGGATCAATATGTTAGTCCCAAAAATAATACAAAATTTTGCCAAAAGTATGTGAAAGTGGTAGAATATTGGCATGAAACAATCAAAAATTATAGATACGACGGAGACGTATCACATCTCCGACAGCCTGAGCACCTCCCTGCATTCGATGTGAGCCGCCGTCCATTTTCCCCCTCCCTTTGCTTGTTTTGGCCATCACTGGCACCGTTTACCGCAAGGCCGAGCTCCGGCCACCGTCGGGCTCATCGTTGCCATCGACTCTGGCCACCCCTAAGCTGCGCCTCCCCCACCTTCGTGTTCGCCACGTCGTTCGTAACTCGTAGGGCCAAACCCCGCTCCGTTTGGTCGCCGGAGCGGCGAGAGCCGTGGACGCCGCCGTGTCGGGTGGTTGCCTGCGTGCACCGCCAGCGCGAGCGCGTTTAAAACCGGCCGGCTGGTCCACCTGTCAGCGTGCCTGGCCTGACAGGAGATTAGGATAAGCCTAATTACCCTCCTTAAACCGTCAATGACTAGTGGACCCCCTCGGCTAAATACCCCTTAGTTTTAAAGTGAGTGACTGATAGTGGGGCCCACCCCTAGTTAACCTAATTAATCAACTGCAAAACCCTGTTTTAATAAACTGTGTAACTGACAGTGGGGCCCCACCTGTCAGTTTGACCAGGTCAACAGTCAACTTAGTTGACTGCTGACTGGGCTGCTGACTAGGCTGTGGCCCACCTATCATCCACAGTGGCTAGCCCACTACTGGGTATAAAATGTTTTTACCGTTTTATAATTCGAATTTAATAATTAAAGAAATCCAGAAAATTCCAAAAATTATTTAAAACTTTGGAAATTCGTAGAATTTAAACCGTACCTCGGATGAAAAATGTTTTCTATATGAAAGTTGATCAGAAAAATCTAACGAATCCGAATATGCCATCCACATACCTGTCACATGCCTCCAACACTGCCAACATGGAACCTTCCCCTCCGGATCGTCTGTCCGATAAATGCCTAAAGTCGGGAAAATATTTTCAGATATTTTCCCGCTCTGTCTGTAACGAGTAGCACTGCGTTAGGTCACCCCTATCACAACATATTGCCATGTCATGCATCTGTGTTGCATTTGTTTGCTGTGTATTTATTTGTTTCCTCCCCCTCTCCTCTCCGGTAGCCCCCGAGTCTGACGTGACCCCTGAGGACTGCTACACCACCGACGACCCCTCCTTCACCGCAGAGCTTTCAGGCAAGAAAAACCCCCTTGATCATTCCTATATCGCCCATTCTTTCTCTCTCATGCTTGCATTAGATTTTGCTACTTATTGTTTAATAGCTCCTATTCTGATGCATAGCCTGTTTTTGAAACCTGTTGTTGTTACTTTACCTATTATACTATATGCTTAGTATAGGTTGGTTCGTGATCCATTAGTGACCCCTCACCCTTGTCCCTGATGCTCCGCTTTGTTACCGATGCTCGATCAGTCTGATCAACATGCAGAGACCGACACATCACCTCACACCCCCTTTAGTTGTATGACTCTGTAGAGCTACTATCGAGTGCCGAGGGTGATACCTCCTACCACACTCC
Source organism: Elymus sibiricus (assembly GCA_039707655.1). Taxonomy (NCBI): domain Eukaryota; kingdom Viridiplantae; phylum Streptophyta; class Magnoliopsida; order Poales; family Poaceae; genus Elymus; species Elymus sibiricus. The sequence continues at coordinate 375,687,555 of CM077676.1, forward strand.
TGATGATATTTCTGTAGTGTAGCTAGTCGGTGGTGGGTTACCGAGGGTGATTCCTCTTTCACCACCTCCGATGATGCCTCTGTCGTGCAGCCCCTCAAGTGTGAACCCATCGAGGGTGATTCCTCCAAGTTCACCTTGACGTTTACATAGAGTGGGAATCCATTGAGGGTGATTCCTCAGATTCACCGCGATGTTATGGACACACAGGTACTTTGACCTTCACCTCAGACCTTTGTTGAAGTCGGGTTGACCCAAGGGTACCCGCGAGAGATTATTGTGGTGGAACATCAGGGCAGGTGGAGACCACCTAGGAGAGAGGTGGGCCTGGTCGTTGGACCGCGGGTTACCAAGTCGGTGCGACAGGGTGTCGGAGGTGAGCCTTGAGCCCTGTTCGTGTCCGCGAGTTACTAATAACATGCATAACGGATTTGGGTATTTGATCTGAGTTGGCTACTGGCCTATACGCACTACCACCACGTGGGATAATTGTTTAATGGGGCCCTCTGCGTCGTAAGTTTCTTCCGAAAGCTCTGTCAGACGTCCAGTTCAGCATTGCGGCACGACTGATGCTACTTGTGAGCTGCGTTGGGATTTCCCCGAAGAGGAGGGGATGATGCAGTACAGTAGAGATAAGTATTTCCCTCAGTTATGAAACCAAGGTTATCAATCTAGTAGGAGAATCACGCAACAACTCGTTAGCAGTACCTGCACACAAAACAACAAATCCTTGCACCCAACACAAACAAGGGGTTGTCAATCCCTTGGCGGTTAATTGCAAGATTAAATTGTATAGTGATAGATAAATAGATCGAACAAAAATACAAAATAAAATAAATAAAGTAAAAGTGCAGCAAGGTATTTTTAGGATTTTTAATATATGATTAAGATAGACCCGGGGGCCATAGTTTTCACTAGAGGCTTCTCTCTTGAAAATAGCATACGGTGGGTGAACAAATTACTGTTGGGCAATTGATAGAAAAGCAAATAATCATGACGATATCCAAGGCAATGATCATGTATATAGGCATCACGTCCGAGACAAGTAGACCGACTCCTGCCTGCATCTACTACTATTACACCAGACATTGACCGCTATCCAGCATGCATCTAGTGTATTAAGTCCATAAAGAACGGAGTAACGCCTTAAGCAAGATGACATGATGTAGACAAAGTAAACTTACGCATGAATAAACCCCATCTTTTTACCCTTAATAGCAACGATACATACGTGTCATGTCCCTTTCTGTCACTAGGATTGAGCACCGCAAGATCGAACCCATTACAAAGCACCTCTCCCATTGCAAGATAAATCAATCTAGTTGGCCAAACCAAATCAATAGATCGGAGAGAAATACGAAGCTATAATAATCATGCATAAAAGAGTTCAGAGAAGACTCAAATAATATTCATGGATAATATGATCATAAACTCACAATTCATCGGATCCAGCAAACACACCACAAAAAGTGATTACATCGGATAGAACTCCAAGAACATCGAGGAGAACATTGTATTGAAGATCAAAAAGAGAGAAGAAGCCATCTAGATACTAACGATCGACCCAAAGGTCTGTGGTAAACTACTCACGCATCATCGGAAGGGCAGCAAGGATGATGTAGAGCCCCTCCGTGATCGATTCTCCCTCCGGTGGAGTACCGGAAAAGGCCTCCCGATGGGATCTCTCGAGAACAGAAGCTTGCGGTGGCGGAAAAAGTATTTCGTGGACTCCTCTGTTGGTTTCCCGATTTTAGAGAATTTATAGAGGTGGAATTAGGTCAAACGGAGCTATGTGGGCCCCACGAGGTACCAGGACGCGCCCCCTGGGGCGCGCCGTGGTGCCTCGTGGGCCACTGCTTCATCTTCTTGTCCCCTCTCGAAGCTTCTAGTGTTTGTTATGTCCAGAAAAAAATCTCCAAAAAGTTTCATGGCATTTGGACTTCGTTTGGTACTGATATTCTGGAAAACCAAAAACAGGCAAAAAACCGCAACTGGCACAGGGCACTAAGTTAATAGGTTAGTCCCAAAAAATGATATATAATTGCTGTAAATGTATATAAAAACATCCAAGAATGATACTATAATAGCATGGAACAATAAAAAATTATAGATACGTTGGAGACGTATCAGCATCCCCAAGCTTAATTCATGCTCGTCCTCGAGTAGGTAAATGATAAACACAGAATTTTTGAGGTGGAATGCTACCTATCATATTCATCATATATTCTTTTCTTTATAGCATGGACATTTGGACCTGAATGATTCAGAGCAATAGTCTATAGTTTGACATGAAGACAAAAATACTCAAGCCTACTAACAAGCAACCATGTCTTTTAAAATATCAATGCTAAAGAAAGTTATCCCGAGCCCATTATGCTCAATCATTGATCCATTCATGAAACACACTCAATATTAGCTACACACAATGCACAAGTATGACAATAGTGCTCTCTAGTTAGTGCTTTGTAAGAGAAGATGGAGACTCAAAATAAAAATAAAAATTGCATAAAAGTAAATAGATAGGCCCTTCACAGAGGGAAGCAGAGATTTGCAAATGTGCCAGAGCTCAAGGCTTAAATTAGAGAGATAAAATTATTTTGAGAGGCATGCTTTTCCTGTCAACGAAAATGACCGAGAATTCCCAATATTTTCCATGCTAGACACATCATAGGCGGTTCCCAAACAGAAAATAAAGTTTATTTCCTTTCCACCATTCTTTCACAATCCATGGCTAGCCGTATCCTCGGGTGCCCTCCATACCAACACTTTCCAAGGAATTTTGTTATTATTATTTTTGATTTATTGTGGGACCAGGCATCCCTATTACATGCCACTCTCTCGTGCAATGACAAGTGAATAAACACTCATCGTGAGAATAACACACCTAGCATGGAAAATATTGGCCACCCCCTGCCGCTTCATGAGCGGTACGGGCACACAAAACGGAAAATTATTTTGAAAAATTAGAGTTGGCACATGCAAATTTACTTGGAACGGCATGGAAATACCGCATATAGGTACATATGGTGGACTCATTTGGCACAACTTGGGTTTAAGGAGTTTGGATGCACAAGCAGCATTGCCGCTTAGTACAAATGAAGGCTAGCAAATAGATTGAGAAGCAACCAACCAAAAAGCGAAAATGGTCATAAACATGCATTGAACATAACTAACACCGAATAATGCACCATAAGTAGGATATAATTTCGTTGCATAACTATTGACTTTATGTGCATGCATAGGGAATCACAAACCTTAACACCGATATTCTTACTAAATCACAATTACTCACTAACATGACTCACATATTATCATCTCCATATCGCAAAACTGCTGCAAGGAATCAAACTTATCATATCCAATGATCTTTCATGAAAGTTTTTATTATATCCCTCTTGAATATTCATCACTTTGGGACCAAATTCATATCTTGTGCAAATTACCATTATTATTATCAACTCTCAAAAGGATGTAAGTGAAACATGAGAGTGCAAATATTTCTTCAAAATTTTAATCTTTTCAACTCTCAAAATAATATAAGTGAAGCATGAGAGTGCAAATATTTCTTCAAAATATAGCCACCGCCGTGCTCAAAAAGATTTAAGTGAAGCACTAGAGCAACTGCCTAGCTCAAAAAATTTAAGTGAAGCACATAGAGTATTCTAACAAATCATGACAAACATGTGGCTCTCTCAAATAGGTGTGTCCTGCAAAGATGATTGTGACAAACTAAAAAGCAAACAAAGCAAAGACTCATATAATACACGACTCTCCAAGCAAAACACATATCATGTGATGAATAAAAATATAGCTCCAAGTAAAATTACCGATAGTTGGTAGAAGAAAGAGGGGATGCCTTCCGGGGCATCCCCAAGCTTAGACGCTTGAGTCTTCCTTGAATATTACCTTGGGGTGCCTTGGGCATCCCCAAGCTTAGGCTCTTGCCACTCCTTATTCCTTCATCTATCGTGATCTTACCCAAAACTTGACAACTTTAATCACAGAAAACTCAACAAAACCTTCATGAGATCCGTTAGTATAACAAAATGTTGTAAGTACTGTTGTAAATTGATTCATATTTAATATTGGCATAATGCTAATGTACTCCAACTTCTCCATGACTCATACCCCCCGATACGATCCATAGATTCATCAAAATAAGCAAACTATGCAACAAAAACAGAATCTGTCTAAAACAGGACAGTCTGTAAAGATCTATTTAAAAGCTATACTTATCTAACTCCAAATATTCTGACAAACTAGGACAACGTGGGCAATTTATATACCAATACTGTGTAAAAATTTCAGATTTTTCTGACGCTCCAGTACAGACCTAAAATTCTAGCACTGGACACAAAAACTTTCTGTTTTCCAAAGAGCATCAATTATACTATCTTCCAAATCATCCCAAAGGCATTACTTGGCACAAACACTAATTAAAACATAAAAACACAATCATAACAGTAGCATAATTGTGTAAACAGGCAAGAACAGAATAAAAATTTGTTGGGTTGTCTTCCAAGAAGCTCTTTCTTTATAGCCATTAAGATCGGCTTGAGATTTCAATGATGCTCACATGAAAGATAGTAATTTAAACACGAAGAGAGCATCATGAAACATGTGGAAATCAAATTTAAGTCTAACATACTTCCTATGCATAGGCATTTTATAAGAAAAGAAATTATCAAGACAAGCAATATCTAGCATATGCCAATAGGAAGAATGGAGCATCAATAATTTCAACATAACGAGAGGTAATTTAGTATCTTGAAGATTTCTACAACCATATTTTCCTCTCTCATAATAATTACATGTAGGATCATAATCAGACTCAACAACATAGTTACCGTAAACAATAATATCTCTACGATCCACATGCATAAAAAATTATAGTCTTCCAAGATAGTGGGATTAACATCAACTAAAGTCATGACCTCTCCAAACCCATTTTTGTCAAAAAATTCATAAGATTGATAATTCTCCAAAGTAGTGGGATCATTATTACCTAAAGTTGATGCTCTTCCAAACCCACTTTTAATAGTATTGCAAACATTATTATCAATAACATATTCATCATGAGGCTTAAATAAATCTTTAACTTTAAGTACTGTTGTGGAGATTAATTTTGGACATAACAAACGCTAGAAGCTTCGGGAGGGGACGAGAAGATGAAGCAGTGGCCCACGAGGCACCACGGCGCGCCCCAGGGGAGGGGGCGCGCCCTGGTACCTCGTGGGGCCCACACAGCTCCGTTTGACCTAATTCCACCTCTATAAATTCTCTAAAATCGGGAAACCAACAGAGGAGTCCACGAAATACTTTTTCCACCGCCGCAAGCTTCTATTCTAGAGAGATCCCATCTGGAGGCCTTTTTCGGTACTCCGCCGGAGGGGGAATCGATCACGGAGGGGCTCTACATCATCCTTGCTGCCCTTCCGATGATGCGTGAGTAGTTTACCACAGACCTTCGGGGTCCATAGTTAGTAGTTAGATGGCTTCTTCTCTCTTTTTGATCTTGAATACAATGTTCTCCTCGATGTTCTTGGAGTTCTATCCAATGTAATCACTTTTTGCGCTGTGTTTGTTGGGATTCGATGAATTGTGAGTTTATGATCAGATTATCCATGAATATTATTTGAGTCTTCTCTGAACTCTTTTATGCATGATTATTATAGCTTCTTATTTCTCTTCGGTCTATTGATTTGGTTTGGCCAACTAGATTGATTTATCTTCCAATGGGAGATGTGCTTTGTAATGGGTTCGATCTTGCGGTGCTCAATCCCAGTGATAGAAAGCGACATGACACGTATGTATCATTGCTATTAAGGGTAAAAAGATGGTGTTTATTCATGCGTGATTTTACTTTGTCTACATCATGTCATCTTGCTTAAGGCGTTACTCCGTTCTTTATGGACTTAATACACTTGATGCATGCTGGATAGCGGTCGATGTGTGGAGTAATAGTAGTAGATGCAGGCAGTAGTCGGTCTATTTGTCTCGGACGTGATGCCTATATACATGATCATTGCCTTGGATATCGTCATGATTATTTGCTTTTCTATCAATTGCCCAACAGTAATTTGTTCACCCACCGTATGCTATTTTCAAAAGAGAAGCCTCTAGTGAAAACTATGGCCCCCGGGTCTATCTTAATCATATATTAAAAATCCTAAAAATATTTGATGCACTGTTACTTTATTTATTTTATTTTGTATTTTTGTTCGATCTATCTATCTATCACCATATAATTTAATCTTGCAATTAACCGCCAAGGGATTGACAGCCCCTTGTTTGCGTTGGGTGCAATCATTTGTTGTTTTGTGTGCAGGTACTGCTAACGAGTTGTTGCGTGATTCTCCTAGATTGATAACCTTGGTTTCATAACTGAGGAAAATACTTATCTCTACTGTACTGCATCATCCCCTCCTCTTCGGGGAAATCCCAACGCAGCTCACAAGTAGCAGGAAGAATTTCTGGTGCCGTTGCCGGGGAGACATCATCAACATCTATCAAGTACCTACGCATAAACCTTCATCTCCTTGCATTTATTTTATTTGCCTTTGCCTCTCATTTTCATCTCCCCCACTTCTAATTTTTTTTTACAAAAACACAAAAATATTTTATTTGCTTGCTTGCTTTTATTGCCATGTCAACACACAAGAACATAGAGTGAAAGCAAAAATTAAAGATCACTATGGATCCTCATCCACTTGCTAATCTTTTCAAAAGATCCAATTATAATGAAACAATTGCTAGTGAGTTGAGTGCACTTGATTATCTCTATAAAGTTTTTCTTGAAAATCATGAATCTGAAAATTGTGATGAAATGTAGAATGAAGAAATTTATAAAGTGATTCATGATAGCTCCTTGAATGAAAAGCATGATTGCAATGATGTTACTATAAATTCTATTAATATCAATTGTGCTAATGTTATGCAAAACTACAAGCTTGGGGATGATAATTTTGTCATGTCCATTACTTATTGCAATGATCATGATTGGGGTGATAATGCTTCTTATGATCTTGAAAATTTATTTAAGCCTCATGATGAATATGTTATTGATAATAATGCTTGCAATACTATTAAAAGTGGGTTTGGAAGAGCTTCAACTTTAGGTAATAATGATCCCACTACTTTGGAGAATTATCAATCTTATGAAATTTTTGATAAAAAAGGGTTTGGAGAGGTCATGACTTTAGTTGATGTCAATCCCACTGTCTTGGAAGATTATAAAACTTTTATGATGTGGATCATGAAGATAAAATTGTATATGATAGCTATATTGTTGAATTTGATTATGATCCTACACGTAATTATTATGAGAGAGGAAAATATGGTTATAAAATTTTTCATGTCATTAAATTACCTCTCTTTGTGTTGAAATTTTTAATGCTTCATTCTTCCTATTTGCATATGCTAGATATTGCTTGTCTTGATAATTTGTTTTCCTATAAAATGCCTATGCATAGGAAGTATGTTAGACTTAAGTGTGTTTTTCACATGCTACATGATGCTCTCTTTGTGTTTCAATTATTATCTTTCATGAGAGCATCATTGAAATCTCAAGCCCATCTTAATGGCTATAAAGAAAGAGTTTGTTGGGAGACAAACCAATGGATAAAATAAGTTCTTGTGTTTTTATACAATTATTCTACTGTTATGATTGTGTTTTTATGTTTTAATTAGTGTTTGTGCCAAGTAATGCCTTTGGGATGATTTGGAAGATAGTATAATTGATGCTCTTTGGAAGACAGAAAGTTTTGCGTCCAGTGCTGGAATTTTAGTTCTGCACTTGTGCATCAGAAAAATCTGAAATTTTTACAAAATATTGGTATATTAATTTCCCACGTTTTCCTAATTTTTCATAATTTTTGGAGTTAGAGAAGTATATATTTTAAATAGATCTTTACACACTGTTCTGTTTTAGACAGATTCTGTTTTTCTTTCATAGTTTGCTTATTTTGATGAATCTATGGATCGTATCGGGGGGTATGAGTCATGGAGAACTTGGAGTATAGTAGAATTCTGCCAATATTAAATATGAATCAATTTACTATAGTACTTAGAGTTAAGGATTTATTTGTTATACTAACGTATCTCGCGAAGGTTTTGTTGAGTTTTGTGTGATTGAAGTTTTCAAGTTTTGGGTGAGATCACGATAGATGAAGGAATAAGGAGTGGCAAGAGCCTAAGATTGGGGATGCCCAAGGCACCCCAAGGTAGTATTCAAGGAAGACTCATGCGTCTAAGCTTGGGGATGCTCCGGAAGGCATCCCCTCTTTCTTCTACCAACTACCGGTAATTTTACTTGGAGCTATATTTTTATTCATCACATGATATGTGTTTTGCTAGGAGCGTCATGTATCATATGAGTCTTTGCTTTGTTTGCTTTTTAGTTTGTCACAATCATCTGTGCTGGACACACCTATTTTAGAGAGCCACACATTTATCATGATTTGTTAGAATACTCTATGTGCTTCACTTAAATTTTTTGAGCTAGGCAGTTGCTCTAGTGCTTCACTTAAATCTTTTTGAGCACGGCGGTGGCTATATTTTGAAGAAATATTTGCACTCTCATGCTTCACTTATATTATTTTGAGAGTTGAAAAGATTAAAATTTTGAAGAAATATTTGCACTCTCGTGCTTCACTTATATCTTTTTGAGAGTTGATAATAGTAATGGTAATTTGCACAAGATATGAATTTGGTCCCAAAGTGATGAATATTCAAGAGGGATATAATAAAACTTTCATATAGATCATTGGATATGATAAGTTTGATTCCTTGCAATAGTTTTGCGATATGGAGATGATAATATGTGAGTCATGTTAGTGAGTAATTGTGATTTAGTAAGAATATTGGTGTTAAGGTTTGTGATTCCCAATGCATGCACATAAAGTCAATAGTTATGCGACGAAATTATATCCTACTTATGGTGCATTATTAGGTGTTAGTTATGTTCAATGCGTGTTTATGACTGTTTTCGCTTTTTGGTTGGTTGCTTCTCAATCTATTTGCTAGCCTTCATTTGTACTAAGCGGGAATGCTGCTTGTGCATCCAAACTCCTTAAACCCAAGTTGTGCCAAATGAGTCCACCATATCTACCTATATGCGGTATTTCCATGCCGTTCCAAGTAAATTTGCATGTGCCAACTCTAGTTTTTCAAAGTAGTTTTCCATTTTGTGTGCCCGTACCGCTCGTGAAGCGGCAGGGGGTGGCCAATATTTTCCATGATAGGTGTGTTATTCTCACGATGAGTGTTTATTCACTTGTCATTGCACGAGAGAGTGGCCGGTAATAGGGATGCCCAGTCCCGAAATGAAAAAAAATTAATATGATGATAATAATAATAAATTCCTTGGAAAGCGTTGGTATGGAGGGCACCCGTGGATACGGCTAGCCATGGATTGTGAAAGAATGGTGGAAAGGAAATAAACTTTATTTTCTGTTTGGGAACCGCCTATGATGTGTCTAGCATGGAAAATATTGGGAATTCTCGGTCGTTTTCGTTGACAGGAAAAGCAAGCCTCTCAAAATAATTTTATCTCTCTAATTTAAGCCTTGAGCTCTGGCACATTTGCAAATCTCTGCTTCCCTCTGCGAAGGGCCTATCTATTTACTTTTATGCAATTTTTATTTTTATTTTGAGTCTCCATCTTCTGTTACAAAGCACCAACTAGAGAGCACTATTGTCATCCTTGTGCATTGTGTGTAGCTAATATTGAGTGTGTTTCATGAATGTATCAATGATTGAGCATAATGGGCTAGGGATAACTTTCTTTAGTGTTGATATTTTGAAAGACATGGTTGCTTGTTAGTATGCTTGAGTATTTATGTCATCATGTCAAACTATAGACTATTGCTTTCAATCATTCAAGTCCAAATGTCCATGCTATAAAGAAAAGAATATATGATGAATATGATAGGTACCATTCCACATCAAAAATTCTACTTTTATCATTTACCTACTCAAGGACGAGCAGGAATTAAGCTTGGGGATGCTGATACGTCTCCAACGTATCTATAATTTTTGATTGTTACATGCTATTATAGTATCAATCTTGGATGTTTTTATATACATTTACAGCAATTATATATCATTTTTTGGGACTAACCTATTAACTTAGTGCCCAGTGCCAGTTGCTGTTTTTCGCCTGTTTTTGGTTTTCCAGAATATCAGTACCAAACGAAGTCCAAATGCCACGAAACTTTTTGGATATTTTTCTTGGACATAACAAACACTAGAAGCTTCGGGAGGGGACGAGAAGATGAAGCAGTGTCCCAAGAGGCACCACGGTGCGCCCCAGGGGGGGGCGCCCTGGTACCTCGTGGGGCCCTCACAGCTCTGTTTGTCCTAATTCCACCTTTATAAATTCTCTAAAATCGGTAAACCAACAGAGGAGTCCACGAAATACTTTTTCCACCACCGCAAGCTTCTGTTCTCGAGAGATCCCATCTGGAGGCCTTTTCCGGTACTCCGCCGGAGGGGGAATCGATCACGGAGGGGCTCTACATCATCCTTGCTGCCCTTCTGATGATGCGTGAGTAGTTTACCTAAGACCTTCGGGTCCATAGTTAGTAGCTAGATGGCTTCTTCTCTATTTTTGATCTGCAATACAATGTTCTCCTCGATGTTCTTGGAGTTCTATCCGATGTAATCACTTTTTGCGGTGTGTTTGTTGGGATCGGATGAATTGTGAGTTTATGATCAGATTATCCATTAATATTATTTGAGTCTTCTCTGAACTCTTTTATGCATGATTATTATAGCTTCGTATTTCTCTCCGATCTATTGATTTGGTTTGGCCAACTAGATTGATTTATCTTGCAATGGGAGAGGTGCTTTGTAATGGGTTCGATCTTGCGGTGCTCAATCCCAGTGACAGAAAGGGACATGACACGTATGTATCGTTTCTATTAAGGGTAAAAATATGGGGTTTATTCATGCGTGAGTTTACTTTGTCTACATCATGCCATCTTGCTTAAGGTGTTACTTCGTTCTTTATGGACTTAATACACTAGATGCATGCTGGATAGCGGTCGATGTGTGGAGTAATAGTAGTAGATGTAGGCAGGAGTCGATCTACTTGTCTCGGTCGTGATGCCTATATGCATGATCATTGCCTTGGATATCATCATGATTATTTGCTTTTCTATCAATTGCCCAACAGTAATTTGTTCGCCCACCGTATGCTATTTTCAAGAGAGAATTCTCTAGTGAAAACAATGGCCCTCGGGTGTATCTTAATCATATATTAAAAATCCTAAAAATACCTTGCTGCACTTTTACTTTATTTATTTTATTTTGTATTTTTGTTCGATCTATCTATCTATCACCATACAATTTAATCTTGCAATTAACCGCCAAGGGATTGACAACCCCTTGTTTGCGTTGGGTGCAAGGATTTCTTGTTTTGTGTGCAGGTACTGCTAACGAGTTGTTGTGTGACTCTCCTACTGGATTGATAACCTTGGTTTCATAACTGAGGGAAATACTTATCACTACTGTACTGCATCATCCCCTCCTCTTCGGGGAAATCCCAACGCAGCTCACAAGTAGCACCCTGCTCGCAACGACCCGGAGTGCAATGGGTGACGGGCCCAAGACCCCTGAGCGCTTATCATGTAGACCGGCGGGGACCTCTCTGCAGAGCATAGGTAGTACTACGTCGTGTCGATCAGCCGAGGCCGGGCATGACCCGAAAAAGTGTGTCCGTCCAGAGTTAATCGAGCGTGTTGGGTAACAGTAGTGCACCCCTGTAGGGAAGTTATCTATTCGAATAGCCGTGTCCACGGTAACAGGACGCTCGGAGTTGTATCCCGATCTACTACAACTAGAACTGGATACCTGTGTTACTTACTTAATATGTTAGCTCGGGGATCGCTTTCTCGTAGGGAGTCGAGGAAGGATCTCTGGGCATTGCTACTATTGCTTATTACTTTATGTTATGCTACTAATCTCCACTCTTCTAATGCTGCAAGACGCTGCAAGATGCTAGTCTTCGATAGGCTAGGCCTTCTCTCTATTCTGACAATTCTGCAGTGCAGTCCACAGATACAGCCCCTTCATTTGATACCGAAGCATGATTAGCATAGTTTTGATGTAAGTCTTGCGACTAGTTTGGATGAGTACTCACGGTTGCTTTGCTACCTCTTTTTCCCCATACCCGGTTGCTGCGACCAGATGACGGAGCCCAGGAGCCGGAGATCCCTGATGGTGCCTACTACTATGTGGAGACCGATGACTAGGAGTAGTTTCGGAGGCTCCCAGGCAGGAGGCCTATGCCTTTTCGATCTAGTTGTCGTTGTTTTGCTCAGCCTTCTTAAGGCAATCTTGTCTAATTATGTCTATACTCAGATACTAATGCTTTCGCTGACTCTTGTGTAACTCGAGCTTATGTATTCGAGCCCTCGAGGCCCCTAGCTTGTAATATAAAGCTTGAATTATTATTTTTTGTGTCTAGAGTTGTGTTGTGATATCTTCTAGTGAGTCCCTGGGCTTGATCGTGCGCATTTGCGTGTATGGTTGGTGCATGGTCGAGCCGGGAGCGCCACAAGTTGGTATCAGAGCCGACTGCCTGTAGGAAGCCCTTTCCAGCTCCTTGGCCGAAGTTGAGTCTAGGCTTTGAAAAAACTGTTTTACTAACATGGTTTTGTGGCTTACAGGTCCACGTCGCCAACGGATGGGATTAGGATCTTTATTCCTCTCCTTTACTCTGGGACTCTGATCTCTCTTCTATTCGGGTTAAAGATTTTGCTAACTCTAACATTAGGTTCTCGTGTTCACATCCACCTGGAGAGCTGGATTGTCTGCAATTATTCCTTTCCATTGGTTTGTTTAATCTGATAATCACATTTTCCTTTCCATTGGTCTGTTTAACCTTTCTTGTAATCTAGCTTTTATCTGAGCAGTGATGATTCCCTGCTTAAGTCAACACCCCCAAATAAAACCTTGTTACTATTGTTGATGACATTCCGGTAACCACCGATGGACGAGAACCTTGCCTATTGGTCCGCCTCATTTTAACGAGCAGGAAAATGGTTCTCTTCGTTCCCCGCCCATGGTACCAACGTGTTGCCGACATAGCTGACAGACTTTCCTCTGACATGTCTTGTTGTCGTGACCACGCAAGATGTCACCGCCCTTCCTACTCTTAATCCACACTCACTGCAATTCCACAGGATCGAAACCTGACTCTCCTGTACAACCTTGATTCCGAAGTATCCTTTGCACATGGCTTCGTATGTTATCACGAGCCACATTCCTTGAGATGATCTATTCTGGTATCAGACGCAATACTTATTCCCATTGCTCTAAACCCCTTTCACACTCTGTTTCAAGCATCGAACGATTGTCTATCCGCTTGAAACTCCTTATTGTACCTTCTTACTTTGCTCTCAATGTTTTTCTTAAGTTTCAATTCGAGAGATACTATGTGCCACATTCCCCGAGTTACCTACCAGATACTCAACCTTGTAAAGGCCCGTCCTTCCGGAGTTACCCCCTTTTTCCTTTCATAAGTACGATGAAGACTCCGAAGAAAGGATGGCAGCTTTTTCATGACACATGACACAGGGAAAATGAAGACATCAACGCAATGGACCGACCTCTTCGAGAAGAACAGTCAAGGCCAAGAAGACTCGTTACAATTTCGTAACCAATCCCTTCCCCTTTACTCCACCTCTTAAATCTCGGGACGAGATTTCTTGTAGTGGAGGAGATTTGCAACAACCCCAGTGTCATGCTACAGTGACCTCACACTAATGATGCCATGTCATCATGCCTTTCCATGCCAAATAGCCACTTGTCCAAAATCGAGTTCAAATTCCATTTGAAATGCAAGTCAAATAATTACTTCTTCAGATAATTAAACAAAATAGTTCATAATATTGCAAATAATCCCAAAGCAATTATAAAAACAAAACCAACATTATTTGAATTTCTAAATTGACCCTAGCAACCAAAAAGTGGACCAGCAGCAGTTATTTTTGCCTTTTCAATTTCTAAAAATGTTTAAACAATTCCAATTGGCCCCAAACTTTTTGTGCAACCTAAAAATATTGCGCTTGAATTATGTGCCAAGTTTCACTTTTAACAAAAATCATTTGGATCAAAAATAAAATAGAAACAGAACAGAAAATGCTAAACAGCAAATAGAAAAGAAAAAGAGGGACCTAGCTACTGGTGGACTGGGCCTTAGGTCAACAGTGCGAGGCCCAGCCCACCCGCACCTCTCCTTCTACCTCCTGCCTCCGTGTCGGCCGCCCAGCGCGCGCATGCCATGGCCCCCCCTACGCTACACTCGACATCAGCCGCTATAGGGGCTTACCCGAGGGGACAAGGCCTCGTCCTCGATCTCCCTTCGAACCCTAGCTCCTCTCCTTTCCCCTCCACGCTCCTTCTCCTTTGTCCGAGCTCACCCGAGCACGGTCGTCGCCCTACCGTCGTCGTCCCTGTGGCCAGTTGCTTCCCCGCGCTGCGCCACCACGCCCCGAAGCTTCCCCGTCGTCACCTTCCTCGAACCCAAGCAGCAGGTCAAGCCGGGAAGCGCCGAATCGACGCCATCGAGCCGATCCCCTCCTTTGCACCGCCGCGCGCCCTCGCTATATGTGCCCCACTCCGACCATCTCCGACAGCCTGAGCACCTCCCTGCATTCGCTGTGAGCCGCCGTCCATTTTCCCCCTCCCTTTGCTCATTTTGGCCGTCCCTGGCGCCGTTTACTGCAAGGCCGAGCTCCGGCCACCGTCGAACTCGTCGTTGCCATCGACTCCGGCCACCCCTAAGCTGCGCCTCCCCCACCTTCGTGTTCGCCGCATCGTTCACAACTCGTAGGGCCAAACCCCGCTCCGTTTGGTCGCCGGAGCGGTGAGAGCTGTGGACGCCGCCGCGTCGGGTGGTTGCCAGCGTGCACCGCCGGCGCGAGCGCGTTTAAAACCGGCCGGCTGGTCCACCTGTCAGCGGGCCTGCCCTGACAGGAGATTAGGCTAAGCCTAATTACCCTCCCTAAACCATCACTGACTGGTGGACCCCCTGGCTAAATAGCCCTTTGTTTTAAAGTGAGTGACTGACAGTGGGGCCCACCCCTAGTTAACCTAATTAATCAACTTCAAAACCCTGTTTTAATAATCTGTGTCACTGACAATGGGGCCCCACCTGTCAGTTTCACCAGGTCAATAGTCAACTTAGTTGACTGCTGACTGGGCAGCTGACTAGGCAGTGAACCACCTGTCATCCACAGTGGCTAGCCCACTGCTGGGTATAAAATGTTTTTACTGTTTTATAATTCGAATTTAATAATTAAAGAAATCCAGAAAATTCCAAAAAAAATTTAAAACTTTGGAAATTCGTACAAATTAAACCGTAGCTCGGATGAAAAAGTTTTCTATATGAAAGTTGATCAGAAAAATCTAACGAATCCGAATATGCCATCCACATACCTGTCACATGCCTCCAACACTGCAAACATGGAACCTTCCCCTCCGGATCGTCTGTCAGATAAATGCCTAAAGTCGGGAAAATATTCTCAGATATTTTCCCGCTCTGTCTGTGACAAGTAGCACTGCGTTAGGTCACCCCTATCACAACATATTGCCATGTCATGCATCTGTGTTGCATTAGGTTTGCTGTGTATTTATTTGTTTCCTCCCCCTCTCCTCTCAAGTAGCCCCCGAGTCTGACATGACCCCTGAGGACTGCTACACCACCGACGACCCCTCCTTCACCGCAGATCTTCCAGGGAAGCAAAACCCCCTTGATCATTCCCATATCGCCCATTCTTTCTCTCTCATGCTTGCATTAGATTTTGCTACTGTTGTTCAATAGCTCCTAATCTGATGCATAGCCTGTTTTTGAAATCTGTTGTTGTTACTTTACCTGTTATCCTATATGCTTAGTATAGGTTGGTTCGTGATCCATCGGTGACCCCTCACCCTTGTCCCTGATGCTTCGCTTTGTTACCGATGCTCGATCAGTGTGATCAACGTGCAGAGACCGACACATCACCGCACACCCCCTTTAGTTGTACGACTCTGCAGAGCTACTATCGAGTGCCGAGGGTGATACCTCCTACCACACTCCTGATGATATTTCTGTAGTGTAGCTAGTCGGTGGTGGGTTACCAAGGGTGATTCCTCTTTCACCACCTTTGATGATACCTCTGTCCTGCAACCCCTCAAGTGTGAACCCATCGAGGGTGATTCCTCCAAGTTCACCTTGACGTTTACATCGAGTGGGAATCCATTCAGGGTGATTCCTCGGATTCACCGCGATGTTATGGACACACGGGTACTTTGACCTTCACCTCAGACCTTTGTTGAAGTCGGGTCGACCCAAGGGTACCCACGAGAGATTATTGTGGCGGAACATCAGGGCAGGTGGAGACCACATAGGAGAGAGGTGGGCCTGGTCCCTGGTCATTGGACTACGGGTTACCAAGTCGGTGCGACAGGGTGTCGGAGGTGAGCCTTGAGCCTTGTTCATGTACGCGAGTTACTAATAACACGCTTAACGGATTTGGGTATTTGATCTGAGTTGGCCACTGGCCTATACGCACTACCACCACGTTGGATAATGGTTTAATGGGGCCCTCTGCGTCGTACGTTTCTTCCGAAAGCTCTGTCAGACGTCCAGTTCAGCATTGCGGCACGGCTGACAGCAGATACCCACAGGCACAACGTGGTGAGGCTGGCCCTGCTCGCAACGACCCGGAGTGCAAAGGGCGACGGGCCCAAGACCCCTGAGCGCTTTGGATGTAGACCGGCGGGGACCTCTCTGCGGAGCCTAGGTAGGACTACGTCGTGTCGATCAGCCGAGGCCGGGTATGACCCGGAAAAGTGTGTCCGGCCAGAGTTAATCGAGCGTGTTGGGTAATAGTAGTGCACCCCTGCAGGGAAGTTATCTATTCGAATAGCCGTGTCCATGGTAATAGGACGCTCGGAGTTGTATCCCGATCTACTACAACTAGAACTGGATACCTGTGTTACTTACTTAATATGTTAGCTCTGGGATCGCTTTCTCGTAGGGAGTCGAGAAAGGATCTCTGGGCATTGCTACTATTACTTATTACTTTATGTTATGCTACTAATCTACACTCTTCTAATGCTGCAAGACGCTGCAAGATGCTAGTCTTCGATAGGCTAGGCCTTCTCTCTATTTTGGCAATTCTACAGTCCAGTCCATAGAGACAGCCCCTTCATTTGATACCGAAGCATGATTAGCATAGTTCCGATGTAAGTCTTGCGAGTACTTTGGATGAGTACTCACGGTTGCTGTAACATCCCCATGTATTAAGCACAATGATCATCTATTAATCATGCCAAGTCATCATTAATTACAATGCGTGATCACATTAGAATCATATCTCATCTCAAATTCCAATTCAAATTGCAATTCAAATTTAAAGTGAATTTAAAAGTTGATCAAATTCAGGAATTAAATAGTTCATGATATTGAAATATTCCCAAAGCAATTATAAAAATATACCCAACATTAGTTCAATTATTTAAATGACTCTAACATGATGAAACAGTAACAAAACAGCACCATTTAATCCATTTTATTTAATTCAAAATTCAAATGAAATCAATTTGCCTCTAAACCGTTTCTGTCAGTACTATATATTGCATAATAATTATTGAGACAAGTTACACATTTTTACAATAGTCTTTTGGAGCAAAAATAAAATGCAAAATAGAAATACAAAACAAAATAGAAAATAAAAAGGAAAAAGACAGAAATGCACTGGTGGACTGGGCCTAAGTGGCATACAGTGCGGCCCAGCCCACCACGCTCGGCCTTTCCCTAACCTCCCGCCGCGCGCGCGCCCGAGCGCGTGTGCGCCGTCCACAGCGCTGGATGCTCACTGTCGAGCATCCCGCGGTCCCTGGCGTGGATAAGGGCATCTCCACCGACACCCTCGTCGAACCCTAGCTCCCATTTGCCCCCTCGCCCTCTCTCTCCCATGCTTTCGGCGGCGCCCGAAAGCTCCGCCGCCGCACAGCTCTCGCCGTCGCGGCCACCGAGCCCTGTCCGCCTCGCCGAGTTGTCCATCAGCCTCCCCGTCGTCGACTACGTCGGCTGCGCCGACTGGAATGAGCCGGGAGCTCATACATCGAGCTGCACGGCCTCGCCTCCCCCTCTCGGACGTCGGTGAGCGACGTCATCAATCCGCCATCGCCGTACCTCCCCGAGCCCGCTGCCACTCCCTACGGCCCCGCCGTGAGCTCCGCTTCCCCTCCTCTCTCTTCTCCTCGCTTCACCGTGCCCGTAGCCGCCATCACCACAGTGGCCGAACCCGCCGCCGCCTGCCACGTCGCCGGCGTCATTCCGGTGACCAAAGGGCCCCACGGCTGTGCCCGTTGAGCTCACCGCGTCGCGTAGACCTCGCCTAGCCTCTTAGAACGCCCGAAAGCGAACCGCAGCCGAGCGCCCGATCGAGCCCGAATGTCGCCGTCGCCTGCCGTCGTCGCCGTCGCCGATTCCGGCCACTTCAGCCCCCGAGACCACCGCCATTCGACGCGCGGCGAGCTCCGCATTCGAACCATCCCACCCGCGCTTCAAACAGCGGCCTGTGGCCGTTTTCCGGCCAAGTCCGGCGAGCTCCCGCCGCGGAACGGCTCGCCGGTGCGACTCCGGTCGCCGTCCGACATGGCGCCTACGTGGCCTGCCCAGGGCCACTGACCGCTGGTCCCCACGGGCCCCAGTTGACCCAGTTGACTGGGTCAACTGCTGACTGGGCTGGCCCAGCCACTGACATACGGGCCCCGCGATAATTAAAATGATTTTGTAAATAAATAAAATGTTAATTAATTAGTTAGTTAATTTAATTACTAAACAGTCACTGACTACTAGGTCCCACCCTCTAATTAATCTGTAATTAGTTTAATTAATCCCTAATTAGCTACTGTGACACTAACCAGTGGGACCCACTGGTCAGGTTTGACTCTGGTCAGCCGGGTTTAACCCGCTGACGTCACACTGACGTCATGATGATGTCACCTATCACTGTTTCGGATAATTCTAACTTAATAATTAAAATAATTCCAGAAATTCAATAAAACTTTGGAAAATCATATAAAATAAACCGTAACTCGGATGAAAATAATTTATATATGAAAAATGATCAGAAAAATATGACGAATCCGAATATCCTAACCACATGCCTGCCACACCCCTCTAACATGATGAACATGGAACTTTCCCCTCCGCTTCATCTGACCGATAATTGCCCGGAGCTGGTAAAACACCTCCAGATGTTTCCCGCTCCGACTAACTTGCGTAGTACTGCATTAGGACACCCCTCGAATAACGTGCTACTATGCCATGCATCTGTGTTGCATTTGTTGCTTGTATTTATTGTTTCTTCCCCCTCCTTCTCTCCGGTAGACCCCGAGACCGACACTGCTGCCGAGTACGACTACGCCCCTGACGACCAGCCCCTTTCAGCAGAGCTTCCAGGCAAGCAACCCCCCCTTGACGCATGCCTATATCACCTATTCTTCTCCCTCCTGCTTGCATTAGAAATTGCTACCGCTTTGTTTTATCCTTTTTTATGCATAGCCTGTTCTTGTAACTATTATTGATACCTGCCTGATATCCAAAATGCTTAGTATAGGTTGGTAGAAATCCATCAGTGGCCCCTCCCCCTTGTCCATGTTGCTCCGCTTTAGTACCAGTGCCTCGGTCATTGTGATCGATGTGCAGATATCGTCACATCACCACACACACAACCCCCTTAGTTGTACGACTCTGCAGGGCTACTATCGAGGGTCGAGGGTGATACCTCATACTGCACTCCTGATGATATCTCTGTAGTATAGCACATCGGTGGTGATTACCGAGGGTGATTCCTCTTTCACCACCTCTGATGAAGCCTCTGTCGTGCAACCCCTCAAGTGTGAACCCTTCGAGGGTGATTCCTCCAAGTTCACCTTGACGGTTACATCGACTAGGAATCCAACGTGGGTTATTCCTCGGATTTCCCCTTGATGTTTCAGACACACGGATACCTTAAATTTACCTCAGGCCCCTGGTTAAAGTCGGGTCGACCCCGCGGGGTACCCGCCAGAGGTGTGAAGTCGGGTTGACCTGGAGGGTACCCGCGAGATAATTACGAGGCACGGCCGGGCAGGCAGAGACCGCCCTAGAGAGGGATGGGCCTGACCCTTGTTGCATTTCCTCGAGACGGGACGACAGGAGTACTGATCGTCACCGCGAGCTTCCAACGCACTAACGGATTTGGGTATTTGATCTGAGTTGGCTGCTGGCCTATACGTACTACCACCATGGTTCAGCATTGCGGCACGACTGACAGCAGATACCCACAGGCACATCATGGTGAGGCCGGCCCTGCACGCAATGACCCGGAGTGCAAAGGGCGATGGGCCCAAGACCCCTGAGCACTTAGGATGTAGATCGGCGGGGACCTCTCTGCTGAGCCTAGGTAGGACTACGTCGTGTCGATCAACCGAGGCCGGGCATGACCCGAAAAAGTGTGTCCGGTCAGAGTTAATCGAGCGTGTTGGGTAACAGTAGTGCACCCCTGCAGGGAAGTTATCTATTCGAATAGCCGTGTCCACAGTAACAGGACACTCAGTGTTGTATCCCGATCTACTACAACTTGAACTGAATACATGTTACTTTAACTATAAGCTCCGGGATTGCTTCCTCACAGGGAGTTAAGGCAGGATCCCTAGGCTTTACTTCCACATGCTTGTTACTTTATGTTATGCTACTAATCTGCACTCTTCTAATGCTGCAAGACGATGAAGATGCTAGTCTTCGATAGGCTAGGCCTTCCTCCCCCTTTTCTGGCATTTCTGCAGTTTAGTCCAAAGATATAGCTCCATTCCTTTGATACCGATGCATAATTAGTATAGTTCTGATGTCAGTCTTGCGAGTACTTTGGCTGAGTACTCACGGTTGCTTTGCTACCTCTTTTTCCCCATACCCGTTTACAGCGATTAGATGACGGATCCCAGGAGCCAGCTGCTACCGCCGACGACTGCTACTACACTTCCAGTGGAGCCTACTACTACATGGAGACCGACGACCAGGAGTAGATTCGGAGGCTCCCAGGCGGGAGGCCTGCGCCTTTTCGATCAGGGTCATTGTTATGCTAGCCTTCTTAAGGCAAACTTGTTCCCCTTTTATGTTTGTACTCAGATATTATGTTGTTTCCGTTGACGCTTGATTGCGAGCTTATGTATTCAAGCCCTCGAGGCCCCTCGCTTGTATTATAATGCTTGTATGACTTTTATTTGTGTTTAGAGTTGTGTTGTGATATCTTCAAGTGAGTCCCTAGGCTTGATCATGTGCATTTGCGTGTATGCTTAGCGCACGATCGAGCTGGGGGCATCACAAGTTGGTATCAGAGCCGACTGCCTGTAGGAAGCCCCTTTCCAAATCCTGGGCCGAAGATGAGTCTAGTCTCCAAAAACTATTTTACTAACATGGCTGTGTGGCTTACGGGCCCACGTCGCCAATGGGTGGTATTAGGATCTTTTATTCCTCCTCTTTACTCTAGGATTCTACTCTCTCGTCTATTCGGGTTAAAATTTTACTAACTCTGACTGTAGGTTCTCGTGATCACGTCCACCCGGAGCTTTGGTTATTTGCAAATTACTTCCTTAAATGCACGATGCAAGAATTCACTCACTGTCATTTGACAATCTTGAAATTTCCTCTGTTTCAGATGGATCACTTGTTCCCGCCGCATCCCACGACGCAACTCGTACTTCGGACCTGTGCTCGTGATGCGACTGGTTTTCCAGCTATCCTGATCGCCCTCCTGACCAGATTGGGCTACCGCTGGTACCCCGAGTACATGGTTTACAAGGATTTCCGCGAGTTCAACCAGGAGCAGTATCATGCCGATGTTCGTATCTTTGATCAGCGGGACGACTCCGACACTGAGTTGCACACTTTTCACGGTATCGGCGTGACGATTGATATGGCAGTCCATGACGCTGCCCATTCTGCTGTCGCACGTCTTCGTGGCGAGCATAGTCGCTTGGATGACTCCGAGTTCAGATACATTCCATATGCCCCTGCTGGAGATGATACCGGATACTACCCAGCTGTCTGTGCCCCATACGAGCGACGTCGATACGGCCCGCAGGTTTTGATTCAGTGCACTCAGGCTCTGGATCCCACTGCCCGGGCTCTTGCCGTCGAGTTGTTTGCTACTCGCGCACGTCTCTATGAGGCTATGACACAGTTGCTACCAGTTGTTTGGGCAGGGATACATCCAGAGTACATTCTTTACCCGCGCAGGACTCAGATGCTTGCAGGTATCGATTGGCCTGCTGTTGGAGGTCGCACACCCACACGTGGACCTCTCCTCCCAGCTCGAGATCGGGTTCTGCATCAGAGTAATCATGGAGCACAGGACCTTTCTACCGTGGACACTCATCGTCAGCACCAGCAGTTACCTGGTTTCAGTGGTATTCCCCGACGTTGATGTAGCCTTTGCTATGTCCCATTGTTGTATTCCCTATCGTGTGCCTGCGCGCCGCCTAGTATGTCTAGCTGTTTCAATTTCTGGACTTATGTTGTCCGCCTGTAACCAACTTGTGTATGGATCTGTATGTCTCAATTGGCTACTGATATGAATCTATTGCACTATTTGTTCGCTGTCGTGTTACATCATGCTTGTCTCTAAACACTTGTAGTAATTTTTACTAAACTACCCCCTGTTAAATCTTTAGCAGGATGGTTAGACCCGCAGGTTGTGGTCGTGGCCGTGCTGCCCAACAGCCACCACCACCAGACTATATGACAGCTATGATGCAGCAATTTGAGCTGAACCGTCAGTTCATGGTTGGAATCATGGCTCAGTTCCCAAACCAGAACCTGAATGCTCAGAATCAGCAACCCGCCCCAATAACTCTGCAGGAGTTTGTGCGTCTCAGCCCTACTATTTTCCGCAACTCTGAACAGCCACTGGATGCTGATGACTGGCTTCGCGACATCGCCTTCGAGATGGAATCTGCCAATGTCGCCCCTGCCAATCTTGTCACCTTCGCGTCCTACTTCTTGAAGGGTCATGTTGCTCAATGCTGGGACACCCACATGCGTTCACTACCTGCTGGGACAGTCATTACCTGGATCGAGTTTCAGACTGCTTTCCGTGCCCGTTACATTCCTCAATGAATTATGGACCGGAAGAAAAGAGAGTTTCGCAACCTCACTCAGGGCAATAAAACTGTCGAAGCTTATCAACGGGAATTCCTTGAATTATCTCGCTATGCTGAAGAAGACATTGCCACTGATGCCCGCAGACAGGAAAAGTTCCATGATGGACTTCACCCAGACCTCAAGCTTGCACTAGCTGTTCATGACTTCACCGACTTCGCCACCCTGGTGAACAAGGCTATCCAGGTTGAGACCGCTCAGAAAGAACACAAGAATGCCATCAAGCGCCACCATGACGTTAGCTCATCTTCGGGCTCATCATTGCAGAAGTGTTGTATCTGGATTCCTCACAGCATGTACCATCCAGCTGCACCTCCTCCACCGCCGGGGCAGCCAAGATCTCATGCTCCACTGCTTCGAGCTCCTGCTCCCCGTCCCGATAATGGGCTCTGCTACAAGTGTGGCCGTTCAGGTCACCGTTCCAGAGAATGCCCTCAGAATCAGAATTAGCTTGCACTTCCCTCTGCTGGCCGTGGTAACAATCAGCCTCGCAACAATAATGCCATGCCTTCTTATGGTCGTGGTCAAGCTTACCATGTTGATCTGAATGAAGCTCAAGATCAGCTTGCTACTGTGAACGGTACTATCCTTGTTTACTCAGTACCACCTCCTATTTTAATTGATTCAGGAGCATCGCATTCACTTTATGCTAAAGTCCTTTGCATTCGCGCATGACATTAGATATGAACCGTTGCACAATCCGTTAATGGGAAATTCTCCCGCGGGCCCATGCCAAGCCTCCTTGATATGAATACCCCGTTCTCTTTCAGCCTAGCTCTTAATTCTCGGGACGAGAATTTCTTTTAGAGGAGGAGAATTGTAACATCCCCATGTATTAAGCATAGTGACCATCTGTTAATCATGCCAAGTCATCATTAATTACAATGCTTGATCACATTAGAATCATATCTCATCTCAAATTCCAATTCAAATTGCAATTCAAATTTAAAGTGAATTTAAAAGTTGATCAAATTCAGGAACTAAATAGTTCATGATATTGCAAATATTCCCAAAGCAATTATAAAAATATACTCAACATTAGTTGAATTATTTAAATGACTCTAACATCATGAAACAGTAACAAAACAGCACCCTTTAATCCATTTTATTTAATCCAAAATTCAAATGAAATCAATTTGCCTCTAAACATTTTCTGTCAGTACTATATATTGCATAATAATTATTGAGACAAGTTACACATTTTTACAAAAGTCTTTTGGAGCAAAAAGAAAATGCAAAATAGAAATACAAAACAAAACAGAAAATAAAAAGGAAAAAGACAGAAATGCACTGGTGGACTGGGCCTAAGTGGCATACAGTGCGGCCCAGCCCACCACGCTCGGCCTTTCCCTAACCTCCCGCCGCGCGCGCGCGCCCGAGCGCCTGTGCGCCGTCCACAGCGCTGGATGCTCGCTGTCGAGCATCCAGCGGTCCCTGGCGTGGATAAGGGCATCTCCACCGACCCCCTCGTCGAACCCTAGCTCCCATTTGCCCCCTCGCCCTCTCTCTCCCACGCTTTCGGCGGCGCCCGAAAGCTCCGCCGCCGCACATCTCTCGCCGTCGCGGCCACCGAGCTCCGTCCGCCTCGCCGAGTTGTCCATCAGCCTCCCCGTCGTCGACTACGTCAGCTGGACCGACTAGAACGAGCCGGGAGCCCCTACATCGAGCTTATGAATTCGAACCCTCGAGGCCCCTGGCTTGTAATATAAAGCTTGAATTATTTTATTTTGTGTCCAGAGTTGTGTTGTGATATCTTCCAGTGAGTCCCTGGTCTTGAGCGTGCGCATTTGCGTGTATGGTTGGTGCACGGTCGAGCCGGGGGCGGCCCACTTCTAGTCCAGTAAAAATTAATCCAAAGTTTTTTTCTTGTTTGGACACTTTTTGATAATGATTTTCTGAAAAGGCAAAAACAAGCAGAAAACAACAACTGGCACTGGGCACTGGGTTAATAGGTTGGTCCGAAAAAATGATATATAATGGCATATAATTGCATATAAAACATCCAAGATTGATACTATAATAGCAAGGAACAATAAAAAATTATAGATACGTTGGAGACTTATCAAGCATCCCCAAGCTTAATTCCTGCTCGTCCTCGATTAGGTAAATGATAAAAACAGAATTTTTGATGTGGAATGCTACCTATCATGTTTCATCATGTAATCTTTCTCTTACGGTATGAATAATAAGACCCGAATGATTCAAAGAATAGTCTATAGTTTGATATAAAGACATCAATACTCAGGCATACTAATAAACAGTCATGTCTTTCAAAAAAAAAAATACTAAAGAACGTTATCCCTACAAAATCATATAATCCTGTTATGCTCCATCTTCTTAACACAAAATATTTATCATGAACAAGCCCGGTTTTAGCCAAGCAATTGGTTCATACTTTTTAACGCGCTTTAGCTTTTTCAACCCCCACGCAATACATGAGCGCAAGCCATGGATATAGCACTATGGGTGGAATAGAGTGCGGTGGTGATGACCCACAAGTATAGGGGATCAATCGTAGTCCTTTCGATAAGTAAGAGTGTCGAACCCAACGAGGAGCAGAAGGTAATGACAAGCGGCTTTCAGCAAGGTATTTTCTGGAAGCACTGAAATTATCGGTAACGAGTAATTTGATAGCAAGATAATTTGTAACAAGTGATAAGTAGCAATAGTAACTAAGCTGCAGCAAGGTAGCCCAATCCTTTTTGTTGCAAAGGACAGGCCGGAACGGTATCTTATAATAAGCTAAACGTTCTCGAGGACACATGGGAATTTCATCTAGTCACTTTCATCATGTTTGTTTGATTCACGTTCGCTACTTTGATAATTTGATATGTGGGTGGACCGGTGCTTGGGTGCTGTTCTTACTTGAACAAGCCTCCCACTTATGATTAATCCCTCTCGCAAGGATCCGCAAATACGAAAGAAGAATTAAGATAAATCTAACCATACCATTAAATATATGGATCCAAATCAGCCCCTTACGGAATAGCGCATAAACTAGGGTTTAAGCTTCTGTCACTCTAGCAACCCATCATCTAATTACTACTCCACAATGCATTCCCTTAGGCCCAAAGATGGTGAAGTGCCATGTAGTCGACGTTCACATGACACCACTAAGAGAATCAACAACATACATATCATCAAAATATCGAACGAATACCAAATTCACAAGATTACTTATGACAAGACTTCTCCTATGTCCTCAAGAACAAAAGTAACTACTCACACATCATATTCATGTCCAAGATCAGAGGGGTATTGAATAGCATAATGGATCTGAACATATAATCTTCCACCAGATAAACCAACTAGCATCAACTACAAGATGTAATCAACACTACTAGCAACCCACAGGTACCAATCTGAGGTTTTGAGACAAAGATTGAATACAAGAGATGAACTAGGGTTTGAGATGAGATGGTGCTGGTGAAGATGTTGATGAAGATTGGTCCTCCCACGATGAGAGGGTTGTTGGTGATGACGATGGCTTCGATTTCCCCCTCCCGGAGGGAAGTATCCCCGGCGGAATCGCTTCGCCAGAGAGCAAAAGTGCTCCTGCCCAAGTTTCGCCTTGAGACGGCGGCGCTCCCATTTAGAGAGGAGTTTTCCTGCAAAAAATCTAAAACGAGAATTGTACAATAGAACATACTAACCCACTTTGAATTCCCGTTTTTGAATTCTTTTATCATGCCATCTTTTAACTTTTTCTTTAAACAATTTGGCATTTTCATAAGCTTGGGTTCTCCATTCATCTAGGGAGCTAATATCAAATAACCTCTTTTCACCGGCAAGTTTAAAATCATAATTGAGTTCTTTAATTGCCCAATATGCTTTATGCTCTAACTCTAGAGGTAAATGACATGCTTTTCCATAAACCATTTTATAAGGAGACATACCCATATGATTGTTATAAGCAGTTCTATAAGCCCATAATGCATCGTGAAGTTTCTTAGACCAATTCTTTCTAGATCTATTGACGGTCTTCTGCAAAATTAACTTTATTTCTCTATTGCTCAATTCAACTTGACCACTAGATTGAGGGTGATAGGGAGATGCAATTCTATGGTTGACATCATATTTAGCAAGCAGTTTACGGAATGCACCATGAATAAAATGTGAACCACCATCAGTCATTAAATATCTAGGGCTCCGAACCTCGGGAAAATAACTTCTTTAAGCATTTTAATAGAAGTGTTATGATCAGCACTACTAGTTGGAATAGCTTCTACCCACTTAGTAACGTAATCAATAGCAACTAAAATATGTGTATACCCATTAGAGGAAGGAAAAGGTCCCATATAATCAAATCCCCAAACATCAAATGGTTCAATAACAAGTGAATAATTCATAGGCATTTCCTGACGTCTACCAATATTCCCAATTCTTTGACATTCATCACAAGATAAGACAAACTTACGAGCATCCTTGAAAAGAGTAGGCCAATGAAAACCAGATTGTAGTACCTTATGTGCAGTTCTGTCTCCCGCATGGTGTCCTTCGTAAGCCTCGGAATGACACTTCCATAGGATTTGTTCCTGTTCATGCTCAGGTATACAACGTCTAATAATACCATCTACTCCATCTTTATAAAGATGTGGGTCATCCCAGAAGTAATGTCTTAAATCAAAGAAGAACTTTTTCTTTTGTTGGTATGTGAAACTAGGTGGTATAAATTTAGCAACAATATAATTAGCATAGTCTGCATACCATGGAATATTACGAGAAGCATTTATGACAACTAATTGCTCATCGGGAAAACTATCATCAATAGGCAGTGGGTCATCAAGAATATTTTCCAACCTAGACAAGTTATCAGCTACGGGGTTCTCAGCTCCCTTCCTATCAGTAATATGCAAGTCAAATTCTTGTAGCAATAGAACCCACCTAATGAGTCTAGGTTTAGCATCTTTTTTTTCCATAAGGTACTTTATAGCAGCATGATCGGTATGAACAATTACTTTAGAATCAACTATGTTAGATCTGAATTTATCACATGCAAATAAAACTGCTAGAAATTCTTTCTCAGTAGTAACATAATTTGTTTGAGCACTGTCTAGAGTTTTACTAGCATAATAGATAACATTTAATTTCTTATCAACTCTCTATCCTAGAACATCGCCAACATCATAATCACTAGCATCACACATAATTTCAAAAGGAAAGTTCCAATCAGGTGGTTGAACAATAGGTGCAGAGGTTAAGGCTTTCTTAAGTGTTTCAAAGGCTTCTACACAATCATCATCAAAAACAAATGGAACATCTTTTTGCAAGAGATTAGTAAGAGGCCTAGAAATTTTAGAGAAGTCTTTAATAAACCTCCTATTGAAACCAGCATGACCAAGGAAACTTCTTATACCTCTAATATCTTTAGCTGTATCTACTTCAATACCTCGTTCAGAAATTTTATGCCCCAAGACAATACCTTCATTCACCATAAAGTGGCACTTCTCCCAATTCAAGACAAGATTAGTTTGTTCACATCTCTGCGAACTCGATCAAGGTTGCTTAAGCAATCATCAAAAGAAGTTCCGTAAACGGAAAAATCATCCATGAAAACCTCAACAATCTTTTCACAAAAGTCAGAGAATATAGCAGTCATACATCTTTGAAAGGTAGCAGGTGCATTGCATAAACCAAAAGGCATACGTCTATAAGCATAAGTTCCAAAGGGACAAGTAAAGGTGGTTTTCTCTTGGCCGGCTTGTGATACAGGTATTTGAGAGAAGCCAGAATATCCATCACGAAAGCAAAAGTGTGTATGCTTGGACAATCTTTCTAACATTTGATCAATAAAAGGTAATTGGTAATGATCCTTTCTAGTGGCTTTTTTTAATTTTCTAAAATCAATTACCATCCTGTAACCAGTTACAATTCTTTGTGGAAGGAGTTCATTTTTATCGTTAGGAACAACAGTAATGCCTCCTTTCTTAGGGACACAATGAACGGGACTTACCCATCTACTATCAGCTATGGGATAGATTATACCTGCTTCCAGAAGCTTTAATACTTCAGTTCTTACCACCTCCTTCATCTTAGGATTTAATCGTCGTTGGTGGTCGACAACTGGTTTAGCATCAGGCTCCATATTAATTTTGTGCTGACACAGAGTGGGACTAATGCCCTTAAGATCATCAAGAGTATATCCAATAGCAGCACGGTGCTTCCTCAGAGTTTTTAGTAATCTCTTTTCTTCATGCTCTGAAAGGTTAGCATTAATAATAACAGGATATATCTTCTTTTCATCTAGATAAGCATATTTCAATGTATCAGGCAATTGTTTCAATTCAAATACAGGGTCACCCTTAGGTGGAGGAGGACCTCCAAGAGTTTCAACAGGCAAATTGTGTTTAAGGATAGGTGGTTGATCGAAGAACATCTTATCTATTTCATTTCTTTCATTCATGTGCATATCATTTTCATGGTCTAGCAAATATTGTTCTAACGGATCAGTAGGATTAACGGCAATAGAAGCAAGACCAATAATTTCATCTCTACTTAGAGATATTAAACTCATGAGATATATCACCAAAGTTAACACTGACAGTTTCTTTAGCGCAATCAATCTTAGTATTAACAGTGTTCAAGAAAGGTCTACCAAATATAATGGGACAAAAATTATCTTATGGAGAATCGAGGACTAGAAAATCAGTAGGGTATTTTATTTTTCTACACAAGACTTCAACATCTCTAAAGATCCCAAGCGGCATAATGGTATCTCTATTCGCAAGCTTAATAGTAACATCAATGTCCTCTATTTCAATAGGTGCCATATCATTCATAATTTCTTGATATAAGGTAAACGGAATAGCACTCACACTAGCACCCAAATCACATAAACCATGATAACAATGATCTCCTATTTTAATAGAGACAACAGGCTTGCCAATGACAGGTTTATTCTTATCTTTAGGATCAGGCTTAGCAATTCTAGTAGCTTCATCACAGAAGTAAATAACATGGCCATCTATATTATCGACCAAGAGATCTTTAACCATGGCAACATTAGGTTCAACTTTAATTTGTTCAGAGGGTCTAGGTGCTCTAATATTACTTTTGTTAACCACAGTTGAAACTTTAGCATGTTCCTTAATCCTAACAGGAAAAGGTGGTTTCTCAATATAAGCGATGGGCACAACTGGATCAACATTGTAAATGATAGTTTCTTCTTTAACTATAACAGGTTCCTCAATCTTTTCTTTAACAGGGGGATGATATTTAAACCACTTCTCCTTAGGGAGATCAACATGAGTAGCAAATGATTCACAAAAGGAGGCTAATATCTTAGAGTCAAGTCCATATTTAGTGCTAAACTTATGAAAAGCATCGGTATCCATAAAAGATTTAACACAATCAAACTCAAGTATTATACCTGACTCATTACCTTTGTAGAGTTTCCAATCTTCAGAGTTGCGTTTAATTCTTTCCAGAAGATCCCATCTGAATTCAATAGTTTTCTTCATAAAGGAGCCAGTCGAAGAAGAATCAAGCATGGTTTGATCATCATGAGAAAGCCGAGCATAAAAATTTTGTAAGATAATTTCTCTTGAGAGCTCATGATTGGGGCAGGTGTACATCATGTACTTAAGCCTCCCCCAAGCTTGAGCGATGCTTTCTCCTTTACGAGGCCAAAAATTATATATATAATTCTGATCACGATGAACCAGATGCATAGGATAAAACTTTTGATGAAATTCCAATTTCAATCGATTCCAATCCCACATTCCAATATCATCACATAGCCTATACCTTGTCAATGCCTTTCCCTTCAAAGATAAAGGGAAAACCTTCTTCTTAACTTCATCTCCGGGTAAACCTGCAAGCTTAAATAATCCACAAACTTCATCCACATAGATTAGGTGCATATCAGGATGTAGTGTTCCATCTCCTGCATAAGGATTAGCTAGCAGTTTCTCTATCATACCTGAAGGAATATCATAATAAATATTTTCAGTAGGTGTAGTAGGTTGAGGAGCAACTCTTTGTGCTTCAAGTCGAGTTGAAGATACCCCGAACAAACCCCTCAAAGGATTGTTTTCCATAGTAACAAGTGACTGTAAATTTCAGCACGTAATATAAATGTTTCCTTACCAAATTCGACTTACCAAAGGCGCTTCACTCCCCGGCAACAGCGCCAGAAAAGAATCTTGACGACCCACAAGTATAGGGGATCAATTGTAGTCCTTTCGATAAGTAAGAGTGTCGAACCCAACGAGGAGCAGAAGGAAATGACAAGCGGTTTTCAGCAAGGTATTTTCTGCAAGCACTGAAATTATCAGTAACGAGTAATTTGATAGCAAGATAATTTGTAACAAGTGACAAGTAGCAATAGTAACTAAGGTGCAGCAAGGTAGCCCAATCCTTTTTGTTGCAAAGGACAGGCCAGAACGGTCTCTTATAATAAGCTAAGCGTTCTCGAGGACACATGGGAATTTCATCTAGTCACTTTCATCATGTTTGTTTGATTCGCGTTCGCTACTTTGATACAAAGGGTCTTT
The DNA here is from genome assembly GCA_039707655.1 of Elymus sibiricus. Lineage (NCBI taxonomy): Eukaryota > Viridiplantae > Streptophyta > Magnoliopsida > Poales > Poaceae > Elymus > Elymus sibiricus. The sequence goes on from CM077676.1 coordinate 375,719,247, forward strand.
TACATTTGTGCCCCTAACTGGAACCCACTACTCAGATTTGCCCCTAATTTCGAAGCATGCTCAAATTTGCCCCTCAACCGTTATGTGGTATTATAGAAATACCCCTAAGCGATGTTTTTGTGAGGTCTTCTCTAATTTATAAGCTTCGCAATGTTGGAAATATGCCCTAGAGGCAATAATAAATTGGTTATTATTATATTTCCTTGTTCATGATAATCGTTTATTATCCATGCTATAATTGTATTGATTGGAAACTCAAATACATGTGTGGGTACATAGACAACACTGTGTCCCTAGTAAGCCTCTAGTTGACTAGCTTGTTGATCAAAGATGGTTAAGGTTTCCTAGCCATGGACATGAGATGTCATTTGATAACGGGATCACATCATTAGGAGAATGATGTGATGGACAAGACCCAAACTGTAAACGTAGCATTTGATCGTGTCAGTTTATTGCTATTGTTTTCTGCATGTCAAGTATCTGTTCCTTTGACCATGAGATCATGCAACTCACTGACACCGGAGGAATACCTTGTGTGTATCAAATGTCGCAACGTAACTGGGTGACTATAAAGGTGCTCTAAAGGTATCTCCGAGGATGTCTGTTGGGTTGGCATGGATCAAGACTGGGATTTGTTACTCCGTATGACGGAGAGGTATCTCAGGGCCCACTCGGTAATACAACATCACAATGAGCCTTGCAAGCAATGTGACTAAAAGTGTTAGCCACGAGATCTTGTATTACGGAACGAGTAAAGAGACTTGCCGGTAACGAGATTGAACTAGGTATAGAGATACCGACGATCGAATCTCGGGCAAGTAACATACCGAAGAACAAAGGGAACAGCATACGGGATTAACTGAATCCTTGACATAGAGGTTCGACCGATAAAAGATCTTCGTAGAATATGTAGGAGCCAATATGGGCATCCAGGTCCCGCTATTGGTTATTGGCCGTAGAGGTGTCTCGGTCATGTCTACATAGTTCTCGAACCCGCAGGGTCTACACACTTAACGTTTGGTGACGATTAGTATAATTGAGTTATTATGTTGGTGACCGAAAGTTGTTCGGAAGTCTCGGATAAGATCCCGGACATGACGAGGATCTCTGGAATAGTCCGGAGGTAAAGATTGATATATGTGATAATAGTGTTTTGATCTCCGAAAGAGTTCCGGAGTTCACCGGAAGGGGTTCCGGATGTTTACCGAAGTGTTCGGGTGCAGCAACACTTTATATGGGCCAAGGGATAAAAGCCCACGAGGTATTGGAAAGTGCAAAAGTAGTTTTGCTGCCGCGTAAGCGGTACTACCGCTTGTGTGAAGCGGTACTACCGCCCGAGCGGTACTACCGCTTGTGTGAAGCGGTACTACCGCCCAAGCGGTACTACCGCTTGTGTGAAGCGGTACTACCGCTTGTGCGCGGCTGTGCGCGGTTCGGCAGGGATCCGAGTTGGACTCTTTTCCTGCGGGCCAAACCGACCTTGTGCGGGTAAAACCGACCTGGAGGAGGCTTTTACTCCAAGTTTAGACCCCAAGGCTCAACATATAAATAGAGGGGCAGGGCTAGCACACGGGACACATCAGGATTTCCCAAGCCGTGTGCCGGCAACCCTAGCCCTCTAGTTCCTCCGTCATAATCTCCGTAGCGCTTGGCGAAGCCCTGCAGAGATTGTTCCTCACCACCATCACCACGCCGTCGTGCTGCTGGAACTCAACCACTACTTCACCATCGCTCGCTGGATCGAGGAGGTGAAGGCGTCATCAAGCCGTACGTGTGTTGAACGCGGAGGTGCCGTCCGTTCGGCACTAGATCGGAAGGATCGTGATTGGATCGCGGGACGCTCGGCGATTTGGATCGCGAAGACGTTCGACTACATCAACCGCGTTTATTAACGCTTCCGCTTAGCGATCTACAAGGGTATGTAGATTCACTCTCCCTCTCGTAGATGCTCATCACCATGGATAGATCTTGTGTGTGCGTAGGAAAATTTTTGTTTCCCATGCAACGTTCCCCAACAGTGGCATCATGAGCCAGGTCTATGCGTAGATGAGATCTCGAGTAGAACACAAACGAGTTGTGGGCGTGGGTGTATACATATTGCTTGCCGTTACTAGTTGATATTTGATTCGGCGGTACTGTGAGATGAAGCGGCCCGGACCGACATTACGCGTACACTTACGCGAGACAGGTTCCTTCAACTGACATGTAACTTCGTTGCATAAAGATGGCTAGCGGGTGTCTGTCTCTCTCACTTTAGTTGAATCGATTTCAATGAAGAGGGTTCTTTTAGAAGATCAAAAAGCAATCACTACACCACGTTGTGGTTTTGCGTAGGTAAGAACGGTTCTTGCAAACCCGTAGCAGCCACGTAAAATTTGCAACAACAATTAGAGGACGTCTAACTTGTTTTTGCAGGGTATGTTGTGATGTGATATGGCCAATTACATGATGAGATATATGTGATGTATGAGATGATCATGTGTTGTATAGAATATCACGACTTGCATGTCGATGAGTACGGCAACTGGCAGGAGCCATAGAGTTGTCTTTAATTATTGTATGACCTGCGTGTCAATCATTAAGCGCTATGTAATGCTTTACTTTATCGCTAAACGTTAGCAATAGTCGTGGAAGCAACAGTCGGCGCGACAACCTTATGGCGACACGTTGATGGAGATCAAGATGATGGAGATCATGGTGTCATGCCGGTGACGATGGAGATCATGCCGGTGCTTTGGAGATGGAGATCAAAAGCACAAGTTCATGGCCATATCATGTCACTTATGATTTGCATGTGATGTTAATCCTTTTATGCATCTTATTTTGCTTAGGACGACGGTAGCATTATAAGGTGATCCCTCACTTAAATTTCAAGATAAATTGTGTTCTCCCCAAGTGTGCACCGTTGCGAAAGTTCGTCGTTTCGAGACACGCCGTGATGATCGGGTGTGATAGACTCTACGTTCGCATACAACGGGTGTAAGCCATGTTGCACGTGCGGAACACTCGGGTTAAACTTGACGAGCCTAGCATGTACAGACATGGCCTCGGAACACAAGAGACCGAAAGGTCGAACATGAGTCATATAGTAGATATGATCAACATGAAGATGTTCACCATTGAAACCACCTCAACTCACGTGATGATCGGACTTGAGTTGGTGGATTTGGATCATGTTACACTTGAATGACCGGAGGGATGTCAATTTGAGTGGGAGTTTTTAAAGTAATATGATTAACTAAACTCATTATCTAGAACAATAGTCTAAGTTGTCTTTGCTATATTTATGTTGTAGATCATGGCTCGCGCAGTAGCACCCCTGAATTTTAATGCGTTCCTAGAGAAAGCTAAGTTGAAAGATGATGGAAGTAACTTTGTGGACTGGGCCCGTAATCTAAGGATTATCCTTACGGCTTCCCAGAAGGCTTATGTCCTTGATGCACCGCTTGGTGATCCACCCGCTCCAGTTGAGTCTCTAGACGTTGTGAACGCCTGGCAGGCTCGTTCTGATGATTACTCAATAGTTCAATGTGCAATGTTGTATGGCTTAGAACCGGGACTTCAAAGACGTTTTGAACGTCATGGAGCATATGAGATGTTCCAGGAGTTGAAGTTTATCTTTCAGAAGAATGCCCGGATCGAGAGATATGAGATCTCCGATAAGTTCTATGCTTGCAAGATGGAGGAGAACGGGTCTATCAGTGATCACGTGCTCAGAATGTCTGGGTACTCCACCCGTCTGGCTGAGTTAGGGATGCCCCTTCCGCCAGAGGCTATCACTGACAGAGTTCTTCAATTATTGCCACCTAGCTACAAGAGCTTCGTGTTGAACTATAACATGCACGGGATGAACAAGTCAGTCGCCGAGCTGTTTGCGATGCTGAAAGCCGCTGAGTCTGAAATTCAGAAGGAGCATCAAGTGTTGATGGTCAATAAAACCACTAGTTTCAAGAAAAATGGCAAGGGTAAGAAGGGTAACTCCAAGAAGAGTGGCAAAGCAGTTGCTCCTCTCGTGAAGAAACCCAAGGCTGGACCCAAACCAGAAACTGTGTGTTTTCATTGCAAGGGAACTGGACACTGGAAGCGGAATTGCCCCAAGTATTTGGCTGACAAGAAGGCGGCCAACAACAAACAAGGTATATATGATATACATGTTATTGATGTGTACCTTACCAACTCTCGTTGTAGTGCCTGGGTATTTGATACCGGTGCGGTTGCTCATATTTGCAACTCAAAACAGGAACTGCGGAATAGACGGAGGCTGGCAAAGGACGAAGTGACGATGCGCGTGGGAAATGGTTCCAAGGTTGATGTGATCGCCGTCGGCACGCTCGCTCTTCGATTACCGTCGGGATTAGTGATGAACCTAAAATAAGTGTTATTTGGTGCCTGCGTTAAGCATGAACATTATATCTGGATCTTGTTTATTGCGAGACGGTTACTCATTTAAATCAGAGAATAATGGTTGTTCTATTTATATGAGTAATATCTTTTATGGTCATGCACCCGATGTGAGGGGTTTATTCTTATTGAATCTCGATAGTAATGATACACATGTTCATAACATTGATGCCAAAAGATGTAGAATTGATAATGATAATACCACTTTCTTGTGGCACTGCCGTTTAGGTCATATTGGCGTAAAACGCATGAGGAAGCTCCATGCTGATGGACTTTTGGAGTCACTTGATTTTGAATCACTTGACACATGTGAGCCATGCCTCATGGGCAAGATGACTAAAACTCCGTTCTCTGGAACAATGGAACGGGCAAGTGACTTATTGGAAATCATACATACTGATGTGTGCGGTCCGATGAGCATTGAGGCGCGCGGTGGTTATCGTTACTTTCTCACCTTCACTGATGACTTAAGTAGATATGGGTATATTTACTTAATGAAACACAAGTCTGAAACATTTGAAAAGTTCAAACAATTTCAGAGTGAAGTTGAGAATCATCGTAACAAGAAGATTAAATTCCTACGATCTGATCGAGGAGGAGAATATCTGAGTTATGAGTTTGGCAGTCACTTAAGACAGTGTGGAATTGTTTCACAATTAACACCGCCTGGAACACCACAGCGTAATGGTGTGTCCGAACGTCGTAATCGAACCTTATTGGATATGGTGCGATCTATGATGTCTCTTGCCGATTTGCCACTATCGTTTTGGGGTTATGCATTAGAGACAGCTGCATTCACTTTAAATAGGGCACCATCGAAATCCGTTGAGACGACGCCAAATGAACTTTGGTTTGGCAAGAAGCCAAAGCTGTCGTTTCTTAAAGTTTGGGGATGTGATGCTTATGTCAAAAAGCTTCAGCCTGAAAAGCTGGAACCCAAAGCGGAGAAATGCGTCTTCATAGGATACCCAAAAGAGACAGTTGGGTATACCTTCTACCTCAGATCCGAAGGCAAAGTGTTTGTCGCTAAAAACGGAACATTTCTTGAGAAAGAGTTTCTCTCGAAAGAATTGAGTGGGAGGAAGATAGAACTTGATGAGGTTGTTGAACCTTTACTTCAACCTGAGAGTAGCGCAGCGCAGAAAATTGTTTCTGTGGAGCCTACATTAGCTGAAGAGGAAGTTAATGATGATGATCATGAAGCTTTGGATCAAGTTGCTATCGAACCTCGTAGGTCGACAAGGACGCGTACTGCTCCTGAGTGGTACGGCAACCCTGTCTTAGAGGTCATGTTGTTAAACAACGATGAACCTACGAGCTATGGAGAAGCGATGATGGGCCCGGATTCCGAGAAGTGGTTAGAGGCCATGAAATCCGAGATGGGATCCATGTATGAAAACAAAGTATGGACTTTGGAAGTATTACCTGAAGGGCGTAAAGCCATTCAGAACAAATGGATCTTTAAGAGGAAGACGGACGCGGACGGTAATGTCACCGTCTATAAAGCTCGACTTGTGGCAAAGGGTTTTTCACAAGTTCAAGGAGTTGACTACGATGAGACCTTCTCACCCGTAGCGATGCTTAAGTCCGTCAGAATCATGTTAGCAATAGCTGCCTTTTTCGATTATGAAATTTGGCAGATGGATGTCAAAACAGCGTTCCTTAACGGTTACCTTAAGGAAGAGTTGTATATGATGCAACCAGAAGGTTTTGTCGATCCAGAGAATGCTGACAAAGTTTGCAAACTCCAGCGATCCATTTATGGACTGGTGCAAGCATCTCGGAGTTGGAATCTTCGCTTTGATGAAGTGATCAAAGCGTTCGAGTTTATACAAGTTTACGGAGAAGCTTGTATTTACAAGAAAGTGAGTGGGAGCTCTATAGCGTTTCTAATATTATATGTGGATGACATATTGCTGATTGGAAACAATATAGAAATGTTGGAAAGCGTGAAGGAATATTTGAACAAGAGTTTTTCAATGAAGGACCTAGGAGAAGCTGCTTTCATATTAGGCATCAAGATCTATAGAGATAGATCAAGACGTTTAATAGGACTTTCACAAAGCACATACCTTGATAAGATTTTGAAGAAGTTCAAAATGGATCAGTCCAAGAAGGGGTTCTTGCCTGTTTTGCAAGGTGTGAAGTTGAGTAAGACTCAATGCCCAGTGACTGCAGAAGATAGAGAAAAGATGAGTGTCATCCCCTATGCTTCGGCCATAGGCTCTATCATGTATGCAATGCTGTGCACAAGACCCGATGTCAGCCTTGCCATAAGTATGGTCGGAAGGTTTCAAAGTGATCCAGGAATGGAACACTGGACGGCGGTCAAAAATATCCTGAAGTACCTGAAAAGGACTAAGGACATGTTTCTCGTTTATGGAGGTGATCAAGAGCTCGTCGTAAAGGGTTACGTCGATGCAAGCTTTGACACTGATCCGGATGACTCTAAGTCGCAAACCGGATACGTATTTATTCTTAATGGGGGTGCGGTTAGCTGGTGCAGTTCCAAGCAAAGCGTGGTAGCTGATTCTACATGCGAAGCGGAGTACATCGCTGCCTCGGAGGCGGCGAAGGAAGGTGTCTGGATGAAGGAGTTCATGACAGATCTTGGAGTAGTGCCTAGTGCACTTGACCCAATGACTCTGTTTTGTGATAATACTGGTGCCATTGCTCTAGCCAAGGAACCAAGATTTCACAAGAGGACCAGACACATAAAACGACGTTTCAATTCCATCCGCGATTACATCAAGGAGGACGACATAAATATTTGCAAAGTACACACGGATCTAAATGTTGCAGATCCGATGACTAAACCTCTTCCAAGGGCTAAACATGAACAACACCAGAACTGCATGGGTGTTCGATTCATTACAATGTAAATCACATAGTGATGTGAACTAGATTATTGACTCTAGTGCAAGTGGGAGACTGTTGGAAATATGCCCTAGAGGCAATAATAAATTGGTTATTATTATATTTCCTTGTTCATGATAATCGTTTATTATCCATGCTATAATTGTATTGATTGGAAACTCAAATACATGTGTGGGTACATAGACAACACTGTGTCCCTAGTAAGCCTCTAGTTGACTAGCTTGTTGATCAAAGATGGTTAAGGTTTCCTAGCCATGGACATGAGATGTCATTTGATAACGGGATCACATCATTAGGAGAATGATGTGATGGACAAGACCCAAACTGTAAACGTAGCATTTGATCGTGTCAGTTTATTGCTATTGTTTTCTGCATGTCAAGTATCTGTTCCTTTGACCATGAGATCATGCAACTCACTGACACCGGAGGAATACCTTGTGTGTATCAAACGTCGCAACGTAACTGGGTGACTATAAAGGTGCTCTACAGGTATCTCCGAGGATGTCTGTTGGGTTGGCATGGATCAAGACTGGGATTTGTTACTCCGTATGACGGAGAGGTATCTCAGGGCCCACTCGGTAATACAACATCACAATGAGCCTTGCAAGCAATGTGACTAAAAGTGTTAGCCACGAGATCTTGTATTACGGAACGAGTAAAGAGACTTGCCGGTAACGAGATTGAACTAGGTATAGAGATACCGACGATCGAATCTCGGGCAAGTAACATACCGAAGAACAAAGGGAACAGCATACGGGATTAACTGAATCCTTGACATAGAGGTTCGACCGATAAAAGATCTTCGTAGAATATGTAGGAGCCAATATGGGCATCCAGGTCCCGCTATTGGTTATTGGCCGTAGAGGTGTCTCGGTCATGTCTACATAGTTCTCGAACCCGCAGGGTCTACACACTTAACGTTTGGTGACGATTAGTATAATTGAGTTATTATGTTGGTGACCGAAAGTTGTTCGGAAGTCTCGGATAAGATCCCGGACATGACGAGGATCTCTGGAATAGTCCGGAGGTAAAGATTGATATATGTGATAATAGTGTTTTGATCTCCGAAAGAGTTCCGGAGTTCACCGGAAGGGGTTCCGGATGTTTACCGAAGTGTTCGGGTGCAGCAACACTTTATATGGGCCAAGGGATAAAAGCCCACGAGGTATTGGAAAGTGCAAAAGTAGTTTTGCTGCCGCGTAAGCGGTACTACCGCTTGTGTGAAGCGGTACTACCGCCCGAGCGGTACTACCGCTTGTGTGAAGCGGTACTACCGCCCAAGCGGTACTACCGCTTGTGTGAAGCGGTACTACCGCTTGTGCGCGGCTGTGCGCGGTTCGGCAGGGATCCGAGTTGGACTCTTTTCCTGCGGGCCAAACCGACCTTGTGCGGGTAAAACCGACCTGGAGGAGGCTTTTACTCCAAGTTTAGACCCCAAGGCTCAACATATAAATAGAGGGGCAGGGCTAGCACACGGGACACATCAGGATTTCCCAAGCCGTGTGCCGGCAACCCTAGCCCTCTAGTTCCTCCGTCATAATCTCCGTAGCGCTTGGCGAAGCCCTGCAGAGATTGTTCCTCACCACCATCACCACGCCGTCGTGCTGCTGGAACTCAACCACTACTTCACCATCGCTCGCTGGATCGAGGAGGTGAAGGCGTCATCAAGCCGTACGTGTGTTGAACGCGGAGGTGCCGTCCGTTCGGCACTAGATCGGAAGGATCGTGATTGGATCGTGGGACGCTCGGCGATTTGGATCGCGAAGACGTTCGACTACATCAACCGCGTTTATTAACGCTTCCGCTTAGCGATCTACAAGGGTATGTAGATTCACTCTCCCTCTCGTAGATGCTCATCACCATGGATAGATCTTGTGTGTGCGTAGGAAAATTTTTGTTTCCCATGCAACGTTCCCCAACACGCAACGTCCCTCTGTAGCTGCTGGTGTTTTCTGTTCTTTTGTAGCATCCCTGAAAATATTTATTTTTCCTGAAAACATAAACACCCAAAAACAGAAACTGTCATCCATGGAGATGCTCAGGAATGCTACAAAAGAACGGAAAGCACTAGCAGCTACAGAGGGACTTTTTGAAGCTTATAAAGTAGAGAAGATGTGACAAAAACATCGTTTAGGGGTATTTCTATAATAACACATGACGGCAGAGGGGCAAATTTGAGCACACTTTGAAATTAAGGGTAAATCTGAGTAGTGGGTTCGAGTTAAGGGCTGAAATGTAAAAGTTGATATGTGGGTGGACCGGTGCTTGGGTGCTGTTATTACTTGAACAAACCTAACACTTATGATTAACCCCTCTCGCAAGCATCCGCAACTACGAAAGAAAAATTAAGATAAATCTGACCATAGCATTAAACATATGGATCCAAATCAGCCCCTTACGGAATAGCGCATAAACTTGGGTTTAAGCTTCTGTCACTCTAGCAAACCATCATCTAATTACTACTCCACAATGCATTCCTTTAGGCCCAAAGATGGTGAAGTGCCATGTAGTCGACGTTGACATGACACCACTAAGAGAATCAACAACATACATATCATCAAAATATCGAACGAATACCAAATTCACATGATTACTTATGACAAGACTTCTCCCATGTCCTCAAGAACGAAAGTAACTACTCACACATCATATTCATGTCCAAGATCAGAGGGGTATTGAATAGCATAATGGATCTGAACATATAATCTTCCACCAGATAAACCAACTGGCATCAACTACAAGATGCAATCAACACTACAAGCAACCCACAGGTACCAATCTGAGGTTTTGAGACAAAGATTGAATACAAGAGATGAACTAGGGTTTGAGATGAGATGGTGCTTGTGAAGATGTTGATGAAGATTGCTCCTCCCACGATGAGAGGTTTGTTGGTGATGACGATGGCTTCGATTTCCCTCTCCTGGAGGGAAGTATCCCTGGCGGAATCGCTCCGCCGGAGAGCAAAAGTGCTCCTGCCCAAGTTCTGCCTCGAGACGGCGGCGCTCCATCCCGAAAGTCTCCTCCTTATTTTTTTTCTAGGGAAAATGGGCTTATATACCAGAAGATGGGCACCGGAGGCTGGCCAGGGGCCCCACAAGCCACCAGGGCACGCCCAGGGGGGTGGGCGCGCCCTGGTGCCTCGTGGGCACTTGGGTGGCCCCCTCTGGTACTTCTTTTCTCCAATATTTTTTATTTATTCCAAAATAAATCTCCGTGAAATTTTAGCTCATTTGGAGATGTGTAGAATAGGTATCTCTGACATAGCTTTTTTAAGTCCAGAATTCTAGCTGCCGGCAATCTCCCTCTTTATGTAAATCTTGCATATTAAGAGAGAAAAGGCATTAGAATTGCTCCACATAGTGTTATATTGATTAAAAACACTATAAATAATAGTAGGAAAACATGATGCAAAATGGACATATCAGGTGGTAGAGATCAATAAGGAGAAGTCAAAAATAAGAAGATAGTCTCACATCGACGAGACTAATCAACGGGCTATGGAGATGCCCATCAATTGATGTCAATGCGAGGAGTAGGGATTGCCATGCAATGGATGCACTAAGAGCTATAAGTGTATGAAAGCTCAACATCAAAACAAAGTGGGTGTGCATCCAACTTGCTTGCTCGTGAAGATCTCGGGCATTTGAGGAAGCCCATCATCGGAATATACAAGCCAAGTTCTATAATGAAAAATTCCCACTAGTATATGAAAGTGACAAAATAGGAGACAATCTATATGAAAAACATGGTGCTACTCTGAAGCACAGGTGTGGAAAAAGGATATTAACATTGCCCCTTCTCTCTTTTTCTCTCATTTTTTTCATGGGCTCTTTTTGGCCTCTTTTTTTTAGAACGGTCTCATGGACCTCTTCCCCACTTTTTCGAGGACTCATTAGTCTCCACCATTCTTTCCTCACTTGGACAATGCTCTAATAATGATGATCATCACACTTTTATTTACTTACAACTCAATATTACAAATCGATACTAGAAAAAAATATGACTCTATATGAATGCCTCTGGCAGTGTACCAGGATGTGCAATGATGCTAGCGTAACATGTATAAAAATGATGAACGGTGGCTGAGCCACAAATACTATGTCAGCTATATGATCATGCAAAGCAGTATGACAATGACGATGTGTGTCATAAAAATGGAACGGTGGAAGTTGCATGGCAATATATCTCAGAATGGCTATGGAAATGTCATGATAGGTAGGTATGGTGGCTGTTTTGAGGAAGATATAAGGAGGCTTATGTGTGATAGAGCGTATCATATCACGGGGTTTGGATGCACCGGCGAAGTTTGCACCAACTCTTGATGTGAGAAAGGGTAATGCATGGTACCGAAGAGGCTAGCAAATTGCGGAAAGGTGAGAGTGCGTATAATCCATGGACTCACATTAGTCATAAAGAACTCACATACTTATTGCGAAAGTTTATTAGCCCTCGAAGCAAAGTACTACTACGCATGCCCCTAGGGGGAGGTTGGTAGGAGTTAACCACCGCGCGCCCCCGACCGCCACACAAAGGAAGACAATCAAGAATAAATCATGCTCCAACTTCTTAGCATAACGACAGATCATATGTTCATGCTTTGGGAATCACAAACCTTAACACCAATATTCTTACTAAACCGCAATTATCTACTAGCACCTCCCACATATTACCATCTTAATATCGCAAAACTATTGCAAGGAATCAAACTTATCATATTCAGTGATCTACATGAAAGTTTTTATTATATCCCTCTTGAATACCTATCATATCAGGAGCAAATTCATAACTCGTGCATATTACTGCTACTTGTAGTCTGCGTTGGTATTTCCCCGAAGAGGAGAGGATGATGCAGTACAGTAGAGATAAGTATTTCCCTCAGTTGGGAACCAAGGTTATCAATCCAGTAGGAGAACCAAGCAAAATCCAGTGAACAGCACCTACACACAGAAAAGCAAACACTTGCACCCAACTCGAATAAGAGGGTTGTCAATCTTCTTAGCGGTTACTTGCAAGGATTAAGTCTGATAGAGATAAATAGGTAAACTAAAATACTAATTAAAATAAAAGTAAATAAATTGCAGCAAGGTATTTTTAGGTTTTTTTTATATGATAAAGATAGACCCGGGGGCCATAGTTTTCACTAGAGGCTTCTCTCTCGAGCACAGAAACATACGGTGTGTAAACAAATTACTTTTGGGCAATTGATAGAGAAGCAAATAATTATGACGGATTCATGGCAATGATCATGTATATAGGCATCACGTCCGAGACAAGTAGACCGACTCCTGCCTGCATCTACTACTATTACTCCACTCATCGACCGCTATCCAGCATGCATCTAGAGTATTAAGTTAATAAAAACAGAGTAAAGCTTTAAGCAAGATGACATGATGTAGAGAAGCAAATTCAAGCAATATGAATAAACCCCATCTTTTTATCCTTAATGGCAACAATACAAATACGTGTCATGTCCCCTTCTGTCACTGGGATTGAGCATCGCAAGATTGAACCCATCACAAAACACCTCTCCCATTGCAAGATAAATCAATCTAGTAGGCCAAAACAAATCAATAGATCGAAGAGAAATACAAAGCTATATTTAATCATGCATAAAAGAGTTCAGAGAAGACCCAAATATTTCTCATGAATAATCTGATCATAAACTCACAATTCATTGGATCCCAACAAACACACCGCAAAAGAAGATTACATCGGATAGAACTAAACATCAGGGAGAACATGGTATTAAAGTTCAAAGAGAGAGAAGAAGCCATCTAGCTACTAGCTATGGACTCGTAGGTGTAACATCCCCAGATCTCAACCCTGTCATTAAGCTAATTAATTAGCCATGTCATCATGATCATCCTAAATAAATTGCATTTAGAAAATAATCCAACTTCAAGTTCAAATTCAAAATTCAAATGCAAGTCAAATTATTACTTCTTCAAATAATTAAACAAAATAGTTCATAATATTGCAAAAATTCCCAAAGCAATTATAAAAATAAAATCAACATTAATTGAATTATTTAAATAGCCCTAACCTATTTAAAACAGTGCCAAATGTGACGCCCCCAACTTAATCGTGCACTAATCATACACGCAAATGTGCATGATCAAGCCTAAGGACTCACTTGAAGATATCACAACACAACTCTAAACACAAAATAAAATAATACAAGCTTTATATTACAAGCCAGGGGCCTCGAGGGCTCGAATACAAAAGCTTGATGTCATACAAGCATCAGCGAAAGCATTAAATATCTGAGTACAGATATAAAACTAAAACAGATAGGCCTTAAACAGATGGAGCAAAACAACGACAACGATCGAAAAGGCGCAGGCCTCCTGCCTGGGAGCCTCCTAACTACTCCTTGTCATCGGCGGTCTCAACGTAGTAATAGGCTCCTCCAGAAGTGTAGTAGTAGGCGTCGACTGGGGCGGCTGACTCCGGGGCTCCACCATCTGGTCGCAGCAATCGGGCATGGGGGAAAAAGGGAAGCAAAGCAACCGTGAGTACTCATCCAAAGTACTCGCAAGACTTCCATCAGATCTATTCAATTTATGCATCGGTATCAAATGAAGGGGCTGTATCTGTGGACTAGACTGCAGAATTGCCAGAATAGAGGGGAAGGCCTAGCCTATCGAAGACTAGCATCTTCAGCGTCTTGCAGCATAAGAAGAGTGTAGATTAGCAGCATAACATAAAGTAACAAGCATGTTGTACCAAAGCCTAGAGATCCTTCCTCGACTCCCTGCGAGAAAGCGATCCCGGAGCTTCCAATTAATTAAAAGTATCCAGTTCAAGTAGTAGTAGATTGGGATACAACACTGAGCGTCCGGTTACTGTGGACACGGCTATTCGAATAGATAATCTTCCCTGCAGAGGTGCACTACTGTTACCCAACACGCTCGATTAACTCTGGCCGGACACACTTTCCTGGGTCATGCCCGGCCTAGAGCTCAACAGAGAGGTCCCTGTCGGTCTACATCCTAAGCGCTCAAGGGTCTTGGGCCATCGCCCTATGCAGTCCGGGTCGTTATGCGCAAGGTGGATCCAGGCACCACCTTTGGGGCGCTGATCCGACCCGACCACAATGCTGAACTGGATGTCTGACAGAGCTTTCGGCTGATACATACGGCACCGAGGGCCCCATTAAACCATTATCCTGCATGGTGGTAGTGCGTATAGGCCAGTGGCCAACTCAGATCAATACCCAAATCCGTTAGCGCATTATTAGGAGCTCGCAATGACGATCAGTACTCCTGTCGCCCCGTCTCGAGGAAGTGCAACAAGGGTCAGGCCCATCCCTCTCTAGGGCGGTCTCTGCCTGCCCGGCAGCGCCTCGTAATTATCTCGCGGGTGCCTTCCAGGTCAACCCGACTCCACAAGGGACTGTCGGGAACTAGGGTCCACCTCTACCGGGGTGGTACCGCCTATCCCTACAGTCCCTCAATAACAGTACAAGGGGGCAATAGTTAAATGTAACCGTGTGTCCATTACATCAAGAGGGTAATCCGAGGAATCACCCTCGATGGATTCCCACTCGATGCTACCGTCAAGGTGAACCCGGAGGAATCACCCTCGATGGATTCACACTTGAGAGGTTGCACGACAGAAGCTTCATCGGAGGTGGTGGAAGAGGAATCACCCCCGTATCCCACAACCGACTAGCTGTACCACAGAGGCATATCAGGAGTGAGATAAGAGGTATCACCCTCGGCACTCGAGGATAACTCTGTGGAGTCCAACAACATAGGGGGTGTGCAGTGATGTGCTGGTCTCAGCCAGTCTATCACATCGACCGGGGCACAGGTAACTAAGCGGGGCAACTAGAACGAGAAGAGGGGCCACAGATGGTTTATCAACCAACCTATACTAAGCAGTTCGGATAGCAGACAGGTATCAATAACAGTTACAAAAACAGGCTATGCATCAGAATTAGGATCAATCAGTAGCAGTAGCAAATTCTAATGCAAGCAGGAGGGAGATAGAATAGGTGATATAGGCATGCGTCAAGGGGGTTTGCTTGCCTGGTTGCTCCGCGGTAAAAGAGGGGTTGTCGACGGAGTCGCAGTCCTGCTGGGCAGCGTCGGTCTCGGTGTCTAACGGAAGAAAAAAGGGGGAAGAAACAATGAATAAAAGAAAATAATGCAACACAGATGCATGGCATGACAGTATGCAGTGTTAGTGGTGACCTAATGCATGGCTACATGTCGCAGACGAAACGGAAAAATATTTGGGATATTTTCCCGGCGTTTAGGCTGATTTCGGAATACTGAACCGGAGGGAAGGTTCCATGTTCAGATAGTTAGGAGTGATGGTCAAGCATTTTGACCACATATTCGGATTCGTCTCGTTTTTCTGATCAACTTTCATGTAGAAAGTTTTTCGATCCGAGCTACGGTTTATTTTCTATGATTTTTCAAAGAATTATACCTTTTTCTGAAAGTTCTAGAATTATTTTAATTAATAAATTCCGAATTATCCAAAACAGTGTCTGATGACGTTAGTATGATGTCAACACTGCGTCAGCGGTCAAATCCAGCTGATCAGGGTCAAACCTGACCAGTGGGTCCCACTGGTCAGTGACTCAGGGCTGATTAGAGGTTAATTTAAACTAACAGAAGTTAATTAGTGAGTGGGCCCGGCCTGTCAGTGACCTAACTAACTAACGGTATTAACTAAATTAACCATAACAGTGATTAAGTCAGCGGGCCCACATGTCAGTGGCGGTAGATGCCATGTCAGCGCGTTGACCGCGGTCAACGCAGTCAACCGTGGCCAGGGGACCCACTGGCAGTGACCCAGGTGGGCCCCAGGCCACGCCACATCGGACGCCTATGCCGGAAAACACTCCGGCGAGCCCCGGACGCGGCTGAGGGTTCCGGCGAGCTCGGGTTTCATCTGTGGTGGTCCATTTGGACCGCGGTCGTGCGCGTTCGAAAGCCAGCGAGCTCACGCGTCGAGTGGTGCTACCGGTTGGACTCGGGGGTGGCCGGAACGATGTCGGCGACGACGTTTGGCGGCGGTGCTCTTCGGGTGAGTACGGCGGCATGGCTACGGTGGGAGGGAGTGAGGAGCTCACCGAGAGGCTACGGAAAGCCGGCGACAGGTTAGTAGCGCAGAGGAAGGCCGGGAACGACGACGATCGCCGGAGGCCGAGGCGGAAGGGGGCGGCTCGATCCGCGGGCTGCGGTGCTCCCCAGCTGCAGCGGCTTGCCGCAGGTGGCATGGACGAGCGCGGCGAGGGATCCGGACTTGACGGAGGGGAGCGGCAGTGGTTGCCACCGCGGCGGAGCCAGACGAACGGCGGCAGCGGCGCTCGGGACAGAGAAGAAGAGGCGAGCGCGAGCAAGGTAGAGAGGGAGAGGAGAGCGCGGCGTCCAGGGAGGATGCAGGGGCGATCCTTATCCCCTCCTCTCACCAGCTCCATCGCCGTGGCGAGCAGTGGGCGGAGCCGCGCGCGCCGGACGCGGGGACGCCGACAAGGCGGTCTGGAGCAGGTGGATGAACAGGAGGTGGGCCGGCGCTGGGCCGCAGGTGAGTGCCAGGTAAGCCCTTCCCCTTTTTCAGTTTTCAGTTTTCTCTTTATTTTAAAAACAGATATATATAGGAAAGTATTTGGGCTGCCAAAACACTTTATAAAAATGTGGAACTTGGCCACAAAAACATCTTGTATATTTAGCACTGCCACAAATAGTTTGGGAATTATTTGAACCCAATTGGAATTTTCATAAATGAATTTGCATTTTAAATTGCTGGAATAGCACTGTTTTAAATGCTATTGTTCATTTTAGCAACATGGTGATGTTGTTTTTCTTAACAGACATTTGTTTAGGAATATTTACTAAATGATGAACATTTTTCCAGCAACTTTTGTGCAACTTCAAATTTCACTTGCATTTCAAATTTTAAATTGAAATGGAATTTGAAATGAGATATGAAACTAATGATGATCCAACATTGCAAATCAAGGTGACTTACATTAACATGGTGGATCACTGTATCTTAATACACAGGGGTGTTACAATTCTCCTCCCCTAAAAGAAATTCTCGTCCCAAGAATTTAGGAGGCAGAAGGAAAGGGGGTTTCGGGTATTACTGGAAACTTTTTCGGAAGTACCTCTTAGAGGTCACGAACGATTGGGACATTAAAATTCCACAAATTTAATGCCATGCATGAATGCAAAAAAATTTTGCATGAATGAGTACGATGCTCCCGAATAAATTAAAACAGAAGCTGGTACTGAGTTAAGAAGAGGAGTACCCTTCATAGTAACCGGCTGATCTTGAGCGTCACTCAGATCAACATGGTAAGCTTGACCACGACCATAAGAAGGTCTGGCATTGTTGTTGCGGGGCTGATTGTTGCCACGGCCATTACCACGGCCAGCAGGGGAAGTGCAAGCTGACTCTGATTCTGAGGGCATTCTATGGAACGGTGACCCGGATGGCCACATTTGAAGCAGAGCCCACTGTCGGGACGGGGAGCGGGGGCTCGAAACATTGGAGCTTGATATCTTGGCTGCCCTGGCGGTGGAGGAGGTGCGGCTGGATGGTACATGTTGTGAGGAATCCAAACGCGGCGCTTCTGTGATGACGAGTCCGAAGATGAGCCCGCTTCACGGGTGTGCTTGAGATTGTCCTTGTGTTCCTTCAGACCAGTCTCAACCTATATAGCCTTGTTCACCAAGGTGGCGAAGTCGGCAAAGTCCTGGACTAGCAGTGCAAGTTTGATATCTGGGTTGAGCCCTTCACGGAACTTTTCCTGTCTGCGGGCATCAGTAGCAATGTCCTCTTCAGCGTAGCGACATAACTCCAGGAATTCCTGCTGATAGGCTTCCACAGACTTGTTACCCTGAGTAAGATTGCGGAATTCTCGCTTCTTGCGGTCCATGACTCCTTGCGGAATGTAACGAGCACGGAATGCAGCCTTGAACTCCACCCAAGTGATGATAGTTCCAGCAGCTAAGGTTTGCCTGTGACTGTCCCACCATTGGGCTGCGGGACCCTTTAGAAAATAGGATGCAAAGGTGGCGTAGCTGGCAGGGGCCACATCCGCAGACTCCATCGCGAAAGTGATGTCACGGAGCCAGTCATCAGCGTCAAGCGGCTGAACTGAGTTGCGGAAGATGGTTGGATTCAGGCACACAAAATCTTGCAAAGTGATTGTGGCTGGCTGCTGGTTGGCATTGGGGGGGAGGAAACTGATCCACCAGCCCTTGCATAAACTGGCGGTGCATTTCGAGCTGTTGCATCATTGCAGCCATATAGTCGGGCGAAGGTGGATCGTTGGCACCACAACCACGACCACGACCTACTGGTCTAACCATCCTGCTAAAATTCAACAGGGCGTAGTTTAGCAACGAGCATTGCAGTTGTATGGAAATTTCATGAAGTAACATGCACAAGAAAAGGAAGTGCATTAGATACATCAACATAGTCAACATGACATACAGATCCATACATGGAGTCGGTTACAAACCAGCATTACAACAGTGAAAGGGAAAGCTAGACAACTAGGCGGCACGCAGGCACGCGGTGGAGGGATACAACAACGCGATATAGCGATATGCTATGTCAACGTCGGGGAAAACCACTGTAGCTAGGCAGCTGCATGTGACGAGGCAGGGTACCCTCGACAGAAGGATCCTGCGCTCCGTGAACACTCTGGTGCAGAACCTGGTCCCGAACTGGAAGAAGAGGACCACGTGGAGGAGCAAAACCTAAAACAGCAGGCCACTCAAGACCTGGTGGCATCTCCGTCCTGCGCGGGTAAAGAATGTACTCTGGGTGCATCCATGCACTGACTGCTGGCAGCAACTATGTCAGAGCGTCTTAAAGACGAGCACGAGTGGCGTGCAACTCGACAGCAAGAGCTCGAGCAGTGCGGTCCAGAGCCTGGATGTGTTGTACCATAACCTGCGGGTCATAGCGACGCAACACGTAAGGAGCACAGATAGCAGTGTAGTATCTAGTCTCATCCCTAGCAGGAGCATACGGGATGTATCTGAAAGGAGTCTCCTCCAAGCGACTGTTGTGCTCTCCACGGAGACGGGCAATAGCGGTATAGGCAGCATCATGGACGGCCATATCGACAGTCACTCCAACACCATGAAAGGTGTGTAACTCAGTGATGGAGATGTCTTGCCGATCAAAGATGCGAACCATAGCATCGTACTGCTCCTGGTTGAACTCGCGGTAATCCTCGCAAACAGTGTACTTGGGATACCAGCGATATCCCAGCCTGGTCAAAAGATCGACCAAAATGGCCGGAAACCCAGTCGCATCACGAGCCACGGTCTGACGCACAAGCTGCCTTGCGGACGCATCTGAAACAAGGAGTGCAGATTGTCATACGATAGTGTGAGAAGCATAAGATAACTTGGAAAGAAAAGGGTTAAACAGACCAATGGAAAAGAAAAGGTGAATATCAGATTAACCAGACCAAAGGAAAGGATTAGTTACAGACCAATGGAAAAGAAAAGGCAATCCAGCTCTCCGGGTGAATGTGATTACGAGAACCTAAGGTCAGAGTAAGTAAAATCATTTAACCCGAAAGGAGGAGAAATAAGAGTCCCAGAGTATGGAAAAGGAATAAAAGATCCTAATACCACCCATTGGCGACGTGGGCCCGTAAGCCACACTGCCATGTTAGTAAAACAGCTTTTGGAGACTAGACTCAACTTCGGCCAAGGAGTTGGAAAGGGGGCTACCTACAGGCAGTCGGCTCTGATACCAACCTGTGACGCCCCCGACTTAATCGTGCACTAATCATACACGCAAATGTGCACGATCAAGCCTAAGGACTCACTTGAAGATATCACAACACAACTCTAAACACAAAATAAAATAATACAAGCTTTATATTACAAGCCAGGGGCCTCGAGGGCTCGAATATAAATGCTTGATGTCATACAAGCATCAGCGAAAGCATTAAATATCTGAGTACAGATATACAAGTAAAACAGATAGGCCTTAAACAGACAGAGCAAAACAACGACAACGATCGAAAAGGCGCAAGCCTCCTGCCTGGGAGCCTCCTAACTACTCCTGGTCATCGGCGGTCTCAACGTAGTAATAGGCTCCTCCAGAAGTGTAGTAGCAGGCGTCGACTGGGGCGGCTGACTCCGGGGCTCCATCATCTGGTCACAGCAATCGGGCATGGGGGAAAAAGGGAAGCAAAGCAACCGTGAGTACTCATCCAAAGTACTCGCAAGACTTACATCAGATCTATTCTATTTATGCATCGGTATCAAATGAAGGGGCTGTATCTGTGGACTAGACTGCAGAATTGCCAGAATAGAGGGGAAGGCCTAGCCTATCAAAGACTAGCATCTTCAGCGTCTTGCAGCATAAGAAGAGTGTAGATTAGCAGCATAACATAAAGTAACAAGCATGTTGTACCAAAGCCTAGAGATCCTTCCTCGACTCCCTGCGAGAAAGCGATCTCGGAGCTTCCAATTAATTAAAAGTATCCAGTTCAAGTAGTAGTAGATCGGGATACAACACTGAGCGTCCTGTTACCGTGGACACGGCTATTCGAATAGATAATCTTCCCTGCAGGGGTGAACTACTGTTACCCAACACGCTCGATTAACTCTGGCCGGACACACTTTCCTGGGTCATGCCCGGCCTCGGCTGATCGACACACCGCAGCCCTACCTAGAGCTCAGCAGAGAGGTCCCCGCCAGTCTACATCCTAAGCACTCAGGGGTCTTGGGCCATCGCCCTGTGCACTCCGGGTCGTTGTGCGCAAGGTGGATCCAGGCACCACCTCTAGTGCACCGATCCGACCCGGCCACAATGCTGAACTGGACGTCTGACAGAGCTTTCGGGTGATACATACGGCGCCGAGGGCCCCATTAAACCATTATCCCGCATGGTGGTAGTGCGTATAGGCCAGTGGCCAACTCAGATCAATACCCAAATCCGTTAGGGCATTATTAGGAGCTCACGGTGACGATCAGTACTCCTGTCGCCCCGTCTTGAGGAAGTGCAACAAGGGACAGGCCCATCCCTCTCTAGGGCGGTCTCTGCCTGCCCGGCCACGCCTCGTAATTATCTCGCGGGTGCCCTCCAGGTCAACCCGACTCCACAAGGGACTGTCGGGAACTTAGGTCCACCTCTACCGGGGTGGTACCGCCTGTCCCTCCAGTCCCTCAAGAACAGTACAAGGGGGCAATAGTTAAATGTAACCGTGTGTCCATTACATCAAGAGGGTAATCCAAGGAATCACCCTCGATGGATTCCCACTCGATGCTACCGTCAAGGTGAACCCGGAGGAATCACCCTCGATGGATTCACACTTGAGAGGTTGCACGACAGAAGCTTCATCGGAGGTGGTGGAAGAGGAATCACCCCCGTATCCCACAACCAACTAGTTGTACCACAGAGGCATATCAGGAGTGAGATAAGAGGTATCACCCTCGGTACTTGAGGATAACTCTGTGGAGTCGAACAACTTAGGGGGTGTGCAGTGATGTGCTGGTCTCAGCCAGTCGATCACATCGACCGGGGCACAGGTAACTAAGCGGGGCAACTAGAACGAGAAGAGGGGCCACACATGGTTTATCAACCAACCTATACTAAGCAGTTCGGATAGCAGACATGTATCAATCACAGTTACAAAAACAGGCTCTGCATCAGAATTAGGATCAATCAGTAGCAGTAGCAAATTCTAATGCAAGTAGGAGGGAGATAGAATAGGTGATATAGGCATGCGTCAAGGGGGTTTGCTTGCCTGGTTGCTCTGTGGCAAAAGAGGGGTCTTCGACGGAGTAGCAGTCCTGCTGGGCGGCGTCAGTCTCGGTGTCTAACGGAAGAAAAGAGGGGGAAGAAACAATGAATAAAAGCAAATAATGCAACACAGATGCAGGGCACGATGGTATGCAGTGTTAGTGGTGACCTAATGCATGGCTACATGTCGCAGGCAAAACGGAAAAAATATTTGGGATATTTTCCCGGCGTTTAGGCTGATTTCGGAATACTGAACCGGAGGGAAGGTTCCATGTTCAGATAGTTAGGAGTGATGGTCAAGCATTTTGACCACATATTCAGATTCGTCT
Source organism: Elymus sibiricus (assembly GCA_039707655.1). Lineage (NCBI taxonomy): Eukaryota > Viridiplantae > Streptophyta > Magnoliopsida > Poales > Poaceae > Elymus > Elymus sibiricus. The sequence goes on from CM077676.1 coordinate 375,741,596, forward strand.
CATTTTTCTGATCAACTTTCATGTAGAAAGTTTTTCGATCCGAGCTACGGTTTATTTTCTATGATTTTTCAAAGATTTATACCTTTTTCTGAAATTTCTAGAATTATTTTTATTAATAAATTCCAAATTATCCAAAACAGTGTCTGATGACGTCAGTATGACGTCAGCACTGCGTCAGCGGTCATATTCAGCTGGTCAGGGTCAAACCTGACCAGTGGGTCCCACTAGTCAGTGACTCAGGGCTGATTAGAGGTTAATTTAAACTAACAGAAGTTAATTAGTGAGTGGGCCCGGCCTGTCAGTGACCTAACTAACTAACTGTATTAACTAAATTAACTGTAACAGTGGTTAAGTCAGCGGGCCCACATGTCAGTGGCGGTCGATGCCATGTCAGCGCGTTGACCGCGGTCAACGCAGTCAACCGTGGCCAGGGGACCCACTGGCAGTGACCCAGGTGGGCCCCAGGCCACGCCACGTCGGACGCGGCGGAGGGCTCCGGCGAGCTTGGGTTTCGGCTGTGGTGGCCCATTTGGACCGCGGCCGGGCGCGTTCGAAAGCCAGCGAGCTCGCGCGTCGAGTGGTGCTACCGGTTGGACTCGGGGGTGGCCGGAACGACGTCGGCGATGACATTTGGCGGCGGTGCTCTTCGGGTGAGTACGGCGGCACGGCTACGGTGCGTTTTCGCACGCGCTTTCGGTCGCGTTCGAGCGAGTGCGAAGCGCCGCATCCAATGGAGCTAGCGCAAGGCCACGAGAGTGAACAGAGGTGGCCGGACGGCGAGGTCCCGCGGTGGCCGGAGCGCGGCTAGGCAACGAGCTAGCTAGGGGGAAGCACACGGCGCGGGGAGAAGAATGGAGGGAGGGAGGAGCTCACCGAGAGGCTAAGGAAAGCCGGCGACAGGTTAGTAGCACAGAGGGTGGCCGGGAACGACGACGATCGCCGGAGGCCGAGGCGGAAGGGGGTGGCTCGATCCGCGGGCTGCGGTGCTGCCCAGCTGCAGCGGCTTGCCGCAGGTGGCATGGACGAGTGCGGCGAGGGATCCGGACTTGACGGAGGGGAGCGGCAGTGGCTGCCACCGCAACAGAGCCAGACGAACGGTGGTAGCGGCGCTCGGGATAGAGAAGAAGAGGCGAGCGCGAGCGAGGAAGAGAGGGAGAGGAGAGCGCGGCGTCCAGGGGGGATGTAGGGGCGATCCTTATCCCCTCCTCTCACCAGCTCCGTCGCCGTGGCGAGCAGTGGGCGGAGCCGCACGCTCCGGACACGGGGACGCCGACACGGCGGGCGGGAGCAGGTGGACGAACAGGAGGTGGGCCGGCGCTGGGCCGCAGGTGAGCGCCAGGTAAGCCCTTCCCCTTTTTCAGTTTTCTATTTTCTCTTTATTTTAAAAACAGAGATAGATAGGAAAGTATTTGGGCTGCCAAAACACTTTATAAAAATGTGGAACTTGGCCACAAAAATATTTTGTATTATTTGGCACTGCCACAAATAGTTTGGGAATTGTTTGAGCCCAATTCGAATTTTCATAAATGAATTTGCATTTTAAATTGCTGGAATAGCACTGTTTTAGATGCTATTGTTCATTTTAGCAACATGGTGATGTTGTTTTTCTTAACAGACATTTGTTTAGGAATATTTAGTAAATGATGAACATTTTTCCTGCAACTTTTGTGCAACTTCAAATTTCACTTGCATTTCAAATTTTAAATTGAAATGGAATTTGAAATGAGATATGAAACTAATGATGATCCAACATTGCAAATCAAGGTGACTTGGCATTAACATGGTGGATCACTGTAGCTTAATACTCAGGGGTGTTACACCAAAACAGCACCATTTAATCCATTTTCAATTATGCAAAATTCAAATGAATTCAAATCACCCCCAAACTTTTTGTGCCACCCTAGAATGTTGCTAAGTATTTATGGGTCAAGTTTCACATTTAACAAAATTCATTTAGTAGCTAAAATAAAAACAAAACGGTAGCTAAAATGGAAATAGAAAAAGAAAAAGGGAAAATGCCTAACGCCTACTGTGCCTTCGGGCTTAAGGTATACAGTAGCCGGCCCGGCCCAGCTCCCCGCGTCGTCTCCCTCCTCGCGCTGCTATCGCCCGCGCAGCGCGCGCATGCCCTGGCCCCCCTCGCGCGCGCTCGACAACGCACGGCTGTAGCATCGGACGCCTGCAAGACCCCCCTCGACCCCCCTGCAACCCTAGCCCCCCCCCCCCATTCACCCCCGCGCATGCCTCTCCCTCTTTGATCTCACTTATCCCCGAGCGCAGCCGTCGCCGCGTTGCCTCGCCACCATGGCCACCGGCCTCCCCTCTCCATTCTAAGCTGTCCAGGAGCTCTGTGGAGCTCGACTCCTTCGATCGCCCGCACAAGCTCGACCGGGAGCCCTCTGCATCGACGCCGCCGAGCTCTTCTTCGACCCCGATCCCGACGGCCGTTTCCGGTCGAACCGCTCGACTCCGACGTCCCCGGCTTCCTCGAGAGCTTCCCGGCAACGCTGTGAGCACCACCACGAGCTCCCCTCCCTCTCTGCGCTTCCGGTCACCCTCTAGCTAGCGCGCCTCGCATGCCGAGCTCTGCCGTCCGCCATTGTCGTCTGAACACTCACACCCGAGCTCCTCCGCACGAACGGGATGCACCAACGTGCTTCTGGAGCTCCACAGGTGCAGCCCAGCCCCTTGGCTCGCGAGCTAGCGCGCTGCAGCTGCTGCGCCTGTGTAACCCGCACTCCGGCCGCCACCATGGCTGTCACCACCGCCGCTACGCTCCATCTCCGGCCGCCACAAGGACACCCCTGGATGCGCCGCGTCGCGCACGTCATTTGGGTGGTCGCGGGTGCTCGTTTGGTCGCGTGTGCGACATTCCCGAGTGGCGCCGCCCTCTCTGGTGCTCACCGGAGTAGCGCCGGCGCGCGCCAGAGTTTAAAACTCCGGTGGGGACACATGTCACCTCGCGGCACTAACCCCCGAGGCTAATGCCACTGACTGGTGGGTCCGGGTACTGTAGCGTTTAGGTTAATTCTAATTAGCTGCTAACTAAAATGCTTAAGCCACTGTTTTAAATAACTGACCCTATGACAGGTGGGGCCCACCCAGTAAATAATCCCTGTTTAAAAATAAAACATTGATTAACCTTACTGTGTATGACATATGGGCCCCACCAACTAATTAACCTAATTAGATAAAACTAACCTCTGTTAATTACTTGAGTCACTGACATGTGTGACCCAGCCTCTCACTGTTCATTTGGATAAGGCTGCTGAGTCAGCATGCTGACTCAGCACTGGGACCCACATGTCAGCCTCTGCTGACTGGGTGCTGACTGGGCAGTTGACTTAGTCAACTGGCCCCACCTGTCAGCCACTGTGTGCACTTCTGTGTATGCTGTGCTAGGTGCATTTAGCATTTTCCTATTTATTTTCGAATTAAATTAATTCCAGGAAATTCCAGAAATTCCAGAAAATGATTAAAACTTTAAAAAATCATATAAAATAAACCGTAACTCGGATGAAAATAATTTATATATGAAAAATGATCAGAAAAATCTAACGAATCTGAATAGGTCATCTACACTCATGTTAGAACCCTATAAGTAGGTGAACCTGTAACTTTTGGCCTATTTCTGATAGATGAATAGTGCATGACTTCGGTAAAATAATTCCAAATAAATTCCTAAAACATCTAAAATAGTTAGAGATGCAATATATCACCCCTACATATCAGTTAGGCATGTCATGCATAGTGATTGCATTTGAATGCTTGTATTTATCTGTTTCCTCCCCCTCTTCTCTCCGGTAGACCCCGAGACGGACGCTACTGCCGAGCACGACTACACCCCTGACGTCCAGCCCTTTTCAGCAGAGCTTCTAGGCAAGCAAAAAACCCCTTGAGCATTCCTATATCGCCTATTCCTTCTCTCCCATGCTTGCATTAGATTTTGCTACGGTAACTGATTGCTCATATTCTGATGCATAGCTTGATTTTGTAACTGTTGTTGATACCTTACCTGCTATCCTAAATGCCTAGTATAGGTTGGTTAGCGATCCATCAGTGGCCCCACACCCCTGTCCATGTTGCCATGCTTTGCTTCCGGATGTTTCGATCAACGTGATCAATGTGCAGAGACCAACTCAGCACCGCACAGCCCCTTAGTTGTAAGACTCTGCAGAGCTACTATCGAGTGCCGAGGGTGATACCTCCTACCTCACTCCTGATGATATCTCTGTAGCATAGCTAGTCAGTTGTGGGTTACCGAGGGTGATTCCTCTTTCACCACCTCCGATGATGCCTCTGTCGTGCAGCCCCTCAAGTGTGAACCCATCGAGGGTGATTCCTCTAAGTTCACCCTGACGGTTACATCGAGTGGTAATCCATCGAGGGTGATTCCTCAGATTTCCACTTGATGATACGGACACACTGTTACCTTTAACTATTGCCCCTTTTAACTGTTACTGCGGGACTGAAGGGACAGGCGATACCACCCCGGTAGAGGTGGACCTGAGTTCCCAACAATCTCTTGAGAGTCGGGTTGACCTGGAGGGTACCCGCGAGATAATTACGAGGCGCGGCCGGGCAAGCAGAGACCGCCCTAGGGAAAGATGGGCCTGACCCTTGTTGCAAGTCCTCGAGATGGGGCGACAGGAGCACTGATCGTCACCGCGAGCTCCCAACACACTAACGGATTTGGGTATTTGATCTGAGTTGGCCACTGGCCTATACGCACTACCACCACGCGGGATAATGGTTTAATGGGGCCCTCAGTGCCGTATGTATCAGCTGAAAGCTCTGTCAGACGACCAGTTCAGCATTGTGGCCGGGCCAGATCGCGCCATCCAGGTAGAGGTGGTGCTGGTATCCCCCTACACACAACGACCCGGAGTGCAAAGGGCGATGGGCCCAAGACCCCTGAGCACTTAGGATGTAGACCGGCTGGGACCTCTCTGCTGAGCCTAGGTTGGACTACGTCGTGTCGATCAGCCGAGGCCGGGCATGACCGAGAAAGGTGTGTCTGGACAGAGTTAATCGAGTGTGTTGGGTAACAGTAGTGCACCCCTGCAGGGAAGTTATCTATTCGAATAGCCGTGTCCACGGTAACAGGACGCTCAGTGTTGTATCCTGATCTATTACAACTTGAACTGGATACATGTTAATTAATATGTAAGCTCTGGGATCGCTTTCTCACAGGGAGTCGAGGTAGGATCTCTGGGCTTTGCTACTACATGCTTGTTGCTTTATTATATGTTACCAATCTGCACTCTTCTAATGCTGCAAGTCGCTGAAGATGCTAGTCTTTAATAGGCTAGGCCTTCTTTCTATTCTGGCATTTCTACAGTCTAGTCCACAGATACAGCCCCTTCATTTGATACCGATGCATAAATAGAATAGTTCTGATGTAAGTCTTGCGAGTACTTTGGATGAGTACTCACGGTTGCCTTGCTACCTCTTTTCCCCATACCCGTTTGTTGCGACCAGATGTCGGAGCCCCGAAGCCAACTGATCCCGTCGATGACTACTACTACCCCGATGGAGCTTACTACAACATGGAGACCGACGGCCAGGAGTAGTTTAGGGGGCTCCCAGGCAGGAGGCCTGCGCCCTTTCGATCTAGTTGTCGTTTGTTTTGCTTTGCCTTCTTAAGGCATCCTTGTCTAATTATATCGGTACTCAGATACTAATGCTTCCGCTGACTCTTGTGTAACTCGAGCTTATGTATTCGAGCCCTCGAGGCCCCTGGCTTGTAATATAAAGCTTGTATTATTTTATTTTGTGTCTAGAGTTGTGTTGTGAAATCTTTCCGTGAGTCCCTGGGCTTGATCGTGCGCATTTGCGTGTATGATTAGTGCACGGTCGGGCCGGGGGCGTCACAGTAGGTCTGTGGTAAACTACTCACACATCATCGGTAGGGCAGCAAGATTAATGTAGAAGCCCTCCGTGATCGATTCCCCCTCCGGCAGAGTACCAGAAAAGGCCTCCAGATGGGATCGCGGAAGAACAGAGGCTTGCGGCGGCAGTAAGGTTTTTCTTGTGTCTCTCTGATGGTTTCCCAATATTTGAGAATTTATAGAAGTGGAATTAGGTCAAACGGAGTCACGTGGGCCCCACATGGCAACACGGCGCGCCACCCTGGGTCGCGCCCTATTGCCTTGTGAAGCCTCCGTGAGGCTTCTGGCCTCCTCCCGAAGCTTCCAAGGTCTCTTTTGTCCAGAAAAAAATCTCCAAAAAGTTTCGTGGCATTTGGACTTCGTTTGGTACAGATTATCTTAAAAGCCAAAAACAAGCAGAAAACAGCAACTAGCATTGGGCAATAGGTTAATAGGTTAGTCCCAAAAAATGATATATAATTGCATATAAAAACATCCAAGGTTGATACTATAATAGCATGGGACAATCAAAAATTATAGATACGTTGGAGACGTATCAATTACCATTGCTAATCATTAGACTCTCGAAAAGATATAAGTGAAGCATGAGAGTGCAACTATTTCTTTAAAATATAACCACCGCCATGCTCTAAAAGATATAAGTGAAGCACTAGAGCAACAGCCTAGCTCAAAAGATATAAGTGAAGCATATAGAGTATTCTAACAAATCACGATTAATGTGTGTCCCTCTCGAAAAGGTGTGTTCAGCAAAGATGATTGTGACAAACTAAAAAGCAAACAAAAGCAAACAAACTATATCACAATACGCTCCAAGTAAAACACATATCATGTGATGAATAAAAATATAGCTCCAAGTGAGTTACCGATAGATTGTAGACGAAAGAGGGGATGCCTTCCGGGGCATCCCCTAGCTTAGACGCTTGATTCTTCCTTGAATATTACCTTGGGGTGCCTTGGGCATACCCAATCTTAGGCTCTTGCCGCTCCTTATTCTTTTATCCATCGTAGTCTCACCCAAAACTTGAAAACTTCAGCACACAAAACTCAACAGAAACCTCGTGAGATCCGTTAGTATAACAAACAAATCTTAAACTTTAGGTACTGTTGTAACTTGATTCATATTTAATATTGGCATAATGCTACTGTACTCCAACTTCTCCATGACTCATACCCCCCGATACGATCCATAGATTCATCAAAATAAGCAAACTATGCAACAAAAACAGAATCCGTCTAAAACAAAACAGTCTGTAAATATCTATTTAAAATCCATACTTCTGTAACTCTAAAAATTCTTAAAAATTAGGAAAACTTAAACAATTCATGTAAAAATACTGTGTAAAAATTTCAGATTTTTCTGACACTCCAGTACAGAACTAAAATTCCAGCACTGGATGCAAAACTTTCTGTTTTCCAAACAGCATCAATTATAATATCATCAACATCATCCCAAAGGCATTACTTGGCACAAACACTAATTAAAAGATAAAAACACAATCATAACAGAGGCTATAATTTTGTAAACACACAATAAAAAAATATTGGGTTGTCTCCCAACAAGCTCTTTCTTTATAGCCTTTAAGATAGGCTTCGAGATTTTAATGATGCTCACATAAAAGATAAGAATTGAAGCACAAAGAGAGCATCATATAGCATGTAAGAAACATATTTAAGTCTAACATACTTCCTATGCATAGGCATTTTATAAGCAAACAAATTATCAAGACAAGAAGTATCTAGCATATGCAAGGAAGAAGACCGAAGCATTAACAATTTGAACTTCAAGAGAGGTAATTGAGTAACATGAAAATTTCTACAACCATATTTTCCTCTCTCATAATAATTAAATGTAGGATCATAGTCAAATTCAATAATATAGCTATCATATAAAATATTCTCTTCACGATCTGCATGCATAAAAGTTTTATAATCTTCCAAGATAGTGGGATTAACATCAACTAAAGTCATGACCTCTCCAAACCCACTCTTATCCAAAAATTCATAAGATTGATAATTCTCCAAAGTAGTGGGATCATTATTACCTAAAGTTGACGCCCTTCCAAACCCACTTTTAATAGTATTGCAAACATCATTATCAATAACATATTCATCATGAGGCTTAAATAAATTTTCAAGATCATAAGAAGTATTATCATCCCAATCATGATCATTGCAATAAGTAGTGGATATAACAAAATTTTCATCCCCAAGCTTGTAGCTTTGCATATAATTAGCACAATTGACATTAATAGGATTTATAATAACATCATTGCAATCATGCTTTTCACTCAAGGAGCTATCAAGTATGGGTGCTATAGCAATAATTTCATTTTTAACATAAGGAACTATAGCAAGTTCATCTCTATAAGCATTATTAATATTGGCATCATGGCCATAAGAATAGCAAGCATCACATTCATCAACAGGGGATATTTCAATCGAAACAACGGAATCATAATTATCTATGGATTCATGCATATCATTATTCTCTTCCAAAGCAGTAGACATTCTCCCCATGAATTCACTAACATAGGTGTTGGAAGCATAGTTTTCATTGCAATATTTAAGTATGGCTAAATTTTCATATTTGTAGAGAGCAATATCATACTTTTCAATCAAAGAAGCGCACCCTTCAAAGCAACAAATTCTTCAAATTGTTCGATATCATAGTAGCTATAAACACCCTTGGCATAAGAAGATAAGATTTCATTATCACAGAACTCACATAGGTAGGGAAGGTGTTTTTTAGGGTTCTTAGAGCAACAAGTAACATCATATATTTCGCATAGGTTCCAAGAATAGCATAGCAAACAATTTATTTGATTCCATAAGAGTCTCCTTTTTTGAGACAAACGGTGACGCACAAAATGAGCATGCTCATCTAATGATTTTCCCTCAACTAAACTAGTTGGGGTTTCAGCACGAGCATAAATGGATCGAAGATGATCCAAGTAGAAAACTTTAAGGTGATCCATAGTATCTTAAATTTTTGTTTTATTTTCTGTTCTTGTGTGTTTGACATGAAGGCAATAAAAGCAAGCAAGCAAGCAAATAAAATATTTTTGTGTTTTTGTAAAAAAAAATAGAAGTGGGGGAGATGAAAACGAGAGGCAAATGCAAATAAAAAGGCAAATAAAATAAATGCAAGTGGATGATAGTTTGTGCAAAGGTACTGATACGTCTCCGTCGTATCTACTTTTCCAAACACTTTTTCTCTTGTTTTGGACTCTAATTTGCATGATTTGAATGAAACTAACCCGGACTGACGCTGTTTTCAGCAGAACTACCATGGTGTTATTTTTTGTGCAGAAATAAAAGTTCTCGGAATTGGACAAAACTTTTTGGAGATTTTGTATGAAATAAATAAAAAATAATGGAGCCAAGATCCATTGGATGGGGGCCACCTGCTGCCCACGAGGCACCAGGGCACGCCACCCCCCCTGGCATGCCCTGGTGGCTGGTGGGGCCCACGTGGCTCCGCTGACCCTAATCTCAGGCCTATAAATTCACAATTTCAGAGAAAAAAATAGGAGAAGAAGTTTCATCACGTTCTACGATACGGAGCCGCCGCCACCTCATGTTCTTCATCAGGAGGCCAGATCTGGAGTCCGTTCGGGGCTCCGGAGAGGGGGATCTTCCGTCATCGTCATCATCAACCATCCTCCATCACCAATTTCATGATGCTCACCGCCGGGAGTGAGTAATTCCTTTGTAGGCTTGCTGGACGGTGATGGGTTGGATGATATTTATCATGTAATCAAGTTAGTTTTGTTAGGGCTTGATCCCTAGTATCCACTATGTTCTGAGATTGATGTTGCTATGACTTTCCTATGCTTAATGCTTGTCACTAGGGCCCGAGTGCCATGATTTCAGATCTGAACCCTTTATGTTTTCATGAATATATTTGTGTTCTTGATCCGATCTTGCAAGTTATACGCACCTGCTATGTGTTATGATCCGCATACCCCAAGGTGACAATAATTGGGATTCTTTCCGGTGATTGCCGTAGTTTGAGGAGTTCATGTATTCACTATGTATTAATGCTTTGTTCCGGTTCTCTACTAAAAGGAGGCCTTAATATCCCTTAGTTTCCTTATGGACCCCGCTGCCACAAGAGGGTAGGGCAAAAGATGTCATGCAAGTTCTTATCGCAAGCACGTATGACTATATACGGAATACATGCCTACATTACATTGATGAATTGGAGCTAGTTCTGTGTCGCTCTAGGTTATGATTGTTACATGATGAATGTTATCCAACATAATCACCGATCCAATGCCTACGAGTTTTTCACATATTGTTCTCTGCTAAGTTACTACTGTTGCTACTACTGTCATAATTGCTACTACTATTGCTGTTACCGTTACTATTACTATTACTATTATTACTACTGCTATCAAACTACCATACTACTGTGCTACTGATCACTTGCTGCAGATATTTAGTCTCCAGGTATGGTTGAATTGACAACTCAACTGCTAATACTTGCAAATATTCTTTGGCTCCCCTTGTGTCGAATCAATAAATTTGGGTTGAATACTCTACCCTCGAAAACTGTTGCGATCCCCTATACTTGTGGGTTATCAAGACCTTTTTCTGGCGCCGTTGCCGGGGAGCATAGCTCTATTTGCTGAGGCACTTGGGATTTATATCTGTTGATTACTATGAAGAATCTGAAAGACGCTAAGACCAAGATCGTTCCCTCTAAGACGAGAGGAGGTAAGGAACTGCCATCTAGCTCCGCACTTGATTCACCTTCTGTTTTCAGTAGACTTGTGACACCACCACCTGTTATGCATTCTGATATGTCGCAAGTTATTGATGATACTACTTCTGCTATAAATTATACTCATGATGATGCTAGTACTATGCTTGATAATGCTGTGCCACTTGGTGAATTTCTTGATGAACAACTTGCTAAGGCTAAAGAAATTGAGAATGCTAAAAATGTTGAAACTCTTGAGAATTATGATTCACCTATTATGCCTAGCTCTCCTACTAGAGTTGAATCACCTAATGAACATGTCTTTAATAGGGAGACGGCTAGAGCCATTCTTGCTTATAATGATAGAGATGAAGTTATAAAATTGCTTGCTGAAATGAAAGAAAAATCTATGAGGGAGAGAATGAAATATGATCCTAAGTTTGCTACCTCTCCCATATTTGTTACTGATAAGGATTATGAATTCACTGTCGATCCTGAGTTAATTACTTTGGTTGAATCTGATCCTTTCCATGGCTATATAACTGAAACTGTTGTGGCACATCTTACTAAATTAAATGATATAGCCACCCTATTTGCTCATGAGGAAAAAAATCGCTATTACTATATTCCTAACTTGTTTCCTTTCTCATTAAAAGGTGATGCTAAGAAATGGTTTAATACTCTTGCTCCTGGTTGTGTGCGTAGTCCCCAGGATATGATATATTACTTCTCTGAAAAATATTTTCCTGCTCATAAAAAACAAGCTGCTTTACAGGAAATATTTAACTTTGTGCAAATTGAGGAAGAGAATCTCCCTCAAGCTTGGGGGAGGCTTCTCCAATTACTTAATGCTTTGCCTGATCATCCTCTTAAGAAGAATGAAATACTTGATATCTTTTATAATGGACTAACCGATGCTTCTAGGGACTACCTAGATAGTTATGCTGGTTGTGTTTTCAGGGAACGGACTATTGAACAAGCTGAGGATCTATTGAATAATATATTGAAGAATGATAATGATTGGACACTTCCTGAACCACCGCCTAAACCCACTCTGAAGAAGAGGGGTATTTTATTTCTTAGTCCTCAAGATATGCAAGAAGCAAAGAAATGTATGAAGGAAAAAGGTATTAAAGCTGAAGACATTAAGAATTTGCCACCTATTGAAGAAATATATGGTCTTACACACCGCCACAGGTAGTAGAGGTAAATTCTTTTATAAACTTTGATGAAGGTGATATCCCCTATAATAAACCTCCTAGTCAATGTTTGTATGAATTTGACAATTATATTATTAAGCAGGATCATTTCAATGCAAATGTTATGAAACAATTCAAACGAAATGCCTACATGATTGATCGGTTGAGTGACCTGTTATTTAGAATTACTAATGATGTCAAAGGTGTAGGTAAACATGCATCTATGGTTCAAACCCAATTAGAACAAGTTGCTAAATCTCAAAGTGAATTGCTCAATGAAATGAATAGCAATATGAATGATCATGCTGTTAGAGTAATGACTAGAGGAGGTAGAATGACTCAGGAGCCACTTTATCCTGAAGGTCATCCTAAAAGAATTGAACAAGACTCTCAAAGAATTAATATTGATGCACCTAGTCCATCTAAAAGTAAAAAGGAAAAGGAAAATGATAGGACTTTGCATACTTCTAGTGAACCTGATGTAGAAAAACCCTTAGAGGATAATAATGATGTTTCTATTTCCGATGCTGAATCACAATCTGGTAATGAACAATCACCTGATGATAATAATAATGATGATGTTCAGGTGGACACTCAACCGGATAATGATAAAGAACCTGATAATGATGTTGAAATAGAGCCTGCTGTTGATCTTGATAACCCATCTCCTAAAAACAAACGTTATGATAAAAGAGACTTCGTTGCTAGAAAACATGGTAAAGAAAGAGAACCATGGGTTCAAAAACCAATGCCCTTTCCTCCTAAACCATCTAAGAATAAGGATGAGGAAGAACTTGAACGCTTTGCTGAAATGCTTAGGCCAGTCTTTTTGCGTACTCGTTTCACTGATATTTTAAGGATGGCCCCTTATGCTAAATATATGAAAGACATTATTACAAATAAAAGAAAGATGCCTGAAGCTGAAATTTCTACCATGCTTGCAAATTATTCTTTTAAGGATGGAGTACCTAAGAAACTAGGAGATCCAGGAATACCAACTATACCATGCTCCATTAAATGAAATTATGTCAAAACTGCTTTGTGTGATTTAGGAGCCGGTGTTAGTGTTATGCACTTCTCTTTATATAAAAGACTTGATTTGAATAAAATCACTCCCACTGAAATATCATTGCAAATGGCTGACAAATCAACTGCCATACCTATCAGTGTTTGTGAGGATGTGCCCGTTATAGTTGCAAATGTTACTATCCTAACAGACTTTGTTATACTTGATATGCCCGAGGACGACAACATGTCGATTATCCTTGGTAGACCCTTTTTGAATACTGCAGGGGCTGTTATTGATTGCAACAAAAGCAAGGTCACTTTTCATAGCAATGGTAATGAACATACGGTACATTTTCCGAAGAAACAATTTCAAGTAAACGGTATTCATGTTATTGAAAAGACTCCGACAATTACTATTGGAACTTTTCAACTCCCTCTTCCTACTGTTAAAAAGAAATATGAAACTCTTATTATTGGGGAGGTACACATCCCCGTTGAGGTAACCTAGTGTTTTACAAAGGTTCTTCGGTTTCATGTTACTCGGAAATGGTTTGTTAATAAGACTTGATCAACCTTATTAATGGATTCTTTTTGAGAGGCCTGTGGTCGATGAACTTAGTAAGCACAACCTTTTGCACCCACTTTTTGTTTTTTGTTATTTTTAGTTAAATGCAATAAAATGCCATGATTACCCCGTTTTCTGAATTATCCGTGCAATAAAAAAGTGCCAAAAAATGAAAGTGCTTAGAATGATCTGAAATTTTTACATGAATTTTTATAGAATATTTAAGATTTTTTGGCATTAAAACATACCAGGGGGATGCCCCAGGTGCCCACGAGGCACCAGGGCGCGCCACCCCCCTGGTGGCTTGTGGGCCCCACAGGGACCCCCTCACTTATCCCTTCAGCCCACTTCGTCTCTTACCTCTAGCAAAAATCCTTGGTAGCTCTCTCTCTCATGTTCTTGCTCCCAAACCTGAGATTTTCGATCTCTTTGCTCGGAGCTCCATTTCCGAAACTGTTTTGGGAGATTGCTACTTGGTATGTGACTCCTCCATTGCTCCAATTAGTTTATGCTCTAGTGGATTATATTTTGCATAATTAGTTCCTCTTGGTGCTACTGAAAATGAGCTTCATGTTGAATTCTTTGAGTTCCAAGTAGTTTGAATGCTTGATATGGCCTCTAGACATCCATATGAGTAGTTTCTATCAATCTTGTGAAGTTTTATTGATATCATTTTGTGGCCCAAATATTTTCAGAAATTTGTCCTTAGAGAAAATGAATTTCTTCCGGAGGAGTTCCTCGAAGCGGAACACCAAGGGAGTCCTTGGGGACTCCTCGGACAGCAACCTCAACATTCCGCGTAGGACGGAGGTCCGGCCATGCAAATGGCCGCACAATGCCTTCATGAACGAAGCCGGATTCTACCAAGAGTTCATGCAATTTGTTGCTAATGCCGGATTGACCGACTTCCTCGCAGATGAGTGTGACCAGCCCCACATCCTTATGAATTCCTTTGTGCAAAACTTTCATTTCCTGAATACGCTCGAACCCCCTGCGGTGCGCTTTGATTTATATGCTGAACATCATCAGATACCGCTTGCTGAATTTTGTGAGATATGTTTGATCCCCTTTTGTCGGTGTAAAAACCGGCAGATCTCGGGGTAGGGGGTCCCGAGCTGTGGATCTCGGATCGATGGTAACATAGACAATGGAGACGATGTTTACCCAGGTTCGGGCCCTCTTGATGGAGGTAAAACCCTACGTCCTGCTCTTGTTTATATTGATGGAGATGTATCGAGTACAAGCTTGATCTACCTCGAGATCGTAAGTTGTGGTCTAAACCCTAGGGGTGATGATGAATATCATAATCCTCTATCGTCTAGCCTAGCCTCGGCTTATATAATGTACCGGAGGCCTAGGATAACAAGAGTCCTAGTTGGCTATGTCGGTGGAGAGGAGTCCTTGTCTTGATCACCAAGTCTTGTGGAACCTTCCTCGTATATGTCATGGGCTGCCCGAAGTGGCCCCATAGTGAACCGCCATGGGGGTCCTCGGCCCGACCCACTGGTCGGGATACGACGTGGTGAGTACCCCCTAGTCCAGGACACCGTCACTAGGCCCCTGAACCGGTCTTCAAGTTGGGGACGCTCCTCAGTTCTTCCGAGCTGTTCTTCGTCTTCGGCCGTCAGTCTTGAAAGCTGGTTCAACAAATCTTCCCATCTTTGATCTTGAGGATTGCCAAGCTGAATCCGAAGAGTTCATATGTCGGGCATCCGAGGAGCCCATTAAGTTTTCAGCCTTTATCAATGCCTTATTATTTTTACGCCGCACCTCGGGTTCGAAGTTTTTCCCCGTGCAGCGGTGTCCTCTTGCAACCGAGCTCAAGCGTCGGACTGCATCCGAGGTGTCTTTTTGTAGCCGAGCTCTAACGCCGATCGGCATCCGAGGTGTCATAGATTACCTCGGTATTGAAAAAGTTGAACGAATTCAGCCGAGCTTAATGCAAAAAATGCCCTCTATGGAGCCAGCCACTTGCATCCGAGCTTTACGCCGGACTGCTTTCCAGGTGGTGCGCCACCTCGGCCATGAGCTGATTTTTTGTGGAATTTATTTCCAATTGGCGCAATTTATTCTCTGTCGAGATGTATAGCCAGTAGCCCTCAAGGTGTGTGTCAGCCAAAAATCCGAGATGCACCTGAAGGAAATCATAAAACCGATGACCCAGTAGCCCCTGAGACTCAGGTCGATTCGCGAAATCGGCCCGAGGATCAACTCCTAGCTCGGCAGCATACTTAGGAACAGAAACACGGTGTGCATAGTCCTCGAGACTCAGGTTGGGTGCGGCCGACCAACCCGAGGATCGTAATCTCCTCGAAAACTGTTTTGCACTTTGAATTTTCCTGCATTGAATCAGCAATGCAGTAGCCCCCGAGCCACTGGTCGGGTGGCAACACCAGATCAGGGGATCGATGTACCCCTTCAATGGCTTTTAATTGAGAAGCGTGAAGCCCAGTATCCCCCGAGCCTTAATTTGGGCACGGGTGGCCGACTTAAGGATCGATATCCAGAGTAAATTGACTTTAATCACAATTTATGTGTAATGATTCTATGTATCCAAGTACTTTACATCATTACAAATGCCTCTGTTCTACAAACTTTTTAACCAGCCTTTGGCTTCTCCCTCCTCGACCATTGGCCGAGGAGTGTTTCCTACTCCTGGTCCGCTGAGGCGAACCAGACTCTTCAGATAACAAGGCAATCCGGCTATTTGGTTCTACAAACAAAGTGGAACAGAGCTTATGTTATATTAAGTTTAAGCGTAAGAAACATCTTCCAAGAAAAATAGTTCATTTATAAGTTACTTTTCTCAGGCTATCATGTTGACCATGATCGTGAAAACCTCAACTCCGATCAATGTGGGAGAAAAATATTGAGGATTTAGTTTGGGGAAACTTCCCAAACTCTGCGGTCTTTAATGAACCTAAATTTTCACTTCCGTCGTTGCCGACCAATTCTATTCTTAAGATGCCTAGCTTTCGGCTTCACCCAGTCTGAGGTACTAACTCGGATGACCCGATAGTAACAATCACAGAGGTGCTCCCTTTAACCCCTAGCCGAACAATCGGGAACGTAGGGGGTAAGCACAGGAGCAAGGCAATCCAGCTTGGCCAAAAATCTTAAGTCAAATTGATGCATATTTATGGCTTTATAATGATAATTACGGAAGGCAGCTTTTGTACATTGAATACAAATGCTAATGATATGTTGGGCTCTCCAGGAGTCCTGAGGTAACCGCGCCGAGGTGCTTCAAGGAGCCCTCGGCACATGTTGTGATTGTCAGCCTTTAAGCTGTATTTGCAGCTTTATACTATATGTTATTTTGACTCCGTTGCGACTGTTTATAATCTGAAAGTGGCCCATCGTCGGCTTCCACCCCTTTGTAGATACCATGCAGGGTGTTTCCGCCATAACAAGACAACCCTTAGCCGACGTCTCGGTGCCCGGAGGCGGTTTGTGTTAGCGGAAACAAGGCAATCAGATATGCAGGCTTTATAACTTTTACTTAGTCATAGGAGCTTAAAGTTGGGAGGCCAGTTACTAGCCCCCAGTTAGTGTTCGGCGTCAGCCGAGGTCAAGCCAGTCACACTTCAGCCAATTTTATGAAAGGCCCACTGCTTAACACGGGGTAATCTCTATCGATCTGTAATTTAACACAGTCATCGGATCGCTGACCAGTTTACGCTTATTGTGACAGTCAGTTTTCGGCTTTCTCCACTGAGGCACTTGACCAGTTAAACCGAAAGTACAATCATAGTGATTCTCCCTTTACCCTTAGCCGAACAATCGGGAACGTAAGGAGTAAGCACAGGAGCCGGGCAACCCAACTATTGACCGAAGACACAATTCGAAACTGATGCATAGAAAGCAATATCCGAGAACGTTTTGCCAAGGACTCCTCGGAGTACCTTGGCTTTTGGTGGGTTCGGCTCTAGTCGCAGCCCCCCATTAATATTGCCGACGCGTTAAAGGCGTCCGGCGTCGTACTGCGAGAGTTATGCTGGAGAAACACAGTATCCCCCGAGACTCATGTTGGGTCCGGCCGACCAACCTAAGGATCGAATCTCCTCGGAAACTAGTCCAGATGTCATGTGCGTTTCGCCAACGCCGAGGTTTAGGTCGGCAGGAAAGATGCCGAGCTGCAGGTCGAAAAAGATCTCCCGAGCTGAATTATTACGCAGGGCACCTCGGTCATGAGGATGTCCCGCCTCCTGAAAGAAAAACATACAAATAGCTTAAAAGTGTCATAAGCTCGAAAAGCCAAAAAACTTATTTAAAAACTTGACGTCCGAACTAAATCAAGTTTTTTGGTGCCAATCCGAAAAGTGAGCTTAAAATTAGTTTGTCCTTCCATCGTGCGTTAACATGACACATCCGATCTCAAGACTTCAAGCGGGTCAGCCTTCGGCTTCAACCTCCTATTCCCGAAGGCGGGGTGCTTCTCAGGCCAGCTTAGCGAACCAAACTCGAGCGGCTTTAGGGAGAAACCAGGCTATCCGGCTATTAACCACACACTCGTGTCGAGAAAGGAGTGATAGAAAAATACTTTGCAACGACTTAGAAGAAAACACTTATTATAAAACGGCTCGTATAAATTGAAGAGCCCCCAGTTAACATGGGTAAAGGGAGTGTTTTTAACAAACTAAGTGTTTAACTAATAACTTGTTTTTTTAACACAAAAGTATAACGCTTGGATGAACCAAACAAAAATTAAAAATTGAAAAAAAGTTAAGCATGAAAGCGACTTAGCTGGTTAATGTGCTCGGCGTTGATGACGTAGTCCGGGCTTGCAACGGGTCGAGATCCCAGCGCCCAAGCCGGTCCTGGGGTGGCCGAGCGAAGAGCTCGGCTAATGAAGTGGCAGCACAAAACTGCCGATGTGCCGAGACGAAGCCCCGGGTCCAGCCGAGGAGATAGAGTAGGTCGGCAGGGCGACGCCGGAGTAGGTCGATGAAGCAATGGTGAAGCCCCCGGTCCGGCTGAGGTGTCCGAGCGAAGAGCTCGGCTTGATGAAGTGGTAGTACAACACTGCCGATATGTTGAGGCGAAGCCCCCGATCCAGCCGAGATGACGAAACTGGTCGGCTGGCGATGCCAGAGTCCCCGATCCAGCCGAGATGACGAAGCTGGTCGGCTGGTGACGCCGAAGTCCCCGATCCAGCCGAGATGACGAAGCTGGTCGGCTGGTGACGTCGAAATCCCCGATCCAGCCGAGATGACGAAACTAGTCGGCTGGTGACGCCGAAGTCATCCGAATAGGTTGATGAAGAGATGGTGAAGCCCTCGGTCCAGCCGAGTAGACAGAGCAGGTCGGTAACATGACGTCGCAGCCCCCATGCCAGCCGAGGTGTCGAAGCAGGTCGGCGTGGTGGACATCGGCTTGAAGAATCAACGGCGCGGCCATGCCAACGCCGATCGTAACTTCTGACGCGGTCAAAGCTGGCTCGATGAAGTGACCGCGCGGAGATGTCGGCGCGCCCGACCCGTGCAATCCGTGGGGCGACGATGTTGGCGATGATTTAGCCGTGATACCGAACTGTTGGTCGGCTCGCCGGGGTGATGATCCTGATGAGGTTGACCTCGGCTCAACGAAGCGACGACGCAGTCGATGCTATCGCAGGTCGGTAGCCGTGGAGCAACATGGTCGGGTCGATTTGACATCGGCACGACGGTGAAGATCGCCTCGGAAAAGACTCAAAATTTGTGGGCACATGTTTGAGAACAACACACAATACCCTAGAAAAGATTCCCTCAAAAAGGATGTCCAATGTCTCGTTCATGAAGAAAGATGAATTCGGGCCGGATTCGTTTTCGCGCAGGAAATAGATCCGAAAATTGATGCACTCCTCGAACTCGTCCCGGAGTTTAAACCGTTGGATTGAGCTGGAATTTTGAGGGATGGTAGATATAGGAATTCCACAGCCGATCAACGGTTGGATCTTCCAAAGGATGTCCGAGCTGGACGCTGGACTCCTCGCCCTAAACTCGTCCAGATTCACGTCCAGATTTGACAGGGCTCCGGTATATCGTAGATCGCCGGAGATTCCTCCATCGGAATAGGACGAAATTTTACAGGGTTATTCTAGACTCAATTCTGCACAATTCCCCTGAAGCAATCGTCAAAGGGACGCTCGAGGAGACGGGGATGGCGAACACGAATTCGCTATGTAGAAAAAACTACATGATCGCGTGAGGGCAATGTTGACGTTGAGCCCCCGAGCACCACGGACGATTCCCCCATGATCTTGATAGAGATCGGGGTCAAAGTTGATGAGGGCACTAGTCCGATCTTGATGATCCGACATGTAGCGTTGTCCTCGGTCCAGCCGAGGTTGCTAGTCGAGCCGGCAACAAAGATGTCGTCGTCGACGATGAGGTTCAGTCCCGACGTGTAGATTGCGTCGGAGCCGATCTGAATTCCCATCGAACCGCGGCGATCACACAGCGGAACTCTCAATGAAAGCATCAGTGTCGGTGTAAAAACCGGCAGATCTCGGGGTAGGGGGTCCCGAGCTGTGGATCTCGGATTGATGGTAACAGAGACAATGGAGACGATGTTTACCCAGGTTCGGGCCCTCTTGATGGAGGTAAAACCCTACGTCCTGCTCTTGTTTATATTGATGGAGATGTATCGAGTACAAGCTTGATCTACCTCGAGATCATAAGTTGTGGTCTAAACCCTAGGGGTGATGATGAATATCATAATCCTCTATCGTCTAGCCTAGCCTCGGCTTATATAATGTACCGGAGGCCTAGGATAACAAGAGTCCTAGTCGGCTATGTCGGTGGAGAGGAGTCCTTGTCTTGATCACCAAGTCTTGTGGAACCTTCCTCGTATATGTCATGGGCTGCCCGAAGTGGCCCCATAGTGAACCTCCATGGGGGTCCTCGGCCCGACCCACTGGTCGGGAGACGACGTGGTGAGTACCCCCTAGTCCAGGACACCATCACCTTTGATGGGGAAATAAGAGAGCCTCGACCGGAGGAGTTTGAGGGTTTCCTCCACACTTTAACTGTGGGAGAGGAAAGGGGTGTGTCGAAAGCCCGAGCCACTAGCTTGCAATTCCCCGCTGTTCATTACTTTGCTTTATTCATAGGGAAATGCTTGACTGCTAGAGAGCAAGGTGGTGCACTATGTGCACCTGACTTTGCCATTTTACGCCGCGCACTGCATAATGACAACACTTATAACCTGGGAGCTATCATTGCACGTCGCTTGCACACTAATAGGACTAAGGGTAAACTGCATGGTGGTATCTATGCTACTTGCTTAGCGAGACATTTTAATGTTAACATACGCCCACATGATTATTTGTTGCCCAGAGTTTACTTAGATCACCAGTCTATGAGGGACCACCACTTTCTTGATATTCCTGAGCCTCCTCACCACATTCGTTATAACATGGTTTTTAGTGAGGATACTCGTGATATTATTCCGTTGCCTGCACCTGCTTTGTTTGATTCTCATGCCAGGAACGGATATACTGTTATGCCACCGGACATCGTTGCCTACCGGAATGCATTGGCAGTTGCTAGGGTGTTGCCGCCTCAGCACTTTCATATAGGACCGAATAGCTACTACGGATGGCCGTAGACCAAGCTAGGCAAATGCCTAAGCTTGGGGGAGTACGTATTTCTCACCGACATTACATTCATGATCACACATTTCATTCCAGTTATCGGTGTTCATCCTTTTTCATTGTATAATCCATGTTAGTTTTATTTTCTCGCTTTCTTCTCCTGTGTTTGAAAAACTTTGAGAAAATCCAAAAACATTTCTCGCTTCTTTTCGGTTTTTCTTTCTAGCTTAATTAGTTGTAGTATTAAAAGAAAACCCAAAAATATTTCCCGTTTCTTCTTTTTCTTGTTGGGAGCTTTCCCGTGTAAATAGTTTTTCTCGTTTTTGTTCTGTCTTCTTTAATTTGCTTCCTTCAAGAAAAAACTAAAAACTCCAAAAATATTTCAGAATGTTTCTCTGAAATTCTTTTCTTTTGTTGAGTCATTGTAAGGAAAAGACCACGATGAAAATGTTGAGTGGCTCTCGTATGCATTATTGTTGATCCAACAAAGAGCCCATATTACCTTGTCTTTTCCTTTGAATAAAATGTATGCAGATTCCAGCTTAGTCCACGGCACACTTGCACTATTATTATTTTCACATCATTCGGTCGTGCAAGTGAAAGGCAATAATGACGATGATTTGATGAAGTGACTGTGGCAAGGAAAAGCGGGTATGAACTCAATTTGTTTTTGTTTTTGTAAATATGTTTAACTCAGTATCCATTATTCAGCATATCATGATTAAACATGTTTATGATGACAATTAGAGATTATAGTTGCTCATGTCATGCCATGCTTAAGTAGCTAGGAGTGGATAATGATTTATCTTGGGTGTCAACATGCATTAAAATGTTCATGATGTAGTATGATGATATGGTATCCTCCTGTGAATGTTTCGAGTGACTTGACTTGGCACATGTTCACGCATGTAGTTGATTCAAAACCAACATAGCCTCCACGATATTTATGTTCATGGTGCTTATATCCTACTTACGCTAGTATTCAATGTTGATTATTCATAATGCATGATTATGACCGTTTTCGCTCTCTAGCTGGTCACTTCTCAACCTATTTGCTAGCCTTCGCCTGTACTAAGCGGGAATACTGCTTGTGCATCAAAACCCTTAAACCAAAGTTATTCCAGATGAGTCCACTATATCTACCTATATGCGGTATTACTCTGCCGTTCTAAGTAAATTTGCATGTGCCACCTCTAAATATTCAAATGAACATCTGTTTTGTGTGCCCGTACCGCTCATGGAGCGACAGGGGGCGGTCAGTATCTTCCATGCTAAGCGGGTTATTCTCATGATGAGTGTTTATTCACTTGTCCTTGCACGAGAGGGGCCGGTAATCAGGATGCCCAGTCCCATGATTAAAATTGCAAAATAATAAAACAAACTCTCCCGGAAAGTTGTTGGTATGGAGGGCACCCGAGGATTCGGCTAGCCATGGCTTGTGTTTGTTGGTGGAGGGGGAGTAAACTTTACTTTACCGCTTGGGAACCGCCGCTAATGTGTTTAGCATGGAAGATATTGAAAACTCTCGGTCGTGACGTTGACAGGAAAGGCATTCCTCCCAAAATTTTATTTATCTCTGATTAAAGCTTTGAGCTCTGGCACCTATGCAAATCCTTGCTTCCCTCTGCGAAGGGCCCATCTATTTACTTTTATGTTATTTTACTTTTATTGTTGAGTCATCACCTTCTCAAATAAGCACCAGTCCTGAGAGCACTATTGTCATCCTCATGCATTATGTATAGTTAATGTTGTGTGCATCATGACTGGATCTCTTCTACCATGAATTACAATGTTTAGTCGCTGCTTGAACTTTGGAGGTGCTCTGCATTTATGTTTTGCGGTCTCAGAAAGGGCTAGCGAGATACCATGTTGCCATATTATATCATGATTGTTTTGACAAAGTGTTGGCATTTGAGATATCTTATTATTGCTCGCTAGTTGATTATACCATCGATATGAGTGAATATAATTTCTAAGAGTTATCATTTGTGTAGTTAGTTATAATCTTTGCTGAAACCCTGGGTATTATTTAAGCATATATATAGATACAAGAACAAAAGAGTTCGTAAAAGTTTTTCTTTATCACTTTCAGTTTGTCAACTGAATTGCTTGAGGACAAGCAATGAGTTAAGCTTGGGGGAGTTGATACGTCTCCATCGTATCTACTTTTCCAAACACTTTTGCTCTTGTTTTTGACTCTAATTTGCATGATTTGAATGAAACTAACCAGAACTGACGTTGTTTTCAGCAGAACTACCATGGTGTTGTTTTTTGTGCAGAAATAAAAGTTCTCGGAATTGGACGAAACTTTTTCGAGTTTTTTGATGGAATAAATAAAAAATACTGGAGCCAAGATCCATTGGAGGGGGGCCACCTGCTGCCCACGAGGCACCAGGGCGCGCCACCCCCCCTGGCGCGCCCTGGTGGCTGGTGGGGCCCAAGTGGCTCCGCTGACACTAATCTCAGGCCTATAAATTCAAAAATTTAGAGAAAAAAATAGGAGAAGAAGTTTCATCACATTCTACGATACGGAGCCTCTGCCACCTCCTGTTCTTCATCGGGAGGCCAGATCTGGAGTCCGTTCGGGGCTCCGGAGAGGGGGATCTTCCGTCATCGTCATCATCAACCATCCTCCATCACCAATTTCATGATGCTCACCGCCGGGAGTGAGTAATTCCTTCGTAGGCTTGCTGGACGGTGATGGGTTGGATGAGATTTATCATGTAATCGAGTTAGTTTTGTTAGGGCTTGATCCCTAGTATCCACTATGTTCTGAGATTGATGTTGCTATGACTTTCCTATGCTTAATGCTTGTCACTAGGGCCCGAGTGCCATGATTTCAGATCTGAACCCTTTATGTTTTCATGAATATATTTGTGTTCTTGATCCGATCTTGCAAGTTATACGCACCTACTATGTGTTATGATCCGCATACCCCAAGGTGACAATAATTGGGATTCTTTCCGGTGATTACCATAGTTTGAGGAGTTCAAGTATTCACTATGTATTAATGCTTTGTTCCGGTTCTCTATTAAAAGGAGGCCTTAATATACCTTAGTTTCCTTATGGACCCCGCTGCCACGGGAGGGTAGGGCAAAAGATGTCATGCAAGTTCTTATCGCAAGCACGTATGACTATATACGGAATACATGCCTACATTACATTGATGAATTGGAGCTAGTTCTGTGTCGCCCTAGGTTATGACTGTTACATGATGAATGTTATCCAACATAATCACCGATCCAATGCCTATGAGTTTTTCACATATTGTTCTCTGCTAAGTTACTACTGTTGCTACTACTGTCATAATTGCTACTACTATTGCTGTTACCGTTACTATTACTGTTACTATTATTACTACTGCTATCAAACTACCATACTACTGTGCTACTGATCACTTGCTGCAGATATTTAGTCTCCAGGTGTGGTTGAATTGACAACTCAACTTCTAATACTTGCAAATATTCTTTGGCTCCCCTTGTGTCGAATCAATAAATTTGGGTTGAATACTCTACCCTCGAAAATTGTTGCGATCCCCTATACTTGTGGGTTATCACGACCTTTTTCTGGTGCCGTTACCGGGGAGCATAGCTCTATTTGCTGAGCCACTTGGGATTTATATCTGTTGATTACTATGAAGAATCTGAAAGACGCTAAGACCAAGATCGTTCCCTCTAAGACGAGAGGAGGTAAGGAACTGCCATCTAGCTCCGCACTTGATTCACCTTCTGTTTTCAGTAGACTTGTGACACCACCACCTGTTATTCATTCTGATATGTCGCAAGTTATTGATGATACTACTTCTGCTATAAATGATACTCATGATGATGCTAGTACTATGCTTGATAATGTTGTGCCACTTGGTGAATTTCTTGATGAACAACTTGCTAAGGCTAAAGAAATTGAGAATGCTAAAAATGTTGAAACTCTTGAGAATTATGATTCACCTATTATGCCAAGCTCTCCTACTAGAGTTGAATCACCTATTGAACATGTCTTTGATAGGGAGACGGCTAGAGCCATTCTTGCTTGTAATGATAGAGATGAAGTTATAAAATTGCTTGCTGAAATGAAAGAAAAATCTATGAGGGAGAGAATGAAATATGATCCTAAGTTTGCTACCTCTCCCATATTTGTTACTGATAAGGATTATGAATTCTCTGTCAATCCTGAGTTAATTACTTTGGTTGAATCTGATCCTTTCCATGGCTATCAAACTGAAACTGTTGTGGCACATCTTACTAAATTAAATGATATAGCCACCCTATTTGCTCATGAGGAAAAAAATCGCTATTACAATATTCATAAGTTGTTTCCTTTCTCATTAAAAGGTGATGCTACGAAATGGTTTAATACTCTTGCTCCTGGTTGTGTGCGTAGTCCCCAGGATATGATATATTACTTCTCTGAAAAATATTTTCCTGCTCATAAAAAACAAGCTGCTTTACAGGAAATATTTAACTTTGTGCAAATTGAAGAAGAGAATCTCCCTCAAGCTTGGGGGAGGCTTCTCCAATTACTTAATGCTTTGCCTGATCATCCTCTTAAGAAGAATGAAATACATGATATCTTTTATAATGGACTAACCGATGCTTCTAGGGACTACCTAGATAGTTACGCTGGTTGTGTTTTCAGGGAACGGACTATTGAACAAGCTGAGGAGCTATTGAATAATATATTGAAGAATGATAATGATTGGACACTTCCTGAACCACCGCCTAAACCCACTCTGAAGAAGAGGGGTATTTTATTTCGCAGTCCTGAAGATATGCAAGAAGCAAAGAAATGTATGAAGGAAAAAGGTATTAGAGCTGAAGACGTTAAGAATTTGCCACCTATTGAAGAAATACATGGTCTTGACACACCGCCACAGGTAGTAGAGGTAAATTCTTTTATAAACTTTGATGAAGGTGATATCCCCTATAATAAACCTCCTAGTCAATGTTTGTATGAATTTGACAATTATATTATTAAGCAGGATCATTTCAATGCAAATGTTATGAAACAATTGAAACGAAATGCCTACATGATTGATCGGTTGAGTGACCTGTTATTTAGAATTACTAATGATGTCAAAGGTGTAGGTAAACATGCATCTATGGTTCAAACCAAATTAGAACAAGTTGCTAAATCTCAAAGTGAATTGCTCAATGAAATGAATAGCAATATGAATGATCATGTTGTTAGAGTAATGACTAGAGGAGGTAGAATGACTCGGTAGCCACTTTATCCTGAAGGTCATCCTAAAAGAATTGAACAAGACTCTCAAAGAATTAATATTGATGTACCTAGTCCATCTAAAAAGAAAAAGAAAAATGATAGGACTTTGCATACTTCTAGTGAACCTGAGGTAGAAAAACCCTTAGAGGATAATAATGATGTTTCTATTTCCGATGCTGAAACACAATCTGGTAATGAACAATCACCTTATGATAATAATAATGATGATGCTCATGTGGACACTCAACCGGATAATGATAAACAACCTGATAATGATGTTGAAATAGAACCTGCTATTGATCTTGATAACCCACCTCCTAAAAACAAATGTTATGATAAAAGAGACTTCATTGCTAGAAAACATGGTAAAGAAAGAGAACCATGGGTTCAAAAACCCATGCCCTTTCCTCCTAAACCATCTAAGAATAAGGATGAGGAAGAATTTGAACGCTTTGCTGAAATGATTAGGCCAGTCTTTTTGCGTACTCGTTTGACTGATATTTTAAGGATGGCCCCTTATGCTAAATATATGAAAGACATTATCACAAATAAAAGAAAGATATCTGAAGCTGAAATTTCTACCATGCTTGCAAATTATTCTTTTAAGGACGGAGTACCTAAGAAACTAGAAGATCCAGGAATACCAACTATACCATGCTCCATTAAAAGAAATTATGTCAAAACTGCTTTGTGTGATTTAGGAGCCGGTGTTAGTGTTATGACCTTCTCTTTATATAAAAGACTTGATTTGAATAAACTCACTCCCACTGAAATATCATTGCAAATGGCTGACAAATCAACTGCCATACCTATTGGTGTTTGTGAGGATGTGCCCGTTGTAGTTGCAAATGTTACTATCCTAACAGACTTTGTTATACTTGATATGCCCGAGGACGACAACATGTTGATTATCCTTGGTAGATCCTTTTTGAATACTGCAGGGGCTGTTATATATTGCAACAAAAGCAAGGTCACTTTTCATATCAATGGTAATGAACATACGATGCATTTTCCGAAGAAACAATTTCAAGTAAACGGTATTCATGTTATTGAAAAGACTCCGACAATTACTATTGGAAGTTTTCAACTCCCACTTCCTACTGTCAAAAAGAAATATAAAACTCTTATTATTGGGGAGGTACACATCCCCGTTGAGGTAACCTAGTGTTTTACGATGGTTCTTCGGTTTCATGTTACTCGGAAATGGTTTTTTAATAAGACTTGATCAACCTTATTAATGGATTCTTTTTGAGAGGCATGTGGTCGATGAACTTAGTAAGCACAACCTTCTGCACCCACTTTTTGTTTTTTGATATTTTTAGTTAAATGCAATAAAATGCCATGATTACCCTGTTTCTGAATTATCCGTGCAATAAAAAAAGTGCCCAAAAATGAAAGTGCTCAGAATGATCTGAAATTTTTACATGAATTTTTATAGAATATTTAAGAATTTTTGGCATTAAAAACACACCAGGGCCCGAGTGCCATGATTTCATATCTGAACCCTTTATGTTTTCATGAATATATTTGTATTCTTGATCCGATCTTGCAAGTTATATGCACATGCTATGTGTTATGATCCGCATACCCCACGGTGACAATAATTGGGATTCTTTCCGGTGATTACCGTAGTTTGAGGAATTCATGTATTCACTATGTGTTACTGCTTTGTTCCGATTCTTGCTACTTGTGAGCTGCGTTGGGATTTCCCCGAAGAGGAGGGGATGATGCAGTATAGTAGAGATAAGTATTTCCCTCAGTTATGAAACCAAGGTTATCAATCCAGTAGGAGAATCATGCAACAACTCGTTAGCAGTACCTGCACACAAAACAACAAATCCTCGCACCCAATGCGAACAAGGGGTTGTCAATCCCTTGGCGGTTAATTGCAAGATTAAATTGTATGGTGATAGATAGATAGATCGAACAAAAATACAAAAATAAAATAAATAAAGTAAAATTGCAGCAAGGTATTTTTAGGATTTTTAATATATGATAGAAGTAGACCCGGGGGCCATAGTTTTCACTAGAGGCTTCTCTCTTGAAAATAGCATACGGTGGGTAAACAAATTACTGTTGGGCAATTGATAGAAAAGCAAATAATCATGACGATATCCAAGGCAATGATCATGTATATAGGCATCACGTCCGGGACAAGTAGACTGACTCCTGCCTGCATCTACTACTATTACTCCACACATCGACCGCTATCCAGCATGCATCTAGTGTATTAAGTTCATAAAGAACGGAGTAACGCCTTAAGCAAGATGAAATGATGTAGACAAAGTAAACTCACGCATGAATAAACCCCATCTTTTTACCCTTAATAGCAACGATACATATGTGTCATGTCCCTTTCTGTCACTGGGATTGAGCACCGCAAGATCAAACCCATTACAAAGCACCTCTCCCATTGCAAGATAAATCAATCTAGTTGGCCAAACCAAATCAATAGATCAGAGAAAAATACGAAACTATAATAATCATGCATAAAAGAGTTCAGAGAAGACTCAAATAATATTCATGGATAATCTGATCATAAACTCACAATTTATTGGATCCCAACAAACACACCGCAAAAAGTGATTACATCGGATAGAACTCCAAGAACATCGAGGAGAACATTGTATTGAAGATCAAAAAGAGAGAAGAAGCCATCTAGCTACTAACTATGGACCCGAAGGTATGTGGTAAACTACTCACGCATCATCGGAAGAGCAGCAAGGTTGATGGAGAGCCCCTCCGTGATCGATTCCCCCTCCGGCGGAGTGCCGGAAAAGGCCTCCAGATGGGATCTCTCGAGAACAAGAACTTGCGGCGGTGGAAAAAGTATTTCGTGGACTCCTCTGTTGGTTTCCTGATTTTAGAGAATTTATAGAGGTGGAATTAGGTCAAACGGAGTAGAGGTGGGCCCACGAGGCACCAGGGCGCGCCCTGGTGGCTCGTGGCCACCTCCTCTGTCTTCTGGCCCTCTCCCGAAGCTTCCAGTGTCTCTTATGTCTACAAAAAAATCTCCAAAAAGTTTCGTGGCATTTGGACTTCGTTTGGTACTGATATTCTGGAATACCAAAAACAGGCAAAAAACAGCAACTGGCACTAGGCTCTAAGTTAATAGGTTAGTCCCAAAAAATGATATATAATTGCTTGTAAGTGTATATAAAACATCCAAGATTGATACTATAATAGCATGGAACAATCAAAAATTCTAGATACGTTGGAGATGTATCAAGCATCCCCAAGCTTAATTCCTGCTCGTCCTCGAGTAGGTAAATGATAAAAACGGAATTTTTGATATGGAATGCTACCTATCATATTCATCATATATTCTTTTCTTTGTAGCATGGACATTTGGACTTGAATGATTCAAAGCAATAGTCTATAGTTTGACATGAAGACATAATTACTCAAGCATACTAACAAGCAACCATGTCTTTCAAAATATCAATGCTAAAGAAAGTTATCCCTAGCCTATTATACTCAATCATTGCTCCATTCATGAAACACACGCAATATTAGCTACACACAATGCACAAGTATGACAATAGTGCTCTCTAGTTGGTGCTTTGTAAGAGAAGATATAGACTCAAAATAAAAATAAAAAATGCGTAAAAGTAAATAGATAGGCCCTTCGCAGAGGGAAGCAGAGATTTGTAAATGTGCCAGAGCTCAAAGCTTAAATTAGAGAAAAAAAATTATTTTGAGAGGCATGCTTTTCCTGTCAATGAAAACGACCGAGAATTCCCAATATCCTCCATGCTAGACACATTATAGGCGGTTCCCAAACAGAAAATAAAGTTTATTTCCTTTCCACCATTCTTTCACAATCCATGGCTAGCCATATCCACGGGTGCCCTCCATACCAACACTTTCCAAGGAATTTGTTATTATTATTTTTGATTCATTATGGGGCTGGGCATCCCTATTACCTGCCACTCTCTCATGCAATGACAAGTGAATAAACACTCATCGTGAGAATAACACACCTAGCATGGAAAATATTGGCCACCCCCTGCCGCTTCATGAGCGGTACGGGCACACAAAACGGAAAATTATTTTGAAAAAATTAGAGTTGGCATGCAAATTTACTTGGAACGACATTGAAATACCGCATATAGGTAGATATGGTGGACTCATTTGACACAACTTGTGTTTAAGGAGTTGGATGCACAAGCAGTATTCCCGCTTAGTACAAATGAAGGCTAGCAAATAGATTGAGAAGCGACCAACCAAAAAGCGAAAACGGTCATAAACATGCATTGAACATAACTAACACCGAATAATGCACCATAAGTAGGATATAATTTCGTTGCATAACTATTGACTTTATGTGCATGCATAGGGAATCACAAACCTTAACACCAATATTCTTACTAAATCACAATTACTCACTAACATGACTCACATATTATCATCTCCATATCGCAAAATTATTGCAAGGAATCAAACTTATCATATCCTATGATCTTTCATGAAAGTTTTAATTATATCCCTCTTGAATATTCATCACTTTGGGACCAAATTCATATCTTGTGTAAATTACCATTACTATTATCAACTCTCAAAAAGATATAAGTGAAGCATGAGAGTGCACATATTTCTTCAAAATTTATCAACTCTAAAAATAATATAAGTGAAGCATGAGAGTTCAAATATTTCTTCAAAATATAGCCACCGCCGTGCTCAAAAAGATTTAAGTGAAGCACTAGAGCAACTGCCGAGCTCAAAAAATTTAAGTGAAGCACATAGAGTATTCTAACAAATCATGATAAACGTGTGGCTCTCTCAAATAGGTGTGTTCAGCAAAGATGATTGTGACAAACTAGGAAGCAAACAAAGCAAAGACTCATATAATACATGACGCTCCAAGTAAAACACATATCATGCGATGAATAAAAATATAGCTCCAAGTAAAATTACCGATAGTTGGTAGAAGAAAGAGGGGATGCCTTCCGGGGCATCCCCAAGCTTAGACGCTTGAGTCTTCCTTGAATATTACCTTGGGGTGCCTTGGGCATCCCCCAGCTTAGGCTCTTGCCACTCCTTATTCCTTCATCTATCGTGATCTCACCCAAAACTTGAAAACTTCAATCACACAAAACTCAACAAAACCTTCGTGAGATCCGTTAGTATAACAAATAAATCCTTAACTCTAAGTATTGTAGTAAATTGATTCATATTTAATATTGGCATAATTCTACGGTAATCCAACTTCTCCATGACTCATACCCCCCGATACGATCCATAGATTCATCAAAATAAGCAAACTATGCAACAAAAACAGAATCTGTCCAAAACAGAACAGTCCATAAAGATCCATTTAAAAGCTATACTTTTGTAACTCCAAAAATTATAAAAAATTAGGAAAACGTGGGAAATTCATATACCAATACTGTGTAAAAATTTCAGATTTTTCTGACGCTCCAGTACAGAATTAAAATTCCAGCACTGGATGCAAAACTTTCTGTTTTCCAAACAGCATCAATTATACTATCTTCCAAATCA
Organism: Elymus sibiricus; assembly: GCA_039707655.1. Lineage (NCBI taxonomy): Eukaryota > Viridiplantae > Streptophyta > Magnoliopsida > Poales > Poaceae > Elymus > Elymus sibiricus. Next base: position 375,773,262 of record CM077676.1, read on the forward strand.
TCCCAAAGGCATTACTTAGCACAAACACTAATTTAAACATAAAAACACAATAATTACAGTAGCATAATTGTGTAAACACACAAGAACAGAAATGAAAAGCAAAATTTAATTTTATTCATTGGGTTGCCTCCCAACAAGCGCTATTTTTTTATGCCCCTAGCAAGGCATAATGCTTAGTTTCAAGTATTATCATCCTTGGTTTCCAATTCCTCAATCACACATCCATTTTTCCTAGTGGATTTAATGTAGGTGTTTCTCATCATCATACTTCTAGGCACAAAATCAAGAATTCTACTTTTATAAATAGGTTCCTTAATCGCATCAATGAAATTGGAGTGCACGCTAATCATTTTAAGATCCTCATTTCCCTTACTAGAAGTAGCACCATTGGTTTTAGGAACATACATAAACTTGCAATTTTTGTTGGGAGGAGTTCTATCAATATTCTTAATGGAGGAAAAACCCGAGCCCAAATTATTAATAATTTCTTCTATCTTATAGATTCTAGCGGGGCTTTGTTCTATTCTTTCATTAACTACCGGTTCCTTTTCCTTTAAGGTTTTCAATGCCATTCCTACCTTAGAACCAAATTGAGTGATATGATTATGAATTTTTTTATCTAAATTCTCAAGATGTTCAGTAGTAGGCATTTTATTTTCAATAGCTTCTAACCTTTGCATAACATGTTCCAAGGTCAAAGTTGTCTCATTAACAATGATAGGTGGTGATCCCACTAGATTTCCCATAGCATTGAAAGCATCCATAGAGGGACACATCAAGAAATTCCCTCCGGTAATAGTATCAAGCACAAATATATACCAAATAGTAATGCCCACATAAAAATTGCGAAGAAGGATGGTGGTGGATTGCTTACGAGTTGATCTATTATGAGCATCACAAATCCTATACAAACCATCTTTTAAATTCTCTCCTCCCCTTTGTTTAAAATTAAGTACTTCATTTTCAGGGGTAATAGTAACGAGCGAAGAACTAGCCATAATGGTAAAGCAAGCAAGCAATCAAACGAACAAGACAAAGGCAAACGGAAAATATTTTTGTATTTTTATAAAAACCCTTTTTTAGAAGTGGGGGAGATGAAAACAAGAGGCAAAGGCAAATAAAGTAAATGCAAGGAGATGAAAGTTTTATGCGTAGGTACTTGATAGATGTTGATGATGTCTCCCCGACAACGGCGCCAGAAATTCTTCCTGCTACTTGTGAGCTGCGTTGGGATTTCCCCGAAGAGGAGGGGATGATGCAGTATAGTAGAGATAAGTATTTCCCTCAGTTATGAAACCAAGGTTATCAATCCAGTAGGAGAATCACGCAACAACTCGTTAGCAGTACTTGCACACAAAACAACAAATCCTCGCACCCAACGCGAACAAGGGGTTGTCAATCCCTTGGCGGTTAATTGCAAGATTAAATTGTATGGTGATAGATAGATAGATCGAACAAAAATACAAAATAAAATAAATAAAGTAAAATTGCAGCAAGGTATTTTTAGGATTTTTAATATATGATAGAAGTAGACCCGGGGGCCATAGTTTTCACTAGAGGCTTCTCTCTTGAAAATAGCATACGGTGGGTAAACAAATTACTGTTGGGCAATTGATAGAAAAGCAAATAATCATGATGATATCCAAGGCAATGATCATGTATATAGGCATCATGTCCGAGACAAGTAGACCGACTCCTGCCTGCATCTACTACTGTTACTCCACACATCGACCGCTATCCAGCATGCATCTAGTGTATTAAGTTCATAAAGAACGGAATAACGCCTTAAGCAAGATGACATGATGTAGACAAAGTAAACTCACGCATGAATAAACCCCATCTTTTTACCCTTAATAGCAACGATACATACGTATCATGTCCCTTTCTATCACTGGGATTGAGCACCGCAAGATCGAACCCATTACAAAGCACCTCTCCCATTGCAAGATAAATCAATCTAGTTGGCCAAACCAAATCAATAGATCGGAGAGAAATACGAAGCTATAATAATCATGCATAAAAGAGTTCAGAGAAGACTCAAATAATATTCATGGATAATCTAATCATACACTCACAATTCATCGGATCACAACAAACACACCGCAAAAAGTGATTACATCGGATAGAACTCCAAGAACATCGAGGAGAACATTGTATTGAAGATCAAAAAGAGAGAAAAAGCCATCTAGCTACTAACTATGGACCTGAAGGTCTGTGGTAAACTACTCACGCATCATCGGAAGGGCAGCAAGGTTGATGGAGAGCCCCTCCGTGATCGATTCCCCCTCCGGCGGTGTGCCGAAAAAGGCCTCCAGCTGGGATCTCTCGAGAAAAGGAACTTGTGGCGGCGGAAAAAGTATTTCGTGGACTTCTCTATTGGTTTCCCGATTTTAGAGAATTTATAGAGGTGGAATTAGGTCAAACGGAGCAAAGGTGGGCCCACGAGGCACCAGGGCGCGCCCTGGTGGCTTGTGGCCACCTCCTCTGTCTTCTGGCCCTCTCCCGAAGCTTCCAGTGTCTCTTATGTCCAGAAAAAAATCTCCAAAAAGTTTCGTGGCATTTGGACTTCGTTTGGTACTGATATTCTGGAAAACCAAAAATAGGCAAAAAAACAGCAACTGGCACTGGGCACTAAGTTAATAGGTTAGTCCCAAAAAATGATATATAATTGCTTTCAAGTGTATATAAAACATCCAAGATTGATACTATAATAGCATGGAACAATAAAAAATTATAGATACGTTGGAGACGTATCAGTTCTCTATTAAAAGGAGGCCTTAATATCCCTTAGTTTCCATATGGACCCCGCTGCCACGGGAGGGTAGGACAAAAGATGTCATGCAAGTTCTTATCTCAAGCACGTATGACTATATACGGAATACATGCCTACATTACAATGATGAAATGGAGCTAGTTCTATGTCGCCCTAGGTTATGACTGTTACATGATGAATGTTATCCAACATAATCACCGATCCAATGCCTACGAGTTTTTCACATATTGTTCTCTGCTAAGTTAATATTGTTGCTACTACTGTCATAATTGCTACAACTATTGCTGTTTCCATTACTATTATTGTTACTATTATTGCTACTGCTATCAAACTACCATACTACTATGCTACTGATCACTTGCTGCAGATATTTAGTCTCCAGGTGTGGTTGAATTGACAACTCAACTGCTAATACTTGCAAATATTCTTTGGCTCCCCTTGTGTCAAATCAATAAACTAAAATACTAAATAAAATAAAAGTAAATAAATTCAGGCAAGGTGTTTTTAGGTTTTTTATATATGATAAAGTAGACCCGGGGGCCATAGTTTTCACTAGAGGCTTCTCTCTCGAACACATAGCATACGGTGGGTAAACAAATTACTGTTGGGCAATTGATAGAAAAGCAAATAATTATGACAGATTCATGGCAATGATCATGTATATATGCATCACGTCCGAGACAACTAGACTGACTCCTACCTACATCTACTACTATTACTCCACCCATCGACCGCAATCCAGCATGCATCTAGGGTATTAAGTATGAAACAGAGTAACGCCTTAAGCAAGATGACATGATGTAGACAAAGTAAACTCAAGCAATATGATTAAACCCCATCTTTTTATCCTTAATGGCAACAATACAAATATGTGTCATGTCCCCTTCTGTCACTGGGATTGAGCACCGCAATATTGAACCCATCACAAAGCACCTTTCCCATTGCAAGATAAATCAATCTAGTAGGCCAAACCAAATCGATAGATCGGAGAGAAATACAAAGCTATAATAATCATGCATAAAAGAGTTCAGAGAAGACTCAAATATTTCTCATGAATAATCTGATCATAAACTCACAATTCATCGGATCCCAACAAACACACCGCAAAAGAAGATTACATCGGATAGAACTCCAAGAACATCGAGGAGAACATGGTATTGAAGATCAAAGAGAGAGAAGAAGCCATCTAGCTATTAGCTATGGACCCGTAGGTCTGTGGTAAACTACTCACACATCATCGGAAGGGCAGCAAGGTTGATGAAGAAGCCCTCCGTGATCGATTCCCCCTCCGGCAAAGTACCAGAAAAGGCCTCCAGATGGGATCACGGGAGAACAGAGGCTTGCGGCGGCAGAAAGGTTTTCTCTTCTGTCTCTCTGGTATATTGGGAATATTTGGGAATTTATAGCGCTGGAATTAGGTCAGGAGGGGCTACGAGGGGCCCACAAGCCTGGGGGGCGTGCCCTACCCCCCTGGGTGCGCCCTCCAGGCTTGTCGCCTCCTCGTGGCTCTTCTGGTATTCTCCCGAAGCTTCGTGGGTCTTTTCTGGTCCAGAAAAAATTAATCCAAAGTTTTTTTCTTGTTTGGACACTTTTTGATAATGATTTTCTGAAAAGGCAAAAACAAGTAGAAAACAGCAACTGGCACTGGGCACTGGGTTAATAGGTTGGTCCCAAAAAATGATATATAATGGCATATAATTGCATATAAAACATCCAAGATTGATAATATAATAGCATGGAACAATCAAAAATTATAGATACGTTGGAGACGTATCAATGATTTCCTCTGCTGGGAGCTCGCCATGACTCAGATACACCAGGTAAGGTACTGTCCAATCTGGTATAGCATGAATAGCAGCTAGCAATGCTTCTTCTGGATCAGGAATAGCGAGGTCCTCCTCCGTCAGTAATTTGACTGACGGGTTGTGCAGAACATCCAGGAAAACATTGGGTGGAACAGGCTTGCGCTAAGATCCCAAGCGGGACAATGCATCTGCTGCTTCGTTAAGCCGGCAATCAATGTGATCAACCTGATATCCCTTGAAGTGTCTAGCAATATTGGTGACAGCGCGCATGTAAGCCGCCATAAGGGGATTTTTAGAATCCCAAGTACCAGAAACCTGTTGAGCCACCAAATCTGAGTCGCCCAAACACCTGACCCGGCTTAAGTTCATCTCCTTAGCCATACGTAGCCCATGAAGCAAGGCCTCATATTCAGCTGCATTGTTAGTACAGGGAAATATAAGCCTCAAAACACAACAAAACTTATCACCTCATGGGGAAGTTATCACAACTCCGGCCCTCGAGCCCTCCAATTGCCTGGATCCGTCAAAGTGTATTGACCAGTATGTAGTATCTGGCTTCTCTTCCAGAGCCTGTATCTCAGTCCAGTCATTGATAAAGTCCACCAAAGCTTGAGATTTAATGGCAGTCTGTGGCACATATTTGAGATGATGCGGATCGAGCTCAATAGCACATTTTGCAACCCGTCCAGTTGCTTCCCTGTTCTGAATTATGTCCCCAAGAGGTGCTGAACTGACAACAGTGATTGGGTGCTCATGAAAATAATGTTTCAATTTGCGACTCGCCATGAACACGCCATAGGCCAGCTTTTGCCAATGTGGATACCGCTGTTTGGATTCTGTTCAAACTTCACTGATATAATACACAGGGCGCTAGACTGGGTACTCTTTGCCTTCTTCCTTGCGCTCTACAACAACTGCAACACTGACGGCTTTGCTGTTAGCGGCAATGTATAACAGCATCGGCTCCTCCTGAGGGGCAGCAAGAATAGGCGGCTCAGACAACTGCTTCTTGAGGGACTCGAAGGCTTGATCTGCAGCATCACTCCAAGTAAAATTATCTGACTTTTGGAGCAATTGGTAAAGAGGAATTGCTTTCTCCCCAAGCCGGCTGATAAACCGGCTCAAAGCTGCGACACATCCTACCAGCTTTTGGACAGCGTTGATATTGGCCGGCTTGGCCAAGGTCGTGATGGATTTAATTTTTTCTAGGTTGGCCTCAATTCCACGCTCAGAAACGAGGAAGCCCAGTAATTTCCCCGCAGGAACACCAAACACACATTTTTCCGGGTTGAGCTTCATCTGGTAAACTCCCAGGTTATCAAATGTCTCCTTGAGATCATCCAACAAAGTCTCTTTCCTCCGGGATTTAACCACAATGTCATCAACATACGCATGAACGTTACGCCCAATCTGTTTGTGGAAACAATTTTGGACACAGCGCCGATAAGTCTCCTGTGCACAGTTCAGACCAAACGGCATCGATGTATAGCAGAAAGCTCCAAAGGGCATGATAAAAGCTGTCTTTTTCCTGGTCCTCCTCCTTCATCTTGATCTGATGATAACCGGAGTAAGCATCCAAAAAACATAAGCACTCGCAGCCAGCCGTAGCATCAATGATCTGGTCAATACGGGGCAAAGCAAAAGGATCACTGGGACAAGCTTGATTCAAGTCCGTGTAATCAACACACATCCGCCAAGTCCCATTTTTCTTCAGAACAAGGACTGGGTTAGCCAACCACTCTGGATGAAATACTTCAACGATGAACCTGGCAGCTAGGAGCCGAGCTACTTCTTCTCCAATGGCCTTCCGCCTCTCCTCATTAAAGCGACGGAGATACTGCCGAACAGGCTTAAACTTAGGATCCACATTAAGGGAGTGCTCAGCAAGTTCTCTCGGTACACCTGGCATGTCAGAAGGTTTCCATGCAAAAATGTCCCGGTTCTCACGGATGAACTCGATGAGTGCGCTTTCCTATTTGGGATCCATATTAGCCCCAATGGTGAACTGCTCAGAAGGATCACCAGTGGTGAAATCAACTTGCTTTGTATCCCGAGCCGACTTGAACTTAAGTAGAGAGTCAGATTCTGTTGTTGGCTTCTTCAGAGATGTCCTATCTCAAGCTGGCAATGGGGATTACCCATGCGGGTATTGCACTCCCATCCCCGTACCCATGACTGTGCTCCCATCCCCGTCCCCGTCACCATACCCGTCCGCGGGGATAAAAAGTTTCCCATCCCCATCCCCGTCGGGTTCTTTATCCCCGTGGGGAAACCCACATACGCAATGAAGAACAACCTTCGATAGTATTTCCGTAGAAAAATAGCATTTCAACACAATAAACAATATGTTGTGGCTTGGTTAGAGATTTCTGAGGGATTTTTGGGTCAAAGGGGTGGGATGTGTGGAAATTTAGGTGGGTTAGGGCGAGAATTACTGGGGTCTACTAATTTTAGAGCCCACATGTAAGTACTTCATGGGTAAGGCGGGTAACGGGCATGGGTAATGATATCCCATCCCCATCCCCGTCTTGCATGCTGAGTAAGGTGTTTGACCCGCCAGCTTCCCCGTGGGCATTCAAGATGGCACATACCCGTCCCCTAATAGAGTAATTACCCATGGGGATGCGGGTAACAGTTAACCATTGCCAGCTTGAGTCCTATCGGCCGGGTCAACATTGTCCTTGTAGAACTTCAACTCTTCGGCTGCACAAGCCGTCTCAGCATAGGCTGCATCTCCCTCCTCACACTCCAAGGCGACTTTCCTGTTACCATTGACAGTGATGGTGCCTGCTGGTCCGGGCATTTTCAACTTCAGATAAACATAACATGGACGTGCCATGAACCGCGCATAAGCCGGCCTCCCAAAAAGGCATGATACGGACTTTTAAGCTTGACCACCTCAAATGACAAGAACTCCGAGCGGTAGTTGTACTCAGTGCCAAAGGCAACTTCCAGAGAAATCCTGCCAATAGGATAAGCCGACTTGCCGGGGACAATACCATGAAAGACTGTAGTGGAAGGGGTGAGCTGCTTCTCGGACAAGTTCATCCGTCTGAAAGTATCATAATAAAGGATATTAATACTGCTTCCGCCGTCCATGAGTATCTTTGTCAAGGTGTAACCGCCGACTTGTGGAGCTACCACCAAAGCCAGACCACCTAGATTATCAATCCGTGGGGGGTGATCTTCCCTACTCCAAGTTACTGGCTGCTCTGACCAGTTTAAGTAGTAAAGAACTACCGGCTCAACTGTATGAACAGCCCGCCTCTGAAGCTTGCGGTCACTCTTACATGTACTTGTGGTGAAGACGTGATACTGACCACTATTTAACTGCTTAGGATTGCTCTGAAATCTAGACTGACCTCCCTGATTCTAATTTCCTTGGTTATTGCGCCGGTTATTGCCTCCACCATTGCCAGCCCCCTGAAACCTGGAATTTTGACTGTCGTTCCCTTGGAACCCAGGGCCTGCGAAATGCCCCTGTGAGCCGGCTCCAAAGTTGTCGGGTCCAGGCTTACCAGGGTGTCCACCATTGCCGCCACCATTGTGATGATTCTGAAAAAGTCGCTTGGAATACTCTTGCATGATGAAGCAGTTTTTCCCACGAATTACTGGACGGCTTACCATCGAAACTATGTTTTGGACATGGACCCTTGAGAGCCTCCTCGAAACTACGAGGGCGATTACCAGAAAAGGGCATCCTGGAGCCATTATTCTGACGCTGGCTTTTATTGCTGGTGTTGGTGTTTGCAACAAGATCAGAACCTCCCTCCTGATTCTTACGTTTGTGGTTATTATTGCTATGTTCATTGCCATTGTTCAGTTGTTGACTCTTCCCACCGTTTTTCTTGCCCTTGCCAGACTTCTCGTCATCAGAGGTTGGATCCTTTGTGCTATCAGACTCAGCATACCGAGTCAAGACATCCATGAGATCACCCATGTCTTTGACCTTCCTCTTGAGACGCCTAACTTCTGGAGCAAAGGTTGAAACTTGTAATTTCTTTCCAGGACAAGTACCGCCTGCTACTGTGATGCTATCCGAAGAGTGGATAACCTCTATAACCCGGCGAGACCAATGATGTGCCGACTCATCATCACGCTGAACACAATGCTCGAGATCGACGATTGTGGTCGGACGCTTGCAACTCCCTGATACGTCTCCAATGCATCTATAAATTTTGATTGTTCCATGCTATTATAGTATCAATCTTGGACGTTTTTATATGCAATTATATATCATTTTTTGGGACTAACCTATTAACCTAGTGCCCAGTGCCAGTTGTTGTTTTCTGCTTGTTTTTGGCTTTTCAGAGAATCTGTAACAAACGAAGTCCAAATGCCATGAAACTTTTTGGAGATTTTTTTCTGGACAAAAGAGACCTTGGAAGCTTCGAGAGGAGGCCAGAAGCCTCACGGAGGCTTCACAAGGCAACAGGGCGCGCCCCAGGGGGGCACGCCGTATTGCCTTGTGCGGCCCACGTGACTCCGTTTGACCTAATTCCACTTCTATAAATTCACAAATATTGGGAAACCATCAGAGAGCCAGAAGAGAAAACCTTTCCGCTGCCGCAAGCCTCTGTTCTTCCATGATCCCATCTGGAGGCCTTTTCCGGTACTTTGCCGGAGGGGGAATCAATCACGGAGGGACTTCTACATCAACCTTGCTGCCCTTCCGATGATGTGTGAGTAGTTTACCACAGACCTACGGGTCCATAGCTAGTAGCTAGATGGCTTCTTCTCTCTCTTTGATCTTCAATACCATGTTCTCCTTGATGTTCTTGGGGTTCTATCCGATGTAATCTTCTTTTGCGGTGTGTTTGTTGGGATCTGATGAATTGTGAGTTTATGATCAGATTATTCATGAGAAATATTTGAGTCTTCTCTGAAATCTTTTATGCATGATTAAATATAGCTTTGTATTTCTCTCCGATCTATCGATTTGGTTTGGCCTACTAGATTGATTTATCTTGCAATGGGAGAGGTGCTTTGTGATGGGTTCAGTCTTGCGGTGCTCAATCCCAGTGACAGAAGGGGACATGACATGTATTTGTATTGTTGCCATTAAGGATAAAAAGATGGGGTTTATTCATATTGCTTGAATTTGCTTCTCTACATCATGTCATCTTGCTTAAGGCGTTACTCTGTTTTTATTAACTGAATACTCTAGATGCATGCTGGATAGCGGTCGATGAGTGGAGTAATAGTAGTAGATGCAGGCAGGAGTCGGTCTACTTGTCTCGGACGTGATTCCTATATACATGATCATTGCCATGAATCCATCATAATTATTTGCTTTTCTATCAATTGCCCAACAGTAACTTGTTTACCCACCGTATGTTTCTGTGCTCGAGAGAGAAGCCTCTAGTGAAAACTATGGCCCCTGGGTCTATCTTTATCATATTAAAAACCTAAAAATACCTTGCTGCAATTTATTTACTTTTATTTTTATTAGTATTTTAGTTTATCTATTTATCTCTCTCAGACTTAATCCTTGCAAGTAACCGCTAAGAGGATTGACAACCCTCTTATTCGCGTTGGGTGCAAGTGTTTGCTTTTCTGTGTGTAGGTGTTGTTCACCGGATCTTGCTTGGTTCTCCTACTGGATTGATAACCTTGGTTCTTAACTGAGGGAAATACGTATCTCTACTGTACTGCATCATCCTCTCCTCTTTGGGGAAATACCAACTCAGACTACAAGTAGCAGGAAGAATTTCTGGCGCCGTTGCCGGGGAGACATTGATACGTCTCCAACGTATCTATAATTTTTGATTGTTCCATGCTATTATATTATCAATCTTGGATGTTTTTATATACATTTACAGCAATTATATATCATTTTTGGGACTAACCTATTAACTCAGTGCCCAGTGCCAGTTGCTGTTTTTTGCCTGTTTTTGGTTTTCCAGAATATCAGCACCAAACGAAGTCCAAATACCACGAAACTTTTTGGAGATTTTTTTCTGGACATAACAAACACTAGAAGCTTCAGGAGAAGGCCAGAAGACCCAGGAGGAGGCCACGAGCCACCAGGGCGCGCCTGGGGGGGCAGGCGCGCCCTGGTGCCTCGTGGGCCCACCTCTGCCCCTTTTGACCTAATTCCACCACTATAAATTCCCAAAAATCGGGAAACCAACAGAGGAGTCCACGAAATACTTTTTCTGCCACCGTAAGCTTCTGTTCTCGAGAGATCCCATTTGGAGGCCTTTTCCGGTACTCCGCCGGATGGGGAATCGATCACGGAGGGGCTCTACATCAACATTGCTGCCCTTCCGATGATGCGTGAGTAGTTTACCACAGACCTTCGGTTCCATAGTTAGTATCTAGATGGCTTCTTCTCTCTTTTCGATCATCAATACAATGTTCTCCTCGATGTTCTTGGAGTTCTATCCGATGTAATCACTTTTTGCGGTGTGTTTGTTGGGATCCGATGAATTGTGAGTTTATGATCAGATTATCCATGAAAATTATTTGAGTCTTCTCTGAACTCTTTTATGCATGATTATTATAGCTTCGTATTTCTTCTCCGATCTATTGATTTGGTTTGGCCAACTAGATTGATTTATCTTGCCATGGGAAGAGGTGCTTTGTAATGGGTTCGATCTTGCGGTGCTCAATCCCAGTGACAGAAAGGGACATGACATGTATGTATCGCTGCTATTAAGGGTAAAAAGATGGGGTTTATTCATGCGTGAGTTTACTTTGTCTTCATCATGTCATCTTGCTTAAGGCCTTACTCCGTTCTTTATGGACTTAATACACTAGATGCATACTGGATAGCGGTCGATGTGTGGAGTAATAGTAGTAGATGCAGGCTGGAGTCGGTCTACTTGTCTCGGACATGATTCCTATATACATGATCATTGCCTTGGATATTGTCAAGATTATTTGCTTTTCTATCAATTGCCCAACAGTAATTTTTTTACCCACCGTATACTATTTTCTTGAGAGAATCCTCTAGTGAAAACTATGGCCCCCGGGTCTATCTAAATCATATATTAAAAACCCTAAAAATACCTTGCTGTACTTTTTGTTTATTTATTTTATTTTGTATTTTTGTTTCTATCTATCTATCACATACAATTTAAACTTGTAACTTACCGCCGAGGGATTGACAACCCCTTGTTTGCGTTGGGTGCAAGGATTTGTTGTTTTGTGTGCAGGTGCTACTAACGAGGTGTTGCGTGATTCTCCTATTGGATTCATAACCTTGGTTTCATAACTAAGGGAAATACTTATCTCTACTGTACTGCATCTCTCTTCCTCTTCCGGGAATTACCAACGCAGCTCACAAGTAGCAGGAAGAATTTCTGGCGCCGTTGCCGGGGAGACATCATGAACATCTACCAAGTACCTACGCATAAAACTCTCATCTCCTTGCGTTTATTTTATTTGCCTTTGCCTCTCGTTTTCATCTCCCCCACTTCTAAAAAGTTTTTACGAAAACACAAAAATATTTTTGTTTGCTTGTTTGCTTGTGTTGCCATGTGCCTTCTATTTCCTTGCATCTTCGCTTGCTAAAAAATTATTGATATGGATCCTCATCCACTTGCTAATCTTTTCAAAAGATCCAATTATGATGAGCCAATTGCTAGTGAGTTGAGTGCACTTGATTATCTCTATGAAGTTTTGCTTGAAAATCATGAATCTGAAAATTGTGATGAAGTGTTAAACGAAGAAATTTATAAAGTAATTCATGATAGCTCCTTGAATGAAAAGCATGATTGCAATGATTTTATTACAAATTCTATTAATTTCAATTGTGTTAATTATATGCAAAACTAGAAGCTTGGGGATGATGATTTTGTTACGTCCACTACTCATTGTAATGATCATGATTGGGGTGATGCTTCTTATGATCTTGAAAATTTATTTAAGCCTCATGACGAATATGATATTGATAATAATTTTTGCAATAATATTGAACGTGGGTTTGGAAGAGTGTCAAATTTAGAAAAAAAGAATCCCACTATTTTGGAAGATTATAAAAACTTTATGCATGTGGATCATAAAGTGAGTATTGTTTATGATAGCTATATTGTTGAATTTGAGTATGATCCTACATGTAATTATTATGAGAGAGGAAAATATGGTTGTAGAAATTTTCATGTTACTAAATTACCTCTCGTTATGTTGAAATCATCAATGTTTTATTCTTCTCCTTTGCATATGCTAGAAATTGCTTGCCTTGATAATTTGTTTTCTTATAAAATGCCTATGCATAGGAAGTATATTAGACTTAAATGTGTTTTTCACATGCTACATGATGCTCTCTTTGTGTTTCAATTATTATGTTTCATGAGAGCATCATTGAAATCTCAAGCCTATCTTAATGGCTATAAAGAAAGAGCTTGTTGGGAGGCAACCCAATGAATAAAATAAATTTTTACCTTTTGTTTCTGTTATTTTGTGTTTTCACATTTAGGCTACTGTTATGATTGAGTTTTTGTGTTTTTAATTAGTGTTTGTGCCAAGTAAAGCCTTTAGGATGATTTGGAAGATAGTATAATTGATGCTGTTTGGAAAACAGAAAGTTTTGCATCCAGTGCTGGAATTTTCGTTCCGTACTGGAGCGTCAGAAAAATTTGAAATTTTTACAAAGTATTGGTATATGAATTTCCCACGTTTTCCTAATTTTTAAGAATTTTTGGAGTTACAGAAGTATGGCTTTTAAATAGATTGCTACAGACTGTTCTGTTTTTGACAGATTCTGTTTTTGATGCACTACTTGCTTGTTTTGATGTAACTATGGATTGTATCGGGGGGTATAAGTCATTGAGAAGTTAGAATACAGTAGGTGTAATGCAAAAATAAAATATGAATGGGTTTTCAACAGTACTTAAAGTAGTGATTTATTTTGTTATACTAACGGATCTCACGAAGGTTTTGTTGAGTTTTGTGTGATTGAAGTTTTCAAGTTTTGGGTGAGATCATGATGGATGAAGGAATAAGAAGTGGCAAGAGCCTAAGCTTGGGGATGCCCAAGGCACCCCAAGGTAATATTCAAGGAAGACTCAAGCATCTAAGCTTGGGTATGCCCCGGAAGGCATCCCCTCTTTCTTCTACCAACCATCGGTAATTTTACTTGGAGCTATATTTTTATTCGTCACATGATATGTGTTTTGCTTGGAGCGTCGTGTATTATATGAGTCTTTGCTTTGTTTGCTTTTTAGTTTGTCACAATCATCTTTTCTGGACACACCTATTTGAGAGAGCCACACGTTCATCATAATTTATTAGAATACTCTATGTGCTTCACTTAAATCCTTTCGACCACGGCGGTGGCCATATTTTGAAGAAATATTTAAACTGTCATGCTTCACTTATATTATTTTGAGAGTTGATAAGATAAAATTTTGAAGAAATATTTGTGCTCTCATGCTTCACTTATATCTTTTTCAGAGTTGACAATAGTAACGGTAATTTGCACAAGATATGAATTTGGTCCCAAAGTGATGAATATTCAAGAGGGATATAATAAAAACTTTCATATAGATCATTGGATATGATAAGTGTGATTCCTTGCAATAGTTTTGCGATATGAAGATGATGATATGTGAGTCATGTTAGTGAGTAATTGTGATTTAGTAAGAATATTAGTGTTAAGGTTTGTGATTCCCTATGCATGCACATTAAGTCAATAGTTATGCAAGGAAATTATATCCTACTTATGGTGCATTATTCGGTGTTAGTTATGTTCAATGCATTTTTATGATCGTTTTCGCTTTTTGGTTGGTTGCTTCTCAATCTATTTGCTAGCCTTCATTTGTACTAAGCGGAAATATTGCTTGTGCATCCAAATTCCTTAAACCCAAGTTGTGCCAAATGAGTCCACCATATCTACCTATATGCGGTATTCCCATGCCGTTCCAAGTAAATTTGCGTGTGCCAACTCTAATTTTCAAAATAATTTTTCTGTTTTGTGTGCCTGTACCGCTCATGAAGTGGCAGGGGGTGGCCAATATTTTTCATGCTAGGTGTGTTATTCTCACGATGAGTGTTTATTCACTTGTCATTGCACGAGAGAGTGGTTGGTAATAGGGATGCCCTGTCCCACAATGAATCAAAAATTAATAACAACAAAATTCCTTGGAAAGTGTTGGTATGGAGGGCACCCGTGGATACGGCTAGCCATGGATTGTGAAAGAATGGTTGAAAGGAAATAAACTTTACTTTCTGTTTGGGAACCGTCTATGATGTGTCTAGCATGGAAAATATTGGAAATTCTCGGTCATTTTCATTGACAGGAAAAGCATGCCTCTCAAAATATTTTTATCTCTCTAATTTAAGCTTTGAGCTCTGACACATTAGCAAATCTCTGCTTCCCTCTGCGAAGGGCCTATCTATTTACTTTTATGCAATTTTTATTTTTATTTTGAGTCTCCATCTTCTCTTATAAAGCACCAACTAGAGAGCACTATTGTCATACTTGTGCATTTTGTGTAGCTAATATTGAGTGTGTTTCATGAATGGATCAATGATTGAGCATAATGGGCTAGGGATAACTTTCTTTAACATTGATATTTTGAAAGACATGGTTGCTTGTTAGCATGCCTGAGGATTTATATCTTCATGTCAAATTATAGACTATTGCTTTGAATCATTCAAGTCCAAATGTCCATGCTATAAAAGAAAAGAATATATGATGAATATGATAGGTAGCATTCCACATCAAAAATTCTATTTTTATCATTTACCTACTCGAGGACGAGCAGGAATTAAGCTTGGGGATGCTCATACGTCTCCAACGTATCTATAATTTTTGATTGTTCCATGCTATTATATTATCAATCTTGGATGTTTTTATATACATTTACAGCAATTATATATCATTTTTTGGGACTAACCTATTAACTCAGTGCCCAGTGCCAGTTGCTGTTTTTTGCCTGTTTTTGGTTTTCCAGAATATCAGTACCAAACGAAGTCCAAATGCCATGAAACTTTTTGGAGATTTTTTTCTGGACATAACAAACACTAGAAGCTTCGGGAGAAGGCCAGCAGACCCAGGAGGTGGCCTGGTGCCACGTGGGCCCACCTCTGCCCCTTTTGACCTAATTCCACCACTATAAATTCCCAAAAATCAGGAAACCAACAGAGGAGTCCACGAAATACTTTTTCCGCCGCCGCAAGATTCTGTTCTCAAGAGATCCCATCTGGAGGCCTTTTCCGGTACTCCGCCGGAGGGGGAATCGATCACGGAGGGCCTCTACATCAACATTGCTGCCTTTCCGATGATGCGTGAGTAGTTTACCACAGACCTTCGGGTCCATAGCTAGTAGCTAGATGGCTTCTTCTCTCTTTTTGATCTTCAATACAATGTTCTCCTCGATGTTCTTGGAGTTCTATCCGATGTAATCACTTTTTGCGGTGTGTTTGTTGGGATCTGATGAATTGTGAGTTTATGATCAGATTATCCATGAATATTATTTGAGTCTTCTTTGAACTCTTTTATGCATGATTATTATAGCTTTGTATTTCTTCTCCGATCTATTGATTTGGTTTGGCCAACTAGATTGATTTATCTTGCCATGGGAAGAGGTGCTTTGTAATGGGTTCGATCTTGCGGTGCTCAATCCTAGTGACAGAAAGGGGCATGACATGTATGTATCATTGCTATTAAGGGTAAAAATATGGGGTTTATTCTTGCGTGAGTTTACTTTGTCTACATCATGTCATCTTGCTTAAGGCGTTACTCCGTTCTTTATGGACTTAATACACTAGATGCATGCTGGATAGCGGTCGATGTGTGGAGTAATAGTAGTAGATGCAGGCAGGAGTCGGTCTACTTGTCTCGGACGTGATGTCTATATACATGATCATTGCCTTGGATATTTTCATGATTATTTGCTTTTCTATCAATTACCCAACAGTAATTTGTTTACCCACAGTATACTATTTTCTTGAGAGAAGCCACTAGTGAAAACTATGGCCCCCGGGTCTATCTAAATCATATATTAAAAACCCTAAAAATACCTTGCTGCACTTTTTGTTTATTTATTTTATTTTGTATTTTTGTTTCAATCTATCTATCTATCACATACAATTTAATCTTGCAACTTACCTGTCGTGGGTACGACCATCTATGGGGCCATCTAGCCCCTTCTCGTTCGGCAAGGGGGATCAACCTGCACAAAGAGTATGAACAATGGAAGACGCAAGGGATTTACCCAGGTTCGGGCCGCTGAGAAGCGTAAAACCCTACTCCTGCTTTTGGTGTATTGGATGTATGAAAGCACGAATACAGAGAGCGCTTCTCCCGGCAAGGTGCGGAGAGTGCTGCTACGCGAGAGGTGCAAGTGTTTGAAAAGGGGGTCCGAATCCCTCTAACTATTGCCTTGGCCCTCCTTTTATAGCTCAAGGGGTCACCACAGTGGCAAAACAGTAATTACATAACGATTAGATAGCAAACAGTGCTATCATACCTAACTCCGCCAGTTTAGGACAAAAGCATTAAATGCACCGTTAGGTGTCATGTGGAGAGGTAGCCCCGGCAAGGTTTCTGCACCATTTGCCCAGCTACCTCGTATTATGCTGACATGCCTCCTGGATGGGTGTCATTAGAGGCAAATCCTGTCCTAGTGTGCTGACATGTGCCCGACAAGCCTTACCAACCAGCCTGCATGGTCGACACCTCATCCACTAGCGAGCACCTGTCCGGTGAGGTGGAGTGGTGGAGCGCTGGAGGGCTGGCAGAAGCTTGCCGGTACGGAGCTTGCCGGGTCTTCACCTTGCCGGTTCATCCTTGCCGGCAAGGAATGTCTTCATCTTCGGTACTAGTTGAGTGTTTGCTGATGTTTTGTCTTGAGCTTCTCCCCAGTGGCTTCCGCAACTGGGTTCTGACTCTTGGTCTTGGCGGTCCCCGGCAAAGCTTGGCCGGCAAGGAAGCCGCTACTGTCTGTGCATAAGTCAGGGTATAAAATACCCATGTTTTATACACCGACAGGAGCCCCCGGGCCTTGGCCATACGCGCGTCCGAAGCGTCGTTGGGCTAGGCCCAAACGATGCACAGACATGCGGCGGGAAACTGCCACTGTAATTTTTCGCCATGATGGTTATCTTCTTTTCCTTTGAGGTCTTCTTTGCTTCCTCATTAATCTGAATTTGGGTATATTCTTGGTCGTTTAACGGCAACCTTTGCCGCCGAACGGGCGGTTGCTTGATACGCTCATAGGTGGAGCGTCATGGGTTCAAACTGAACCGGCATGCGGCCACGCGTGGCAAAGGATAACTGCCATGTCTGTCTTTACTCCTCCTTTTTCTGCGCCTCTCCATCACGCGCACTTGCATGCATGCAGGGCAACGGATTGGTGGAGAAGGGCGGCCGTTGGAGTGACGCGCCGGGCCAGGGGGCACAGGGCGCGGGATTGGCGATCGTGGGCGGTTGCTAGAGTAACGCGCCCGGCTAGTGCGCAGGCCGTGGGATTGGCGAATGTGGATGGCCGTCCGAAGACGGTGAGGAGCCAGCCTCCCGCACTCCCCCTATAAAGAGGGGACTGCGGGGTGCGATGCTCACTCATCTCCTTCCGCCTTGATCCTTAGCAACTGTCGCCTCTTTCTCTCGTCTTCCTCCCCCGCATCTGACGATGGCATGGCGAGGGGGAGAGGTCGCGGCCGTGTTTCCGCCGCCGTGGCGAGGGCTTCTTCCCGGCTCCAAGCTCATCCTTCGGCTGCAGCTGCGGAGGCCGACTCCAGCGCTCAAGGGAGGGCCGCGGCCCGTGGCCGCGGACGACGCGGTGCCCGTGGTCGAGGCGGCCATGGCGGGGTGCTTGTCGCTCCGTCTTCGGCCCTTCCTCCGCCGGCAGAAGGCCACACGGAAGATACGGCGCAAGAGTTCGTCTTGGAGCTGCGCGACCAGCCGTGGAGCTGGCTGCGGCTTCCTCGCCATTTTGCTAGGGAAATGGAAGGCCGCCACCTGCACGGCCTATGGCTGCGCGTGGACGGTTGGTGCAACAGCCCGGTCTGGGTGAACGTTGAGACTTCCAACAACGGCATCATGTACCTCACGCGCGGGTGGAAATCCTTCGCACATGCCCGTTGCTTGGGGCAAGGGCACCTCCTTCACTTCAGGCTAGATGGACCAGACACGCTTGTCGTGAAGTTCTTCGGGGCTTCAGGCGCTCGTCGGGGCTTCGGGGCTTCAGGCTGGATGGACCAGACACCGCTTCCTCCAGCGATGCTGAGGATGACGATGATGACGGCGATGACGATGGCTCTCCGGGAATGAAGATCGAAGACGACGGCGAAGAGTCTGGCTGATCGCCGGCAGCACCATCATCTGGCGTTCCGGGAACAAGTCGGACTCCGCCTAGGCACCCCTTTTGCCCTTCTTGTACTCAAGATAAACCCTGGCAAAGGGCCAACAAAAATGTAATTGAGTACTTTTTCAATGAATATCTGCCGTTTACAGGGTTTAAGTGAATGCGTGTTGTTTCCCTTGTTTTATTTTGACTTTGTATGATCGCATACCTACGCTGGTTCGGAAACTTGCCGGCGCGCACACTTGCCGCGAGCACCTTGAGGAACGGGTCCTTAGCAACCTGCTGGAAGTGCCGCTGCCGGCAAGGCAACTTGCCGGGACAGAATGCAGCTGCTAGGCTTGCCGAGCGGACTCGAGGCAAGCTAGAGCGCAGACCAATCGCGACAAGGTTCCTTTCGCGTGCAGGTTTCTCATACAAAGCACAGAATCGTTCAAGGGAAATCGCGAATGTAATCGAGGAAATTTTTAAAGTTTTTCAACTTAGCTTTTCCTTGCGTCGTTTTTCTTGTTGTATGAAACGATTGCTTGAACGTCATTAAAATGGTACCCATCTCCACTCCCCCTGGGAAACTTGCACGCGAGGGATCCTTCTGTCCTTTTAAGAAAAAGAAAGAAGAGAAAAGAATGGTTTGAGAACCTTGACGGTACATCAGTAGTCATTCCATACAAACTAAAGTGTAAATCACAACATCGCATGCAACCACATATAAATGAATATGTACGAGGAGTTGCGAAAACACTTAGCTTTATTATGCACAGGATCTGCGCCTGGCTTTGTACAAAGGGTTACATGTCTTGCCGACAAAGCTTGTACAAAAGGGGTTGCCAGGAGGTGTCCCGGCAACTGTGCCTTATGGGTAGAACTTGCGAAGATGCTCAATATTCCATGAGTTTTGCACTGGGGTGCCATCTTCGGTCTCCAAACAGACTGCGCCAGGTCCGGTGACTCGTACTACCCGGTAAGGGCCTTCCCACTTTGGCGTCAACTTGTTTGATCCCTTGGCGGACTGAACGCGCCGAAGAACAAGGTCGCCTTCCTCAGGGCTTCGGGCATGCACTTTGCGGCTATGGTAGCAGCGCAAGGCTTGCTGGTAGCGTGCAGCTCGCACAGCCGCCCGAAGACGATCTTCCTCAAGGAGCGTTGCGTCGTCTTGCCGCAGCCGCTCTTGCTCAGGTTCATCGTAAGCGAGCACTCGAGGTGACCCGTATACGAGTTCCGTGGGGAGCACCGCTTCTGCACCATAGATTAGGGAGAAGGGCGTTTGGCCGGTAGCTCGATTCGGTGTTGTTCTGAGTGACCAAAGAACCGCCGACAACTCATCAATCCAGTGTATTCCACATTTGGGCAACTTGTCAAAGGTTCTTGTCTTGAGGCCAAGCATCACTTCAGCATTCATCCTTTCCGCCTGGCCGTTGCTTCTCGGGTGAGCAACAGCCGCAAAACAGATTTTGCTACCAAGGTCTTGGATATACTGCATGAAGGTGCGGCTAGTGAACTGTGTGCCATTGTCGGTGATGATTCTGTTAGGAACCCCGAAACGGCAAACTAATCCTTTGAAGAACTTGATGGCTGATTGCGCTGTCACCTTTCTCACCGGCTCCACTTCAGGCCACTTTGTGAACTTGTCGATGGCGACGTACAAGAACTCAAAGCCCCCGACAGCGCGGGGGAAGGGGCCCAAGAAATCGAGCCCCCAGACCGAAAAGGGCCAGGAGAGAGGGATTGTTTGGAGAGCTTGAGCTGGTTGATGTATGTTCTTTGAATGGAACTGGCATGCTTCACACTTGGTTACTAGCTAAGTCGCATCCTGGAGGTCGGTGGGCCAATAGAAGCCTTGCCGGAATGCTTTGCCGGCAAGTGCCCTTCATCCCATGTGAGAGCCACATATGCCTCCGTGTATCTCTGCCAACAGTTTTAGTCCATCTTCCCGGCAAATGCACTTCAATTTCACACCGTTTGGTCGCTTTCTATACAGGATGCTATCCACAAACTGATACATACTTGACTGACGGGCTACTTTCTCAGCTTCTTCTTGCTGATCGGGAACTTCTCCTGTTTGAAGGAAACGGACTATCTACTGTGCCCATGCCGGAGCCTGTGGCTCGACGACAAGGACTAAAGGCACCTCTTCGGCCACGGGAGCGCCTGCTCCTGCGACAAGAACCTGGGGTTCCGCGCTAAGCGGCTGCACACCGGCAACCGTGTTGTTGTTCCCGGCAATACCCTTGTCGGCGGCTTCCGAAAGCTCTGTCGGAAAATACTTGCCGGTATCCAACTTCCTTCTCTTACTGGCCTGCGTTGACGGAGTGACTGTTGGTTGATTCAAATGGAGTACAAACGTTCCCGGTTCCACGGGAAGCTTTTGAGCGGCACACTTTGACAGGCTATCAGCAATGCTGTTTTCCGCATGAGGGACGTGCTCTGTTTGTAACCCGTCAAAGTGTTCTTCCAATTTTCTCACTTCTTCCACGTACGCTTCCATCAACGGGCTCTAGTAATCTTTGTTTACTTGCTTCACAACAAGTTGCGAGTCACCGCGGATGATTAATTTTTTTATCCCAAGGTCCACTGCGATCCTAAGACCGGCAAGGAGTCCTTCGTACTCAGCAGTGTTGTTTGTGGCTTGCTCCCTGGGAAAGTGCATTTGAACCACGTACTTGAGGTGCTCTCCGGTGGGTGCGATAAGCAACACCCCGGCACCGGTGCCTTGCAGCGAGAAGGCACCGTCAAAGTACATGATCCATTCCTTGGTTGTCTCTTTGCAGGGGAGAGCTGTTTCTTGAACTTCTTCGTCTTGCGTTGGCGTCCATTCTGCAATGAACTCCGCCAAGGCTCTGCTCTGGATGGTTGAAGTGCTTTCAAACTTGAGCGCAAAGCTTGACAATTCCAACGCCCACTCCACTATCCTGCCGGTTGCCTCTGGATTTCTCAAGATGCGTTGCAACGGAAAGCGGGTGACGACGGTGATTTCATGTGCTTGGAAGTAGTGGCGCAGCTTTCTCAAGGCCATAAGGAGGCCGAAAAGCAGCTTCTGGATGCCAGAGTACCTTGATCTAGCCCCCTACAGAAGGGAACTAACAAAGTACACGGGTCGCTGCACCACCTTTTTCTTCGGCACCACTTGCTGATCAGCTTCATTTGCTTGCGCTACCTTTGACTTGTCGGCACCAGATCTTGCCAGAGAAGACTCCGGTTTGTCGCTGGACGGGTTCGCCGTGGCTGTTTCCTCATCATCGAGTTCCCTCTGGGCCACTAATGCAGCACTAGCCACTTGATTTGTTGCTGCTAGGTATAGCAGCAATGGCTCTTGTGGTCTAGGTGCAACTAGTGTTGGCGCGGAGGAGAGGTATCTTTTCAAGTCCTGTAGCGCGGCCTCCGCTTCTGGAGTCCATTTCATCGGACCTGCCTTTTTCAAAAGCTTGAAAAACGGCAGGGCGCGCTCAGCGGACCTCGAAATGAACCTACTCAAGGCAGCAACGCAGCCGGCAAGACGCCGCACATCTTTGACGCTTTTTGGTGCTTGAATCTGCTCAATGGCTTTGATCTTGTCGCGATTTGCTTCAATTCCTCGCTGAGATACAAAGAACCCAAGAAGTTTGCCGGATGGAACGCCGAACACACACTTCTCGGGATTGAGCTTCAAGTTGATTTTGCGCAAGTTTGCAAATGTTTCTTCCAAGTCTTGAATGAGGGTAGATTTGTCCTTGGTCTTGACTACTATATCATCCATGTATGCTTCCACATTCCTGTGCAGTTGGGGCTCAAAACCAATCTGGACCGCCCTCGCAAATGTTGAACCAGCACTCTTTAATCCGAAAGGCATACGCACAAAGCAGTATGTGCCACATGGAGTAATGAATGCGGTTTTCTCCTCATCCTCCTTGGCCATGAATATTTGATGGTATCCAGAATATGCATCAAGGAAGGAGAGCAGATCACAGCCGGAAGTAGAGTCTACAATCTGGTCAATGCGCGGCAAGGGGAAAGGATCCTTTGGACATGCTTTGTTAATATCAGTGTAGTCAATACAAAGTCTCCACTTTCCATTTGCTTTGCGCACCACAACTGGATTTGCCAACCAAGTTGGATGTAGTACACCTCTAACCAATCATGTTGCTTCAAGCTTTTCGATTTCTTCGGCAATGAATTGTTGCCGCTCCAACGCTTGCTTCCGGACTTTTTGCTTGATGAGCCGAGCGTGAGGACAGACAGCAAGGTGGTGCTCAATTACCTCCCTGGGAACACCGGGGATGTCAGATGGTCGCCATGCAAACACATCGACATTCGCCCGCGGGAAGGCAATGAGCGCGCTTTCCTATTTGCTGTCAAGGGTGGCACTGATGGTGAAGGTACCGTCAGTGCCGTCCTCCCTCGCAGGCACCTTCTTGGTCGTCGGTGAAGCAGCTTTGGATTTCTTACCGGCAGAGCACTCCGGCAAGTCTTCAACAGGCGCGCGGCACTACGAAGAGGTGCGCTTCCCTGAATCTTTGCTGGAAGTCTTGTCGGACTTCTCGCTTTCCTTCTTCTTGGCGGGAGCTGGCGCCTTGGCGGCCTCCGCTGCAACGGCATATCGGTACATCTTATCGACGCAAATGACTGTGTCTTTCTTGTCGGAGTTGATGGAAATGACGCCCATCGGTCCTGGCATCTTCAATGTGTTGTATGCATAGTGAGATGCTGCCATGAATTTTGCCAGGGCTGGGCGGCCAAGAATTCCATTGTACGGCAAGGGGATCTTGACGACGTCAAACACAATCTTTTCCGTTCTGTAGTTCAGTTCCCCGCCGAACGTCACCGGTAGTGTGATCTTCCCCTTGGGCAGGCTTCTTCCCGGGTTTACTCCTTGAAACGTGCCCGTTTTCTCGAGTTCCTCGTCAGGGATCTGCAGCCTCTTGACAACTTCCGGAGAGATCAGATTCAAACCGGCCCCACCGTCAACTAACATCTTTGTTACTTGGTGGTTGCGAATCATTGGTGAAACCAACAACGGCAAACACCCGACCGCAGTTATGCGATCAGGGTGGTCCTCAGCATCAAAAATGATAGGCGTGTGTGACCATTTGAGCGGCTTTTGAGAGCCCATTGCCGGTTCTGCCGCATTAACCTCACGCGCCCACTGCTTAAGTTGGCGGTGAGAGGACTGCAAGGATGCTCCCCCGTCAATGCACATGGCTTCGGTTGCCTTCTGGAATTATTGTTCGCTGGTCTCATCATCGTCCTCTTCGTCACTTCCATCATCTTCCTCTTTCTTGTCTCGGCCTCTAGCAGGCTTCTCTTTCTGTTGTTTGGCCTTGCCGCGGCGGCCTCCTCGACCACCACGGCCCTTTTTGCCGGACCCACCGGTACCATCTTGACCCTTCTCTTTGTCACGCTTTTCGTATTCAGCTTTCTGTTTCTCAACAAGGTGCTCGACTTGTCGGCATTCTTGGAGATCATGGCCCTTGGTACGGTGAATCTTGCAATATGGCCCAGCAGACTTGCCGGCCTTCTCATTCGCCGCAGCCTCCTGGCAAGCGGTGCATATAGCTGCCTCCTTGCCGAAGCTCTCAGTCTTGGCTTTCTTGGCAGGCTCAGAGTTGCTGGAGCCTTCGACAGCCATGACAGTCTTGCCTTTGCGCTTCCTGTTGCGCTTTCGGCCTTTCTTCCTCGGGGTGGCAGCATCATCGTCCTCAGAATCTACCTCGGCACCAGCATCCTCCCCGGGAAGCCTTCTTCCTTCCTCAGCACGTGCACACTTATCCACCAACGTATAGAGCTCATTGACGGTCTTGGGCAACTTGACGTTCATTTTCTCCTGCATCCTCCAATTGCACATTCATGTGAAAGGCGGCAATGACGGCCGCGGGGTGCACATCTGGAATGTTGCGGTGCACACGGCTGAACCTCTGGATATACTTGCGCAAAGTTTCACCATCTCTTTGCGGGATCACCTGTAGGTCGCTGGGCTGTCCAGGGGCCTTGTGGCCTCCGGTAAAGGCACCAACGAACTCATTGCAGAGATCTGACCACAAAGAAATGGAGTTCTCCAGCAAGTTCATCAGCCAAGATCTCACGTTGGGCTTCAGTACCAACGGGAAGTAATTGGCGAGGATCTTCTCATCTCTTCCTCCGGCAACTTGCACGGCAATCGTGTAAATGCCCAGAAACTCTGCCGGATTCAGCTTGTCGTCGTACTTCTCTGGTACTTCTGGCTTGAAGGCCCGGACAGACGGCCATCGGACTTGCCGCAGCTCGCGGGTGAAAGCAGGACACCCAACCTCGTAAGGTAGATATCCGCCAACCCCTAGCGCAGGCTCATCAACGATGGGACCGTTACGCGCGTCGGATTGACGGCGTGCCTCCCGGCGCCGTTCGATGGTGGTGCGGGCGTCTTCTGCCCGCCTATCTCGCAGCACTTGCCGCTGGTCTTGTCGTGCTCGCGGATCCGAAGAGGCCATCGACACTTCGTTGGGCTTGAAAGGTCGTCGAGCTTGCTGCGGTTGTTGGCGTTGCTGCTGTTAAGACTGTTGCCACTGAGGTGATTGCACCGTTAGCGTAGTACCATCAACGCGACCACCAGCTGGAGCTGCTGGTGCTGTTTGCGGACGCCGTGAGGGCTCCACTTGCTGTGATTTACTGGCCTCGGCAAAGCCAATCAAGCTCAGGATGGTGGCTTTCCACTCATCCATCTTCTCTGTCGCTGGAGGGAAGTTCAGCAGCATCTGGGCTCGCGCCATTGCTTCTGCCGCTGTGGCTGGCATGGCCAGAAGCGAAGAGCGCGACATCGCTCTACTCCTAGCGGAGCCAGCAGGAGCACCATCGCGGTCTTGCTGCCACGGCACATGATCAGCGGTGGGTCGCCGTGGCGGAGGCGGTGCCTGAGGATCTTGGATTTGATCAACAGGAGTCTTGCCGTGAGGTCGCTGCTGCCCGGAGTCGTTGGCGCCGCTCGGGGCTGTTCCGCGCCCGTTGTGTGGCGTCTGTCCCGAAGCTGCATCCTTGGATGCCGCCGCGGTGGGATCTCGGCTCGCGCCGGCCCGGGCGTTGCCGCTCCGGTGGCTGCGTTCGTCGGCGCGGCGAGGAGGAGGAGGAAGGAGAGGTCGTCCGTCCGCTCCGCCCGCGCTATCGCAGCTCCGTTCGCCAGAGGATCGAGGATGTCGACTGCCTCCAGTGCGCTCGTCTCCTGTGCCGACCGCGGTGGGCGTGGCGACCGCGCCGCCTGCGCTGGTGGTGCCAACCGCGGTATCCGCGCCGCCTGCGGATGCGTGCGGGGTGGCCGTCATCGTGATGCCCTTCTTCTTGGGCGCCATCAACGACGAGGAGGACGACGAGGAAGTCAATGAAGATGATGAAGAAGACGTGCAATCCACTGATCAAGGTTCGCGCAAGCGACGTCCCCCTACCTGGTGCGCCAAAGATGTCGTGGGTACGACCATCTATGGGGCCATCTAGCCCCTTGTGGTTCAGCAAGGGGGATCAACGTGCACAAAGAGCATGAACAATGGAAGACGCAAGGGATTTACCCAGGTTCGGGCCGCTGAGAAGTGTAAAACCCTACTCTTGCTTTTGGTGTATTGGATGTATGAAAGCACGAATACAGAGAGCGCTTCTCCCGGCAAGGTGCGGACAGTGCTGCTACGCGAGACGTGCAAGTGTTTGAAAAGGGGGTCCGAATCCCTCTAACTGTTGCCTTGGCCCTCCTTTTATAGCTCAAGGGGTCACCACAGTGGCAAAACAGTAATTACATAACGATTAGATAGCAAACAGTGCTATCATACCTAACTCTGCCAGTTTAGGACAAAAGCATAAAATGCACCGTTAGGTGTCATGTGGAGAGGTAGCCCCGGCAAGGTTTCTGCACCGCTTGCCCAGCTACCTCGTATTATGCTGACACGCCTCCTGGACGGGTGTCATTAGAGGCAAATCCTGTCCTAGTGTGCTGACACATGCCCGACAAGCCTTACCAACCAACCTGCGTGGTCGACACCTCATCCACTAGCGAGCACCTGTCCGGTGAGGTGGAGTGGTGGAGCGCTGGAGGGCTGGCAGAAGCTTGTCGGGTCTTCACCTTGCCGGTTCATCCTTGCCGGCAAGGAATGTCTTCATCTTCGATACTAGTTGAGTGTTTGCTGATGTTTTGTCTTGAGCTTCTCCCCAGTGGCTTCCGCAACTGGGTTCTGAGTCTTGGTCTTGGAGGTCCCCGGCAAAGCTTGGCCGGCAAGGAAGCCGCTACTGTCTGTATAAAATACCCATGTTTTATACACCGACATTACCGCCGAGGGATTGACAACCCCTTGTTTGCGTTGGGTGCAAGGATTTGTTGTTTTGTGTGCAGGTGCTGTTAACGAGGTGTTGCGTGATTCTCCTACTGGATTGATAACCTTGGTTTCATAACTGAGGGAAATACTTATCTCTACTGTACTGCATCTCCCTTCCTCTTCAGGGAATTACCAACGCAGGTCACAAGTAGCAGACATCATCAAAATCTATCAAGTACCTTCGCATAAAAGATCAATCACTTGCATTTACTTTATTTGCCTTTTATTTGAATTTGCCTCTTGTTTTCATCTCCCCTACTTCTAATTTTTTTTACAAAAACACAAAAATATTGTATTTGCTTGTTTGCTAATTTACTTGCTCTGTCGCGATGTCTTAAAAAATACAAAATTGTGTGACTTTTCCAATACTAATAATAATGATTTTATTAGTACTCCTATTGCTCCTCCCGCCACTACTGCGGAGTCATGTGACATTAATGCTGTCTTGCTTAATCTTGTTATGAAAGAACAATTTTCCGGTAGTCCTAATGAAGATGTTGCATCCCATCTAATTACTTTCGTTGAACTTTGTGATATGCAAAAGAAGAAAGATGTGGATAATGATATTTTCAAATTAAAATTATTTCCGTTCTCACTACGGGATCGTGCTAAAACTTGGTTTTCATCCTTGCCTAGAAATAGTATTGATTCATGGGATAAATGTAAGGATGCTTTCATTACTAAGTATATTTTCCTCCCGCTAAGATTATTTCTTTAAGAAATCAAATTATGAATTTTAAGCAACTTGAGCATGAACATGTTGCACAATCTTGGGAGAGAATGAAATTAATGATAAGAAATTGCCCAACTCATGGTTTGAATTTATGGATGATCATACAAAAAAATTATATGGGACTAAACTTTGTTTCTAGAAATTTGCTAGACTCTGCCGCAGGTGGTACTTTTATGGAAATTACATTGGGAGAATCTACAAAACTCCTAGATAATATTATGGAAAATTATTCTCAATGGCACACTAAATGAACTCCAACTGGTAAGAAGGTAAATTCTGTTGAAGAAATTAATACTTTGAGTGATAAGATGGATGCTCTATTGAAATTGGTTGCTAGTAAAAATTCTCATATTGATCCTAATGATGTGCCATTGTCTACCTTGATTGAGAAAAATAATGATGCTATTGATGTGAATTTTGTCTCTAGAAATAATTTCAACAATAATGCTTATAGGGGTAATTTCAAGGCTAGACCGTTTCCCGGAAATTCCTCTAATAATTATGGCAATCCTTATGGTAATTCTTATAATAATAATAATAGGATGCCCTCTGATCTTGAAAGTAATATTAAAGAATTTATTAGTTCGCAAAAGAATTTCAATGCTACGATAGAAGAAAAATTGAATAGAGTTGATGAATTGGCTAGGAACATGGAAAGAATTGCTCATGATGTGGAAAATCTCAAGACTAAAATTTTGTCATCCAAGCATGATATAAATGAGTCTATTAAAGCTATCTATGTCTCCATTAATGAAAGTAAAGAAAAGACCGCTAGGTTGAGAGCTAAGCGAGAATTTCTAGAAAAAGCGATTCCACCCGGTTTCTATCGTAGTAATGATGAAGATATTAAAATGATTGGTGTCACTCCTATTGAATCATTATTTAGTAACATAAAACTTGATGAAAAGGGGACTGTATAAGAGTCAACTTTAGATAGAAGGAGTCCCACTTGCTTGGAGGGTGATAATCTTGATCATAAAAATGAAAAAAGTTGGTTTGGAGAGATCAAAACTTTAAATAGTAATGCACCCACTACTTTGGATTATAAGGACTTTAATTATGATAGTTGTTCTTTGATTGAGTGTATTTCCTTGTTGCAATCCATGATTAATTCACCAAATGCATATGAACAAAATAAAGCTTTCACTAAACACATTGTAGAAGCCATGATGAAAGCACATGAAGAAAAGCTTGAGTTGGAAGTATCAATTCCCAGAAAATTACAAGATGAATGGGAACCTACTATTAAATTAAAAATTAAAGATTATGAATGTAATGCTCTTTGTGATCTTGGTGCTAGCATTTCCACTATACCAAAGTCTTTGTGTGATGTGCTAGGTCTCACCGACATGGATCCTTGTTCCCTTAATTTGCATCTTGCGGATTCCACTATTAAAAAGCCATTGGGTAGAATAAATGATGTGCTTATTATTACAAATAGAAATTATGTGCCCATGGACTTTATTGTTCTTGACATTGAATGCAATCCTTCTTGCCCCATAATACTTGGTAGGCCTTTTGTTCGAACTATTGGTGCTATTATTGATATGAAAGAAGGTAATATAAGATTTCAATTTCCACTAAAGAAAGGGATGGAACACTTCCCTAGAAAAAGAATTAAAGCACCTTATGAATCCATTATGAGGTCCACTTATGGAATTAACTTGAAGGATGACAACACTTGAAACTATGCATTATGCCAAGCTAGGGGCATAAAACAATAGCGCTTCTTGGGAGGCAACCCAATGAACAAAATAAATTTTGGCTTTTACCTTCTATTTTTGAGTGTTTGCATGATTATAGCTTCTGTTATGATTGTGTTTTTATGTTTTAATTAGTGTTTGTGCCAAGTAATGCCTTTGGGATGATTTGGAAAATAGTATGATAGATGCTGTTTGAAAATACAAACTTTTTCGTCCAGTGCTTGAATTTCTAATTTTCTCTGGCGTGTCAAAACCTTCTGAGTTTTTTACACAGTATTGATATATGAATTTACCACGTTTTCCTAATTTTTCAGAATTTTTGGAGTTACAGAAGTATGACCATAATTCAGATCTTTACAGACTGTTCTGTTTTAGACAGATTCTGTTTTTGTTGCATAGTTCGCTTATTTTGATGAATCTATGGATCGTATCGGGGGGTATGCGTCATGGAGAAGTTGGAGTACAGTAGAATTATGCCAATATTAAATATGAATCAATTTACTACAGTACCTAAAGTTTAAGATTTATTTGTTATACTAACGGATCTCACGAGGTTTCTGTTGAGTTTTGTGTGCTGAAGTTTTCAAGTTTTGGGTGAGACTACGATGGATAAAGGAATAAGGAGCGGCAAGATCCTAAGCTTGGGGATGCCCAAGGCACCCCAAGGTAATATTCAAGGAAGACTCAAGCGTCTAAGCTTGGGGATGCCCCAGAAGGCATCCCCTCTTTCGTCTACAATCTATCGGTAACTCACTTGGAGCTATATTTTTATTCATCACATGATATGTGTTTCACTTGGAGCGTCTTATGATATAGTTTGTTTGCTTTTGTTTGATTTTTAGTTTGTCACAATCATCTTTGCTGAACACACCTTTTTGAGAGGGACACACATTATTCGTGATTTGTTAGAATACTCTATGTGCTTCACTTATATCTTTTGAGCTAGGCAGTTGCTCTAGTGCTTCACTTATATCTTTTAGAGCACGGCGGTGGTTTTATTTTAAAGAAATAGTTGCACTCTCATGCTTCACTTATATCTTTTTGAGAGTCTCGTGATAGCAATGGTAATATGCACGGGTTATGAATTTGGTCTTGATATGATAGGTATTCAAGAGGGATATAATAAAAAAATTCATGTAGATCACTGAATATGATAAGTTTGATTCCTTGCAATAGTTTTGCGATATTAAGATGGTAATATGTGGGAGGTATTAGTAGATAATTGTGGTTTAGTAAGAATATTGGTGTTAAGGTTTGTGATTCCCGAAGCATGCACGTATGATCCGTCGTTATGCTATGAAAATGGAGCATGATTTATTATTGATTGTCCTCCTTTGTGTGGCGGTCGGGGGCGCGCGATGGTTAACTCCTACCAACCTCCCCCCTAGGGGCATGCATAGTAGTACTTTGCTTCGAGGGCTAATAAACTTTCGCAATAAGTATGTGAGTTCTTTATGACTAATGTGAGTCCATGGATTATACGCACTCTCACCCTTCCGCAATTTGCTAGCCTCTTCGGTACCGTGCATTGCCCTTTCTCACATCGAGAGTTGGTGCAAACTTCGCCGGTGCATCCAAACCCCGTGATATGATACGCTCTATCACACATAAGCCTCTTTATATCTTCCTCAAAAAAGCCACCATACCTACCTATCATGGCATTTCCATAGCCATTCCGAGATATATTGCCATGCAACTTCCACCGTTCCGTTTTTATGACATACATCATCATTGTCATATTACTTTGCATGATCATATAGCTGACATAGTATTTGTGGCTCAGCCACCGTTCATCATTGTTATACATGTTACGCTAGCATCATTGCACATCCTGGTACACTGCCAGAGGCATTCATATAGAGTCATATTTTTGTTCTAGTATCGAGTTGTAATGTTGAGTTGTAAGTAAATAGAGGTGTGATGATCATCATTATTAGAGCATTGTCCCAGTGAGGAAAGAATGGTGGAGATTAATGAGTCCTCAAAAAAGTGGGGATGAGGTCCATGAGACCGTTCTAAAAAAAAGAGGCAAAAAAGAGCCATGAAAAAAAATGAGAGAAAAAGAGAGAAGGCGCAATGTTACTATCCTTTTCCACACTTGTGCTTTAGAGTAGCACCATGTTTTTCATATAGAGAGTCTCCTATTTTGTCACTTTCATATACTAGTGGGAATTTTTCATTATAGAACTTGGCTTGTATATTCCGATGACGGGCTTCCTCAAATGCCCGAGGTCTTCATGAGCAAGCAAGTTGGATGCACACCCACTTAGTTTTCATGTTGAGCTTTCATACACTTATAGCTCTTAGTGCATCCGTTGCATGGCAATCCCTACTCCTCGCATTGACATCAATTGATGGGCATCTCCATAGCCCGTTGATTAGCCTCGTCGATGTGAGACTATCTTCTTATTTTTGACTTCCCCTTATTGATCTCTACCACCACACTCTATTCCGTCCCATAGTGATATATCCATGGCTTGCGCTCATGTATTGAGTGGGATTTGAAAAAGCTGAAGCGCGTTAAAAAGTATGAACCAATTGCTTGGCTAAAACCGGGGTTGTTCATGATAAATATTTTGTGTTAAGAAGATGGAGCATGACAGGATTATATGATTTTGTAGGGATAACATTCTTT
Organism: Elymus sibiricus; assembly: GCA_039707655.1. NCBI lineage: Eukaryota > Viridiplantae > Streptophyta > Magnoliopsida > Poales > Poaceae > Elymus > Elymus sibiricus. The sequence goes on from CM077676.1 coordinate 375,805,463, forward strand.
AGCATTTTTATTTTGAATGGCATGATTGTTTATTAGTATGCCTGAGTATTGATGTCTTTATATCAAATTATAGACTATTGCTTTGAATCATTCGGATCTTATTATTCATACCGTAAGAGAAAGATTACATGATGAAACATGATAGGTAGCATTCCACATCAAAAATTCTGTTTTTATCATTTACCTACTCGAGGACGAACAGGGATTAAGCTTGGGGATGCTTGATACGTCTCCAACGTATCTATAATTTTTGATTGTTCCATGCTATTATAGTATCAATCTTGGATGTTTTTATATGCAATTATATATCATTTTTTGGGACTAACCTATTAACCTAGTGCCCAGTGCCAGTTGCTGTTTTCTGCTTGTTTTTGGCTTTTCAGAGAATCTGTACCAAACGAAGTCCAAATGCCACGAAATTTTTTGGAGATTTTGTTTTGGACAAAAGAGACCTTGGAAGCTTCGGGAGGAGGCCAGAAGCCTCATGGAGGCTTCACAAGGCAACTGGGCGCGCCCGGGGGGCGCCGTGTTGCCTTGTGGGGCCCACGTGACTCCGTTTGACCTAATTCCACTTCTATAAATTCACAAATATTGGGAAACCATCAAAGAGCCAGAAGAGAAAACCTTTCCGCCGCCGCAAGCCTCTGTTCTTCCATGATCACATCTAGAGGCCTTTTCCGGTACTCTGCCGGAGGGGGAATCGATCACGGAGGGCTTCTACATCAACCTTGCTGCCCTTCTGATGATGTGTGAGTAGTTTACCACAGACCTACGGGTCCATAGCTAGTAGCTAGATGGCTTCTTCTCTCTCTTTGATCTTCAATACCATGTTCTCCTTGATGTTCTTGGAGTTCTATCCGATGTAATCTTCTTTTGCGGTGTGTTTGTTGGGATCCGATGAATTGTGAGTTTATGATCAGATTATTCATGAGAAATATTTGAGTCTTCTCTGAACTCTTTTATGCATGATTAAATATAGCTTTATATTTCTCTCCGATCTATCGATTTGGTTTGGCCTACTAGATTGATTTATCTTTCAATGGGAGAGGTGCTTTGTGATGGGTTCAGTCTTGCGGTGCTCAATCCCAGTGACAGAAGGGGACATGACACGTATTTGTATTGTTGCCATTAAGAATAAAAAGATGAGGTTTATTCATATTGCTTGAATTTGCTTCTCTACATCATGTCATCTTACTTAAGGCGTTACTCTATTTTTATTAACTTAATACTCTAGATGCATGCTAGATAGCGGTCGATGAGTGGAGTAATAGTAGTAGATGCAGGCAGGAGTCGGTCTACTTGTCTCGGACGTGATGCCTATATACATGATCATTGCCATGAATCCTTCATAATTATTTGCTTTTCTATCAATTGCCCAACAGTAATTTGTTTACCCACCGTATGTTTCTGTGCTCGAGAGAGAAGCCTCTAGTGAAAACTATGGCCCCCGGGTCTATCTTTATCATATTAAAAACCTAAAAATACCTTGCTGCAATTTATTTACTTTTATTTTTATTAGTATTTTAGTTTATCTATTTATCTCTATCAGACTTAATCCTTGCAAGTAACCGCTAAGAGGATTGACAACCCTCTTATTCGCGTTGGGTGCAAGTGTTTGCTTTTCTGTGTGTAGGTGCTGTTCACTGGATCTTGCTTGGTTCTCCTACTGGATTGATAACCTTGGTTCTTAACTGAGGGAAATACTTATCTCTACTGTACTGCATCATCCTCTCCTCTTCGGGGAAATACCAACGCGGACTACAAGTAGCAGTCCCCTGGAAATTCTTGATGAAGCGCTCCTTCAACTCTTGCCAGGTGTTAATGGAATTTGCAGGTAAATTTTTCAACCAAGTACGCGTTGGACCTTCTAACATGAGGGGTAGATAATGTGCATAGACAGCATCGCTGGCTTCCATCAGATCCATAGCGAGCTCATAGCTTTCGATCCACTCGGCCGGCTCCAAATCGGCTGTGTAATTAGGAACCTTGCAGGGACCCTTAAAGTCCAAGGGCATCCGTGCATCTCGTAATGCCGGGACCAAACATGGAGTCCCAATAGTTCGGCCTGTGATGCCATTGGTGCGGACTGCTAGTTGGGCTGAGGCGGGTGGGAGTTGCACAATGGGTTGAACATACGATGTTCCTGCGTTCCCCGCCTCTAACCCTCGTAAAGCACGAGCAGCGTCAACGATTGCCTGTGCGTTTGGGATTTCGAGCTGTGGCTGATTCGGAGGTGACTGCCGAACCCTTCTTCGCTATGCACTGCTGGAGACTGCTGGTGACTCTGCGTGCCGGCTCCTACTGCGGCTTGGATGAGGGGTAGAGTGCAGCCGATGTTGACTATGGGAGTAATTTGCCTGCTAAGTTACTGCTGTCTTCAGCATCTCGATGGCGTTCCTAGCCTCAATCTGAATAGGATTGTTTCCTTCAATCGGAATCGCCGCTAAGTTATGGGTCGCCGCCAACATATTATCTACTGGGTTGGAATAATGTCCAATTGGGGTCTGAAAACAGCGAGGCGGCAACTGTTGTTGCTATTGGTTCTGTGGCAGCGGCTGAACCGGCGGCTGCCGCTGAGCCGGTGACTATTGCTGAATTGGCGGCTGTTGCTGAGCCAGCTGCTGCAACGGGGGCCCGTCTGGGGACACAACGCCAGCCCCCGGGTTTACCGGAGCAGACGGATCACACGGCGTGCAAAACAGCTGAGTTGGCACAATATGGGCTGGAAGCCGGCTCTGGTGCCTCCTCTGGTGAACCACATCCGACTCGCTCTGACGATGGCAAAGATAAAGGGCATCTGCCTCCACGCGCTGCGTTTCCTCAGCGATGCGAGCCTGTGTTTCCGCCATACGGGTGTTCTCTGCGTTGATATCCTCCTGGATCTTGGTCAGCTGCTCGTGACACTTGGTAATTTCTGCATTACGTGCCGCAACGTTCTCCGCCGTCACTGGCTCTGCCAACAGAGTCCCGAGGGTGGCCATCATCTCGGAGAGCGCCTGTGCCTTGGTTTTCTGAGCACCGGCGGCACCTGAGCCGGTCGCACCCGAGCCGGCAAGGGTAAGGTTCTGTCCTGCCGCCAGATCCGTCGGGTCATGTAGACCACAGCAAAACGAGCCGGCTCGTGGGACTCCGGAAAAACTTCGTCATCGGAGTGACCTCCCAACTTGCCATCAAATAGAGGACAAATTGATTCAGTCTCCCCCATCGATGACTCGCCATCAGAATAAGCGAGCGTGTCATCGCCATATACTGAATTTTTTGACAGGCCACCCCCTGGGTGAAACCCACAAAGGCATGTGTCCGGCCGGCTCTCGGCGGGCCGGGTCTTGCCTGGCAAGGACTGGCGCGGCGGGCTGACTCGGTGTTAGAGACGACATACAACCCGGCAGCTGACTCGCCGATGACGCCGATGAAGACATGGATCTTGCCGAAGGGGACCCGGTACCCGTACTCGATTGAGTCGGCCTCGGGGCCCCAGCCAGAATCGTCGATGTAGAGCTTGCCACGGTGACTCCTGGTCATCTGAACGATTGTGTATCCCTCGATCCCTGAAGGAGCTCCCGCCAAGAACTCAACTCCACCGTGCGCTGGCCCCACGGTGGGCGCCAACTGTCGTGGTTTTGTCACGGCAGATGTCCTTGTGAAAGGACTTAGTCGTGAGGCCATCGCAGTTGCGTGGAAGCTTGAACGGGGTTGAACGGAAAAGAGGGAGACGGATTTACCCAGGTTCGGCCCCTCACGATGGAGGCAAAAGCCTACTCCTGCTTGATTGCTATTGCTTTGGATCTCGATTACAAGGGTGCGGAATCGCTAACCTAGCTCTCGAGAGATTGCAACTTAGTCTTTTTGTCCCAGGCGCTTCCCTTTATATAATAGGTGGAGCCCTTAGGTTTACATGAGAGCCCGGGTCATAGTCATAACCCGTGTCCTAATCTAACTCTTGCATACACATTGCCTTACTAAAAAACTTCCTCCTGGGCCTCCCTTACGAGCCGGCCCATGAAGCTTGGGAGAGCCGGCCTTCACGCCGTGTCTTCTTGCTCACATGATCAACCCGCCTTTCCTGACTCCAGAAGGCCAGCAAAGACATGACCCACAAGCCGCTAGGCCTTGGGCCGGGTCATGGCTTTTGCCAGGTCTCAACCGTTGGTGATATCCCCAATAGCGGGGACGACGGAGACGGCCGGGGCGAGGCTCACCGGAGATGGCCGAGGCGGCGGAGCTCTCGGGTGAGGTCGAGATGCTCTAAATCAAGCGCCTGGAGACGAACGGCTGGGGTCAGTAGATGCACGAGAAAAAGGTGAACGCGGTGGACATGGTGCGCGGGTCAGACGCGGGCTAACCTCGCCGAAGAAGACGGTGGCAAGGCGGTGAGCTTCGGTTGCCGTCGCGGTCGGGGGTCCATGGGTCTTTGGGCGCGGAGAGGATGTCCAGGCGGTGCGCGAGGCGATGGGGAGTCGAACGGTGGCAGTGGCTTGTCGGGACGGTGGATGTGCTCGCCGAAATCGAGCTCGCGGTGGCTAGGGCAGAACGGTGATGGCGGGGTCGCTGTGGAGCAGCCTGGCCACGATGTCCGGCGCGGTGTGGGGCAAAAGAGAGAGAAGGGCGAGGGGGGTTTATAGGACAGGCTCGCTGGGGCTGGAGCGGCCGGAGTGCATGGACGTGCACGACGTGGGCGCGGGCGTGCTCGGTCGTGGGCGGGGGCGTGCTCAGTCGTGGGCGTCGTGGGGCGAGGCAGTTGCAGGAGGTGGGGGATGACCCTGACCGGTGGGGTCTGCTGGTCAGCGGCTCAGGGCGAGGGAGAGAGGGGTGCGCGCGGGGCTGGCCGGATGGGCTGGTGAGCTGGGCTTCGGCCTGGCTGGCTGGCTCGGCTGGGCTTTCTTTTTATTTGATTTTCTGTTTTCTGTTTTTATTATTTTTCTTCTTCTGTTTTCTCTGTTAATTCAAATAGGTTTTGAATTTGATTTTTCTTCCAACAAAGAATATTTTCTAAATTCCAAATGGAATATTTATGAATGTTTGAACTTTTTGTTGGGGCCTTTTGGTCAAATAATTACTGCACTTATATTTCCTATTTGAATTTGATTTTGGTTTCAAAACCAAAATTGTTTCAAATCCATTTTAGATAAATGGCAGAGGTCAAGGATATTATTTGGAATTATGAAATTCAAGTTCCTGCCAAATAAAATGCAAAACCATTTTTGAATAATTCCCTTTGGCTTTTGAATTGGTTCCAAAAATGAATCCAACCCAATTCTTTTGGGAACTTAATTTGGCTTTGAATATTACTTGGGACTTATTAAGAATACTTTTGCCCAGATAACATTTTGAATGGCTTGGGTTCCTACAAGGCTAGTTAGGGTTTCAACTAACTGCATTGGGATTTTATCCCTTCTAGGCAACAGTCAAACAAATCAAGGTCAAACACAATCAATCCTAGGCAATCATGGGTAATTTCTGGAAAAAATTTAATTCCCTGTGAAATTTTTAACATACCAGATTTGGGGAAAATCTGGGATGTGACACGAGGATCGCGGAATTCCAAGGCGAAAGGACAAAATCAGATGGGACTGCGAACTGAACGGCTCGTATTCAGTCAGATCGGCGTACAGATCAAAGTTTGTTGGCCGCGAAGTGTCAGTGTATGCGGATTTCGTGTGGAAGCAGAGGGCACCACAGCAGTGCCGTTTTTCTCATGGTTGGCGATGAGGAACCAATGCAGGACCTACGACAGACTTGCGAGGAGAGGTCTCCCTGACCAAGACTCATGTCCGCTTTGCAATCAGCATGAGAAAACTATCAACCACCTTCTATTGGGTTGTGTCTTCGCGAGACATATTTGGTTCTGGGTTTGGAGTGCCTTGGGCAGCCTAGACCAAATTCCGACGCTGGGAGATACTTTGGTGGATTGGTGCAGCACGAGGAGCTGCGGAAGATGCCCATTGCGGGAGCTTAGGACGATCATCACGCTCACTATGTGGGAGATTTGGAAACACCGTAATGACTGGTTTTCGACGGGGTAACTCCTTCGGTACAAAAAGCATTGTTGAGGAAATCGTTAACTGGTAGCTGCTCGGTTAGCTGGCGATTAGGGGATTAATAGGCTAATCGGGAAGTTAATCCATTAATCGGACAATTTATCAGTTTATCGGCTACTCGGTGACCCTACGAGTAGGGATTAATCGACAAGTTAACTGGTTAATCAGAGGAATTCTTGAATAGGGACAAAAAGGCATATCGAATGTGGCTAAGGAAGGGCAAGACTTGGTGTGTGTCCAGCCTACTTAAAGGAGATTTCTCTCTTTTTCGTAGCGCCGGATACGTGGGGACCTAGCGAGTAGTTGTTTTTGGGTTCGGTCCGACAGTGGTTTTGCGTTTCAATCATGTAAGCAATCATGTATTGTACGCTTTGGTTGTGGGCTCTCCACCCCTTTCCTTCTATCAATATATGATACGCACGCTCATGCGTATTCTTAAAAAACAATAAAGTATTAAAAATAGTTAAAAAAATCTTATTTTTTTTAATAAATATCAGTAAGTGTTTTATCTTCCTGAAAATTGTAGTGAGGGTATGATATTTGTGGAGGTCTGGGCAAGAAAAAACTTGATGCTCCAAATAGAGTATTTTTAAAGGGAACATTGATTTTGTCTTTTGGGCGACCGATCCACGAATATCATTTCATCACGAAATTTGTACACAAACGTTTGTTACCAAAAAAATCGGATATTTTTGATTTGTTTTCTATTTTTTGGATTTTACTGTTCATGTGAGGATTTGAGCTCGGGACTAGAATGGCAGTACAACACTTTCGATCTTCTCGAGGCATTTCGCTATTGCCGATGAAATAAGTCCTCACTTTCTTGGAGCGAAAATTATCATTGTTGGAACTGACAAATCGAAAGTACCCTTCTTGAGCTCGAGCTCAAATGAGCTCGGATGAACAGTAAATTCAAAAAAAAATCAGAAAATTCTGATTTTTTTTGGTAAACTTTGACAAACGTTTCTAAGTGTTTGCAAATTTCATCATGAGATCACTTTCATGGAAAGGCGTGGCAAAAAAACAAAAACAAAACCAGTGCTCCAAAATGGTTTCGAAAATAGCATTTTCGGAGCATCGTTTTTTTTTTGGTAGGCCTTCCACAAATGTCATCTCATGACGAAATTTTGCAAGCACTTAGAACATTTATCAAAGTTTATCAAAAAAAAAATCAGAAATTTTTTGATTTTTTTTTTCAATTTTACTGTTCATCCAGCTCATTTGAGCTTGAAAAATCAGCAACCCTTACTGGATTCGTACCTCCTGGCAAAGCTCCCAAACGCCATCAGATTCAGGCAACCAAGCCCAGCCATCATCCAGAAGAAGCGATCCAGGTGACCCTCGTTCAGGTCGTCGGGGATCCACCCGGGCGCGCCGCCTCTCGCCGTCGCCCACTGCACAGCCGTCAGCAAGAACGAGCTCAGGTAGCCGCCGGCCGCTACCGCGAGGAGCTCGAGCGCCGTGCACACGATCTTCATCGTGGCCGGCGCCTGGCTGTAGAAGAAGTCGAGCTGGCCGATGGTGGCGAGCAGCTCGCCCACGCCCTCCAGTGCGTACTGCGGTGCCTGCCATAGCACGCTGGTCGCATTTCGCGCCAGCGGCGACGCCTTTGCCGCGTGGAGGCGCGCCGTCTCGAGAAGCGCCGCCGCGGTCATGGTGAGCACGGCCATGGCGAGGCTGGCGCCGATCCTCTGCAGCTCCGAGATTCCCTTCTCCCGCCCCGTGAGCCTCCTGGCAGCCGGAACGAAGGCCCGGTCGTAGAGCGGGACCAGGACGATGGTGGTGAGTATATCGAAGGTGGACATGGACGCGGGCGGGACGCGCATGGAGCCGACGGTGGCGTCCATCGCCATGCCTTGCTCGACGAATGTGGACGAGACCTGCGTCGCCATGGCATAGAAGAACACGACGGTCGCCCAGATCGGCAGCATCCGCACGAGAACCTTGAGCTCCTCGACCTGCGTCACCATGCAAAGTCTCCACGGGCTGTGCTGCAGCTGCGTCGGCGCGACTGCCGTCTCCACCTCCTTGTCCGAAACCACGACAATGGCGGCCTTGTCGAAGAATCTGAGCAGACAAGCAACAGATCCATCTTGAGTGGTGAATTGGACCATGCAAGGTGAAGCAGCTACGAGTAAACCTCGCAGAATTGTAGCAACTGACCGGAGATCTGTGGTGTGCTCGATCCTCCGAACTCCCTTCATGGCGGGGTCGTCTTCCGGCGGCATGTCGTAGAGCAGAAAGCTATCGGCCGGCAGCTCGACGCGGAACTTTCTCACGGCGGCGACAACAACCTGACACACTCTGGTGAGTGGGCTGCCGCGGGTTCGCTGATACCTGTATCTCCGCGACGCCGCAACCAGGCAAGATAGCCCGACGGCCAGGACGACCGCCGGAATGGTCAGGCCCAGCGCCCAGCCGTAACGATCCTGCACCCACACGACGCCGGTGCTGGATATCAACGACGCGCAGCTCATGTTGAACACGTACCAGTTGAAGAAGGATCCCTTCATGGCGCGCTCCACCGGGTCACCGTCGTCGAACTGGTCGGCGCCGAAGGACATCAGGCACGGCCGGAGTCCGCCCAACCCAACGGCAATCATGTAGAGGCCGACAAACAAGACGAACTCCTGAACCGACACAATCTTCGACGAGGTGAGGCCTCTGAACGACACGCCGATCTTGGCGAGCAGCGGGAGGTACGCCGAGAATGCTGTCATGAGCATGCCCTGCCCAAAAACAGAGAGACAAAAATCTAACAATCTTGCAACATTGGAGTCTGAATTTTCGCAATTAGGATGTAGACTGCAGAGTGGGGATTAATTGAGGTGCACTTAGATTGGGTACTAACTGCGACGCCGATGAAGCAGGAGACGACCATGGTGCGGTACCTTCCCCAGTAGGAGTCGGCGACGACGGCGCCGGTGAGGGGCATGAGGAAGCAGGTGGCCTGCCAGGTGGACACGTTCGTCGCCGCGGCGACGTTGCTCTGGCCCAGGACGCCGGTGAGGTAGGTGACGAGGTTGAAGGAGATGCCGTAGAACGCCACGCAGTAGCAGAACTCGGTGCCTGCATCAACACCATCGTTCCAAGGTAACGAGAAACTAAATTAACCATCGCGCAAAGAATTTTATTACTAGCAAGAACACTTGAAATCCTAATCGTAGCGAGAAACAAATTACCGAGGACTGAGAGGCAAGCGCGCCATCCACCTGTGCGACTCCTCGGCGCCGGGTTACCATCGAAATCAAGGGACCCGTCGGTGGCGTACGCCTCCGCTGCCTGCGACGGCAACCCCCCAACAAAATTAACAGCTAAGCATCATCCGTGCCAATGCCAGGGGTTGAAATTCTACGCAGGCGAAAGGGAGGAAGAAGCTGAATTGTAGAGAAAATAATCACGACGGAGGAGCCAGAGGCTACAGGGATGAGACCTCGGCGGGAAGACGGGCAAGTAGAGCCATGGTGTGCTCGCCGGCGGAGGCCATGGCGAGAGCTTGGGAGCGTGCGCCTCTCGCCTGTCCGATGCTGCAGTTGGCCCGTGCAGCCTCTCAGCTGGGTCCCACGTTGAGGCGTTGAAGCATAGAAAATAATTCCGCAGTGTATAAAGGCTTTAACCTGTCTGCAAGGGGGAGCCCACCATGAGCGTACCACGAATAAAAAATCCAGATTACTACGATGGGCAATCATGTAGAGGCCATCAGGGCCGCAAATCTGAAACGAAAAGATATACTGTAGAAGAATATTATCTGGTGACTTGTGCCTACGATGGGGCACCGCATTCAGATTCAGCACCTATGTATATGGGCACCGAATTCAGTAGCAGATGCTATATACCAATGATTTGCACTAATGATTCAAACTGAGCCTACAGTTTAGATGGCTAGGTTCTTTGTTATGAAACCAATCCAACAAGATTAAAGTCGTAGACTTAGCGCTGCTGCTCGTATTTTTTTGGAATTATTTCAGACTTTCCGGCGATGTTTGTTCAGTTAGAGAAAACGTTTCCGTCGATTATGAAGGTGTTTGTGATGACTTTCTCAATCTCAAGACGTTGCGTCGACTCGATCTCTCGGGGGTGCTCATGGAATAAGGTGTGCGTATTTGCATGCTTTTATAGGAATAAATGTATGTGCATATATATGAGCGTGCGAGTTTGTCCCGTGTTAAAAGAAAAAATTGATCGGCGATCGTTTACGATGTTTTTTCTACAGCTTGACTCGGAGTGCGCTTCTCTCGAGTCTTTTCTAATTTGAGGCGAGTAGGAGAGAGCATTTTTCTTCGTTTCTTCTGGGGTCGTGTGCTAATGACAATGTTTTATTCTAAAAAGCACGCAGCTTCATGTCTCCATGAACAACAAACACAGTCTTGCCTGCTCATAAGGGCACCTCCAATACTAACCCGCAAATTTGCCTCGGCATCCGTTTATGAATAGGGAGGACCAGTCCGTGGACACGGATGCGGGAGCCGGCCATCCAACGCTGACCGCATACATTATAACCACTATTTGAACTAACCGGACGAAATTCTTGCAAACACGATGGATTTCATCAAAGTTCGGATACAAAATAGCACAAACCATCCATACATAGCATGCAAATAAGTCTAGTACAACAATAGTTCAAATTCAACAAGATTAATCGGATGTTCAACAAGTTTTTCATGAACGGATTATGTCGCTCCACACATAATGCCCCTCAGCTTCATCCAACAATGTATGTTCATGGCCGTCCCTTTATCCTATGGTACATCACGACAGCGCGTACAGGCTACACAATGTGTAGAGCAACATTGAATGAATGAATGAATCACCTATAACCACGTATTCCTTCATACAAAGTTATCTTTCTGATATTCAGGAGATTGAAACAATGCAAAATCATCGAGCTAGTTAGGGCATGTATTACGCTCCACCGTGGACAGCTGCTCTACAGGTCCACGTAGGTTTAGATGCCAAGTGGAGGCAAAGGTATAGCCTCGCAGGTGACAGGTGCAGCCTGCAGAAGAAGCGGCTGCTTCGTGGAGAAACGAAGAAATTAGGAAAAAGTATGAGAGAGGAAAGGTGAAAAAGAAGGAGAGAGATGTCCCTCTACTGGTTTGCTAGCTAGCCGGGTTGAAGAAAGTACGAACAAGATGGAAAGCCAAAGCTAGTAAAGTATGGAGAGGGGAGAGAGTAGGGGTCCATTTGATTGCTGCCTGCATTGAGTAGTGGGCAATCCAAACTGTGGTTTCATCTAAATTTATTTAGGTTTAGACATGAGGCAGCAGTATGGTGATGCTTCCATAGCTCATGCCCTTAGAGGCTCCCACAGCCGGTTGGCGCTGAGCACAAGTGGAAAGCTCCACCTGGGGGTTCAGTCAAAATTTATGTTGATTCTGCGGTGGGGATGCATGGTAATAGAGGAGCTTTTGCGGCGGCCTGTCAGGATGATGCGGGGAATTATGTGGGAGCATCAACCGTGTCAATCGTTAATTTAGTCTCGTTTGAGAGCCTCGAAGCTATGGATAGAAATGAAGCACTAGGGTTGGCCATGGATCTCAATTGCTCAAAGATTGTGGCGGCCACGGACTGTATAGCTACGGTGACCAACTTGAAGGGAGTTTTCATGGGAGCGTCAAAGTCCATGTGACGCCCCCGGCCCGACCGTGCACTAATCATACACGCAAATGCGCACGATCAAGCCCAGGGACTCACGCGAAGATATCACAACACAACTCTAAACACAAAATAAAAAAATACAAGCTTTATATTACAAGCCAGGGGCCTCGAGGGCTCGAATACATAAGCTCGTTTACACAAGAGTCAGCGAAAGCAACAAATATCTGAGTACAGACACAAAGTTAAACAAGGCTGCCTTAAGAAGGCGAAAACAAACAACGGCTCTGATCGAAAGAGGCAAGGCCTCCTGCCTGGGAGCCTCCTAAACTACTCCTGGCCGTCAGTCTCCACGTAGTAGTAGGCTCCACCGTGGTAGAAGTAGTCGTCGACGGGATCAGCTGACTCCTGGGATCCGTCATCTGGTCGCAGCAAACGGGTACGGGAAAGGAAGGAAGCAAAGCAACCGTGAGTACTCATCCAAAGTACGCGCAAGACTTACATCAGAACTATTTTATGTATGCATCGGTATCAAAGGAATGGGGCTATTTCTTTGGACTAAACTGCAGAAATGCCAGAATTAGGGGAAAAGGCCTAGCCTATCGAAGACTAGCATCTTCAGCGTCTTGCAGCATTAGAAGAGTGTAGATTAGTACGTAAATAAAGTAGCAAGCATGTAGTAGCAAAGCCCAGAGATCCTTCCTCGACTCCCTGCAAGAAAGCGATCCCGGAGCTTACAATTAAAGTAACATGTATTCAGTTTAAGTTGTAGTAGATCGGGATACAACACCGAGCGTCCTGTTACCGTGGACACGGCTATTCGAATAGATAACATCCCTTCAAGTGTGCACTACTGTTACCCAACACACTCGATTAACTCTGGCCGGACACACTTTTATCGGGTCATGCCCGGCCTCGGCTGATCGACATGACGTAGTCCTACCTTGGCTCAGCAGAGAGGTCCCCGCCGGTCTACATCCTAAGTGCTCAGGGGTCTTGGGCCCATCGCCCTTTGCACTCCGGGTCGTTGCGAGCAGGGCTAATCTTGGTACCACCTCTGTCCTGGATGGCGCCGGCCCAGCCGTGCCGCAATGCTGAACTGAACGTCTGACAGAGCTTTCGGCTGATACATACGGCGTCGAGGGTCCCATAACCATTATCCCACGTGGTGGTAGTGCGTATATGGCCAGCGGCCAACTCAGATCAAATACCCAAATCCGTTAGTGTGTTAGGAGCTCGCGGTGACGATCAGTACTCCTGTCGCCCCGTCTCGAGGAAGTGCAACAAGGGTCAGGCCCATCCCTCTCTAGGGCGGTCTCTGCCTGCCCGGCCGCGCCTTGTAATTATCTCGCGGGTACCCTCCAGGTCAACCCGACGAATCCAAAGACTGTCGGGAACTCAGGTCCACCTCAACCGGGGTGGTACCGCCTGTCCATTCAGTCCCACAATCAACAGTAAACAGGGGGCGATAGTGAAAAGTAACAGTGTGTACGGTAATATCAAGGGGGAAATCCGAGGAATCACCCTCGATGGATTCCCACTTGAGAGGTTGTACGACAGAGTCGTCATCGGAGGTGGTAAAAGAGGAATCACCCTCGATAGCCACAACCGATTAGCTGTGCTACAGAGCCATCATCAGAAGTGAAGTACGAGGTATCACCCTCGTCACTCGATAGTGGATCTGCAGAGTCGTACAACTAAGGGGGTGTGCGGTGCGGAGTCGGTCTCTGTACATCGATCACACTGATCGAGTCATCGGTAGTAAGGCATGGCAACACGGACAGGGGGTGTAGGGCCACTGATGGATCACTAACCAGCCTATACTATGCGTTTAGGACAACAGGTAAAGTATCAACAACAGTTACAACATCAGGCTATGCATCAGAATAGGAGCAATCATTTACAGTAGAAAAATCTAATGCAAGCATGAGGAAGAAGGAATATGCGATATATGAATGATCAAGGGGGTTTTGCTTGCCTGGAAGCTCTGTTGAAATGGTTTGGTCGTCAGGGGCGTAGTCGTACTCAGTAGTGTCGACGGCAGTCTCGGGGTCTATTGGGAGAGAAGGAGGGGGAAGAAACAATAAATACACGGCAAGCAATGCAACACAAATGCATATCATGGCAGTATGTTATTCGAGGAGTGCCCTAATGCAGTACTACGCAAGTTACTCGAAGCGGGAAAACATCTGGAGGTGTTTTACCAGCTCCGGGCATTTATCGGACAGATGAATTGGAGGGGAAAGTTCCATGTTCATCATGTTAAAGGGGTGTGGCAGGTATGTGGGTGGTCGGATTCTTCATATTTTTCTGATCATTTTTCATATATAAATTATTTTCATCCGACTTACGGTTTATTTTATATGATTTTTCAAAGTTTTATTGAATTTCTGGACTTATTTTAATTATTAATTCTGAATTATCCGAAACAGTGACCTGTGACATCAGCATGGTGTCAGGGTGATGTCAGCAGTCAGCTTTGACCGTTGACTGGTCAACCTGACAGGTGGGGCCCTTCTGTCATAGACTAGACTAATTAAACAGTAGATTAAATTAACTAATTAATCTAATTAGTTAGTGGGACCCACTGTCAGTGACTGATTAATTAACTGATTTAATTAACAGATTAATTAGCGTTTTATTTATTTTTTTTAAACGTTTAAACGGGTGGGGTCCACGTGCCAGTGACACTGGGCTGCCCAGTCAGCAGTTGACTGGGTCAACCCTATCCACTGTAACAGTGCCAGGGGTCCCACATGTCATACTCAGCAGGGTTAATCACTGTTTTATTTTTAAACAGGGCTTAATTAGTGGGTGGGCCCCGTGTGTCAGTCGGTAAAAGAGGGGGTTAATTAGTGCTTAACTAATTGCTACAGTGTTTGGTCCCACAGTCAGTGGCACAGGGTGCTAATTAGCGGCTGGCTAAGCACGACACGTCAGCGCGTCGGCGGCCAAATGGGCGGCGGCGCGGCTCGGGTTATCGCCGGAAAATGGCTATGGTGGTCGGATCGGAGCGCGGAAAGTCGTGTTCGAACGAGCGAACGAGCGCGCGTTCAACGATGCGAGCCACGCGGGCAGAGGTGGCCGGAGTCGAGCACAGCACGACGATGGGCGGTGGCCGGAGTTCGGCGACGGCAACCACGATCTAGAGCTCGAAAACGAGCTTGGAACGAAGGGGAGTTTGAGCGGGTGCTCACATTGGAGCACAAGGAGGCTCGTCGGGGCTTGTAGCGCAGCACGGCAGCAGATCGACGGCGGCGTTCGCCGGTGCCCGAAGTGGAAGACGCAGTCGATCCGGTCGACGTGAGGCTTCCCCGCGTCGATCTTGCGGCGTAGGTGATGAAGCAGAGCCCGGCGGAGCTGCTGGACATCCAGGCGCAGCTCGAGGTGGCCGGTGGCCGCAACGGCGAGGCAGCGCGACGACAGCAGGGTTCGGGAGGGAGGAGAGCGAGGCAGAGATAGAGGGAAGAGGGGCCAGGGAGGTTAGGGGAGGGCAGGGCGCTGCCCTTAACCACCCAGCAGCGACGGCAGGGCCGCTGTCGATCGGCGAGAGGGAGGGGCCAGGCTGCGGGAGAGCGCGCGAACGCTGTGAGCTCGACAGTGCGATGAAGACGACGACTGTAGCTAGCTGGGCTGGGCTGCGGCATAGGGGATGGGCTCTAGTGCACAGTAGGTTAGGCCATTTTCTCTTTTTCTTTTTCTATTTTGTATTTTCTGCCACTGTATTGCATTAAGTAGAGCCACCAAATGATTTTTGTAAATAGTGAAAATTGTCACATAAATACAAAGTAATATTTTGGGCTACCACAAAAAGTTTGGGGTATATTTGAATTCATTTGAAATTTACATAAATAGAAATGGGTTTAATAGTGCTGTTTTGTCACTGTTTTTGGATGTTAGGGTCAATTTGGGAATTTAAATAATGTTGATTTTATTTTTACAATAGCTTTGGGATTATTTGCAATATTATGAACTATTTTGTTTTCAAATTTGATCAACTTATATTCTGACTTGCATTTTGAATTTGGAATTTGAATTTGTATTATTTCCTAAATGCAATTTAATTAGGATGATCATGATGACATGGCAATTTAATTAGCTTAATGACAGGGTTAAGATCTGGGGGTGTTACAAATCTCCCCCACTACAAGAAATCTCGTCCCGAGATTCAAGAGGTGGGGTAAGGGGTATCTTCGGAATCAAGGATGTACAGGAGAGTCAGGTTTCGATCCTGTGGAACTGTGGTGAGTGTCGTTTAAGAGTGGGAAGGCAGTGACATCTTGTAAGGTCACGACAGAAAGGCAAGTCAGAGGATAGCTTGTCAGCTATGTCGGTAACACGTCGGTACCATGGGCGGGGCACGAAGAGAACCATTTTCCCGCTCGTTAAAACGAGGCGGACCAATAGGCTAGGTTCTCATCCATCGGTGGTTACCGGAATGTCATCGACAATAGTAACATGGTGTTACCGATAGAGTGGTACACCGAGGTGTTTGCATAAGTAGGGAATCATTACTGCTTAGATAAAAGCTAGATTACAAGAAAGATTAAACAGGCCAATGGAAAGGAAAATGTGATGATCAGATTAAACAGACCAATGGAAAGGAATAATTGCAGACAATCCAGCTCTCCGGGTGGATGTGAATACGAGAACCTAATGTTAGAGTTAGCAAAATCTTTAACCCGAATGGAGGAGAGATCAGAGTCCCAGAGTAAAGATGAGGAATAAAAGATCCTAATCCCAACCATTGGCGTTGTGGGCCCATAAGCCACACAGCCATGTTAGTAAAATAGTTTTTTCAAAGACTAGACTCAACTTTGGCCAAGGAGTTGGAAAGGGACTTCCTATAGGCAGTCGGCTCTGATACCAGCTTGTGACGCCCCCGGCCCGACCGTGCACTAATCATACACGCAAATGCGCACGATCAAGCCCAGGGACTCATGGGAAGATATCACAACACAACTCTAGACACAAAATAAAATAATACAAGCTTTATATTACAAGCTAGGGGCCTCGAGGGCTCGAATACATAAGCTCGTTTACACAAGAGTCAGCGAAAGCAACAAATATCTGAGTACAGACACAAATTTAAACAAGGCTGCCTTAAGAAGGCGAAAACAAACAACGGCTCTGATCGAAAGAGGCAAGGCCTCCTGCCTGGGAGCCTCCTAAACTACTCCTGGCCGTCGGTCTCCACGTAGTAGTAGGCTCCACCGTGGTAGAAGTAGTCGTCGACGGGATCAGCTGGCTCCTGGGATCCGTCATCTGGTCGCAACAAACGGGTACGGGGAAAGGAAGGAAGCAAAGCAACCATGAGTACTCATCCAAAGTACTCGCAAGACTTACATCAGAACTATTCTATGTATGCATCGGTATCAAAGGAATGGGGCTATTTCTTTGGACTAAACTGCAGAAATGCCAGAATTAGGGGGAAAGGCCTAGCCTATCGAAGACTAGCATCTTCAGCGTCTTGCAGCATTAGAAGAGTGTAGATTAGTACGTAAATAAAGTAGCAAGCATGTAGTAGCAAAGCCCAGAGATCCTTCCTCGACTCCCTGCGAGAAAGCGATCCCGGAGCTTACAATTAAAGTAACATGTATTCAGTTTAAGTTGTAGTAGATCGGGATACAACACCGAGCGTCCTGTTATAGTGGACACGGCTATTCGAATAGATAACTTCCCTTCAGGGGTGCACTACTGTTACCCAACACGCTCGATTAACTCTGGCCGGACACGTTTTTCTCGTGTCATGCCCAGCCTCGGCTGATCGACACGACGTAGTCCTACCTAGGCTTAGCAGAGAGGTCCCCGCCGGTCTACATCCTAAGTGCTCAGGGGTCTTGGGCCCATCGCCCTTTGCACACCGGGTCGTTGCGAGCAGGGCGAATCTCGGTACCACCTCTGTCCTGGATGGCGCCGACCCAGCCGTGCCTCAATGCTGAACTGGACGTCTGACAGAGCTTTCGGCTGATACATACGGCGCCGAGGGTCACATAACCATTATCCCACGTGGTGGTAGTGCGTATATGGCCAGCGGCCAACTCAGATCAAATACCCAAATCCGTTAGTGTGTTAGGAGCTCGCGATGACGATCAGTACTCCTGTCACCCCGTCGCGAGCAAGTGCAACAAGGGTCAGGCCCATCCCTCTCTAGGGCGGTCTCTGCCTGCTCGGCCGCGCCTCGTAATTATCTCGCGGGTACCCTCCAGGTCAACCCGACTAATCCAGAGACTGTCGGGAACTCAGGTCCACCTCAACTAGGGTGGTACCGCCTGTCCCTTCAGTCCCACAATCAACAGTAAACAGGGGCGACAGTAAAAGTAACAGTGTGTACGGTGATATCAAGGGGGAAATCCGAGGAATCACCCTCGATGGATTCCCACTTGAGAGGTTGTACGACAGAGTCGTCATCGGAGGTGGTAAAAGAGGAATCACCATCGATAGCCACAACCGATTAGCTGTGCTACAAAGCCATCATCAGAAGTGAAGTACGAGGTATCACCCTTGTCACTCGATAGTGGCTCTGCAGAGTCGTACAACTAAGGGGGTGTGCGGTGCGGAGTTGGTCTCTGTACATCGATCACACTGATCGAGTCATCGGTAGTAAGGCATGACAACACGGACAGGGGGTGTAGGGCCACTGATGGATCACTAACCAGCCTATACTAAGCATTTAGGACAACAGGTAAAGTATCAACTACAGTTACAACATCAGGCTATGCATCAAAATAGGAGCAATCATTTACAGTAGCAAAATCTAATGCAAGCATGAGGGAGAAGGAATAGGCGATATAGGAATGATCAAGGGGGTTTTGCTTGCCTGGAAGCTCTGCTGAAATGGTCTGGTCGTCAGGGGCGTAGTCGTACCCAGTAGTGTCGACGGCAGTCTTGGGGTCTATCGGGAGAGAAGGAGGGGGATGTCAGCTCCGGGCATTTATCGGACATATGAATTGGAGGGAAAAGTTCCATGTTCATCATGTTAGAGGGGTATGGCAGGTATGTGGGTGGCATATTCGGATTCTTCATATTTTTCTGATTATTTTTCATATATAAATTATTTTCATCCGACTTACGGTTTATTTTATATGATTTTTTAAAGTTTTATTGAATTTCTGGAATTATTTTAATTATTAATTCCGAATTATCCGAAACAGTGACCTGTGACGTCAACATGGCGTCAGGGTGATGTCAGCAGTCAGCTTTGACCGTTGACTGGTCAACCTGACAGGTGGGGCCCTTCTGTCATAGACTAGACTAATTAAACAGTAGATTAAATTAACTAATTAATCTAATTAGTTAGTGGGACCACTGGTTAATTAACTGATTTAATTAACAGATTAATTAGTGTTTTATTTATTTTAAAAAAACGTTTAAACGGGTGGGGTCCACGTGTCAGTGACACTGGGCTGCCCAGTCAGCAGTTGACTGGGTCAACCCTATCCACTGTAACAGTGCCAGGGGTCCCACATGTCATACTCAGCAGGGTTAATCAGTGTTTTATTTTTAAACATGGCTTAATTAGTGGGTGGGCCCCGTGTGTCAGTGAGTAAAAGAGGAGGTTAATTAGAGCTTAACTAATTGCTACAGTGCCCAGTCCCACAGTCAGTGGCATAGGGTGCTAATTAGCGGCTGGCTAAGCACGACACGTCAGCGCGCCGGCGGCTAAACGCCGGCGGCCAAATGGGCGGCGGCGCGGCTCGAGTTATCGCCGGAAAATGGCTACGGTCGTCGGATCGAAGCGCGGAAAGTCGCGTTCGAACGAGCGCGCGTTCAACGGTGCGAGCCACGCGGGCAGAGGTGGCCGGAGTCGAGCGCTGCACGACGACAGGCGGTGGCCGGAATTCGGCGACGGCAACCACGATCTAGAGCTCGAAAACGAGCTTGGAACGAAGGGGAGTTCGAGCGGGTGCTCACATTGGAGCACAAGGAGGCTCGTCGGGGCTTGTAGCGCAGCACGGCAGCAGATCGACGGCGGCATTCGCCGGTGCCCGAAGTGAAGACGCAGTCGATCCGGTCGACGTAGGGCTTCCCCACGTCGATCTTGCGGCGTAGGTGATGAAGCAGAGCCCGGCGGAGCTGCTGGACATCCAGACGCAGCTCGAGGTGGCCGGTGGCCGCGACGGCGAGGCAGCGCGGCGACGGCAGGGTTCGGGAGGGAGGAGAGCGAGGCAGAGAGAGAGGGAAGAGGGGCCAGGGAGGTTAGGGGAGGGCAGGGCGCTGCCCTTAACCACCCAGCAGCGACGGCAGGGCCGCTGTCGATCGGCGAGAGGGGGGGGCAGGCTGCGGGAGAGCGCGCGAACGCTGTGAGCTCGACAGCGCGATGAAGACGACGACTGTAGCTAGCTGGGCTGGGCTGCGGCGTAGGGGATGGGCTCTAGTGCACAGTAGGTTAGGCCCTTTTCTCTTTTTCTTTTTCTATTTTGTATTTTCTGCCACTGTATTGCATTAAGTAGAGCCACCAAATGATTTTTGTAAATAGTGAAAATTGTCACATAAATACAAAGTAATATTTTGGGCTACCACAAAAAGTTTGGGGTATATTTGAATTCATTTGAAATTTACATAAATATAAATGGGTTTAATAGTGCTGTTTTGTCACTGTTTTTGGATGTTAGGGTCAATTTGGGAATTTAAATAATGTTGATTTTATTTTTACAATAGCTTTGGGATTATTTGCAATATTATGAACTATTTTTTTTCAAATTTGATCAACTTTTATTCTGACTTGCATTTTGAATTTGGAATTTGAATTTGTATTATTTCCTAAATGCAATTTAATTAGGATGATCATGATGGCATGGCAATTTAATTAGCTTAATGACAGGGTTAAGATCTGGGGGTGTTACAGTCCATCATTTGCAAGGTGAAGAAGAGGCTGCGAGAGTTTGCCTCGGTCGAGATTCCGCATGAGAAGCGAGATTGTAATGTAGAAGCTCATTCATTAGCTAAAGCTGCTACCACTTTACCTTTTGGTAGACATGTTTGGTTATCTGGAAAACCAAACATAATTTGTATCCCGGATAACATTCTAAGTTAAATAAAGTGTGTCCGACCCTAAAAAAACTTATTTGCGAGATGGATTGTGCTATTGATCTGGGATGGCCTACCATTGATAGGTAGTTTTGTAGGAGTGCCTCATAGTCACTGTTATCACTTACATTGTTATTGTCCCACCACTATTGCCCTCTTTCTTCCGTTCACTCTATGTACAATCTTCTCTTTCACCATAACATTGTGCTCAGTGGGCGACATGAGGCATCGCATGGAGACCCAAAGAATAAGGATGTCGCTACAAATCTGACGTCATATTTGTAAGTATGGCAAATCTAACGCACAGGATGATAGATTATGTTGTTACGAGCATGGCAATTTCCTTCAGGAAACATGGCAAATCCTGGCAAAAAAGAAAAAACTAAGCATGGCAAGGATTTGCCGTGTTTGCTAATGGAAATTGTAACGCTTGCAACAACATAATATGTCATCACGTGGGTTAAAACTTAGTTAGTTCAACCTTAGTTTAAAACTCGACACTTATTACGGATCGGAGGGAGTAGTATATAAGAAAAATAACAACTGAAAAGCAATGAAAGTGCAACACGTCGATATACGGTGGTTTTCCCCCACGTGGTGGTGAAGAAGATTTATTGTAGGCGAGTCAAGAAAATAAAAACAGACCAAAACGAAGGATGGAATTAATGCTGGGGAAAAACTATATTCATAGGTGGTAGTATAAAACATGAGAAAATACACAACCAGCTGCCACAACGCACGCACGTACATATATGCCTGCGCAGCTTGGAGCAAACCACGTTTATTTAGACAGACGTCCACAACTCAACCGTACACGCACGCACGGGCACGTACGTGCCAGCTCGATGGCGTCGTCGACCGTATATAATTAACCACACATTACATTACGTAGACCGCCGCCCACCGGTGCCTGGCATCGTGCACAATGCCGGCCACACGGTGCGGAGTCGATATATATATAGTGCGCGAGGGCCGGCGATCAGCACTTGGGCCTGGGGAGGCCGCACGCCGCGACGACGCTCTGCGCCCTGGGGCTGTTGACGTAGCCGCGGTAGGACGGGTCGCGCGCGTACTGGCACAGGCACGCCCGCTGGGCGCGCAGCCGCGCGCAGCACCCCGGCGTTACCGCCCCGCCCAGCATGATGGCGCCCACGCACGGGCTCAGCGCGCTCGCGTCGCACCCCGCCGCCGCCGCCGTGTCCGCGGCGAGCAGGCCGCACAGGGCGAGCGCGAGCACGCACACCGCGGCCTTGTTGTTGCCCATGCTGACTTGCTTTGCTTGGCCGGTGTTGGCGATCGAAGTGTTGGGGCAGAGATCGGCGAGCGAGATGGTGAGTTGGCTGGTGGCTGGCTGGTACGTTTGTGTGCGGGTTTGATCCGCATTTATAGGCTGTGTCGTGCATGCATCTCGTCTAGAGAGTGCATGGGAAGAAGGATCGATCTGGATGGACGCGGATATGGGCGAAGCATGGGCAACGATGCTGCCATGTTGGTTCATGGTATTGCGACTAGCCGCACCGGGACACGGTGCGAAATATTAATTGTGCTGGGATCTTTGACTATGCATGACGGTGTGATTTTTAAACTCAAAGCATGAAAGTCAGCAATAGGAAAAGGAAAACGGAAAGTAGTGGCAGCTCGGTGCACCCCGCTACACCCCCGTAATAAAACATAGCAAAACATTTCGGAAAAATCTGAAACTTTGTGAGAATGATTATGAACAAATGTTATGGATGCTTGCAAAATTCTGTGGTCAAATGACATCTGAGGAGCTCTATACAAATTTTTTTTTTACAAATTATGCTCAAACAGTGCATGTATATTTTGAGCAATTTTTTTTTTACAGAACTACTCGGATGTCATTTGACCACCAAACTTTGCAAGCATCTATAACATTTGTTCATAATTATTCCCATAAAGTTTCAGATTTTTTCAAAATATTTTGTTATATTTTCTTGCGGGGGTGTAGCGGGAGTGCACAAGTGTAGAAAAATCGTTCTCCAAGGAAAAAGTGATTTCAAAAACGAAATAATGCTTGTGCTATGGGTACAAAACAATAATGTAACACAAAAATCAAGACAAATTTTAAATTTAAATTTAGTAGGGGCCGCGTGGACGCGTACCCTCTTTATCACAAATTATGACGTCCAATCTTCCAACAAAGGGAGATGGTAGATCAACATACACACCATGTGCAATGTGAGCAATTGATCTAGGCGATGAGCCTTATTGATCACCCATTGACCCTGTCCAGGTAAGTATGTTTCAAAGTTGCCGTACCGTCCAATTATATACACGCCATCCCCAAGCTCATCTTCTTAATCTTTCAGTATGGGACTAAATTAAAAGCAATTACCCTGGGTTTTTTTTTTTTTTGAGGGGTAAAGCCAACTTTATTAATCAAAGTCCACAATGTGTGGGATACATCGTTGGTCATGAGGCTGGCCAAGCCACACATGACGCCCTAGAGCCAATGACAAAGAAAACTTTGCTAACTTATGAGCTTCCAAATTGACAGCTCGACTCTCAAAAGTAAAGTTACAAAGAAATGGTGATGATCTCATTTTTATCTCTCTGATGATGACCCCATATGGACCCTGGATGTCCCTTGCAATGTCGCCAATCACCTGTTTACAGTCAGATGCAACAACAAAGCGTTGTACATTCAAATCTTCTGCCAGAGCAATGGCCTCGCGACATGCTATCGCCTCAAGTGTGGTTGGGTCACATAATCCCCCAATGACTAGGGATGAGCTCCCCAAATAGGCCCCTTGGCTATCTCTGCATATTGCTGCCGCTGAACCTCCACTCTGAGCTCTTACCGCCGCATCAACATGGATCTTGGCATAGTTGGCTGGGGGTGCCTTCGGTCTTGGAGCAGGACCAGTAGAAGAAGTCGCCGCTGCAGGAGACGTCTTCCCAGGAAGATGAGCCGCTTCCAGATCAGCCATAAAACGAAATATGAACTCCTTCGTCGCCTGAGGCGTTTGGAAGATGGACTCATGGATAGCCTTCCTTCTCGACGTCCAGATCGCCCACAAGGTGACCGACAGCAATGTAAACTTCTCGTGTGACAACGAGTCCATAAGTCTGAAGAGTCAGCTCTTCGCTCCCGTTTCTGTTGATGCTACCAGACTGCATCCCAAATCCTCATCTACCAGAGCCCAAGTGCATCTGGAGACCGTACACTCAAGGAGGGAGTGACGCCAGGAGTCGGGAGCTCCACAGAGACCGCAGGAGCTAGTCGTCGACATGTGACGATGTGCCCTAACATCCTCAGTAGGCAAAGATTGTTTTGATAAACGCCATAGAAACATGCGAACTTTAGATGGGACTTCCGTTTTCCAAAGAGATTTCCAAGCTCCTTCGTCAACATGAGTGCTGGATGATGCCGACGAACCTTCTAACCATGCCTCAATCGATCAAACATTGGGCCTAATATTTTCTGACACATCGGTCTCAGAAGAGCCCAAGGACCCAATGGCCCAGTTGCATCTAGCCCATTATTATCACAAAGCCTACAACTTGCTGCCCTTCAGGACGACCCCGTCACGATCAACCATGCGATGCGAACCCTCAGCGGTTGGTGCCATCGTCGTCGGCTTCTTGTTGCCCTGAACTGAAGAGCTGATATAGAGCCGCCCGGGACTAACAAATACTAGATCGGGATCGCGCCTTGGCGTGAGCGTGCTGGTCCCAACGTTTTGGTCAATCAGGTAATGCTAAGTCAGTAGTAATCTAAGTTTAGCATATGCGTTCATACAGGATAACAATACAGTGAAGAAGAAACATTCAATTGTGATAGGAGCAAGACATAGCGGTGCTCAATATCGGCATCAGACTATAAGGCAGAATCAATTTCAGTGCGTTCATAAGACCACAAAAAATAGCTACTCGACAGGAAGTTCGAAACAAAAAGCGCAGCCACTCGACATGAACTTCGATACCAAAAGCGCTATAATAGGAGAGAGGGAGTAATAAGAGCAGGAACATAATAAAAGGCGAGACAACTACCGGGTCATAGTTACTAAGCATACTAATAGGTCTCTTCATTCAACTGCCTTTAGTGACATGTTTCAAGCGATCAAAAGGAAGCTTAGTACAAACTTAATGTGATCAAAATAAAACAACCTTATGGTGCAAGCAACAAAAGGAAATCTTGGTTTCGATGCGGCAATTTCCTTCAAAAAAGTTGAGCAAAACATGGTAACAAAGAGCTCAACACATCTGTTGATACATCAAGTCATCAACTAAACCAAGTCGATTTAGAGAAAAAGTGCAACTGCAGTATAGCCTGGGTGCAAAATGTATCAAATCAAGTGATGCACATGCCTAAAAAGGGCGAGATCTGTAGTGACCAACAAAAGCAGTAAATACGATCACAGTAGCAAAAACAGGGCAATTGTTATGGAACAATTCACATTGATTAAGTACAAAATTCAAGATGCGCAAAAACTGAAAACATGGAAGGGCATAAGACTCACCTCAGGTACCCTACCTTTCTCTCCGGACTTCAGGTACACAAAAAACCTCACCGTAAGAGTTTACCCCCTATTGCCGCATCATGGTAAATTTCCATACTGCAACAACAAACATGCAATTTCATAGCCTACAAGATCGACATTGCTGCTATGCATTGTTGCTTTTGCTAATTTTGAATGTACTATACTCATGATTAAAGCATGAATTGAATATTCACATAGACTGCACCTCCACTCCACAAATCACACACTCGAGAGTGCAGACATGTGAATTAATGACCATTATCTGAAAGAGAGAAATAGGAAAGAGATGCATAAACCACATGAAACAGGGAATAAGTTAATTTTTTAATTCCCAGCAGAAGAGCACCACCGGCCACCCATCAGCAATGAAGGAGCTAGTAAACTTAACAAACCCTAACCACACTACGAATCACAGTTGCCAAGGTATCATGCGGCATGAACTCAGCAACGAGCAGCCGCTCGCCGCCCTCGCAGCAGCATCCGATGAGGTTGGACAAGCGACCGCTCCGCAGCTGCCCAACTGCCCTAGCCTCCTCCCGCGCATCCACAAAAACGACAGCCAAATTCAATTCAGACTCTGCAGCAGAGGCTATTCAAACACTGCTGCATACGAGGTGACGATCCACCCCCGTGAAGCAAAGCAAACCAAAGCAAGAGGCACGAACCGCGAACTGGCGTGCGTCAGGCAAGGCGGAGCGGCCGAAGCACTTGATGGCGACGGTGGCGCCGGAGCTGAAGAGAGTGCCGCGGTAGACGACGTTGGGCGCCTTCTCGCCGTGCTTGGAGATGATGTGGTCCGTTGCGAAGCCGTCGGTGGCGGCGCGGAGCTCGCCGAGGCTGTACTCCCTGAACACGGGCACATCGCTGCCGTCCACCCCGGCGGCGCCGTTCTCTGCAGGGGCACGGAGACAAATAGGTGAGCGTGTGTGCGCGTCGGGATCAGCGGCGGATCGAGCCCCCCACCAATCAGCAAAATAAACCCAATGCATGGTAAGCAAGGCATAATCAATCCACAGGATAATTGATTCGCATGGTCACGACAAAAGCAGGAAGAGAATCGGTAGTGAACTGGGCACTAAAACTGAACATTTTTATGATATTCTAAAAGCTTTCATACACATAAACGATGCATTTCACAAGGGACTGAAATATGCCAGCACATGGGTGTTACATGATTAAACTGAAAAAACCTTGAAAGGACCACTTAAATTGGTTTCAAACATGGGTACAGGAATGATAGATACGACAAAAATATAGATTGCAGTCATATATGCAGAACAACAATGTTCTAATGCATTGCCCTATAAAGTAAGAGATCCTACAATGCATCATTTTGTTTGGACCTCAACCTTAACTCTATTCAAGCACGATCACATAGTCGGACAACAAGTGTAACACCTACCTTCGATAGCATGGCAGATGACAAATAAAGAGCACCCCATCTGTATAGAAACAATAGACATGAACTGCCATGAAACGGTTTGCTAGATAATCATCAAAAATCACACATAGAACAATTGCATCAACCATTGAAGATCTACCCAGTCTCAGAACCATGCTGATTCTTGCAAGACAAACTATTATGCAATTTAGTTACTGTGTTAATTTGTGAGGCTCTACTCTTTTTCTGTCTTGAAAATATTTTAAAGCTTCCTGTTTTTTCTCTCTCTGATTGCAAGGAAAGATGATGCTACATTGCATGCAGACATAAGAAGATGCAAATTATGCTCAAAGTAAGTATAATTTCTTAGTGGTTTTTTGTAACACCCCAAAATTTTCTCTCTGGATTTTTAAATCTTTTTATTAAAATAAAATACTTTGAATTATTCTGGGCCTATTTTTCTTTTTCTCTTCCTTCTGTTCTGGGAATCATTTTAATTTTTATTGGGGTTCAAAATTTTAAATGGTTCTGTTTTGGAAGGTTTAATTACTTGGAAAATTATTTTTGAAGGATCACAACCAATTTTCATTTAGAATTTTTTTTTTGAATAATTAATATTATTCCATAGGAGTGATCATTTCACTTCTTCCTAGCCCTTCTTAATTCATCCTATATTTTTTCTGCCACTCCTAAAATATCCCTCAAGTCATTCTCACATTCTAGGACAGTATCCAACTCCTTACCACCTTACAAAAATATTTCTATCATATTTATTAAATTCCAAAGTTGGAATTTATTTTATTCATGGTTTCTTGGGTTTGCAAAGGAACTATATTTTCTATGTCACTTCTACTCCC
The DNA here is from genome assembly GCA_039707655.1 of Elymus sibiricus. Taxonomy (NCBI): domain Eukaryota; kingdom Viridiplantae; phylum Streptophyta; class Magnoliopsida; order Poales; family Poaceae; genus Elymus; species Elymus sibiricus. The sequence goes on from CM077676.1 coordinate 375,832,869, forward strand.
ACCAAAATTATCCTAGCAACTAGACTGTACCCAAAACCCATTTCACCAAAAACATTGGGTTCCACAATTCAAAAATTTCAAATTTCATTCAATTCAAATTTGGACCAGAAACAATCTTTCTGATACAAACCTATTTTTAATTGCTTCAAAAATTCTGAAACTTTGCCACATTCTCTCTTATGCATCAACACCTCACCACAAAAATTCCTCAAAAATCCTAAAATGCCTAGACCTTTCTGTCATTTCGTCAAACACGTAGCATGCACACTGTTCATCCCTATCAAAGTTCAGTTAACTGAACTGGGTTCAGTGGCAGAGGCGATCGATGATGTATGCCTCACTCCATCGCCCTCCTTCTCATCCACGCCCCCTCTCCACATCAATGAGCCGCCGTAACTCCCCCTGGTCAGTAACTCCACCGACGAAACAGTGCTCGGCCGGTGCAGCGGCCTCCGATCTCATCCGCGGCGGCCGAGCGGATCGGCTCAACCCCGCCCGCCATCTTCACTGCTGCCGCTGCTCCTCTCACCTAATCCCCTCCACGCGGCGCCTCCCCGCGACACCAGAGCACCGTCCAAGCCGCCAAGGGCCCCATTGGCAGTCGCCGGAGCCGGATGCCGCCGCCGCACCCGTACACCGACCTCGCCGTGGATAAGGCCGCAGTGCTCGTTCCCGTCCGCGTTTAAGCTTCTGGAGTGCTCCGTTAACCCTCCGGGATCATTCACCGCACCTCGCCACCGCCCCTAACCTACTTCGGCGGCCGGAGTTACTCCGGCGTCATCCGCCCGTACTGGACCTTCCCCGATCGCCTATAAATAGCACCTCCCGAGCTCCGTTCACTCCTCGTACCACCTCCACACCATCTCAATCGACCGCCAAGTCACTCCCCCGACCCCGAGAGGGTCGTCTTCCTCCTCTCCGACCACCGACCCGCCGCCACCTCCGCTGACCAGTTCATCGTCATCACTCCACCTCCACCGCTAAAATCTTGCCAGGAACTCTCTCTCGCACCAACACTTCGATCCCGCGCTCCAATTTCACCTCCCGAGCTCTCTCCGGCGAGTCTCGACCACACCCGAAACATCATCCGCCGCCGTCGACCTCGCCGTCGTTCCGTTGCTCGATGGCGACCACCACCACCACCCACCGACGCGGACGGACCCCCTGAACACGATCCGACCATCACCGCCTCCCAAAACCCCGGCGATCGTCGCCGGTGATCGCCGCCTTCCCCCTGTCTACGCGCGCGATCGCGTTTGAGTTTAAACCTGACGGGTGGGGCCCACCCGTCAGCGTTTTATTCCTTTCCGGTTAAAACAGAAAGCGCCTTCGGCTGGTTTACGCTTTCCGCACAGGAAAACGTATTCTTTCCGAAACGTTTTTCTTTTTCTGTTTTAATAAAAACAGATTTGACCACCACTTTGACTACTTCTAGTTTTTAAACCACAACTCCAAATGACTTGATTCTTTTTTTGAAATTCTTATTTTTTCTCTCTAGTTTTTTTAGTATTTATTTGAAAATATTTTGAGACAAGTTTTTGTACTGTTATGGAATTTTAATTTGAATTTTAATTTGCTTTTGTATAGAAAAAGAACAAGGGAACCTTGCCAGGAATTTCGAGGGTTCTTCTTCTGACTACTTTGGACAAGGCAAGCATTTTTGAACTTGGGATATGGTGAATTGCATGCATGATTGCATCGGTTTGATATTGCACCGCATATGAGGAAATAGTGTATGCATGCATGGTCATGTCATCTTGTGGATTCTTGCATACATCATGGTATCTTGCTAACGTGTGGATATGGTGAGACAACCAGGAGTGCAGCTCCTGCCTTGGACGTGCTGGTGAGCACGGTCCTGTTGTGACACGCCGGTGTCACCGTAGCTTGTGAGACATGCCTATCATAATAACAACACCTCCTGAGTCGACCTAGATCGAGTCTTGTTCCGTCACACCTAGCTAAACACCGTGCTGCCAAGGGTCTTCCCGCGAGGGAAGTACGGTTTAGTAAGTTGCTAACCCCTGTCTGTGTACGCACCACATATAGGGCCATGATGAGGGTTTCCACGGCCATGGACTAAATCCCGTCATCAGGTCAGGGGGCATGGGTGTATCCGGTCTGGGACCGAGGGGGTAGCACCCCTGTTTGCGCATCGATATAAATATTGTGATCCCTTGCTATTCGAGATTGTAGTCTCCCCGACTTAGAGTTTTTCTTGAACGATGCTTTGGGTGATTCCTGGCATCCGGAAAGTTAATCTGGTGTGTGCTGGTCAGGTGTGTTGTCAACCCAGAGACCGTAGTGGGAATTACTCAGTGTCACGGTGCTGACTAAAGAAATCTCATACACGTGGGTAAAGAGTACACCCTCTGCAGAGTTATACCTATTCGAATAGCCATGTCCGCAGTCAAGGACGTTAGCTGGGAAGGGTGAAGTGTCGGTCCGGTGTCGGTCTTCGGAGGAAAATAATTAATTTGAGCATCAATTATTTTACAGAACATTATTATTTCATCACTAACGCTGTCATGGATATTTTGTTATCAGGAATATTATGGTTGTGAATATTATTGTTACTATGCATATTATTGTGCACTAACCCGTTTCTCTTATTTTTATTTTCCTGAGTGTCTCAGGGGGTGGCTAGACTACCCCGGGCACCCAGTTTTATTTTCAAGACCTCTCGTGGCGTCGCTTGAGTTTTCGGGCGGTCTGTCTCGCCCGATTCTCTTTTAGACACCCATTAGGCATTTCTTTTCAAGACCTACCGTGGCGTCACTTTTAGACACCCGACTGGCATTTCTTTTCAAGACCTCTCGTGGCGTCGCTTGAGTTCATGGGCGGTCTGTCTCGCCCGATACTCTTTTAGACACCCGTTTGGCATTTCTTTTAGCTTTCTTGGTTTATCACTCATATTTTATTTTTCTGCACATGCTAATATTTATTATGCCATGTTTTATATTTCAGTCAGCATGAGCATATGCATTCGGTATATCTTTCCTTCATAATGTTTGCGAGTACATTCCAACGTACTCACTGGCTTGTCCCTGGCTATTTTATTGGCCAGACCTGGAGGAGGACGAGCTTGTGGAAGGAGATTGCGCTAGCGAGCCCGACGCTTAGAGGTGTTCCCAGTCAGATAGCCTGTGAGATTGGAGTCTACCACATGTATCATCCGCTGTGTTTCCGCTACACCAATAAAATAGTCAAGCCTCACACTGACGCTTGACTTTATTTTATTGTACCAGTGTTGTTCTACCACCACACCACTGTATTATTCCACCACCGTAGTATATTGACAAGCTTGTAATAATTATTGAGCCCTCTGACTCAACCCTGTGTAATATTATAATTGTACTGGTTATCTATATCAAGGGAGTCTACCAGTTGTTCTTGGGGCTGGTATGACTTGAGGCTCTTCTGTGATTTATCCCAGAAATGAGCCTGACATATTTTCAGTAGAAAATAAAATGTAAAAAATGAAAATAAAACAGAGAGATTTTCGCTCATCTTAATCACCTCAATCTTCTTGGGCAGACACACCTAAATCTTGTTGAGCTAGGCAGAGGCCTTATCCTGCTACTCCGCCTCCCAACCGTTGACGACAACCACCTCCCCCTTGAACCCATCGTTGATCTTCTCCACCTCTGCAATCTGCCATCTTCTTCACCGGCCACCACCTCCTTCTTCAGCTGCTTCGCCTCCACCGGTGGCGACATGCCCATGAGGACAATCTCCAGGTCCAGCTGCGTCACCCTGTTGCCGCCGCTCTTGCTGGCTAGCGTGGCAATGTAAATATACTACACTGATTAGTACATACATCACATTAATCAGTATATCTATATGTAAATCATATGCACTGGAAAACAACGGAGTATGTTTACATTCAGTAGAAAGGCTTGTAAGATTATGATCCATCTAACAATTGTTCTTGAGCATGTGAATTACTTCTCAAGTAAAATGAACAATCATCCATTAATCTGCGTTTAGACATGAACCAGGAACACTAAACTCGTATAATCTTGTCTGTACAAAACATAGAAAAGAACTACTCTACAATTGAAAAAAATTGAAAACACAAAAGGGAGGACAAACTGCATGATCACGGCATAGCAACCAAATCCCTAATTTTGAAGAGTGAAAAGATATATGTTCTACCTAGGAATCTTGGCAATGGGGCAGCAAGACAATCCTGGGCTTGGCAAGACATGCAACTTTGTTGTATCCTATGCGGATATTCTCTCTACAGTTGCTAGAACTCATTAAGAGTTGTCTCGAGTGTCCGACCACTGATATGTTCAATGTTCTGCCTTCAAATGATAGGACTCCTGGTAACTCCATTTGGTTCTCTACGCCCTGAACTGAGCATAGCAAGGAGTTAGGTTAATAAAATTTGCAGCATCCAAGGACACCTACAAGCCATAATTTAAACAAACAGTTAGCCATAATGTCACATTACAAAAGACAGACCATTGTGTGACGTTGGTAAAACTGATGATTGTGTAGGTCCAATGCAGAGTGGTATCAGCGATGGTTTTTGGCAGTCTTGTGCAGAATGGGACCAATGACGATCAGTGACTTAACTGAAAATGATGCCTCAAAATGTGTGCCAGAATGTCTAAAAATATATAAACTGCAAAGATGACACGTATGTCCTGGTTTTGCTTGTTTGCAACTTCCAACAGGTGAAGTTCTTAACTTTGCACGTACATAGAGATGTTATCCCACATTACCCACATAATGAGTAACTTCCAACAGGTGAAGTTCTCAACACAACATAATGAGCATTACTCTTCACTGGCCTAATTCACTAAAAATTAACATTATTCATCAAGTAAGAGCAGCAGCTTGTAAACTCCTAAGAAGTAACACATCAGCACATCACCACGTTTGTATGCAATCTGCTCAGAAAGGTTATTTCATTCTGGATGATTTTAGTTGCATCCCACGAATGAATGGACTACCGCTTATAAACATTGCATGCTTGCAAAATTAAAAGCAAACTTCGTTCAGATAGCTTGAAATTACCGAAAATAAAGCTGCAGTATTGATATAAAGATTCAGGCAGGCTTCGTAAATTCACTCATTATCTGTACTTCCCTGAAGGTTTCTAATCACAAAGAAAAGCAAGGCAATTGGTTGTTGATGGTGCCAACATTAGAACGGTTGTATGCTTGTCCGGTTGTGAGGATTTCCAATAAGTGTCGTTTTTTTTCAGTTTTCTTAGTGGAAAACTAATTCATCTTAACCCATCTAACCTGATTCTCTGGGATTATTTGCAGATTGCTTCAGATAGTTCAACGGTGTACCTCGTCACCTTCGAGCCAGCACCCACCAGGCGGTGACCTGCAAGCCAAGACATGGAAAAAGCAGAGGTCAGAGAGAGAGAGAGCACTACTAGAAAAACGGCTATAGCTAATATGGACATTAATGGCGCACCATGTATGTGGTGCGCCACTGCTATATAGCAGTGGCGCACCAGATATGAGTGCGCCATTAATGTCCATATTACTAATGGCGCACCTGGTGTGTGGTGCGCCACTGCTAAGTTTCTCCTGGGCACACCCCCCTCCCCAGACTTACCAGTGGCGCACCGGGGTGTGGTGCGCCACTACTAACAATTTTTTTTTCAATTTTTTTTTCAAAACTAGTAATGGCGCACCACACCCCGGTGCGCCATTACTAACAAATTTTTTTTCAATTTTTTTTTTCAAAACTAGTAATGGCGCACCCGCACCAGGTGCGCCATTAGTAACCCTGGTTACCAATGGCGCATTCTTAGGTGGTGCGCCATTACTAGCCTGAGAGCAGCTAGATATTTTTGACAGCCACCTACCACACTCACTTTCCCCACTTCATTCTCTCCACCTCTACCAAGCTTGGTCTCGGCTGCCTCCTCCTCCTCACCTCATTTGCACCATAGATTCACTCAAATTAAGTGGTTAAATTTCCTTTTTTTGATAGGTAAGTAAGGGGAAAAGCTTTCTTTATGTTCTAGATCTACTTTTTTCTCCCTCCAACGTACACACTTTTTATGGCCTAGATCTACACTTTTCTCATTGAGCTAGATCTACGTATGTTTGTGGTGTTGCATATGTTTGTGTTTGCAGGTACCGGTATTTGAAATGCGATAGTTGCCAATATTTTGCCGGAATGTTGATTCATTTCCGTTTCGGCGAGAATTTGGCACTATGCATTCTTTTTGGTCCTATTTTTAGGCAAAGTCATGCCAAAATTTTTTTTGGTTCTAAAATATCGTTTTGCTCTACCCCGCAGGCGACCATGGTCCGCACGATGACCGAAGGCATCGTGAATAGGTTTTTGAGCTCCGCGAGGCCGAGATGCTTCAAAAGAACGAGACGGAGATAAGATGTCCGTGTCGAAGATGTAAGCTGAAGAGCCTTATGGACCCGGATTCCAGACAGGTGCGGGACCACCTGCTCGTGCATGGTTTCATGGATGGCTATCGGTGGCAAGGTGATGAAGATGATTATGAAGTCGTCCATGGGGGCCGGGCAAGAAATAAGGAAGGGCAGCAAGACAATAGCGGCGAGGGCGGCCGGCGAGAAGACGAAGAATCTCCAGGACATGATCACGAAGTAGATGCAGGACACAGTCATCATGTAGAAGATGCCGGACATGATGATGAGGAAGATCAAGACGAAGGGCATGATCATGAAGATGAAGATGCCGGAGCAGACGACGATGGACCATCGATGGGCTGGGTGCAGGACCCTCATATTCAAGAGCTGCTTCTCAAGCAGACGGGTAACGCAAGAGCTGCCGCCCGAGAGAAAGCCAAGCTGAATCAACTGGAGATAGACGCGGTTACTCCATTGTATGAAGGATGCAGGCCCGAGGATACCCGCCTGAAAGTAACGCTCATGGCTCTGGAGATGAAGGTAAAACACAAAATGACCGACGCATACTTCGACGAGAACATGTCATTCTGGCACGAACGTCTTCCCAAGGGGAACAATTGCCCGACCAATTTCGAGGAGGCGAAGAAAATCGTGTGTCCTCTGGATTTACCGCACGTGAAATACCATGTGTGCATGAACGATTGCATCATTTATCGGGACGAGCACGCGGAGTCTACCATATGTCTGGTGTGCGGCGTCACTCGATACAAGAAGAGGAAGAAAGCTCCTCGAAAAGTGGTGTGGTACTTTCCGATCACTCCTCGTCTGCAGCGGTATTTCGCGGACCCTAAGCTAGCAGAGCTCCTGCGTTGGCACGCGGATAGGAAGGAGAAGAAGCGAGAAGATGACGAAAATGATCCGGAGATAAATAAAAAAGACAAGATGCTGAGTCACCCTAAGGATGCGAGCCAGTGGCAAGCGTTGAACTTCGAACACCCAGAATTTGGGGACGATCCAAGGAACATCATGCTGGGCGCGAGCACCGATGGAGTCAATCCGTTTGGCAGCCAGAGAAGCACACATAGCACCTGGCCTGTGTTTGTGTGGATGTACAACCTTCCCCCTGGATGTGCATGAAGAGGAAGTACATTCACATGAGTATGCTAATTGAAGGGCCGAAACAACCAGGGAACGACATCAATCTGTATCTGGGGCTGCTGAAAGAGGAGCTAGACACGCTGTGGAAAACGCCAGCCAATACGTGGGACGCCGCAGCGAAAGAATATTTCCCTATGAGAGCCGCACTGCTCACGACGGTGCACGACTATCTCGGTTACGGATATGTCGCGGGGCAGGTGGTCCACGGATTTTGTGCATGCGTCAGGTGCATGGATGACACAACGTATCGCCAGCTAGATAGAGATCCCGGGTCTTCGAAAACCGTGTTCATGGGACATCGAAGGTGGCTTCGCGACGATGACGCATGGAGAAAACGCAAGGATCTGTTCGATGGTGAAACCGAACCCCGAAGACCCCCACGTACGAGGAGCGGCGAGGAAATAGACGAGCTATTGAAAAATTGGAAAGAGTGCCCACTGCCAGGAAAGAAGCGAAAGGGGCCAGAGCCGCTGCTGAAGGTATGGAAAACGAGGTCTGTTTTCTAGGACTTGCCGTACTGGAAGATCCTCCGTGTGCCTCACAGCCTTGATGTCATGCATATCACGAAGAACGTGTGCGAGAGTTTGCTTGGTACCCTGCTCAACATGCCAGAGAGGACCAAAGATGGGCCGAAAGCAAGGGCAGACTTGCAATCAATGGGCATCAGGGAGGAGCTTCACGCAAAACGCCCTAATGATGATGATGATGATGATGATGATGATGAGGCGAAGGACACGGAAAGTCGTCGCAAAGGCAAAAAGGCCAAGAAGATCGAATATGACTGCCCTCCCGCGTGCTTCACTCTAAGTCAGAAGGAGATCAAGCAGTTTTTCACCTGCCTCGTAGGAGTAAAACTTCCTTACGGTTACGCGGGGAAGATAAGCAGATACCTAGACTCAGCGAAGCAGAAGTTCAGCGGGATGAAGTCTCACGACTGTCACGTGCTGATGACACAGATACTTCCAGTTGCAATCCGTGGGATCATGGACGCGCACGTCCGTGAAACGCTATTTGGCCTATGCAACTTTTTCGACGTCATCTCTCGGAAGTCGGTTGGCATGAGGCAACTCAGAAGGCTACAGGAAGAGATCGTGGTGATACTATGCGAGCTTGAGATGTACTTCCCGCCCGCATTCTTCGACGTTATGGTGCATCTGCTGGTCCATATCGTGGAGGATATCATCCAACTCGGGCCGATGTTCCTGCACAGCATGATGCCGTTCGAAAGGATGAATGGTGTCATCAAAGGATACGTTCGCAACAGGGCACGTCCAGATGGAAGCATAGCCAAGGGCTTTCTGACCGAAGAGTGCATCTCCTTCTGCACGAATTATCTAGGCATCGAGAACCCCGTTGGTCTGCCCGTCAACAGGCACCTCGGCAGGCTCGCTGGATGGGGTCACCGCGAGGGTCGCCGCGAAATGCATGTCGACTTCAAGGGTCGACTCGCCGACTTTGAAAGAGCAAACCTAGTCGCGCTACAACACATAGACGTGGTCGATCCTTGGGTGGTAGAGCACAAAACCTTTATTGAGAAGACGTACAATGACCGAGGCCAACAGAGGACGGACGGAGATATAATCAAAGAGCACAACTCATGTTTCACGCGTTGGTTCAAGGACAAGCTTCTGTCGTACCCTTTACATGAGGATTCTTCCGCGGAAGAAAAACTCATATTCGCCTTGTCACAGGGCGCCGAGCACAACCTGATGACCTATCAGGCGTACGATATCAACGGCTACACATTCTACACCGAGGAAAAGGATATGAAGAGCGATTATCAGAACTCCGGGGTAACGATGGAATCCTACACCGGTAACGACAAGGACAGATACTACGGAAGGATCGAGGAGATCTGGGAGCTGAGCTACGCTGGAGAGAAGGTCCCGATGTTCCGTGTCAGATGGGCCAAGAGCGTCCTAAAAGAAGACCGGTATTTCACCACCATGGTTATTCCCGAAGCCAAATCCAAGACCGCGGGCGCAAACGTCACCGCGAAAAATGAGCCATGGGTACTGGCTTGCCAAGTGGACCAATGCTTCTTCATTACCGACCCGTCAAAGCCCAGTCGTGTTGTCGTGAGGAGAGGCAAAAGGAACATCATCGGAATGGATGGAGTCGCCAATGAGCAAGACTTCGACAAGTACGGCGACCCGAAGATGGAAGATGACGACGACGATGAAGTACCATACACCACAAGAAGAAGCAGGACCACCCTACCTAAAGGACGTCCGTTCAAGAGAAGAATTCAAAGGGTTCCGGGGCTAAATTATTCAACCGCGAGAAAGAAGGGCAAGAAGATTGTGAAAAGATAGCTAAGATCGAATCACGACGTGTCGGCCGCGTGTGTGTGTCAGTGGCAAGCTCAATCTTTGATGACTGTTAATTATTTCATGTCACTTGATTTCAACCATGTCATCTAATTCTAAATCTTTGCACAATGCTTTCTTTTGGCCTTCCCTTGATTTCCATGAATTTACATTTGAACTTCAGTTCCTGGAAAATTCAAGTGTAGTTCAAATCTCATTTGAATTTAATTCAAATGCCTGTCATTTTACTTCTGTCAAATTGGTTCAAACCAATTTTATAAAATCAGAAATAAATCAATAATCTCAAATCTTATTTTTATAAGATTTTATCACTCCATTTGCATTTTCCTTTTCTTTTATCACAAATTTTGAAATTCTAAACATTCTTTGAAAATTTAAACAAATTTTAAAATTCTGAACATTTTCAAAAATTGTAAACAAATTTTGAAATTCTGAACTTTTTTTGATAATATATAATTTTAAATATACTATATATATAATTATAATTATAATTATAACGGAGGGAGTATTTGGATATTTAAAATTAAAAAAATAACAGTGGCGCACCAGGGCAGTGGTGCGCCATTGCTATCGAACGGTATGTATGGCGCACCATGCAGAGGTGCGCCATTAAAACAAATTATGTATGGTGCACCGCTCCGAGGTGCGCCATTGCTATATGGTATGTGTGGCGCACCCCGCACGGTGCGCCATTGCTAAGGACCGATACATACCGCGCGTGGCAAACCGCACACGTCCACACCGTGTCAAACCGTGCGTGCCTCATCCTCCTCCTCAAACCTCCGCCGTCGTCGCCCTCCCCTCCGCCGCCCTCCCTCGACCGCCGCCCTCCCCTCCGCCCTCCGCCAACCGTTGCCCTCTCCTCCGCCGCCCTCCCACGACCGCCGCCATCCCCTCCGCTAGTGTGCGGGGCCGCCGCCCACGCTAGGGTTCGGGGCCACCGCCGTCTCCGACCTCCAGCCGCTCGCGCCCTCCCCTCCGCCGCCCTCCCCCGACCGCCGCCCTCCCCTCCGCCCTCCGCCGACCGTTGCCCTCTCCTCCGCCGCCCTCCCCCGACCGCCGCCCTCCCCTCCGCTAGTGTGCGGGGCCGCCGCCCACGCTAGGGTTCGGGGCCACCGCCGTCTCCGGCCTCCAGCCGCTCGCGCCCTCCTCACCTCCTCCTCGCCGGTCAGCCTCGACCTCCCCCTCACCAAGGTCTTGCTGTGCGTCAAGGGCGTCTGCTCCAATTTCCTTTGTGAGTCCCAATTTCCTCTGCTCCAATTTGTGCTATTCTTCAATGGAATCCAAAAGGGTTATCTCTGCAATGTGATAGTTCCCCATGATTGCCTAGAATTGGTTCAGTAAAGAATAGGTTCAGAAAAGTTCCTGGAGTAGTATTCTGTTAAGCAACAGTAAAGAATAGGTTCAAAAAACAACTACTCCAGCAGCATTGCAATGCTATTTACTCCTGGATACAAGTACTGCAAGAACACACACACACTACAACAATGCAATGCAATGATATGTTCTGTGGATAATTAACTGCTGTAAAACTATTGTGTAGACGGGGTGAGGACGGTCTTTTCACTAGCAACCAAAGCACACAATTTAGCATGATTGCGTAGCTAGCTATCCAAACGGAAAATGGCAGGTACTCCTTAGAATGATTGCGTAGCTAGCTATCCAAACAGGGAGTAGTAAAAGGAGTAGGCAGCAAGGATGATACCTGAATGTCTTTTCTCCCCCGCCAGAAACTGCAATTTAAATTAAAGAAAATGTTTCAGTTCTTTTAATTTAAATTAAAAGAAAAGGTTCACTTAATTTAAATTAAAAGGTTCAGTTTCAGTTAATTTAAATTAAAAGAAAAGGTTCAGTTTCACTACAGCAGCAGCAGCTACAACTAAATTGAGTTAACACTCCAGGAGCTAGCTATACACACTACTTGATTATATAATCAGTTAATTAGACAACTAAATTTAGTTAATTAGAGCACTAATGTCCCACTGATTAGTTAAATTATATAATCAGTTTTTAGCTGCAGTATACTTGATTGTGGTGAATAGTGGTTCCTGGTTGCTGGCTGCCCTCTACTTGATTCCTGGCTGCCCTCCATCAATTTTTTGTGATGAATAGTGGTTCCTGGCTGCCCTCTACTTGATTGTATACTGTTGTTCTGGTTGCTGTGGTGATAACAACTCGCTGGGTTCTTCACCCCTACTCCTGCTGGATTGGGCTCCCTTGCTGGGCTGTATCCTTTTGGTTTGGGGTTTATGTGCAGGTACATTGAGTTGCCAATGTTTTGCCGAAACGTTGATTAATTTCCGTCCGGCAAATTTCTGGCACTCCGGCATGACCTTTTTTAGCAAAGGTCATGCCGAATTTTTCCTCTTAAGCCCGAAATATTCCATGGCCACGTATTTCGACTCGGACCGTCAGTCGAAGAAAAACTATACAGATATCAAGAAAGTTCTTGATGATGCTCTCCCCGGCTACGCCAAATTTGGAGGCACCTTCAGGAGGCCAATTTGTAGGTACGGCAAGCACGTGTTCACCCACGTAACGACGTTCCCCTGCGTCAAGCAGCCGCCTGGCAGTCAGAAGGATGCCTACTACGCCCTCCATCACATGCGGGCGATCGTACGGAACCATCATCAGCGTATGCTACCAAATGATCTCAAAGAATGGGCCGCACGCTTGTCGGCAATCCAGGACGAGGACATCAGACAAGAATTCTTTCGCATCCAGTCGGAGCTAGCGGACATCATCTATCAAGATGTCCTTCGTACCTCGGGGCAGTTCTACCTCAACTATCAACCGTCCAACAGTGAAATAGAAACAACGCTACAAATGCAGGCTGACAACGACCGCACATTCATGACCATCACGAAAGACGGCGGCTTCATCCATGCTCCGGTCCCTGAGTCGAGTCGAAAGTATTGATGCTATGTAGTTCTGAAATATCGATTAGCTCATGTTGTAATTAAACTTTAATGAACTTGTATGTCTCTTTAGTTTGGACAGTCGTTCAACTTATATGTAATCGATGCTATTTATTAGTAGGACCATGAACCGTGCTATTAATGTGTTGCTTTTCTCTTCCGATCCTTTTGTTGCATACTTATATATTGCTTATATATTATCTGTGAATTGCTACTAACGTTTTGTTTGTCTAGTGCATAGAGATGCCGTCGTATGTCGTGTACAAGGGTGAGGTTCCCGGAGTCTACGACGACTGGGAGGAGTGTCGGAAACAGGTTCACCGTTTCAGCGGTAACAGTTACAAAGGGTACACCACTAGGGCGGAGGCGGAAGCTAGATACGCGCGCTATCTAGCGGGAGAGAGGAGGGAGCGGAGGAGGAACCGGATGAAGACCAGTTTCATCGCGATGATGCTCATCGTGACCGCAGCTCTCTTCTATGTGATGGTAGTTTAGATGATATCGACTTTGTAATGTGACGACAAACTCGCTACTCGGTCTCGAGACCTAAACTTGTCTAATATTTGAACTTTGTTCGCTATTTCGAATTCGGAAACTAATGTGATGAATTGTATTATGTCCTGTTTATACTTGACTAATTGTGGTGCTGTATTGTATTGTATATTCTGTGCTGTATAATTAATATATTCTGTGTTGTGCAAATATCAGAAAAGCAAAAAATAAAAAAATACCAGTGGCGCACCTTGCAAAATACCAGTGGCGCACCTATAGAGACATCAGTGGCGCACCTGTTGGCTACCAGGGCCCCCTCATCTGCATTAGTAGTGGCGCACCAGTAGCCATAGTAATGGCGCACTACAAGGTGCGCCACTGTTATATTGAATACTAATGGCGCACCAGGGGTGCGCCATTAGTATTTGTTATTAGTGGCGTGGTAATAGTGGCGCACCTATGGTGCGCCATTAATACCCAAATGTGGTGCGCCACTAATGTGCTTTTTTCTAGTAGTGGAGAGAGGGAGAGAGAGAGAGAGAGGCCAACCTAATGAAGAATGAAGTGGAGATGGGGGCCAAAGTTGGAGGCGGCAGAGCACCAGCCATGGCCACCGCGTGACGTAGAAGGCCAGCGTCGATTTCGCATCACGGAGAACACGTGATGGACACTGGATCCGGAGCTGCCATGAGCCGCTCGCCGGCGAGGGAAAGAGGGCCGAGCGGATGCTGGAGTGGCAGCCTCCGCTCCTCCAGGCGACGGGGACGCGCGAGCTCGACGAGGGAGCAGCGATGCGGAGCAGCTGCGGCGGCGAGCCGCGCTCCTCCCGCTAAGCACTGAGAGGGCGGGGAGGAGGAGACGACGCGACGGCGCGGCAGGGAGCGGAGGCTGGTGACTAGGGTTAGGGTTTGGAGAGGAGATCGAGAAAGGGAGAGGAGGAGCTGGGAAGCGCTGGAGGAGGCGGCGGCTAGGTCCTCTGCACAGGAGCGGCCCCCTTTTATACTCGTGTACGCGAAATGACGAAAATGCCCTCGGCGGGGCACTGTAATTACGCGCGGTGGCAGCCGCTGGAGGTAACTATTCATTGCGACAGTGCTCGTTTTTTATCTGATGGCGGAGGTCCTCCGGAAGCGAGATCGGACGGCCGAAAACGCATCAAGAAAACGATCCGACGACCAGAAGTCGCTGAGCTCTGAGAGCGTCCGGGGGCTGCCGTGAATCTTATTTCTGGATACTGCGACTAGGCGCGCATGGTCACGCATGGCATGATGCATGTTCATGTACCGGTCGTGCTCGTGCCGGCGTGCATGTTCATGTACCAGTCGTGCCGGCGTGCATCCTAGCTCCTGCTTGGGGTTAAAGCTTTTTTACTTGACAGTTTTGTTTACGTTCGCTGGTCTACGAGTCTGTTAGGAGTTTTTTCAGAATACGGATTGAGCAGGAGTTAGACTCCGAGCTGTCTCCGTATAGCCCGAGTGCGTGCACTCGAAGGACCAAACAAAATCGCCCTAGAAGTATAAAACTAAATGCTTTTTGAACGCATATGGTTCTTGATGATTATAGTTCCGAGGTATTGACCTGTAACTGCTCAACAGTAGTTTCTTAACTTTGCACACGCTTTAGAAAATATAACTAAACGGAGCCATGTAACATCGTGTTTCAAGAAAGTCGTTGCTCTCAATCATGGCGCGCCAGCTCCGGCAAACACATTTGAGCCTTGCAAGAGTGTACTTCGACAACTCTCGTAGCACTAGCGACATGGCAAAGATGATGTCCTCGTGCGACTGCCCGGGGTAGGCGATGCTTTCCTCATACAGTGTGGCGTGCCCGAACTTCATGTGTTTGTTAGACACCGTCCAGGAGGTTCTCCATATCGCCGGTCGCAGGGGCGTACACGTGCAAGTTGAAGCTCGCTATACGGGCCATGGGGAAGCGTCCTTGCACGAGGACGATGCGGCGACCGTTGTTGATCATGGCGAGTGGGCTGACCTTCTCCCCCATGCGCAAGAAGCTAGCGACCTCCGGCGACAACATGTCCAGGTCAATTCGGCAGTGCAGATCCCATGTGCTAGTTTCACCGTGTCCACGCAATAGCCAGACGTAGTGCCGTTTTGGCGACCTGATAAATTCGTGTTCGGTGCTGAAGAGGCATAGGCACCCATCTAACTCCGTCAGTTGGTGCATAAGGCTATTTCTCTCCGTCCCCATGCCGAGCGGCAGTGGCATGGTCCCGAACGTCTCGTCTCCAGGAGAGAAGGTGATGACGAACATCTCATTGGATGACTCGTCAAGCTTGCTCTTGGCCAGCCAATGCACGTGCCCTTGCACAAATACACTCGTCTCGTTTCGGCTTACCCAGCCCGGCGGGGCACCTCCATTCGCTGGCCTCCAGAGCCCCGTGGAGTTGACCACGTAGACCTCACATCCAGCAGATCGTGGTAGCTTCCCAGCATCGGATCCGCGGTAGTAGATGCGCACAACTTTGTGTTTCTTGGTGAGCATATCATAGCCGATTCCTAAGCTCACGTACTTATGGTGAGCCTCAGAGACACGGCGGCAGCAGCCGGTGGCCCGGCCCTCTGGGAGGGCCGCCATCTGGCCGGTGGACGGGTTGAACACGTAGTACACCTCTGTGCCGGTGGCTTCGAGGATGACGAGGCCACGGCACTGCTGCGTGGCGAGGCGCGGGACTAGGTCGTCTTTGCCGTTGCTGCGCCTGCGCTGGTCGCGCCGCCCGAACGGGCCGAAAAGAGATGGCGGACAGAAGTGGCGGCGCGTGAGGGCGTGGGGGACGTCCATGAGAGCGTCTTGCCGCCAGGGTGGTCCGGCGACCACGCTTGTATCTTCGGGGGTGCGTCGCCTGACCGCGAGCCCTGCAGGATGAGAATCCTGGGGCCGCCGCGACGGTTGGCGAGGCGGAGGTGGCGGTCGACGAAGACGTCCGAGGAGAGCGTGGCCGCCCAGGCGCGAGAGAGGCAGCGGCACCTGAGCACCGACTTGGCCGGTAACCGCGCGAAGACGTCCTCTATGACATGGTCGGGGAGCACCGGGCATGGCTCCGCCATGGATTTGGAATGCACGCACGTCGGAACAAATCGATCCCGCGCGCGGTCGAGAACATGCTATAACGCACGACGCGCTTTGGGGGCGATTCTGTGTGCTTATTATTCTCGTGGACGGACTCGGGCTATACGTATACAGCTCGGAGTCTAACACCTACTCAATCGGGATCCCTAGGCAGCACGGACGTACGACGTGTCCATTGATACGCAACTCAACCGCTCGTGCAAACGAGAGACTTTTTTTTTTACTTTTCCTGAAACGGAAGGAAGCAAGGAGCGCTCCTTGCCTACCCTGCAGGACGTCGGCATGACGTAGGCAGCAGGAGCAGCCCACCATGCGTTGAGTTGCGTTTCGTGCAATAGGTCGTGGCGGTGGCCATTGGGAGGTGCAGGTGGGCCTTGAGCGCTCGCCGGCGGCCGGCCTCACTGCTGCGGGGAACCTCCCAGACTACGTCCATAGGCTCGGCCGTCGAGACCCCACGGTCCTCTTCTCCGTCGATTTCGTCCCAAGTCGCATCCTTTCCGCCGCCCGGAGCCAATAAAAGTCGTCTCTCCTCCCATCGCGGCCATCGACAATATGCCGTCGATTTGATTCCATCAATTTCTCAGCTCTCTCTCCATTCCATCATTGCAAAAATGATGCGAGGACGATAGCCGGAGTGGGTTGCCGACCGCAGGGAGAACAGCGCCCGACACTCGTGCAGTGTTTTTGCGACGGCTCACTGCAGTGTGAAAGGGGCAAGGTGTTTATGTGTAAGGGAGTGAGGGGAAGGAACGAATCGTGCGGCCGGTCAGAACGAGCTCGAACGGCTAGGCAGGCGACCGATCGTGGGCTAGGATCGATCGACCGACGCCTATTATTGCCCTTATAGCATCGACCATTGGTCTCCTGTTGCAAAGAAATTGCCGAAGGCTTCGGTACCATACACATTAACCAAAAATCCTACTCATTTTTTTTTTAGAAAAGGAGGATGACCCCCGGCCTCTGCATCTGAACGATGCATGCAGCCATTTTATTAATTATTCATAAAGACCTTACAAAGTAATACATCAGTAAGCCTGAAGCCACCATCTTGGCAACATTTGTCGCTACTCCTATCTAGTTGATGAAAGGATGCCGATAGTCCGGGCCAAATACCAAACAGACCTCGCAGCAAAGCCTAACATCTAAAGCCGGAGGCCCCACCCAAGCCGCCTGCCGGGTTTGAGACACATACCGGTCCGGCACACTCTCATAGTCCGCCGCCACCGTCTTCCACCGATCCATCTTCAGAGCAGGCACTGATGCATCGACCATGTCAGGCCTGCCGTCGACGCCAGACAGTGCCACCTCCCTACGCACGTCCATCGTCACGCATCCGACGCCGAGACACTACTGCACCATGCCGCCGGGTCTCGCCATCATCGTCGCGTAGATGCCACGTCGCACCACCTCCTGATCCAGATCGCCTCCAATGCCAATCGAACGGTGTCCACCAGCCACATAGCTCCCAAGGCGGCGCCTTCAAGAAGGGAACGACGCCAAAGACGCCGTCGCCGCCCACCGCAGTTAGGGCTTTCACCCGGGAGACAAAAGGGCGTGGTGGAGGTATAGGCAGATCCGACGAACGTCTCCATGGAGAAGAAACGGCGCCCTCGGGCGTCGCCGCCGCCGTCGCCGACTAGGGCCGGCGAAAGATTTCTCCCGATCTGAATCCCACCCCCAGCTCCATCCGCATCGAGGACCAGCAAGCCACACAAGGCGACCCAGGTCCGTACGGAAGGAAGCACACCGAACATGGGGAAGGAGGCTACCAGATCCACCAGCTGCCTTCAGCCGCCACCGCAAGACGCCTACTCTTACATGAAGCTTCTACAAAATCTGTATACACTAGTTTATTTAGATTGGTAGTAGTTTGTTTAGAGGTAACAACTCTTCTGCTTTTAGCTAACCGTTGTCGGAATGAACTATTCCCTCCCATAATATAAGAGCGTTTTTGACACTACACTCATAAATAGTAATAGCATTGCTTCTCATTAATTGTGGATTGATTGGAAGTACCCTCTTCGTTTACTGATAAATACACAATATTTCGCAGCAAATTTAATTTAATAGTATATTTCATGTCACAATATATTTACACAAATATATATCATTTTATTGCAAAAATTGGCGAGGATGGCAAGGGGTATCATCATGGTCTAGTCTTTTATTTACAAGTATACAACATAATGTTGTTTTGCACATACGCTGCTTGGTCTTCAGTCCTGTCATATTTGATGAGTAATTGTTTCAGTAGTTTCAAAATCTGCACGTACGATGCATGAGCACCCTACGTCGTTTTTTGAGGAAGTCGCTGCTCTCGATCATTGCGCGCCAGCTCCGGCAAACATACCTGAGCCTTGTAAGAGTGCGGATCGACATCTCTCGTAGCACCAGTGACATGGCGAAGATTATGTCCTCGTGCGGCTGCCCGGGATAGGCGATGCTTTCCTCGTAGAATGTGGGATGCCCTAAGACCATGTCTTCATTAGAGAGCAAGCCATTATGGTCCAGGAGATTCTCCATATCGCCCGTCTCAGGGTTGTATGCGCGCAATTCGAAATCCGCTGCGGAGGCGAAGCAGTCGCGTGGTTGTACGAGGACTACGCGACGACCGTTGTCAATCATGGCGAGTGGGCTGACGAATTCATGGGTGCCCATGAACCTGAAGACCTCCTGCGACGACGTGTCCAAGTCGATTATGCAGTGCAGATCCCAGGTGCTAGTTTCATGTCTCCTTAGCCATATGTAGTAGAGATGCGGCCGTGCCCACTCAACCTTCCTGAGTACCCGCCTAATGAGGCATAGGCGCCCGCCCATCTCCGTAAGTAGTGCGCAAGTGTGCTATTTCTATGCTCGTTGAGCGGGAGCTGCACGGTCCCAAAAGTCTCGTCGCTGATAGAGAAAGTAGCGATGAAAGTCCAAGTTGACCAGGTCAACGGGGGGTCGAGCTTGCTTGTAGCCAACCAATGCACATGACCTTGTGCAAATACGCTCTTGTCGTCGTGCTTTAAAAAAAAAAAAGACCAACTCGGGGACTAGCCTGTTGGCATTTTTTTATAAAAAAAAACTCCGTGAGCACTAAGCGCTCGAGCCGAGACTCGAACACTGGTGGGCTGGCTGCGAACTCCCGCGCCTTGCCAACTGAGCTACGCTCCGTTCTCATGTCGTCGTGCTTTAGAGCATCTCCAACAGACGCGCGCAGGCACGACGCGCTAAAAGTTTTTTACGGCGCCGAAATAGCGCTTTTGCGCGCCGAACTAGTCAGTTGCTTCACCAGGCGCCCAAAATTTTTTAGCGCGCCAGCGTGTCGCTTCAGCAGGCGCGGTAAAATAGAGCGCGCGCGCCCAGCCGGCGCACAAACAACACATACAAGATGATCTCAAACATCCAAAATATGCAAATTTCACACAAACAAGATGATCTCAAACATCAATGAGAAACATAGCATAGTTCAAATTCATAGCATAGGCCGGCCTCACTCCTGCCTTTTTCTTCATCACCGCTTTCCTCTTCTTTTGGGGCGCCGTAGCCGTCGCCGTCGCCGTCGCCGTCGCGGTGGCTGCCATGGTTCGTTTGGAGGCGGAGCTCCGTGGCTTCGCGGAGGGCGGCGGCGCGACGCCACCCTGCGCGCTCGTCCGGGGCGGCATGAAGACCCCGCGCGCGAGGCCGGTGTTCGGAGCCGCAGCGGCGCCGGCGCCGGCGGCGGAGATCAAGCCCGCGCTCGTAGGAGATATGCCCTAGAGGCAGTAATAACAGTTATTTTGTATCTTCGAGTTTGAAATGAATGTTTATGTTCCATGCTATAACTGCAATGATTCTCGAGTCTGCAATATTCACGAGGCTCGGAGGGAAACTCATGTGCACGTGTGGTATGATAAACGGTAAAATATATTCCTGGTCATGCCTCTAAGACTGGCTCAAGTATTGCATGATGATCCTGTTTTCCTGATCATGAGCATGTCTATGCCGGCAATTTTGAGGGCATAATGTTAGTAGAAAACATTTGTGTTGAATCGACCCGAATTGATGTTATGCTATAAGATACATTCGTCACAAGTTAATGGTTAATAACACAGAGATAGTTAATGTTTGCATAATTCCTTAGACCATGAGAGTATCGAGTTCCTTCGTACTTGCTTCGTGAACTTTGGGGTTTGTTAAACGTCATCCGTAACTGGGTGGCTATTACGGCGGCTTACGTGTTCACGAAAAAGTATGACAAGAAACGAGATAGCTCAAGATTGGGATTTACTCCTCCGACGATGGAGAGATATTCTCGGGCCCTCTCGGTGTTACGGTATCCATCATCGTCTGGCCAGACATATTGTGATTTGATCACTGGGATGCCGGAATACGGAAACGAGAAAAGAGAACAAAACCGGTAACGAGGTAACTTGCATGGTGGACAAGTTGTTGATCCACGGGGATGCAATAAATCTCACCTCGGGTGTTTGTAATATATCGTGAAGCAACAGGAATAGCACACGGCAACTAGAGGTTCACTCGAATATTCATTCGTGTGGGTATAGGGGTCAATATGGGTGTCCACGGCTCCGATGTTGATCATTGATCGGAAAGTGTTTCGGGTCATGTCTATACTTCACCGAACCTATAGGGTCACACGCTTAAGGGTCATCTATCTACTGAATACTAGACAAGGAGTCTGAGAGAAAATCACCGAAAAAGTTTCGGACGAAACGGAAACGTTCCGGAGAGAACACCGGAATAGTTCCGGTAAAACTGAAAAGTTGTTTCAGGGTATACCATTAAGTCAAATTGGTTTCGGCACACGCCTGGAAATTCTTGGAGGATGCCAGAAGTGTTCTGGAAACTTCTGGGAATTTTCTGGGATAAAAACCGGAAATGTTCCGGAGCTGCCGGAACCGATTTGGTTGCTTTTCGCACATGAAATTTACTAATCCGAAATTGTTTCGAAACGCGTCCAAAATCATTTGTGTGGGTAATGGAATTATTCTAAGACCCACAGAAATATTTTCGGATTTAACGGTCGCGGAAAATTGGTTCCGTGAATAGTGAAAATCACTTTATGGATATTTTTTTTGGAAAGTCACCTTTTGGGATATTTCCCAAAAGGCTTCTAGAAGGGATTGGGGAGCAAGGCACCCCCATGTGGGGGGCCCCCCTAGAGGTGGCCGGCCAAGGTGGTGCTCCTCCATGGAGCTCCACATGGCACCCCTTTTCCCTTTTATTCTTTTATGTGAGACATAAAGTGGGGGTACTTTTGGTATTTTTGTATGCCGACTTTACCCCTTGGCTTTTCTATAAATAGAGGTGGAGGGGTGCTCTCCAAACCTCATCCTTGCTCTCATACACATGCCATGCTCGTCTGGCTCTCTCTCTCCCTCCCACGAAATAGTTTCGTAGAGCCGAAAGGTTGTCTGGGTTCCGGCAGGAACTAGTTCTGTACGGCGAAGCCCTGCCGGATAGCTGACACCGTATGTGTGCAACCCCGTAGAGAGTTCGTAGTTTCGATCTTTTGCCCGAGGGGCTGTTCGAGTGTCCTCCCGAAGGGCTGTCCGAGAAGGGCTGTCCGAGTTCCCGTTCGGGTTTCGAGGGTCCTCCCGAAGGGCTGTCCGCGACATCGTCCGAGGGACTGTCCGACCGCCTCCCGAAGGGCTGTCCGACGAGGGAGTACATCCTCGCGGTTGGGAGATTATAAATCCTAGCTGCGGGGATCTGCACCGACGATCTACACCGACTCTTCTTCCACTGCGCTACGAGTCGGTACGGATCAGATCAAACCTTGTATGACATCTCCATAGTGGTCCTGAGCGTGCTCGCTGTACCGAATTTTTTTGTTTTCTGTCGCGTTCCCCTACAGCGCTAGGGTTTGCGGCGGCGGCGGCTGAGAGGTCGCGCGTGTATGGAGGGGTTAGGGGGATGTCGGTGCGCCCGTCCATGGCTGGAGATCGCCGGCGGCGGCGCGGGGCGGGGCGAAAGCGGGCGCGGGCGGAGAGTTCAGCGGCGGTTGCTCGCTCGCGCGCGATTTCTTTCTGTCGCGCGCGCGGTAGCGGACGCCCGAAATAAGCAGCGCGCGATGCAGTTATGTTCGACACGCGGAGTGGTTTTTAGCACGCGCGTGATTTTTGCACGTCTGCTGAAGCTGCCGATTCGGTCGCGCGCGCTAAAAACCCGTTTTTTCAGACGCGCCGCTTATTTAGCGCCTCTGTTGGAGATGCTCTTACCCAGCCCGGCGGTCTCTCCAAGGCTCCTCCGTTCGCCGGCCTCCAAAGCCCCCCGGAATTTACCACGTAGACCTCGCATCCAGCGCCAGATGCCGGGAGCTTATCCGCGTCGGATCCGCGGTAGTAGACACGTACAACTTTGTGTTTCCTACTGATCATGTCTTAGCCGAACCCTAGTCTAGCATACCAGCGGTAACCTACGGGGCGGCCTATGTCCCGGCCCTCTGGCCAGTGGATGGGTTGAACACAAAGTGCACCCCTGCACCGGTGGCCTCGACGATGACTAGGCCACGGCACTGCATGGTGACGACGTGTGGAACGAGATTGTCCGCGTCGGTGTTCCGGCTGTTGCGTCTGACGAGAGGCCGCAGCGGACCGCGGTGGCACCGACGGCGCCGCGGAATTCAATGAGCGTCGTGCATACAGGGTGTTCCGGCGACCACGCGTGGATCTTCAGAAGTGACTCGCGAGACAGCGCGACCTGCATGATGAGAATCCTGGGGCCGCCGTGACGGTTGGCGAGACGGAGGTGGCGGTCGGCGAAGTTGTCCGTGGAGAGCGTGGCGGCCCAGGCGCGAGAGAGGCAGCGGCACCGGAGCACGCTCTCCCAGGCGCGAGAGAGGCAGCGGCACCGGAGCACGCTCTCCCACCGTCTTGGTCGGTAGCCGCGCCAAGGTGTCCTCGATGACATGGTTCGGGAGCAGGGGACAGCATGGCTCCACCATGGCCATGGCGTCTTGCTGGACAGTGGACGGCGGCCGAGGTTGGTTTGGAGCGCACGCACGTCGGAGCAGATCGATCTCAACAAGAAGGCGTGATCCAGGCCGTCCAGGCCGGAGCCAATTACTCTACCGATCGTATCCTACAACCGCAATCATAATAATCAATCTGATGAAGTGATTTCTTTCAAGATAAGTTACGGCTAGGGCGGCGCGCCTCATGTTAACCTGCGCATCGCGATCACCTGTTTGCGACTGCCGCCGATGCACCCGGGCCTCGGTTAACTAGAAGGCTAGAACGAGAAAGCAGAGCCGCATATCGATCGATCGACTCGAGTTTCGGGGCTACGTTTTTGCACGCAGATCCTATATGACGCCCGCGTGCGTCCGATCGTCGCTGCTTCGCTTCTAGTAGGTTCCCTGAACCATTTTTTTTCTTTGGCTGGTTTTTCCGTTTTTTCCTTTTCTTTTTTTTCTGTTGCTGTTTCTTTTCTTTTTCCTTTTCTTTCATTTGATCACTTCCGTTTTTATTTTTATACTTTGTTTTCAAGAAAATATTTTGAAATCCCAAATTTTGTTCGTGATTTCAAAAAAAATTCACGGTTTTCATATTTTGTTCATTTTTAAAATTTTGTTCACAATTTAAAATTGTTCAGCGTATATCACAAAATTGTTTAATGTGTAGTTAAAAATTGTTCAGTGTATATTACAAAAATGTTCAATGTATATTTAAAATTTCTTCATCATATATCACCAAAATGTTTAATGTGTTTTAAATTTTATTCAGCATATATCACATAAATGTTCACTGTAGTTAAAAATTGTTCAGCGTATATATTAGTTGCTTTTTAAACTGTTCAGCGTATATATTACAAAATGTTCAATGTATATTTGAAAATTGTTCGTCGTATATATATATATATATATAAATTCAATAAATGTCTTGTTTTTTAATTCATGTTTTCAATAATTGTTAATGTTTTTTTTAAATCATGTTTCAAAAGTTTGTTCAAGAAAACATTATTCATTTTTAAGGAAGATCTGCTGCTGTACATAGTACTTATAGTTTAGCGTTGTAATTTAAGATAAACTTAGTTGCTAGCTGGAGTGGCTGGCGGCGCGTCTACCCAGCGCTGCGTCGTGGGTCAGAAACCATCCATCGCTACATTCTTTTCTGACAATTTTTATTACGTTCGCTTGTCGGCTGATAAATGGGCCGGCCCGTTTGCGCGAATTCTGCAGCGAAAGGTCTTCATTTTGACACTCATGAGCGTCGAGCAGGAGCTCTCGTTTTTGCTTTCCCCGTGTATTAGAATACACTTGTATCTTACCGGCCACCGACCGCTCAAAAAAAAAAAATCTTACCGGCCACCAACGAAATCCACGGGAAAAAATACAGACCCCTGGAGACGTTAAGGCCTTGCTTGGAATTGGTGTATCTTTATACACCCGTATTTGTTTTCAGGTTTGCTATTTCACATCTAGATGTGAAATAATTATCTCACATCTAACTCTCTAGCCGTTAGATGTACATATCAAGATTCGTGTTTTTTTTGCCTTCACGTACGTAGTTTTTTTTTAAACGGAACCTTCACGTACCTAGTTGTTGCATTTCTTGTTCGCTGTTACCACGGAGCAAGCCTCCAGCGCTGCTTTGGGTGGGCCTTTTTTTTTCTCCATCGATTTGTGTAGTGGGCTTTTGTAGTCTGTCCGGCCGGATGTCATTTTTTTCTTTTTCCGTTTTGAGCGGTTCGTGTGGTGTGGTAGTAATGGGGAAACGGTCGCAACGTTACTTTTTCTCTTTTTTCTTTTTTTGTTTGTGTTTTCTATGCATTTCTGAATGTGTTTTCTTTATAAAAGCTACTGTTACTTTTTTTTTCTTTTGTTGTGTTTTTCATAATATATTAACTATGCAGCTACACACATGTCCCTCTATGTGTGATCGTACGCGACGCGATTAAACTGTGATTGATTATCTCACATTTAAGTTGTACACCACACGATAAAGGCTATAAGATTCGTGCAAAAAAATATTGTTTTGCCCTGTCGATGTGCCTCGTGCGCTAGTGCCCTCGTCGGGTTATTTTCTTTATATGTCCGCTGGTGCCCTACTGTTTCTGTTCTTTTTTATTTTGTTTTGAGTATTTTTTGTGTTTTTCTCATAGATTAAAATCGCGGGAGAAACGATTTCTCGGCGGCCTCTCCCAGCAGCTATAGCGGCCGCCATAGCGGGCAATTGCGGCAAATAGCGGATTTTTTTTGGTGGGAGAGATGAATTCTAGGGGGTTTTGCTTATGTTTGGACCATTTAGAGGGATATGTGAATGATTTCGCGGCAGCAGCCATAGTGTAGCGGCGAGGCTCCTGGGCAGCTATAGCGCAGCTATCGCGGCTATTTCGCGGGCTATTTTATTCTATGGTTTTTCTATCCATTTTTTGAATGCATTTTGTTTGTAAAAACTATTATCAACTTTTTTTTGTTCTTTTTGTTTTTCTTTCTTTTCACTATTTTCTCTCTCCGGTTTTTCTATTGGTTTTTTCGTTGTTTCTTTCTTTTTTATTTTATCTTTTTTTTAAGTTCATGAATAAGATTATGAATATTTTTAGAAATTTTAAAATACATTTTAAATTTTTGTTGAACACCTTCTAAATTCTTTAATATTTTTATACGGAATTGCTAAATCAATTTTTACCGATGTCCTCAGTTGCAACTCCACCCTCAACATAAAATCGGGTCTGCTTTTTCCTAGTTGTAAGTCCATCCTCTATAAGCAACAGGGGCCGACCCAATGTTTATTTTCGATCAGTTGCAAGTCCATCCTTGACTCGCAACAGGCCCGAAGTTATTTTTGTCCTAGTTGCGAGTCAAGGGTGGACTCGCAACTGGTCTCGATTTGGGCCCGACCATTTTTATTACCTCAGTTGCAAGTCCACTCTCGACTCGCTACCGAGTTCGACCACTTTTTCTGCTTTAGTTGCAAGTCCACCCTCGACTGACAACTGGTCCTGAAGTTTTTTTTGTCCTAGTTGCAAGTTCACCGCTGACTTGCAATCTGTCCCTGACCTTTTTTTCCTTTAGTTGCAAGTCTACCCTCGACTCGCAACTAAGCCCGACCTTTTTTTTCTTTCTCAGTTGAAATCACACCCTCGACTCGCAACTGTGGCCTGGCCTTTTTTTTGTCCCAGTTGCAACTTCACCACCGACTCGCAACTGGGGGGCTTTTTGTAGTTGTAATTTGCCCCAGTTGTAAGTCCACCCTCGACTCGCAACTAGGGGCTTTGTAGTAGTGTAGTCTCCTCAGTTACAAGTCCACCCTCGACTTGCAACTGGGGCTTTTTGGTGGTTGTAGTTTCCCTATATGCATGTCCACCCTTGACTCGCAACTGGGGGCTTTGTAGCCGTGTAGTTGCCATGTTGCAAGTCCACCATCGACTCGCAAGTGGGGACTTTTTTGTAGTTGTAGTTGTCCCAGTTGCAAGTTCGCTACCAACTCGCAACTAGGGAGCTTTTATTGTAGTTGTAGTTTGCCCTAGTTGCAAGTCCACCCTCGACTCACAACTGGGGGTTCATAGTAGTGTAGTTGCCCCTGTTGCAAGTCCACACATCGACTCACAACTGGGTCTTTTTTGTAGTAGTGTAGTTGCCTCTGTTGCCCGTCCACACATCGACACGGAACTCGGTCTTTTTTGTAGTTGTAGTTTGCCCCAGTTGCGAATCGAGGGTGAACCTCGACTCGCAACTAGGAGCTTGTAGTAGTGTTGTTTCCCTTGTTGCAAGTCAACACATCAACTCACATCTGGGTATTTTTTGTAGTTGTAGTTGTTGCAGTTGCAAGTCCACCATCAACTCGCAATTGAGAGGCTTGTAGTTGTGTAGTTGCCCCAATTGCAGTCCACCCTCGACTCGCAACTCGTTTCATAGTTTTGTGAAGTTGTTCCACTTGCGAGTCCACCCTTGACCCGCAACTCGTATATTAGTTTTGTGTAGTTGTCCCAGTTGCAAGTTCACCCTCGACTCACAACTAAGCATGTAGTTTGTTTCATTCCAGTTGCAAGCCCACCCTTGACTCGCAACTCGGCATGTATTTTGTTTTTCATCTCGGTTGCAGGTCCACCCTTGAATCGCAATTGGTCCCTTAGTTTTTTTCATCCTAGTTGCAAGTCGACGCTTGACTCGCAAGTGGGCTCATAGTTTCATAGTTGTCCCAGTTACAAGTCCACACTCAACTCGCAACTGGGTTTGTAGTTGTCTTAGTTGCAAGCCCATTCTCGACTCGCAACTAGAGCTTGTCTTTTATTTTTCATCCCAATTGCAAGTCCGTCCTTGACTCAGATCTGGGTCCATAGATTGTTTCATCCTAGTTGCAAGTCAACCCTTGATTCGCAACTAGGTTGTTGCAAGTTCATCCACGACTCGCAAATGGGCTCATAGTTGTCCCAATTACAAGTCTGCCCTCGACTCACATCTGGGAATGTGTTTTGTTTTTCATCTCAATCGTAAGTCCATGCTCGACTTGCAACTAGGCTCGTAGTTTGTTATTGTCGTAGTAGCAAGTCAACCCTTGACTCGCAAATGGTATCATAGTTTTCTGTAGTTGTCCCAGTTGCAAGTCCACCCTTAACTCGCAACTAGACCTATAGTTTATTTCATCACAGTTGCAAGTCCATCCTTGACTCGCAATTGGGCTCGTAGTTTCGTAATTGTCCCAATTGCAAGTCCACCCTTAACTTGCAACTGGGCCCATAATTTTGTTTTATACCAGTTGCAAGTCCACCCTCGACTTGCAACTCATATCGTAGTTTTGTGTAGTTGCCCCAGTTTCAAGTCCACCCTCGACTTGCAACTTGTATTGTAGTTTTGTGTGGTTGTCCAAGTTGCAAGTACACCATCGACTCGTAATTAGACTCATAGTTTGTTTCATCCAGTTTCAAGCTCACCCTTGACTCCCAACTTGGCTTGTGTTTTGTTTTACATTCTAGTTGTAGGTTATCCCTTGACTCGCAACTGGCCTGCAATTTTTTTCATCCCAGTTGCAAGTCGACCCTTGACTCGTAACTGGGCTTGTAGTTTTGTAGTTATTTTAGTTGCAAGTACATCCTCGACTCGCAATTGAGATCATAGTTTTCTGAGTTAAAAGCCCATGATCGACTCGCCCTTGAGCCCGTGTTTTTGTTTTTTATCACAGTTGCACATCCATCTTAACTCGCAATTAGGCCCATAGTTTATTTCATCCCAGTTGTAAGCCGACCATTCACTCGCAACTGGGCTCGTAGTTTCATAGTTGTCCTAGTTGCAAGTCCACCCACGACTCGCAAGTGGGCTCGTAGTTGTTGTAGTTGCAAGTCTACCATCTACCTGTAACTAGGCATGTGTTCAGTTTTTCATCCTAGTTACAAGTCCACGCTTGACTCGCAACTGGGCTCATAGTTTGTTATTATCCCAGTTGCAAGTCCATCCTTGACTCAAAATGGTATCATAGTTTTATGTAGCTATCCCAGTTGCAAATCCGCCCTTGAATCTCAACTAGGACCATAGTTTGTTTCATCATAGTTGCAAGTTCACCCTTGACTCGCAACAAGGCTCGTAGGTTCGTAGTTGTCCGAGTTGCAATTCCATCCTCGACTTGCAACTGGGCCCCTAGTTTTGTTGTCCAACCCCAAGTCCACCCTCGACTCGCAACTCGTATCGTAGTTTTTTTAGTTGCAAGTCCACCCTCGACTCGCAACTGATATCATAGTTTTGTGTAGTTGTCCTAGTTGCAAGTCCACCCTCGACTCACAACTAGGCCCGTAGTTGTTTCATCCAGTTACAAACCCACCCTTGACTCGCAACTAGGCATGTGTTTCGTTTTTCATCCGAGTTGTAGGTCCACCTTGGACTCGCAACTAGGCCCGTAGTTTCTTTAATCCCAATTGCAAGTCGACTCTTGACTCGCAATTGGGCTCGTAGTTTCGTAGTTGTCCCTGTTGCAAGTCCACCCTCGACTCGCAATTGGGCTCGTAATTGTCCTAGTTGCAAGTCCACCCTCGACTCGTAATACACAATTGGGCTTATAGTTGTCCCAGTTGAAAGTCCACGCTCGACTCGCAATTGGGTTTGTAATTTTCCCAATTTCATGTCCACCCTTGACCCAAAACTCAACCGACCCAGTTGCATGTCCACCCTCGACACACAGCTCCCACCAAACTAGTTGCATGCCAACCCTTGACCCGAAACTCAATTGACCTAGTTGCATGTCCACCCAAGGCTCACAACTCGCCCTGACCCATGTGCATTTTCACACTTGACCCGAAACTCAACGGAACCAGTTGCATGTCCACCTTCGACATGCAATTTGATCATTTTAGTTTTTTCTTTTTTTGTCGACCGCGTGACTTTTAAAATGTTCATCGCATTTAAAAATGCATCATGTACTTACAAAATGTTCATCGTGTATTTTCAAAAAAAATCACCTCGTCCATAATTTTTTTTCGTGTGTGTGTGTTTTCTATTTTTTTAACTTTTTCTCCACCGTGCGACTTTTAAAATGTTCACCGCGTTTAAAAAAAGTATCACATATTTTTATAAAATGTTCATCATGTGTTTATAAAATGTTCATCAAGTATCTTCAAAAATAATCGTACATAAATATTTTTGTGTGCATGTGTTTTTCTCCTTTTGTGATTTTTTTCTCCACCGTGCGAATCTTAAAATGTTCACCGGGTTAAAAAATCATCGCGTATTTATCAAATTTTCATCATGTGTTTATACAATGTTCATCGTGTATTTTCAAAAATCAAATTCACCTCGTCCATAAATATTTTCGTGTGTCATATTTTTCATTTTTTGACTTTGCCAAACAAACACTTAATTGATGCATGCAAGTTGCTTTCTCATGTGCTAATAGAAAAGGAACAAAGTATAAATGTGAAAGTGACAGGCAGAGAGAGGTCTACATTAGTGGGTTTCTTTTCTACGCAATGTAGACTCATCCAACACCAGCCTACGCACCTCAGCGTGTTTACTAGGCCTACAAATACATACATTTTTGCGGATGCTCACGTGCTAGAAAAAAACAAGTCAGCAAAGACGCACAAGCTGAATCAAGGCCCAGGCCCGTGAGCTAAGCTCTGACGAGAAACACACAGACAACAAAAATCGAGACAAACAAACAACGGACAAGGGATGGGCTTGTTTATCTGTTGATATGGATGATGTCATACTTAGATGTGAGGTATTATCTCACATCTAGATGAGATATAGTTAGGCCCATTTGTTTTACAGGTGTATCTTACCGGCCATGTGTGATTTCCTCCTGTGAATAAAAACGACGGATCATGGTCTGTATATTTTACAGGGGTAAAAACGCTCGAAACGGCAATCCAATCAAGGCATAATTTCTTATGGGTGTATTACGGGTGTAAACGAAAAAACGATTGTTTCGGGTGACGCCGAAACGACCAACCAAATGCGTTTTTCCAGCTGGAGGGGAAAAACAATTTGGAGCCGTATTTTACGGTGGTTTTGCCCTAGAAAATGGCCATCCAAGCGGGGCCTTAGGGTGGTCAGGTTAGAGCCAATCCTAGACCAATTTGGTGCTCTAACCTACCAAAAGATCCAACACGCTGCCTCGTCGCCTGCGACCAACACTTCTCCTGCATCCCGCCCCAAAGGTATAGGACTTCTTATCATCCAGTGATTGCTTACCAGCTGGATCTGCACCTGGTTTAGTAGTATCCATTTAGGCTCCGTTTGGGAACATAGGAAACCCGAAACCGCCCACAGATGGATTTGGGACACCTTCAGATGGATTTGGACTGAATCAGGAGCATACTTAGCAAGAACGACGTACTTGGCCTTCTTCGAGGGGAAAACGGGCATGCCACGAGTTGAACAGTTGTGGAATTCAAAGGCACCATTACGACTGAAGTTCTTCGCGTGGCTAGATCTATACAATAGATGTTGGACGGCGGACCGGTTACAAGCCCGTGGACTGCAACATCCGCCGATATGCACGTTGTGTTTGCAAGCCCCGGGATCACTGAATCACCTACTCATGCAATTTCCATTTGCGAGGACGGTCTGGTACAAGGTTTTCAACGAGCTGCGATGCACAGTGGTCTGCCCCACGATTGATTCCATCCTCGTGGAATGGTGGCAGCATGCCCATGAAGCCGCACCGGCAGGTCAACGGAAGGAGCTAAATGCCCTAATAATCAATATTGTCATGTTCACAATTTGGAAGGAGAGGAACAGCAGAACGTTTGACAATGTCCAGGAGAACGAAGCGAAGGTAGTGGAGCGGGTGATTGCAGAGTGGAGGCTTTGGTTGCTAGCATGGCGAGCGAAGCACGGAACAGAGGAAACGCGGGGCTTGCATGAGATGTAAAATTTATCTTTAGTTGGTGGTTGTGGATGTAATATCTGATGTACATGGCGTGAAGGTCGGTACGATCATGGAGTCTAAAGATGCTACACTCTTTAAGAACATTTCCATGAGTGATATGCAAAGCACTTCTAGACTTCTGAACCTGCCATTCCGATGGAATATTATGAACACAAAAATGACGAAAGTTCCACGGAGGATGACGAGGAAGCTCCTGTTAGGAGCAAGAGACAGAGGACTGCAAAGTCCTTTGGTGATGATTTTCTTGTGTACCTCGTGGATGACACTCCCAGTTTCATTTCAAAAGCTTATGCATCACCGGATGCTGACTACTCGAAGGATGCGGTCTGTAACAAGATGAATTTCATCTTGGCTAACGGGACATGGGAAATCATTGTTGGAAATACGCCATAGAGGCAATAATACTGTATTATTATATTTCCTTGTTTATAATTAAGAGTTTATATTCAATACTATAACTGCTATGATCCTGGAATATGCGATTCAGTGGAAAACTCATACGCACGTGTGGAATGATAAACGGTAAAACATGATTCCTAGTCTCACCTCTAAGACTAGCTCAGGTGTTGTTTGTGATCATGTTTTCTGGATCTTGGGATATCGTTAAGTGTAACGATAGTCCCAAAACAACTTTGAGAATATGATGTTGGAAGAACAATCATATTGAATTGACCCAACTTGTTTGTTATACTTTGAGATGCTATCGTCATAAGCCAATCATTATAACACAGAGAGTTAACGTATGCTTTAGTTCCTTAGACCATGAGAGTACCGTAGTCACTTTTTACCGTACGATGGACTTTGGGGTTGCTCAAACGTCATCTGTAACACGGTGATCATAACGGCAACTTACAGGTTCATCAGAAAGTTTGACAAGGGGCTAGATAGAACAAGAGTGAGATTTACTTCTCCGGCGATGGAGAGATATTCTTAGGGCCCTCTCGGCCGTGTGACGGCATCCATCATCGTCTGGCCAGACATAGGTGACTAGGTCACAGGGATGCCGGAACATGTCAACGAGAAAGAGGAACAAAACCGGTAACGAGGAGACCGGTATAGTGAGCATGAGAATGACTCAAGAGGATACCGATACATCTCACCTAGGTTTTGTAAAGTATCGCGAAGCAAAGGGAATAGTACATGATAACCAAAGATTCACTCGAATGTCATTCGTGTATTCATAGGGATCAATATGGATGTCCACGGTTTCGCTATTGGTCATTGAACGAAAGGGGTTTTGTTCATGTCTATGTTTTATCGAACCTACAGGGTCACAAGCTCAAGGGAATCACGATCTGCTGAGTGTTATTGATGTAAGAGTTATGAGAAAATATTTATGAAATAGTTTCATTAATATTAGAAATAATTTCGAGAGAAATCGGAAGCATTTCGGGGTTTACCGGCTAATACTGGAAATTAATATATAGGTGGAAAATGTTTGCGATGATGTTAAATTAATAATAAAAGGCTCTAATAA
Source organism: Elymus sibiricus (assembly GCA_039707655.1). Taxonomy (NCBI): domain Eukaryota; kingdom Viridiplantae; phylum Streptophyta; class Magnoliopsida; order Poales; family Poaceae; genus Elymus; species Elymus sibiricus. The sequence goes on from CM077676.1 coordinate 375,866,004, forward strand.
TGATTAGGAGGCTTTTATAATTATTTAAGTATCAATGGGCCAAGGAAAATGTAAAAAGGCCTATAGGGGAAAAGTTAATGGGCCAAAGAGGCCCATTAGGTGGAGGCACCGAATTGGAGGGGGACTCCCCCTCCTCTTGGCCGGCCAAGGGGGGAGGACTCCTTCCCTCCTTGTGGCGCCCCCTCCCTCTCCTCCAACCTATATATACTAGAGGATTTGGCCCTTTGAGAGACACATGTTTTAGAGTCTCCTCTAGTTCTAGTTTTAAATTAGAGTTGATCTAATTAGAGCTAGACCTAGATCTCTCTAATCTTCATAATAGAGAAGCCCTATGTGGTTCTCTTCTTATCTCTCTAATTCTCCGGCGATGATTAGCTCTGGACAGCGAAGCGCTGCCGGATCGTGAAGCCTGTACACTTGCAATCTGTAGAGAGGCCATGCTTTCAGTTTTTTGTTCGAGGGATCGTCATGGATGTTTCGAGGGACTTCAAGAACGATCTACACCAACTCTTCTTCCGCTGCATCTCGAAGTTGGTAACAATCCGATCTAACCTTGTATGCATCTTCATAGTGATCCGGGACCTTGATCGTAGGGCGATTTTTTTTTTGTTTTCTACTATGTTTCCCAACGGTGGCATCATGAGCGGTTCTATGAGTAGATGCAGGTTTCGATCTAAATCACATGTGATTGTGAGGGTATTGCACAAAGTTTTAGTAATGAATTAGATCTATTGCTAAAAGGATTAAGAACTAGATGAGTTCTAGAGCTTAAAAATTGTGCGAGTAGAAGATAAGATCTATTGTTAGATGCAATCCTTTACTTGATGTTCTTGTTTGCTTCCCTTGAGTATTGCTTCGGTTCAGTTCATTGGCGGCATGATATAGCTTTCTATAAAGTTCTGACAATCGATTGACTCTGGTTGTCAACGATTTGCTAACAATTCTTTGGCTACAAAATAGTCAAGAATGGTGAACTGTCGCAAATGCGAGAGGGCATGAACATGTTTCATCTTCACGGGGGTCACGCGTATTGACGAAGTTTAGTGTGGGGCTAAAGATTTTTAATTAAGTCTCTTCCCTTACACACCTCGCAAAGTTAATCTAGTAACAAGAATAATCAAACCTTGATGGTGGATGTAGGTAGCTAGTGTTCTCCGAAACCCTAGAAGCCACGTAAATTAAAATTTGCCAAACCAATCAGAGGACGTCTAACTTGGTTTTGCAGGATGTTGGAAATATGCCCTAGAGGCAATAATATTATATTATTATATTTTCGTATTACATTGAATTCTACCAGTTTATATACGCTAGCAAGTTGCCACGGGAATCAACAAGCAGCCTCAAAAATCAATAAAAATACTCAAGGGTGAGGTATGCAATGAGGACGTATATTTCGAGGGTGATCTCCGATCGGAGATCTGAGATTATGGGCCAATGAAAGCAATAAAGACCCGATTAAAGATCTGTGATTATGGGCCAATGGAACCAGTGAAGACCCAACTAAATATATGAGATTATAGGCCAATGAAAGAAATGGAGACCCGATTAAAGATTCAAGATTATTATAGGCCAATGAAAGAAATAAAAACATGATTAAACCTGCAAGCTCATGTCAATGTGCATGGTGCATAATTAAAGGACTCGTGGGCTAAACCATTATAATTTACACCAAAGGCAAGAGGCAGATGGGTGGGGTAGACCGAGGAGGCATTCCAGGACGAGGAGGAGCTCGCAATTTCCACACTCGGGACGTACGACCAGCTCGTCGCCACACTCACGAAACATGAAAATCGTGGGTGGTGACACGCTGAGGTGTCTGCCAAAGCCCGTGCCGCCAGGGAGAAGCTTGTCTCGCTGGACCTGCTGACATCCTTCGTCGATAGAATCGTGTGTGGTGACGTGTGCCAGGGATTTTTTATTTCTTGCAATTAATTTTGATGATAAAGGTTAATGTTTTTCTCCAGTTGCAACGCACACGCATATGTGCTAGTAAACCAAAAGGAAAAAGGAAACCGAAAGAAGAATCGAAAATAAAAACCTCAAGGGAAAAATCCCAACAGAAAGCCCAAGAAATACCGGAATAGAATCAAACCTTGGAGGAAAAAACCGGAAAATCAGCACAGCAGAAATCGAACCAAACACAACGAAAGCAACAGAATAAAAAGTCAGGTTGAAAACGGACAGATGGGCCGGCCAGCACGTACGCATCCTGTGCGTTTTGGTCGAGTATCAAGATGGGCAGCTAAACAGAAACACGAGCCCACTTCATAAAATAAAAAAAACACGACCGCCTTTCTTCGTCGCGAGCAGCCGCGACGTGAGATGCCCCGGGCGCCATGGCCGACCCCTCGCTCTGTCCGGCAGGCCACGGAGCTCCACGCCCTCCTCACCGCTTCCGGCCGCCTCCTCCACCAGCCCTCCGCCGCGCACCTCCTAAACTCCCTCGCCAGCTGCATTTCCCCCAGCGACCCGCTCCACCTTCGCTACGCGCTCAGCCTGTTCGACCGAATGCCCTGCTCCACCTTCCTCTTCGACACCGCGCTCCGCGCCTGCTTCCGCGCCTCGTCCAGCCCCGAACGCCCCATCCTCCTATACCGGCGCATGCGCCGTGTGGACGTCCCTCCGGACGCCTTCACGTTCCACTTCCTCTTCAAGTGCTGCGCCCGCGGCCGCGCGCACGTCCTCCTGTGCCGGATGCTGCACGCCGCGTGCTTCCGTACCATGCTTCCCTCCGCCGTGCCGCTCATTGCGAGCCCTGTCATCCATATGTACGCTGAGCTTGGGCTCCCTGCTGATGCCCGCCGGGCTTTCGACGAGGCTTCTGTGAAGGACGCGGTTGCCTGGACGACGGTCATCAGTGGGCTGGCCAAGACGGGGCTGCTCGATGATGCGTGGCGCCTCCTGGCGCAGGCTCCGGCGAGGAACGTGGTCGCTTGGACTGGTTTGATTTCGGGGTACTCGCGTGCTGGTCGGGCCGCTGAGGCTGTGGATTGCTTCAATCGCATGCTTTCTGATGGCATTGTACCGGATGAGGTTACCGTGATTGGCGTGCTCTCAGCATGTGCTCAGCTGAAGGATTTGGTTTTTGGATGCTCACTGCACATGCTGGTTGGGGACAAGAGGATGTTGATGAGTGACAAACTTGTAGTTGCGCTCATCGACATGTATGCCAAGTGTGGTGACATTGGCCGTGCAAGGGAGGTTTTTGATGCTTTAGGCAGGGGCCGAGGACCCCAGCCATGGAATGCTATGATTGATGGATACTGCAAGGTAGGCCATGTTGACATCGCACACACTCTGTTTGATCAGATGGAGGACCATGACGTCATCACATTTAACTCGTTGATCACTGGGTACATCCATGGTGGCCGGCTTAGAGAAGCGCTACTTCTTTTCACGAAGATGAGGAGACATGGTTTGCGTGCTGATAATTTTACCGTGGTGGGCCTTCTAACTGCTTCAGCAAGTTTAGGTGCATTGCCACAGGGCAGGGCTTTGCACGCTTGCATTGAGCAGAGGCTGGTGGAAAGAGATGTTTACCTCGGTACTGCACTGTTGGACATGTACATGAAGTGTGGGAGGGTGGAAGAGGCGACTGTTGCTTTCAAACAGATGAGTGTGAGAGATGTTCACACTTGGAGCGCCATGATTGGAGGTCTCGCATTCAATGGGATGGGTATGGCTGCTCTGGAGCACTTCTTCTGGATGAAGTGTGATGGCTTTCATGCCAATTCAGTTACATACATTGCTGTTCTGACTGCATGTAGTCATTCATGCCTACTGGATGAAGGCCGTCTGTACTTCGACAAGATGAGATTGTTGCACAATATACGGCCCCAAATTGAGCACTATGGCTGCATGATAGATTTGCTGGGCCGCAGTGGACTTCTTGATGAAGCTATGGACCTTGTGCGGACCATGCCAATGCAGCCAAATGCTGTGATATGGGGCTCCATCTTGAGTGCTTGTAGAGTCCACAAGAACGTTGACTTAGCTCGAAATGCTGCAGATCATCTTCTGAAGCTAGAGCCAGCTGAGGATGCTGTTTATGTCCAGATGTATAACATTTACATTGATTCTAGACAATGGGAAGATGCATCAAAAATAAGGAGATTGATGGAAGAAAGGGGTGTGAAGAAGACTGCAGGCTACAGCTCGATTGCTGTGGCTGGGCAGGTGCATAAGTTTATAGTTGGTGACCGATCGCATCCACAAATAACGGAGATTATTGTAATGATGGAGGAGATTAGTCGCAGGTTAAAGTCAGTGGGATATTCACCTATCACGTCGCAGATAACAGTGGATGTCGACGAGGAAGAGAAAGAACAGGCACTTTTAGCACACAGTGAGAAATTGGCCATTGCATTTGGACTCATAAGTTTAGCACCAAACCTGCCGGTTCATATCATAAAGAATCTCCGGGTCTGCGAGGACTGCCACTCTGCAATCAAGTTGATCTCAAGGCTCTGGAACCGGGAAATCATTGTTAGAGACCGGAGTCGGTTCCATCACTTCAGGGGTGGAGCATGTTCTTGCAATGATTTTTGGTGATTAACGTTTTGTAAGGCGCTGGTCCTGGTGTAAAGCTTGAAGGATGAGGAAACACTAAAAATAACACTATTTCACCTTCAGAGTAGCTTTGAGATCTTGATTTCCAGTTGCCAAAGGTACCCTTTCTTCTCTTAGATGTGCCATTTAAATTAGAGTGGTTACTCATGTTCATCTTCTGAAAGCAATGCCTACTTTATCAGGAAAAGAAGGTCAGTTGTGTCACACTGATGAATACCAGTTGGCTCACTGGAAATGAGCTCCTCTTCACACGGTAACATTCATTACACACATAGTCCAGGTGAAGATTGAACTGATGGAAGTGAATGTTATCCATGTTCTTCTCGTGTAATCTGTATGGCTGCCCTTGTTTCCTAAGCTGCGGTTCTGTGACCTGTTGCCATGTTCATGAAGAGGACAGCCCGGCGACTCCCGAGGGTAAGTAGGCCGAATCCAATAGTCTAGGTGGGACATATAGACTACTGAAGATACTGAACAGGCTTGCTCAGTAACTCCGGTGGTTTCTTTTTTGGCATTTCAGGTTAACATATGTAGACAACGGAGGTGGCGCATCCATGGCACCTTGTAGCCATGATGTCATGCTCCAGGCTCAGTGAGGCAAAGTCAAATTCCTTTGGCTTCCTTTCTCCCAAGGTCTGGAATTCACTTTTATGGAGCTACAAAGCACATGGTGAAAATGTGCTGGGAAAGAGAGCTGCAGACATGCTGATAGTTGCTGGGAGAAGGAAAAAAGAGTGGTACCCAAGAGGAACTAGTCGTCAATATTATCAAGGTAGAGGCAAGGATCGAACCGAGGCTGGCTAACCCATCGACCATGGTGCTAACCAGCAAGCCCCTGGCTGACTTCTCTACATGTTGGGAGAAACATCCAGCCACCATTTTGCAGCTATTAAACTTCCTTTTTACGATATTTTGGACAAAGAAATAAAATGCTGCAAGGATGAAAGAGATGCCATATGGCTAAAGAAGCCAAGAAATGAAGGTTAGTGCCTATAGCTTAATCAAGATGCGCTCTGTAGTTTAGTGCATGAGATCAAAACCAGATCCACGCCATAGTTTGTTACCCTCTCGAGATGCCATTCCCCCCCCCCCCCCCCCCCCCCCCAACATCATATCATGAACACCGCATTGTTCTTCTTGCTCCTCTTTATTTAATTATTTATATGTCGGAACATGCTCAGTGCTAGTTGTATTTCGGATTAGTTTGGGTCTCGAATCTGAGTGGCCTGATCTGAACACGTCATCTGCCAGTCAGACCATTGATTGTTCTGAACCTTGATCAATTCTTCCATGTTTGACTTAGGGATGGGAACTTGACTTGCTTTTATAATTTTAGCCTTCTGTCTCGATCTGGCTTCGCTGAAGTGTGGAGTTTCAACCCTTTAATCTGGTTTCTGTGTTACTGATTCAGCTGCCTACCTGCCTGACCATTGCAGGAAACTATCGTCTGCTTCAGATAGGGGTGCTGAAGTAAATGAAAAAAGGTCACTGCCGCTTTGAGTTGAGCTGTTGAGGCACAAGTTAAATGGGCTTGGTAGTGCAGGGAAGGGAATCGGATGGAGCATTTCAGTGTGGTGGGGTACAGGGGCCGGTGCAGGAGGATGGATACATGGCAGCATGGCTGGCAAGTCCATTGCAGAAACTGGTGTGTCTGAAACATATAATGCGCCTTTTGTATATATATATTTTAGTGAAAGCCTATATTTTATTCTTCACCAACAATCTGGTTTCTGTTTTACGGTGTGATTGGATCGGCTGATAATCGCGGGCCGAATATAGTGTGCATCTGCTTGACTAAATACCACACCAAATAGTGGAGTATTATCTTTTTTGACACTGAAACACAAAGGTGTATGTGTTCTACTGCCTATTGCTGAAAGCACATTCCAGTTTTCCTGTATATAACTAACCCTAGTAACAGTAACATGCTTGGCCAATCCAAACCCATCCAATAGTGTTTTCCCATTATTATTTATTTACAGCGATCTATGAGAATCTCCAGTCCACCAAAACCTTTCTTTTTCGGAGTATGTCTGAACAAAAAGCATAGGGCACTGTATTTGATAGCAGATTCCGCGCGAAAAGCCTCATCACTAGCAGCAGATTAGGAATCCGGGCCCTCCTCTTTGGCCCGCTTTCTCCCCATCCACACCACTACTTGCTACTCGCTCCTCCCCTTTCTTCTTCTCCCACCCCCTTTCCGGCCCCCTTTTCCCAGCTCCTCGCATAGCCAACAAGACCGGATCGATTAGCCCGAGCCCCCTGCGACTCCACCGTCTCACCGCCGACGCCTCAACCCCACCCCCGCCTCTCGCGCGCGTCGCCGGTCCCGCTCTTCCTCGCCGCCGGGACGTCGCGCTCCTGCTGTCTACCCCCACCCCGTCCCAGCCTCCGGCCGTTGGGTTTTGAGGTGCGAGCTCGTGTCCATCCCACGCTGGCCTTCATGATTTGTGGGTGCGCCGTCTAGATCCGCCCCGGGTCTCACCCCCAACCTTGGTTCATCGGTCCTTTCAGGGAGAGCGGAAGGGGCCGAGGAGGGGATTAGGGCTGGAGCAGGGAGCGCCGGCGGCCGGCGGCGACATGTCGGGGGAGGACGTCCGCAAGGTCTCTCGCCAGGACATACAGCTCGTCAGTATCATCATTTCACAACTGACTAACACTACTTCTGCTTTGCTGCATTCTCGTTTATTTTCCTGCTGATTCCCGTCCATTCAAGCTAGCTGCGGTCCAGGTCAATACATCATGCGTGGCGTGTGCTATTGCTTGTTGATGTCGAAACGCAAAGCAGCAAGCAAGCGATATTTGTTATTTTTGCTTGTGGGTTGGGGAGCTGACTTTGGGATGGGATTCCTTGCTCTTGTTTCGGCATATGTGATAGTTAAAATTAGGAAGTGGTTGCTTGCATGCATCGATGACTCATGTTGCTAGTAACTGCTGTGCAGGTCCAGAATCTCATCGAGCGCTGTCTCCAGCTGTATATGAACCAGAAAGAAGTGGTTGATACCCTCTCCCTTGAGGCAAAGATAGAACCCAGCTTTACTGAACTTGGTAATGGTCTTTACTTTATACACTCAGAAATATCTTTAGCCTACTAGCTATGATGTCCCAGGATTGGTAAACAGTATCATACTTCATACATAATTGGCGGGATGGCTGAAACTGTGGGCAAATTCTGGTTTGCACAGAACAAATCAATGCTTTTGGTAGAAACCATATCTCCAGTGTTGCGTCAGGAGTTGTTATATGATGGCTAGATAAATCTTCTGTTTTTAATATAAACCTGGCAGAAAATGTTCAGTTCCCCTCGCTTTGACCTCCAAGAATCCATCAGTACAATTTTCTAACATAATGGAAAATCTCACAAACCACAATATGTTCTCTTCATTTGTGGCTCCTCATGTATTTATGCCAACGGAAATATTTCTTTGTTCCCGTTTGTGCCTTGAAATTGTGCAACTTGACGACACAACATAAGCACTAGCAGAAAGCTTGTGTAGATGTATTCAGTTGATAGGCTCATAATGTTGACTTTGTTGGCAAATAACACAAACATAACATCATGTCCACCTAATTCCTGTTCAACATCCCAATTGTTTGAAGATTGATTTGCATGAGCTGCTTTGTGCTGAAGGTTTACCAGTGGACTGTAGCTCCATTAGCATGATAACATACCTACTAAGTAGCATACATGTGAAAATGTTTGAACCTGTTAAGTGGAATTGGCATGGATCCTGTACTCCCGAAAGTGCACTTCAATGCCCCTAATGTGGAATAATTTGCTAATTAGCCGTCCCAATCCCACTTCTGTGGCTTCTTTTGTCAATGTGACTCATCTGGTGGAAGATATAGCGCCCATGTTTTTTGCAAACTTGCTGAAAACCCTTCTGGCCTACATAAAGCTCATCAAAGCCTTCTCTTTGACCCCATTCTGTGTTGGAGCTTTAGTTTGGCTTAGGTGATTGAATCAAACACTGTTTCCTTAATCACCAACAGGCAGCACACCTGGTTTATTAGGACCACTCATTTAAAATGTTCAGGAAACCGCTAACTGGTAACTGCTTGTCCGGCTGGCGTGTAGCGGATTAATAGGCGAATAAAGCCAGTTAATTTGCTGATAAATCAGTTAATCGGCTACTTGGTGACCCACTGAACAGGGTTTAATCGGCCAGTTAACTGATCTATCAGCAAATATTTTGAACACCGTTCATTTTCATTACAATGGCTAGTGAAGTTTGAGTGGAATTGCATCCACCAGGAAATTCAACATTCAGTTTGAGTAAAGATAAATCATAAAGTAATTGGTAACATATAGCCTGTTTGTGGAACACAAGTCACAAAATATGAATCGTATAGCCTGGGTTGCAGCACCTTGCTCCCCAACGAGCTGAAATGTCGTTTGATGATTGGTGGGACAAAGCGTGGCAAACAACTACTGATCAGCTAAAGAAGGGATTCAATTTCCTGGTGGCGCTAGGTGCTTGGATTCTTTGGACCCACCGCAACGCCGGTGTGTTTGACGGAGCAGCTCCAAGCAAGGGAAGAACGCAGGACACTGCCGGCGATGAGCGGCGTCTTTGGGAGATTGCAGGCGCACGGGGCCTCTCTTCCTTGACTGCCCCGGCCCTTGGAGCTTAGTTGTTTGGTCGTGGTCCTGTTTGGTTGTTTTTCTTTTTCTCTTTTGATATACAGGCGAGAACGTAAGCTAAGAACTTTAGTGAGGTGTGCGTGGTGTGTTTCAGTGGGCGTGTTTGGGTTCTTGTCCCATTACTTCTTCTTAATATAATGATACACAGATCTCCTGCGTTTTCAAGAAAAACAACTTTGTAAGTTGTAAGAAACTGCCAGTGACTTTCTGAACTGGTAATAGGATTTATTACTGAAAGTGCATGTGTAACTAGCAAGCAGTGGGACACAAAGCTACATATAAATCTATAATACTTAAAAATATTTGCCAAGCCAATTATGGGCATAGTTTTTATGCCGTAGTGAATCTTGTGCTGACCGACCCTGTTCATAACTATATAACGCTTATGGCGTATGATGAGGCGACATCATAGACATGTCCTGACTTTGTGTGGTAGCAAATTAAATCACTACATAGGAAAACCTAACTTTGTATGACAAGTTGATAACAAATTAATTCATTAATTGAGTTGTACATGACTACATGCATGCCTAGTTGTTGACCATGCAGCACATACAGTCTTCTTTCCACTTGCACCACTAAGTATACTAAATGTGTTCAGTTCACAACCCCACATGGCAATTAGCAATGAGCGAGATTAAATAAACAGAGGAGATGCACTGCACTGCACGGCCACTGCCCAGAGATATACTAGCACTCTAGCAGTACATGTGGATTGCAATGAGCAAGATTAAATAATCAAAGGCAGTAAGATTAAAATATGCAGTGCACTAGCACTACATTTCTACATATATACTAGTGCACAACATGTACAGAACAGAGCAGAACAGAGGAGCTTTGCAGAGAAAGAAACAGAGCACATCGCAGCAGAGGAGGAGGAGGGCATCGCAGCATAGGGGAAGAAGAGAGACGGGGAGGAAGAGGCAGGGAGAAGGGGAGGAGGAGGAGGAGGGAGGGTTAGCTTACCTCGCCGGAGTTGGCGCTGAAGCTGGCCGGAGAGGAGGTTTGCTGCACCCGCATCGATCTGTGGATCAGTGGATGGGGATGGAGGGAGGTGGCGCTGATGCTCGCCTCCGTCCTGGAGCTGGGCAGAGAGGAGGTGACAGACGGGAAGACGCGCCTCCGACCTGGAACTGGGCGGAACTGGATGGGGGATGGTGGGAAGAGACGCGCTGGCCACCACAGCAAGGTCAGAGTGAAGCCCAATGGCCGGTTCTCTCTCTCTCTCTCTCTCTCTCTCTCTGGTCAGAGAGAAGCATGATTCCTTCCCATCCTGGCCATTTCTCGCGCCTGGCTGCTATTTCCCTCCCACCCCTGCTTCCACTTCCCGTGCACTCTGCTCGTGTTGTCGGAAATCGCATAAGGCGACTCCAACCTCGCCACTTCGATTGCAAACAGACACCATGCCTCTGTGGCGGATGCCACCTGCATGTTTTGTTGCAAGGGTCACCGTCTTGGCCTTGACAGACACCACACCGGTATTATCCTTGTTATGGCGACGAGATGCGGATGCCATAATACTATGATTATGGGTGGTATGTAACTGTATATCACAGTTCTGCTGTATAAAAACCCAAACGAACTTCAGTAGTTTTTGAAGGTGTTGGTGCAACCTTCGATTGCACATGTTTGGCATGAAATCGCCTCAATTGGTGGGTTAAGGACATGTGATTTATGGCACACCAGGGACCTAAATATGCACTTTGGGGGTACATGGACCTAGACGAACCACCCCACAACTTCAAGGATCCCCTCTTATATTGCACCCTTCATAAAATGTGTGTTTCTTTTGTTGTTATTCTCATCCTTAATGTTTTGTTCTTACTCTGTTCTTTCCAGTTTGGCAAAAACTTGAGGAAGAGAACCGTGAATTTTTTAAGGCTTACTATTTGAGGCTGATGCTTAAGAATCAAATAACGGCCTTCAACAAGCTTCTTGAGGATCAGTTCCAACTTATGAACAAAGACTATTCTTCAGGGATCCCTTCTATGCCTCTTACTAATGGCTCCAATTCCACAGCATGTAAGACATTGTTTTTTCCCAGCTTTAGAGCTTTCTGTGGTGTATGTTTGTCTTTATCTGGTGTAATAATGTAATTCTCTCTCACCATTTAAGCAATGTAGAAACAAGTAGAAAGTAGCCTCAAGAAGTTTCTCAAGAAGTTTATGTTTACTTTGTCAAAGTGGTATTGCTGCTCAAGAGGGCTATGTTTGTTGCCTCCGCTTTCTATACTGTATTGACTTGCTGATCAATGTCATTTTAACATGGTCTGCTATTTTCCTTGTTTCAGTGAAGCAAAACTCATGCTTTTTACCAGAATCTGGTCCCATATCTGCAATGCCAAATGGTGCGATGCGCAACGGAAGTTCAGGTGGTTTAGTAAATGGAACATCATCTGGTGATCAGTCAATTTATGGTGGCAAAGACATTCATGGTCCTCATAGTGGTATGGATGCTTCAACCAGCGTGCTACCAGCCCAGAATGCATCTGCTCTGCTGTATGGTGCAGATAATAATGGTACAACAATAAAGACAGAGTCAAGCTATTCGAGCAACGCTGATTTTGCTTTCTGTGAGAACGCTTTCCTTGAATCATGCCAATCAATTGGCGATGCTTCGGGTGGTTCCTTTAGCAGCTCCGAGCTGAACGGGCAACCACTGAATGATGCACTTTTGGATATGGAGTCATCGTCATTTGGCTTCTTGAGCCAGATTCCCCGGAATTTCAGTTTCTCAGACTTAACAGAGGGGTTCAATCAAAATACAGGTGTGTTAAGTGTTAACGGGTGAACGTTTTTTATTGCTTTGCTTTCCTTATTTGAGTACCTTTTCACCTAAAGTCCATTGGCTTTGTACATTTTGTTTACCATTTTCAGAAGTATTAGAGAATTATGGCCGGTCACCATTTCTCTCATCTGAGCCAAATAACTTCTCAGATTCAACAGGCGGAGAACATACAGGTAACCCATCTTCGTCCAGTCTTCTTTTCCAGAGCCAGCCGTGAATGATATTAGCACATGCCACCACCACCACCACCACCACCACGGCAATTTCTTCTCCCTGATGGTTCTCTTACATTAGTTTGGCACCTGCTATTGAGCATGCTCATTTTGTGCGTGCATGTTAGCAATGTGCTATTACAGCTATTATACACTTATGATGAAACTTAAGTTCTTCTCCCCTATAATTTTCTTGTCTGGCTTAGTCTTTTCTTGTGCACAGAGCCTGTACTACTTTTGCCTTGCTCATGTCTCATGCTGTGTCTGCAGGCTGAGCAGCTACCCACCGTTTTGTACATATTCATGGAGAACTTGAGCAACTTTCATGTTAGCCTTTTCCCTTGTTAGTTCCAATGTCTTGTAATGTAGAGTATGGGATGAGTTGTAACTTGATCAGAAGATGCAGTAGTTCTGCCCCCCCCCCCCCCCCCCCCCCCCCCCCCCCCCCAATCGCTTGCCGAAGGTATTGTAGTTGTGCCTGCCTTGTACATTGATGTTGTGCTCTAAGATCCGCCATTAGTCGCCGTGATGTTAAATTTGCGAGTCCGTCACTTATGTTCTTGTCTGGCATGTACAACAAAAGTTTATTGACTTCAAGCGAATGCTGAAGTGAGAGTTTAATTTGTGATGTCCATGGTCAGGAACTTGGCATGAACATACATTGGTTTCATGCAATACATCGGAATCTGAGTGCAAGAACATCGCATGAATATCTTGCAAACAAGCACTAGACAGACAGATAAACATTTTCTCTTCTTATAATGTCCTAATACACTGCAAACCATTTCTTGACACGAACTGTGCCTTTTACTTCTCAACAAGGGGAAGAAAAACAGAGGGAATTGTGATTCTAACAGATTATTCTTCCGTCGAAGCCGTGGTTACGAACTTACAATAGAATCAACACATGTATCGGTATCATGGGCAGAACATTCTTGCAATTTTCTTTGACTCTAGGGAGGCATTTCAGGCGGAAAACATCATCTCCGGTAGGTATGTACTCGTCAGCCAATAATTCACTCATCTCAGAAAATTCAGAAGCCTTTGAGCTTGCCGGTGAGCCCGGCCAGCTCCACCCATTTCTCCAACGCCGTCGCCGACGACACAAACGCCGACTTGGACGAGCTGATGTCGCTCTTGCTCACTGCAACAAAATTGGAAAGATAAAATTGTGTTTTTGAAGGAAACTGGAAATTTGGAACCGAGATGATGTTCAGGGTGTTCGACCACGCATGCACGTCGCCCTTCTGGTGGCTAACGGCTTCTACACCGAGTCCCTCGCGACTCCAACAGCTAGAGCAGGTCATGCGCCATCGTGCGCCCGCACGTCCTGCCATGCAGGACTACCGTTGTACTCTCCTCTCCCCCCCTCTGTACATCTGTTGTAACACATTACATAAGCCCATCGAGGCTGAGCAATACAGAGTGTGAGAGTTACAGAACCTAACTTGGTATCAGACGCTCATCCGATCCTATTCCTTCGCTTCCGCCATGAACCGGCTCCTCCGCCGCACGCGCTCCGCCGACTTCGACACGCCGACGGGCAATCCCTTCGCTCCTATTCCTGCTACTCCGGCCGCGACCCCGGCGGTCCGCCTGGCCCCTGCTACTTCGGCCACGCCCGGCGCGGCCCGTCTCGCACCCGACGTCCTCCGCGGCAAACAGGCCGTCCCCGAGGCCGCCCCTGCTTCCTCAACCCCGGCGGCTGCACCTACCGCGACTCCGCTCCGCACGGCCGGCAGCGTCCCCGTCCAGCCGCTTGTGCTCGGCGGCTCCAGCGGCGCCATGGTGCTTCGTCCCGACGCGCCCGACGTCGGCTCCTCCGCTTCGGTTGGCCTACCGCCGTCCATCAACCACCACTTCCACACCCGGCTCGAGCTGGAATCGGGTAATTATTCCAAGTGGCGCCAGATCTTTTACGTCGTCTGCTGCAAATATAACGTGCAGCACCATCTCGACGCGGCCGCCGAGCCGCTTCTCCAGAGCGCCGTGTGGCGAAACGATGACCTAACCATCGTTCTCTGGTTCCACGGCGTCGTCGCCGACGAGCTCCTGGATGTGGTCGCCTCGCCGACCAGCACCGCCTTCGACATATGGTCGCAGCTTCATCTTCTCTTCCGCGACAACCAAGCCGGGCGCGCGGTGATCCTCGGGGCCGAATTCCGCAATCTGGTCCAGGGGGACCTTTCCATTGCCGAATACTGTCGGCGTCTCAAGTCCCTCGCCACGGAGCTCGGCGATGTCGGCGAGCACATCACCGACCGGACGCTGACCCTGCAGCTCATCCGCGGCCTTAGCCGCAAATTCCAGATCATGGCGACGCTGCTCCCCATGCAGACGCCCTTCCCGTCGTTCGTGCAGGCGCGCTCGCGGCTGCTGATGGAGGAAATTTCGGCCAACGAGCGCGCTCGCCTCGACGGCCGCCCGGAGGTCACCGCCACCGCCCTCACCATCGCCTCTGGCTCGGGCTCCTCGGGCAACTCCGGCTCCTCCACCGACCGCGGCTCCAACGACAAGGGTAAGGGAGCCGTCGCCTCTCCCACCGCTGAACGCGACACCGGGGGGCGCGGGCGTGGCCGCGGCCGCGGCCGTGGCCGAGGGCGCGGCTCGTCCTCTCCAGGTGGTGCCTCGTCCGGGCACGGCGCTCCCGCCCCCGCTCCTGTCGCCAGCCCGCAGCTCACCGGGTACTTTGCCCCGTACGGCGCCCTCCTTCCCGGCCCGTCCCAGCCTCGCGCCGCCTGGGCCGCGCCAAACGCCGCGGGCGTCTTGGGCCCTCGCCCGCCGCCGCCGCAGCAGGCCTACCCCGTGCTGACCGCGCCATCGTCCAGCGGCCCGACGTGGGAGCAGTACCATCAACTGTACGCTCCTCTCCAGAACTTGTCCCTGCAGCACAACGCCGGCGGTCAGGAGTTGTTTCTTGACACCGGCGCCACTTCCCACGTGACTGGTATGGCCGATACCCTCTCTCAGTGTTCTTCTCCATCTTTGCGTCATTCTTCGGGCATAATAGTTGGCGATGGTTCTCGTTTACCCATTACTGCTGTAGGATCCACCAAACTCTCTAATTTCTCCCTTAACGACGTCCTAGTTTCCCCCGCCGTCATCAAGAATCTTATTTCCGTACGTCGCTTTACCATTGACAACTCTTGCAGTATAGAATTTGACCCATTTGGTTTTTCCGTGAAGGACCTAGCCACCCGCAAGATCATCATGAGGTGCAATAGTCACGGGGACCTCTATCCCTTCTTCACCAACTCCGGCGTCCAAGCTCTCCTCACGGTGGTCGGCGGCGACGTGTGGCACCGGCGACTGGGGCATCCTAGTGACAAGTCTATTTCCATTTTAGCTCGTTCTTTCCTTCCAACATGTAATAATGGTGTGTCCAGAACTACCTTATGTACGGCATGCCAATTAGGCAAGCAGCCCCGGCTGCCTTTTCCCCGTTCCAACTCATTTACTACTGCACCCTTTCAGTTAATACACTGTGATTTGTGGACCTCTCCCACTTGTAGTTTTTCTGGTTTCCAGTATTACCTCGTGATCCTAGATGACTACTCACATTACTCTTGGACATTCCCATTGCGGAACAAGTCCGACACCGTCGACATGATCCATCGTTTCCATGCGTACGTACTCACTCAATTCCATGTCCGCGACCTCTTCTCTAGATATGGCGCGTCATTCCGTCTCTCATGCCCTCACACATCACCACAAAATGGTAAAGCAGAACGCCTCCTCCGTACCACTAATGACATTCTTCGCGTCCTTCTCATCCACGCCAACCTACCACCCGCCTTCTGGGTTGAGGCCCTTCACACTGTGACCTACATCCTAAACCGACGACCGTCCACCTCCATTGCATCCGAGACTCCCTACTACCGTCTTCTCGGCAAGCACCCCACCTACGATCACATGCGTGTCTTCGGTGTCTTTGCTTCCCCAACACTATTGCCACTAGCCCACACAAGCTTGCCCCTCGCTCCTCGCGTTGTGTCTTTCTTGGTTATCCCTTAGAGCACAAGGGCTATAGGTGTTTGGACCTAGACACGCGCAAGGTCGTCATTTCCCGTCACGTTACATTCGATGAATCAGTGTTTCCCTATTTTTCTGCTGACGTCGCACCCACTCCCACCCAACGCTCGGCTACAACAAATCTCGGGCGCGAAATCTTCCCCGAGCCGCGCGCTGCACCACCCTCGTACCGGCCTCCACCAGAATCTCCCTCGGGATCCCCATCTCCCCGGATTGCGTGCCCACCCACCTGCACCCTGGGTTCGGCGCCCCCTGGCCAACCCACCACGCCACCCACCCGCGTGCCGCTCTCGCCCCTCGCGCCTACCCCGCCCACTTCGCCACCCAACTCCCATGCACGTCCACTGCATGCCTCCCCCGGCTCCCATCCGCCTCCCGCACGTACGCCCGGCGCCCCCGGCTCCACGCCATGCACTCCGCATGCACGTCCGCCCGCTGCCCCTGCGCTCCCACCCCGCGCCATCCCTGTGCCGCCACCCACAAATCTACACCGCATGCGTACGCGGGCCAAAGCCGGGTTTGCCCAACCCAAAGCTCTCACCGCTTCCACAACCTCTCCCCCTGCCCTTAGCCCCATCCCTTCCTCTTACCGCGTTGCCCTCCAAGACGAAAACTGGTACAACGCTATGCTCGACGAATACAACGCACTGATGCAGAATAACACTTGGAGTTTGGTGTCGCGTCCTGCAGGTGCGAATGTTGTCACAGGGAAGTGGATTTTCCGGCACAAGTTCCATCCCGACGGCTCTCTCGCTCGGTACAAGGCGCGTTGGGTACTCCGCGGATTCACGCAGCAGGCCGGCATTGATTACGACGAGACCTTTAGCCCCGTCGTCAAGCCGGCGACCATCCGAGCTGTCCTCAGTCTTGCTGCCGGGCAGAACCGGCCCATTCATCAGCTCGACGTCAAGAATGCCTTCCTCCATGGCCACCTCGCCGAGACGGTCTACAGCGCCCAGCCGTCCGGCTTCGTCGACGCCGCCTCGCCTACACATGTGTGCCGGCTGAACCGTTCCCTCTACGGTCTCAAGCAGGCGCCACGTGCGTGGTTCTCGCACTTCACCAGCTACCTGCGCACACTCGGCTTCGTCGCGTCACGGGCGGATTCGTCGTTGTTCATTCTTCGCCGGGGTGACCACCTCGCCTATCTACTGTTATATGTGGACGACATCATCCTCACCGCCAGCTCCGCCGACGTGCTCCGCTCCATCATTCAGGCGCTCCACCGCGAGTTCTCGATGACCGACCTCGGCGCACTTCATCATTTCCTCGGGATCAACGTCACCACCACCGCACGCGGCCTGTTCCTTTCACAGGAGCAGTACGCCTTGGAGGTCCTCGATCGGGCAGGCATGTTGAACTGCAAGCCGATCTCCACGCCTGTTGACACGCTCGCCAAGCTCTCCACCGACACTGGCCCGCTCTTCCACGACCCGTCGCTCTACCGCAGCTTGGCCGGCGCGCTGCAGTACCTCACCTTGACACGCCCCGACCTCTCCTACGCCGTCCAGCAGTGCTGCTTGTTCATGCATGCGCCGCGGGACTGTCACTTTCAGCTCGTCAAGCGGATTCTCCGCTACCTGCGCGGCACGACGCACCTCGGACTTCAGATCCATCGCGACACCTCCACCGAGCTTGTCGCCTACTCCGATGCTGACTGGGCCGGGTGCCCCGACACGCGCAAGTCCACCTCTGGTTACTGCGTCTTCCTCGGCGGCAATCTTCTCACATGGTCATCCAAGAGGCAGAACACCGTCTCCCGCTCTAGCGCCGAGGCCGAGTACCGCGCGGTTGCCAATGCCGTCGCCGAGTCCGTATGGCTGCGCCAGCTTCTCGGCGAGCTTCACCAACCTCCCTCGCGAGCTACGGTGGTCTACTACGACAACGTCAGCGCTGTCTACATGTCGAGCAACCCGGTGCAACACCAACGTACGAAGCACATCGAGATCGATCTACACTTCGTACGCGAGCGCGTCGCTCTTGGTGAGATTCGTGTCCTCCACGTACCCACGAGCTCGCAGTTTGCGGACATCTTCACCAAAGGGCTCCCAACGCGCGTCTTCGACGACTTCAGGTCCAGCCTCAACGTCGGCGAACCCCACGTTTTGGCTGCGGGGGGGTGTTCGACCACGCATGCACGTCGCCCTTCTGGTGGCTAACGGCTTCTACACCGAGTCCCTCGCGACTCCAACAGCTAGAGCAGGTCATGCGCCATCGTGCGCCCGCACGTCCTGCCATGCAGGACTACCGTTGTACTCTCCTCTCCCCCCCTCTGTACATCTGTTGTAACACATTACATAAGCCCATCGAGGCTGAGCAATACAGAGTGTGAGAGTTACAGAACCTAACTCAGGGCACCATTTCCTATGGAAGAGCTAAACTGATGAAGTATATACCTGATGTGAATAAGGAGGTCAACGAGGAGTTGAAGTTGTCGACTGCACTCTTCTCCTCAGTGCTTGAGCTAAACTGTTGCGCGTATACAGTGACAGAAATCAGAGCTTTGCCTTGGAGGAAAAAGTAATTAATTATGTATGTAAGTATAAATGTGTCTGTTGTGTTAGGAGCTTTGCCTTGGAGAAAGCTGCATTGACGTTCTGCACCCACGGCGCGTCGGAGCTGGGGCCGAGGACGTCGCCGGCGGCGGTGAGGTCGTCCTTGTCAATGGCCTGCCCCACCTTGCTCAGCTTGTACACCAGGTTCTGCAAGTACCCTGTGGTTAAGGATTAATTGCTACTCCACTACGTAGTTTGCAAAGCATCAGAGATCAGTACTACAAGGCATGGCTAGTTTTGCTGATCGATCAAGCTGACCGACCTGTCTCGGCGGCGGAGGAGCTGATGATCCCCTGCTTCTGGAGCCGCTTCTTCTTGTCCTCCTTGACGCGCTCCAGCAGCTCCAGGTCGTCATCGGCCTCCAGGATGGCGGCCCGCGCGGCGCCGCCTGAGGAGGAGCCCGCGAGCGCGAGCGCGGCCAGCAGGCACGACGCGATGCCGCGGCGCCTCCCGACGACGGCGGCGTCGCGCCGGCCGGGACCGTCCTGGCTTGTGCTACTCGCGACGGCCACCGCTCTGAACGGCGTGGGTTTCTTGGCCGCAGGATGCAGCAGCGCGGGCACCTCCTGCGCCGCCGCGGCCGACTTGGACGCCGCCGCCCCGCCGCACCCGGCGAGCGTCCATGCCTCGGTGACCATGGGCACCATCCGATCAGGAGAGAGTTCTTGGTTCAATGGGGAGGTTGGTGCGGAACTATGGCCGGCGTCGTGTGGGGAAATCGGAATGCGGAATGAGATGGTCGAATGGAATGGAAGTGCGTGTCCCCTTATCCTCGCTATATCTCGCCGCGATCGTCACAGCCACACACGGGTTAGCCTCAGTCGGCCGCGCCAGTGTGGGCAGGGAAACGCTTTGACACGCGTACGTGCGTGGGCAGTGGCCTCTCGCGGACGACGAACCCCCTTGGCCGCGTCGGGCGCGCGCGGCAGCCGGGGCACCGGCTGCCTCCACGCCGCGCGCACGTACGTCACGTCGCACACTCACACCAGCGTGCAACGGCTAGCGATGAGATGTTTGGTGATTTGTTCATCTTGCGATTCTACCTCCTTTCAACTCGTTCGCTCGCTCGCCCCCCGCGGGCGATGGGCGAACTCCCCGATCCCCCCTCTTCTCCGGCCCCTTCCCCGTCGCTCTCCCCTCCCGCTGCCGCCGGCGTGGTCCGTCGGGCCTTGCCCGTGCGGCGCTGGCGGCGGTGGGCCGTTCTTTCCCCGCACGCGCGTTGGGGGGCGTGGGGGCCTCCTGATGGCGGCGATGCTGCTCGGCCAGCGACGGTGTGGCTCGGCGGCGGGGTTCCCGCGGGCCTCGGGTGCCCTTGATGCGGCGGCACGGCCGTTGGTCGCGGGCGGCGTGGTGGTGCTGGTGGCCGGCGGCGCCCGCGCGGCCCAGATCTGGGCCCTTTCGGGCTCCATCTGGGCTGGGGCGGGCCGGCGGCTCGGCGCGCGGCGGCGCTGCTCCCTGGTGGTGGTGTCGAGGTGACGGTGGTCTGCGGGCGGTGGCGGCTTCGTTGCGCCGGCGAGCTGCAGCGTGGCGGCATGGGCTGTCCGGACCCATTTGGGTCCGGCCGGGCCATCGAGGCCCGGCAAGCCCCCGTCTTTGTGTCCGGTCGGCTCCGTGGCGGCGGTGGAGGAGGTTCCCTCCCGGCGGCTGTGTTGCGGATGCCCCCGAGCCCATTGTCTCCTCTTCCGTCCTCCAGGTCTCGTGTCGGTGGCCTAAGTGAGACGGCGAGGTTGGTGCAGTGACCGTGGTGGCACAGGCTGGTGGGCGGCAAGTGGGGCGGGGCACTTCGGATCGTCCGGGGTGGTGGTGGGTGTTTGGGTCGGGAGAAATCCCTGGCGGCTCGTCCGGCTCCGACGCGGCGACGCCTGCGGGTGCCGCCGGGCCTTCCTGAAGGGCGTCGGGTATACCCCTCCCCCACTGCCCTCCGCGTACCGGGGGAAACCCTAGGACTAGTCCGAGCAGCAGCGGCGTCGTCGTCGCATTCCTTCTTGAAGTTGTTGCTCGGTACGCGACGCTTCGGAGTGCGAGGAGCGCGGTGGAACTTCTTTGGAGGGTGTAGCAGTTGCCGGCCATCTTCGCTTCGTTGATCTGCCGGTGTTGGCATTTGTTTCTCTTTCTTTCTCTCGTTTTTCTTTTGGGCTTGTTTGTGCTGCGGCCCCAGCGAACTGGATGTATCGGATGGTTGCTTTATAATATAAAGCGGGGGGAAACCCTTTATCGTCAACGGCTAGCGATAGAGGCATAGCACACAGATTTTGCGGGCTAAATTCGGATTAGGGCGTTGACCAAGTTTAGGGCATGTGCAACGGTTGATAAGACATTCTTATCTTAATCCTGCCAATCATTTAGGCAAGTAGTACGGCACTCATGACCGGTAGTACCGCTCCCCTCATGGAGCGGCACTACCAAACATAGTGTCAAGCATACTACCGGGGGGAGGGGGGGGGGGGTCTTTCCCCGCTACCCTATTGGAGCGGAACTAACAGACGTAGTATTGGTCCAAGTTCCATAGGGGTCTTGCTCTCCCCTGACTTGGCCCCTGTACTAAGGCGGCACTAGCACGGTAGTACCGACTATTTTATTTTAGCTAGTCCTACCGGTGCCCGTGACTGGTACTACCGTTGTCTACTCCGATAGTACCGCTCTCCAGAGCAGTAGTACCGCTTAGTGAAAATCGGGTGCAATGGTCGTCCTCCCCAAGTTGACCTACCTCTTACCTATCTCTCCTCCATTTTGCCCAAAGCTTAAAGGGATGTTTACATTTCTACCCTTAACTCGAATCCACTACTCACATTTACCCATAATTTTCAGACCTACTCAGTTTTCCCCCTATTTTGTTGTGTGGTGTTATAGAAATACCCATGAGTGATATTTTTGCCAGGTCTTGTCTGCTTTCTAAGCTTCGCGACATTCCTCTGTAGCTGACAGTGCTTTCCATTCTTTTGTAGCATCCCTAAAAATATATATTCTCTCTGAAAACATAAACACCAAAAAACAGGAACCGCCATCCATGGAGATGCTCGGTGGTGCTACAAAAGAATAGAAAGCACTGGTAGCTACAAAAGAATGACGTGAAGCTTATAAAGTAAAGAAGACCTGAAAGAAACATCGCTCACGGGTATTTTTATAACACCACCCAACAGAATACGGGCAAAACCGAGCAGGTCTAAAAATTAGGGGTAAATTGATTAGTGGGTTCGTGTTAGGGGCAGAAATGGAATTGTCCCAAACTTAACTCTCAAAATCTCTCTCCCTAGCCACAAACTCCTTGATCTTCTAGGATTTGGGAGAGAAGACCTAGATCTAGCACTCCATCTAAGGAGATTTGTTTCCTCCTTGCTTTCCCTTGTGGCTCTTGTTACTCTTGGATATTTGGGCACCCTAGACGGAACAGGTCACCTTGAAGCTCAAATCATTGTGGTTGGGAGCCTCCAATTAAGTTGTGGAGATTACCGCAACCTTGTTTGTGAAGGTCCGGTCGCCGCCTCCAAGGGCATCGCGTAGTGGACCGTGGCACCTTGCATTGTGCGAGGACACAAGGATAATAAGGTGCGCCATTGTGGCTCTTGGTGAGCATCGTACCGCCACACCTCTCCAACGGAGACGTACCTCCCTCAAAGGAGGGAACTCTGGGAACAACATCATCGTCTCCACTTCCAGTTTATTCTTTCCTTCACTTACTTGTTGTAAGCTAGCTTTATTGTGTATCTTATCTAGCTTGTTGTTATTTGTGAGCTTGCCATATATGTTGTCTATCTAGTTGCACATCAAGATAACCTATATTCTTGTTGTATCCCTTAAAATTGAAAAGAGAGTAAAAATTGTTAGTCGCGTATTCACCCCCCTCTAGTCGACCATACCGATCCTTTCAATCTCGATGTTTCCATATCTGTAACTCATTATGCATCTGTTGCTCGTTCTAGTATGTTACTCATGTGTCTCGTTGTGCTACTAACTAATTGATTACTAGAGGCTCACACGAGAGTAATTAGTGTTCTCTATTAATTTGTCTATCTTTACTACTGTCGCATGCATCTTTATTTCACGTCTAGAGTTTTCATGCCTTCCGCCAACTCCATCATCGATCTATCTCTTTTGATGTGGGCTTAGGGCCATGGAGGCGACGTGGATGCTGGCCCTTGCCGACGGGAGGGCTCATGCTTCATTTTTAGGTGTTACTTTGAGTTTCTTTAGGTTTTGTGTCCAACTCAGGACGGCGAGGTGGCAACAGCTTCCTGAAGATGGAATAAAGTGTTAGATTTAATCTTCAGGGTTGGTATAAAAACCTTAACTTAATCTAATCATTAGAAACAGCTCATCATTGGATAATAAGCGGAAACGTGATAAGAACCTGTAATGGCCACAACCATTGGTGACAAAGGTACAGTCCCGTGCCTGCTAGATGCAGGCATGGTGAAGAGCAGTAGCAGTCCAGGACCGCCATCATCCATCGGCATCCGGTGGTGTAGATGCAGCAGTTGGTTGGAGTAGACGTACAAGGTGCCTCCGGCACTGCCTTGGAGGTGGCCAACGGTGGTAGATAGTCTTCGTCTCCTTTAGCACCTCATTAGGATCGGTAGTTAGAGGAGACTTGGGTCCAGTTCTTTTGCAAGATTATCTCGGAATCTGACCCCTCCCCAGCTTCTCTCAGAATCTTTGAGCCCCATTTGTTTTACAATCCTATCTAGTTAGGGTCTAATTAGCTAGGATTGTAAAACAAATCGGGATCAAAGGTTCTGGGAGAAGCTGGGGAGGGGTCAGATTTTGGAAGAATCTTGCAAAAGAACTGGGCCTTGGACTTACCATGTAGATCGTTAGCCAGCACACGACGGGTCCTTTTCCTTATATATTAGGTGCTAGGGAGGCGGGAACGATAACAAACTGTTGGTTCGGTGCCCCGGATCAGGGCACGTACGTGGGAGCTGAGCTCCCACTTTTTCTCTCAGTTTGTTTTGACCGAGATCTATTCCAACTAAAGTCCTCGCCTAGCGCCCCCCTCTCGTCCCGGCGGTGCGTCTAGCGTCATCCGAGGGCTTGTGGAGGTGTGTCTTCGACGGATCTTACATGATTCGGTTTGTGTTTGTCTTCGGTGGATTTGCGTGGGTCATGTTTTCGTTCATCCGCGGTCGTGTTTCTACAGGCTGGATCCTTTCGATCTACATTTCTCTTCATCGGCGACGGTTGCTGCTTTGGTGCGCTGGTCCTTTGGGGCCTTAGCACGATGACTTCCCGACTGTCTACTATAACAAGGCTTGCCCGGCTTCGGTGTCGGAGGGGCGATGGCGGCGGCACTCCTTCGGCTCGCTCCATTGATTGTAGTCATTGCTAGGTACTCTTCGGACATAGATGTAATCTTACTACTTCTGACGTTCTTTGTACTGCCATGATCTTTGATGAATAGATCAGAAGTTTTTCCAACGAAATGCTGCTCTCCAAATTAAGCTGGATTATGTATCTACGTGAAGCTGAAAATACTGAATATCAGTAAATTATGGATTTAGTCCCTAGCTTGCTTATTGTTGATAATCCATTTTGGTGATAAAATACATGGGTGAACAAAACATTGAAAATCTCAAGACATCTTGTTGGCATAAATAAAACTGGTAATGCTGTTCTCCAAGGACGAAATTAATGATATTTAGACCGAATGTGAATTATCATTCCACTAAATAAGGTCACATGAGTTTCTTAGAAGATGGCTTGTGATTTCCATGAAAATAATGACTCATGCAGGTATTTTGTAGGCAACACATGCCCTTGTTTCATGTGCAATGTCAGTACCTGGAGGCAAAAATAGGACTCTGTACTGCGCTTGACTCTGTACATGTCAAAATTCATAAACAGTTTCAGTTTCCCTGCACATAATTTACAAAGAGCCGTAGTCTTGCAGCGGCCACTGTATCTTAGAAGCTGATGAACTATGCACAAGTACACTAGCCTGGTAATATGTGCTAGGCAGCACCGAAGTGAAAGGCAAAGCAGAGCCAAACGAAACAACTGAAAGCCGTATCACCAAAACCAGCTAGTTCGGCTATCAACAGCCTTGACTGTAGTCGCTACCAGAGGCATATGACCATACATGGAAGCAAATGCATTCAGACATCTAGATCTCCGCAAATCATGGCCTTTTAAACTGCTGATGCCGGTCGATCCGATCTCAAATATCCTTCCTGCAGTAAAATTAATAATGCGGGTATGAGTGGGACCTGCTGATAACAATAACATCCAGGCTACCCTAAAAAAAAAAAAATTCCAGGCTATTATGTTTACATGGCTAGTTCTCTTTTGATTTTCTGTATTGAGACCAAATTAGTATTACTCCTATCTCCTCTACTGGTTGTTGCAACTTTTGAGTTTTTTATTGCTTCCAGACGGTTGTTGCTAATTCAAACAAGGCACTGAAAGTAATGCTAAAAGTAACTACAGAAAAACCTAATAAATTTCAGATTAGCTACAGTAAATTGCTGCTTTCCTATTAGACGCTAGAGTGATGGGTAAAGTTATTTGTAACACCGTTTAATCAGGACTTTCGAGGAAATTGTCACGTATAGATAGGCGTATACATGCAACTAAGAATTAAGATTTTTTTAACTAGAAAAGTTGAAGTTCTGAAAGCCTCACGTGATCATAACGTTGTAAGCCATTTACCAGCAAAATAGCTCGTGTTCATGGCCGCCAGGGGCATATCTTACATACAATGATACAACAACTGGGTTCTATTGAAGTCATTCATTTCTGTCAAAACCCTTGGTAAAGAACTATTTGTACTGTTCATCGTCAGAATATTGTGAAGATGAACCCAATGCTCCTATGGACTAGTTTCACCACTGATGGCTACACAGTATTGGCTCAGGAAATACCCTGAGGAAATCGCTGGCGTGGTGCGTGACGATTGTAAGTTTGTAACTCTGTTATGGCTTAATGAAATCTACCTTTCTCCCCAGAAAAAAAAAACTACTGACTAGAACCATCTGGAGAAGCTGAATTAGAAATTTCGTATGCATGGAAAATAAAAAGTTATGGCAACTATTGTGAAACATGTGGAGAAGTAACCACAGCCGGACTACAGTAAGTACACAATTAACATGCTCTAACTGAAACATCAAGATTGACAGTGTAAAGACGTTTGTTGCCATAATTAAAACTGACGCATTACAAGGATACCCCAAAGATGGAATTCATCAATACTGAGAGGTGGGAGCAAATGCGAAGATCATCGCAGCACATTAAGTGTGAACTTATTTAACTAAATAAAGCTACATAAGTTTGTCAGAAGATTGCACTGAAGAATTTTACTGGTGCTCACGGATGCTTACAGACCTTGGACCCATATTGGTGGAGCTCCGGTCACATTTGCAACAAGAAAAGACATAGCAATGTCCTCACAATTCCTGCCAAGCATTGGTGGAAATCTTAATACATCCTACATAGGGTACCATTTCAGCATAATGTACATAACTGAAGAGAACTTTCTACAAATGTAGATGCAGTAATATAGAGTTATATATACCTATTCTCTGTCACATAATCGCGAATAGAAGGTAGCATGTGGTTGGTATACAGATCCAAATACCGCCTATGGAAAAAACTCGCTTTCGAAAGTACCATGCTGTATGTGCCTGTCCTCCAGACTGACCACCAGCTTCCATATCTGTACTCCTTAGTGTTGCTTCTCTGCAGAGGAAATTGATCGGGTTAACATAACTAACTTTCTAATAATATCCATGCAGAGGAAATAATGATCTACTAGCATGCAGAAATACAGCTAGTTATGCACTTGTACCGGGTCAGCAGGCCAGTGCATCCGGGGCACGAAACCGACCATGGCAGAGGGCGCGCTCTGCCAGACGCCGAAGGCGAACCGCAGCGTGGAGCACGGCACGATGAGGTCGTCGTCGACGGAGAAGACGGCGTCCGTCCTGAGCCCCTGGATCGGCCTGAACCTGTTGTTGAGGCTGTCGTCGCCCCTGTTCATCACGAACCCAACTTTGACGGCGGCGCGGCTGCAGTTGAGGACGCTCCGGCGCAGGGCCTCGGGCGGCTCCCGCGGCTCGCTCCACACGACGTGGACGGCCTCCACGCCCGCGCAGCCCGAGTAGTGCGCCACGGCTCTCTTCAGAAGGTCGTAGCGCTTCCACGTGTTGATCACCACGGCGTAGCCGCTGCCGCTGAGGGGGAGGAAGGAGGTCAGTGTTAGCTGCCGCTGCCGCTGTTAATTAGTCGAGCAGGTGGCGTACGTGTCACCTGTGGTTGGTTATTGGCCAGTACTCACCGTGGCGAGGCGGCGGTGGAAGCATCGGGCTCCGGGCGGTGGAGCGTGATGCAGAGCATGAGGATGGCGCCGGCGGCGAGAGCGAGCAGGCACGCGAGGAAGCAGGCGGCGAATCTGCCGGCTCTGGCCGCGGGAGCGTGGCGAGGGAGAACGGGGGCGAGAAGCTGGCGGCGGCGGGTGCCGTTCCTCCGGTGCGTCGCGGCGGCGGCGGCGGCCTGCAGCTGCAGCAGCTGCTTGGCCATCCCGAGCATCACAGGCAGCCAGGCAGGCAGCGCTCCTCAGGACGATGGCGTCGCGGAAGCAGCCCGCGGGAGGAGGAACGAGGAAGACCGAAGCGGAGAGCTTTCCCGGCGAGCGAGCAAAGCCTTGGCGTGTGCTCAGTGTACACCACCTGACTGGCGATGGTGACACCGAAGTACTGGTCAACTCGCTCGCTCGACGCCAGTGGTGGAGCTGAGAGGAGGGCGAGCTGAGCAGAGCACTGACGACTTGAGCTGAGCTCGCTTCCCTTTTCCAAGTGCAGATGCAATGGAAGAAGAAAGAAGTCCACATGACCCCCTGAGATTTCACGAAACGATTACATAACCCCCTGAACTTTAAAACCGGGTATTCCACCCCCTGAACTTTACAATACCATTGAAAACACCCCCCGGAAGCTTTGCAGGTGGTTTTGAGAGTGGTTTTGGGTTTTGTTCACGTGTGGCCTACAGACAGCATGCTTCTCCTGGTGCGCATCGCCGGCCAAAGTTGACGCTATTGGAGCCGAGCAAGCTGTGCTTCCTCGCTGTTGGAATAGTCCATCTCATGCTGCAACTCCCTCTCGCTCCCTTCCCATGCATCCCCATCGCTTGTGTCCAACTACACAGGCCGTGGCCACGCACCCGAGAGCATGGCGCCATGGCTGCCCAAGCTCCGTCGCTTGCTGGGTTCAGCTCCGGAGAAGCCTTTGTCTTGTTGTTGTCCATGGATACGAAGAACTCGCGGAGCTCTTGCCGCGCTCAACTCGGGCGAGGCCATTGCGCTAACTTCTACCTCGGCGCAACCATGCCAGGAACCTGCACACATCTTCGTGGCGGGTCCAAACCCTCATTCCGCCTGCTATGCCCAACTACTGCTCGCTGCTACCGCCATCAACAGAGTCCGGAACAGGAGCACCAACAGCCGTCAGGTACTACTGGGTGGTGTGCAACGAGCAGGCACTGCCACCGGATGCAGACAAGGCTCTACTCCACGTGTCCATGGTCGACATGTACGCGCCTGGAGCAGGACAACACCTGCACCACCGGGCTGCTTCGGCAACGCGGTCATCCGCACATCGACGGTGGCCACCGTAGGAGAAGTGATTTCCAGCCCAATCGGCTACAGCGCCGGGACTAGCCAGGGAACGACTGCGCTATGGGCGTTGACTCGTCGATTACCTCAGAGAGGTCGATGTGATGAACGGGCCAAGGAGCAGCATCACCGCGTGCACATCTCCCCTTTTAGGCTTTAGCTGGATGGGCATGTCGCTCAGTGATGCCAACTTCAGGTGTGACGCGCCCGCGCTCATGGGACCGGCGCCTTTGTACCACCGTGGGTTCGTATACGTATGAACGCACGGGGCAAGGACAAAGTCGTCGCGCTCGCGCCATCGTTGGAGCCAGAGAGCATGCCAGATTTCCTGAAGGTGTTCGCCGACGAGCCGGCTGCCTCGATGCTTAGACTGCGTAGGAATAGCAGCTGGAGTGCTGGACGCATGCCGACGCGTGCATGCATGCATTGTTTGCTCTTCCATGCTTAAACTGCCTCGAGGCTTAACCTGTTTCCGTGCTTCCATGCTTGGTTTGTTTGATTTTTCTCCTTTGGCAGTTTCTGTGTATTGTATTTTCAACCATGTGGCAAAACCACCTGCCGAAACCACTTATAACAGAGTGAGGGGGTGATATGACAGGTTTTGTAAACATGAGGGGGCCAAATACCCGGTTTTGTAGTTCAGGGGGTTAAGTGGCTGATTCGTGAAACTTTGGGGGGTTATGTGGACTTCTTTCAATGGAAGAATCTACCGGTGGTTGGCCCGTGCCCACGGTGGTCAGTTGGCTAGAGCAGGTGAGGTGGCGGCGTAAAGAAACATCCCCGCGGGGAATGCGCACACATATTCAGTGAGAAATATACTCACTCAAGAGTAGTTTATCTCATCTCAACAATAATTAATCTGAGTTGACCAAGTTATACACAATTCTGAGTTGACCAAGTTATACACAATTTGTAAGATATGTATATATTTCTTTACGGAGGAAGTAATTGCTTAGAGCTTTTGTCGCCATATCATCATAATAACTGCCATTATGACCATGACCGAAAAGGTCACTTTAAAAGAGTGGTCATCCCATCTTCTATCGTCATAATTTTTGGAGGGGGCACTAAATCCAGACTGCGAGACTCCATATTAGGAGGTTGGACGGGGCGATATAGCGCGCCTCCATCCATCCAAATATTGGCGCCACGGATATTTTAGGACGTGCACTCCCTTCCACTGTCGTCCACATTCCCACGCCACTTTTGTTTTGTGCAACCTCCAAAGCCCCAGACCGCCGTGATTTGGCCACTGTTGCCTCGGCTTAGCAGTTCTCGGACATCCCATACTTCGCCACATCCCTCACCTTCTTCCCGTTGTCAGGCCCACCGCGCCACTTCTTCTATCGTGCAACCTAAAAGTGTTCGACGACTTGACCGGAGGTTAATTTTCCCAACATTTCCTCATAGATTTAGTTTAGCGGCTCGTAGATTCGTGAAGATGACGTAGGATTCACATTATGTGTAGATGGATCCAATGAGGAAGGTAATGTGTTTTGATAATTCGCCGTTGGATTTGAGCTACGAGTTCGAGAGTGAAATCATGAACACCAAAGAAGACGAAATGATATTGATGGTTGTTGAATGAATAGCATCAAACGAAGAGTAAACGTCCGGGATAGTAGGTCGATCGTTCGACATTTCATCAGAACATAATCGAAGGCCACAAGCGGCTCATGCTCGATTACTGTATGTCAGTTTGTACCTTCCCACCATAAGTGTTCCGGCTGCTTTCGCACGACCAATTTCATTGAATTGCCGACGACATGCACACCAGTGAACATTTCTTCCAACGTGGTGTCTGTCTTTCATTGTACAGTCTCTCTCTCTAAAAAAAAGTAAAAAAAAGGGAGCTCCCTTCGTTGAGAACCACCTCGTGGTGGTAGGATCAGAGGATGGATCTGCGAAGGCTAGGATTCAGATCCTCATGCTCACATGTCACACATACACAGATGCGTTCAGTTGGAATTTTCTAGTGAATTGATAGTCTGTCGCTCTAGCGTGCCGTTAGGACCTAGGAGACGTAAGTGTTGCGTATGGCGGAAAAAACAGCTTCCATCGTTTTCTTTTTTTTGAAATGGCTTCCATCGTTTTCAAAAGGAGAGTCGTTGCGAAGATTCCTCACCTGCGACTGTGCGAGGGCGGCTAAAAATCTATCCAATCCTCGACTTGTCATGACTTCACCGTGTGACCGTGCGAGGGGGGCTGCGCAAAATAACGTACGCCATGACACAACCTCGGATCACGAAAACTACCGTTATTCTACAATACAGGCACATGACTGATTGGTGATCTGAGTTACTCGAAACAGGCTTTCATCCCGTTTTATATATAAAGCAACAACCGAACAGAGTACACGGCCGAACGATACAAGATGATGAGTACCCATCTTACAAAGCTAATCCCTGAAAATACGGAACACGCAGAACGCACGCGACTACGCTACCAAAAAACACACACAGGAAGCTCTGAGACCAACGCTACGCTACGCCCTACTACACCTAAGCTCCACGACAACGTCTCCATGAGGCAGAACGGCGCAGAGCGTTGCCGCTGCCGAGTCCAAATGGACAAAGGTTTTCATCCGGAACCCAGACACGGAGAGGAGCACCACGACGACGTCTTCAGGAAGAAAACGGCGCCCGCGAGCGTCGCCGTCGTCGGCGGCAAAATGCAGAGCTTTCGCTCGGCAGCTCCCCCGTGTCACCACGAGGTCTTCAGGAGAAGCGCGGCGAGTCCAGAACCCCAGATCCGGATCGGGGCGCCGTCATTGTCAAAGACAGAGCGCGCTCGAGCCACCCGCCATTATACCTCTCGCCACCCACACGACCAAGAGACATAGTCACCACCATCGCCATGGTGCCCGCCGGAGAGCCACCCATGACGACCGCCTTCCAGGGCCGCCGCCCCGGCATCCAAGCCATGAGACATCGCCAATTACCCGTTTCACAGTGCTCAAGCTGCAACAGGAAAGACCCGGCATCAGCCACCAAGCCAGGGTCGGCACCACCGTAGGGGTGCCCACACCTGCAATCCCCTCCAATCTCGGTGGATCGGAGGTGACATGACCCAGTGACCGTCGACGACCATCGTCAAGCAATCGACACAGATGACGCCAAGTCCGCGGCTCGAGCACCGATCCGCCTAGTGGTAGAATGCTGTCCCGACCACCACCACCACCACGGACCTTCATCGACGCTATAACGTGAGGACGCCTCCCCAAGCAAACCGAAACCTCCCACCTTGGCTTGACCGGAAGCAACCCAGAGCTGAGCAACCCGACTCTAGGGCGACATCACGCCGGAACACGCCCGAAGAGCAACCAGCCCCGGGCAGGAGGACCACGTCAAACTCCTACCCCGGGAAGGAGGACCACGTCAAACTCCTGCCCCGACGGAAGGTCTTTGTCGCCGGCCTACTGCTAGCAATGACACCCGGGAAAGATGGACGATGCCCCCACAAATGGGAGCCACTCATGGCAGTCGGCAACTCTGGCCGCCGAGCGGCCGCTCCGGCATCCCCAGCCCCCATCGGCTTCCCACGCAGAGCTTTGTCCCTGCTGTCCAGGCCAAGGCCACCACCAGCCTACCCCTGCCCCGCCTCCACGCCCGCGAGAAGACCCGCATCACCACCTGCTACTTGTGAGCCGCGTTGGGATTTCCCCCGAAGAGGAAGGGTGAAGCAATATAGTAGCGGATAAGTATTTCCCTCAGTAGAGAACCACGGTTATCGAACCAATAGGAGATTCACACAGAGTACCTGCACACACACAAACAAAATACTTGCACCCAACGCGGGCAAGAGGGTTGTCAATCCTCTTGTACTCATTAATTACAAGGATCAATTCTGATAGTGATAGGTTTGTAAATTGCAAACGGAAATAAAAAGAAATAAATTGCAGCAAGTAAATTATGGTTTTAGTAATATGATTTGGATGGACCCGGGGGCCATAGTTTTCACTAGAGGCATCTCTCCCATAAGCATAGCACACGGTGGGTAAACAAATTACTGTTGAGCTATTGATAGGAAAGCGCATAGTTATGACGTTATTCATGGCATGATCAGTACATAGGCATTATGTCTGTGACAAGTAGACTGACTCCTGCCTACATCTACTACTATTACTCCACCCCTCGACCGCTATCCAACATGCATATTAAGGTATCAAGTCATAAAAAACAGAGTAATGCTTGGAGAATGATGACATAATGTAGACAGAATAAAACCAAGCAATATGATTAAACCCCGTCGTTTTACCCTTAGTAGCAATAATACAAATACGTGTCTCGCTACTCCTCCTGTCACAGAGTGAGGACACCGCAAGATTGAACCTACCACAATGCACCTCTCCCGCTGATGATAAATCAACCTTGTTGGCCAAACCAAACAGATATATCAGAGAGAAATACAAAGCTATAACAATCACACATAATAAAGTTCAGAAAAGACTCAATTACTTTCAATGAATAATCTGATCATAAACCCACAATTCATCGGATCCCAACAAACACACCGCAAAAGAAGATTACATCGAATCGATCTCCGAAGAGAACATTGTATTGAAGATCAAAGAGAGAGAGAAAGCCATCTAGCTACTAGCTATGGACCCGTAGGTCCCGTGAGAACTACTCACACATCATCGGAAGGCAGCAAGGTTGATGAAGTACCCCTCTATGGTTGATTCCCCCTCCGGTAGAGTATCGGTGGAGGCCTCCAGATGGGATCGCGGAAGAACAGAGGCTTGCGGTGGCGGAATAATTGTTTCGGGTCTCACTCTGGGGGTTTTGAAATATTTGGGAATTTATAGCGCTGGAATTAGGTCAGAAGGAGCCACGTGGGGCCCACAAGGCATTAGGGCACGTCTACCCCCTTGGGCGTGCCATGTTGCCTTGTCGTCTCCTCGTCTGGCTTCTGGTCCTCCCCCGAAGCTTCTAGGGTCCCTCCTGGTCCAGAAAAAATCGTCAAAAAGTTTTGTAGCGTTTGGACTCCGTTTGGTAGGGATCTTCTATAAAACCAAAAACAAGTAGAAAACAACAACTTGTACCTAGCACTGGGTTAATAGGTTAGTTCCCAAAAATAATATAAAATGATGTATAAAGAATATAAGATTGGTAATATAATAGCATGAAACAATCAAAAATTATAGATACGTTGGAGACGTATCAGCATCCCCAAGCTTAATTCCTGCTCGTCCTCAAGTAGGTAAATGATAAAAACAGAATTTTTGATGTTGAATGCTAACTAGCATGTTTATCATGTAATATTTTTACGGTTTGAATATTGAGAAACGATGAAGTAATTGATATCAACA
Organism: Elymus sibiricus; assembly: GCA_039707655.1. Classification (NCBI taxonomy): domain Eukaryota; kingdom Viridiplantae; phylum Streptophyta; class Magnoliopsida; order Poales; family Poaceae; genus Elymus; species Elymus sibiricus. Next base: position 375,899,716 of record CM077676.1, read on the forward strand.
TAATGATATCCATGAATACTAGTAAACAATCATTACTCTTCAGAATATACGATGCTTAATGAATGTTATCCCTACTCATTGAATTATGTAAGCATGGCATGACTCCGTCTTTCTAACATAAGTACAAATCTTGAGCACCCCGGTGTCAAATCAAGCAATTGTATCATACTTTTTCACGCGCTTCAGTATTTTCAACTTCACTCAATATATGAGCATGAGACATGGACTTAACACTGCGGGTGGAATAGATACGTTGGTAGGGTTTTATAAGGGAAGACAAAAGTGGAGAAAGTCTCGAATCAACTCAGCGGATCGTTAGGCAATGGAGAGGCCTTTCAATTGATACCAATGCGAGGAGTAGGGATTGCCATGCAACGGATGCACTAGAGCTATAAGTGTATGAAAGCTCTTAACTGAAGCTAAGTGGGTGTGCATCCAACTTGCTTGCTCATGAAGACCTCGGGCATTTGAGGAAGCCCGTCATCGGAATATACAAGCCAAGTACTATAATTTAAAAATTCCCACCAGTATATGAAAGTGACAAATCATGGAGACTCTCTATATGAAGATCATGATGCTACTTTGAAGCACAAGTGTGGTAAAAGGATAGTAGCATTGCCTCTTCTCTCTTTTTCTTTATTTTTTTTCTCTCTTTTTTTAGAACAATATCATGAACCTCATCCCCACTTTTTGGAGGACTCGTCAGTCTCCATCATTCTTTACCTCACAGGGACAATGCTCTAATAATGATGATCATCACACTTTTATTTGCTTACAACTCGATTAACTGGAATAATATGACTCTATATGAATGCCTCTAGTAGTGTACCAGGATGTGCAATGATCTAGCGTAACATGTATTACAATAATCAACGGTGGCTTTGCCACAAATATCATGTCAGCTCTATATGATCATGCAAAGCAATATGACGATGAACACACAAGTCATGTAACTAGTAACCGTGGAAGTTGCATGGCAATATATCTCAGAATGGCTATGGAAATACCATGATAGGTAGGTATGGTGGCTGTTTTGAGGAAGGATATAATGAGGCTTATGTGTGATAGAGCATATCGTATCACGGTATTTGGATGCACCGGCGAAGTTTGCACCGACTCTCGAGGTGAGAAAGGGCAATGCACGGTACCGAAGAGGGTAGCAATATGTGCATAGGTGGGAGTGTCGTATTAGTCCATGAACTCACATTAGTCATAAAGAACTCATATACTTATTGTGAAAGTTTTATTAGCCCTGTAAGCAAAGTACTACTCGCATGCCCCTAGGGAGGAGGTTGGTAGGAGTTAACCATCACGCGCCCTCGATTCGAACAACACAAAGGATTTCATAGAGGAATAAAAATGCTCCAACTTCCCCGCCATGCCATGACGGAAACTTAAATGAGTAATACATAACAAGCTTTAATATCGATATCTTTAATAATCAATGATTATGAACTAATACCCTTTCATATTACAACATCTATATAATTAAATCACACGCTTCATATTCAACGATCTCACATGAAAGTTTTTATTATACCACTCTTGTATACCTATCATTTTTAGACCAATCATATAACCCGTGCAAATTACCACTTCCTATTTAAAGACTCTCAAATAGATATAAGTGAAGCATGAGAGTAATTCATTTCTTTAAAATATAACCTACCGATATAAGTGAAGCACATGAGCAACTGCCTAGCTCAAAAGATATAAGTGAAGCACATAGAGTATTCTAACAAATTATGATGAATGTGTGTCTCTCTCAAAAGGTGTGTCTAGCAAACAATGATTGTGGCAAACTAACAAGCAAACAAAATAAAACTATGGCACAAGACGCTCCAATTAAAACTCATATCATGTGATGAATAAACATATAGCTCCAAGTAACATACCGATGAATTGTGGACGAAAGAGGGGATGCCATCCGGGGCATCCCAAGTTTAGACGCTTGGGTCTTCCTTGAATATTACCTTGGGGTGCCTTGGGCATCCCCAGGCTTAGGGTCTTGCCACTCCTTATTCCTTCATCCCTCGGGATCTCACCCAAAACTTGAAAACTTCAGCACACAAAACTCAACAGAAACTTCGTGAGATCCGTTAGTATAATAAACCAATCATCCACTTTAGGTACTGTTATAAATTGATTCATAATTTTTCTTTAATAATATCTACTGCATTCTAACTTCTCCATGACTTATACCCCCGATATAATCCATAGCATCATCAAAACAAGCACACTATGCAATAAAAACAGAATCTGTCTAAAACAGAACAGTACATAATGACAGAATATTTATTCATACTTATGTAACTCCAAAAATTCTGAAAAATTAGGAAAACGTAAAAAATTTGTATCTCAATACTGTGTAAAAAATGTAAAATCAAATACTGGGCGCAAAACTTTCTGTTTTCAGACAACATCAATTATACTATCATTCAAATCATCCCAAAGGCATTACTTGGCACAAACACTAATTAAACTATAAAAACACAATCATTACAGTATAAATAATCATGTGACTCAAGAAAAATAAAATGAAATCAAAAAGATAAATATTGGGTTGCCACCCAACAAGCACTATTGTTTAATGCCCCTAGCTAGGCATAATGCATAATTTCAAGTATTATCATCTTTCAAAGTAATTCCATAGGTGGCTCTCATAATGGATTCATATGGTGGTTTGATTCTCTTCCTTGGGAAGTGTTCTATCTCTTTCTTTAGTGGAAATTGGAACCTTATATTTTCTTCTTTCATATCAATAATAGCACCTATGGTTCGTAGGAAAGGCCTACCAAGTATTATAGGACAAGATGGATTGCATTCAATATCAAGTACAATGAAATCCACGGGTACATAGTTTCTATTAGCAATTATAAGAACATCATTAATCCTACCCAATGGTTTCTTAATTGCTGAATCCGCTATGTGCAAATTGAGGGAACATTCATCCATATCGGTGAGACCTAGAACGTCACATAAAGATTTTGGTATAGTAGAGATGCTAGCACCTTGATCACACAAAGCATTACATTCATACTCTTTAATCTTAACTTTAATAGTAGGTTCCCATTCATCTTGTAATTTTCTTGGTATTGATACTTCTAATTCTAGCTTTTCTTCGGTAGCTTTAATAAGGGCCTCTACGATGTGTGTAGTAAAAGCTTTATTTTGTTCGTAAACATTGGGTGAATTTATCATGGATTGCAATAAGGAAATACATTCAATCAAAGAAAAATTATCATAATTAAAGTCCTTGTAATCCAAAGTAGTGGGCTGCTACTTGTGAGCTGCGTTGGGATTTCCCCGAAGAGGAGGGGATGATGCAGTACAGTAGAGATAAGTATTTCCCTCAGTTATGAAACCAAGGTTATCAATCCAGTAGGAGAATCACGCAACACGTCGTTAACAGCACCTACACACAAAACAACAAATCCTCGCACTCAACGCGAACAAGGGGTTGTCAATCCCTCGGCGGTTAATTGCAAGATTAAATTGTATGGTGATAGATTAAACAAAAATACAAAATAAAATAAATAAAGTAAAAGTGCAGCAAGGTATTTTTAGGATTTTTAATATATGAATAAAGTAGACCCGGGGGCCATAGTTTTCACTAGAGGCCTCTCTCTTGAAAATAGCATACGGTGGGTAAACAAATTACTATTGGGCAATTGATAGAAAAGCAAATAATCATGACGATATCCAAGGCAATGATCATGTATATAGGCATCACGTCCGAGACAAGTAGACCGAAACGATTCTGCATCTACTACTATTACTCCACACATCGACCGCTATCCAGCATTCATCTAGAGTGTCGTGGGAAACGAACACCTATGGGATCAAGGAGATCCCTTACGGTTCGGCAAGGGAAGAGGATTGCACGAAGAGCAGAACTAACGAACAACACGCGGGGGATTTACCCAGGTTCGGGCCGCACCGATGCGTAAAACCCTACTCCTGCTTTGATTGTATTATTGTGGATGTTCTTGGCCAAGTTCTGGGAGCTACAGTAGCAGCTACGCATGCAGAATGGGCCTCCAGAAGTGCCTCCTTCCTTTCTTACTGTACGCCTCGGGCCTCCTTTTATATTAGTCAAAGGGGCTACCACAGTGGCGTACAAGATAAGGCATGAGGTGGAAAGTAACTACAGTGTTACCACAGTATTATCATACCTAACCCTGACGGCTTAGGACAAACTCATTAAATGCACCGTGAGGTGTCCGTCGAGGTGTCCCTTAGCGTCTCGGGCTTGGAAAAGCTTTACAGGGGATGGGCAAAAGCAGCCATCCCATCAGCACCGCTTAAGCATCGCGTGGCCAGCATCGCACCACGTCACCATGAGGACAAGCCCTAAACGACAAGGCCGGCCGCTGCACTGGAGCGATAGCGCTGCACTGTGCAGAGCCTTGCCGGGGCTGGATCCTTGCCGGGGCTGAATCCTTGCCGGGCCCGGGGCTTGCCGGGACCGAATCCTTGCCGGGCCCGGGGCTTGCCGGGACCGAATCCTTGCCGGGCCCGGGGCTTGTCGGGACCGGGTCTTGTCTGGCGCGAGGCCTTGCCGGCAAGGGTCTTGCCGGGCCTCCGCAACCCTTTGGTCTTCTGTTTTCTGGTCTGATCGTTGACTTGAATGTCTCCTTGTCGTCTTAGTCTCGTGATTACTCCTAGCTATTCCCCGGCAAGGCTTGCCGCGGTACGGCTACAACTGCCCGTGCACAAGTAAGGGGTACTAAAAAGACCCATACCTTAGTACACCGACAGGAGCCCCCGGGCCTAGGCCATACACGGGTGCCAGGCCTGTTGGGCTAGGCCCAAAACAGTGCACGGGCACACGTGGCAGGGAATAACTGCTCGTAATCATTATCTCTTTTACCACGCCCCCCCACTACGCGCATTAATCGCGCGACGTGAGAGACGTGGGCGGAAACTCCGCTGTAAAAGCGGGCGGTAAAGACCCTGCCTCGTGCCTTCCCCATAAAAAGGGAATCGCAGAGGGCACTGCTCATTTACCCCCTCCGCCTTTCCAATCTCAATCTTAGAGCCGTCGCCATCGTCTTCTTCCTCGCGCCCAAAGCAGAGCCTTTCTCCCTCCACCCGCCTCCACCGCGCTCTCGACGTCTTTAGCGCCCACTCCCATAGCCACCATGCCGCCCAAGCTGAGCAAGGGCAAGGCGGCGGAAGCGGCCGCCGCGGCGGAGAGCAAGTTGGTGAAGATGCGGAAGGAACGCGCCGTCTTCCCCTCGACGCTTGATGCGGAGACCTTGAAGAAGAGGTACCAGTTCGCATGGGCGACTGAGACCACGGCGCATCCAGCCACCAAAGTGAGTGTAGCTTCTTGCAAGGCAAAGCCAGGAGACTATCCCTTCTTTGCCGATTACTTCTGGTGCGGCCTCTGCCCTCCGTACTCGGATTTCTTCGTAGATATCATGCTCACCTACGGCTTCCAGCTGTTAGATTTCACGCCGAATGCCGTGACTTGTATGTCCGTCTTCGCGCACCTTTGCGAGAATTTTGTTGGGGTCATCCCGAGCACTGCACTTTTCCGGCACTACTTCTACCCCCGCATCCAAAGGGGCGACGCCCTCTCCGGCAGCATCGCTTGGATCCCGAGGACGGCAACCAAGGAGACGTACCCAGAGGGGCTCTACCGCGATAGATGGGATGAGTGGCGCGGCAAGTGGTGCTGGGTCCGGGAAAAGGAGCCCCAACCGTTCTGCGAGGTGCGGTAGCAAAAGGTGGCCCGCGGCAAGGATTGGGGCGCCGCGGACCCTGACGACAGCAAACTCACCATTGCCATCACCAGGATACTGCGCCTCAGGGCTGCCGGGCTGAAGGTGGAGATGATTGCTTCAGATTTCCTTCGCCGGCACATCGCCCCACTGCAGAACAAGGGGCGCCCTGCCTGGGAGTACATGAACGCTGCCGACGTCATGAGGGTGCGGCCTGGGCTGGATAATGATCTGACAGCCATGGGGCACGCAGCCCTCTGCCAACAGCTCTTCAATTCTGGATCAGTGGGAGACTTGCCGGCGGGCGTCGTCCCACTATGCAACAACTCATCACTGACCTCCATCATCGCCATGATGCCGGCGTTTAATGCCCATAGCATCGACGAGAGGTGGATCGAGCCGTCCGCGGAGCAGGCGCTGACGTTCTTCGACAACTTGACGGAGAAAGCCATCCGCGCGGAGAACCTTGTCCGCGCCACCACGGAGGAGGAGCTCGCCTACATCGCCAACAGGGCGGAAGAGGCGAACCTTGCCGAAGAAGCCGGCAGCGCTGAGTCCAGCGAAGGCGGGGACTTGCTGCTGGAAGATCTTGCCGGGCGAGACGAGGCTGCCGGGGAGCCAAGCGGAGCCGCTGCCGGGAGCTCTTCTGCCGGAGGCGCCGCCGAAGAGGAAGAAGAGGAGGAGGAAGAGCCCCCAGCTCTTCAGCACAGGAAGAGGCGCGTCCTCCGGAAGAACGCCACTGACGCTCCAGCCTGCCAACCTCCCTCAAGCAGCGAGGCTTCTGGCAAAGGGGCAGCTGGCGAGGCCGCGCCGCAACCTGTCACTGCCAAGCGGCCCAGGGCCAATCCTCCTCCTCCTCCGTCAGGAACTGCGGCAAGGGTCGGCTTCGACCTCTCCGCCATCAGCTCCGAGGAAGAAGAAGAAGAAGAGTAAGAGTCCCGCCATAGGCTTGATTCTTGTCCTTCTAGTTTTGCTTGATTAATCTTGCTCTGTTTTTATCTCCACAGGGAAATAGAGACCTTGGCGCGGAGGATGGCGAAGAGGGCCAAGACCTCGACGAGCGTCGAGCCGCCGGCAAGCACCTCGGGCGCGCCGGAAGCGGTTCTCGTCAGCTCGGAGTCAAGCCCAGAACGCAACCCTCGATGCAGCCCTCGACGCAGCCCCCGGCGCAGCCCCCAACGTGAGTCTTCTACTCACTACCCACTGGCGCGTGCCGGGGTGTGCATCTTCTCTGTTGACATCTCCGGGCGTGCAGGAGCGGAGCAACAGCGAGAAGCAACAGCGGGAGCTGCCTCTGCCATGCCACCTCCGTCGACCACACCGCCCAGGGGTGAGTCTTCGGGCAAGCTCTACCGCGACGATGAGGAGGGGCCGGCGAGCGCAAGCTTCGGCAACCCCTTCCTTGACGCAGGTAAAGTTACTTGCCCCAAAGAATTCTTGTCGCTTTGGTTTTTCTTCTTTTTGTCTTCTTGAACTTCCTTCCCGGCTTCATCTTAATCAAGTTCTTGGATTTCAATCTTCTCCTGACAGAGCTCATGGATACTGACCCTGTCATTGAAGAGACCGCCAAGGATGCCGCCACTGAAACCGGCAGGGTTGCTGCCGAAGAGGCCGCCAAGCATGCCGCCGCCGAGGCCGCCAAGGCTGCTGCCACCGAGGCTGCTGCCGCTGAGGCCGCCAAGGCCGCTGCCGCCGAGGCCGCCAAGGCCACTGAGGGGGCCGGTGAGGAGACCCGCGGTAATACTGACGGCGCTTCCGCCGCAGGAGCGCCAGGCGCTTCTACTGCCGCGGGGCCCTCGACTGCCGAAGGCCAGCCCTCGTCGTCCCGGGCCCCTCCCTCAAGCCAATATATCAGGGCCGGCAAGAACGTTGTCAGCATGCCGGGGTCGGCAAACATCGAAGAGCTGGTTGAAGGAGAACATCTTGACGGGGAAATCACCGTCGCTGCCGTCAGTGAGCTCAAGGAGGAGCAATTACTTCAAGCCATGAACGACAATTATCAGAAGCTCCAGACGCTCTACCGCGCCCGGAAGGAGAAACTGGACTCCCGGGCAGCGCTCGTCGAGGCCGCGGAAGGAGACTTCCAACAACGCGTCACGGAGACACAGGCTTGGTATGGCGAGGCCCTCCAAGAGCTGAATATTTATCGGGAGCAGCTGGCGGAAGAGCGGAACGTCCTCCTGCTGAAGCAATCAGACATCGAGAAAGCGCAGGAGGAGGCCGCCCAGCAAGCCGCCGCGGCAGAAGCCCTCTTGACGCAGCACCGCATCAGCCTTGATGCCCAAGAAGAGGACCTTGCCGCCCGCGAGGCGGCGCTTGCCGCCAAGCTTCGCAACAAGGATGAAGAGCTCGAAAGTCTTGTCGCGCGGCGGGTCCAGGAGCTTGAGCAGAAACAGTTGAAGACGCTCAGTGCTCTAACTGAAGACCACGCCGGCAAGCTCAAAGTGGCCCTCGACGCTGCCGGAGCTGCGGAGACCGCCAAGAACTTGCTGGAGGAGAAGACGAAGCAGCTGGAGGCCGCTCTCGAGGACCACGGCAAGAAGGTCTCAACTCTCGAGGCCGCGAGAGACAAGGCTCTCCACAGCCTGACGGAGACGCAGGCCGCCGCATCCGAGAAGATCCAGCAGCTCTCCTCCGCCAAGGACTCCATTGAAGATCTGAAGCTAAAGCTATCCACGCTGGAGGAGTCTCTTGAGGCCGCCCGAGTTCGCGAGAGAACTCTTATCAAAGACCTCCATGACGAACAGGAGCTGCTCCAAAACGCCGCCACCACCCACAACGAGTACACTTCAAGCGTGAAGCTCTGGACTGCCAGGCTAGCGGACGTTGCCGAGAAGCTTGGCGCGGAGCTGGAGGCCATGGACTTGCCGGGCTTCGGATATTCTGTCGACGACAACATATCCTCAAGCGCCAGGCTAACCATGTTCTTCGACAAGCTCGTCGACGCCCTCAAGCTACTCCAGGCGAACCAGACAAGCAAGCTGGCCGACGAATCCCGGAGGCTCTGCCAGCTCGTCCTCCGCAAGGTGTTGATGAAGGTGGCGTACAGGAACCCTGGCGTCGACCTCTCCAAAGCCTTGAAGAGCTTGCCGAAGGACGCGGACGTCAAGGCTCTCAAAGAGCTTGTCGCGCCCATCGTCGATCGGGTGAACCAGGTGAAGAGGGTCGAGGGCGATCGCCGGGATTAACTGTAGCCTCCTATCTCTTCCTCATCTTGCCACCAGCATTCCATGTAAAAGACAATTCGTCTTATGTCAGAAACGCGGCAAGCACTAGATGTAATATAACTTGCTCTCTTTGAATTATGGCATGCTATTCCCCTTGTTCAATTTCTTTCTGTATGGCGTATGCCCTACGCTCTGCTGGGAACTTGCCGGAGCATAACCCTGTCGCATGCGCTGGATTCGGGTCGTCAGCTGCTTGTGGGCGGTGCTGCTCACGGCAAGAAATCTTGACGCTTTTAGCGCGGCCACCTAGACTGTTGAGCGGACTCGAAACAGAGTAAGAGCGCAGCCGATCACGACAAGATTCCATCGCGTGCAGGTTTTCCATACAAAGCCGAAATCGTTCAAGGGAATACAGCCTTACAAAAATTAAAATCTGCTTAAGGGGTTTAGCAACTTAGCTCTGCTTTTTGTCGCTATTCCTTTTCTTCCGGCAAGGCGCCAACCTTGAACGTCGTCTGGCATCCATACCACCATTCTCCTACCCCCCCGGCAAACTTGCGCGCGAGGGAATCTTCTATCTCTTGAGAAAAAGAAAGAAGAGAAAATAAAGGTATGGAACCTTGACGGTTCGTTAGCTCTTACCGGGATCGAGTGCAATACATATCTCAGATAATACATGCATATAGAATGACATGAAATCGACAAGAAATGTAAAGCACATAGATCTTAAAATATGCACAGGGGTGTGCCTGCTCTGTACAAAGAATTACATGCCAGCGGCAACACTTGCACAGAATGGCGTTGCCGGGATCTTGCCGGAGCGTTACGCTGCCGCGAGCACTGGATTCGGGTCGTCAGCAGCCTGCTGGCCGTATCGCTATCACAGCAAGAAACCCGAACAACTGCGCCTTACGGGTAGAACTTGCGAAGGTGCTCGATGTTCCAGGAGTTGCTCACTGGCAAGCCCTCTTCGGTCTCCAGGCGGACAGCGCCAGGCCTGGTGACTCGCACTACCCGGTAAGGGCCTTCCCACTTCGGCGTCAACTTGTTGGAATTCTTGGCCGACTGAACGCGCCGAAGAACAAGGTCGCCTTCCTCAAGACTCCGGGCGCGAACTTTGCGGCTATGGTAGCGGCGCAAAGCTTGCTGGTATCGAGCGGCTCGCACAGCAGCCCGAAGACGGTCCTCCTCAAGGAGCAGCCCGTCATCTTGCCGCAGCTGCTCTTGCTCAAGCTCATCATAAGCGAGCACTCGAGGTGACCCGTATATGAGTTCCGTGGGGAGAACTGCCTCCGCTCCGTAAACCAGAGTGAAGGGCGTTTGGCCGGTGGCTCGATTTGGCGTCGTCCTGATCGACCAAAGAACTGCCGACAACTCATCAATCCAGCGTCTTCCATGCTTGTGCAGCTTGTCGAAAGTTCTGGTCTGGAGACCGCGCAACACTTCAGCGTTCGCCCTTTCCGCTTGGCCGTTGCTCCTCGAGTGAGCAACAGAGGCAAAACAGATCTTGCCGCCAAGGTCTTGGACATACTGCATGAAGGTGCGACTTGTGAACTGCGTAGCGTTGTCGGTGATGATCCTGTTCGGCACACCAAAACGGCACACAATCCCCTTGAAGAACTTGACTGCTGACTGTGCTGTCACCCTCCTCACTGCTTCCACTTCTGGCCACTTCATGAACTTGTCGATAGCGACGTACAAGTACTCGAAGCCCCCGGCAGCGCGGGGGAAGGGACCCAGTATGTCGAGCCCCCAGACCGAGAAGGGCCAGGAGAGAGGGATCGTCTGGAGAGCTTGAGCTGGCTGATGAAGTTGCTTCGAATGAAACTGGCACGCTTCACACTTGGTTACTAGTCCAGTTGCATCCTGGAGAGCAGTAGGCCAGAAGAATCCTTGCCGGAATGCCTTGCCGACAAGGGCTCTTGAGCCTATGTGGGATCCACATATGCCCCCATGAATCTCTGCCAACAGCTCTAGTCCGTCCTCCCGAGGAATGCACTTCAATTTCACACCGTTGGGTCTCTTTCTGTACAGGACGTCGTCGACGAACTGGTACATACTTGACTGACGGGCTACTTTCTCAGCTTCTTCCTGCTCCTCAGGGAGTTCTCCTGTCTGAAGGAAACGGACTATTTGCTGTGCCCATGCCGGAGCCTGTGGCTCGACGACAAGGACTAAAGGCGAGTCTTCAGCTGCGGGAGCATTTGCTTCTACGGCAAGAACCTGAGGTTCTTGGCGGAGCAGCTGCTCACCGGCAACTGGTATTTCCTCGGCAGCAGGGGCGCTTGCTTCGGCGGCAAGAACCAGAGGTTCTGCGCGAAGCCGCTGCTCACCGGCAACCGGGTCGTTCCCGGCAAGATCCTTGCCGGGGGCTTCGGGAAGCCCTGCCGGGAAGTACTCGCCGGTACTTAACTTTCTTCTCTTATCAGGCCTTGTCGATGGCGACACGGATGGTTGAGTCAAGCGGAGCACAAAAGTCCCTGGTTCCACAGGTAGCTTGAGTGCGGCACGCTTCGACAGGTCGTCGGCAATGCTGTTCTCTGATCGAGGAACATGCTCTGTCTGAAGACCGTCAAAGCGCTCCTCCAGCTTCCTCACTTCATCGACGTATGCTTCCATCAGCGGGCTCTGATAATCTTTGTTGACCTGCCTCACGACGAGCTGGGAGTCACCCCTGACGATGAGCTTCCTGATCCCAAGGTCTGCCGCGATCCTGAGACCGGCAAGCAGTCCTTCATACTCTGCCGTGTTGTTGGTCGATCTCTCCCGGGGAAAATGCATCTGGATGACGTACTTGAGGTGCTCTCCGGTGGGTGCGACAAGCAGCACGCCGGCACCGGCGCCTTGCAGCGAAAAGGCTCCATCAAAGTACATGATCCATTCGCGATCTGTTTCCTTGCCGGGAATCGCTGATTCTTGAACTTCGTCGTCTGGCGTTGGGGTCCATTCTGCAATGAACTCTGCCAAGGCCCTGCTCTGGATAGTTGAAGAACTTTCAAACTTGAGACCAAAGCATGATAGCTCCAACGCCCACTCGACAATCCTGCCGGTCGCTTCTGGGTTCCGGAGAATCCGTTGCAGCGGAAAGCGAGTGACGACGGTGATCTCATGTGCTTGGAAGTAATGGCGCAGCTTCCTCGAGGCCATGAGAAGGCCGAAGAGCAACTTCTGCACACCAGAATATCTCGACCTAGCCCCCTGCAACAGGGAGCTGACGAAATAGACTGGGTGCTGCACCATCTTCTTCTTCTGCACTGCTTGGCTTGACTGCGCGGATCTTTCCTTGTCGGCACCAGGCTCCGCCGGGGCTGGCCCCGGCAAGTCGCTTGGCGGGTCTGCCGTTGCCGCTGCATCCTCCTCTGCTTCTCTCTCCGCCACCAGCGCAGCACTAACCACTTGATTCGTTGCCGCTAAATATAGCAGCAACGGCTCTTGTGGCCTAGGCGCGACTAGTACTGGCGGAGAGGAGAGGTACCTCTTCAAATCCTGCAGCGCTGCCTCCGCTTCCGGAGTCCATTTCATTGGACCTGCCTTCTTCAAGATTTTGAAAAATGGCAGGGCGCGCTCAGCAGACTTTGAGATGAACCTACTCAAAGCAGCGACGCAGCCGGCAAGGCGACGCACATCCTTGACTCATCTTGGCGCTTCAATCTGCTCAATTGCCTTGATCTTGTCGGGATTGGCTTCAATTCCACGCTGAGATACAAAGAACCCGAGAAGCTTGCCGGATGGGACGCCAAACACGCATTTCTCGGGATTGAGCTTCAGGTTGATCCTGCGCAGATTTGCAAATGTCTCCTCCAGATCTTGAATGAGCGTTGCCTTGTCCTTGGTTTTGACCACTATGTCATCCATGTAAGCTTCCATATTTCTATGCAGCTGGGCCCCGAAACCACTCTGGACGGCTCTTGCGAAGGTCGAACCAGCACTTTTCAACCCGAAAGGCATACGCAAGAAGCAGTATGTACCACATGGGGTGATAAATGCGGTCTTCTCTTCGTCTTCTTTTGCCATGAAGATCTGGTGATAGCCTGAGTATGCGTCAAGGAATGACAGCAGATCGCAGCCGGCAGTGGAATCCACAATCTGGTCGATGCGCGGCAAGGGAAAGGGATCTTTTGGACAGGCTTTATTGATATCTGTAAAGTCAATACATAGCCTCCATTTACCATTCGCCTTGCGCACAACAACTGGATTGGCCAACCATGTAGGATGGAGGACTCCTCTAACCAGGCCTGCCGCCTCAAGCTTCTTTATCTCTTCCGCAATAAACTCTTGCCGCTCCAAGGCTTGCTTCCGCACCTTCTGCTTGACGGGCCGCGCGTGGGGACAGACAGCTAGGTGGTGCTCAATTACCTCCCTGGGAACACCGGGGATGTCAGATGGTTGCCATGCAAACACATCGACATTCGCCCGCAGGAAGGCAACGAGCGCGCTTTCCTATTTGTCATCAAGGGTGGAGTTTATGGTGAAGGTTCCCCCCGTCCCGTCCTCCTTGGCGGGCACCCTCTTGGTCTCAGGCGGAGCAGCCTTGGATTTCTTGGTCTGGCCGGCAGAGCCCTCTGGGGCACCCTCGACGGCAGCGCAGCACTCTGGAGAGGCGCGCTTGCCGGAGTTTGTACCAGAGGTCTTGCCGGGCTTCTTCTTCTTGCCGGGATCTTGAGCGGCAGGAGCATGCACCTTAACGGCGGACGCTGCAACTGCTTCCCGGTAGAGCTTGTCGGTGCAAATGAGCGCGTCTTTCTTGTCGGAGTGGACAGTGATGACGCTCATTGGACCGGGCATCTTCAAGACGTTGTAGGCGTAATGCGAGGCCGCCATGAACTTAGCCAGCGCTGGGCGGCCAAGGATTCCATTGTACGGCAACGGTATCTTGGCGACGTCGAAGACGACCTTCTCCATCCTGAAGTTCAGCTCGCTGCCGAATGTTACCGGCAGCGTGATTTTGCCCTTCGGCTGGTTCCTTCCCGGATTGACCCCTTGGAAAGAGCCTGTCTCCTCGAGATCTCCGTCGGGAATTTGCAGCCTCTTGATCACATCGGGCGAGATCAGGTTCAGGCCGGCCCCACCGTCAACTAACATTTTCGTCACCTGGAGGTTGCGAATCGTTGGTGAAACCAACAACGGCAAGCACCCGACCGCAGTTGTGCGATCAGGGTGATCCTCGGCGTCAAAAATGATAGGCGTGTGGGACCACTTTAGTGGCTTCCAGGCATCAAGGGATGGCTCTGCCGCATTAATCTCGCGCGCCCACTGCTTGAGCTGGCGGTGAGAGGAATGCAACGAAGCACCCCCGTCGACGCACATGGCCTCTGTAGCCTTCTGGAACTCGTGTTCACTGGACTCGTCGCCCTCTGCATCATCGTCATCATCATTTCCTTGCTCTTTGGCGTGGCCCCGAGCAGGCTTCTCTTGCTGCTGCCTGGGCTTGCCGCGATGACCTCCTCGACCGCGCTTCCTGCCAGACCCTCCGGCACCATCTTGGGCTCTTTCCTTGTCGCGCCTTTCGTACTCGGCGCGCTGCTTCTCGGCAAGCTCCTCAACTTGCCGGCAGTCTTGGACATCATGGCCCTTGGTACGGTGGATCTTGCAGTACTGCTTGCCGGATCCTTCTGGCTTGTCGGCAGCCGCCAAGGCCTGACACGCCGCACACCCGGCAACCTCCTTGCCGGGGTCGTCGGTCTTGGACTTCTTGGCGGTGCCGGTGTTGCCCGAACCTTCAACGGCAAGCACGGCCTTGCCCTTGCGCTTCTTGTTCTTCCGCCGCCCCTTTCTTGCCGGGGCAGGAGCGTCTTCACTATCGGAGTCGACTCCAGCGCCAGCGTTCTCGCCGGGGAGTCTCCTTCCTTCTTCTGCCCGAGCACATTTGTCGGCCAAGGCGTAGAGCTCGGCGACATCTCTGACTTTGTTCATCGCCAGCTCCTCCCGCATCTTACGATTGCGCACATTCTGATGAAAGGCGCTGATGACGGCGGCGGGATGAACGTCAGGAATGTTGTGTTGGATAAGGCTGAACCTCTGGATATACTTGCGCAAAGTTTCGCCTTCTTTCTGGGGAATGATGTGCAGATCACTCTCCTGGCCAGGAGCTTGGTGGCCGCCGGTGAAGGCGCCAACAAACTGATGGCACAGGTCGGCCCAAGAAGAGATGGAATTCTTGGGCAGGTGCATCAACCATGATCTCACGTTGGGCTTCAGTACCAACGGAAAGTAGTTGGCCAGCACCTTATCGTCACGAGCCCCGGCAGCCTGCACCGCGATGGTGTAGATGCTCAAGAACTCGGACGGATGAGTCTTGCCGTCGTACTTCTCCGGTACTTCCGGCTTGAAGGAGCGGGAGCTAGGCCACTGGACTTGCCGCAGCTCATGAGTAAACGCTGGGCAACCCACCTCGTAAGGTAGGGAGCCAGGGTACCCTGGCGCGGGCTCGTCAACAGCGGTCCCAGCGCGCTTGTCGGACTGGCGACGCGCTTCCCTTCGGCGCTCGATGGTGGTTCGAGCGTCCTCCTTCTTCCGTTCCCGAAGAACGTGACGTTGATCGCGGCGAACCCGCGGATCAGACGATGCCGTGGAATCATCCTCACGGGCGCCGATCCGTCGAGTTAACGACCGCTCTTGATGCAGCGGAGGGGAACGCAACATAGTCGTTCCAGCTCCGGTCTTCTCTCCATCACCATGCACCAGCCTAGACGACTGCAGCCGCGAGGGTTCACCCTGCTGCGGTACGTCGTTGTTGGCTAGGCCGATGAGGCTCTGGATAGCGGCTCGCCACTCGTCTAGCTTCTCCGCGGCGGGAGGGAAGTCTAGGAGCAGCTGAGCTCGCGCCAATGCCTCTGCTGGCGTAGGCGGCGGCGACAGGTGCGAAGAACGTGAGGTGCTCAAACTCCTAACAGGGTTAGAAGGAGCGCCATCACGACTCTGCACCCGTGCGCGGCTTCCACCAGCGTGCTGACGCGGATCTTGGCCCTGCGCACCCTGGGAGTGATGCGCAGGGGCCTTCCCATGCGGAAGCCTAGAACCACCAACGTCTTGAGGCTGCACGTCACGCGCGTCCTGAGAAGGTCGCGGGACATGCGCCGGCGTATTCGTCCTGGAAGGCGCCACTCCATCCTTGGAAGTCGCTGCACCACCCGCAGGTCGCGCAGCTCCATCCTTGGACCTGTTGCTCGTCCGGCTCGGATCGCCGGAACGCCGTGGAAGCTCGGAGCCTCCACCTCCTCCATCCGCGCCTACCCCGTCGCCTGTGCGCGCAGCATCAGGCACGACGGATGCAGATGGACCAACCGCCGTGAAACCCTTCTTCTTGGGAGCCATGGCGGTGAAGATGATCGAAGATCCGACGCGCTGATCACCAGATCAGGTTTGCACAACCTCGATCCCCCTACCTGGCGCGCCAAAGATGTCGTGGGAAACGAACACCTATGGGATCAAGGAGATCCCTTACGGTTCGGCAAGGGGAGAGGATTGCACGAAGAGCAGAACTAACGAACAGCATGCGGGGGATTTACCCAGGTTCGGGCCGCACCGATGCGTAAAACCCTACTCCTGCTTTGATTGTATTATTGTGGATGTTCTTGGCCAAGTTCTGGGAGCTACAGTAGCAGCTACGCATGCAGAATGGGCCTCCAGAAGTGCCTCCTTCCTTTCTTACTGTACGCCTCGGGCCTCCTTTTATATTAGTCAAAGGGGCTACCACAGTGGCGTACAAGATAAGGCATGAGGTGGAAAGTAACTACAGTGTTACCACAGTATTATCATACCTAACCCTGACGGCTTAGGACAAACTCATTAAATGCACCGTGAGGTGTCCGTCGAGGTGTCCCTTAGCGTCTCGGGCTTGGAAAAGCTTTACAGGGGATGGGCAAAAGCAGCCATCCCATCAGCACCGCTTAAGCATCGCGTGGCCAGCATCGCACCACGTCACCATGAGGACAAGCCCTAAACGACAAGGCCGGCCGCTGCACTGGAGCGATAGCGCTGCACTGTGCAGAGCCTTGCCGGGGCTGGATCCTTGCCGGGGCTGAATCCTTGCCGGGCCCGGGGCTTGCCGGGACCGAATCCTTGCCGGGCCCGGGGCTTGCCGGGACCGAATCCTTGCCGGGCCCGGGGCTTGTCGGGACCGGGTCTTGTCTGGCGCGAGGCCTTGCCGGCAAGGGTCTTGCCGGGCCTCCGCAACCCTTTGGTCTTCTGTTTTCTGGTCTGATCGTTGACTTGAATGTCTCCTTGTCGTCTTAGTCTCGTGATTACTCCTAGCTATTCCCCGGCAAGGCTTGCCGCGGTACGGCTACAACTGCCCGTGCACAAGTAAGGGGTACTAAAAAGACCCATACCTTAGTACACCGACATAGAGTATTAAGTTCATAAAGAACGGAGTAATGCCTTAAGCAAGATGACATGATGTAGGCAAAGTAAACTCACGTATGAATAAACCCCATCTTTTTACCCTTAATAGCAACGATACATACGTGTCATGTCCCTTTCTGTCATTGGGATTGAGTACCGCAAGATCGAACCCATTACAAAGCACCTCTTCCATTGCAAGATAAATCAATCTAGTTGGCCAAACCAAATCAATAGATCGGAGAGAAATACGAAGCTATAATAATCATGCATAAAAGAGTTCAGAGAAGACTCAAATAATATTCATGGATAATCTGATCATAAACTCACAATTCATCGGATCCCAACAAACACACCGCAAAAAGTGATTACATCGGATAGAACTCCAAGAACATCGAGGAGAACATTGTATTGAAGATCAAAAAGAGAGAAGAAGCTATCTAGCTACTAACTATGGACCCGAAGGTCTGTGGTAAACTACTCACGCATCATCGGAAGGGCAGCAAGGATGATGTAGAGCCCCTCCGTGATCGAATCCCCCTCCGGCGGAGTGCCGGAAAAGGCCCCCAGATGGGATCTCTCGAGAACAGGAACTTGCGGCGGCGGAAAAAGTATTTCGTGGACTCCTCTATTGGTTTCCCGATTTTAGAGAATTTATAGAGGTGGAGTTAGGTCAAACGGAGCCTTGTGGGCCCCACGAGCCACCAGGGCGCGCCCCCCCTGGGGCGCGCCGTGGTGCCTCGTGGGCCACTGCTTCATCTTCTCGTCTCCTCCCGAAGCTTCTAGTGTCTCTTATGTCCAGAAAAAAATCTCTAAAAAGTTTCGTGGCATTTGGACTTCGTTTGGTACTGATATTCTAGAAAACCAAAAACAGGCAAAAAAACAGCAACTGGCATTGGGCACTAAGTTAATAGGTTAGTCCCAAAAAATGATATATAATTGCTTGTAAAGTGTCGTGGTTTTGTCACGGCAGATGTCCTCGTGAAAGGACTTAGTGGTGAGGCCATTGCAACTAGGTGGAAGCTTGAAGGGTTTGGTCGGAATCGAGAGACGCGAGTTTTACCCAGGTTTGGCCCCTCGAGGTGGAGGTAAAAGCCTACATCCTGCTTGATTGCTATTGATGATGATCTCAATTACAAGGGTGTTGTTTTGCTACCTCTATCTCGAGAGCTAGTTTTTCTGTCTCTCCTGACCTGTCTCTAATTGACTTGTCCCTCTTGGGGTGCCTTGCCCCTCCATATATAAGTTGAAGGGGCCGGCTTACATGTAGAGTCCTAGTAGGACTACAACTAGTCTATTTTCTATTACAAGTCGGTTCCTAGTCCGGGTCTTTTCTTCCGAACTGATCTAGCCAGGCCGGTTCAATCTTCCACCGGGTCTTGCTTTCCTTGTCAGGGAACTTTCCTCTTCTTGGACCTTCTCTGCGAGCCGGCCCATTGGGCTCCTGTCAAGCCGGCCTCCTGCCGGGTCTCGTCAATAAGCCCTGAATTCCTCGTTGTCATCTTATCTTAACCCGGAAAACGGGGCGACCCTATAGAGCCTTCAAGCTCTAGGCCGGGTCAAACCTTTAGCCGGGTTATAACCGTGGGGAATATCCCCAACATAAAGGTATATAAAACATCCAAGATTGATAATATAATAGCATGGAACAATCAAAAATTATAGATACGTTGGAGACGTATCAAGCATCCCCAAGCTTAATTCCTACTCGTCCTCGAGTAGGTAAATGATAAAAACAGAATTTTTGATGTGGAATGCTACCTATCATATTCATCATATACTCTTTTCTTTTGTAGCATGGACATTTGGACTTGAATGATTCAAAGCAATAGTCTATAGTTTGATATGAAGACATAAATACTCAAGCATACTAACAAGCAACCATGCTTTTCAAAATATCAACGCTAAAGAAAGTTATCCCTAGCCCATTATGCTCAATCATTGATCCATTCATGAAACACACTCAATATTAGCTACACACAATGCACAAGTATGACAGTAGTGCTCTCTAGTTGGTGCTTTGTAAGAGAAGATGGAGACTCAAAATAAGAATAAAAATTGCATAAAAGTAAATAGATAGGCCATTCGCAGAGGGAAGCAGAGATTTGCAAATGTGCCAGAGCTCAAAGCTTAAATTAGAGAGATAAAATTATTTTGAGAGGCATGCTTTTCCTGTCAACGAAAATGACCGAGAATTCCCAATATCTTCCATGCTAGACACATTATAGGCAGTTCCCAAACAGAAAGTAAAGTTTATTTCCTTTCCACCATTCTTTCACAATCCATGGCTAGCCGTATCCACAGGTGCCCTCCATACCTACACTTTCCAAGGAATTTTGTTGTTATTAATTTTTGATTCATTGTGGGACTGGGCATCCCTATTACCTGCCACTCTCTCGTGCAATGACAAGTGAATAAACACTCATCGTGAGAATAACACACCTAGCATAGAAAATATTGGCCACCCCCTGCCAATCATGAGCGGTACGGGCACACAAAACGGAAAATTATTTTTGAAAAATTAGAGTTGGCACATGCAAATTTACTTGGAACGGCATGGAAATACTGCATATAGGTAGGTATGGTGGACTCATTTGGCACAACTTTAGGTTTAAGGAGTTGGATGCACAAGCAGTATTCCCGCTTAGTACAAGTGAAGGCTAGCAAATAGATTGAGAAGCGACCAACCAAAAAGCGAAAACGGTCATAAACATGCATTGAACATAACTAACACCGAATAATGCACCATAAGTAGGATGTAATTTCGTTGCATAACTATTGACTTTACGTGCATGCATAGGGAATCACAAACCTTAACACCAATATTCTTACTAAATCACAATTACTCACTAATATGACCCACATATTATCCTCTTCATATCGCAAAACTATTGCAAGGAATCACACTTATCATATCCAATGATCTATATGAAAGTTTTTATTATATCCCCCTTGAATATTCATCACTTTGGGACCAAATTCATATCTTGTGCAAATTACCATTACTATTATCAACTCTCAAAAAGATATACGTGAAGCATGAGAGCACAAATATTTCTTCAAAATTTTAATCTTATCAACTCTCAAAATAATATAAGTGAAGCATGAGAGTTCAAATATTTCTTCAAAATATAGCCACCGCCGTGCTCAAAAAGATTTAAGTGAAGCACTAGAGCAACTGCCTAGCTCAAAAAATTTAAGTGAAGCACATAGAGTATTCTAACAAATCATGATAAACACGTGGCTCTCTCAAATAGGTGTGTCCAGCAAGGATGATTGTGACAAAATAAAAAGCAAACAAGGCAAAGACTCATATAATACACGATGCTCCAAGCAAAACACATATCATGTGACGAATAAAAATATAGCTCCAAGTAAAATTACCGATAGTTGGTAGAAGAAAGAGGGGATGCCTTCCGGGGCATCCCCAAGCTTAGACGCTTGAGTCTTCCTTGAATATTACCTTGGGGTGCCTTGGATATCCCCAAGCTTAGGCTCTTGCCACTCCTTATTCCTTCATCCATCGTGATCTTACCCAAAACTTGAAAACTTCAATCACACAAAACTCAACAAAACCTTCGTGAGATCCGTTAGTATAACAAAACAAATCACTACTTTAAGTACTGTTGCAAACCCATTCATATTTTATTTTTGCATTATACCTACTGTATTCTAACTTCTCCATGGCTTATACCCCCCGATACAATCCATAGTTTCATCAAAACAAACAAGTAGTGCATCAAAAAACAGAATCTGTCAAAAACAGAACAGTCTGTAGAGATCTATTTAAAATCCATACTTATGTAACTCCAAAAATTCTGAAAAATTAGGAAGACGTTGGAAATTCATATACCAATACTGTGTAAAAATTTCATATTTTTATGACATTCTAGTACATAACTAAAATTCCAGCACTGGACGCAAAACTTTCTGTTCTCCAAAAAGCATCAATTATATTATCTTCCAAATCATCCCAAAGGCATTACTTGGAACAAACACTAATTAAAACATAAAAACACAATCATAACAGTAGCATAATTGTGTAAACACACAAGAACAGAAACAAAAATAAAAAAAATTATTTTATTCATTGGGTTGCCTCCCAACAAGCGCTATTGTTTTATGCCCCTAGCTAGGCATAATGCATAGTTTCAAGTATTGTCATCTTTCAAGTTGACTCCATAAGTGGCCCTCATAATGGATTAATAGGGTGCTTTAATTCTTTTCCTAGGGAAGTGTTCCATCCCTTTCTTTAGTGGAAATTGAAATCTTATATTACCCTCTTTCATATCAATAATAGCACCAATAGTTCGAAGAAAAGGCCTACCAAGTATTATGGGGCAAGAAGGATTGCATTCAATGTCAAGTACAATAAAATCAATGGGCACATAATTTCTATTTGCAAGAATAAGAACATCATTTATTCTTCCCAATGGCTTTTTAATAGTGGAATCCGCAAGATGCAAATTAAGGGAACATTCATCTATATTGGTAAAACCTAGCACATCACATAGAGATTTTGGAATTATGGGAACGCTAGCACCCAAATCACATAAAGCATTGCACTCAGAATTTTTAATTTTAACTTTAATGGTGGGTTCCCATTCATCATATAATTTTCTAGGAATTGAAATTTCTTGTTCTAGTTTTTCTTCTAACGCTTTCATCATTGCTTCTACGATGTGTTTAGTAAAAGCCTTATTTTGTTCATAGGCGTTGGGTGAATTAGCATGGATTGTAACAAAGAAATACACTCAATCAAAGAACAACTATCATAATTAAAGTCTTTGTAATCCAAGAGAGTGGGCACATCACTAGTTAATGTTTTTACCTCTCCAGACCCACTTTTATCAAAATTTTCATCAAGATTTTCACCCTCCGGATTATGGGAACGCCTTCTAACTAAAGTTGACTCTTCTTCAGTCCCCTTTTCATCAAGTTTTATATTTCTAAACAAGGAATCAATAGATGAAACACCAATCATTTTAATATCCTCATCATTACTACGATAAAAACCGGGAGGAATCGCTTTTTCTAAAAATTCTCGTTTAGCTTTTAGCATAGCGGTTCTTTTCTTACTCTCATCCATGGAGACATATAAAGCTTTAATTGTTTCATTAATATCAATTTTGGGTGGCAAAATTTTAGTCTTAAGATTTTCCACATCATGAATAATTCTATCAATGCTCCTAGACATATCATCAAGTTTACTCAATTTTTCTTCTATCGTAGTGTTGAAAACTTTTTGAGCATTAATAAATTATTTAATATTACTTTCAAGATCAGAGGGCATCCTATTATTATTATTATAAGGATTACCATAGGAATTGCCATAATTATTAGAGGAATTTCCAGGAAACGGCCTAGGATTAAAATTACCTCTATAAGCATTACTATTAAAATTGTTTCACGAGGCAAAATTCACATCTACGGGATCATTATTTTGCTCAATCAAGGTGGACAAAGGCACATCATTAGGATCAATAGTAGTATTTTTGCTAGCAACCAATTTCATAAGCGCATCAACTTTATCACTCAAAGTACTAATTTCTTCAACAGAATTCACTTTTTTACTAGTAGGAACTCTTTCAGCATGCCATTGTGAATAATTTGCCATAATATTATCAAGCAATTTAGTAGCTTCTCCCAATGTAATCTCCATGAAAGTACCACCCGCGGCGGAATCTAAAAGATTTCTAGAAACAAAATTTAATCCCGCATAATTTTTTTGTATGATCATCCACAAATTTAAACCGAGAGTAGGGCAATTTCTTATCATTAATTTCATCCTTTCCCAAGATTGGGCAACATGTTCATGATCAAGTTGCTTGAAATTCATAATTTGATTTCTAAGGGAAATAATTTTCGCGGGAGGAAAATACTTGGTAATAAAAGCATCTTTACACCTATCCCAAGAATCGATACTATTTCGTGGTAAAGATGAAAACCAAAATTTTGCACGATCCCGCAATGAGAATGGGAATAATTTTAATTTCACAGTATCATTATCCACATCTTTTTTCTTTTGCATATCACACAATTCTATGAAAGTGTTAAGATGGGATGCAACATCTTCATTAGGACTACCAGAAAATTGTTCTTTCATGACAAGATTTAATAAAGCAGCATTAATATCACAAGTCTCCGCACTAGCGGCGGGAGGAGCAATCGGAGTACTAATAAAATCATTATTATTAGTATTGAAAAAATCACACAATTTTGTATTTTCTTGAGACATCGTGGCTACGCAAACAAGATAACAAGCAAGCAAAGAAGCAAACAAGAAAAAGGCAAACGAAAAATATTTTTGTATTTTTGTAGAAAAAATTAGAAGTGGGGGAGATGAAAACGAGAGGCAAGGGCAAATAAAATAAATGCAAGGAGATGAAAGTTTTATGCGTAGGTACTTGGTAGATGTTGATGATGTCTCCCCGGCAACGGCGCCATAAATTCTTCCTGCTACTTGTGAGCTGCGTTGGGATTTCCCCGAAGAGGAGGGGATGATGCAGTACAGTAGAGAAGTATTTCCCTCAGTTATGAAACCAAGGTTATCAATCCAGTTGGAGAATCACGCAACACCTCGTTAACAGCACCTGCACACAAAACAACAAATCCTCGCACCCAACGCGAACAAGGGGTTGTCAATCCCTCGGCGGTTAATTGCAAGATTAAATTGTATGGTGATAGATAGATATATTAAACAAAAATAAAAAATAAAATAAATAAAGTAAAAGTGCAGCAAGGTATTTTCAGGATTTTTAATATATGAATAAAGTAGACCCGGGGGCCATAGTTTTCACTAGAGGCTTCTCTCTTGAAAATAGCATACGGTGGGTAAACAAATTACTGTTGGGCAATTGATAGAAAAGCAAATAATCATGACGATATCCAAGGCAATGATCATGTATATAGGCATCACGTCCGAGACAAGTAGACCGAAATGATTCTGCATCTACTACTATTACTCCACACATCGATCGCTATCCAACATGCATCTAGAGTATTAAGTTCATAAAGAACAGAGTAACGCCTTAAGCAAGATGACATGATGTAGACAAAGTAAACTCACGTATGAATAAACCCCATATTTTTACCCTTAATAGAAACGATACATACGTGTCATGTCCCTTTCTGTCACTGGGATTGAGCACCGCAAGATCGAACCCATTACAAAGCACCTCTCCCATTGCAAGATAAATCAATCTAGTTGGCCAAACCAAATCAATAGATCGGAGAGAAATACGAAGCTATAATAATCATGCATAAAAGTGTTCAGAGAAGACTCAAATAATATTCATGGATAATCTGATCATAAACTCACAATTCATCGGATCCCAACAAACACACCGCCAATGTGATTACATCGGATAGAACTCCAAGAACATCGAGGAGAACATTGTATTGAAGATCAAAAAGAGAGAAGAAGCCATCTAGCTACTAACTATGGACCCGAAGGTCTGTGGTAAACTACTCACACATCATCGGAAGGGCAGCAAGGATGATGTAGAGCCCCTCCGTGATCGAATCCCCCTCCGGCGGAGTGCCGGAAAAGGCCCCCAGATGGGATCTCTCGAGAACAAGAACTTGCGGCGGCGGAAAAAGTATTTCGTGGACTCCTCTGTTGGTTTCCCGATTTTAGAGAATTTATAGAGGTGGAGTTAGGTCAAACGGAGCCTTGTGGGCCCCACGAGCCACCAGGGCGCGTCCCCCTGGGGCGCGCCGTGGTGCCTCGTGGGCCACTGCTTCATCTTCTCGCCTCCTCCCGAAGCTTCTAGTGTCTCTTATGTCCAGAAAAAAATCTCCAAATAGTTTCGTGGCATTTGGACTTCGTTTGGTACTGATATTCTGGAAAACCAAAAACAGGCAAAAAAAACAGCAACTGGCACTGGGCACTAAGTTAATAGGTTAGTCCCAAAAAATGATATATAATTGCTTGTAAAGGTATATAAAACATCCAAGATTGATAATATAATAGCGTGGAACAATAAAAAATTATAGATACGTTGGAGATGTATCATGGGCACATCGGTATCTAAAGTTTTGACCTCTTCAAACCCACTTTTATTGTTTTTATCATTAGGATCATCACCCTCCGAACAATTAGGACGGCTTCTAATTAAAGTTGAATCATCTCCAGTCCCTTTATCATCAAGTTTTATATTACTAAAAAAGATTCAATAGGTGTCACACCAATCATTTTAATATCTTCATCATTATTATCATGAAAAACGGATGCGAAAGGTTTTTCTAGAAATTCACGTTTAGCTCTTAGCCTCTCAATTCTTTTTCTACTTTCATCCATGGTGACTTGGATAGACTTTAGATATTCAGTTATTACATCTCTTTTAGGTGGCAACATTTTAATCTTGAGCGTTTCCACATCATGAGCAATTCTATCCATGTTTCTAGACTTGTCATCAACTTTAATGTTGTTCTCAAGTTCAGTAGGTATACTATTATTACTATTATATGAATTACCATAGGAATTACCACAATTATTAGAGGGATTACCCGGATACGGTCTAGGATTAAAATTCCCTCTATAAGCATTGTTGTTGAAATTATTTCTAGTGACAAAATTCACATCAACTGCATCGTTGTTTTGCTCAATCAAAGTAGATAATGGAATATCATTTGGATCAACATGAGCATTTTTACTAGAAAGCATATTCATAAGAGCATCCATTTTCTCACTCAAAGTAGAAACTTCTTTGACAGAGTTTACCTTCTTACTAGTTGGAGCTCGTTCGGTGTGCCATTGAGAATAATTTGTTGTCATATTATCAAGAAGTTTTGTTGCTTCTCCCAATGTAATTCCCATAAAGGTGCCACCTACAACAGAGTCTAGAAGATTTCTCGACACAAAGTTTAGTCTCGCATAAAAGTTTTGTATTATCATTCGTAAATTTAATCCATGAGTGGGACAATTCTTAATCATTAATTTCATTCTCTCCCAAGATTGTGCAACATGTTCTTGCTCATGTTGTTTAACGTTCATGGTTTGATTTCTAAGAGATATTATCTTAGCGGGAGGAAAGTACTAGGCAATAAAAGCATCCTTACATTTATCCCATGAATCAATACTATTGCGAGGTAAGGATGAAAACCAAGTTTTAGCACGCTCTCTTAGTGAGAAAGGAAATAATTTCAACTTAACAATATCATTATCCACATATTTTTTCTTTTGCATATTACATAATTCAATGAAGGCATTAAGATGGGATGTAGCATCTTCATTAGGATTTCCAGCAAAATGTTCTTTCATGATAAGATTCAGTAATGCAGCACTAATATCATATGACTCCGCACTAGTGGCGGGAGGAGCAATTGGTGTAGTAATAAAATCATTGTTATTTGTATTCGAGAAGTCACACAACTTAGTGATTTCTTGAGAGATGGTGACAATTCAAGCAAACGAGCAAACAAGATAAATATTTTTTTTGTACTTTTGATTTTTGATTTTTTAATGAGACTAATAAAATCAAATAAAGGCAAATAAAAAGTAGAACAAGTAAATGCTAATGTGTATGAAGGTACCTTGCTTTGTTTGATGATATCTCCCTGCCAACGATGCTAGAAATTCTTTCTGCTACTTGTGAGCTACGTTGGGATTTTCCCCGAAGTGGAAGGGTGAAGCAGTATAGTAGCAGATAAGTATTTCCCTCAGTAGAGAACCAATGTTATCAAACCAATAGGAGATTCACACAGACAAAGGTCGACAGTACCTGCACACACACAAACAAAATACTTGCACCCAACGTGGGCAAGAGGGTTGTCAATCCCCTTGTACTCGTTAATTGCAAGGATCAATTCTGATAGTGATAGGTTTGTAAATTGCAAACATAAATAAAAAAGAAATAAATTGCAGCAAATAAATTAGGGTTTTAGTAATATGATTTGGATGGACCTGGGGGCCATAGTTTTCACTAGAGGCATCTCCTTCATAAGCATAGCATACGGTGGGTAAACCAATTACTGTTGGGCAATTGATAGAAAAGCGCATAGTTATGACGTTATTCATGGCATGATCAGTACATAGGCATTATGTCCGTGACAAGTAGACCGACTCCTACCTGCATCTACTACTATTACTCCACCCCTCGACCGCTATCGAGCATGCATCTTAAGGTATTAAGTTCATAACAAACAAAGTAATGCTTGGAGCATGATGACATAATGTAGACAGAATAAAACCAAGAAATATGATTAAACCTTGTCGTTTTACCCTTAGTAGCAACAATACAAATACGTGCCTCGCTACTCCTCCTGTCACAGAGTGAGGACACCGCATGATAGAACCTATCACAAAGCACCTCTCCCACCGATGATAAGTCAATCTAGTTGGCCAAACCAAACAGATAGATCAGAGAGAAATACAAAGCTATAACAATCACACATAATAAAGTTCAGAAAAGACTCAATTACTTTCAATGAATAATCTGATCATAAGCCCACAATTCATCGGATCCCAACAAACACACCGCAAAAGAAGATTACATCGAATCGATCTCCGAAGAGAACATTGTATTGAAGATCAAAGAGAGAGAGAGAGAAAGCCATCTAACTACTAGCTATGGACCCGTAAGTCCTGTGGGAACTACTACTACTTGTGAGCTGCGTTGGGATTTTCCCCGAAGAGGAAGGGTGAAGCAATATAGTAGCGGATAGTATTTCCCTCAGTAGAGAACCATGGTTATCAAATCAATAGGAGAACCACGCAAACACACGTCAAAAGTACCTGCACACACAAGAGCAAATACTTGCACCCAACGCGGGCAAGAGGGTTGTCAATCCCCTTGTACTCGTTAATTGGAAGGATCAATTCTGATAGTGATAGGTTTGTAAATTGCAAACGAAAATAAAAATGAAATAAATTGCAGCAAGTAAATTAGGGTTTTAGTAATATGATTTGGATGGACCTGGGGGCCATAGTTTTCACTAGAGGCATCTCTCTCATAAGCATAGCATACGGTGGGTAAACAAATTATTGTTGGGCAATTGATAGAAATGCGCATAGTTATGACGTTATTCATGGCATGATCAGTACATAGGCATTATGTCCGTGACAAGTAGACCGACTCCTGCCCGGATCTACTACTATTACTCCACCCCTCGACCGCTATCCAACATGCATCTTAAGGTATTAAGTTCATAACAAACAGAGTAATGCTTAGAGCATGATGACATAATGTAGACAGAATAAAACCAAGCCATATGATTAAACCCCGTCGTCTTACCCTTAGTAGCAACAATACAAATACGTGCCTCGCTACTCCTCCTGTCATAGAGTGAGGACACCGCAAGATTGAACCTACCACAAAGCACCTGTCCCACTGATGATAAGTCAATCTAGTTGGCCAAACCAAATAGATAGATCAGAGAGAAATACAAAGCTATAACAATCACACATAATAAAGTTCAGAAAAGACTCAATTACTTTCAATGAATAATCTGATCATAAACCCACAATTCATCGGATCCCAACAAACACACCGCAAACGAAGATTACATTGAATCGATCTCCGAAGAGAATATTGTATTGAAGATCAAAGAGAGAGAGAAAGCCATCTAGCTACTTACTATGGACCTGTAGGTCCTGTGGGAACTCCTGCTACTTGTGAGCTGCGTTGGGATTTTCCCCGAAGAGGAAGGGTGAAGCAATATAGTAGCAGATAGTATTTCCCTCAGTAGAGAACCAAGGTTATCGAACCAATAGGAGAACCACGCAAACACCCGTCAACAGTACCTGCACACACAAGAGCAAATACTTGCACCCAACGCGGGCAAGAGTGTTGTTAATCCCATTGTACTCATTAATTGCAAAGATCAATTCTGATAGTGATAGGTTTGTAAATTGCAAATGAAAATAAAAAAGAAATAAATTGCAACAAGTAAATTAGGGTTTTAGTAATATGATTTGGATGGACCCGGGGGCCATAGTTTTCACTAGAGGCATCTCTCTCATAAGCATAGCATACGGTGGGTAAACAAATTACTATTGGGCAATTGATAGAAAAGCACATAGTTATGACGTTATTCATGGCATGATCAGTACATAGGCATTATGTCCGTGACAAGTAGACCGACTCCTGCCTGCATCTACTACTATTACTCCACCCCTTGACCGCTATCCAGCATGCATCTTAAGGTATTAAGTTCATAACAAACAGAGTAATGCTTGGAGCATGATGACATAATGTAGACAGAATAAAACCAAATAATATGATTAAACCCCGCCGTTTTACCCTTAGTAGCAACAATACAAATACATGACTCGCTACTGCTGTCACCGAGTGAGGACACCGCAAGATTGAATCTACCACAAAGCTCCTCTCCCACTGATGATAAGTCAATCTAGTTGGCCAAATGAAACAGATAGATCGGAGAGAAATACAAAGCTATAAAAATCACACATAATAAAGTTTAGAAAAGACTCAATTACTTCCAATGAATAATCTGATCATAAACCCACAATTCATCGGATCCCAACAAACACACCGCAAAAGAAGATTACATCGAATCGATCTTCGAAGAGAACATTGTATTGAAGATCAAAGAGAGAGAGAAAGCCATCTAGCTACTTGCTATGGACCCGTAGGTCCTGTGGGAACTACTGCTACTTGTGAGCTGCGTTGGGAGTTTCCCCAAAGAGGAAGGGTGAAGCAATATAGTAGCAGATAGTCTTTCCCTCACTGGAGAACCAATGTTATCGAACCAATAGGAGAACCACGCAAACACCCGTCAATAGTACCTGCACACACAAGAGCAAATGCTTGCACCCAACGTGGGCTAGAGGGTTGTCAATCCCCTTGTACTCGTTAATTGCAAGGATTAAATCTGGTAGTGGTAAATAGATAAATTGCAAAGTAAATAAAAAGAATGAAAATTGCAGCAAGGTATTTTTGGTTTATGTAATATGATTAAAATAGACCCGGGGGCATAGTTTTCACTAGAGGCATCTCTCTCATAAAAAAATAGCATACGGAGGGTAGACAAATTACTGCTGGACAATTGATAGAAAAGCGCATAGTTATGACAATATTCATGGCATGATCATGTATATAGGCATTACGTCCGTGACAAGTAGATCGACTCCTGCCTGCATGTACTACTATTACTCCACCAATCGACCGACTCCTGCCTGCATTAAGCCCTAAACCTTCTAATATCACATCTCTTTTTCTTCCCATATCCACCAAAAAGCTTTTAGTTGCAGATCACCAGCCCGGCCACCACCATGAGCAACAATACATCATCCACCTGTGCTCACATCATCCCCTTCCCCAACTTGGATGATGTCGTGCCCTCAGGATGGGAAGACTTGAGGAAGTTAAGCCTCAAGGAGGAACCACGTCCGGAGAAGAAAGACCTTGATGAGAAGGTTTAGGTGGTGGAGATCAAAGAGGAAGAACAAGCAAAAGAAGGAGATGATGACACCACTCCAGATGAGTATCCTCCTAATCCCTACCAATTCAATATTCATGGATCTATTCCATTATTTCCTCTGGGGCCTCCTCAAGCTGAGTGGGGAAAGGAGCCACCAACCCCAGAGGAGATGAAGGAAAAGATCAGGGAATTGGAGAAGTTTCACAGGCTTACGTTAATGTGATCGGAGATGGCATTGATTCTTACCGGTTGATGAGCAAAGACTTGGAAGCAAGGGTTGATGGCCTTCTTCATAAGGTCGGGCTTATGATTGAAGCTCTTAACAACAACACTGCACAACTTGAGTTTTTGACCCAGGTTGTAGATGATCAGCAAGGCGTGATCGAGGGGATGAAAAAGAAACTCAAGAGCATTTGCGCTGCCTTCCAAGATTCCCAGGAGTGAGCATATAACGGTTAGTGCCTGGATCTCCCCGGCTTGATTGTAAGCTTGGGGGAGATTCACGTGCACTTCTATCTTTACCTTTATGCATTTCCTTTCCGCAAGTTGAGATTAGGGTTTACTTTCAATAAAGTTGAACTATCATTTTTCTCTTAAATAAGAGATGATCCTTTCCGATGAGTATATGCATATCTTGATGCGTGAGATCATTACTGCTTAATTGAGAATGTACTTGATGATTGTTGTGATCTAAATAGTAGCACATGATTACTTTCATGATGATTATAAGTCCTCCACATTGTAGTTGTTAAATTTTTGAAAGGAGATGAAATAACTATATATGCTAGTTCATTAAGGGTTTCAACTCACAAAAGGGCAAGCCAAGAAATTAATCCTCCTAAAAATTAAAAAGTGCTCTTGTAAAATAAGTCTTTCCGAGATTCATGTTTGGCTTGCATATCATACAAAAAGATGAAATGAGCCTTTAACATGTCTCAATGATAGGAGACTAAATGATATAAAGAATATAAGGTCTCGAAAAGAACAAGAGGAAGAGAATAACTGCTTGCCCGGTTGAAACAACGATGAACTAGGATATGAAGTTGTTACCTGTTCACAATAAAATTGAGTAACAGAATGTGGATGCCTGCATGATCATTATCATAGTGATTATGAGCTATCATTTGTTACAAATCTTTTATCTTAAACCGTTCCTCTAGAACACTGATGGACTCATGCTTTTTCATATCCGTATCTCATAAACACAAGGCTGACCTTGTTTTTACAAGCCACGGTACTTGCTCGGGGACGAGCAGGACTTAAGATTGGGGGAGTTGATGAGTCCAATTTATGTGATAGTTTTACTATGTATTTTGTGCCTACATGGTAGGCTTTGTGGAATTTTACCGCGTTCGCGCACTTCTTTTTGTTGATAATCCCTCAGGTGACGTCTTTTGGATCAATTCACATTTAATGGAGAAAATCCTCAGAAATGGTAGTGGAATCACGTATTTAAAGTGATAATCACTTTCCATAAAAGAATCAAGCAAGGAGGCCAAAGGAACGGGCGTTGTCACGCTTCCAGAGCAAAAGACGGCGTTCCATACGACCGCGAGCGCGCGAATGAGCGGTCGTATGGCACACTGCCGCTACTGCCAGATCAACTATTTCCACCCCATCGAATCGGATCATGGATCAGACATGCAGAGACACTAGAAACTCATCCAGAAGGCAGAACCCTAGCCTCCGGAGTTCATCCGGAGGAGGGATTGGCAAGGAGAAGGAGGGGATCCTTCCCACAGTGAGGAGGGGGACAACATGATCGCCACTGTCATCAACATCATCATCATCATCCACATCCTTATCATCTGCAACATCAAGCACCCTAGTGGATCCTTCGGTGTATCATTTGAACCACTCAGCCATGTATTTCATTACCATTGCTATGATGTTTATTGTCCTCATGGGTGAGTAGACCCCTGGTTCTCAGGGACATGGATGAACCTTGGTATGTGTAGGATCTGAAACGTTATCGTGGATATGAGATCCCCTGTTGAATGCTTAGTTTAATAACTTCGTGAATGTTGTGAAGGGGCCCCACTCAGCATTTGAGCCTTGTGGCCACGAAGTATATCACTGTCGTTGTAAAGGTTTAGGACGCGGAGGTAATTCGAGGTGACAGTAAAAGCCTACTGCTCCTAGCTTTTGCAATTGACCGGGGAATTACGGAGAACCCTTAGAGAGGTCGCGTCAATGGGGAAACCCTTAATTATCATGAGTTGTAACCCTCTGGGAGAGACTATGATGGTGGCGTGCGTGGCACGAAGTCTACCACGAGTAGAACATGTAGTGTACCCGGCTCCACCCAGCATAATCGTCAACAGTGGCTCAAGTATCCGGTCTATACCATGTGTTATGCATGTGTGCGCTAGAAACATACCAATGGGGATTCCGGACTCCCTGGGAACGCCTTTTTATTCTGTTACTTCACTAGTCATCACAATCCTTGCACTTCATTTACTTTCATGTTATTTAGTTACAAGTTACAACATTACTCAACAATCATTTTTATCTGTTCTCACTCTGCTTCTAGTCTACAATTATTTGCAGGAACAAAAATACATAATTCCCTACAAGAGGCAAAAGTCTGATTCCTGTGCTCCCTGTGGGATCGATACTCTTACTTTGTAAAGGCTGCAACTAAACCCTGTGCACTTGCAGGTCATCAAGCTTTTTCTGGCGCCGTTGCCGGGGAGCTGAGCGCTTTTGGGCTTTGTCTTAAGTTTTGAATTATTGTGTCCTAACAATTTTTGCAGATAGATAGCAGCCATGGTCCTTCAAGAACAAATTTGTCAGGTAGGAGTGGAATGGGTTGCAGGACCATCTCGAGGAGAGAATGTTATATCAGTTGGCCCTGACCTACCTAGCAAAACATATGAGATAAACCCTCGGTTGATTGCTATGGTGAAAGAAAATATATTCCGAGGTTATGCAACTGAATGCCCGTATAAGCATATTAAATTTTTTGACCTTGCGTGTGGAACTACTCAGCTGCAGGACTTGACTAATGAAGAAATAAAGAGAAAAATCTTTCTTTATTCATTAGATGGAGCAGCTACCAAATGGCTAGAACGCCAGCCAGTGAACATCTTGAGGAATTGGTCAGAATTGTTGAAAGCATTCTTTACTTATTATTATCCTCAAGGAAAGTTATATACATTAAGAAGGAAAATCAGCAGCTTTGGACAACGAGAAGGTGAGAAATTGGTAGACGCATATATAAGGTATCGTGAAATACCCTCTGCATGTCCTGAACACTATTATCCTGATTACTTAATAGTTAATTTCTTTTATGGTGGACTTGACTCACAAAGTAAACAAGCTTTAGATCTTGCTTCTAGAGGTTCTTTTCTGGGAACTGAGATATCAAAGGCTTGGAGCTTACTTGACAGGATGAGGTATAATGCTGAGAATTGGTACCTTTGTTCAAAGGAAAAGAGTAAGGTTGATCCTGTTTATGATAGTATTAAGTCTTTCCATAGAACTACAAAAGTAAAAGACTCACGTCATGAGTTAAATACTAGAACTGACCCCATGTTGCATGTTTTGAAGGACTTTTCTAAGTTCTTGAATTTACCAGAGAAAAAGTACTTGAAACACAGCAGGGAGTCTAAAGCTATTTGCATGGTGGAGGCTATAAAGAAGAAGACTACTCCATCTGAGAGACGAAAAGAAGCCTATCATAAGCCAAATGGCAGGAAGCAGAGGGAGCACCTTCAGCTAAGGGGAAGAGGAGCGTCAAGTTAGAACAATGCAGGACTCCACCTTATGTTGATATAGTAAAAGAACTTGCTACACATATACCGGTGGTGAACAAGGAAGTCCACCTAGACAAAGATACAACTTCTGTCTGGGCCGGTTTTCCGGGACATGAAATCCCAGCAAATGACCCCCGTGTCGTCACCAGCCCCAAGATCATTGTTACTGGTGGACACATCCTTGCTACAGATTACTAAGCAATTACAAGAATTGGATACAAGACCATAAGGTCCATTGAGCATCAAATGATTTCTAGTGGCGGATGATGGAAGCGACTCATGGATCTCCAACATCGATGGGGCTCCATTCCCACAGGAACAGCTGACCTAGATAACTCCTATCTTGCGTGACAGCTATCTCCGATTTCCTAGGCTGCGGGGTGTGCCTTCGTAGTGCTCTTCTCCTACTCGTGATCTGGCCAAGACAATAGCCAGGGACAAGCCAGTGAGTACGTTTGAATGTACTCGCAAACATTATGACCAAAAGATATAATAAAAGCAGGCAGAATGCATGCAATTAACTTTAAACATATTTAACAATATTCTGCCATGGTAAGAGTTTAATGCAATCATGTGGAGTAGTATAATTATGCTGGTAAATAAAGATTAGTCATCCGATATCAGCAAAGGATAATATTCATGGTGTCATCAAAATTATGAATCCGGGTTCTAGGCGGTAGAACCGTTCGGTGAATCCCAAAAGAAATAAAATGGAACACCGAGTGTTAGACCGCCCGAGGATTCCAAGAAAATAAAATGGAACATCGGGCGTTAGACCACCCGAAAAATTCCAAGAATAAAATGGAACATCGGGCGTTGGACCGCCCGAGGATTCCAAGAAAATAAAATGGAACATCGGGCGTTGGACCGCCCGAGGATTCCAAGGATAAATGCCAAACGGGTGTCTGAATGCGACCCCTCGAGAGGTCTTGAAAAGAAATGCCAAACGGGTGTCTGAATGCGACGCCTCGAGAGGTCTTGAAATGAAATGCCAAATGGGTGTCTGAATGCGACGCCTCGAGAGGTCTTGAAAAGAAATGCCAAACAGGTGTCTGAATGCGACGCCTCGAGAGGTCTTGAAAATAAATGCCAAACGGGTGTCTGAATGCGACGCCTCGAGAGGTCTTGAAAAGAAATGAGTATCCAGGTGGCACAACCATCCCAAGAGATACTGAAAAGGAATGAGTATCTAGGTGGCACAACCATCCCAAGAGATACTGAAAAGGAATGAGTATCCAGGTGGCACAACCATCCCAAGAGATACTAAAAAGAAATGAGTATCTAGGTGGCACAACCATCCCAAGAGATACTCAAGGTTACACATAAGAGAAAATGGTTAGTCCACAGTAATATTCAGGTTAACAATAATATTCATGATAGCATCAGTAGTGATAATAATCATCCTTCAAAAGTGAATCACGATCAATTTAATTATTTCCTCCGAAGACCGACACTAAGACCGATACTTGACCAACCCAGACTGTAGTCCTTAACCGCGGACACGACTATTCGAATAGGATATAAGACTCTGCAGAGGGTGTACTCTTTACCCGCAAGTAAAGGATTTCTTTAGCCAACATCGAGACGCTGACTAATTCCAATTACGGCCTTTGGGTTGAAAACACACCTAACCAGCACACACCAGATTAACTTTCCCGATGCCAGGAATCACCCAAAGCATCGTTCAAGAAAAACGATAAGATGGGGAGACCACCGTCTCGAATAGCATGGGATCACAATTTATAACGCACGGAATACAAGGGGTGCCCCCCTCTCGGCCCAGCCGGATACACCCATGCCCCCTGACCCGATGACTGGCATTATACCTGGATCCTGGAAACCTTCACCGCGGCCCCTCTGTACGGTGTGTGCAGGAAAGGGGTTGACAACTTACTAAACCGTACCCTACCTGTGGCAGGGACAAGTGGCAACATGAAACAAGTATGGGGGTTACCGGAACAAGACTCGATCTACGGTCGACTCAGGAGGTTTAAGTTTTCTTGTAGTGGTTAGTACAACATATTTTCTTGGTAGTACTCAACAGGGTCACCACCTGGCATGTCCCAACATGCCCTCACTGATCATTCTAGTCACAACGAGATTTCAGTCTCATGGTCACTTTTCTCATGACTGATTCTTTCCTGCAAATTAGTTCGGACCAACATAGGCATATGTGACATGTGAAAAGAACCACACTCACTCATACTTCATGTTTAGGTGAAGGTAAAATATTATCCAAGGATCATGCATGTATAACTAGCAATATGCAAATTTTATTTGAATTCAACATATTCATGATTCAATTATTCTTGCAAATAATCAACCATGCATTCACCATATCAAGTGTTCAAGATGCTTGCCTTGAGTATGATGTAGGGTAGGGTACGTTCCAAAAGTTTGAAATTTTCATCTTCCCTCCATTTTTCCTATTTTCAAAATATTGCAATTACCACATAATTTGCAAACAGTACCCAAAAATTTGTTTGGATATTTTTAAAATAAATACTAAAATAAACTAGATGAAATTTAAGGAATGACAAAAAAAGAATCAAATCATTTGGAGTTGTGGTTAAAAAGTTAGAGCTAGCCAAAGTTGGGTCAATATTCTGTTTTTAATAAAACTATAAAAAGAAAACATTTCGGTCAAGTTTACGCTTTCTAAATAGGGAAAACATATTTTGAGAAAACCGTCTCCACTTACAGACGAGTCGGCGTGGCTTCGGTCGCTGACAGTGGGCCCCACGGCCCCACTGTCAGGTTTGACTGGGGTCAGCGCGCCCTCTTCTCTCTCTGGCCGAACGGAGGCGGCACTCCGGCGAGGCTCGCCGGCGAACGGCGGCGCCGTTCGGGAAGCTGAGGTCACCCACGAACTCAGGAGACCCTGGCAATCCTCCCGGTGTTCCGCACGCCCTCCGGAGAGCACTAGGTCACCGGTGGCGAGTTTCCCCGCGGCACTCCGGCGGAGCTCGAAGAGGGCTTCTGTCTACGAGCCACCTCCGGCAAAATTGATAACGCGGGAGGATCCTTGGGTGCTCCAGAGAGCTATTGGTGAATAAATTGGGAAGGGGGAGGCTTTGGTGGCGTCGGGATCAACAAGACACTGGTGGCGGCCGTAGCTTCCGGAGGCGGGGAGGACGACCATCTGTGGTCGGTTGGGTGTGATGGAAGGCTTGTGGGAGTGGTGCTGATGAACTGGGCGAGCCCGGGGAGGACGATTTATAGGCAGCGACATCGGTTCGCGGGATCCTGTGGATAAACACGGCGGCGGGCGGCCATTACTGCGCCAGAAAGGTAGTTGTGGGCGATGGTCGTGGTCGGCGTGACCGTTGGGGAGCTGCGGATAGACTCAGGAGGTTGGCACTTAAGACGAGGGGGGTGCTGGCGTCCATGGATTAGGTCAGGTGCCTCTGGACGGTGCTGACATCGATGGGTGGCGGCGCTGGATGGCGGCTAGCTGGTGCTAGCGGCCAAGTCCTGGTGTCGGCGAGGTGCGTGGGTTTATGGCGACGCCGTCGGGGCAGCTGCGAGGGTCGGGGAGGCAGCAGGGAAGTGGCAGGGCTCGGGCATCGGCGGGTGCAACACGGGCGCTCTGGAAACGTCAAGTGCATGCACGCAGTGTGCTCGATCAAATGCCAGGGCACGCTAGGCTGCTCCAACTGAGCTCAATTTTGGCAGGGTGATGGTTAGTAAGGTGGAAAGGATGATGGACAAGTTATTTTTGGCAAAATGATCAAGTGTCCAGTGCAAGTTTATGAGCTTGCAGATTTCTGCCATGCACATGAGGTGCTTTATGAAATGCTAGGGCCACCTAGGGATCTTTTCTGAGATTGGAATTTGGCAGGATGATGTCTCCTTGGATGTTAGTGATGATGGTGTGGTTGGTTCTGTAAAAAGAAAAACTTGCTAGTGCAAATTTGGAAGAATTTCAGTTCTGGACAGAAACTACAGGTAATTATTTGGTGAACTTAAGTTATGCTAATGGAGCTGGTCTTCTGGACTTAAGCGTTTGGTTGGAAGGACTATAAGGTGGAAAAATTTCAGAATTTTTGGAGCAAGGAAAATTGGGGTTGTAGTCCAATGTTCAAATTGAACCAAAATTGAAAAATGGAAGTTTTGGTCAAAATTTTCAAAGGACCATGTTGGGTTTTTGCATAAAAGTGATCTATAGGCATCTCTTGACCCTTCATAATTTTTGTGGAATTTTAGGAGAATTATTTAAAATAGCTATAGTGCAACAGGAGCATCTCAAAGCTTGAAAATGCTATTAAAAGAATTATTTTGGGCAAATTTTATTATGAAAATATTTCCTACTATTATTTAAAATATAAATGAAATTATTGAAGAAAACTACCAAAACCCATAATATTTTTTCTAAAATTTTCTATATGGAGGGAATAGTTTTGGAAAACAGAAAACAGAAGAGACTGTGAATTTATTAAAAGACCTAATATAAATCAAAATTTTATTTCTCGCCAAATTTTAGTTAGTAAAAACATGCTTAAATTTTTGGGGTGTTACAACTTCCTACCTTAAAGGTTGTACCGAAGGTAAAGATGCAGGTAAACAAATTCTATCATGTTCCTTCGGGTGCAAGTCTTATTTTGGGTTATGCGACCCTGGTTCCCCAGTTAATATTATTCCTTACAGTCTTTATGCAAAAATCTATAATGAGATTTGTCCTTGCATTCTGGAGTCCACTGATGTTGTCATTAAGCTTGCAGATAAAACCGACAGGAAACCTTGTGGCATCCTTAAAGATGTCAATATTATAATAGGCTCGCTCATTTATCCTATTGATATTTACGTATTAATGATCTCTGAGGATAAAGATTGCCCTATTGTTTTTGGAACTTCTTTTCTGAATGTTGCAAGAGCATACATCAAGAAAAAGTCTATCTCCATGAAGTGGGGAGATGAATGATTAAATTCCCATTTTCCTCCGTATTAAGCAAGCCATATGAAGAGGAAGCTTAAGATAAAGAAGAGCAGAAATTGAATCAATTAGCTGAGATTCATCTCCAAACACCAGAAGATGAAGTTGAGCGAGTATTGGTGAGACCTGAATCCTTATTTGAGGATGAAGAGAAGGAGGAAATTGAAATGATAATGGACGCTACTCCAATAGTTTGCCCGCGCCTGAATAAAGTCTATGATGTGCTAGAAAGAAAAGGAGACGAGGAATTGCCTCCTCCTACTTTGAAACCCTTACCCAAGGGGCTGAGGTATGAATTTATGGATAATATAGAAAGATTTCCCGTCATTGTTAATGATGATCTTTCAGGAAAAGAAAAGGAGAAACTATTGGTGGTGCTGAGTAAGCATCGTATGGCTTTAGGCTACTCAATGAAGGATGTAAAGGGGATACACTCGTCCATTTACTCACAGGCTATCCCTATTGAGGAAGGAGCTAAACCCGTGATTGAAAGCCAATGAAGACTTCATCCGGCTTCCAAAAATGTGGTAAGAAAAGAGGTAATACGTCTCCTCGATGTAGAGGTAATCTACCCAATATCTAATAGTAAGTGGGTAAGTCCGGTCCATTGCATTCCTAAGAAAGGAGGAGTTTCTTTAGTGACTAATTAAAATAATGACCTAGTCCCTACTTGGGCTGTTATTGGATACGGAATGTGTGTTGATTTCAGGAAATTAAATAAGTGGACTAAGAAGGATCACTACCCGTTGCCGTTCATAAATGAGATACTGGAGAGATTGACTAGCAACTCTTATTTTTGCTATCTTGATGGATATTCTGGATTCTCGCAAATACCTATCCGGCCTGAGGACCAAGAAAAGACTACCTTCACCTGCCCGTACGGTACATATGCATATCGTAGGATCCCGTTTGGTATATGCAATGGACCACCTTCATTTCAAAAATGCATTTCTAAAGTTTTCCCAGATTTTATTGAAAAAATTGTCGAGGTGTTTATGGACAATTTTTCTGTCCATGGTACATCCTTCGATAATTGTCTCTGTAATCTTACGAAATTTTTGTAGAGATGTGAAGAAACAGGTTTCGTGCTGAACTGGGAAAAGAGCCACTTCATGGTCACAGAAGGGGCAGTGTTGGGGCACAAAGTCTCAAGAAAGAGTATCGAGATAGATCAAGATAGAATTGAGGTAATAGAATTTACCTTACCCCAGGATATAAAAGGTATGCAAACCTTCATGGGACATGCTAGTTTCTATAGAAGGTTTATCAAAGATTTCTCCAAAATATCAAAACCTTTGACTGACCTCTTGCACAAAGACGTGCCCTATTCTTTTGACAAAATTTGTGTGCACACCTATGAAAAATTGAGGGATGCTTTAATCACGGCTCCTATCATTCAACCCCCAAAGTGGGATGAACCCTTTGAGATTATGTGTGACGCTAGAAATTATGTTGTTGGAGCTGTCTTAGGACAGCGAGATGATAAAAAACTCAATATGGTCTTTTATGCTAGCCGGAGCTTGGATGAAGATCAAATACATCTAGCTACCACTGAGAAAGAATTGCTTGATATTGTCTTTGTATGTGATAAATTCCATCCTTATATTATTAATTCAAAAGTGATAGTTCATACGGTTCATCATGCCTTACGTTACCTTCTTGAAAAGAAGGACGCCAAGCCCCGATTGATTCGATGGATATTGCTACTCCAAGAATTTGATTTGCAGATAGTAGACCGCAAGGGAGAAGATAATCCTGTGGCAGGTCATCTGTCGTGCATGGAGAGGATACCATATGATCCAGTCCCTATAAATGAATCCTTTCCCGGTGAGAGTCTGGCTATGATTAAAAATATAGAACCTTGGTTTGCAGATTATGCTAACTTTCTTGTAGGAAAATACATGCCGCCCGATATGAATTATCATCAGAGGAAAAAGTTCTTCAGTGACCTGAAGTATTATTTCTAGGATGATCCTTTTCTTTATCGACATGGACCAGATGACATGATAAGGTGTTGTGTCCCAGAGCATGAGATAAATGCCATACTTGAAGGTTGCCACAGCAGCCCTTATGCAGAACATCATGCTGGTGACAGAACCGCCGCCAAGGTGCTTCAGTCAGGATTCTATTGGCCAACTCTCTTTAGAGATGCTCATAGGTTTGTTAAAAATTGTGGTGCGTGTCAATGCATAGGTAACATAGGAAGAAGGCAAGAAATGCCCATGAATTATAGTCTAGTCTATGAACCCTTTGATGTTTGGGGGTTGGACTATTTTGGACCTTTTCCTGTTTCAGATGGGTATACTCATATTCTTGTGGCTGTAGATATGTTACTAAGTGGGTTGAAGCTTTACCAACCAAACACGCAGACGCGGCTACTTCATTGAAGATGATAAAGGATATCACCTTACCCAGGTTCGGAGTTCCTAAAATTCTTATCACTGACGGTGGATCTCATTTTATACAGGGAATTTTTGGTAGGGTACTCCGTAAGTACGGGGTAACTCACCAAATAGCTTCACCATATCACCCACAAACTAGTGGTCAGATGGAACTCTCCAACCGGGGGATAAAGACTATATTGCAGAAGACGGTGCAGAAATCCAGAAAAGATTGGGCAGGTAAACTAAACGAACCACTATGGGCCTACCGCACCGCTTGCAAGAATCCCATGGGGATGTCACCATACAAAATGGTGTATGGTAAGGTGATACGTCTCCAACGTATTTATAATTTATGAAGTATTCATGCCATGTTTACAACAACTTTATATGGTTTTGGTGCACTTTTATAAGATTTGAATGAAACTAACCCGGACTGACGCTGTTTTCAGCAGAACTACCATGGTGTTATTTTTTGTGCAGAAATAAAAGTTCTCGAATTGGGCTGAAAATTTATGATGATTTTTTATGGACAAAAAGAGACCCTCGAAGCTTTGAGGAAGGACCAGAAGACCCACTAGGACACGACAAGCTCACAGGGCGCACCCTACCCCCTAGGGTGTGTGGGCTGAGCTTGTGGGTCCCTCGGGACTCCCCCCGGCGTGAAACCAACGCCAAAAATTCTTATAAATAGGGGAAACCCCAGAAAGAAACCTAGAACTCCCACGCCGATGCCGAAAGCCTCTGTTCCGAAGCGATCTCATCTGAAGCCCTGTTCCGGCACACTGTCGGAGGGGGAAATCATCACCGGAGGCCATCTTCATCATCCTGGTGGCCACCATGACGAGGAGGGAGTAGTTCACCCTCGAGGCTAAGGGTATGTACCAGTAGCTATGTGTTTGATCTCTCTCTCTCTCTCTCTCTCTCTCTCTCTCGTGTTCTTGATTTGGCACGATCTTGATTTACCGCGAGCTTTGTTAATATAGTTGGATCATATGGAGTTCTTCCTTCTCTATCTTGTTGTGATGAATTGAGTCTTTCCCTTTGAGGTTTCATTTATTATCAGATTGAATATTTTGGATTTGAGAACACTTGATGTATGTCTTGTATGTGGATACCCGTGGTGACAATGGAGTATTCTATTGAGTCACTTGATGTATGTTTTGGTAATCAACTTGCGGATTCCCGAGGTGACATTGGGGTAATCTAGGCATAGGGGTTGATGCACGTTTTCGCCCTACTTTCTCCGATAGAAACTTTGGGGTACTCTTTGAAGTTCTTTGTGTTGGATTGAATATTATGAATCTGAAATTGCTTGATGCATATCGAATAATTGACTCACGGATACTTGTGGTGACATTGGAGTATCTAGGTGACATTAGAGTTGCTTGATGCGTATCATATGGTGTTATTTTAGTACGAACTCTAGGGTTGTTTGTGACACTTATAGGGATGGCTCAATAGATTGATCGGAAAGGATAACTTTGAGGTGGTTTTACTACCTACAAGAATTTCTTCTTATGTTCTCCGTTTGCTAGGAACTTTGGAGTGATTCTTTGTTGCACATTGAGGGATTGTTATATGATTCAATTATGTTAGCACTATTGAGAGATTGCACTAGTGAAAGTATGAACCCTAGGCCTTGTTTCTAAGCATTGCAATACCGTTTGTGCTCACCTTAATCAATTGCTACCTTGCTGTTTTTATTATTTCAGATTACAGAAACCTATATCTACTATCCATACTACACTTGTATCACCATCTCTTCGCCGAACTAGTGCACCTATACAATTTAAAATTGTATTGGGTGTGTTGGGGACACAAGAGATTTCTTGTATTTGATTGCAGGGTTGTTTGAGAGAGACCATCTTCATCCTACACCTCCCACGGATTGATAAACCT
Organism: Elymus sibiricus; assembly: GCA_039707655.1. NCBI lineage: Eukaryota > Viridiplantae > Streptophyta > Magnoliopsida > Poales > Poaceae > Elymus > Elymus sibiricus. Next base: position 375,943,312 of record CM077676.1, read on the forward strand.
TAGGTCATCCACTTGAGTGAAATTTGCTGCTGTCCTACAAAACTCTGCGCTTGGAGACCCAACAGAGTCTACAAGAATAAAAGTTGTGTAGTAGACATCATAAGGCTTGTCATTTACCTTTAGAGCTAGAGCATAAGGCTTTTTGGGCAATCAAGAATATTAATTTTAATCTTAAGGAAGCTGGAGAGAAAAGATTGCTAGATATACATGCTCTAGGAGATCTTGTAATAGTGCTTACGAGAGTGCCAGGTTATTCAAAGAGAAGGTTAAGATGTGGCATGATCGTAAGATACTGAAATGAACTTTCACTGCGGGGGACAAAGTCCTCCTATTTAACTCTCGTCTAAAGTTGTTTCCAGGGAAGCTCAAGTCCCATTGGGAAGGACCCTACGAGATAGAAGAGGTATATAACTCCAGAGCTGTTCGGCTAAAAGGAGGAAAAGATGGACCCTGGATCGTGAATGGGCAACGCTTGAAGCTATACCTCATAGATGAACAAAAGGAAGACCGAGAGGGGGAAGAGGTAAGTTTTCTCACCATCGAGCAAGCCGAAGCCCTTCGGAGGGAACGTAAGGTATGAAATAATACCTCCACAATATGGATGTAAATACAAGAGTAGAAATTAGGATTCTATTTCTTTAGGCTTGTTAAAACTAAAGTCCGAATAGATGGAATTTTCGTCTATAGTTGGAAGCTTTGTCACTAACCTTTCAGGAGGTGAAAAATTTCTAAGGAAGAAGTTGACGTTGCGGCCAACAGGGAGAAAGATGACGTTTCAAACGACTGGATGCGCCCGTTTGGGCGGTCGCATGGACGACACACGAAAGTGGCAAAAATTCCAGAGCGAAAGACGGTGCTTTATGCGGATGCGAGCGCCCGTTTGAGCGGTCATTTGGGTGGTCCTCGGGTAAGAGGCCAACCACAGAATGAACGACGACGTTTCAAACGGACGCGATTGCCCATATGAGCTCTCGCATGAATCTATCATCATGAAAAAAAGAAAAATCTCGGAGGCAGACCAACTGACCGGCCATACGACCGTGAGCGCCCGTATGGAAGGCCGTCCTTTGGTCTGTTCTCGCGATTCTTTCCCGATTTCGTTTTGATTTCTTTCTAACTAACTATTTATCCTTGATCTCGTGATTACCTGTAGGTTTGGCCTTTATAAGGAGGGAAGGGGCACGTCATTAAGCCCTAAACCATCTAATATCACATCTCTTTTGCTTCCCATCTCCACCAAAAAGCTTTTAGTTGCAGGTCACCAACCCGGCCGCCACCATGAGCAACAAGACCTCATCCACCTGTGCTTGAATCATCCCCTTCCCCAACTTGGATGATGTCGTGTCCTCAGGATGGGAAGACTTGAGGAAGCTAAGCCTTAAGGAGGAACCACATCCAGAGAAGAAAGACCTTGATGAGAAGGTCGAGGTGGTGGAGATCAAAGAGGAAGAACAAGCAAAAGAAGGAGATGATGACACCACTCCAGATGAGTATCCTCCTAATCCCTACCAATTCAATATCCGTGGATCTATTCCATTATTTCCTATGGGGCCTCCTCAAGCTGAGTTGGGAATGGAGCCACCAATCCCAGAGTGGATGAAGGAAAAGATCAGGGAATTGGAGAAGGTTTCAAAGGCTTGCGTTAATGTGATCGGAGATGGGATTGATTCTTACTTGTTGATGAGCAAAGACTTGGAAGCAAGGGTTGATGGCATTCTTCATAATTAAGGATGGGCTTAAGATTGAAGCTCTTAACAACAACACTGCACAACTTGAGTTTTTGACCCAGGTTGTAGATGATCAGCAATGCGTGATCGAGGGGATGAAAAAGAAACTCAAGAGCATCTGCGCTGCCTTCCAAGATTCCTAGGAGTGAGCATATAACGCTTAGTGCCTGGATCTCCCCGGCTTGATTGTAAGCTTGGGGGAGATTCACGTGCACTTTGTATATTTACCTTTATGCATTTCCTTTCCGCAAGTTGAGATTAGGGTTTACTTTCAATAAAGTTGAACTGTCATTTTTCTCATAAATAAGGGATGATCCTTTCCGATGAGTATATGCATATCTTGATGCGTGAGATCATTACTGCTTAATTGAGAACGTACATGATGATTGTTGTGATCTAAATAGTAGCACACGATTACTTTCATGATGATTATAAGTCCTCCACATTGCAGTTGTTAAATTTCCGAAAGGAGATGAAATAACTATATATGCTAGTTCATTAAGGATTTCAACTCACAAAAGGGCAAGCCAAGAAATTAATCCTCCTAAAAATTAAAAAGTGCTATTGTAAAATAAGTCATTCCGAGATTCATGTTTGGCTTGCATATCATACAAAAAGATGAAATGAGCCTTTAACATGTCTCAATGACAGGAGACTAAATCATATAAAGAATGTAAGGTCTTGAAAAGAACAAGAGGAAGATAATAACTGCTTGCCCGGTTGAAATAGCAATGAACTAGGATATGAAGTTGTTACCTGTTCACAATAAAATTGAGTAACAGAATGTGATGCCTGCATGATCATTAGCATAGTGATTATGAGCTATCATTTGTTACAAATCTTTTATCTTAAATCGTTCCTCTAGAACACTGATGGACTCATGCCTTTTCATATCCGTATCTCATAAACACAAGGCTGACCTTGTTTTTACAAGCCATGGTACTTGCTCGGGGACGAGCAAGACTTAAGCTTGGGGGAGTTGATGAGTCCAATTTATGTGATAGTTTTACTATGTATGTTGTGCCTACATGGTAGGCTTTGTCTAATTTTACCACGTTCGCGCACTTCTTTTTGTTGATAATCCCTCAGGTGACGTCTTTTGGATCAATTCACAATTAATGGATAAAATCCTCAGAAATGGTAGTGGAATCACGTATTTAAAGTGATAATCACTTTCCATAAATAATCAAGCAAGGAGGCCAAAGGAACGGACGTCATCGCGCTTCCAGAGCGAAAGACGGCGTTCCATACAACCGCGAGTGCCCGTATGAGCGGTCGTATGGCACGCCGCCGCCGCCACCGCCGGATCAACTATTTCCACCCTGTCGAATCGGATCATGGATCAGACGCGCAGAGACACCAGAAACTCATCGAAAAGGCAGAACCCTAGCCTCCGGAGTTCATCCAGAGGAGGGATTGGCAAGGAGAAGGAGGGGATCCTTCCCACAGTGAGGAGGGGGACAACATCATCACCGCTGTCATCAACATCATCATCATCATCATCCTTATCATCTGCAACATCAAGAACACTAGTGGATCCTTTGGTGTATCATTTGAACCACTCATCCATGTATTCCATTACCATTGCTATCATGTTTATTGTCCTCATGTGTAAGTAGACCCCTAGTTATCGGGGATATGGATGAATCTTGGTATGTGTAGGATCTGAAACGTTATCGTGGATATGAGATCCCCTATTGAATGCTTAGTTTAATAACTTCGTGAATGTTGTGAAGGGTCCCCACTCAGCATTTGTGCCTTGTGGCCACGAAGTATATCATTGTCATTGTAAAGGTTTAGGATGCGGAGGTAATTCGAGGTGATAGTAAAAGCCTACCGCTCCTAGCCTTTGCAATTGACTGGGGAATTACGGAGAACCCTTAGAGAGGCCGCGTCCACGGGGAAACCCTTAATTATCATGAGTTGTAACCCTCTGGGGGAGACTATGATGGTGGCGTGCGTGGCACGAAGTCTACCACGAGTAGAACGTGTACTGTTGCTACTTGTGAACTGCGTTGGGATTTCCCCAAAGAGGAGAGGGATGATGTAGTACAGTAGAGATAAGTATTTCCCTCAGTTGAGAACTGATACATCTCCAACGTATCTATAATTTTTGATTGTTCCATGCTATTATAGTATCAATCTTGGATGTTTTTATATGCACTTATATGCAATTATATATCATTTTTTGGGACTAACCTATTAACCTAGTGCCCAGTGCCAGTTGCTGTTTTCTGCTTGTTTTTGGTTTTTTAGGAAATCAGTACCAAACGAAGTCCAAATGCCACGAAATTTTTTGGAGATTTTTTTTTGGATAAAAGAGACCCTGGAGACTTGGAGAGGAGGCCAGAAGGTTCACGAAGCCTCCACAAGGCAATAGGGCGCGACCCCAGGGGGGGCGCCCTAATGCCTTGTGGAGCCCTCATGGCTCCGTTTGACATAATTCCACTTCTATAAATTCTCAAATATTCGGAAACCAATAGAGAGCCACCCCAAATAACTTTTACGCCGCCGCAAGCCTCTGTTCTTCCGCGATCCCATGTGGAGGCCTTTTCCGGTACTCTGCCGGAGGGGGAATCGATCACGGAGGGCTTCTACATCAACCTTGCTGCCCTTCCGATGATGTGTGAGTAGTTTACCACAGACCTATGGGTCCATAGCTAGTAGCTAGGTGGCTTCTTTTGTCTCTTTGATCTTCAATACCATGTTCTCCTCGATGTTCTTGGAGTTCTATCCGATGTAATCTTCTTTTGCGGTGTGTTTGTTGGGATCTGATGAATTGTGAGTTTATGATCAGATTATTCATGAGAAATATTTGAGTCTTCTCTGAACTCTTTTATGCATGATTATTATAGCTTTGTATTTCTCTCTGATCTATTGATTTGGTTTGGCCAGCTAGATTGGTTTATCTTGCAATGGGAGAGGTGCTTTGTGATGGGTTCAATCTTGCGGTGCTCAATCCCTGTGACAGAAAAGGGACATGACACATATTTGTATTGTTGCCATTAAGGATAAAAAGATGGGGTTTAATCATATTGCTTGAGTTTACTTTGTCTACATCATGTCATCTTGCTTAAGGCGTTACTCTATTTCATACTTAATACCCTAGATGCATGCTGGATAGCTGTCGATGGGTGGAGTAATAGTAGTAGATGCAAGCAGGAATCAGTCTACTTGTATCGGACGTGATGCCTATATACATGATCATTGCCATGAATTCGTCATAATTATTTGCTTTTCTATCAATTGCCCAACAGTAATTTGTTTATCCACCGTATGTTCTGCGCTCAAGAGAGAAGCCTCTAGTGAAAACTATGGCCCCTGGGTCTACTTTTATCATATATTAAAATCAAAAATACCTTGCTGTAATTTATTTACTTTTATTTTTTTAGTATTTTAGTTTATCTATCTATCACTATCAGAATTAATCCTTGCAAATAACCGCTAAGAGGATTGACAACCCTCTTATTTGTGTTGGGTGCAAGTGTTTGCTTTCGTGTGTAGGTGCTGCTAATGGGATTTTGCGTGGTTCTCCTACTAGATTGATAACCTTGGTTCTTAACTGAGGGAAATACTTATCTCTACTATACTGCATCATCCTCTCCTCTTCGGGGAAATACCAACGCAGACTACAAGTAGCAGGAAGAATTTCTGGCGCCGTTGCCGGGGAGACATCACCAAAATTTATCAAGTACCTTCGCACAAACTATCATCCACTTGCATTTATTTTATTTGCCTTTTTATTTGCATTTGCCTCTCGTTTTCATCTCCCCCACTTCTAAAACAATTTTACAAAAAACACAAAAAAAATTATTTGCTTGCTTGCTTTTATTGCCATCATGTCAACACACAAAAATAGAAAGTGAAAGCAAAAATTTAAGCTCACTATGGATCTACTTAAAGTTTTCTACTTGGATCATCTTCGATCCATTTGTGCTCGTGCTAAAACCCCAACTAGTTTAGTTGAGGGAAAATTATTAGATGAGCATGCTCATTTTGTGCGTCACTGTTTGTATCAAAAAGGGAGACTCTTATGGAATCAAATAAATTGTTTGCTATGTTATGCTTGTAATCTATGTGAAATTTATGATTTTACTTGTTTCTCTAAGAACCCTAAAAAACACCTTCCCTACCTATGTGAGTTTAATGATAATGAAATCTTATCTTCTTATGCCAAGGGTGTTTATAGTTACTATGATATCGAACAAATTGAAGAATTTGTTGCTTTTAAGGGTGCTTATGAAGTTGCTTATTTGATTGAAAAGTATGATGCTACTCTCTACAAGTCTGAAAATTTTGACATACTTAAATTTTGCTATGAAAACTATGCTCCTAATGCCTATGTTAATGAATTTATTGAGAGAATGTCTGCTACTTTGGAGGAAAATAATGATATGCATGAATCGATAGATAATTATGATTCCGTTGATTCGATTGAAATATCCCCTCTTGATGAACGTGATGCTTGCTATTCTTATGGCCATGATGCCAATATTAATGATGCTTATAGAGATGAACTTGCTATAGTTCCTTATGTTAAAAATGTAATTGTTGCTATTGCAGCCACACTTGATAGCTTCTTGAATGAAAAGCATGATTGCAATGATGTTATTATAAATTATATTAATGTCAATTGTGCTAATTATATGCCAAGCTACAAGCTTGGGGATGAAATTTTTTCTATGTCCACTACTTATTGCAATGATCATGATTGGGGTGATAATGCTTCTTATGATCTTGAAAATTTATTTAAGCCTCATGATGAATATGTTATTGATAATAATGTTTGCAATACTGTTAAAAGTGGGTTTGGAAGAGCGTCAACTTTAGGTAATAATGATCCCACTACTTTGGAGAATTATCAATCTTATGAATTTTTGGATAAGAGTGGGTTTGGAGAGGTCATGACTTTAGTTGATGTTAATCCCACTATCTTGGAAGATTATAAAACTTTTATGCATGCGGATCATGAAGAGAATATTTTATATGATAGCTATATTGTTGAATTTGATTATGATCCTACATGTAATTATTATGAGAGAGGAAAACATGGTTATAAAAATCTTCATATCACTAAATTACCTCTCTTTGTGCTAAAATTATTAATGCTTCATTCTTCCTATTTGCATATGCTAGATATTGCTTGTCTTGATAATTTGTTTTCCTGTAAAATGCCTATGCATAGGAAGTATGTTAGACTTAAATGTGTTTTTCACAAGCCACATGATGCTCTCTTTGTGTTTCAATTATTATCTTTCATGAGAGCATCATTGAAATCTCAAGCCTATCTTAATGGCTATAAAGAAAGAGCTTGTTGGCAGACAACCCAATAAACTTTTTATTTCTATTTTTGTGTGTTTACACAATTATAGCCTCTGTTATGATTGTGTTTTTATCTTTTAATTAGTGTTTGTGCCAAGTAATGCCTTTGGGATGATTTAGATGATAGTATAATTGATGCTGTTTGGAAAACAGAAAGTTTTGCGTCCACTGCTGGAATTTTGATTCTGTACTGGAGCATTAGAAAAATCTGAAATTTTTACACAGTATTGGTATATGAATTGTTTACGTTGTCCTAATGTTTCAGAATTTTTGGAGTTACAGAAGTATAGCTTTTAAATAGATCTTTATAGACTATTCTGTTTTAGACAGATTCTGTTTTTGTTGCATAGTTTGCTTATTTTGATGAATCTATGGATCGTATCGGGGGGTATGAGTCATGGAGAAGTTGGAGTACAGTAGCATTATGACAATATTAAATTTGAATCAATTTACAACAGTACCTAAAGTTTAAGATTTATTTGTTATACTAATGGATCTCACGAGGTTTCTGTTGAGTTTTGTGTGCTGAAGTTTTCAAGTTTTGGGTGAGACTACGATGGATAAAGGAATAAGGAGTGGCAAGAGCCTAAGCTTGGGGATGCCCAAAGCACCCCAAGGTAATATTCAAGGAATAATCATGCGTCTAAGCTTGGGGATGCCCCGGAAGGCATCCCCTCTTTCGTCTACAATCTATCGGTAACTCACTTGGAGCTATATTTTTCTTCATCACATGATATGTGCTTTACTTGGAGCGTCTTGTGATATAGTTTGTATGCTATTTAGTTTGTCACAATCATCTTTGCTGAACACACCTTTTTGAGAGGGACACACATTATTCGCGATTTGTTAGAATACTCTATGTGCTTCACTTATATCTTTTGAGCTAGGCAGTTGCTCTAGTGCTTCACTTATATATTTTAGAGCACGGCGGTGGTTATATTTTAAAGAAATAGTTGTACTCTCATGCTTCACTTATATCTTTTTGAGAGTCTAATGAATAGCAACGGTAATATGCATGGGTTATGAATTTGGTCCTAATATGATAGGTATTCAAGAGGGATATAAGAAAAACTTTCATGTAGATCACTGAATATGATAAGTTTGATTCCTTGCAATAGTTTTGCGATATTAAGATGATAATATGTGGGAGGTGCTAGTAGATAATTGTGGTTTAGTAAGAATATTGGTGTTAAGGTTTGTGATTCCCGAAGCATGCACGTATGACCTGCCGTTATGCTAAGAAGTTGGAGCATGATTTATTCTTGATTGTCTACCTTATGAGTGGCAGTCGGGGACGAGCGATGTTCTTTTCCTACCAATATATCCCCCTAGGGGCATGCGTAGTAGTACTTTGCTTTGAGGGCTAATAACTTTCGCAATAAGTATGTAAGTTCTTTATGACTAATGTGAGTCCATGGATTATACGCACTCTCACATTTCCGCAATTTGCTAGCCTCTTCGGTACCGTGCATTGCCCTTTCTCACATCGAGAGTTGGTGCAAACTTCGCCGGTGCATCCAAACCTCGTGATATGATACGCTCTATTACACATAAGCCTCCTTATATCTTCCTCAAAACAGCCACCATACCTACCTATCATGGCATTTCCATAGCCATTCCGAGATATATTGCCATGCAACTTCCGCCGTTCCTTTTTTATGACACACATCGTCATTGTCATATTGCTTCGCATGATCATATAGCTGACATAGTATTTGTGGCTCAGCCACCGTTCATCATTTTTATACATGTTACGCTAGTATCATTGCACATCCTGGTACACCGCCAGAGGCATTCATATGGAGTCATATTTTTGTTCTAGTTTCGTGTTGTAATTTTGTTTTGAGTTGTAAGTAAATAGAAGTATGATGATCATCATTATTAGAGCATTGTCCCAGTGAGGAAATAAAAAGAAGAAAAAAAAGAAAAAAAGAGGCCAAAAAGTGCCCATGAAAAAAAATAAAAAAAAATAAATGAGAGAAAAAGAGAGAAGGGGCAGTGTTAGTATCCTTTTCCATACTTATGCTTCAAAGTAGCACCATGTTTTTCATATAGAGTCTCCTGTTTAGTCACCTTCATATACTAGTGGGAATTTTTCATTATAGAAATTGGCTTGGATATTCCGATGATGGGCTTCCTCAAATGCCCGAGGTCTTCATGAGCAAGCAAGTTGGATGCACACCCACTTAGTTTTCATGTTGAGCTTTCATACACTTACAGCTCTTAGTGCATCCGTTGCATGGCAATCCCTACTCCTCGCATTGACATCAATTGATGGGCATCTCCATAGCCCGTTGATTAGCCTCGTTGATGTGAGACTACTTCTTATTTTTGACTTCTCCTTATTGATCTCTACCACCACACTCTAGTCCACCCATAGTGCTATATCCATGGCTTGCGCTCATGTATTGCGTGGGGGTTGAAAAAGCTGAAGCGTGTTAAAAAGTATGAACCAATTGCTCGGTTTGTCACCGGGGTAGTGCATGATAAATATTTTGTGTTAAGAAGATGGAGCATGACAGGATTATATGATTTTGTAGGGATAACTTTCTTTAGCATTTTTATTTTGAAAGACATGATTTTTTTATTAGTATGCCTGAGTATTGATGTCTTTATGTCAAACTATAGACTATTGCTTTGAATCATTCGGATCTTATTATTCATACCATAAGAGAGAGATTACATGATGAAACATGTTAGGTAGCATTCCACATCAAAATTTCTGTTTTTATCATTTACCTACTCGAGGACGAGCAGGAATTAAGCTTGGGAATGCTTGATACGTCTCCAACGTATCTATAATTTTTTATTGTTCCATGCTATTATAGTATCAATCTTGGATGTTTTTATATGCAATTATATATCATTTTTTGGGACTAACCTATTAACCTAGTGCCCAGTGCCAGTTGTTGTTTTCTGCTTGTTTTTGGTTTTTCAGGAAATCAGTACCAAACGAAGTCCAAATGCCACGAAACTTTTTGGAGATTTTTTTCTGGACAAAAGAGACCCTGGAGACTTGGAGAGGAGGCCAGAAGGTTCACGAAGCCTCCACAAGGCAACAGGGCGCGGCCCAGGGGGGCACGCCCTCATGCCTTGTGGGGCCCTCGTGGCTCCGTTTGAGCTAATTCCACTTCTATAAATTCTCAAATATTCGGAAACCAACAAAGAGCCACCCCGAATGACTTTTACGCCGCTGCAAGCCTCTGTTCTTCCACGATCCCATCTGGAGGCCTTTTCCGGTACTCTTCCGGAGGAGGAATCGATCACGGAGGGCTTCTACATCAACCTTGCTGCCCTTCCGATGATGTGTGAGTAGTTTACCACAGACCTACAGGTCCATAGCTAGTAGCTAGATGGCTTCTTTTCTCTCTTTGATCTTCAATACCATTGTCGGTGTATAAAACATGGGTATTTTATACCCTGACTTATGCATAGACAGTAGCAGCCTTCTTGCTGGACAGGCTTGCCGGAATTTACCAAGGTCAAGATTCCAGACTCAGTTGCAAAAGCACTAAGGAAGAAATCAAGACGAAGCATCAATAAGTACTTGACTAGTACTGAAGATGGAGGCATTACTGGCCGGCAAGATTTGAGCCGGCAAGATGATGGCCCGGCAAGCTCCGTGTCGGCAAGCTTTCGCTAGCTCGTCAGCGCTCCACCTCACCGAGCAGGTACTCGCTAATCGGTGAGGTGTCGACCGCGCAGGCAGGTTGGTGAGATTTGTCAGGGCGCGTGTCAGCCTACTGAAAGGAGATTTAACTTTAATGACACCCGTCCAGGAGGCGTGTCAAGATAATATGAGGTAGCTGGGCGAGCGGTGCAGGAACCTTGCCGGGGCTCCTCCTCCACATGACACCTAACGGCGCATTTAATGCTTTTGTCCTAAACCGGCAGAGTTAGGTATGATAGCACTGTTTGCTGTCTAATCAACTTGTAATGACTATTTTGCCACTGTGATTACCCCTTGAGCTATAAAAGGAGGTCCAGGGCAACCTTTACAAGGATCAAGCCTCAGACACTCTAGCTCATTTGGCATGCGTAGCTGCTTCTCCTTTGCACCTTGTCGGGACGAAGCGCACCTTGTACTTGAGCTCTCCACATATAATACACCAAAGCAGGAGTAGGGTTTTACACCTCATGGTGGCCCGAACCTGTGTAAAAGCCTTTGCGTTCTCTACTGATTTTGCTCTTTGTGCTTGCGCATTCCCCTACTCGAACCGCAAAGGGGCTAGATGGACCCATAGGTGGTCGTACGCACGACATCTTTGGCGTGCCAGGTAGGGGGATCGCTTGCGCGAACCTGAATCAGCAGATTGCGCGTCAGTTTCATCAGCTTCATCACCATCTTCTCCATCGTTGATGGCTCCCAAGAAGAAGGGCATCACGATGATGGCTCCCTCCACTTCCAAAATTCCTTCGCACATATCCACAGGCGGCGCAGGCGGCGCGGCCAACGCGGGCGGTGCGGACACCGCGGTTGGCACGACCTGCGCAGGTGGCGCGGTCGCCATGCCTACCATGGTCGGAGCAGGAGGCGGAGGCGCTGGAGGCAACCAACTTCCTCGACCCTTTGGCGAGCAAAGTCGTAGCAGCGCAGGTGGTGCAGACGGACGACTCCCACCTCCACGACGCGTTGATGAGCGCAGCCACCGGAACAACAATGCCCGGGCCGGCACAAGTCAAGATCCCTCCGCGGTGGTGTCCAGAGATGCTGTGTCAAGACATACGCCGTGCCCGTCGCATGATGGGCGTAGCGTGACTCCAAGCGGCGTCGATGATTCAGGGCAGCGACGACCACATGGCAAGACACCTGTCGATCAAGTTCCAGATCCTCAGGCATCACCTCCGCCACGACAGCCCGCTGCTGAGCATGTGCCACGGCAGCAAGATTGCAATGGCACTCCTGCTGGCTCTGCATGAGTAGAGCGACGTCGCGTTCTTCGCTTCCGGCCATGCCAGCCACAGCAGTAGAGGCGATGGCGCGAGCCCAGATGCTGTTGAACTTTCCTCCGGCAGCAGACAAGATGGATGAGTGGAGAGCCACCATCCAGAGCCTGATTGGATTTGCCGAGACAAGCATGTCACAGCAAGCGGAGCCCTCACGGCATCCGCAAACAGCACCAGTAGCTCCAACTGGTGGCCGTGTGGAAGGTGCTACGCCAACGGTGCAGTCACCTCCATGGCAACAACGTCAACAGCAACCGCGACAAACTCAAGGATCTTTCGAGCCCGACGAGATATCGATGGCTTCTTCGGATCCATGAGCGCGGCAAGATCAGCGGCGAGTGCTGCAAGATAGGCGGGTGGAAGATGCCCGTACTACCATTAAACGGTGCCGGGAGGTGCGCCGTCAATCTGACGCATGCAACGGCCCAGTCGTTGATGAGCCTGCGCCCGAGGTTGGTGGATACCTGCCTTACAAGGTTGGGTGCCCTGCCTTCACTCACGAGCTATGGCAAGTCCGCTGGCCGTCAGTCCGGGCCTTCAAGCCAGAAGTACCAGAGAAGTACGATGGCAAGCTGAACCCAGCAGAGTTCTTGGGTATTTACACGATTGCTGTACAAGCTGCTGGGGGAAGAGGCAAGAAAATCCTCGCCAACTATTTTCCATTGGTGCTCAAGCCCAATGTGAGATCTTGGCTGATGAACTTGCCGGAGAACTCCATTTCTTCGTGGTCTGATCTTTGCAATGAGTTTGTTGGTGCTTTCACTGGAGGCCATAAGGCTCCCGGTCTGCCTAGCGACCTACAAGTGATCCCGCAAAGAGATGGTGAATCTTTGCGCAAGTATATCCAGAGGTTCAGTCATGTGCACCGCAATATTCCAGATGTGCACCCCGCAGCCTTTATTGCCGCCTTTCACATGAATGTGCACAATTGAAGGATGTGGGAGAAGATGAACATCAAGCTGCCGAAGACCGTCAACGAGCTCTATACATTGGCGGATAAGTGTGCACGAGCTGAAGAAGGGAGGAGGCTCCCTGGGGAAGATGCGGGCGCAGAAGTCGACTCGGAAGACGACGATGCCGCCACCCCAAAAAAGAAAGGCCGAAAGCGCAACAGGAAGCGCAAAGGCAAGGCTGTTATGGCCGTTGAGGGTTCCGGCAACTCTGAGTCTGCCAAGAAAGCCAAGACAAAGAACTCCAGCAAGGAGGCTACTGTATGCGCCGCTTGTCAGGAGGCGGTGGCAAACGAGAAGGCCGGCAAGTTTGATGAGCCATATTGCAAGATTCACCGCACTAAGGGTCACGATCTCCAAGAGTGCCGGCAGGTTGAACATCTTGCCGAGAAGCAAAAAGCTGAATATGAAAAGCGTGACAAGGAGAAGGGCCAGGATGGTGCTGGCGGATTTGATAAGAGAGGTCGTGGTGGTCGAGGAGGCCGCCGCGGCAAGGCCAAGCAGCAAAAAGAGAAGCCTGCTAGAGGCCGTGAAAAGAAAGAGGAAGATGAAGGAAGTGATGAGGAGGATGACGGAGAGTCCAGTGAACAGGAATTCCAGAAAGCAACTGAAGCCATGTGCATTGACGGGGGCGCATCGTTGCACTCCTCTCACCGCCAGCTCAAGCAATGAGCGTGTGAAGTCAATGCAGCGGAACCGGCAATAGGCGCCCACAAACCACTCAAATGGTCACACACGCCTATCATTTTTTATGCCGAGGATCACCCTGATCGCACAACTGCGGTCGGGTGCTTGCCATTGTTGGTTTCACCAACAATACGCAACCTCCAGGTTACGAAAATGTTAGTTGACGGTGGGGCTGGCCTGAATTTGATTTCACCAGAGGTTATCAAGAGGCTGCAGATTCCCGACGAGGAACTCGAGAAAATAGGCACGTTTCAAGGAGTGAACCTGGGAAAGAGCCAGCCCAAAGGAAAGATCACATTGCCGGTGACGTTTGGTGGGGAATTGAATTACAGAATAGAGAAAGTTGTTTTTGATGTTGTCAAGATCCCCTTGCCGTATAATGAAATTCTTGGCCGCCCAGCCTTGGCAAAATTCGTGGCAGCATCCCACTATGCTTATAACACATTGAAGATGCCAGGGTCGATGGGTGTCATCACCATCAACTCTGACAAGAAGGATGCAGTTATCTACGTCAACAAGATGTATAGAGAAGCGGTTGCAGCATCTACCACCAAAGCACCTGCTCCCGCCAATGAGAAAAATAAAAGCAAGAAAAGCGGCAAGACTTCTGAGAAGTCTTCCGGGAAGCGCACTTCTTCGGAGTGTTGCGCACCCATTGAGGATTTGCCGGAAAGCTCTACAGCCAAGAAATCCAAGGCTACTGCACCAGCAACCAAGAAGGTGCCAGCTAAGGAGGATGGCACTGGCGGTACCTTCACCGTCAGCGCCACCCTTGACAGCAAATAAGAAAGCGCACTCATTGCCTTCCTGTGGGCAAATGTCGATGTGTTTGCATGGAAACCATCTGACATCCCTGGTGTTCCCAGGGAGGTAATTGAGCACCACCTTGTTGTCTGTCCTCACGCTCGGCCCGTTAAGCAGAAGGTCAGGAAGCAGGCTTTGGAGCGGCAATAGTTCATTGCCGAGGAAATCAAGAAACTTGAAGCAGCAGGTTTAGTTAGAGGTGTACTACATCCAACTTGGTTGGCAAATCCAGTTGTAGTGCATAAAGCAAATGGAAAGTGGAGACGTTGTATTGACTACATTGATATTAACAAAGCATGTCCAAAGGATCCTTTCCCTTTGCCGCGCATTGATCAAATTGTAGACTCTACTGCCGGCTGCAATTTACTCTCCTTTCTTGATACTTATTCTGGTTATCATCAGATTTTCATGGCCAAGGAAGATGAGGAGAAAACCGCATTCATTAGTCCATGTGGTACATACTACTTCATGCGTATGCCTTTTGGATTAAAGAGTGCTGGTTCAATATTTGCGAGAGCAGTCTAGATCGGTTTTGAGCCCCAGCTGCACAGAAATGTGGAAGCGTATATGGATGATATAGTGGTCAAAACCAAGGATAAATCAACCCTCATTCAAGACTTAGAAGAAACATTTGCAAACTTGCGCAAGATCATTTTCAAGCTCAACCCTGAGAAGTGTGTGTTTGGCATTCCATCCGGCAAACTTCTCGGGTTCTTTGTATCTCAACGTGGAATAGAAGCAAATCCCGACAAGATCAAAGCAATTGAGCAGATTCAGGCACCAAGAAGCATCAAGGATGTGCGGCGTCTTGCTGGCTATGTTGCTGCTTTAAGTAGGTTCATTTCAAAGTCTGCTGAGCGCGCCTTGCCGTTTTTCAAAATATTGAAAAAGGCAGGTCCAATGAAATGGACTTTGGAAGCAGAGGCCGCGCTACAGGATTTGAAAAGACACCTCTCCTCTGCGCCAACACTAGTTGCGCCCAAGCCACAAGAACCGTTGCTGCTATATTTGGCGGCAATGAATCAAGTGGTCAGTGCTGCATTAGTGGCACAGAGGGAAGTTTATGACGAAGAAACAACAGCGGCAAGCCCATCAAGCAACAATCCGGAATCTTCTCCGGCAAAATCTGGTGCCGATAAATCAGAAGCAGCGCGAGCAAATGAAGCAGATCAACAGATGGTGCCCAAGAAGAAGTTGGTGCAGCGCCCAGTTTACTTTGTAAACTCCCTTTTACAGGGGGCTAGGTCAAGGTATTCTGACGTGCAAAAATTGCTTTTTGGTCTTCTCATGTCCTCGAGAAAGTTGCGCCACTACTTCCAAGCACATGAGATTACAGTCGTCACTCGCTTTCCGCTACAGCGCATTTTGAGAAATCCAGATGCAACTGGCAGGATAGTGGAGTGGGCGTTGGAATTATCGAGCTTTGCATTCAAGTTTGAAAGCACTTCAACTATTCAAAGCAGAGCCTTGGTGGAGTTCATTGCAGAATGGACGCCAACGCAAGACGAAAAAATTCAAGAAACTGCTCTCCCCGGCAAAGAAACAGCTAACCTTCTCGCTGCAAGGCACCGGTGCCGGAGTGCCGCTTGTCGCACCCACCGGGGAGCACCTTAAGTATGTAATTCAAATGCACTTTCCCAGGGAGAAAGCTACGAACAACACTGCTGAGTATGCAGGACTTCTTGCTGGTCTTAGGATCGCAGTGGACCTTGGGATCAGAAAATTGATCATCCGTGGCGACTCGCAGCTTGTTGTGAAACAGATCAATAAAGATTACCAGAGCCCGTTGATGGAAGCATATGTGGAATAAGTGAGGAAATTGGAAGAACACTTTGACGGATTACAAACAGAGCACGTTCCTCGTGCGGAAAACAACATTGCTGATAGCCTGTCAAAGTGTGCTGCTCAAAAGCTTCCTGTGGAACCGGGAACTTTTGTACTCCATTTGAATCAACCATCAGTCACTCCATCAACGCAGGCGAACAAGAGAAGAAAGTTGAACACCGGCAAGTATTTTCTGGCAGAGCTCCCAGAAGCCGTCGGCAAAGATGTTGCCAGGGACAATGACATGACTGTCGGTGAGCAGCGGCTTCGCGCAGAGCCTCAGGTTCTTGCCACTGAGGCAAGCGCTCCCACGGCCGAAGAAATGCCCTTGGTCCTTGTCATCGAGCCGCAGGCTCCGACATGGGCACAACAGATAGTTCATTTCCTTCAAACAGGAGAACTTCCTGATAACCAAGAAGAAGCTGAGAAAGTAGCCCGTCAATCGAGTATGTATTAGTTTGTGGATAACATGCTATACAGAAAGAGGCTGAACGGAGTGAAATTGAAGTGTATTTGCCGGGAAGATGGACTAAAGCTGTTGGTGGAGATACATGGAGGTGTGTGTGTATCTCACATAGGATCAAAGGCACTTGTTGGGAAAGCTTTTCGGCAAGGCTTCTATTGGCCCACTGCCCTCCAGGATGCAACTGAGCTAGTAACCAAGTGTGAAGCATGCCAGTTCCATTCAAAGAACATACATCAGCCAACTCAAGCTCTCCAAACAATACCTCTCTCCTAGCCCTTCTCGGTCTGGGGGCTTGACATTTTAGGCCCTTCCCCCGTGCTACCGGGGGCTTTGAGTACTTGTACGTTGCAATCGACAAGTTCACAAAGTGGCCTGAGGTGGAGCCAGTGAGGAAGGTGACAGCACAATCAGCCATCAAGTTTTTCAAAGGATTTGTTTGCCGTTTTGGTGTTCCTAACAGGATCATCACCGATAACGGCACACAATTCATGAGCCGCACCTTCATGCAGTACATCCAAGACCTTGGTAGCAAAATCTTTTTTGCATCTGTTGCTCACCCAAGAAGCAATGGTCAAGCGGAAAGGGCAAATGCTGAAGTGCTGCGAGGCCTCAAGATGAGAACGTTTGACAGGCTGCATAAGTATGGAAGGCACTGGATTGATGAGTCACCGGTAGTTCTTTGGTCACTCAGAATGACACCAAATCGAGCTACCGACCAAACACCCTTCTCCCTGGTCTATGGTGCAGAAGCGGTGCTCCCCACGGAACTCACATACGGGTCACCTCGAGTGTTCGCCTACGATGAGGCGGAGCAAGAGCAGTTGCGGCAAGATGACGCAACGCTCCTTGAGGAAGATCGTCTTCGGGCAGCTATGCGAGCTGCATGCTACCAGCAAGCCTTGCGCCACTATCATAGCCGCAAACTGCATGCCCAAAGCCTTGAGGAAGGCGACCTTGTTCTTCGGTGCATTTAGTCTGCCAAGAAATCAAACAAGTTGACGACGAAGTGGGAAGGCCCTTATCGGGTAGCACGAGTCACCAGACCTGACGCAGTCCGTCTGGAGACCGAAGATGGCATCCCAGTGCAAAACTCATGGAATATTGAGCATCTTCGCAAGTTCTACCCATAAGGCACAGTTGCCGGGCCTCCCGGCAACCCCTTTTGTACAAGTTTTGTCGACAAGACTTGTAACCCTTTGTACAAAGCCAGGCGCAGATCCTGTGCATAAGTGAAATAAAGCTAAGTGTTTTGCAACTCTTTGTACATATTCATTTGTGTATAAATGCATGTGATGTTGTGATTACGCTTTAATTTGTATGAAATGGCTGATGAACCATCAAGGTTTCCAAATCACTCTTTTCTCTTCTTTCTTTTTCTCAAAGGACAGAAGGATTCCTCGCGTGCAAGTTTCCCGGGGGGAGTGACAATGGGGATACCATTTAATGATGTTCAAGTGATCATTTTGTATGACAAGAAAGACAGTACAAGGAAAAGCCAAGTTGAAAAACTTTAAAACAATTTCCTTGTTACATTCTGTAATTTCCCTTGAACGATTTTGTGTTTGTATGAAAAACCTGCACGCGAAGGAACCTTGTCATGATCATTCGCGCTCTTACTTTGTTTCGAGTCCACTCAACAATTTAAGTAGCTGCATTGAAAACATCAAAGGAAAACTTGTCGGCGGCAACACTACCGGCAGGCTGCTAAGGACCCGTTCCTCAAGCGCTCGCGGCAAGTGCATGCACCGGCAAGCTTCTGGTATGCGTAGGGTATAAAATCAAATCATACAAAGACAAAGAGGAACAAGGGAGATAGCATACATTCTTTCATCAACACAAGTTATATTACAACACAAAAGCAGTGCAGATCTAACATAAGATCGAATGTATCTTTTACATGACAACACAGCGGTGGATATAACGACAAGCTTAATCCCGACGATCGCCTTGGATCCTGGGAACTTGGAGAACCTTGTCGGCAAGAGGAGCAACAATCTTGTCGGTGGAAGTGACATTAGTGTCCTGTGGCAGCTTCCTGAAGATCCCGGAGAGATCAAGGCTGGGATTGCGATGAGCAAGCTTGAGCAGTACCTTGTAAAGGACGTTGCGCGCAAACTTCCAGGATTCGTCGGCGAACGAGGCGGACCTGTAGTCATGATATGTCTTCAATGCATCGATGAGGCCATCAAAGAATTTGGTCAATCTGGCACTGGCGGCCTCGTGTTCGTTGACGGTGAAGCTCCAACTCTTCATATCCATGACGGCAAGTTGGGAAGTGAGGCACTCAGCTATATCAACAAGCCTCTTCGTCCAAAGGGAGAGCACCTCACGCAGTTCTATAAACTTGTTCTCGGCGTCTTCCCGGAGAGTTTCTTCCGCGTTAAGCTTCTCCATCAAGAGCCTTTCCCGTTCCTTGGCGGATTCAAGATCTGTTTCCAGGCCGGCAAGTTTGGATTTCAAATCCTCAGCTACCTTAGTGGCCGTATTAAGATCTTGATTCTTGGACGAGAGCTACATTTGCAGTTCCCCTAGGGCGAGGGCTGCTTTCTGTGCTTCGCCCTTGAGAATCTCGATCTCTTTATTGCTACCGGCAAGCTCCTCTTTCAGCTTGCCCACCTGGATTTCAAGGTCTGCTTTGGCAGTAGCGGTAGCGGCAGCGTTGTCGGTAGCTTCCTTGAGCTTGGCGGCGTTCTCTTGAGCTTGGATTTTGATAAACTCTCTGTGGTTTTGCTCCAACTCTTGATTCCTCTGCTCAAGGAGCTTTTCAATTTTTTCATCCTTGCCGCGGAGTTTGGCGGCAAGGGCCTCCTCTTGGGCAGCAAGATTCCTCTCTCGGGCATCGAGCAGCGCCTCGCGCTCTGCCAGCTTGCCATCCAAGGCCATCGCTTTCTCCTGGGCGGCGGCAAGCTTTTCCTCCTGCTTCCTCAGGTTGCTGGATTGATTGTTATACCAAGCGCGAATATCTTCTGCCTTCTTCTTCAGCTTCTCCTCGATCACCTCCAGAGCCGTGTGTTCTTCTTGAAGTATATCCCAGCATTTGCCGTAGCGCTCTTGCACATCCCTGAGACCAGAAACCATGGTTTCTAGGAAGGCAAGATCGGCTGTGCTATCGGCAGCGTTGTCGGATTCAAGGGTGCTCTTGGGGATGGAGGCGAGGATGCGGGCGATTTCTGCATCAAAATTCAGCTCTGCAGTACTTGATGAACTGGGAGCTCCATGTTCTCGCTGAGAAGCAACTTGAGCCAAACTGCTTGACAGGATCTACAGGATTGATGTCGCTGGCTGGTTGTCGGGGATCGGCGTGTCAGTATTGATGGGCGCCATCTCCACATCCATTTTGGCGGCATCAGATGTATTGCCGGAGGACTTCTCGGGTTCTTCAGGAATTTCCCTGACCTCTTCGGCGATCCGCACAGAATCTTCTTCAGCGGCAATCTTGGTGGCTTCATCGGTGGCGTCCTTTGCAATATCTGCCACATCTGCAATGATCTCGCCTTCTTCAGGAGAAGTTGGAACTATGGAAAGAAGCAGAAGCAAAGGATAAAGTAAGATTCAATTAACAAGTCAAGTTCAAGAAAACAAAAAAAAGAATGAAAAGTGTTCAGAAACAAGTGGATTACCTGTTGATGCTTGTTGTGGGAAGACATTTCCTTCCCCAGTAACTTCGGTTGCCGCCGCACGGTCTCCGGCAGCCTTGCTTGCCAGGACTATATCAGTGCGGACGGGCTCATCAGTGAAGGCCCTTGTTGGTGAGGCACTCCTTGAGATAGTGGTTGACGGAGGAACCGCGGTAGGATTTGCCTCTGGGCGCTCTTCCTCCTGGTGGCCTTCTCCTACCTCTTTGTCGAGACTAGAGGAAGAAGCATCAACGCCAGTGCCGGCAGGCGGGGATCGCGCCTCAATTTCGTGTATGGGGTTGGACTGGCGGCTAATGATAATGGTATCAGTAAGTACTCCCCCTTGTCCAGCGCTTGCCGTAGGCTCGCCTTCCACCACTGCTTTGGTCCGCTTGACCCGATGCACAAGTGGCTCTGTGTCTCTACAAGAACGGAAAAGAATCAAGTCAAAAACCATGATCAAGATGGAGTCACGACTTAATGAAGATCAATAAATGCACTTACTCCTCGTCTTCAGATTCGCTGAGAACAGAAAGATCATATCTTGCCGGTGGAGGCGACTCTCTGGCTCTCTTAAGTGCCGGAGGAGATGAACTTGCCGGCTGAGAAGATCCAACTTCCCCGGTAACCTCTTGCTAGGAACATGAATGCTGAGTTTGAGGGTGCCGAATTGTTTGCCGGTGCACTTCTTCCTGATGGCCGGTCTTGGTGGTCGTCTTCTTCACGACAGGACCAGTTTCTAACGAAGAAGCATGTACCGATTCCTGACTGACCGCCCTTCGAAGATGGCGTGCCCTCTTCTTAGGGGCCCGAGGGCCTATCTCTTCTTCAGGTTCTCCGGCAACCTCGGTCCTGGCAGCGTCCTCTCTGGCAAGCTCTTCTTGGTGTTCCTCGACAACTTCTTCGTCGGGATGTTCTTCATCGTCATCCTCAATTGCCGCGGCACCAGAACTGCCAGCTGCGTTAACTCTTGCGGCTTCTACAGCTATGCTGGCGATGTACGCCAGTTCTTCTTCCTTGGTGGCCTGGACGAGATCTCTCTCTTTCCGGGTGGCCTTCTCTGTCAAATTGGAAGCCCAGTCCATCTCGTTTTCCAGAGTAGGCATTGGTTAGCGGGGTTCAACTCCTTGAGCATTGCACTCCGGCATCATTGCCAAAATGGAATCTTTGGCGGAGTTAATGTGCAGCGGGATGACTCCATTCGGCAAGTGAAACATGCCGCTCTTCCTGAACAACTGCTCGCAAAGGCAGGCATGCTCCAGAACCGTCAACTTGTTGCCGAGCCCAGGATACAACCGCATAATATCAGCGGCACCCTGGTAATCCCAAGCAAATCTCTCTCTCTTCTGCAGCGGTGAAATACATCGTCGGAGGAAGTCAGCGCCAACCATTTCTATGGTCAGCTTGGCGGCCTTAAGACGAGCAATCCTGTTCATTGCTGGGCGAAGTCTCTCATCACTGGCACCCAATTTGCCCCAATCATTGCCGCGCTCAACTCTTTTCCTGCGCGGCAAGCAGAATTCGGAAAAATCCTTATCCTAGGTCCAGCACCATTCTGCTCTCTATTCCTCTCATTTGAGGTGAAGTTGCCCGGCAAGATATTGGCCCTTATTTTTGGCTCTGGGATCCATGTCACACTGCCGGAGAGCGACTTGTCTTCGATGCGAGGAATGAAGAAGTGGCGGAACAGATCTACATTGGGCGCAACTCCAACAAAATTCTCACACAAGTGGGCGAAGACTGCCATACATGTCGTTGCATTGGGAGTGAAATCCAGCAGTCGAACCCCAAAATCATACATCATTGCGCTGAAGAAATCCGAGAATGGAGAAACCAGTCCGCAATAGAAGTATGCACAGAAGAATGGATATGAATCTGACGGAACCTTATCGCCTTCAGGAAGCACTACTGGAGCCTTGTGATCCTTGGTGTCTCTTCCCCACATGTAGGCGTACCTCTTGATCAGAGTGTTGTGTCCATGGCCGACGGCGAGAAGACCACATTTTCCCTCCGCCGCCTCTCCAGTTCCTCTAGTTCCTTCTTCTTCTTCTCCGCCTTGGGGTCGAGCGGCTTGGCGGGCTTCTTCCCCGTTGTGTTGGCCTTCTTGGGTGCCATGAGGGCTCAAGGAGAAGAGAGGGAGTCGAGGTGAGATGTGAACAGGCGGCGGCGGTGGCGGAAGTGGCTCTGGCGAGAGGAAGAAGACGAGGCAGAAGGGGGAAGTGGTGAATGAGCAGCGCCTCCTCGCGGTTACCTTTTTATGGGGAAGGCGCGAGGGGGCTGGCTCTTTACTGTGTGACGTGGGTGCGCTTTTGCAGGCGCACTACGCGAAACTCCCGCTACAGTCCACCACTCCTGCAACCGCATTTAATGCGCGGTGCGGGCGTGTTTGGAGAAAATCATCATTGCAAATATTGCGGTGGTAACTTCCCGCCGCGTGTCAATGACGCTTCGAACGCGCGTATGGCCCAGGCCCGGGGGCTCCTGTCGGTGTATAAAACATGGGTATTTTATACCCTGACTTATGCACAGACAATAGCAGCCTTCTTGATGGCCAGGCTTGCCGGAATTTACCAAGGTCAAGATTCAAGACTCAGTTGCAAAAGCACTAAGGAAGAAATCAAGACGAAGCATCAATAAGTACTTGACTAGTACCGAAGATGGAGGCATTACTCGCCGACAAGATGAAGGCCCGGCAAGCTCCGTGCCGACAAGCTTTCGCTAGCTCGTCAGCGCTCCACCTCACCGAGTAGCTAGTCGCTAATCGGTGAGGTGTCGACCGCGCAGGTGGGTTGGTGAGATTTGTCGGGGCACGTGTCAGCCTGCTGAAAGGAGATTTAACTTTAATGACACCCGTCCAGGAGGCGTGTCAAGATAATATGAGGTAGCTGGGCGAGCGGTGTAGGAACCTTGCCGGGGCACCTCCTCCACATGACACCTAACGGCGCATTTAATGCTTTTGTCCTAAACCGACAGAGTTAGGTATGATAGCACTGTTTGCTGTCTAATCAACTTGTAATGACTGTTTTGCCACTGTGGTTACCCCTTGAGCTATAAAAGGAGGGCCAGGGCAACCTTTACAAGGATCGAGCCTTTGACACTCTAGCTCATTTGGCATGCGTAGCTGCTTCTCCTTTGCACCTTGCCGGGACGAAGCGCACCTTGTACTTGAGCTCTCCACATATAATACACCAAAGCAGGAGTAGGGTTTTACACCTCACGGTGAACCGAACCTGGGTAAAAGCCTTTGCGTTCTCTGCTGATTCTGCTCTTTGTTCTTGCGCATTCCCCTAGTCGAACCACAAAGGGGCTAGATGGCCCAATAGATGGTCGTACGCACGACAACCATGTTCTCCTTGATGTTCTTGGAGTTCTATCCAATGTAATCTTCTTTTGCGGTGTGTTTGTTGGGATCCGTTGAATTGTGAGTTTATGATCAGATTATTCATGAGAAATATTTGAGTCTTCTCTGAACTCTTTTATTCATGATTATTATAGCTTTGTATTTCTCTCTGATCTATCGATTTGGTTTGGCCAGCTAGATTGATTTATCTTGCAATGGGAGAGGTGCTTTGTTATGGGTTCAATCTTGCGGTGCTCAATCCCAGTGACAGAAAAGGACATGACACGTATTTGTATTGTTGCCATTAAGGATAAAAAGATGGGGTTTAATCATATTGCTTGAGTTTACTTTGTCTACATCATGTCATCTTGCTTAAGGCGTTACTCTGTTTCATACTTAATACCCTAGATGCATGCTGGATAGCGGTCGATGGGTGGAGTAATAGTAGTAGATGCAGGCAGGAGTCGGTCTACTTGTCTCGGAAATGATGCCTATATACATGATCATTGCCATGAATCCGTCATAATTATTTGCTTTTCTATCAATTGCCCAACAATAATTTGTTTACCCACCGTATGTTCTGCGTTCGAGAGAGAAGCCTCTAGTGAAAACTATGGCCCCCGGGTCTACTTTTATCATATATTAAAATAAAAAATACCTTGCTGCAATTTATTTACTTTTATTTTATTTAGTATTTTAGTTTATCTATCTATCACTATCAGAAATAATCCTTGCAAATTACCGCTAAGAGGATTGACAACCCTCTTATTTGCGTTGGGTGCAAGTGTTTGCTTTTGTGTGTGCAGGTGCTGCTAACGGGATTTTGCGTGGTTCTCCTACTGGATTGATAACCTTGGTTCTTAACTGAGGGAAATACTTATCTGTACTATACTGCATCATCCTCTGCTCTTCGGGGAAATATCAACGCAGTCTACAAGTAGCAAGAACCAAGGTTATCAATCCAGTAGGAGAACCACACAGAACCTCGTTAGCAGCACCTACACACACAAAAGCAAATACTTGCACCCAACGCAAACAAGAGGGTTGTCAATCCCCTTGGTGGTTACTTGCAAGGATTAATTCTGATAGTGATAGCTAGAAAAGTAAATTACAATGTAAAATAAAGGAAATAAAATTGCAGCAAGGTGTTTTTGGATTTTATATATGATAAAAGTAGACCCGGGGGCCATAGTTTTCACTAGAGGTTTCTCTCTCAAACACATAGCATACGGTGGGTAAACAAATTACTGTTGGGCAATTGATAGAAAATCGCATAGTTATGACAGATTCATGGCAATGATCATGTATATAGGCATGACGTCCAAGACAAGTAGACCGACTCCTTCCTGCATCTACTACTATTACTCCACCCATCGACCGCTATCCAGCATGCATCTAGGGTATTAAGTTAATGAAAATAGAGTAACGCCTTAAGCAAGATGACATGATGTAGACAAAGTAAACTCAAATAATATGATTAAAGCCCATCTTTTTATCCTTAATGGCAACAATACAAATACGTGTCTTGTCCCTTTCTGTCACTGGGATAGAGAACACCACAAGATTGAACCCATCACAAAGCACCTCTCCCATTGCAAGATAAATCAATCTAGTTGGCCAAACCAAACGGATAGATCAGAGAGAAATACAAAGCTATAACAATCATGCATAAATAAGTTCAGAAAAGACTCAAATATTTCTCATGAATAATCTGATCATAAACCCACAATTCATCGGATCCCAACAAACACACCACCAAAGAAGATTACATCGAATAGAACTCCAAGGAGATCGAGGAGAACATTGTATTGAAGATCAAAGAGAGAGAAGAAGCCATCTACCTACTAGCTATGGACTCGTAGGTCTGTGGTAAACTACTCACACATCATCGGAAGGGCAGCAATGTTGATGTAGAAGCCCTCCGTGATCGATTCCCCCTCTGGCAGATTACCAGAGAAGGCCTCCAGATGGCATCGCGGAAGAACAGAGACTTGCGGTGGCAGAAAAGTAATTAGAGGTGGCTCTCTGGTATATGGGGAATATTTGAGAATTTATAGGCTTGGAATTAGGTCAAGAGGTGCCACGAGGGGCCCACAAGCCTGGGGGGCGCGCCTACCCTCCTGGGGCGCGCCTCCCGAGCTTGTCGCTCCCTCGTGCCTCTTTTGGTCTTCTCCCGAACCTTCGATGGTCCCTTCTGGTCCAGAAAAAAATAATCCAAAGTTTTTTCTCCGTTTGGACTCTTTTTGATATTGATTTTCTGAAAAACCAAAAACAAGCAAAAAAAATAGCAACAGGCACTGGGCACTAGGTTAATAGGTTAGTCCCAAAAAATGATATATAATTGCATATAAAACATCCAAGATTGATACTATAATAGCATGGAACAATCAAAACTTATAGATACGTTGGAGACGTATCAAGCATCCCCAAGCTTAATTCCTGCTCGTCCTCGAGAAGGTAAATGATAAAAACAGAATTTTTGATGTGGAATGCTACCTAACATGTTCATCATGTAATCTCTTTTACGGTATGAATATTTAGATCCGAATGATTCAAAGCAATAGTTTATAATTTGATATAAAGACATCAATACTTAGGCATACTAACAAACAATCATGCCTTTCAAAATAAAAATGCTAAAGAAAGTTATCCCTACAAAATCACATAATCCTGTCATGCTCCATCTTCTTAACATAAAGTATTTATCATGCACAACCCCGGAGACAATCAAGCAATTGGTTCATACTTTTTAACGCGCTTCAGCTTTTTCAACCCCCACGCAATACATGAGCGCAAGCCATGGATATAGCACTATGGGTGGAATAGAATGATGATAGAGATTAATAGGGGGAAGTCAAAAAAAGGAAGATAGTCTCACATCGACGCGGCTAATCAACGGGCTATGGAGATACCCATCAATTGATGTCAATGCGAGGAGTAGGGATTGCCATGCAATGGATGCACTGAGAGCTATAAGTGTATGAAAGCCCAAAATAAAAACTAAGTGGGTGTGCATCCAACTTGCTTGCTCATGAAGACCTCGGGCATTTGAGGAAGCCGATCATCGGAATATACAAGCCAAGTTCTATAATGAAAAATTCCCACTAGTATATGAAAGTGACAACATAGGAGACTCTCTATATGAAAAACATGGTGCTACTTTGAAGCACAAGTATGGAAAAGATAGTAACACTGCCCCTTCTCACTTTTTCTCTCATTTTTTTCGTTGGGCTCTTTTTGGCCTCTCTTTTTTCCTCACTGTGACAATGCTCTAATAATGATGATCATCACACTTCTATTTACTTAGAACTCAAAATTACAACTCGATACTAGAACAGATATGACTCTATATGAATGCCTCTGGAAGTGTACTAGGATGTGCAATGATGCTAGCGTAACATGTATGAAAATGATGAACGGTGGCTGAGCCACAAATACTATGTCAGCTATATGATCATGCAAAGCAATATGACAATGATGATGTGTGTCATATAAACGGAACGGTGGAAGTTGCATGGCAATATATCTCGGAATGGCTATGGAAATGCCATGCTAGGTAGGTATGGTGGCTGTTTTGAGGAAGATATAAGGAGGCTTATGTGTGATAGAGCGTATCATATCACGGGGTTTGAATGCACCGGCGAAGTTTGCACCAACTCTCGAGGTGAGAAAGGGCAATGCACGGTACCAAAGAGGCTAGCAAATTGCGGAAACGTGAGAGTGCGTATAATCCATGGACTCACATTAGTCATAAAGAACTCACATACTTATTGCGAAAGTTTATTAGCCCTCGAAGCAAAGTACTACTATGCATGCCCCTAGGGGGGAGGTTGGTAGGAGTTAACCATCGCGCGCCCGACTGCCACGCAAAGGAAGACAATCAAGAATAAATCATGCTCCAACTTCTTAGCATAACGACAGACCATATGTGCATGCTTCTGGAATCACAAACCTTAACACCAATATTCTTACTAAAAATCAATTATCTACTAGTACCTCCCACATATTACCATCTTAATATCGTAAAACTATTGCAATGAATCAAACTTATCATATTCAGTGATCTACATGAAAGTTTTTATTATATCCTTCTTGAATACCTATCATATTAGGACCAAATTCATAACCCGTGCATATTACCATTGCAAATTATTAGACTCTCAAAAATATATAAGTGAAGCATGAGAGTGCAACTATTTCTTTAAAATATAACCACCGCCATGCTCTAAAAGATATAAGTGAAGCACTAGACCAACTGCCTAGCTCAAAAGATATAAGTGAAGCACATAGAGTATTCTAACAAATCACGAATAATGTGTGTCCCTCTCAAAAAGGTGTGTTCAGAAAATATGATTGTGGCAAACAAAAAATAAAAATAAGAAAATAAAACTATAGCACAAGACGCTCCAAGTAAAACACATATCATGTGATGAATTAAAATATAGCTCTTAGACGCTTGGGTCTTCCTTGAATATTACCTTGGGGTGCCTTGGGCATCCCCAAGCCCCGCTGCTCCCTCCATCTCCTTCCTCCCTCCCCCTCATTTTTCTTTTTCTCTCTCCCTCTGGTTTGACTCACCCTCCCATGTCCATGCCCGTGCAGGTCGTCGCCATGGACGATCCGGAGCTCTCTGCCTTGGTTACGAAGAGGAACCCCACGCCGCCTTGCTCTGCCATGGATCCGGGACCTCTCCAGCAGCTGCCGGATCTGGTCTGCCGCTGCCCGTCCGCGCCTTCGGCGACCCCAGCCATCGCTGGATCCAACCATTGCTGCCATTGACAGCACGCACGGGATCGAGAATTTTGTTTTTGTTTTTGAAATTAATAGTAGTAGCACGGGGTATAAGACACTCGCTACAGATAATTAGTAGTAGCGCGGGTGGCACCCGCGCTACTACTAACAGATGTAGTAGTATTGCGGGTGGCACCCGCGCTACTACTACCAATTAGCTGTAGCACACTTGTAGTAGCGCGGGCACCCGCACTACTACTAGCTGTTTAACCCGCGCTACTACTAGGCTTTTCCCTAGTAGTGAAGCCTGGGGGCGTGCCTACCCCCCCTGGGGCGCGCCTCCCAAGCTTGTCGCGCCCTCGTGGATCTTCTGGTCTTCTCCCGAACCTTTGAGGGTCCCTTCTGGTCCAGAAAAAATTAATCCAAAGTTTTTCTCCGTTTGGACTCTTTTTGATATTGATTTTCTGAAAAGCCAAAAACAAGCAAAAAAATAGCAACTGGCACTGGGCACTAGGTTAATAGGTTAGTCCCAAAAAATGATATATAATTGCATATAAAACATCCAAGATTGATACTATAATAGCATGGAACAATCAAAAATTATAGATACGTTGGAGACGTATCAACTGTACCTGGCTCCGCCCAGCATAATCGTCAACAGTGGCTCAAGTATCTGGTCTATACCATGTTTATGCATGTGTGCACTAGAAACATACCAATGGGGATTCCGAACTCCCTAGGAACGCCTTTTTATTCTGGTACTTCACTAGTCATCACAATCCTTGCACTTCATTTACTTTCATGTTATGTAGTTACAAGTTACAACATTACTCAACAATCATTTTTATCCGTCCTCACTTTGCTTCTAGTCTACAATTATCTGCAAGAACAAAAATACATAATTCCCTACAAGAGGCAAAAGTCTAATTCCTGTGCTCCCTGTGGGATCGATACTCTTACTTCGAAAAGGCTACAACTAAACCCTATGCACTTCCAGGCCATCAACTAACCATATGAATGGTAATTCTTAGATCTCACATTTACTCATGACAATAACATAATCAACTAGCGAGTAATAATAATATATCTCGGATGCCAACAATTTGTCAAAACAATCATGATATAATATGATAATATGGTATCTCGCTAGCCCTTTTTGAGACCGCAAAACATAAATGCAGGGCACCTCTGAAGTTCAAGCAGTGATTAAACATTATAATTCAGGGTAGAAGAGATAAAGTCATGCTCATTTCCAACATTATCTAGACTCAATGCATGCTAAACTAAGAATGACAATAGCACTCTTAAAGTTGGTGCTTGAATGAGAAGGGGATGACTCAACAATAAAAGTAAATAGCATGAAAGTAAGTGGAAATGCCCTTCGCAGAGGGAAGCGGAGATTTGCAGCGGTGCCAGAGCTCGGAGCAAAAATAGAGATGAATACATTTTGAGAGGTGTGCTTTTCCTGTCAACGTCATGATAAAGGATTTCGATATCTTCCAAGCTAAACACATTATTGGCGGTTCCCAAGCAGAAAGGTAAATGTTTTACCCCCCCTCAACCATACAAACACAAGCCATGGCTAGCCGAATCCTTGGGTGCCCTCCAAACAATCAACTTTCTAGGGGGAGTTTTGTTTATTATATTTTTCTTTTATTTTTGTTTAACAGGACTGGGCATCCCAAGTACCAGCCTCTTTCGTGCAAGACGAGTGAATAAACTCTCTTTGTGAGAGTAACCCACTTAGCATGGAAGATACTGACCACCCCGTCGCTCCATGAGCGGTACGGACACACAAAACTGATGCTTATTTGAATGATTAGAGATGGCACATGCAAATTTACTTGGAATGGAAGAGTAATACCGCATATAGGTAGGTATGGTGGACTCATATGGAACAACTCTGGGTTTTCATGGATTTGGATGCACAAGCAATAGTCCTGCTTAGTACAGGCGAAGGTTAGCAAAAAGATTGAGAAGCGACCAACTAGAGAGCGACAACGGTCATAATCATGCATTGTGAATATTTAACATTAACCATGAGCATGAGTAGGATATAAACACCCTGAACATAAATATCATGAAAGGTTGCATTGATTTTGAATCAACTACATGTGTGAACATGCGCCAAGTCAAGCAACTTGAATTCTTCAGAGGAGGATACCATCCTAACATACTATATCACAATCATTTTAATGCATGTTGACATTCAAGATAAATCATTATCCACCCCTAGCTACTTAAGCATGGCATGATCAACTATAATCTCTAATTGTCATCACAAACATGTTTACCCATAATATGCTGAATCGGGCCTACTGAGTTAAACATATTTACAAAAACAAAAACAAGAAGAGTTCATACCAGCTTATCTTTGCCGCAGTCACTTCATCAAATCATCGTCATTATTGCCTTTTACTTGCATGACCGAATGATGTGAAAATGATAATAGTGCAAGTGTGCCATGGACTAAGCTGAAATCTGCAAACAGTTTATTCGAAGGAGAAGACAAGATAATATTGGCTCTTTGTTAAATCAACAACAACGCACATGAGAGCCACTCAACAATTCTAGCATAGTCTTCTCCATACGATGACTCAAAGGAAAGAAGAGACATTCAGAGAAATAAAGTGAAATATTTTTGGAGTTTTTGGTTTTTCTGAAGAAAGCAAACGAAGAAAGAAAAATGAAAAGTGAGAAAAATTATTTACGTCGAAGAACTCCTAAGAAACAACAAAAGAAGAAACGGGAAATCTTTTTGGGTTTTCTTTTAATACTATGAACTAGTTAAATGAGAAAGAAAGCCCAAAAAGAAGCAAGAAATATTTTTGGATTTTCAAAGTTTTTCAAACACACAAAAGAAAGCAAAATAAAGTGAAACATGGATATACAATGAAAAAGGATGAACACCGACAACTAAAATGAATATGTGGTACATTAATGAGTGTCGGTGGGAATACGTACTCCCCCAAGCTTAGGCTTTTGGCCTAACTTGGTCTACGGCCACTGCTGGCCTGATAGAAATCGTAACGATAGTTCGGGTCGTACTCGAGTGCAGCGGCCACCGCCTGGTTAGCAGCCTCACTCCGACGAGCGGCCTCTTGTACAGCCCTATATGCCTCAGCCTCCTCCTCAAGTATATAATACCTTTGTTTTTCCTGAAAGTTAAAGAAGGCAGGAGCAGGCAAAGTAATATGGATAACCCGGTTCTTATTAAAAACTAGCCTATACCAAAACGGTGGGTTTCCCCTTTCGAAAAACTAATGGCGGATCATAGCATCATAGTCAAGATAACTAGCAGGCAACTGAGGGTCATTTTTCCTAATAGGTATTCCAAGATAAGCGGCCAAACGAGTGGTGTAAATTCCACCATAAAGATCACCATCAAAAGAGTTTTTATTAATACGACGTGCAATGATGGCCCCAAAATTAATTTTTCTATCACTCAGTACAGCACTTTTCACGATTCTTAAATCAGGAGCGCAAAGAATGCTGAGGTCATGTTTACCGTTTATGCATCTTCCTATGAATAGAGCAAACTAGTGAATGACAAGAAAATGAATGCTTCCAATTCTAGCTTGCGTTACTACTCTAGTTTCCCCTCGGTAATACTCGCAAGAAATTCATTTCAGTCAGATTTATGAGGTTCAAGGCAAGTACCCCAAAAGGGAATTCTACAAGCAATGCAAAATTCTTGAACTCTCATACGGTAGGAATTTTCATAAAGATTGAAAATGACATCATGAGAAGAGCGGTGAGATACATACTCAAATTTCTGCACAAAGGAATCAGTGAGATCACGGTATTGCGGACACTTATCTGATAAGAAGTCCGTCAACTCGGCATTATGTACGTACATATCAAATTCTTCCTTGATACTGGCATTGATCATGAAGTCATCGGACGGCCATTCACAAGCTTTCACAATGGCATCCCGAGGGGGTTCGAGATCGGGCTCACGGATAGCAGGCCTTGCGGAGCTCCTGCTCAAAGAAACCCTGGAGAACATTCTCCTCAACATTTTCTTTCTCTGAAAAATTTCTGAAATTTTTAGTCCCCAAAATAAAAGTGAATGAAACTTAACCAAATTGATAGCAACTACTCCCACAAGTATTCAGAGGCTATATCATGCATCAAAACTACTTATAACCATACAAATTCAACGTGCAAGCTCATATACATGGTCACCAACAGAAGCAAAATATGCAAAACATAATCCACTAGAACAAAAACTAATTGGACTATCAAGGGAGTTACATACCAAGGAGTGATTCCTTCGAACAGTTTCGGAAATGAAGCTCCGAGCAAGGAGATTGAAAATCGCACGAAAATGGGCAAGAACACGTGCTAAGAAGCAAGGGTGATTTTTTCTGGAGGTAGGAGAAGGCAGTGGGCTGGTGCACTAAGTGAGGGGGTCCCTGTGGGACCCATGAGCTCCGGTGGCGCGCCTAGGGGGGTGGGTGCGCCGTGTGAGCTCGTAGCTCACAGGTGGACCCCCCTGGGGTGTGTTCAGTGCTAAAACTCCTAATATATTCTTGAAAAAATCATACTAACTTTTCGGGTCATTCTGAGGACTTTTATTTTTGGGACATTTTTTATTGCACGGAT
The DNA here is from genome assembly GCA_039707655.1 of Elymus sibiricus. NCBI lineage: Eukaryota > Viridiplantae > Streptophyta > Magnoliopsida > Poales > Poaceae > Elymus > Elymus sibiricus. The sequence goes on from CM077676.1 coordinate 375,976,335, forward strand.
AATTCTGAAAACAGAATAAACATGGCATTTTACTTTATTAAACTTTAAATAACAGAAAGCAAACTATAAGTACAGTAGGTTGTGCTTACTAAATTCATCGACTACATGCCCCTCAAAAAGAATCCATTAATAAGGTTGATTAAGTCTTATTAACAAACTATTTCCGAGTAACATGAAACCGAAGAACTTCCGTATAACACTAGGTTACCTCAACGGGGATATGCATCTCCCCAACAATAAGAGTTTGATATTTCTTTTTGACAGCTGAAAGAGGAAATTCAAAGCCTCCAATTGTGATTGTCATAATTCTTTCAATAGAGTTGATACTATTCACTTGGTGCTGTTTCTTCGGAAAATATACCGTATGCTCATTACCGTTGACATGAAAAGTGACCTTGCTTTTGTTGCAATCAATAACAGCCCCTGCAGTATTCAAAAAGGGTATACCAAGGATAATCGACATGCTATCGTCCTCGGGCATATCAAGAATAACAAAGTCTGTTAAGATAGTAACATTAACAACTACAATGGGGACATCCTCACAAATTCCGATGGGTATAGCAATTGATTTATCAGCCATTTGCAAGGATATTTTAGTAGGTGTCAACTTGCTCAAATCAAGTCTGCTATATAAAGAGAAAGGAATAACACTAACACCGGCTCCTAAATCACATAAAGCAGTTTTGAAAAAAATTCTTTTAATGGAGCAAGGTATAGTAGGTATCCCTGGGTCTCCTAATTTCTGAGGTACTTTTCTGTCAAAAGAATAATTTGCAAGCAGAGTGGAAATTTCAACTTCCAGTATCTTTCTTTTATTAGTGACAATATCTTTCATTTATTTAGAATATGGAGGCATTGTCAAAATATCAGTCAAAGGTGTTCGCAAAAACACAGGTCTAAGTATTTCAATAAAACGATTAAAGCCTCCTCATCTCTATATTTCACAGTTTTACTAGGGAATGGCATGGGTTTTTGAACCCATGGTTCTCATTCTTTACCATGTTTCCTAGCAATGAAATCCTTTTAATCATATCTTTTATTTTTAGGAGGTGGGTTATCAAGATCAACCGCAGGTTCTATTTCTACATCATTATCAGATTCTTTACTATTGTCTGGTTGAGCATCGTTATGATAATCATTAGCATCATCATTTTTGTTATCACTAGGCAAATGCTCATTACCAGACTGTGTCTCAACATCAGAAATAGAAACATTATTAGGATTCTCATGAGTTTTTTCTACAGCAGGTTCACTAGAAGCATGCAAAGTTTTATCCTTTTTCTTCTTCTTAGATGAACTAGGTACTTCATTATTAATTCTCTGAGAATCTTGCTCAATTCTTTTAGGATGACCTTCAGGATATAGAGGATCCTGAGTCATTTTACCACCTCTAGTAACTACTCTAATAGCATGATCATTCATTTTATTATTCATCTCATTAAGCAAATCATTTTGTGACTTAGAGAGTTGTTCTAGCTGAGTATGAACCATAGATGCGTGTTTACATAAGCCTTTAACATCATTAGTAGTTCTAAACATCAAATCACTCAAGCGTTCAATTATAATAGCATTTTGTTTCAGTTGATTGCTTACATATCTATTAAAGTTTTCTTGCTTCACAACAAAGTTATCAAATTCATCCAAGCATTGACTAGGAGATTTATTATATGGGATATCACCTTCATCAAATTTACGAAGAGAATTTACCTCTACTACCTGTGTCGGGATATCAAGTCCATGTATTTCTTCAATAGGTGGTAGATTTTTAACATCTTCAGATTTAATACCCTTTTCTTTCATACATTTCTTTGCTTCTTGCATATCTTCTGGACTGAGGAATAGAATACATCTTTTCTTCGGAGTAGGTTTAGGTGGTGGTTCAGGGAGTGTCCAATCATCAGCATTCCTCAATATATTATCCAGTAATTCTTGAGCCTACTGAACAGTTCATTCCCTGAAAACACAGCCAGCACAACTATCGAGGTAATCCCTAGAAGCATCGGTTGGTCCATTATAAAAGATATCAAGTATTTCATTTTTCTTAAGAAGGTGATCAGGCAAAGCATTAAGTAATTGGAGAAGCCTCCCCCAAGCTTGAGGGAGATTCTCTTCTTTAAATTACACAAAGTTGTAAATTTCCTGTAAGGTAGCTTGTTTCTTATGAGCAGGAAAATATTTTTCAGAGAAGTAATATATCATATCCTAGGGACTACACACACAACCCGGAGCAAGGGTATTGAACCATTCTTTAGCATCACCCTTTAATGAGAAAGGAAACAACTTAAGAATATAGTAATAGCGAATCTTTTCCTCATGAGCAAATAGGGTGGCAATGTCATTTAATTTAGTAAGGTGTGCCACAACAGTTTCAGATTCATTACCATGAAAAGGATCAGATTCTACCAAAGTAATTAATTCAGGATCCACAGAGAATTCATAATCCTTATCAGTAACAAAGATAGGAGAAGTAGCAAACTTAGGATCATATTTCATTCTCTCTATCATAGCTTTTTCTTTCAGCTTACTCAGTAATCTCTTAAGATCATGTCTATCATTACAAGCAAGAAATTCTCTAGCAATCTCCCCATCCATACCATAACCCTCAGGTATATTAGACATTTAATATCTAGGAGAGCTAGGTATAATCAGTGAATCATAATTTTCATCAGTTTCAATATTCTCAAGTTCTTTAGATTTAGCAATTTGTTCATCAAGAAATTCACCTAGTGGCACAGTTTTATCAAGCAGAGTACTAGCATCATCACAAGTTTCATTTATAATGGAAGAAGTATCATCAATTACTTGCGACATATCAGAATGAATAACAGGTGGCGGTGTCGCAAGCCTACTTAAAACAGATGGTGAATCAAGTGCGGAGCTAGATGGCAGTTCCTTATCTCCCCTCGTCTTAGTGGGTACGATCTTGGTCTTAGCGTCTTTCAGATTCTTCATAGTGAAAACCAAATATCCAACTCCCAAGTGAAATTAATAAATAGAGCTATGCTCCCCGGCAACGGCGCTAGAAAAAGGTCTTGATAACCCACAAGTATAGGTATTTCACCCAATTTATTGATTCGACACAAGGGGAGCCAAAGAATATTTATAAGCCTTAGCAGTTGAGTTGTCAATTCAACCACACCTGGAGAGCTAAATATCTGCAGCAAAGTATTTAGTAGCATAGTAGTTTGATAGTTTCGATAGTAACAGTAACATGAACAGTAACAGTTTTGTAGCAAGTGTAACAGCAGTAGCAACAGTAGTTACTTAGCAAAGATCAATATGAGCAAAGCGTAGGCATTCGATCGGCGATGGATATTTGTGTTGGATGACATTCATCATGTAATAGTCACAACCTAGAGCGATACACAATAGCTCTCATTCATTAATTCAATGTAGGCATGTATTATGTATATAGAACGTGCTTATAAGAAGAACTTGCATGACATCTTTTGTCCTACCCTCCCATGGCAGCGGGGTCCATAAGGAAAACTAAGGGATATTAAGGCCTCCTTTTAATAGAGAACCGGAACAAAGCATTAACACATAGTGAATACATGAACTCCTCATACTACGGTCATCACCGGAGTGAATCCCAATTATTGTCACCTTGGGGTCTGCGGATCATAACACATAATAGGTGCATACAACTTGCAAGATAGGATCCAAAACACACTTATATTCGTGAAAACATAATAGGTTCAGATCTGAAATCATGGCACTCGGGCCCTAGTGACAAGCATTAAGCATAGCAAAGTCATAGCAACATCAATCTCAGAACATTGTTGTGGCACCCCGGCTCAGAGGAACCGGAATGCCCCGTATTCCAGCCCAGAGATCAAGTCTTCTAGAATACGGCACTGCTTGGCATAGAACAAATCAGCTCTTTATTGCAAAAGATAAGGGTACAAGGGTCTGCTATTACAACAGCTATCCGGCCAAGCAATCTACCCACTCGATCACTTTGTGATCAATATATCCTCGTGATCACCGCGTGATCCCATCACAATCCGATGATCATCCTCAAGATCATCCTAATATCAACATCGGCATCCTGCCAAATGGTTACTTGCTCACATACCAATAAAAGTCCTTATATAAGTCATTCTGTCATAGTGAGTGTTGATCGAACGGTGTGACCTACAACGAACTGTGTCCATAACCGAGGACACGACAATCGATAGTTTATACACTCTACAGAGGTTTGTACACTGTTCCCACACCACGGAACTCATGGCCTCGTGCTCCCATTCAGGTGGACCAACGACATTCCGACAAAACCAATCTATTGCATGACACTCTCCCGGCCACTCCGACAAACTCCCCTTTGGGCTATGTCATGGGTGGCCCCGATGTCAACTCGTGACATCCGCCACCTTTGTGGCTGCCACCGTCATGGCCAACACAAACTCGTCCCAAACGGGGACACCCGGGTACAACATAACTCAGGCACACAAGGGTACGGCCGCCTACCGGGCCAGGGCAGCACGAGCACATAAACTTCCCTAGTTGGAGGCACCGGCGAGAGGCATGTCAATAGACCGAATTAGGGCCTCCCCATCCAGGCAAGTGTGGCTGCACTGGTGCGCTCCATTCGGTGGCACCCAACCAACGAAATGACGGAATTTGTCCCCAAGATATATCGGTGATAGAACTGTTACCACAATATTATATATCAACCTGTGAATTGCCACGGAATTTGTCCCCAAGATATATCGGTGATAGAACCATGTGCATTGCCACGGAGAGGGCATGTAGGCCTGGCAAAAGATGTCCAAGGTGTTGTCCATCCATCCTATAGCCCCACTGAGGTGATGGATCGATCAAAGAGACTATGGATTGATGGGAGGCATCAGATGAATGTTGTTGTAGCCAACTTGGGTTAGAAGTTGTGGTCAAGTTACTTGACCAATGGGCCAGAGAGGATGTCCCAAGGTTTTAGGGTAGGAAGGACTACAGTCTTGTGAATTTTGCGATGATTAGGATAGGATTTGAAGATAGTAGCTTTGCAACTGCAAAAATAGAACAGAAGCTAGTTATGGATGTTGTACTCTCATGGAGTATGGGATTGAGCTGAAATTTGTTATAGGCTGATGACTTAGGGCCATGCAGGCACTGGCAAAATTTCATGCCATTTGGAAATACCTACATGGTACTTCCTTCACAAAGGTCCTTTCTGAACAGAATCTTGGTAGAATTTTGTAGAGCAAATGGCTTCGCAAAATGAGGTGAATTTTGGTATGCTTAAGGGATATAGAGATATTTAGGTCCTGGATTAATTTCAGAATTTATGAATAAATATTAAATGTAGTTGCTTCACACCCGAAAAATTTGACCAGAACCAAAGATTTGAAGGTGTGCTCACATAAATAGTTGTATGGAGCTCAAATTTGGTGTAGGGGAATTATATGAGCACATGTAGGGCCTAACAAAATTTCAACTCAAATGGATACTCCTAGCTAGTACTTCCTTCACAAAGCTTCTCCCTGGACAGAAAGTTTGGAAATTTGTTGAGGAAGATTTACTAGGCAAATGGAGTTGAATTTTGTCATGTGGTAATGATTTGGATAGGAAAGGGTGCCCAAAAAGTTTGAGGGCAATCAAGAAAATATAAATAGCACTTCCTTCACAAAGTGCCATACTGGACAGAATAGGAAAATGAATATTTCTGAATTATTTTTGGACTAGGAAAGGAAGGATTTTGACACATTTGGGGAATATATGATCCAAAGAATTTATGAGAATTTTGTGAGGATTTTGTGGAAGACAGAAATATAGGTTGCTTCACAACTTAAGTCAAATAGGGTTATTCCTTTCGTAGAAAAAGGAATATTCCCAAGAAAAGAATTTGGGATTGGGCTAGAATAGAAATACCATGATCTTGGGAAAGATACAAGGATGATGAACCACTTGGGAGAAGAAGAAATGATGATCTCCCAGGTTTCAAGTCCACAGAACTGCTCCAAAAGAAAACCAGAGCAAAAACCAAAGAAAACCAAAAGAAAAAGAAAGGGCCAAAAATCGGGGTGTTACAAACCTTCCCCCCTTAGAAAAAATCTCGTCCTCGAGATTTGGTTGCTCAGGGAGCAAGTATGACTTAAGGAAACTGTTTCCAACTCGGGCATCCTTTTCTTTTGTATATTGTTCCCCTTGAATTTCATATGATCAGACTTCCTGACTTTGGGGTGATCTGCTTCACCTTACTTGAATGTCTGATGGGTCTTGCCTCACATGTCAAACCATACGCTGACCCCAATTATCTGTCAGCTTAGTCGGGAGTGTGTTATATTATCATAACTGGGATATATGATCTTCCTACCAGGCTGGGGTGATTTCCGAATGTCTTGTCACTTTTTGATATATTGCCGGTAATATCCAAGGAATCTGAGAATTAAATTTTCTGTGGGCACGAAAACTTTTAACTCCTCCCATCAGATTGCTCAAATAAATGCTGGTCTTCCGGTTTCAAGCAATGTGGAGCATCCAAACCATTCTCTTGATGGGAAAATATTTTCCATGACCGGCTATCCTTGTACTCAGCTTCACAAGTGAGAGCACCTGACCGGAGCTGGTTGCTCGGCCCTTGGCTTATCCATGCTGTCGGTATCGTCATCTGTGTTACTAGGCCGTGAGATATTTTAACACGGTCGCTGAAGTCAACGTGCTGAAGCGACTAAGGAATCTTGGATCTGGCAGGGTAGACCTAGATATTCCATACTGACAACTCTGAGCATGTGTAGTTGGATAACTAGGTTAGCGGAACATGAGGTCCTTATGAAATAGGGTAGGCCTTTCAGTGTATGTCCATGTTGATCCATATGGAATTATGGTCTCCAGCTGACTGGGGTATCCGGGGCATGACAATCTTGCAAGTACCATCATACCTTTGTTGCTCGTCTTCCTCCTTAGTGGTCATTAGGTTCTTCATCAAAATCCCTTGCTGAAATAGCTTAGCCATATATTTCCTCAATTCTTCTTGCGACCATAGTCATTGTTGGTGCAATATTCCATTATCATACCTTATTCTTGCGCATGGAACGAGTCCTCCTAGGCATACCATATAGTTGTACAGAGTGCATTGTTCGGGCCGGTCAGACAAGACTGTAACAAGATTCCATGATACCCCTTTTTCCTGTGTCGAGAAACTGACTTTTGTAGCCACTATCAAAATTGTTGTTCCAAGCTTGTCTGCTTCGCCATTTGTTGATTCTCATGAGATGTATATTTGACTTTTCTTCCTTTGGCATAACTCATGGGGTTGTTGGATTCTTAACTTTCTTTCGTAGAACGTGCTTGAACATAATTGCATCCTCGTACGAGTGACTTGCATGACCTGGGCTGCATGCTCACCATCTATATGGAAACATATATGTAGCCGAATACTCGCTTCTTGAGGCAGGCAGGGGTCTTGACTGATTTGTGCTTCTGACAAGATTTTTGCGAGTCTGATTCTTGAGCTGCACTGTCATACACGGTCAACTCATTGTGTAATGTCTTGTAGCCATACTGATGATGGTGTGTAGTGCCGTACTGCAGAAGGTTGGGTATCTTATGTTGGAAGCGATCCGAGTAGCTTGCTGAAGAAGACTGGACATCTTACGCTCAAAGCTTTTGCCTTGGTAGCGTGCTGGAGAAGGCTGGGTTCCGAACCCGAGAAGCTTCTCCTCTGGTTGCTTACTAAGGAAGATTCAACCAGAAGCTTCGTACTTTGATCCGCGGACTGGATGCTGTATACATACTCATAACATTTTTGCTGTTGGTTATATGTATGAGAAGAATTGCCTGACTGTCTTCCTTGTTGAATATTGAACTCATAGCCCCTTCTGTCTTTCTTCCGGAGTATAACATATTTCAAGTTTCACCCGTGGCTGAAACAAAACTTTATATATATCCATACCTTCGATTGAAAATGTATAGTTGACCTTGTGCCTGGCCTGTCTTCCTGCTGGTTTGATCATCACTGTTGTAAAGGTTGCGCAACTGATGTAGACTTGATGCTGATAATAAATCCGGTCTACCATTTATATTCCCACTACAATGTAGTCAACTGAGGGTGCCATACTATTTAGCTGAGCTTCCAATTAATTGAGATCCTCATTGCTTCTTCGGGTCCGGTGGTGATTGATGAGCAACTTTCATAAGGGGAAATAAGGTAGCACCAAAGGCCCAAAAGGAACAACAAAAACAACTCAATCGAACAACGGCACACAACCGGCCCACAAGCATTCATAAGCGATATTGCATGCATTACTACTCAACACAAACCACCACATGCATGCTACTACAACTGATGCAACATGAGCTATACGGACACTAATGCACTCTGAACAAGTTAAAGCTGGGTAGTTGACGAAACAGATGGTGGCGGGGTGGGTGAAGCCGTAGATGCTGGGGGTGAAGAAGTCGATGAAGAAGGCAGTAGGGGTGGAGTAATTGTAGCACCGACCAATCTCCTGGCCCGGGTCACATCTCGGACTAGCTCAGCAATCAACATATACTCGGCCGTGATGAAGCGGGACATGGAAGGGATGGCCACATCATCGTGAGGGCGAGCAGAGGGGAACTTGACTCGCTTGGGGTTCTCGGCTATGGTAGGGTAGTAGGAGTAAGCATGGTTTTCTTGCATCACAAGCTCTTTGTGACGAAGACCTGCAATTCCTGCCAGGGTTGCGAGTTGAACTGCGCGCTCTGGAGTGGCACCATATCCACCATGGAATCTATAGGTACATCTTCCGATATGGATCCTGGCTTCCAGAAAAACATGGGCAACATACTCCGGTAATCTTCCTCCAGGCGGAACCTCAAAAACTTGATACCTTGGCATATCTCCATCGGGATAGAGGCTATGCCATACATCGCGAAGTAGGGATGCGAAGCTGAGCGATGCAGGGGCTGTGTCGAACTCAATAGGAATGGCGGCCATCTACACTCATAGAATTAATGGTTAGAAAAGACGGAATCTGTATGCATGTTGTGCAACAACCAAGTGCATCAATCAAATACAACACACAATCAGGACTCTATACTACCGGTTTCTACCGCTCGCGCTGACTAGGGCGTCCTACAGCCAGACCTGCTCTGATACCATCAGTTGTGGCACCCCGGCTCAGAGGGACCGGAACGCCCCGTATTCCAGCCCAGAGATCAAGTCTTCTGGAATACGACACTGCTTGGCATAGAACAAATCAGCTCTTTATTGCAAAAGATAAGGGTACAAGGGTCTGCTATTACAAAGATTACAACGGCACGGCGACACTATGCCTGCTAAGGTAGCTCTATGCTAGCAGCGGAACAACTCGTAGCAGCGGAACTACGACGACGGTGATGAACTCCACTCCATAGGGACTCTGGCTAGGACACGGTCTAGCTCGCACGATCGGAATCCTTGACAGGCAATCAATTATGGAATCACCCGCAATCTGGCATGACACGCCAGGTGAGTACTTTGAATGTACTCGCAAGCTCACAACAACCAAAAGCATCAAGGCAAGACAATAACATAGCATTAATAGGTTAAGTTATTATCAACTACCATGATGTAGAAGCAAATATTAAACATGATATGATAAAGCTAGAATTACAGGTGAACCAACATCTAGGGTCACAGGGACCATCTCACTCTTGGCTATCCGGCCAAGCAATCTACCCACTCGATCACTTTGTGATCAATATATCCACGTGATCACCGCGTGATCCCATCACAATCCGATGATCATCCTCAAGATCATCCCAATATCAACATCGGTATCCTGCCAAACGGTTACTTGCTCACATACCAATAAAAGTCCTTATATAAGTCATTCCGTCATAGTGAGTGTTGATCGAACGGTGTGACCTACAACGAACTGTGTCCATAACTGAGGACGCGGCTATCGATAGTTTATACACTCTGCAGAGGTTAGTACACTGTACCCACACCACGGAACTCATGGCCTCGTGCTCCCATTTGGGTGGACCAACGACATTCTGACAAAACCAATCTATTGCATGACACTCTCCCGGCCACTCCGACAAACTCCCCTTTGGGCTATGTCATGGGTGGCCCTGATGTCAACTCGTGACATCCGCCACCTTTGTGGCTGCCACCGTCGTGGCCAACACAAACTCGTCCCAAACGGGGATACCCGGGTACAACACAACTCGGGCACACAAGGGTACGGCCGCCTACCAAGCCAGGGCAGCGCGAGCACATAACCTTCCCTAGTTGGAGGCACCGGCGTGAGGCATGTCAATAGACCGAATAAGGGCCTCCCCATCCAGGCAAGTGTGGCTGCACTGTTGTGCTCGATTCGGTGGCACCCGACCAACGAAATGATGGAATTTGTCCCCAATATATATCGGTGATAGAACTGTTGCCACAATATTATATATCAACCTGTGATTCAAGTCATGGCAAAATCCATCCAATAATCCAAAGAGTAATATAGCCAAGTCATTATTATGAGCTCCAATAAGTAATAATATTCAATATGATCATTAGGAAAGCATGACTACTGCTACTAGTAATCCAATAGCAACATGTCACCCTCGATCCGCAAAGCATTAGTCCTATAAATCCAAGCATCATCATGGCTGTAACAAGATCCAATATAACTCCAAGAAATGCCATGAATAAATCATATTTAACTAATGAATAAATCAAACAAATTCATTAAATAAACCATGGCATTGCATTGCAATCATGCAAATGGAGGTTGTGGCTTGCCTTGCTCCAAAAGAGAGGGGAAAAGCTCCTGGTCTTCACCAACACACATCAAACACTCTGGAACATTTTTGAAAGCATTTATAAATATCACATAAAGCAAATACTTCTGTCCAGAAATTCTAGATAGAAGATAAAAATACCAAACTCTACCAGAAAATAGAGGAGCTAAAAAGAAAATTAATACAAAAAGAATCAGCTCATTTGGACTTGTAGTTTAGGAGTTATACAAGGTCAAAGTTTGGGTCAAACTGGATTTAAAACTGAATTAAAACTGAATTTCTGGAAATTCCAGAGGGGCTGACGTCGAAGGCGTATTTCAGGAAAACGCTTTCACTTGAAAACGTTTCAGAGGGCGCCAGAGTGACTGACTGGTGGGGCCCCTCGGTCAGTTTTAAAAGGGAGGGAGGGAGAACAGAGGGCGGCGGCGCTTACCGGCGTCGGACGGCGGCGAGGAGGCAGCGCCGGAGCAGGGAGATGGGGGAATGGATCGAGGACACCGCGGCGAGCATGCCTATACTCGTTGCTCATCGGGAGACGGCCAGACGGCGCCACGCCCTTCGTCTCCAGCGGCGGCGAGCTACTGGCGATGATGGATCCGGCGACTCCGGCGGATGCTCGATAAGTACAGGGGTTGGGGAGGACCAGGGGGTCACTAGAAGCTCGGGGCAAGGAGTGGTGGGAGCTGGGGTTGGCCAGAGCAAGCTAATGGAGGAGAGGGCTGAGCGGCAGGGTTCTTCACCGGAGGGGAAGAAGAAGACCCCATGAGCTCGCTGGAGCGGCTCCGGTGGATGATTGGGTGAGGAGGAGGTCGAGTGGTGAGAAGAGGCGAGCTCGGGGAGGGGTTAAATAGCCGAGGAGGAGGATGCCGAGCCAGATGCTGCCACGGGCAAGATGGCCGGAGTTCTGGCGAACCACAGACGCGTGGGTGCACGGGAGGGCACGGACGGCGACGTGAGAGAGCTAGTGGAGGCTCAGCGGCGCAGGAGGAGCAGACGCGGGCAAGGCACGCGCGGTCGGCCACTAAGGCACTGTGCGCGTGCATGCGGCAAGCGCAGGGGCTGCCATGGCGTGAGGAGAGGGAAGAAGGAGGGGGGCGGGGCCAGCCGGCCAGGTGGACGACGGAGAGGGAGGGCGGCACCAACGGACGCGCGAACGCGGCCGAGAAGAAGAGGCCCGCGGCTTGGCGACACCCAGAGCGCGCCCACAGCACGCAGAGCACGCGCACAGGCATGCCAACAGTTCGGTCACCATGTGCATTGCCATGGAGAGGGCACGTAGGCCTGGCAAAAGATATCCAAGGTGTTGTCCATCCATCCTACAACCCCACTGAGTTGATGGATCAATCAAAGAGACTATGGATTGATGGGAGGCATCAGATGAATGTTGTTGTAGCCAACTTGGGTTAGAAGTTGTGGTCAAGTTACTTGACCAATGGGCCAGAGAGGATGTCCCAAGGTTTTAGGGTAGGAAGGACTACAGTCCTGTGAATTTTGAGATGATTAGGATAGGATTTGAAGATAGTTGCTTTGCAACTGCAAAAATAGAACAGAAGCTAGTTATGGATGTTGTACTCTCATGGAGTGTGGGATTGAGCTGAAATTTGTTATAGGCTAATGATTTAGGGCCATGCAGGCACTGGCAAAATTTCATGCCATTTGGAAATATCTACAGGGTACTTTCTTCACAAAGGTCCTCTCTGAATAGAATCTTGGGAGAATTTTGTAGAGCAAATGGCTTGGCAAAATGAGGTGAATTTTGGTATGCTCAAGGGATATAGAGATATTTAGGTCCTGGATTAATTTCAGAATTTATGAAGCAATATTAAATGTAGTTGCTTCACACCCTGAAAATTTGACCAGAACCAAATATTTGAAGGTGTGCTCACATAAATAGTTGGATGGAGCTCAATTTTTTTGTAGGGGAATTATATGAGCACATGGAGGGCCTGACAAAATTTCAACTCAAATGGATACTCCTAGCTAGTACTTCCTTCACAAGGCTTCTCCCTGGACAGAAACTTTGGAAAATTGCTGAGGAAGATTTACTAGGAAAATGGAGTTGAATTTTGTCATGTGGTAATTATTTGGATAGGAAAGGGTTCCCAAAAAGTTTGAGGGCAATCAAGAAAATATAAATAGCACTTCCTTCACAAAGTGCCATACTGGATAGAATAGGAAAATGAATATTTCTAAATTATTTTTGGACTAGGAAAGGAAGGATTTTGACACATTTGGGGAATATATGATCCAAAGAATTTATGAGAGTTTGGTGGGGATTTTGTGGAAGACAGAAATATAGGTTGCTTCACAACTTAAGTCAAATAGGGTTATTCCTTTAATAGAAAAAGGAATATTCCCAAGAAAAGAATTTGGGGTTGGGCTAGAATAGAAATACCATGATCTTGGGAAAGATACAAGGATGATGCACCACTTGGGAGAAGAAGAAATGATGATCTCCCTGGTTTCGAGTCCACAGAACTGCTCCAAAAGAAAACCAGAGCAAAAACCAAAGAAAACCAAAAGAAAAAGAAAGGGCAAAAAATCGGGGTGTTACAATTGTGGATACTAGGGATCAAGCCCTAACGAATTGACTCAATTACATGATAAATCTCATCCAACTCCATCACCGTCCAGCAAGCCTATGAAGGAATTACTCACTCCCGGCGGTGAGCATCATGCAATTGTTGATGAAGAAGGGATCAGATGACGACGGCGATGAATCCCCCTCTCCGGAGCCCCGAACGGACTCCAGAGCAGCCCTCTCAATGAAGAACAGGAGGTGGCAGCTGCTCCGTATCGTAAAACATGATGATTCCTTCTCTCTGATTTTTTCTCCGCGAGACGGTACTTATGGAGTTGGAGTAAGGGCAAAAGGAGGTATGTGGGACCCACGAGCTCACGTGGCACACCTTAGGGGGCGCGCCACCTAAGCTCGTGGCTCTGAGGTGGCCCCCCTCGGCCAGCAGATCTTTTCGACAATAATTTTTATATATTCCAGAAAAATTCTCCGTAAGTTTTCAGCCCAATCCGAGAACTTTCATTTTTGCACAAAAATAACACCATGGTAGTTCTGCTGAAAACATCGTCAGACTGGGTTAGTTTCATTAAAATCACGCAAATTAGAGTCCAAAACAAGAGCAAAAGTGTTTTGAAAAGTAGATACATTTGGAACGTATCAAAAGCCATCTAGCTAATCACTATGGACCCGTAGGTCTGTGGTAGACTACTCACACATCATCGGAGGTGCAGCAAGGTTGATGTAGAAGCCCTCCATGATCGATTCCCCCTCCGGTAGAGTACCGGAAAAGGCCTCCAGATGGGATCGTGGAAGAATAGAGACTTGCGGTGGCGGAAAAATTGCTTCGGGTGGCTCTCTAGGGGTTTTGGAATATTTGGGAATTTATAGCGCTGGAATTAGGTCAGACGGAGCCACGAGGGGTCCACAAGACATCAGGGTGCGCCTACCCCCCAGGGCATGCCCTGTTGTCTTCCATCTACTCATAGGTCTTCTGGTCCTCCCACGAAGCTTCTAGGGTCTCTTATGTCCAGAAAAAATCGTCAAAAAGTTTCGTAGCGTTTGAAATCCGTTTGGTACAGATTTTCTGTAAAACCAAAAACAAGCAGAAAACAACAACTGGCACTAGGCACTGAGTTAATAGGTTAGTCCCCAAAAATGATATAAAATTGCATATAAAGTATCTAAGAATGGTAATATAATAGCATGAAACAATCAAAAAATATATATACGTCGGAGACTTATCAACTACTCACACTTCATCGGAAGGGCAGCAAGGTTGATGAAGAACCCCTCCGTGATCGATTCCCCTCCGGCAGAGTACCGGCGGAGGCCTCCGGATGGGATCGCGGAAGAACAGAGGCTTGCGGTAGCGGAATAATTGTTTTGGGTCTCACTCTCGGGGTTTTGGAATATTTGGGAATTTATAGCGCTGGAATTAGGTCAGAAGGAGCCACGTGGGGCCCACAAGGCATCAAGGCACGCCTACCCCCCTCGGTATGCCCTGTTGCCTTGGCGTCTCCTCGTCTGGCTTCTGGTACTCCCCCGAAGCTTCTAGGGTCCCTCCTGGTCCAGAAAAATGTCAAAAAGTTTTGTAGCGTTTAGACTCCGTCTGGTAGGGATTTTCTGTAAAACCAAAAACAAGCAAAAAATAGCATCTGGCACTTGGCACTAGGTTAATAGGTTAGTTCCCAAAAATGATATAAAATGATGTATAAAGCATATAAGATTGGTAATATAATAGCATGAAACAATCAAAAATTATAGATACATTGGAGACGTATCACCACCCTAGGCCGCCGGCCACCGCGCCGCACATCGAGACCCACCCAAAATCCAGCTAGATCTGGACAGATCCACTGCGCACGCACCACCAACCACCCTCCAGGCCACCCCTGCTATCATGGTTTTGACATGGCAGATGCCCTTGGGAAAGGACTTAGAGAGGAGGCCATCGCATGAAGGTGGAAGCTTAACGGGGTTGATCAGGAATGAGAAGACACGAGTTTACCCAGGTTCAGCCCCTCACAATGGATGTAAAAGCCTATGTCCTGTTTGATTGTATTGCTTTGGATCTCGATTACAAGGATGCGGATTCGCTAACCTAGCTACAAGAGATTGCAACTTAGTCTTTCTGCCCTAGGTGCTCCCCTTTATATAACAGGTCGAGCCATAGGTTTACACGAGAGTCCGGGTCATAGTCTTAACCAGTAACCTATTCTAACTCTTGATCTTATCTTGCTCTTTAAGCTGGTAAGATTCCTCCTTCTGGGCCTTCTTCTTAAGCCGGCCCAGAAGGCTTGTGGAGACATGGCCGCCTGTCGGGTCTCACTCTGGGCTTCGGCCCATCTTCAGTTGCCTCCATCGTGACCCGTCAATGAGGTGACTCCCAGAGCCCCATTGACTCAGGGCCGGGTCACCCTCATACCGGGTCTTAAGCGTGGGGAATATCCCCAACATTAGCCCCTAGTTTAGCTTGGATTTATCCATGTTAAACTCCACCCTGTCAATTCAACAAGAAGAAACATGAAAGATTCAGTTCCGGGTTTAGATTTCTACTGAGCCGGCACTTGTTCATCCTTCTGATTCTTGTCATTTTCCTCACCAAACCTTCTGACTGGGTCACACATTTTGCCGGGTCATGTATCCCTTCTCAACACTTGGCATCTTGTTTGCTATCCTGAACTGTGACATCAACCCATCTGTTTCTGACATATGCGCATGATGTCATAACGAATCTTGAATCAGATATATCAAATCTCGTCAAATGCAAAAATCAAGGCGCCCTTTGAGCTAAAAGTTACTGTGCCGCCCTGGGGTTTCACCCTGCCGCTCGGGTGCTACTCCCTTATAAATAGACCGGAGGGGCCCCAGATCCATTTTTACTGCACCCCCTTTGAGCTCGTCTTCTTCCTCTCGCCTCTAGCGCCTCCGCGCCGTTTTGAGCTTCGTCGACCTTAAGGGCAGCAACGACAGCGACTTCGACGCCGCCGCCGGAATCCATCAAGCACACTGCAGCCACATCCGCTGAACTCGAAGCCTTCAAGCTTCTCCTCGCAAATCTGTAAGTGCCCCATTCCATCTCTAACTTTTTCCGCCACTGTTCTTCATCAGTTCATCGGTGTTCTCCAAAAAACACTACCACAGATCCAGTTAATTCCTAGTTTGCCAATGATAAGATGTGGTATTACCTCTGCAGCATATGTAGTGTAATCTTAGATCCCTCTGTAACCTAACAGACCCCATTCTTCGCCATCCTTAGCCATTCTTGTTAAGAACCTAGGTCTTTTATTTCCCTTTTCTGAACATTTTCTAGATCTTTAATTGCAATTGAATCTGAACAGTTGTTGTTTTTGCTGGTTCAACCCGGAATTTGTTTCATACCTTTTTTCGGGTCTCACACTCCCCTGATATACTTGCCGGCTTACACGTTAGATAGCATCTCGCCAGCTCTCAGCTATTTTATCCGTCTTAGATATGCACTATTTTGCTGACTCTCCATGCAAATATCAACCTTGTATTTTGTGGCCTGCCATTCTTACATGCAGTCGTCAATGGCTCCCAAAGTAAGCAAAGCCGCCAATTGGTCCAAGTCTTGCGTATCCAACTTGATGCTGGAAGACCTGGTAACTACCGGGTTACTTCCCGCAAAGAATCAGATCCACTGGCGAGCTCCGCATGAAGAGACCCGGCCTGCACCTGGTCCCAACGAGATCATAATCTTCAAAGATCACTTGGACAGAGGGTTTCGTCCACCGGGTTCCAAATTTTTCTGCGATGTTCTCCATCACTTCAACATCAGACCACAGGACCTCAGGCCCAACTCGGTCCTCAACTTGAGCAACTTCCAAGCTTTCTGTGAGATATACTTGCAAATGGAACCCACAGTTGGCCTGTTCCAAGACTTTTTCTACTGCAACTGCCAGACTGAATGCAAGAACAGTTCTAGCCTAGAATGTGGCGGAGTCACAATTCAAAGGTGGAGGAATTCATACTTTCCTAAGATGGCACTGGCGAGTCATCCGAAAGATTGGCATAGAACTTGGTTTTATTGTCAAAATATTGCTCCAGCTGACGAGCATCCATTACTGGGTTATAGACTGGACCGGCTTCCCGCCTCGATTCAGTTCGACTCATATGCCTCACCAGAAGAACGAGAAACCTTCCAACCTATCTATGCTAAAATCAGCGCCCTCAAATCCCATGGGTTGACTGGAGTCGATGTGACCCGTACATGGATAGACTGGCGGGTTCAGCCACTCAGCTTCAGGAAACGGCTTCTGCACACATATGCTGGTGAAACAAATGACAAATTGCGTTTCAGCACGCAAAACTTAACCAACACAGATTTACTCAAAGCCGCCAAGAAATTACTTGGTGAGAAGAAGGAAAAAATCGCCGTCGTTGGCCTCCCCGCCTTCTATGTTGGCAACCCGGCTCCAGCAGTAAGTCACTGTCCTGCATCTTTACTAAACCACTTATTATTTCCTTAACTAACAAGCCAACTTTTGTTCTAGGAGGGCTCTGAATGATGGCAAGTGGGATCAGAAGTCGCCACCCCTCCTCAGGATCAGGATGAGGATGAAGAAGAACCTGAGGTAGAACTTGACTCTCTTGGCTGTCTTTTTAATGAACTTGCTGACACCGACTTGTCCCAGGACAAGACGGAAACCAGCCGAGCCGGCGTCGCAGAGGTAACCTTGATCTCTTCAGACTCAGACTCAGAAACATTTGGTCAAAGGAAAAACTGGGTTGCAGTTCGTAAGGTTCCATTTTCACATCCATCTGCTCACTTGGATCATCATTTGTCTTTGAAGAAAATGCAGCATACCGCCAATCTGAAATGGAAGACACGGAGCAGCTCCAGCGACTTGTCAGAGGGCTTATCTCATGACAGGTCTCGTCGACCTCGTCTTGACGTTCCAACAAGCCCTACGGCCAGTCATCCGCATGCCGGCTTATTCAAGCAACCAATGCCACGGGAAGACTCGGCTTATTTGACTTCCCCCTCCTCCGATGAATCTAGCGCTACCCAGCTGCCAGCCTTCAATATTAACAAAGGGTACATGTCTAATATTTTGTCCATAATATTTTTGCTAGACTCATCAAAATGTTTATGCTTCCCTTGCTGCTGCGCCAAGGCCTTTAAAAAGAAAACTGGCGAGTCTTCTGCTCCAGCAGCAGAATCTGGAGTAAACCTTCCTCCGAAACTCGAAATGGACAACATTGATCCTCAAGCCAATCAAGGGGATCAATACGAACCGCCTCTTCAGGATCATCAGGAGGGTCAAGATACGGCGCCGATTCACGACGAGCAGGTGAGTCAAGACGAGCTGCCCTTGCAAGATGACCCACCAAGCCCAGTTCGAGCTTCTACTCCTACAATCGAAGCTGAGACTGCAACTGTGGAGTAGCCAACAGGCCAGGCTCAAAACGATGTAGTTATCACTGGGGCAAGTCACAGCACTACTCCTAAACCTTCCAATGTCTTGGTCAAGATTGCCGCAAAGGATGAATCCCCAAAAAACAAGGGCAAGGCTAGCCTGGAAGTCCCATCTTTCGAAAATCAAGATGTAAATATGCTGCATCAAACCTTCTTAACCCGGCTGTCTGAGAGCCGGGATACTAAAGCCGCCATCTTCAACAGCATGAGAAAGAAGTATGAGGTAAGATGCACATCTAACTCTCCTTAAATTGCAAACATAAGTATGGTCATACTGTAGCCCCCAAGAACCGGGTCAGTTATGTCATAATGAGCTGGTTCTTGTATAATTGTAATGCGAGTTAAAACCAATTGTCCTCCCGCAAGAACTGGCTCATCATCTAGTGATGAATCGGGTGTTGAAAAGTTGATGTAGCTGGAAAAAAATGTAAATACATTAGCCCCCAAGTGCCATGCAGAATGCTTGTAACTGCCTGGGACTTGTAGAAACTATGAACAAAAGTATTGTAGCCCCCAAATACCGAGTCGATCGCCATGGCGGCTCAGGATTATGAAATATGTTCGTAACTTGCAAAGTTGTAATGCAGGAGATGCTAAACCACGCCGAGTCACTAGCAGCTGGCTTTCAAAAAGATCTCAAGGCTGAGAAGAAGCTGCGTTAGAAGGCGGAAAAACTATCCTCAGACTTCCATAAGTCTTTTCTGAATGTGACGGACACCTTAGAGAAAACCAAGATCTCATTTGAAAAGGAAAGAGCCGCCTTGCTGAAATGCGCTGAAGAGGCCGAGTCAAAACAGACATGTTACTCAAGAAAGAGCCGCCTTGCTGAGCCGCCTTGCTGACACTTCCATAAGTCTTTTCTGAATGTTACTCAAGAACTGTCTACGTTGAAGGGGCAGATAACAGACATGTGTCATGCCATCTTTGGTAAGTAAAAATCTTTGCAAGCCACCGAAATTGCCGGCTTAATACATTGAGTCGGATCACTGACACTTATTGGTATATATTTGCAGGCATAAAAAACCAGAACTTGGTTGAACTTCCTCTGGTGAAGTTGAAGGCGGTGTATAAATTCATGGAACAACTATACGTTGGTGGTGCCTACTATATTATGGCAGTAAAAACACAAAGGCCCCAGCACACCACATCATGACTATGCTGAAGGAACTTTCCATCATCCCTCAATGGATCCAGGAGTGGAAGAAATCAGCGAGCCGCCAAGGCTCAATTTATTCTCTTGCTCGTGCAAAAGCCAATCTTCCTAAAATGGAACCGGCGTTGCTCACCGACGGGTTTCCAGAATTCAACGCAGACGGCTCACAATTCTCTAACGAAGATTACGTCCGGTGCGTGAAGGAGACCCGAGTAGAAGCGACCAACATCGCCGCAGACCTGGACTTAGAAAAATTTCAAGTTGGCTATACCGAAGACGGCAAACGGATGACCATGTCGGAGCCAACGTCATTTGAACTCAACCCGCCTCGGCGTAAGCAAAACTTCGCCTCTGACGTCAACCCTTCTGCTGTGATGACGAAAGACTCTGTTTTTGAAGCTTTACATTCCATCCAGTGGGTAGAAGGCGAGTCTTCGAATCAAGCAGATGCGGCGGCTCATGATGAACGCAATGAACCGGGACACGACGACCCGCCAGCCTTCGGTGTAAGCAGCAACCCGGAGGGTCAAATTACCGGCTCCCAGCCATAAAAACTTTGATGGAAGTCTGCCCCGTGGTGGCATTGTAATAACTGTAGGTTTATGAAACTTAGTTTGCTGGTGTGTATTGCCATCGCGCAATAATCCTTTTCCTGTGTATAAAATTTGCATTGTTTGCAATCTGTGATCTTATTTTGCTGCTTGGAAAAAGAACCAAAGCGCCATCTTGTTTTTACCCTGGCTTCCAGAACTGATCACTCCTTCAGGATGCTTTTGTTAACACCTGGGCCGAGATCTGAGACCCGGCTACGCGGGCAATTGAAAACACCGATGGTGTTCATTGAGAAAACTCTGGTTGTGTGACAGCCCAGCAAATTAATTTGCTGACTTAAAACAAGAAATAACCTTAGTACAGGAATATATGCAAGGTATGGATGTATGCATGCATGTCAAGGATGATACTAATGTAGAAAACAATAAATTAAAAAGCCGGCTTGCAAGGAACAACTGAAAGACAAGCTTTCGAGGCTCGAGTTTGGTTCGCTTTCAGGAAGCAGGCGTTATCGCCTCTTTTGGTTTATCCTAGCTCTCTGTAAGCCGGCTCTCATGTGACCAACTGGTGTTTTAACTCTGGCGAGTTCAGGGTCACCTATGTGATTGACTCGTCAGGCGTACACCGGGTCACCTTTTTGGAGTAGCATCTTGCTAACAGGCAGGTTTAACCAAGGAAATTTTGGCATTTTTGCCGAGTTAAAAGGGATGTTAAAGCTAAACTCGATGAGTTGGAAGCCCCCGGGCAACCAATGATCAAAGAATAAAGACTTAACACACAATTTGAGGCGAAACGACAATCTATCTTATACAGAGACGCCGGCTTTATTTCATTGACCATAATATGTATATACATGATGAAGGTATGTACAAAAACTAGCCGGTCCATGACTTAGGTATAATATGGCCGGAGATATGCAATATTCCAGGGTCGGCTACCCTCCTCCTCAGAGGTACGTGACTGGTCTGCCTCACGTATATCAACAAGGTAATATGACCCGTTGTTGAGATTCTTGTTGACGATGAAGGGTCCTTCCCAAGGCGGTGACAGCTTATGCATGCCTATCTGATCTTGTATCAGACGGAGCACTAGGTCACCTTCCTGAAAGGTATGGTGATGTCTACTACACAACTTATTCTTGTAGACTCGTGTTGAGCCTCCAAGCGCAGAGTTTTGTAGGACAGTAGCAATTTTCCCTCAAGTGCATGACCTAAGGTTTATCAATCCGTGGGAGGCATAGGATGAAGATGGTCTCTCTCAAACAACCCTGCAACCAAACACAAGAAATCTCTTGTGTCCCCAACACACCTAATACAATGGTAAATTGTATAGGTGCACTAGTTCAGCGAAGAGATGGTGATACAAGTCTACTATGGATAGTAGAAATATATTTTTATAATCTGAATAAATAAAAACAGCAAGGTAGCAAACGATAAAAGTGAGCACAAACGGTATTGCAATGCTTAAGAACAAGGCCTAGGGTTCATACTTTCACTAGTGCAATCTCTCAACAATGCTAACATAATTGAATCATATAACAATCCCTCAACGTGCGACAAAGAATCGCTCCAAAGTTCCTATTAGCGGAGAACATAAGATAGAAATTGTTGTAGGGTACGAAACCACCTCAAAGTTATTCTTTCCTATCAATCTATTGAGCTATTCCTATAAGTGTCACAAACAGCCCTAGAGTTCGTACTAAAATAACACCATATGATACACATCAACCAATTCTAATGTCACCTAGATACTCCAATGTCACCACAAGTATCTGTGAGTTGATTATACGATATGCATCAAACAACTTCAGATTCATAATATTCAATCCAACACAATGAACTTCAAAGAGTGCCCCAAGATTTCTACCGGAGAAAGTAGGACGAAAACGTGCATCAACCCCTATGCATAGATTACCCCAATGTCACCTCAGGAATCCGCGAGTTGAGTGCCAAAACATATATCAAGTGAATCAATATAATACCCCATTGTCACCACGGGTATTCATATGCAAGACATACATCAAGTGTTCTCAAACCCATAAAACTATTCAATCCGATAATAGTGAAACCTCAAAGGTAAAAACGCAATTCATCACAACAAGATAGAAAGGGAGAAACACCATATGATCCAACTATATTAACAAAGCTCGCGGTACATCAAGATCGTGCCAAATCAAGAACACGAGAGAGAGATCAAACACATAGCTACTTGTACATATCCCTAGCCTCGAGGGTGAACTACTCCCACCTCGTCATGGAGACCGCCGGGATGATGAAGATGGCCTCCGGTGATGATTCCCCCCCTCCGGCAGGGTGCCGAAAAAGGGTTGTAGATGAAATCATGGAGGTACAGAGGCTTGTGGCAGCGTAGTCGAAGTTCTAGGGTTATTTCTGGGGCTTTCTCTATTTATAAGGATTTTTGGCGTTGGAATCACGCGAAGATGGGCTAAGATGGGCCCACGAGGCATCACCACGCCATACCCCCCCTGGCGCGCGGTGGTGGCTTGTGAGCACCTCGTAAGGCTTCTGGCCCTTCCACGAAGCTTCGGGGGTCTCTTTTGGTCCCAAAAAATCATCAAAAAGTTTCGTCCAATTCCGAGAACTTTTATTTCTGCACAAAAAACAACACCACGGTAGTTCTGCTAAAAATAGTGTCAGTCCGGGTTAGTTCTAATCAAATCATACCAAAACCATATAAAATTGTTGTAAACATGGCATGAATACTTCATAAATTATAGATACGTTGGAGACGTATCAGCATCCCCAAGCTTAATTCCTGCTCGTCCTCGAGTAGGTAAATGATAAAAGAAATAATTTATGAAGTGTGAATGCTAGCATAGTGCATAAGTTTGATCAATGATAATTTCAATCACTTTTCCTAGCATCATAACAGCAACTCTTTCTCATAAAACTCATCATGATAAAGTAGCAATCAATTCACATGTTATGGTTCAAACAATGCATTCTCTTGAAACTTAACAACCTATGTTCTTAGGCACCAAACAATTGCAATTCAACTTAATTTCAACAAAGTCTAAGTAAGAGCTCCACATACTCAATTATCATATAGTCTTCTATGATTGCTAGTACTCAAAGCATATTTTTAGAACAAATAGCATCCATCGAACACAAAGAAAGATAGGGGCTTAATGTTTCGCCTCCCAGCTTATTTATCATAGAGATAATTGTCAACAATAATAATTCATGATCAAATATATTTGACTGGCCATATGTGTCTGGATCTTTCCCCACCATATGATGATTGCCAACTAAAGAATAATGGAGGTTGAAATGAGAAGGGATACTATTAACTCTTGCATAAAAATAAATACATAAAGTAAAAGATAGGCCCTTCACAGAGGGAATCAGAGGTTGTCATGCGCTTTTGATTTTTGGATGTGCAAGCCCTTAATGCAAAGGAACGTCACGTTATATTGCCCCTTGTGATAGCAACCTTTATTATGCAGTCCGTCGCTTTTATTTCTTTACCATCACAAGTTCGTACAACGCTTATTTTTCCATGCAATAAAAGATCATACATATTTTAGGAACAATTTTTATTGCTTTTTGCACCGATGACAACTTACTTGAAGGATCTTATTCAATCCATAGGTAGATATGGTGGACACTCATGGGAAGAAACTGGGTTTAAGGGTTTTTGGATGCACAAGTAGTATCTCTACTTAGTACGAATTTTTGGCTAGCAAAAGATCCTAAGCAAGCACCACATGTTGGAGGATCCATAACAATATAACTTCTATGCAAATATACCCAAACATAACTCATTACGTTGTCTTCCTTGTCCAACTTCAACTAATTTGCTCAAGTTTGAAAATAATTAATGGTTATTCACAATCATAAAAGATGTCCAAGATAATATATTTATATGTGAAAGTTCTCTTCCTTATACTAATCATTCATGAATTGCTTGTATGACCAATATTGTGATTGTCAAGCTTCAATAGATTTCACTTTCTAACCCAAATGTGAAACTACTACTAGACATGATACAAGCATATGAAGCACATATAATTTCAACTTTTTGATATTCAATTCATTCAACAATTTACTGATAGGATATAAGTGAAGAACAAGAGTAAATGACAAACTACTCCAAAAAGATATAAGTGAAGACCAAATGAGTAGTTAAGTAAATAGGTAGCTATGTGAGGACTCTCTCTCATTTAAAATTTCAGATCTTGATAATTTTATTCAAACAACAAACAAAATGAAAATAAAAGGACACTCCAAGAATAGCACATAACACATGAACAAGTAAAAACTTAGGCTAACCGATAGGTGTTGATGAAGAAAGGTGGGATGCCAACCGGGGCATCCCCAAGCTTAGTTGCTTTAGACTTCTTGGAATGTTATCTTGGGGTGCCTTGGGCATCCCCAAGCCTTAGCTCTCGTGTCTCCTTAATTCCTCTCATATCATGGCTTCTCCTAAATCTTAAAAACTTCATCCACACAAAACTCAACAAGAACTCGTGACATAAGTTAGTATAAATCAACTCAAAACCTTAACATTCTCTACTGTAACAAATCACTCAAATTATAATTGAACATTTCATATTAAATGCCTCTACATATTTAATACTCCTATCCACAAATAGAAACATTAAACAAGCAACATATGCAAACAATGCAACTATAACCGAAATCTGTCTAAACAGAACAGTCTGTAAAGAATGAATAAGAATTCATACTTCCCTAACTCCAAAAATTCTGAAAAATTACCACGTGACATAGAACTCATGCATGCTTACTATGTAAAAATTCAGATTTTTATCATGTTCTAACTATTCAGGAATATTCTGGACATAATAGAAAACTTTCTGTTTTCAAACAGCAACACATGAACTTGCAAACTGAGCATGGTAAAGGCTATAATTGGCATTTTATTGAACTAAAAGATACAAAACATGATTATTGATAACATCAAGCAAATCTCAACAAAATAAAATGACGCTCCAAGCAAAACACATATCATGTGACGAATGAAAATATAGCTCCAAGTAAGGTTACCGATAATGTTGAAGACGAAAGAGGGGATGCCTTCCGGGGCATCCCCAAGCTTAGACGCTTGAGTCTTCCTTGAGTATTACCTTGGGGTGCCTTGGGAATCCCCAAGCTTAGGGTCTTTCCACTCCTTATTCTCCTCATATCGATATCTCACCCAAAACTTGAAAACTTCAATCACATAAAACTTAACGGATCTTGTGAGATAGGTTAGTATGATAAAAATAAATCATCCACTTAGGTACTTTCAAGACAAGTTTCATAATTGTTCTCACATAATTCCTACTGTATTCTATCATTTCCACAATTTATATTACTCAATATAAGCTATGGAAACACTAAAACAAGCAAACTATGCACCGAAAACAGAATCTGTCAAAAACAGAACAGCATGTAGTGAGTGATTTAAAAACCATACTTCTGTACCTCCAAAAATTCTGAAAAATTAGGAAAACGTAAACAATTTGTAACCCAATGCTCTGTAAAAATTTCAGAATTTTATAATGCTCCAGTACAGAATAGATATTCCAGAACTGGACGCAAAAGTTTCTGTTTTTGCACAGAATCGAATCAACAAGTATCCACACTATCCCAAAGGCTTTACTTGGCACATTATTGAAAGAAAAAATATAAAACATGATTACCATAGTTGCTTAATCATGTTAACACAAAAAACATTAGGGGTAAATGTTGGGTTGTCTCCCAACAAGCGCTTTTCTTTAATGCCTTTTTAGCTAGGCATGATGATTTCAATGATGCTTGCATAAAAGTAAAGAATTGAAACACAAAGTGAGCATCATGAATCATATGACAAGAACATTTAAGCCTAACCCACTTCCTATGCATAGGGATTTTGTGAGCAAACAATTTATGGGAGCAAGAATCAACTAGCATAGGAAGGCAAAAGAAGCATAACTTCAAAACTTTCAACACATAGAGAGGAAACTTGATATTATTGCAACACCTACAAGCATATGATCCTCTCTCATAATAATTTTCAGTAGCATCATGAGGAATGAATTCAACAATATAACTATCGCATAAAGCATTCTTTTCATGACCTACAAGCATAGAAATTTTATTACTCTCCACATAAGCAAATTTGTTCTCATCAATAATAGTGGGAGCAAATTCAACAAAATAACTATCATGAGATACTTGATTGGCATAATCCAATTGAAAATTAAAATCATGATGACAAGTTTCATGGTTATCATTATTCTTTATAGCATACATGTCATCACAATAATCATCATAGATAGCAACTTTGTTGTCATAATCAATTGAAATCTCTTCCAAAATAGTGGATTCGTCACCAAATAAAGTCATGACCTCTCCAAATCCACATTCATAATTATTGCCATAAGATTCAACACCCTCCAAAATAGTGGGATCATTAGTACCTAGATTTGACACTCTTCCAAACCCACTTTCATCAATATAATCATCATAAATAGGAGGTATGCTATTATCATAATAAATTTGGTCATCAAAACTTGGGGGACTAAAAATATCATATTCATCAAGCATAGCATCCCCAAGCTTGTAGTTTTGCATATCATTAGCATCATGGATATTCAAAGAATTCATAATAACAACATTCCAATCATGCTCATCATTCAAGGAACTCACATTAAACATTTTATTAAATTCTTCTTCTAACAATTAAGCACAATTTTCCGATCCATCATTTTCAAGGAAGACATTATATAGATGAAGTATGTGAGGCAATCTTAATTCTATTTTTTGTAGTTTTCTTTTATAAAACCAAACTAGTGATAAAACAATAAACTAAAAGATTCAATTGCAAGATCTAAAGATATACCTTCAAGCACTCACCTCCCCGGCAACGGCGCCAAAAAAGAGCTTGATATCTACTACACAACTTATTCTTGTAGACTCCTGTTGGGCCTCCAATCACAGAGTTTTGTAGGACAGTAGCAATTTTCCCTCAAGTGGATGACCTAAGGTTTATCAATCCGTGGGAGGCGTAGGATGAAGATGGTCTCTCTCAAACAACCCTGCAACCAAATACAAGAAATCTCTTGTGTCCCCAACACACCCAATACAATGGTAAGTTGTATAGGTGCACTAGTTCGGTGAAGAGATGGTGATACAAGTGTAGTATGGATAGTAGAAATATATTTTTATAATCTGAATAAATAAAAACAGCAAGGTAGCAAACGATAAAAGTGAGCACAAATGGTATTGCAATGCTTAAAAACAAGGCCTAGGGTTCATACTTTCACTAGTGCAATCTCTCAACAATGCTAACATAATTGAATCATATAACAATCCCTCAACGTGCGACAAAGAATCACTCCAAAGCTCCTATTAGCGGAGAACATAAGATAGAAATTGTTGTAGGGTATGAAACCACCTCAAAGTTATTCTTTCCGATCAATCTATTGAGCTATTCCTATAAGTGTCACAAACAGCCCTAGAGTTCGTACTAAAATAACACCATATGATACGCATCAACCAACTCTAATTTCACCTAGATACTCCAATGTCACCACAAGTATCCATGAGTTGATTATACGATATGCATCAAACAACTTCAGATTCATAATATTCAATCCAACACAAAGAACTTCAAAGAGTGCCCCAAGATTTCTACCGGAGAAAGTAGGACGAAAACGTGCA
This sequence comes from Elymus sibiricus, assembly GCA_039707655.1. Lineage (NCBI taxonomy): Eukaryota > Viridiplantae > Streptophyta > Magnoliopsida > Poales > Poaceae > Elymus > Elymus sibiricus. The sequence goes on from CM077676.1 coordinate 376,004,366, forward strand.
TCAACCCCTATGCATAGATTACCCCAATGTCACCTTGGGAATCCGCGAGTTGAGTGCCAAAACATATATCAAGTGAATCAATATAATACCCCATTGTCACCATGGGTATTCATATGCAAGACATACATCAAGTGTTCTCAAATCCATAAAAATATTCAATCCGATAATAGTGAAACCTCAAAGGTAAAAACTCAATTCATCACAACAAGATAGAGAGGGAGAAACACCATATGATCCAACTATATTAACAAAGCTCGCGGTACATCAAGATCGTGTCAAATTAAGAACACGAGAGAGAGATCAAACACATAGCTACTTGTACATACCCCTAGCCTCGAGGGTGAACTACTCCCTCCTCGTCATGGAGACCGCCGGGATGATGAAGATGGCCTCCGGTGATGATTCCCCCCCTCCGGCAGGGTGCCGAAAAAGGGCTATAGATGAGATCATGGAGGTACAGAGGCTTGCGGTGGCATAGTCGAAGTTCTAGGGTTATTTCTAGGGGTTTCTCTATTTATAAGAATTTTTGGCATTGGAATCACACGAAGATGGGCTAAGATGGGCCCACGAGGCATCACCACGCCATACCCCCCTGGCGCGCAGTGGTGGCTTGTGAGCACCTCGTAAGGCTTTTGGTCCTTCCACGAAGCTTCGGGGGTCTCTTTTGGTCCAAAAAATCATCAAAAAGTTTCGTCCAATTCCGAGAACTTTTATTTCTGCACAAAAAACAACACCACGGTAGTTCTGCTGAAAACAGCGTCAGTCCGGGTTAGTTCTAATCAAATCATACCAAAACCATATAAAATTGTTGTAAACGTGGCATGAATACTTCATAAATTATAGATACGTTGGAGATGTATCATACGGCTTCGAACTCTACGGCTGTGATAGCGATGTAGGTCTTGTTGATAGATTGCAGATCTGGACGCGGCAAGTTCGCGTTCTTCCTCCAGAGCATCAAGAGCGTCCTGACGAGCCTGCTCATTATCAGCCTCCACATAAGTTGTAATCCGGGGGGAGTCATGACGAATTTCACTTAGAAGGACAACCTCTGCACCATAGACCTGGAAAAACGGCGTATAGCCGGTCGACCCGTTAGGGGTCGTTCGTATGCTCCAAAGTACTGCGGGTAACTCCTGTTCCCAGCAACCCGGCGTGCGTTGTAAAGGCACCATGAGCCGGGGTTTGATACCGCATAGCAGCTCTTGATTAGCCCATTCCGCCTGTCCATTAGACTGAGGATGCGCAACAGATGCTAAGTCCAGCCTGATGTGCTCCTGTTGACAGAACTGCTTCATGACTCCTTTGGAAAGATTAGTGCCATTGTCTATAATAATGCTATGGGGGTAGCCAAAACGATAAATTATCTTTTTGAGGAATTTAACTGCTGTAGCAGCGTCGCAACGGCTAACCGGCTCAGCTTCAACCCACTTAGTGAATTTATCAACTGCCACCAATAAGTGAGTATGCTTATTTTTAGATCTCTTGAAAGGTCCAACCATGTCAAGTCCCCAGACTACGAAAGGCCAAGTTATGGGAATCATCCGCAACTCCTGAGCCGGCACATGAGCTTGACGAGCGAATTTTTGACAACCATCACACTTGCGGACAATATCCTCTGCATCTGCATGAGCTGTAAGCCAGTAAAAACCATGCCGAAAAGCTTTCGCAACCAGTGACCTTGAGCCGGTATGATGCCCACAATCGCTAGAGTGGATTTCATTGAGAACGGCTCCACCTTCCTCAGGAGAAACACAACGCTAAAAGACACCTGTGACGCTTCGTCTGTGCAACTCGCCGTTGACTATAGTCATCGACTTGGACCGCCTGATGATCTGTCGAGCGAGGATTTCCTCTGCTGGGAGCTCGCCGCGGCTTAAATAAGCCAGGTAAGGTATTGTCCAATCTGGTATAGCATGAACAGCGGCCACTAGAGCCGCCTCTGGATCAGGGACAGCAAGCCCTTCCTTCGTCGGCAACTTGACTGGCGGGTTGTGCAACACATCCAGAAAAACATTGGGTGGAACAGCCTTTCGCTGAGACCCCAAACAAGACAATGCATCTGTCGCCTCATTAAGCGGGCGATCAATATGATCCATGTGATACCCTGTGAAATACCCAGCGATGTTTGTAACCTCGCGTCAAAAAGACGCCATGAGGGGATCCTTGGAATCCCAGGTGCCAGAAACTTGCTAAGCCACCAAATCTGAGTCGCCCAGGCACCTGACCCGGCTTAAATTCATCTCCTTTGCCATATGGAGCCCATGAAGCAAGACCTCATATTCAGCTGCATTGTTAGTACAAGTAAACATAAGCCGTAAAACATAACAAAACTTGTCACCTCATGGGGAAGTTATCACGACTCTAGCCCCCGAGCCTTCCAATTGCCTGGAACCGTCGAAGTGGATAGACCAATATATGGTATCCGGCTTCTCCTCCGGAGCCTGTAATTCAGTCCAATTGTAGGATCGAAAGTATGTCTAGAGGGGGTGATTAGACTACTTGACCAAATAAAAACTATCCTTTTCCCAATTTTAGTTGTGGGCAGATTTTAGCAAGTATACCAAGTCAAGTAACACCCTACACATGCAATTCTAAGAGTATAGCAGCAGAAAGTAAAACATTGCACATGTAAGTAAAGGAGGGGATCGGAGATTTCAAACGCAATGAAGACACGATGATTTTTGGCGTGGTTCCGATAGGTGGTGCTATCGTACGTCCACGTTGATGGAGACTTCAACCCACAGAGGGTAATGGTTGTGCGAGTCCACGGAGTGCTCCACCCACAAAGGGCCCACGAAGAAACAACCTTGCCTATTCCACCATGGCTTGCGTCCACGAAGGACTAGCCTCACTTGGGGTAGATCTTCATGAAGTAGGCGATCTCCTTGCCCTTAAAAACTCCTTGGTTCAACTCCACATGATCTTGGAGGATCCCAAGTGACACCTAACCAATCTAGGAGACACCACTCTCCAAAAGGTAATAGACGGTGTGTTGCTGATGAACTCCTTGCTCTTGTGCTTCAAGTGATAGTCTCCCCAACACTCAAACACTCCCTCACAGATTTGGCTATGGTGGAAGAAGGATTTGAGTGGAAAGCAACTTGGGAAAGGCTAGAGATCAAGGTTCAAATGGTAGGATTGGAATAACTTGATCTCAACACATGAGTATGTGGTTCTCTCTCAGAAAATGTATGGTGGAAATGTAGGCACGTTCTGATGGTTCTCTTACTTGGTAAGAGGGTAGTGGAGGGGTATATATAGCCTCCACACAAAATCCATTCGTTACACACTTTTGACCAAACTCGGTGGCACCGACTAGAATTCTCGGTGAGACCGACCTGTGCAAAAGAAGTGAACTTTTGAAGTTTCGGTGGGACCGAATGGAAACAACTCGGAGCGAACGATGTGCAATGGTAGGGCAAACCTCTTGTAGGATCGAAAGTATGTCTAAAGGGGGGTGATTAGACTACTTGACCAAATAAAAATCTATCATTTTCCCAATTTTAGTTGTGGGCAGATTTTAGCAAGTACACAAGTCAAGTAACACCCTACACATGCAATTCTAAGAGTGTGGCAGCGGAAACTAAAAAATTGCACATGTAAGTGAAGGAGGGGATCGGAGATTTCAAACGCAATGAAGACACGGTGATTTTTGGCGTGGTTCCGATAGGTGGTGCTATCGTACGTCCAAGTTGATGGAGGCTTTAACCCACAGAGGGTAACGGCTGCGCGAGTCCATGGAGGGCTCCACCCACAAAGGGTCCATGAAGAAGCAACCTTGCCTATTCCACCATGGCTTACGTCCACGAAGGACTAGCCTCACTCGGGGTAGATCTTCACGAAGTAGGCGATCTCCTTGCCCTTACAAACTCCTTGGTTCAACTCCACATCATGTCGGAGGCTCCCAAGTGACACCTAACCAATCTAGGAGACACCACTCTCCAAAAGGTAATAGACGGTGTGTTGTTGATGAACTCCTTGCTCTTGGGCTTCAAATGATAGTCTCCCCAACACTCAAACAACTCCTCACAGATTTGGCTATGGTGGAAGAAGGATTTGAGTGGAAAGCAACTTGGGAAAGGCTAGAAATCAAGGTTCAAATAGTAGGAATGGAATCTCTTGATCTCAACACATGAGTAGGTGGTTCTCTCTCAGAAAATGTATGGTGGAAGTGTAGGCACGTTCTGATGGCTCTCCTTACTGAGTAAGAAGGGGTGGAGGGGTATATATAGCCTCCACACAAAATCCAACCGTTACACACTTTTGACCCAACTCGGTGGCACCGATCAGAAATCTCGGTGGCACCGACCTGTGTAAAAGATATGAACGTTAGGAATCTCGGTGGGACCGACTGGAACAACTCGGATGGACCGATGTGCAAAGGTTAGGGCAAACCTCGTCTCGGTGGCACCGATTGCATCAACTCGGTGAGACCGAAGTGAAGCAATAAGGCTACAGAGAGTTGGCAAGCCATCTCGGTGAGACCGATTTGCAAAACTCGGTGAGACCGAAGTAATTGCAAGCGATTACAGATAGTTGGCAAGGCCATCTCAGTGGGACCGAGATCCATATCAGTGGATCCGATTTGTTAGGGTTTTGGCAGTGGCTAAGTCCAGATGAACTCGGTGGCTCCGGATAGGAATTTTCGATGGGGCCGAGTTGGAATGTAGGTTTTGGACATATTTGGATGGAGAAAGTGGTTGAGGGTTTTGGAGCACTGTCACTAAGCACTTGAGCAAAAAGACCATTAAGCAACACCTCATCCCCTTTTAATAGTATTGGCTTTCCTATGGACTCAATGTGATCTTGGATCACTTAACAAAAAATGTAGAGTCTTGAGCTTTTGCCAATCCATGTCCTTAGCATTTTGAGGGGTCCACATCTCTAGTCCTTGCCATGCCAATCATTGAACATCCTGAAATCTTTATCTTGAATGGACATTAGTTCAATGAGATATATGTTGTTACAAATTACCAAAACCACCAAGGGAGCAAATGTGCTTTCAATCTCCCCCTTTTTGGTAATTGATGACAACATATAGATCAAAGCTTCGACAAATGATTAAATGAATGAAGTACATCGTCGCTTTGAGAAGTATGTGATAAGCAAGAGCTCCCCCTAAATTTGTGCATTATTAATAATTTGCGTTTGTATGCAAATGCACAATCGATTAGGATCAAGGGTCACTCTTCCATGTCACATACAACTTGGTGGAGCGCACAAAACGATATGAATGGAATAGTAAGCACGCATCACCAAAAACACAAGTGAATGATCATACAAGATAAGGATAAGGAGAAGCATTAAGCATCACATGAAGCATAGTATGATCAATCACACATATAGTATCTCACAAACATAGCGATCAAAGTATCTCACACACATATCAAACCAAATAGGAAATAGTAGCAGAAACTCAAGAAAAACAACGAGCAAAAGCAAGACACTCTCTCTCGAAGCCTAATGATCTATACAAATTCTCCCCCTTTGGCAACAAGTACCAAAAAGTTTGAATAGGTATAGGACTATGCGTCTCTCTAGGCACGATCCTCGGTAGCTCCTGAAGGTGATCTCTGGCTGGCAGCTCCGGTGTGCGTAGATGGTGTTGAGAGAAGTGCATCCGCGAAGGCTTCAGCTGACGTCTGCTGGGCTGGTGGAGTAGAGACTGGAGGTGGCACTGTAGCAACAGCAGTAGGTGCAGAGACTGTAGTCCTTGTATCTACAACGGGCATTGCAGCAGACCTGGATGCCCTAGGCACTGTCTGGAATCTCTCAGTCGTCGGTTTGTCATCTCCGCTATCATCAGTAGCAGCCCTGGTTGAGTCAACATCATCTTTCAGCTTCTCCACTATGGTATGTACCTCAGTGATTTTTACATCAAGATCATGAATCTTTGTCTCGACTATCCGCTCTAGGCTCGCCTGGTTCTTGGTGAGGTTGGCCAGACTTTGCTCAATCCTCAGGGTGGCTTCCAGCAGATAAGTCATTTGATCATTCTTTGACTTGAGGTTAGCAATAGGTGCATTGGAAGCAGATGCCTTCTGGGCTTCTTTTGCTGCAGCAACTGCCCGAATCTTAGCTTGAGCTTGGGCAGATGTAGGGTGTGAAGGGTCTATCACCACTACATTGTCCTCGAATTCTGGACACAATGGGAGATGCTCACGATCAAGTAGATAAGTGCTCATTCCAACCTTGGAGTTGATGAGCATCTGAATGTGCGGAGCATATCCACAAGATCTCTTCTGGTCAGCTGCGGTTCTCTTGATAGTTTCACCAATAAGGCTCATAACTTTGAACTTCTGCGGTGTGTCAAACAAGTGCAGCAGGTTGATGGAGTGGCCATGTATCATCTTGTCATCTCCAGACTTGGGCAACAGAGTGTACCTCAAGATTGTGTTAGTGGTGGCCAAACCAGGTAGCAAGTGCTTCACTGAACCTAGCTTGTGAGTCTCAATATCTTTCTTAGGAATTGCTGTGTACATGTTTGCCATGGAATTGTGATCCATCTTGAGCTTGGCATATATATATCAATGTCATCTTCTTCTTCCTTTGGACCACCAAGAAGAGCAGCCCACTCAGAGATGGTTGACTGGTATTTTGATCCCTCGGTCATCCACACAATTCTACCATCTGGATAAAAGTGTGCTGTCAAATAAAATTGCATGATCATCTCATCATTCCATTTGGTAAGCTTCTGTCCAACGAAATCATCAACACTAGCAATTCTGAAGCTTTCATGAACATGGGGGAAATAGTCTTCATTTGCATCAATATATTTCCAATCCACCCACTTCATATCACTGACAATAGGCTTCTTTTCAAGCAACACAGTCTCATAGAAATCTTGTTGCTCTCGTGTGTGAAAGTAGTAATCACAAGTAGTCCTCCTCCTTGTAGCATATGGATCTGATAATCTCCACTGACACAATCCTTTGTCCTTCATGAGCATCATGTTTTCTGCAACTGGATGAGCATTGTCATGATCTGGAATCTTGGATTTCAACTTTCTGAGCACTAGTGGCTCCTCATCAGCATCAACTTCAGGCACTGGGGCCTTGTTCTTCTCAGTAGCAGGGATGTTTCTTGTAGATCTCTTGGGTGCTGGAGCTTTGGGCTTGGATTTGGTGGGAGCAGCAGACCTCATAGCATCAGACATGAGCTTCTGAGTCTTGGCGGGAGGTGCATCAGCTGTTGTTTCCTCCTCCTCATCATCATCAATCATCATGGAGGGTTTGCCTATAACACGAGCAACTGATTTCCTTGGCCTCTTCTTCTTTTCTCCTGCAGCTGATGTCTCTGTGTCACTTGGCTCCTCAAGTGTAAATGTCATGGTTTCCTTAGTAACTTATTTCACAGCAGTCTTCTCTTTGGTTCTAGCAGATGGTTTGGTGCTATACTCCTTTGCAATCACAACTCTCTTCTTCTTTGATGTTGCTTCACTAGCAACAAAGTCCTCATCCTCATCATCTGAGGTTCTCTTCTTTCTTGCCCTAGTAGCTGCTTTGGGCAATTCTGGAGAACTCCTCTCTCCCTCATAGTAGCTACCCTCAGGGCTAGAACCTGAACTGAGATCAGTGTGTGCTTCTGAGACATTCTGACTATCACTGGCATCTGACATCTTGCAAAGCTGACCCTGTGAATAGATGGGTATGGGCAGAGTAGATGAGTCATCACAAAAAGCAAACATTTTTCATGAAAATTGAGTTCAAATCTTAGTTTCAAGTTTTCACAGAAGGCATTTCGGATCCACCGAGTTGATAATCTCGGTGATACCGAAGCACTCAACAGAAACAAAACACTCCATTTCGGTCAGACCGAGATGTGGTTCGGTGTCTCCGAGATGCTTGGGTCTCACCGATTTGTACTTCTTGGTGGCACCGAGATGTACTAGTGCAATGGCCTGGGGCCAAATTGGTGACTCCAAAATCTCAATTCGGTCGGTCCGAGATACTTAAACCTAAATTTTTTGCTCGAATCTAATCTACGGAATTTATTCGTGGAACATGCATTGCAATCTGTGGCAAGAATAATGGCAATCCATCATTGTATTGAATCAGAAAGAGGAACACGGAGGGGATCGAATCTCACCCTAACTTGGTGGAGATCCTCTACGGCGGCAACGGCGGGGAAGATTCCTGTTGACGGCGACAGATTCCGGTGGCGAGGGCGCGCTGGACGCAACGATGAAGTCCGGAGACGATGGCGACGGCAGCAGAGGGGGTGCAGGAGTCATGACATTTGAGAAATTTCAACCGTACGGGACCGCTGAGTATATATACCCAACTGTCGGTGGCTCCGAGTGGAACAACTCGGTGGCACCGATATGTGTAACTGCAAGCAGTATAGCAAATCGGTGACTCCGAAATGTTCAACTCGGTGACATCGAGATTGAAACCTAGATCAATCTAAATGATTTCAGTTTGACCGAGTTTGAGTGGATTGGTCCAACCGAAATGATAAAGAAGTTTTTGGAGGTTCAGCCCTTTCAGATCGGTGACTCCGAGTGCGCCTCACCCGGAGGGTCCGAAAATGACTTGTTTAATTTTTGTGATGTAGCAAGAATAGAGTTTGAGACAAGAAAGCATAGATAGCTAGAGAAGGTACTTAGGCATTCTTGTACATCCACTTCCCTAGAAAAACCAAGACAATCAAAACAACAAATGGATGTCCTCGAATGAAGAAAACATGTAAATCAACACGCTCACACAATAAGATAACAAATGAAATATGTGTCAAACATACACAACCAATTCTAGCATCTATCAAGCAATGGCGATGACTAGGTCATCTATATATGAGTATATTGACTTAGGAGTCAAATGAGAACATTTGATCATAGGTCATACTCATCGTTTAAGCACAAGTGGGGTTGCCACTATTACACAAAGCATTGATGTGTTCACACCATTAGAGTTTCTTTAGCTCAATTTTTTAGAGCAAAGCTCCCCCTAGATGTGATATCCCCCCAAAGAGGGATGAACTAACCTTGGGTTTTGTCGATGATGACTTCATGTAGATGTTGAAGATGTGGATGCCCAATGTTGATGTAGACCATCAAGAGTTGAGAGCAATCCTTTGGAGTTTTCTGCTTTCAATACCTACATGGGTTAGTCCCACACAAGGAACATACAAGAATATCCATAGACATAGAGTGAAATGCACATATGATGATGTCCATGAATGCATTGAATACCTTGTCCCTTGCCTTACCAACAAGAGGGTTTGTGACTCCATGAACTAGTGCAAGATGTGAAAGTTGGTTGCACAAGTCCTTGCCAAAATGAATATGAGTGAAGTTTGTTGGCGGAGTCACCCTTAAGAACTCTCTAGTTCTTCTTTGGAACCCACATCAAATTGATGGGAATCCTTGGAGTTGTAGTAGCACTTGATGAAGTAGAACTTGATGAAGTCTTGTGGCATGAAGGTAGACAAGAGTAAACGTTTGGCAAGATATGAAGAACTCTTCCTTCGAAGATCATCATTGATAGCTTTAAGAAACTCATGCTCTTGCTCTAAATTTAGCTTCTCGAAGCGTAGCTTCTCATGAGTTCTTAGGAGCTCTCTATGATCCTCTTGAGTTGTTTCATGAGCTAACTTAAGAGCATTTAGTTCTTTAGTTAGACGCTCAATCTCCTTCATAGCATTGTCATTCGTTTCCTCTTGACTATCATGAATACTAGCATTTTCATTATAGCTCACATCACTAGCGTTATCAACAAGTAAATCATCATCACCTAGCAAATCATCTTCATCACTATTGAAATCAAGATACTCGGGGTGTGATACCTTGGGGCCTTTTTCCATGAAGCATCTTCCAATTCCTTCATTTGGTGAGTCAAATAGATCATGGGAGTTGGATGACACAAGAGCAAGTCCGGCAACACCTTCATCTTGACTATAGTCAGAGTTGGAGTGATAGCTTCTCTCGGAGTGGTTGTCGGAGTCGGAACCGGAAATCAATTCACCAACATGAGCTTGATGTCTTCTTCTTGTGTATCTCTTTGATGACTTGTCCTTCCTTTCTGAATCCTTGCTTCTTCGAGAGGGTCTTCGTTCATAACGATCATCTCTACTCCTTCTCTCCTTATGAGGTGATTCATCTCTTCTATGTCTTCCTCTTGGTGATTCATTTCTTTTCTTGTAGGGAGCCGTACACTCATTGGAATAGTGTCTGGGTTTTCCACAATTGTAGCAATTTCGGTCACGACTTGATGGTCTTCTCTCATAGTGTCTTGAGCTAGAACTTCTTTCTTTCCCTTTGTTCTTGTAGAACTTGTTGAATCTTTTCACCATTAGGCTTATCTCTTCATTGGATACTAGCTTGTCGCTTGAAGTTGTGGGAGCATCGGTTGTGGCTTTGTAAGCACCACTTGATTTGTTGTGTAGCTCCTCTTTGTCCTTGAGTGACATTTCATGAGCAACAATCCTTCCAATGACTTCCGTGGGCTTGAGATCTTTGTAATTTGGCATCATTTGGATCAATGTGCAAACGGTATCATATATTCCATCCAAAGCTCTAAGGATCTTCTTGATGATGAATTCGTCGGTCATCACTTCACTTCCTAAGCCGACAATCTCATTTGTGATGAGAGCAAGCCTAGAGTACATTTCAGCGACTCCTTCGCCATCCTTCATCTTGAACTTGTCAAGTTGACTTTGAAGCACATCCAACTTAGATTCCTTGACGGACTCGGTACCCTCATGCATATCAACCAAAGTATCCCAAATTTCCTTTGCATTCTCAAGGCGGCTGATTTTGTTGAATTCCTTGGGACACAAACCGTTGAAGAGAATGTCACAAGCTTGAGCATTGTATTGCAACATCTTCAATTCTTCCGCGGTTGCTTCATGATCCGGTTCCTTGCCATCCTTAAAGAATTCACCTTGCAAGCCAACACGAACAACAGCCCAAACGGTGGGGTTATGACCAAGAATATGCATTTTCATCTTATGTTTCCAACTAACAAAGTTTGTACCATCAAAATATGGACCTCTACGGTGATAATTACCCTCACTAGACGCCATACTCTCCTAGGTTGTGAAACCAAGGCTATGATCACCAAAGCAATGGAATCAAGGCTTACGAAGACCAAAGCTCTGATACCACTTGTAGGATCGAAAGTATGTCTAGAGGGGGGGTGATTAGACTACTTGACCAAATAAAAATCTATCCTTTTCCCAATTTTAGTTGTGGGCAGATTTTAGCAAGTACACAAGTCAAATAACACCCTACACATGCAATTCTAAGAGTGTGGCAGCGGAAAGTAAACAATTGCACATGTAGGTAAAGGAGGGGATCGGAGATTTCAAACGCAATGAAGGCACGGTGATTTTTGGCGTGGTTCCGATAGGTGGTGCTATCGTACGTCCATGTTGATAGAGGCTTCAACCCACGGAGGGTAACGGCTGCGCGAGTCCACGGAGGGCTCCACCCACAAAGGGTCCATGAAGAAGCAACCTTGCCTATTCCACCATGGCTTACGTCCACGAAGGACTAGCCTCACTCGGGGTAGATCTTCATGAAGTAGGCGATCTCCTTGCCCTTACAAACTCCTTGGCTCAACTCCACATCATGTCAGAGGGTCTCAAGTGACACCTAACCAATCTAGGAGACACCACTCTCCAAAAGGTAATAGACGGTGTGTTGTTGATGAACTCCTTGCTCTTGTGCTTCAAATGATAGTCTCCCCAACACTCAAACAACTCCTCACATATTTGGCTATGGTGGAAGAAGGATTTGAGTGGAAAGCAACTTGGGAAAGGCTAGAAATCAAGGTTCAAATAGTAGGAATGGAATCTCTTGATCTCAACACATGAGTAGATGGTTCTCTCTCATAAAATGTATGGTGGAAGTGTAGGCACGTTCTGATGGCTCTCCTTACCGAGTAAGAAGGGGTGGAGGGGTATATATAGCCTCCACACAAAATCCAACCGTTACACACTTTTGACCCAACTCGGTGGCACCGATCAAAAATCTCGGTGGCACCGACCTGTGTAAAAGATATGAACGTTAGGAATCTCGATGGGACCGACTGGAACAACTCGGATGGACCGATGTGCAATGGTTAGGGCAAACCTCGTCTCGGTGAGACCGAAGTGAAGCAATAAGGCAACAGAGAGTTGACAAGCCATCTCGGTGAGACCAATTTGCAAAACTCGGTGAGACCGAAGTAATTGCAAACGATTACAGATAGTTGGCAAGGCCATATCGGTGGGACCGAGATCCATATCGGTGGATCCGATTTGTAAGGGTTTTGGTAGTGGCTAAGTCCAGATGAACTCGGTGGCTCCGGATAGGAATTTTCGGTGGGGCCGAGTTGGAATGTAGGTTTTGGACATATTTGGATGGAGGAAGTGGTTGAGGGTTTTGGAGCACTGTCACTAAGCACTTGAGCAAAAAGACCATTAAGCAACACCTCATTCCCTTTTAATAGTATTGGCTTTCATATGGACTTAATGTGATCTTTGATCACTTAACAAAAAATGTAGAGTCTTGAGCTTTTGTCAATCCATGTCCTTAGCATTTTGAGGGGTCCACATATCTAGTCCTTGCCATGCCAATCATTGAACATCCTGAAATCTTTATCTTGAATGGACATTAGTTCAATGAGATATATATTGTTACAAATTACCAAAACCACCAAGGGAGCAAATGTGCTTTCACCTCGTTTCGGTGGCACCGATTGCAACATCTCGGTGAGACCAAAATAATTGTAACAAGGCAACAGAAAGTTGGTCAAGCCATCTCGGTGGCACCGATTGCACACTCAGTTAGACCAAAATAATTGCAACAGATGACAGAGAGTTGGCCAGGCCATCTCGGTGGGACCGAGATCAATATCGGTGGATCCGACTTGTTAGTGTTTGGCTTGTGGCACTGTCCTTATGAACTCGGTGGGTCTGGAGGAATAGGATTCGGTGAGATCGAGTCTGACTTTGGAAAATAGGACAAGTTTGGATAGAGAAAGTGGCTGAGGGTTTTGGAGCAGTATCACTAAGCACTGGAGTAATCAGATCATTATCAAAACCTCATCTCCTTTTAATAGTATTGGCTTTCCTATGGAATCAATGTGATCTTGGATCACTAAACCAAAAATGAAGAGTCTTGAGCTTTTGCCAATGTATGTCCTTAGCATTTTGAGGGGTCCACATTCCCTAGTCCTTGCCATGACAATCATTGAACTTCCTGAAATCTTTCACTTGAATGTTTGTTAGTTCAATGAGATATATGTTGTTATGAATTACCAAAACCACCAAGGGAGAAAATGTACTTTCAATCTCCCCCTTTTTGGTAATTGATGACAACATATAGATCAAAGATTCGATAGAGGATATAATCAATGAATAGTATCATCGCTTTGAGAAGTATGTGATAAGCAAGAGCTCCCCCTAAATTTGTGCATTATTTAGAATTTGCGTTTGAATGCAAATGCACAATCGATTAGGATCATGGGTTACTCTTCCATGTCACATACAACTTGGTGGAGCGCACAAAATGATATGAGTGGAATAGTAAGCACGCATCACCAAAAGCACATGTGAATGATCATACATAGATTAGAGATAAAGATAACCAATTGTGCATAACATGAAGCATTGTATGATCAAGCACACACAATCAACCAACGTAGTGTCAAGCATAACAAACAAAGTAGCAAGCATGAACCAAACACTCTCAAAGAAAATCAAACGAAGCAAAAGACAAGACGCTCTCTCTCGAAGCCTAAAGATCTATACAAATTCTCCCCCTTTGCAACAAGTACCAAAAAGCTCGAATAGGTATAGAGCTGCTTGTCACTCTAGGCACGATCTCTGGCAGCTCCTGGAGGTGAAGATCTCTGGCTGGCAGCTCCGGTGTGCATCGACGGCATTGAGATCACTGTGTCTGCAAAAGCTTCGGCTGAAGTTTGCTGTGCTGGTGGAGTAGACACTAGAGGTGGAACGGATGAAGCAGCAGCTGGGGCAGAAACTGTAGTCCTCACATCTGCAGTAGGTACAGCGGCAGACCTCGGTGCCCTTGGCACTGTATGAAACATGTCTGTGGTAGGTCTCTCATCACCACTATCAAACTCTCTGACTCTGTCCATGTCTCTCTGAAGCTTCTCCATGGTTGTCTAAATCTCGGTGACTTTCACATCAAGATCATAAAACTTTGTTTCCACAATCCGCTCTAAGCTTGCCTGATTCTTGACAAGGTTGGCCAGACTCTGTTCAATCCTCTAGGTAGCTTCTAGCAGATAAGACTTGGTCTTGATCTGAGCTGTGGATGAGTTAGGGGTTGATGCTTCCTTGGCTGCTTTAGTTGCTTCAATCTTTGTCTGTGCCTCAGCAGAAGTAGGGTGAGAAGGGTCCATCACCACTACATTATCCTCGAACTCAGGAAACAATGGAAGGTGCTCTCGGTCAAGAAGATATGTGCTCGTTCCAACCTTGGAATTGATGAGCAACTGAATGTGCGGAGCAAAACCACATGACCTCTTTTGGTCAACTGTTGTCCTCTTTATGGTCTCTACAATCAGACTCATAACCTTGAACTTTTGAGGAACATCAAATGGGTGCAGCATGTTGATGGAGTGGCCACGAATCATCTTGTCATCTCCAGATTTGGGCATCAAGGTATGCCTCAAAATAGTGTTGGTGGTGGCCAAACCAGGTAGTAAATGCTTCACTGACCCTAGCTTGTGTGTCTCAAGATCCTTCTCTGGTATAGACTTGTACATGTTCTTCATGGAATTGTGGTCTTCCTTGGGCTTAGCATAAACATCAATGTCATCCTCTTCTTCCTTAGGAGCTTCAAGAAGAGCAGCCCACTCAGTGATAGAAGACTGGTATCTCACACCTTCAGTCATCCACACTATCTTCCCATCTGGATAGAAATGTGCTGTGGAATAGAATTGCATGATCATTTCATCACTCCATGATGTAAGTTTCCTTCCAATGAAGGTATCAATCCCAGCAAGTCTGAAACTCTCATGAACATGAGGAAAATAGTCTTCATTCTCATCAATGTACTCCCATTTGACCCATCTCATGTCACTGGCTATTGGTTTCTTGTCTAGCAGCACTGTCTCATAAAAGTCTTGTTGCTCTCAAGTGTGAAACCTATAGTCACAAGCTGTTTTTCTCCTGATAGAATAAGGATCATTCTCTCTCCATTTTCTCAGACCATTGTCCCTTCTTTCTTTCATGTCTTCTCCAATTGGGTGAGTGTCATCATGATCAGGAAACTTTGGCCTTAGCTTCTTGAGCACCAGTGGCTCATCATCAACCTCAGCTTCAAGCACTGGGGCCTTGTTCTTCTCCTTAGCTGAAACATCTCTTGTGGTTCTCTTGGGTCTGGTTGTTGTAGCTTTCTTAGTCTTGGAGGAGGTGCTGGATTTCATTGCACTTGCCATAAGCTTTTGTTGCTTTGCAGGAGGTGGATTTGCAGGTTCTTCCTCTTCATCATCAGTTGCATCATCTCGCCTCATGGAGGCTGGCTTGAAGATCACATGGGCAGTTTGTTTCCTCTCTCTCTTCTTGCCTGCAACTTTTGCTTTTGAGCCACTTGGCTCCTCAAGTGTGAGTGTCATTCCTTTCTTGGCTGCAGTTGATTCTGAAATCCTTCTTGTGACTCCTCTTTCCTTCCTTGTGCCATATTCCTTGGCAACAACAGTTGGCTTCTTCTTTTTGGAGGTAGCTTCCTCAGCAGCAAAATCCTCATCATCATCATCAGAATTTTTCTTCTTCCTTGATCTGGTGGCTGCCTTAGGCAATTCTGGAGAGCTCCTTTCTCCTTCATAGTAACTTTCCTCGGGGCTTGACCCTGCACTTAGCTATGCTGCTTGCTCTGATATGTTCTGGCTGTCACTTGCTTCAGACATCTTGCAAACAGACCTATGAATAGTTGGGTATGGGCAGAGTAGATGAGTCATCACAAAAGGGCAGCTGGTTTTTGAAAATGTGAGTTCAAATCTTAGTTTCAACTTTTCACAGAAGGAATTTCGGATCATCCGAGTTGATCATTTCGGTGATACCGAAGCACTCAACTGAAACTTGGCACACAGTTTCGGTCAGACCGATTTGTGGCTCGGTGTCTCCAATATGCTAGGGTTTCACAGAAACTCAATTTCGGTCTCACCGATTCGTACAACTCGGTGGCACCGAGGGGTACTAGTGCAATGGCTAAAGCCAAATCGGTGACTCCGAAAATTTCAATTCGGTTGGTCCGAGATGCATTCTGCGAAAACTTAAACCTAAAATTTTTGCTCGAATCTATTCGAAGGAATTTTATATGAGGAATGAGTATTGCAAACAGTGGCATGAATCATGGCGAGTTCCCTAGTGCATAGAATCAGAAATTGAAGCACAAGGGGATCGGATTTTACCCTAACATGGCGCAAATCCTCTACGGCGGCAACGGAGGGAAAGATTTCCGTTGACGGTGACGGAATCCAATGGCGAGGGTGCGCTGGACGCAAAGGCGACAGTCCAGAGACCTGGCGACGGCATCAATGGGGTGTGGGTTCGAAGGGTTTTGAGAAATTTCAATCGAACGGACCCACTAGATATATATATATATACCCACTGGCTGTCGGTGGCTCCGATTTGAAGCAAATCGGTGGCACCGAGACATGCAACTTCTTGCGGTTAGGCGCATCAGTGGCTCCAAGACAATTCATGTCGGTTGCACCGAGATTGAAAATCTGATCAGTCTATATGGTTTCGGTGAGACCGAATGAGAATGGGTTGGTCTAACCGAAAATCATCCAGAAGGTTTTGGAGTTCAGTCCTTGTCAGATCGGTGACTCCAAGTGCGCCTCACCCGAAGGGTCCGAAAAAGACTTGTTCAATTTTTGTGATATAGCAAGAATAGAATTTGAGACAAGAAAGAATAGATAGCTAGAGAAGGTTCTTAGGCATTCTTGTACATCCACTTGGCCAAAAAAACCAAGACAATCAAAACAACAAATGGTTGTCCTTGAATGAAGAAAAGTATGCATTGCAACATGCTCACACAATAAGATAGCAAATGAAGTATGTGTCAAACATGCACAACCAATTCTAGCATCTATCAAGCAATAGGAGATGACATAGTCATCTATATATGAGTATATTGACTTAGGAGCCAAATGAGAACATTTGATCATAGGTCATACTCATCGTTTAAGCACAAGTGGGGTTACCACTTTTACATAAAGCATTAATGTGTTCACACCATTAGAGTTGCTTTAGCTCAAGTCTTAGATCAAAGCTCCCCCTAGATGTGATATCCCCCCAAGGAGGGATGAACTAACCTTGGGTTTTGTCGATGATGACTTCATGTAGATGTTGAAGATGTGGATGCTCAATGTTGATGTAGACCATCAAGAGTTGGGAGCAATCCTTCTAGTTTTGCACTTTCAATACCTACATGGGTTAGTCCCACACAAGGAACATACAAAGATATCCATAGACATAGAGTGAAATGCACATATGATGATGTCCATGAATGCATTAAATACCTTGTTCCTTGCCTTACCAACAAGAGGGTTTGTAACTCCATGAACTTAGTGCAAGATGTTGAAGTTGGTTGCACAAGTTCTTGCCATAAATGAATGTGAGTGAGGTTTGTTGGCGGAGTCACCCTCAAGAACTCTCTAGTTCTTATTCTTTGGGACCCACATCAACTTGATGGGAATCCTTGGAGTTGTAGTAGCACTTGATGAAGTAGAACTTGATGAAGTCTTGGGAACCCACTTGACCAAGGCTTGAGATGCTTCTTCAAATGAGTCAATCTCCTCTTGAAGCTTGTCCTTGCCTTTTAGCTTGTGGTCTTGTGGTGGAAGATCATCTTGAGCTTGTGTTCCCTTGAAGGAAGTAGGATCATACTTCTCTTGTTGTGGAACAAACTTCGTCTTGGGGTATTGATCTTCTTCCCACTCAACTCCATTGGCATTGAACTTTCGTTCAAAACCAACACCTTGGTTCTTCCGGTGTCTTCCTTGCTTGCGCACAATTTCCTCAAATTGCTTACTCCCGGCAAGGATCTTGTAGACACCATTTTCTATAATTCCTTTCAATAAATTGTTTCCTTGCTCAAGTGTAACTTGGCTAAGAGAATCATTAGTGGAATCAATAGAACTACTAGAAGCAACAACATTGGATTTAGCATTGTTATTGTTACTACTAGAGGTAGAACCATTTTTACCCTTGTTGCTATTTTGCTTAGGTTTAACTTGTGGCATGAAGGTAGACAAGAGTAAACGTTTGGCAAGATATGAAGAACTCTTCCTTCGAAGATCATCATTGATAGCTTTAAGAAACTCATGCTCTTGCTCTAAATTTAGCTTCTCGAAGCGTAGCTTCTCATGAGTTCTTAAAAGCTCTCTATGATCTTCTTGAGTTGTTTCATGAGCTAACTTAAGAGCATTTAGTTCTTTAGTTAGACGTTCAATCTCCTTCATAGCATTGTCATTCGTTTCCTCTTGGCTATGGTTACTAGCATTTTCATTGTAGCTCACATCACTAGACTTATCAACAAGTAAATCATCATCACCAAGCAAATCATCATCATCACTATTGAAGTCAAAGTATTCGGGGTGTGATACGTTGGGGCCATTTGCCATGAAGCATCTTCCAATTCCTTCATTTGGTGAATCAAATAGATCATAGTAGTTGGATGACACAAGAGCAAGTCCGGCAACACTTTCATCTTGACTATAGTCGGAGTTGGAGTGATAGCTTCTCTCGGAGTGGTTGTCGGAGTCGGAGCCGGAAATCCATTCACCAACATGAGCTTGATGTCTTCTTCTAGTGTAGCTCTTGGATGACTTGTCCTTCCTTTCTGAATCATTGCTTCTTCAAGAAGATCTTCGTTCATAACGATCATCCCTACTCCTTCTCTCCTTGTGAGGTGATTCATCTCTTCTATGTCTTCCTCTTGGTGATTTGTCTCTTATCTTGTGAGGTGGAGTACACTCATTGGAATAGTGTCCGGGTCTTCCACAATTGTAGCAATTATGGTCACGACTTGATGATCTTTTCTCATAGTCTCCTGAGCTTGAGCTTCTTTCTTTTCCTTTGTTCTTGTAAAACTTGTTGAATCTTTTCACCATTAGGCTTATATCTTCATTGGATACTAACTTGTCACTTGAAGTTGAGGGAGCATCGGTTGAGGCTTTATAAGCACCACTTGATTTGTTGTGTAGCTCCTCTTTGTCCTTGAGTGACATCTCATGAGCAACAATCCTTCCAATGACTTCCGTGGGCTTGAGATCTTTGTAATTTGGCATCATTTGGATCAATGTGCACACGGTATCATATTTTCCATCCAAAGCTCTAATGATCTTCTTGATGATGAACTTGTCGGTCATCTCTTCACTTCCTAAGCTGGCAATCTCATTTGTGTTGAGAGCAAGCCTAGAGTACATTTCAGCGACTCCTTCACCATCCTTCATCTTGAACTTGTCAAGTTGACTTTGAAGCACATCCAACTTAGGTTCCTTGACGGACTCGGTACCCTCGTGCATATCAACCAAAGTATCCCAAATTTCCTTTGCATTCTCAAGGCGGCTGATCTTGTTGAACTCCTCGGGACACAAACCGTTGAAGAGAATGTCACAAGCTTGAGCATTGTATTGCAACAGCTTCAATTCTTCCACCCTTGCTTCACGATCCGGTTCCTTACCATCCTCAAAGAATTCACCTTGCAAGCCAACACGAACAACAGCCCAAATGGCAGGGTTATGACCAAGAATATGCATTTTTCATCGTGTGCTTCCAACTAGAAAAGTTTGTACCATTAAAATATGAACCTCTACGGTGATAATTACCCTCACTAGATGCCATACCCTCCTAGGTTGTGAAACCAATGCAACGGAGACCAAAGCTCTGATACCACTTGTAGGATCGAAAGTATGTCTAGAGGGGGGTGATTAGACTACTTGACCAAATAAAAACTATCCTTTTCCCAATTTTACTTGTGGGCAGATTTTAGTAAGTATACCAAGTCAAGTAACACCCTACACATGCAATTCTAAGAGTATAGCAGCGGAAAGTAAAACATTACACATGTAAGTAAAGGAGGGGATCGGAGATTTCAAACGCAATGAAGACATGATGATTTTTGGCGTCGTTCCCATAGGTGGTGCTATCGTACGTCCACGTTGATGGAGACTTCAACCCACGGAGGGTAATGGTTGCGCGAGTCCACGGAGGGCTCCAACCACAAAGGGTCCACGAAGAAGCAACCTTGCCTATTCCACCATGGCTTGTGTCCACGAAGGACTAGCCTCACTCGGGATAGATCTTCACAAAGTAGGTGATCTCCTTGCCCTTACAAACTCCTTGGTTCAACTCCACATGATCTTGGAGGCTCCCAAGTGACACCTAACCAATCTAGGAGACACCACTCTCCAAAAGGTAATATACGGTGTGTTGATGATGAACTCCTTGCTCTTGTGCTTCAAGTGATAGTCTCCCCAACACTCAAACACTCCGTCACAGATTTGGCTACGGTGGAAGAAGGATTTGAGTGGAAAGCAACTTGGGAAAGGCTAGAGATCAAGGTTCAAATGGTAGGATTGGAATAACTTGATCTCAACACATTAGTAGGTGGTTCTCTCTCAGAAAATGTATGGTGGAAATGTAGGCATGTTCCGATGGCTCTCTTACTAGGTAAGAGGGTGGTGGAGGGGTATATATAGCCTCCACATGAAATCCAACCGTTACACACTTTTGACCAAACTCGGTGGCACCGACTGGAATTCTCGGTGAGACCGACCTGTGCAAAAGATGTGAACTTTTGAAGTTTTGATGGGACCGAATGGAAACAACTCGGAGCGACTGATGTGCAATGGTAGGGCAAACCTCGTTTCGGTGGCACCGATTGCAACATCTCGGTGAGACCGAAATAATTGCAACAAGGCAACAGAAAGTTGGTCAAGCCATCTCGGTGGCACCAATTGCAAACTCGGTTAGACCAAAATAATTGCAACAGATGACAGAGAGTTGGCCAGGCCATCTCGGTGGGACTGAGATCCATATCGGTGGATCCGACTTGTTAGGGTTTGGCTTGTGGCACTGTCCTTATGAACTCGGTGGGTCCGGAAGAATAGGATTCGGTGAGACCGAGTCTGACTTTGGAAAATAGGACAAGTTTGGATAGAGAAAGTGGTTGAGGGTTTTGGAGCAGTATCACTAAGCACTTGAGCAATCAGATCGTTATCAAAACCTCATCCCCTTTTAATAGTATTGGCTTTCCTATGGACTCAATGTGATCTTGGATCACTAAACCAAAAATGAAGAGTCTTGAGTTTTTGCCAATGTATGTCCTTAGCATTTTGAGGGGTCCACATTCCCTAGTCCTTGCCATGACAATCATTGTACTTTCTGAAATCTTTCACTTGAATGTTTATTAGTTCAATGAGATATATGTTGTTATGAATTACCAAAACCTCCAAGGGAGCAAATGTACTTTCACCAGTCATTGATGAAGTCCACCAAAGCTTGAGATTTAATAGCGGTTCGCGGCATGTATTTGAGATGGTGTGGCCCAAGCTCAATCGCCCACTTGGCAACCTGGCCAGTAGCTTCCCTGTTCTGAATGATGTCTCCAAGGGGTGCTGAACTAACCACAGTAGTTGGGTGCTCATGAAAATAATGTTTCAACTTCCGGCTTGGCATAAACACACCGTATACCAGCTTCTGCCAATGTGGATACCGCTGCTTGGACTTAGTTAAAACTTCACTGATATAATACACTAGGAGCTTAACTGGGTACTCTTTGCCTACCTCCTTTCGCTCCACGACTACAGCAACACTAACAGCCTTGCTATTAGCTGCAATATATAACATCATGGGCTCCTTCTCCTCAGGGGCAGCCAAGATGGGCGGCTCAGACAACTGCTTCTTGAGAGACTCAAAAGCCTGATCTGCAGCATCGCTCCAAACAAAATCATCTGACTTCCGAAGCATCTCGTAAAGTGGAATTGCCTTCTCTGCAAGCCGGCTTATGAACCGGCTCAACGCCGCAACCCGCCCGGCCAGCTTCTAGATGGCATTGAGATTTGCCGGCTTGGCCAGGGTCGTGATTGCCTTGATCTTTTCAGGGTTGGTTTCGATGCCGCGCTCAGAAACTAGGAAGCCTAGTAGTTTTCCTGCAGGAATACCGAAGACACACTTCTCTGGGTTGAGCTTCATCTGGTAAACTCGAAGGTTATCAAACATCTCCTTGAGATCATCCAACAAAGTTTCCTTTTTCCGAGATTTCACCACAATGTCATCAACATAAGCATGAACATTACGCCCAATCTGCTTGTGGAAACAATTTTGGACACATCGCTGATAAGTCGCCTGTGCGCATTTCAGACCAAACGGCATGGACGTATAGCAGAAAGCTCCAAAAGGTGTAATGAAAGCTGTCTTTTCCTGGTCCTCCTGTTTCATCTTGATTTGATAATAACCAGAATAAGCATCCAGAAAGCATATAGACTCACAACTCTCCGTAGCATCAATGATCTGGTCAATACGGGGCAGAGCAAAAGGATCACTAGGACAAGCTTTATTCAGGTCCATGTAATCAACACACATTCGCCAAGTCCCGTTTTTCTTCAGAACAAGAACCGGGTTAGCCAGCCATTCTAGATGAAAGACTTCAACAATAAACCCGGCAGCTAGGAGCCACGCCACTTCTTCGCCAATAGCTTTCCGTCTTTCCTCATTGAAACGACGGAGATACTGACGAACAGGTTTAAACTTAGGATCCACATTAAGGGAGTGTTCGGTGAGTTCTCTCGGTACACCTGGCATGTTAGAAGGTTTCCATGCAAAAATGTCCCGGTTCTCACGGATGAACTCGATGAGTGTGCTTTCCTATTTTGGATCCATATTCGCCCCGACGGTAAATTGCTCAGAAGAATTACCAGGGGTGAAATCCACTTGCTTGGTGTCTCTTGCCGACTTGAACTTGAGCAAAGAGTCAGACTCAGTCGTTGGCTTTTTCAGAGAGGTTCTGTCAGCCGGGTCAACGTTGTCCTGGTAGTACTTTAGCTCTTCAGCTGCACAAGCCGACTCAGCATAAGCTGCATCTCCTTCTTCGCATTCTAGCGCAACCCGCCGATTGCCCTCAACAGTAATTGTGCCCTTTGGACCCGGCATTTTTAATTTCAGATAAAGATAGCACGGTCACGCCATGAACCGTGCGTAAGCTGGAAAAACCAAAGAGGGCATGATAGGGGCTCTTCAGCTTCACCACTTTAAAAGACAAAAACTCAGAGCGGTAATTAAATTCGTCACCAAAGGCCACCTCCAGAGAAATCCTGCCAATAGGATAATCCGACTTGCCAGGAACGATGCCATGAAAAACTGTAGTGGAAGGGGTGAGATGTTTCTCAGACAAATTCATCTGTCTGAAAGTATCATAATAAAGTATATTGATACTGCTGCCGCCATCCATAAGCACTTTTGTCAATGTATACCCGCCGACTTGTGGCACCACCACCAAGGCCAGATGACCTGGGTGATCAATGAACTCTGGATGATCCGCCCGACTCCAAGTGACCGGCTGCTCCGACCAGTTGAGGTAATATGGGACTGCCGACTCAACCAAGTGGGCGGCTCTCCGCTGAACCTTCCGATCCCGCTTGCAGGTACTGGTGGTAAAGACATGGTACTGGCCACTGTTCAACTGCTTCGGATTACTCTGGAATCCATACTAACCACCTTGATTCTGATTTCCTTGGTTGCGCTAATTATTGCCTCCAGCATTGCCAGCCCCCTGAAACCCGGCATTGTGACCGTGGTTCCTCTGGAACCCAGGGCCTGCGAAGGGCCCTTGTGAGCCGGCTCCCTGAAAGCCGGCTCCCTAGTTGCCGGGTCCGGGGTTGCCAGGGTGACCTTCAGGCCCTTCTCCATTGTGATGATTCTGGAATATCCACTTGGAGAACTCTTGCATAATATAACAGTTTTCCCATGAATGGGCAGACGGCTTACCATTAACACTGTGTTTGGGACATGGACCCTTGAGAGCCTCTCAAAAGCTACGAGGGCGGTTGCTAGAAAAAGGCTTCCTGGAAACATTATTCTGGCGCTGATTATTCCCACCAGTATTGGTATTAGCTCCCAGATCAGAGTTTCCTTCATAATTCTTACGCTTGTTGCTATTATTGGCCTGCCCATTGCCATTGTTTTGCTGGTGACCTCTGCCACCGTTTTTCTTGCCCTTGCCAGACTTGTCATCATCAGACGTGGGATCCTTTGTGCTATCTGACTTAGCATACCAGGTTAAAACATCCATGAGATCACCCATGTCCTGGACTTTCCGCTTGAGCCGCCCTAGCTTCTGAACCAGGGGCTGGAATTTGCAATTCCGCTCCAGAACAAGCACAGCCTGCTGGGCTGTTATACTATCTGAAGAATGGATAACCTCTGCAACCCGGCGAGACCAATGATGTGCCGATTCATCCTCACGCTGAACACAATGCTCGAGATCAACAATTGTGGTCGGACGCTTGCAAGTCCCTTGGAAATTCTTGATGAAGCACTCCTTCAACTCTTGCCAAGTGTTAATGGAATTTACCGGCAAGTTTTTCAACCAAGTATGTGCCGGACCTTCTAACATGAGAGGCAGATAGCGCGCGCAGACTGCTTCACTAGCCTCCATCAGATCCATAGCCAACTCATAACTCTCTATCCACTCAGCCGACTCGAGATCAGCTGTGTAGTTAGGCACCTTGCGAGGACCCTTGAAATCTGGCGGCATCCGTGCATCCCACAACGCTGGGACTAAACAGGGAGTTCCAACTATCCGGCTTGACAGACCACCGGAACGGGCAGCTGTTGGGGTTGTTGTGGGAGGGTTTTGCGCCGTGGGCTGATTGTACACTGCACGTGCGTTTTCCTCTTCCAATGCTCGTAGAGCCCGAGCGGTGTCAACAATCTCTTGGACATTAGGGATCCTGGGCTGTTGCTGATTCGTGAGCAGTTGTGCTCCCCTCCTACGCTGCTCACTGCTGGAAACTGTCGGCGAGGACGCCGGCTCCTAGTGCGGCTCTAGTGAGGACTTGAGTGAAGCCGATGCTAACTATGAGAATAGTTTGCCTGCTGTGTTACCGTTGTTTTGAGCATCTCAATGGCGTTCCTAGCCTCCACCTGAGCTGGACCATCTCCTTAGATCGGGATTGCTGCCAAATTATGTGTCGCCACTAATACATTGTCCACCGGGTTGGAATAGTGTCCAATTGGGGTTTGGAACCGGCGAGGCGGCAGTTGCTGATGTGGAACTGGCGTCTAATGCTGAGCCGTCTCCCTCTGCTGAGCGGCTGCCGCGGCGGTGGCCCTCCTGGGGACATAACACCAGCCCCCGGGTTTACCGGAGCCCGCGGATCATTCGGCATAGTAAACAGCTGAGTTGGCTCAATCTGGGCCGGAAGCCGGCTTTGATGCTGCCTCTGGTGGACGAATTCTAACTCAGCCTACCGGCGGCTTAGGTAGAGGACTTCCTCCTCCAAGCGCTTTGTCTCCTCGACAAGCCAGGCTTGTGTCTCCGCCATGCGGGTATTTTCTGCATTGACATCCTCTTGGATCTTGGTCAACTGCTCGCGATACTTCGTAATCTCTGCATTGCGCGCGGCCGCATTCTCTGCAGTCACCGGCTCAGCTAGTAAAATCGCTAGAGTATTCATCATCTCCGCAAGTGCCTGTGCCGCGGTCCTCTGTGAGCTGGCAGCGGCCGTGCCGACTCCGCCTGACCCGGCGAGGGTGAGGTTCTGCCCTGCCGCTGGATCTGCCGGGTCGCGAAGGAGAGGTGGATCTTGCCTGCCTGCCATGTAAAACGCAGCGAACCGAGGTGGCTCGAGGGTTTCAGGAAAAACTTCATCAGTGCACCCTCCGAGCCTCCTGTCATACAGCGGACTACACTCAAGTGGTTTATGTATCCCTCCTTTTCTCAAGTTATCGCATGTCATAATTTTGTTCTGCAAAGTAGCCATATGAAACCTTGAATCCTTAGAGGAATCTTAATCTGCCAAACTACAGAAAGATAAATAGACTGCATCCCTCTAAAATTTATTATAGCATACAAAGATCTAGAAGAGTACACTCCTTTGGATTCATATGGCCAGATCAAAGAGTCCTCCTGCTCACTAAAAACTATAGATTTAGCTACACTAAGGGCGCATTTGGTTGTCCACATCGCTTTTCGGCACTTTGCATATTTGTTCCAGTTGGGCGTTGCTAAGGAAAAACAGGCTAAAAACCATCATCTGCACATCGTTTGGCTGCCTGCATTAATTAGGGGAGAAATTTTTGTCTGGCATTTGGTTGCGTGCATCGGCTGGGCTGATGCAAGTGCCCGATGTTTGGTTGCATACACGCAACGCAACTAAGAGTTAACAGCTATGCATGACACATAGAGTAACAGTAGAGTTCCTTGGCAGTGTGCTCACGATGGCAGCGTTAGTGTAGGCTGCAGGAGAGGAGGTCGACCGTGCGACGCCGGTGGCGAAGCCAGGCACAACATGGCATCCATCTGGCAAGGTTGACGATGATTAGTGAGAACAAAGTGCCTCGGGGACTGAGGTGGACGGTGGCCACGGCGCCGTGTCTGAGGCGATGAGCATGGAGCCGCGGGCGAGGATCCTGTTAGTGGCGCGGCGAACCAGTTGCTAGCGTCACCGCCGCGGAGAAAGTTCGTGGGGAGAGGCGAATAGGAGGGCGCTGAGGCAGGGGACAGGGTGGAGAAATGCAGTGTGCGCGCCATGGTGATGTCAGTATAGTAGGATGAGGAGAGGACGCCGAAAGAAACGACACCGGCAATGGCACCAGTGTAGTAGGACGCCGGCGAGGAAGACGAGAGGAAAGGTTAGAAGGGATTAGGCAAACGGGATTAAGGAGTGTCATTAAAACAGACCACACATATGCATATGTATAGTCCATGAAAAAGATGTAGATCTACTCGTCTACGATCGTCGAAATAGGAAACGTGCAACACGAAAATCATGTGAAACTGCGAAATGAAGTTGTTGGTCAAAGGAAA
Source organism: Elymus sibiricus (assembly GCA_039707655.1). Classification (NCBI taxonomy): domain Eukaryota; kingdom Viridiplantae; phylum Streptophyta; class Magnoliopsida; order Poales; family Poaceae; genus Elymus; species Elymus sibiricus. The sequence goes on from CM077676.1 coordinate 376,031,364, forward strand.
TTTCAAACGGTCGACCATGCGCGATGAATTTGACAATATTAATCCGAAATAGCTTCAAACAATGAACACAAAATTGAACATTTACAATTAACGAAACTATGAACCAATCGCCTGAATGGAACCACAACATCAAAGTGGATCTTTTTCATGTAGACCTTATATCGAATCGAAGCACCATTTTGTAGATTAGAAGGTGAAAGAGATTAAGAGGAGATTACATTAGAACACGTGCAAACTCATCTACAGGGTAACTGCACCACCAGTGCCACCCACATGCGCTCTATTGCATCGCTCGAGCCTGACTCGCTGGAAACGGCCAAATCGAGTGTTCCCAGCGATGCAGGCCTAGAGGTGCTTAAAGTTTGTGCTATGCAGGCCAAACAGTGAACACCGCGGGCCTAATTGGACTTGATGCGAGCAACCAAACGCGTGATAAGTGGCTCATGGCACTGAATCATAAGTGTGATGGGACAAATTTATGCTTGTTTTCCTGAAAAAAGGTGATGCATAGCCACTAAGGCCTCATTTGGTTGCAAGGTAAAAGAAAACCACGGTAGCAAACCCTGTGGAGGAATTTTTTTTTTGCGGGTGTCCGTGGAGGATTTTTATGCAACAATAGTAATCACAAAGATTGTAAATTATTCTAGAAAATGCAGCAATTTACACAGACAATACTAGAAAAATGCTTATAGGTGGGGTCAAATCAGTGTCAGGCACGATCAGGGACCCGCCATTGATATTAACTTAATTAGTGGGGGGCGCTCCTCTCCACCTATCACTGGTTGTCTGGGCCCAAATTAGTCATAGGCCAAAAATCATGAGTGACGAATGCCCAAAACCTGCTCGCCACTGATATTTAGAGCAATAGTGGTGGGCACTTCTAAATGCCTGCCACTGGTATTATGGCTACCGATTTGGCCCACATAGACATGGGGAAGGTATACCAGTGGCAGGCATCGTTCCTCCAGTGCGTGATTGCGGCAGTAGCAGTTGCTTGGCCATCCTCAGCATCATAGGCAGCTCCTCAAGTCTCAAGAAGATGGCGTCGGTGCGTCGCGAAAGTAGCCGTAGGATGAGGGAAAGCGAGCTTTCCCGACAGGGAGGAAGCCTTGGTGTGTGTGTCCACTGCATACACCACCTGATTAGCGATGGTGAAGGTGACACTAGAGTACTGGTCAATTCGCTCGGCGCCATTGGTGAAGCTGAGAGGAGGCAACCCAGCTGAGGACTGATGACTTGAAGAGGACTCGGAGCCGAGCTAGCTTTCCTTTCCCAACTGCAGATGCAAATGCAGGATATGAATCTGAATCTACCAGTGGTTGTAGCGCACACACGTGGTCAGCTGGCTGGTGCAGGTGTCAGCGTAAAGAAACATTCTCCTCCAATCTCGGATACGCATGGACCGCACATAGAAATTCAATGAGAATTTTTTTTATTGTTCTAGATGAGTTGACCAAGTTGTACACAATTTGTAAGATATTCAATGAAACTGATTGAAGTTGTTAAGTTAACTCGAAAACAAACACTTCATTTGAATTTAGATTTAGATATTCCCAAATGGTACCGAGTGCACGTGCACTTTTCACTTCCCATGCACACACACATGGACATCACATCTCTCACATGCAATGAGCAGAAGAATCAACGGGATGTCACATACACGACATTCAATTTGAAAGTAATGCATTTTTTAAATTTCATAATACATTTGCATTTTGATGACACATTGAACTAGATTAAAAACAGAAGTTTCAAGAAAAAAAACTTAATGCAATCATATTCAAAGTATATACTTGATTCTTATCTTTGTCAATCTCCAATCTTCAGTGTTATGTGATATTCTTTCAATAAGATCACATTTAGCATCAATGTTCTTCTTACTAAAGCAGTCTCCAGAAGACATATCAAGTGTTTCTTTATCATGCTGGGGAAGTCTCACATAGAAGTTTGTAAAAATCATCTCTTTGGACAATCAATGAGTGGGACATCTGAGCATTAATGACCTAAGCCTCTGCCAAGCTTGACTCATGCTTTCTCCGAAATGAGGCCAAAAATTATAAAGATAATTACTGTCTTCATGCACATGTTGAGCTGGATGAAACTTGAAGATAAAATTTCTCTACCACACAACTTTATTCTGCCTCCAAGGACAGAGTTTTGTAGGACAGCAGCAAATTTCTCTCAAGTGGATGACCTAAGGTTTATCAATCCGCGAGAGGTGTAGGATGAAGGTGGTTCTCTCTCAAATAACCCTGCAATCAAATATATGTGGTCTCTTGTGTCCCCAACACACCTAATACAATTGTCAGTTGTATAGGTGCACTAGTTCGGTGAAGAGATGATGATAGATGTGTAATATGGATGATAGAAATAAGTTTTTGCAATCTGAACAAATAAAAACAGCAATGTAGCAAGTAACAAAAGTTAATAAAACGGTGTCCCGATGCTTGAAAACAAGGCCTAGGATTCATAGTTTCACTAGTGCCAACTCTCAACATCATTACCATTATTAAACCACATGATAATCCCTCAAAGTGCAGCAAAAAATCACTCCAAAGTTTCTATTTCTACCGGAGGAAGTAGGATGAAATCGCGTATCTTCTTTCCAATCTTGATCTATTGAAGCACCCACAAAGTGCCACGGATAGTCCCAGAAATCGTACTACGATAACACATATGATACTTATCGTTCAACCCTTTTGCTAAGAGTACCCCAATGTCACTACGAGTATTCGCAAGTTAATTACTAGACATGCTTCATGTAATCTCAAATCCAAAGTATTCAATCCAACATGAAGAAACTTCACAGAGCAAGACTCAATTCACCACAAAAAGAATAGAGGGGTTGAAGATCATAAGATCCAATTATATTAATAAAGCTCATGATACAATCAAGATCGAATCCATCACGAACATGAGAGAGAGGTCGAACACCTAGCTACTAGTACATACCATCAGCCCTGAGGATGAACTACTCACACATCCCCATGAGAACGGAGAGGGAGATGGTGGTGATGGTGATGATGAAGATGTCCCCGGCGGCATCCGGGCGCCACCGAAGGAGAGGGGGAAGGCCCCCCTCCTTCTTCCTTCGCCCTCCAGGAAGATCTCCCCTATATTGGATCTCTCTTCTGTCTTCTGTTTTTCGCTTCTGTCTTCTGGCCGAACACCGTTTCTTTTATAGTCGGAGATCCGTAACTCCGATCGGCCTGAAAATATAAGGGATTTTTTCCATATAATTATATTTTTTGCGGCAGAAGGAGATATCCAACCGACTTAAGGGCTGCCCACATGAGCCCATGACACGGCCATGGGGTGGCCACGCCGCCTGGCTGTGTGGGGCCCTCGGGCACCTTCTTGCGTTGATTCCTTCGCCCAAAAATCATATATATTCCAGAAAAAAACATATTAAATCGCCAGGGTATTTTGACCTTCCTAGATGTTGATTTTCTGTAAAACCAAAAACATGCAAAAATCATCAACTAGCACTGGGCACTACATTAATAAGTTAGTCCAAAATAATAATATAAAAGTGCATGAAAACCATATATAATTGATGGAAATATAGCATGAATACTTTATAAATTATAAATACGTTGGAGGCGTATCAAAACTCAAAACATAAAACTCTCGTTGCATAGCAGATGCGTTATCCAATAACCTAAACCATGATAAAGCATTTGCCTCCAAAGATAAAGGGAATATTTCTTCAACACACCATCTTTGGGTAAACCTGAAAGCTTAAAGAGACCACATAATTCAAGAAGATAACATAAGTGTTCTTCAAGAGGATCTGTTTCGTCACCTGCGTAACGGTTAGCCCTTACATGTTCAAGAAAGCTAATAGGAATATTATATAGTTTTTTAGAAGGTGGAGGTTCTATCCTAACCACATGGTGGCATAGGAGACCCCTCCTAATAAAAAGTCCATAGCAGTGAGCAAATCTATAGTGAACAAAAATAGCAAACAAAAATAAATAAAAAATAGCAAGCACATTAAATGTTTCTCTTACTAAATTCCACTTACCAAGAGCGCTACCCTCCCCTGCAATAGTGCCAACAAAGAGTCTTGATAACCAACAAGTGTAGGGGATCTATCGTTGCCTTTTCGATAAGTAAGAGTGTCGAACCCAACGAGGATTAGAAGAAATTGGTTGATGAAAACTATCAAAAGATCACTGTAAATCTACAAAGGGTGTTTGATGATTTGTTTGAAAGCAAGAGTAATTGCAAGAAAGTAAATAGTAACAAAAATGCAAACGTGCAGCAAGTGGTCCAATCCTGAATTATGCTAAGGGCAAGCCGGTGGTTTTTACTTATTGGGATCAAGGCATTCTCTAGGACACACGGGAGTTTCAGCAGGTTACTTTCATCAAGATCCATTGAGTTACCGTTTATTGCTTTGATAACTTATTGTGCGGTGCAACCTATGATAATGTGATGTTCTTATTTGAACAAACAACATCCGCAAATACAAGATGGTAATTAAGATAACATCTAACCATAGCAATAAATTCTAGGGTTCCATCACCCCTCATGCAATAGTTCATGAACTTAGGGTACAGTAATATATGTCACTCCAGCCAACCATCCATGAACAAACTAATCACATGGTGCACTCCTCTAGGCCCTTAAAGGTGAAGTGATATGCGGTCGACGTTCGCACTTCACCACTAGAGAATTACACCACAACATAATATCAAAACATTGAACTGAATCCAACTTCACAAGATTGCTAGCAACAAGGTTTATCCCATGTCCTCAAGAATGTAACAAACTACTCACAACACATCATATGGATCATGATCAGTGGAGATGAGTATATGAATAACAATTTCAACAACTACAAGGAGTAATAAACACCAAAAACTACACTCAGCAAAGCATGTGAGGTAAAAGTTCATAGATAAAAAAAGATGGGGTGAATGGAGTTGATGAAGATGGTGGTGTTGATGAAGATGTTGATGGACATGATGATCCCAATGATGAATGGAGTGTTGGTGATGATGATGGCTTCAAATTCCCCCTCTCGGAGGGATAGATCTTCGGCAGAATCATCCTGCCGGAGGGCAAAAGGGCTCCACCTCGTTCCGCCTCGCAGCGGCGGCAGAAAAATCACAGATTAATTCCATGGAGTTTTTAGGTCAGAACAAAGTTTATAGCCAAAGGGCATCGAGAGGCGTCAATCAGGGCCTCCACGCGGCCAGGCCACGTGGAGGTGGAGCCCCTGTGGTTCCCCTGCCCTACTTCTGCCTCATGGCTTTTCTACCTCCAAAAATAATTCGATAAATTTTCGACCTTTTTAGAGCTTCGGAAAAATATTTTTTCTTCTGTTGTTGTTTTGCCACTGTTTTCCAATTGTGTGGTATTTTCATAAAAATTCCCTCTCCTTATATTACATGAGAATAGAAGGGGAAAAGGCATTAGAATTGAGCAATAATGTGCAAAATTTCATTGATAAAGAGTAAATTGTAATAAAAAATAGTGATGCAAAATGGACATATCACATCCCCCATCATCGGCTGTTCTCCTTCCATCGTCAGTTCCAGCAAGGCCGCACGTCGGTTCCAGCATCGCCAAGCATCGGTTGTAGCAAAAAACGACACCGGTTGAAGAAAAAACACGCCCCCGGGTTGTGCGTTGTAGCTTCCCCCGGCGGTGGTTGCAATCGAAGCATAAGGGAACATAGGCACGTAGTGTCACTTACCAATCAGGCTTATCCACCTGGTCAGAAACGGAGCGCGCCGGCCGGATGGCGAGCGCGTGCATCTCAACCAATATGGTAAGCTCTAGATAGAGGATGATGGTGTAACACCTGACCGATGGACGCGCTGTCGCAGACGCGGCTTAGTTTGCTACCACAATTTGGCAAGCCATACAACTGATCAAACATTGACAACTTTTTATGAGGCCTTGCCAAATATTGACACGTCAACTCTGGACATCAAACCAATCAGGCCAACCATCGGCGAGGTGGTCGGGGATAAAACCCAGAGAACAATGAAGTAGCCACTCCCGTCTTTGTGAGCTCCCCGTCTGATCACGCCTCGACCGCTCTAAGGCAACGGGCATTACAGATGGACTGGTGCGGCGGCAGCGTAGGCACGACGGTCGTCCGCGGGCCGGCCGCGGCGGGGAAGAGCCAGGGCTGGGCGAACAGCCGCGCGCTTCACGGCCTCTACACCCCTCTCGAGGTATATATGCTCACTTCAGCGCTCGGCAGTCGTGGACGTTTTATCCATGATCAGTTGGAGGCAATTATAAGATTAAATAATTAATTAAGTTCCCTGTAGTTTAAAAGTTGCTCAATAAAACATAGGGTCTGACTATATCTCATCTATATGTGAGATAATACCTCCCATCTAAGTATGACATCAGCATTGTTTATGGTCTCTTTTGTTTGTTTGTTTCTTTTTTGTTTGTCTTGGGCTTGTTTGCTTGTCTCGGCCAAGGTTTTTTTTCCGTTACCGATTTTTTTTCTCTGCTCGGGGCGGAAAGACCGGTTTCCGAAAAACCTCGGAATTTTTGGATTTTTTTTCGCCCGAATTTTTCAAACAAAAATTGAATTCAAAACATTTTATCGTCAAAATATATTAAAGTTCCGGAGAAGTGTGCATACAAACGCCATTTGACCTCGTTCACTTATTTAAATTCAAAACAATTTGAAATTTTCGGTCGATATTTCATTTTTTCGGGGTTGACCTGAATTTCCGAAAACCGGCCGGTTTCCGAAAATCTTGTCGGAAAAAAAACATGTTATCGGCTTACTCACTCCAGCAGATGGAAACTAGCCCAGGCTTACAAAACCCTCTACCGCCAATCGATTAAGTTGCCCGTGGATACACGAAGTACGTAAAAGAAAAAAAGAGTAATACGAAGCCGGTGGCTAACTCTTTGTTAGACTGGAGTAACCATACATCCGACCCAGACCCGACTCATACCATAGTTAATTAACTCATTCGAGTCAGCTCTTTATTTGTACGCAGTGATTTTTAAGCGAGCCAGACCCGACTCATATCGTAGCTAAAAGTAATGTTTTTAGATTAGAAAATATTCATAATTTACAAAAATGTTCATGAAATGAAAAAAAAATCACAATTTTTTTAAAAAATTCTTAAAACATAAAAATGTACGTCGAACTAAAAAACTGTAAATCTAATGCTCATAAATTAAGGACCGTTCATGAATAAGAAAAAAATATTGACAAATTCTAAAATTGTTCTTGAATTTTAAAGATATTAATGAATTCGAAAAAATTGCAGATAAGAAATGTTCATGAAATTAAAAATTGCGCGGGAATTTGGAAAAACATTCATGAAATTGATAAATGCTCATAAATTTGTTAGACTGAACTTGCGAGTCGAGGGTGGACTTGCAATTGGGACTAAAAAAGATCGGACCCCAATTGCGAGTAGAGGGAGAACTTGCAACTGGAACAAAAAAAAGGTTGGGCCCCAGTTGCGAGTCGAGGGTGGACTTGCAACTGGGACCGAAAAAAAGGTCGGGCCCCAACTGCTAGTGAGGGTGGACATGCAACTAGGACAAAAAAATGTCGGAGCCCAGTTGCGAGTCGAGGATGGACTTGCAACTGGGACAAAGAAGGTCGGACCCCAGTTGCGAGTCGAAGGTGGACTTGCAATCGGGACAAAAAAAAGGTCGGGCCCTAATTGCGAGTGGAGGGTGGACTCGCAACTGAGAAAAAAATAGGTCGGGCCCCAGTTGCGAGTCGAGGGTGGGATTGCAACTGGGACAAAAAAAGTCGGGCTCTAGTTGTGAGTCGAGTATGGACTTGCAACTAAAAAAAGGTCGGGCCCCCAGTTGAGAGATGAAGATGGACTTGCAATTGAGGCAAAAAAAGGTCTGGCCCCAGTTACGAGTCAAGGGTGGACTTACAACTGGGACAAAGAAAGACCGCGCCCCACTTACGAGTCAAGGGTGGACTTGCAACTGGGACAAAAACAGGTCGGGCCCGGGTTGCGAGTCGAAGGTGGACTTGCAACTAGGACAAAAAAATGTTGGGCCCTAGTTGCGAGTCGAGGGTGAACTTGCAACCGAGACAAAAAAAAGGTCGGGCCCAGTTGCGAGTCAAGGGTGGACTTGCAACTGGGATAAAAAAGGTTGGGCCCCAGTTGCGAGTCGAGGGTGGACTTGCAACTAGGACAAAATAGGTTGGCGCTGGTTGTGAGTCAAGGTTGGACTAACAACTTGGACAAAAAATGGCAGACCCTAGTTGTCAGTCGATGGTGGACTTGTAATTGGGACAAAAAAAAGATCGAGCCCAGTTGCGAGTCGAGGATGGACTTGCAATTGAGACTAAAAAAGATCGGGCACCAATTGCGAGTCGAGGATGAACTTGCAACTGGGACAAAAAAGGTGGGCCCCAGTTACGAGTCGATGACGGACTTGCAACTGGGACAAAAAAATGTCGGGGCCCAGTCGCGAGTCGAGGGTGGGATTGCAACTGGGACAAAAAAAATGTCGGGCCTCAGTTGCGAGTTGAAGGTGGATTTGCAACCAGGACAAAACAACCCCGATCAAAGAATTGCACGAAATTTATAGCGACAGATCAAATGGACTGAAACTTAGATGAGACATCACACTCATCTATATGAGTTTTAGCAATTCTCATACATGATTTACTATTCCATGGACACGTTGCATAGATGAAAACAAATCAAAACAAAAACATGCATGAATGATCATACAGTATATACATGCACAAAGGAGATGCATACACACAACATATGATATATACACATATCATAGTATCGCAAGGGGGAGAAAAAAGAAATGAAAAAACACAAAAGACCTCACAAACTGCAACGGCTGCAGCGAATTGAGACAGTACAACAATAGACAAAAAAAAACTAAAAGGCAAAGGCAGCCCACGCTAGCACACAGATGGGCCATCCCATGCTGGCACGCTGCATGCACGTCCCGTGCGGGGCTGCGCGAGCGCACTTCGGCTCGAACAGAGACAAATCGCGAGATCGTACAGTAATCGCCAGATCAAGTGTGCACGAAATTTAAAGACAAAACAAATCCAACGGTGAGGGACTTAGATGTGAGGTAGCTATTTCACATCTAGATGTGAAATAGCAAATCCGTATTACATAATACTACTACGTATGAAGGAAGCAAGTATATATATATATGCTTGCAGCGATTTGTGCGCCACCTCTGTCATGATTCATGTTGATGTCTGAATTTTGGGCTAGAATAATTTTGTAGTCTCTTTTATTTGTTAAAATGCACGTACAAGAATAATCTATGCTTGAAGAGTTGCAAGTCTTCTTTTTCTTCTTTTCTGATCTGAGCCGGCTGTAACGTGTATGTGGACGGCGTTGCATGATTAACTCTCAACTGGCTGATAGTGGATGTCAATATGTTGATCCCATTTCACTGACCGATTGCCATCTTCCTGCATTACAGTTATCTTTTTCAGCTTCCAAGTTGGGAAATGCAGATGCTCCTTTTGAGGTAAGAACTAACATTCAGTTGTTCCCACATTTCAATCTCTGCATTCCTAATCCCTTTCTGCTAGTGCGGCTTAATTACTGTACAATAACTTTGAAAGTGAAATAAAGTCTTGGAACTGAACTAGATGTTGATCAATGTTAGTTATCTTTTGGGGTCCAAAGGGACCAGACCGAGTTTGCTCTATCCACATGTTATTTGTATTTTTTACATGTTATTTGCTATATCCACATGAACTGAAGTATACTACAATGTTGCTCAATGTTAGTCTTACTGTATTTTTTTAGCCATTTTCTAGAACCAAAAAAGTGTGCACATGAGCAATATCGGAAGTTCCAAATTGGCACTGTTTAGGCTTGTAGTTTTATGACGGTAGTTGTGATACAAAAGGCAAAAAGAAATGGATTTCTATTTTAGCCCTATAAGTTGTATGTAAAGAACTACAATTCCAGTGGAAAAATACCTTTTGCATCCCAATATTCAGTTGTAGCTAAGAAAATATGGCTTATGTTCTGAATAGCTGAAACTCGAAACCACCATTGCAGAAAGCGATGCGCCTCATTTTCACTATAGATTGCTCTGTTTTCGTTATTATTTTGATATCTTTGTTTGTACGCCAAAGTTCATTGCAATGCTATATTTAATTCAATTTAATTGTGTTTGAATATGTTATTGCACCAGCACACATGTATCATGCTGTTGACTTTTCATTGTGGTGTACAAAATCTTGTACAGCACATGTGTGTACCGGAGCCTATAACTGTCATCTACTTTGCTTGGTGCAGACTAATGCTATTTTAGTGGTTTACACAAAAGTAAATGGAGACATTGAAGAGATTGGCCGCACTGAAGTGATATTGAATTCACTGGAACCATTGTGGGTCACGAGAACCATAATAAATTACAGATTTGCAATTGTGCAACTGCTCGTGTAAATCTATACAAATATAAGCATACTCATTACTTCTAGAAAGCTCATACTTACTGCTACTCTTTTTTGGGTCATCACAGATTCAGGATATATGACATTGCCAAAGAGCATCTCAACACACCACTGAAGGTACATTCTGTGCCCGTAATTCATGTTTTTGTTGGAGCCATGTTTGAAATCAAGAAAAACTTTGTTGTTTTATTTCACTATTCTTCATTTTTCTTCGATGGTGGCTTCGTTATTTTTTGTATGGCCACATTTAGTGGAGTAAATACTTTAATCCTTTCGTGCTAATAGAAAATAATTATTGAAAAGAGGTCTGTGGTCAGTACAATATTATGCAGTCATGCAGGAGAAAAGGGCCAATATGTTAAAACGTAGTCAACGTGCCTAGTAAAATGGTGAAAGAATTCAGCACATTGTTTTCTACCAAAAAAAAATCCTACACTGTCATACATATTTGCCCAACAAAGGATTAACCCTCCAAACTGATGGACTGAGTAAATGGTGTTAAATATGTAGCCAGATTGCATGTTTGGGGCCTCATTCTTTCTTCCGCACACATTTGAGCATTCTGTCTGTGTTTGTTTGCTCATTATTTTGCCCCTGCGTAATGTAACATCGGGTCAAAAGACGAAAGGTATGACAACTCACATAAATTTTGTTTATATACAATCAACGAGTGCTCAAAACAAAGTGGTAGAATTTTCACAGATTACTAATCTGGATGATGTGCTAATGTTAGAGTTGTTTCGTTTACCAGAAAAATAATTGCAAGTTTTCTTTAGGCTATCTTTTACCTTAGTTACTCACACAAGGCAGCAACACTATCCTTTACCTGTGTTTTCTGTTTTTTCTTTCTAAGGCTAGCCTTTCTTCTTCCTTAATATTACCTCCGTCCCAAAAAGCTTGTCTTAGTGTAAGACAAGCTTTTTGGGACGGAGGGAGTATAATGAAAGCAGCGCTGCTGCTCTTCGTCAAAAAAACAATATAGCCTCCTTGGAATTTCTAGTCTGTTACTTTATACCAAAGTAGCCGGAAACGGGGAACGGTGGGCCGTCCCTCGATCCGGATTCATCGACCCAGAATCAGATTCGGGAACGAGGGTCGATTCGGTAAGATTCGATGCGGATTCGGCGTTTCCGCAGCCGGATCGTCGATTCAGGTTCGGCGACTCGACAGTCTTGGTTCTTGAATCGATCGAGTAAGCAAAAGGTCAGCCATATCAATCACGAACTCCTCGTTTTACTCTCTGCGCCCGTTCTTTTCCACTCCCCTAAATAACTCCTCGTTCTGCTCTCCAAGGCTGCTAATAAATTTTCCGTTTGGGAGGAGATGATTTATCTTAGTCTTCATGGATGTGTTCCCTGTATAAGTACTCCCTCGGTCCCTCCCAGCCAGTTGCTCCCAGCATCCAATTAGTAAAGATTCACGTTCCTCGTTCCGTGGTACCGTACCGGATTCATCGTACCGGAATTGATTGGATCGCGTTTGCGCTTTAGAAAAATCATTCGAGAGATGTATACCCCCGTTGTACCCTATTTTTTCCAGCCTCCGACTCTCGTCCCCCGTTCCCGTTCCTCGTTCCCACCGTACCGGAAACATGGCAACTATGCTTTATACGCAACTAGTGAAGTCTAAATTATTTATCATATGCAGATGTTGTCTTGGGGTGATCACTATTTTCTAGGGGAAGCCATTTGCAGTTTATCCCAGGTTGTCTAACATCAGTTGCATGATCCAATGCATAATCCAGCTGCAGTATATAATATCTCTAGATAAATGCCAATGAAGAAGGAAAAGAAACACAAATTCATTCTCCTTATATTTTATTTTGCACCCCTTTGTTGTTTTCCCAGATACTAACAAGGTCAAATCGGAGCCTAAAATTGAACCTCCGAAATGATTCTGGAGCTCCACTACATAGCACATTGACTGTTCATGCTCAAGAAAATGTTTCGTCAAGGATGGCAGTTGAGATGGCATTCCAGTGCCTGAACCTGTATAACAAAGACACTGACTCAAAAAGTGTATGTATAACTTCCTTGGTAGTTATAAGGTACTCCAGATTAGTTGCAGTTGTAAATGATTGATTTATGTTGTGCAGGATCCCTTCCTGAGAATCTCAAGGTTGTCAGAAAATCCTATTGCAATTCCTCTCTGTGAAACAGAAGTGGTCAGTAACAATTTAAACCCTGTCTGGAGGCCTATAGCACTGACATCACAACAGTATGGTAGCAAGGCAAGTACAGTTATCTTTTTGGCGGGTGCCAAGTTAGTCCTAATTCTCCGAAAATGAATATTTCCGTCACCAAGTTTTACCCATGTGCAATTCAAGGTTAATCTGATCTTTTGTTTTTCAACCTGTGACTTTATTTCAGGATACCCCACTGCTAGTTGAGTGTTTAGATTTTGATGGCAATGGAAATCACAAAATTATTGGGTACGTTTGTTGAGAAAGTAGTTTGGCATATTTTGCCATTGATCCCTTAGTTTAATCATTTTCTTTACTTTTTTAGCAAATAGGACTCTCCATACAACTGTTAGTGGGCTTGAAACACTGCATAAGTCAAAGGCTGGAACAGATTTATACAGCCATAAGGGACAAAGGAAGGTTAGATTTTAATTATACGACACAATCTACTTAACAAAAAATCACTCCATCTAGCCTCTTGATGTAAGCAATCTTTGTTCTTTTGAAAGGACAGCTCTTAAAAAGAAAGAAAGGAAAATTGTTCTTGGATAATTTCCAGGAAAAGGTAAAATATACTTTCTTGGACTATATATCCTACGGTTTTGAGCTCAAGTTTATGGTGGCTATAGATTTTACAGGTTAGTTTCTTAATTAACAGCTTAAATGACTTTTATGTAGCTATGTTAACGATTTGTTGTTAATTTACGATTTTTTTGGTGCTTGTATTTCCAGCAAGTAATGGCAATCCTGGTTCACAATGGTCTTGACACTACATTAACCCCTCTGGCAGTCTAAACTTATACCAGCAGGTTAGGAATTTTATGACGTCAATAGAATATTCTTGAAACTGAACGCCTTCTCATTGAACCATTTGATGCACCAGGCAATACAAGGGGTCGGCAAAGTTCTGCGGTCGTATGGCAATGGTAGCAAAATTCAAGCATTGGGTTTTGGTGCATATATACAAGGCCATCTATCACGCTGTTTCAACTTGGTCAGTGAGGAGGTAAGATTCATTATGTACTTCGTTCATTTACTTGGTTTTCATCAGTAGTATTTAACTGAACAACTAATGCTTCACACACGAGAACGTAGTGCTCCAGAGCCCAGTTTTGTTAAGCTTCGAATACCCTTCTGTTTTTGGCTTTCCTTGCAAATGTTAGCGGGCAGATATTGTTGACTCGGAAATTAGATTCCTGTTGGGCTCATGAATGTCATGGTTACAAAATAGTGATGTTCTTATCATGTTCGACCTATTGGCACAAGAAATATTGTGCTACAAAATGATGTTGTTCATGAATGCTGCCAAAATATTAGAGCAATGTGTATAATACAGTAGTACAGAATAACTGATGATATTTTATTTATATTGCTTATATCAGTTTTGCAGACCTAATGCATTTTTGCAGCTGATGGCACTTGTATTTCTTAGACCGCCTTTGATGTTTACGTACTTATCTAATTCTATTCCCATCACAGCTCAGAGGAGTTGCTGAGATATTTGCAGCTTATGAATCTACTCTAAAAGTGGTTTCTCTTGCGGGGCCAACCATGTTTGGGCCCGTGATCAACAAGGTTGCAGAAATTGTCAGTCATTCTGTGGAAAACGGAAGTAAAACATATTCGGTCTTGCTCATTATTACGGTATGTAATCAGATATCCTCATGTGATCTCTGTTAGTTCACAAAATTCACCCGAGCATTGTTTGCAGACTGGAGTATTTAGTGACAAGCAAGAAACAGTAGATTCTATTGTGAGGGCATCAGAGTTGCCATTGTCTATTATCATTGTGGGAGTAGGGGATGCTGATTTCACAGAAATGAAGGTAAACATTTACTGAATATTTTCAGAATTGAGCTTCATGAGGGCACTTTAACGGCATCTGCGGTGCAACCATGCGTCCAACGAAGATGCAGGAATTCACTTGCACCTCCAGAAACAATTCTACTTATCACATGTGGTTTGCCTGATAAACAAAGGCTCACTGCTTATTTTTTCACTACAACATGAAGTACCACTAATGTTTATCTGACAATTCTCCCTGGCTTTGACAGATGCTAGAGGCGGGCTACGGTAAACGGCTGGAAAGCTCAACAGGTCATGTCGCGAGGCGGGACATCGTGCAGTTTGCTCGCATGAAGAAAAATGGAGGTCAGCAGCAGTTTCACACAAGTTTCCTTCGACTAACTCCGGCTGTTGATACCACCGTGGCTATTCCTGACCTGAAAAATAACTTTGACATCCATCACTGATAGGCAACAATTTTGTGTGCAAGTCAGAAGGTTCTCCAAGGTCTGCTGGATAAGCTACCTGGGCAGCTCGTGGAGTACATATCCGGCCCCCGCCCGGTGGATTGCCACACATTAGACAAACTTGGGCTAGCAATTTGTAGTATTGGAAAAACCTAGAGATGTTTTGCCGCCAACCATTTGGCTGCTTTTGACAACAAATTATTGTAAAAACCAAAGTATTGTAACACAACAGTATTTTAGCATGTTGGTATCCACAGTTTAGCAGATACCACGGTTTTTTACATACCAAAGTGTTTTCGAGACTCGTACTGCTCCTAGAGTAACAAGGTTGGTAAGCACAAGTAGGGGATCACAAATTCCTTCAGTGGAAGAGCAGATCGTCTGATCCCCGCGCGCGCGCGCCAGGGTTGGGGGGGTGAGCTTTTTCAAGATCAACAATGGAGGGTAGCAAAAATGGGCAAGATTGGGCTGAAGAAAGGGTACCCCAAGGCACCAAATCGCCAGTCTCCTTCACTTGCTTAATAATCAACCGCATTAGATTCAGACTTTCTTCATTTTTGAATTTCTCATAAACCTCCGTTTGCCACGACCCCAGTCTGGTAGGATCCGGATCTCTGTGCACATATGCTAGCACACACAGTACAGTATGGAAAATACCAGAAATAACCACAAGTCAAGTACTACAATATCGCTCGGTTTATACCATCACTTCTACATGCTATTGCCTTCAAGATTGGATGAATAACCAAAATTCAGCTTCAACTTCAGCATCTACTCCGCAACATGTGCTGAACATCGCCGCATGATGATTCACATGTTTCCATGTGGCGATCGGGTAGATGAGCATAAACTGCAGCTATAATGCAGTTTAGGGGTCGAGAGATGATTTGCTTGTATCTGCGCCCGCGCCGTGGCTAGATGCCTTCTTCATCTCCAATGCAGTTTTGTATGGTGGGGCGATGGGAGGCTGGACTGGATCTAGGCTCTGGTAGGTGCCGCCTTCTGTGCTCGGGAGGGGGTATGAACGGTCCGAATCGTAACCGCTGAGGTCGCCGCAAGCCAGAAACGGGATGTAGACCTTGTTTGGTCCCTCCAACCATCCGCTTCTGCAATCTGCACGTGAAAAATAGCATAGAGAAGTTGGTATCATGTATCATACGTTCAGCCTATTGCGGCAGTAGAGCATATCATTCTCAGTACCTAAATCATCAGCCCCAGAAGGAGTTCCCACTTTCTCCAGCAGGTGATATAAATCTTTCTCTTTGAAGCCCTCTGGAGGTGAGTAGTTCTCGCAAACTGCAAATGCCTCTGTTTGACAAACATCAATCAAGTTAAGACCATATAAAAAACACTTCCCATCAAGCGGAAAATATTATCGATGCTAAAAAGACAAAAACATCAGAATATCAGTAATGCGACAAAAATGATGTGTCATATGGGAAAATAGGCAGACATACAAAAGGTACATGCCGACCCATTCTCCTTTTAAGCAATGAAGGCTTACCGATACTTGAGTTGCGGCTGCTTTTTGGCTTTGCAAATGTAACTTGTGAGAAGAACAGCTTTAACTGCATAAAACATTGATAGCAATAAGCACTATACCGTTTCCACATAAACACCTGGTGCAAACATCTAGAATGAATCGGTAAGTTAAATGCCACTTCTACTAAACAGCGTGTAAAATTTTAGCAATATCATGACAACTCTACCGTGTACAATTAAGAGAAAAACTGGAGGCAACAATCTGGATAACAATATAGACTATTTGTAATCAACCATATACAAAAAAGACACATGAAAGCTGATGACTAACTTCCTCGATCAAACAAAATGTTGCTGAAGTACATATGGAAATTCCTAACCAGACAAGCAAACCAGCACCAACCAATACCTGGCAATACAGGAGACTTGTATCTTTACCCCGGAAAATCTTCGCAACAAATTTTCCACCAACTTTGAGTACATGAGTCACAATTGTCAGTGCCTAAATGCAACACATATATATACACAAATTAGCCAATAAACAAGTAACTTGCAAGTTCAATCTGGAAAACTAAGCCAATGAAAACTGCAACTAGTTGAAAATATAACAAGTTAATGAAACCATAGTGTTACACCATGTAGTTCTACAACATAAACAGCAACGAATTATCCAAAGGTTGAGTAAAAATGGCCCAATGTTCAATACAAAAATATAAATAAGGTATTGCACCAAAAGTAAAAAATTTAAGGTAGAATGCCGAACATAAACTGCAGGGTTAAGGTAGCATTATTTTTGGATAATGTATCTTATGGACACTGCGAATTGCTTCCAAAAAGTATCTCTGATCTAAATTGATATGCAGAGACAGAGAAAAATATACCAACCGCCAATATAAGCTGGGACTGAACAAACTCGTCCATATCATGAAGTCCAGTAACTGCAATCATCCAAAGCGAAGTAAGAAACAGAAGTACCATAAACACATGTAACATGGTTATGGACCACTCGTCTAGCAATGCAATCTTACCATCAGGGGCACCATCACAGACAACCAAGTCCGCTTTGCATCCATCAAAATGCCTGATAACCTGGCAGCATATTTGCATCTGTTACAGCAAGCAAAAAAATCATCACAGAAAATTAATCTTTGTGCCTATCCATCTCACCACTTCCGCTGTTCGAGCATTGGTGATGTCACCCTGCACTTGTATGACACCTTCTATCGGAGCCATCGGTTGCAGATCGATTGCGACGATGAGAGGAAGGCCATCATCTCTGGTATAAGCAGAGCACAGAAACAGTCAGATACAAAGAATGAAATTATGTTGGAACATAAAGTGTTCGCACTGACGCTATTACTTACTTGCCGTCAGACGATAGCTTTGCCGGTAGATACAAATTGCGGCTCAAAACCTGCAAGTGCCAATGAGATAAGCAATGGAACGAACGGATGCAAGCATGGATGGGGGAAACTGAGCATGCGAGTACCTGGCTCCAGCTCCCAGGAGCGGCGCACAGGTCAACGGCACGCTTCACTCCTGCACACACGAACAGCAAAACGAGAACACCCTGTGGTTAATTTGATGCTGTGCATCAATGGAAGCAAAGTGGCAGGAAGGCGAGCGAGTCGATTGGGTTGAGACGAGACCGTGGAAGATGTTGAACTCCTGGTCGATCTGCATGAGCTTGAAGGCGCTGCGAGCCCTCCACCCCTCCTCCTTGGCCTTCCGGTAGTAGATGTCCTGGGAAACCGCCGGACAGAGCAGCGAGTCGCGGGCACGGTAAGACGCGGCGAAGCGAAACGGGGGAGAGGAGGGGAGGGGGAGAAGCTGGCTGAGAAGGGGAGAGAGGGAGGTCGCGTACCCGCTTGTCTTTGGAGGCCTTGCCCATGGCGACGAGGATCCGGGAGCAGCTCAGGAAAGGAGCGGCGCGGCGGGGGCCGACGGCGGTGTGCACGGAGGTCCGATTGGAGATGACGGCGAGGAGGGAGGAGCGACCGGCGAGGCGCGGGTAGTCTGTCTGCTAGGTGCCGACTGCGGCTGGGCTGGGCTGTTGGGCCTGTCTCTCTGTACGGCTGTATGTCGACCGAATTTAGCCCGTTCTCTTCCCTCAAAAAAACAATTTTTGAGCCCGTTCTCTTGAGGTGGACAGACTCCGAAAGCAAGTCTATCCAAACGACCCTGAACTTAGCATATTTTGAGGAGGTGAGGTTACTGCAAATTGAGAAACCCAACTTAGCAAAGTGCAAAGAAGTGCAACCTCGCTGATGCGCCCTGCAGTTGGAGTCAGGATGTAAATGGTGTTGGGACCCACTAGTCCCACATATGCCATCCACCAAAAAAACCTTAAGTGGCATTTGTGGACACCCAGTAAATTTAACTGGCGTAAATGGCTAGCCAGAAAAGCCCATCAAACCAGCGCAGTCCACAATTCTCCTTCGCATCCTCGCCCACTCCCGAGCGAGTCGCCATGCCCTAGGCTAGGGCGCCGTCGCCGTCGCCGCCGCCATCTCCACCGCACCACCTCCCGCTTCCAATGGCGCCGCCGTCGCGTCCTTCCAATGGAGCTGAAAACGACATCATCGGCGACCGAGCCGAGCCTCGCGGGGATGCCTCCTCTACTCTCTCCCCTAACTTGCCGATGCCCTCTTCAGCTCCTGCTCCTCCGCCGCCGTCAAGGGGAATAGCCGGGGACGAAGCCGAGCCCTGCGTGGCTGCTCCCTTCCCAATCTCGGCGATGGCCTCTTCGGCCCCTGCTCCCCCGCCTCCTCCTCTTCTCCTCCCAGGTATGCAAACTCCTCTCCTCCTCCTCCTCCTCCAGATTAGCTCTGGATATGTGCTCGTGTGATGAATTGGTTGGCTAATTGGTTGCAAGAAATTGTTCTGATGTGGAGCATGCAAAATCCTGGCAGCCCCATGGTCAATATTTTTCAAGTGATGGTCTCGCTGATGGTAAGCAGATGCAAAATGTGATGCAGAATTACTAATTAGTTGCAGATAAGTACTTGCACATTTGTAGTGCAACTCATGCAGAGAAATTTTGCCGATGCAATCTTGTAAATACTGCTCAAGTTCAGGTCTATATATTCAGATAGAGTAATCTCAACGAGTTCTGCTTCAGATAGGAAGCAAGCAAACTTTAGGGAAGTTTTTTTAGCAGTCGCAGCACTATATATTCTGGTTATAGTAATGTTTTGCTGTGCTTACTTCTACCTACTGAATTATGAATATTTCCCTGTCGCTTACTTCTACCTACTTAATGTTGACATTCAATGCAGATTTCATAGAAGTGACCATGGGTGACGTCGACGACCAAGTGGCGTTGACGATCGACAAACAAACTGAAAAGTGGGAAGCCATGGACCAGGAACAAGATGTGTGGAATGCTATTGAAGAGCAACAGAAGTAAGTCCCTCGCCCTCCTGTGTTTCCCTGTGACATTAGTTGTATTTTTTGATGTATTTTGTGACCCCCAGTGTTTGCATTACAGATTAGAGAGGCGGAAGAAAAAACAAAGGCAGAAGGCGAAAAGGAAAAGGCTGGAAGAGAAGAGGGAAGAGAAAAGGGAAGAGAAAAGGGAAGAGAAGAGGAAGAAGCAAGAGAAGAAGAGGAAAAACCAGGAGGAGGAGTTGCAGGGGAAGAGGAAACATGCTCGTTCAATAAACTGTGATGAATTTGTTCAAGGAGCTTCAAGAGAGGAGCTACAGGTCTGCTTCTATATTAAACCTCACAGTAACACAAATCTGCTTCTATACCTTACTTGAAATTCATAGCATGTTCTGATTTTTCTTTGTTTTGTTATCTAGAGTCGAGATTCTCCATCTATGACACATGGCCAAAGAGTGAACAGACCCCCATTGGTAGGATCACCGGTGGCGAAAACATGGAGGTCTTCCCTTGGGCTTCTAGCAAGAGTTGCAGCCTCAAAAAAGTCATCCGCTATGTCACCATCAATATTAGGATCCCCTTCTCCGACGACTACTTCATTTGTACCACGTAGTGAGTTGGCTTCGTTTTTCTCTTCCGAAATTACACTTGTATATAGTTGCAACTTTAAAAATGTTCTTGTGAGTTGACTTTATTTTTTATGCTTGCCAATTAACAGTCCGCAAGACACGAAGATTAACTTCTGCTGTTTGGAGGGATGCCAAACCTATTTATCGTCATAACATACTTGTCAAAGCTCAGTGCAACCACTGTCTTGAAGTGTTTCCAGCTGGACAAGGAGTGGGTACTAGTGGTGTACAAAGGCACTTGGCTGCTTGCGAAAAAAGGTCAGATTTGTCCCTCATTGTTGATAAGTTGAAGTCCTCGGTTTCATCTCCACATGGATCTATGCTTAAGCAATGGAGTTTTGATCAGATTGCATCTAGAAAGTTGCTGGCTAGAATGATAGTAATGGATGAGTTGCCTTTCTCATTTGTCGAGTATAGTGGCTTTCGAGACTTTGTGAAAAGCTTGAATCCCTTGTTTAGCATGGTTTCTAGAGGTACTATTAAAGATGATTGCATGGAACTGTTTAATGAAGAAAGCTTAAAGTTCCGTGAAGGTTTCAAGAAACATAGAGGCAGAGTCTCTTTAACAGCTGATATGTGGACGTCTAATCAAACTTTGTCATATCTATGCATAACTTGCCATTTTGTCACAAAGTGGGCTTTGAGAAAAAAGATCATAAGGTTTTTTATGGTAGAGACTCCACATAATGGAATATCAATGTTTAATGTTTTATTAAAGAGCTTGCAAGATTGGAACATTGAAGACAAACTCTTTAGTATAACGTTAGATAATGCAGCTGTTAATGGCACAATGGTTGATTATCTAAGAAAAAATCTGAACAGCAAGCATATGTTGCCTATTAAAGGTCAATTACTTCACATTCGTTGTGCATGCCATGTGCTAAATTTGATTGTCCAAGATGGGTTGACAGTGATGAAAGGTGTGATAGATAATATAAGAGAGAGTGCAAAGTATGTTAAGAGTTCCCCCTCTCGGTTGGATAAGTTCAAAGAAGTAATTGCAGAAGTTGGTATTTCTTGCAAACTCCCCTCAGTCGATGTGCCAACTCGTTGGAATTCCACCTTCCTTATGTTAGAGTCATCTCTCCCATTTCGAAGAGCATTTCGTACTTTGGTTGGGCGAGACAAGGATTACAAGTTCTGTCCATCCTCGGAAGAGTGGAAAAGAGCTCAAACTGTTTGTGCTATGTTACGGGTCTTTCACACAGCCACAGAAGTAGTTTCTGGTTCAAGTTATCCTACCTCAAATATGTACTTCCATCAAATATGGAATGTGAGAGTGTTGCTGCAGAAGGAAGCATCGGCAGAGAATGATGTTATTCGAGCAATGGTTGCTGTGATGCAAGCAAAGTTTGACAAATACTGGATCGAGTCATATTTGCCAAATTGTATAGTTGTGATCCTTGATCCTCGATTCAAACTAAGCTTCATTGAGTTTCGTTTAAAACAAGCCTTTGGTTCAGATGTGGAGAAACATTTGGATGCTGTGAAAAAAGCTCTTAATAGCCTGTTTGAAGAATATTCTTCAGAAATGGCAGATGCACTGGATGAGTCAACTCAAGGACAGAAAAATGATGAGGTTGTGATTGAAGAGAATGATCCTTTGGCAGATTGAGACCAACACTTGCAACAGAAGCAACGCCAATCTGCTAATGAGCTTGATAGATACTTAGAGGAAGAGACATTCGATCGCAAGGACGATTTCAACATTCTTCAATGGTGGTATATTCACTCTTCGAAGTATCCCATCCTTTCTTGTATAGCTCGGGATGTTCTTGCTGTACCAGCTTCTGTGGTACCGTCTGAATCAGCTTTCAGTAGCGGACATCGTGTGGTAAGCGACTACAGAAGTAGATTGAGCAACATGACGGTCGAAGCCTTGATCTGCCTTCAAGATTGGTATAAAGCTGATGATCAATGTGACATTGTTGAGGAAGAGCACTACTATTAACTGAGGTATGTGTGCACTACAAGTTTACTTTCAAGTTTCTTGTCCATCTGCAAATATTATACTGGACATCCTTTCTCTGCTTGGCTGCACTATTTGAGTCTTTGAGAGCAGTTAATTTACTTTCACTGTCCAGCAAATTTTGTTTGGTATATTAATTCCTATGAACTGTAGTTTAATTGTGTGAACCATGCCAACTTTTGCAGATGCAGACTCGGGTTGAGGCATACATGGTAGGATGGAAGAGTTGCTGAGGTGGTAGATGGAAGCATACATGTCATCTGCAAAAAAAAATGCTTGATTCATGGTGCAAGTTGTTGCTTTGTGGATTTTGCTCTTTCTTGTACTATGAAAGTATGAATGCTACCCTGAATTTTAATTATTATCTGAGATAGTCTAAGTTGTAGATAAATGTTTAATCTGGAGAGAGATTCAGAGTATTATTTATCTGAGAAAGTCTCTTTTGTGGATTGCAAAGTATGATGATATTCTGTACTCTGTTGATTTTGAGCCCAGCCTCATAACATATGCGGCAGTATATGGACGCCACAAGTCCCACATAAAAATTAACTGGGCTACCACTTAATCCCACTTAAAAAGTGATGGCCAATGCGGGCAAGTCCCACAGCGTCCAGCGAGCTGCCCACTTACATCCTGAAGTTGGAGGAGGTGAGGTTACTGCTCTCTGTTCATCGGCCCCGAGTGTCTGAACTCCGAAGCACATCATATCTCAGCCCCTTTCCGAGAAAGAGGCCAAGGGGGGAAGTTCCCTCCCTTAATTTTCGTTGTTAAGTAGGTGGGGAGAATCAAACCCGGGTGGCTTGAGTGGAAACATCACGCTCACACCATTGCGCTAGGAGGCTCTCCCTTGCACACTGGTTAACCGAAAAGTGTTTTTCCTATCAAAATAATAAGTGCTTTACATATGTATGATGACTATCTGACGGAGCACCCATTTCCGTTGAAGAAAAATGCTCTCATCATACACACAAAAAAGTCACACGAATTTCACTTTTTGTTGCATATGTAGAAACACGATGTTGTGATAGCTCATCCCGCTTGTAATCCTGGCTTTGATGTAAAGAATGTGTTTACGCTCCATAGGAGCAGTTTCATGCCAAATACGCAGAGATAACCTACACAGGATGCGCAAATAGTGTGGACCCAAAAAAGATGGTATGTTCTTTCTTCGAGAATGAAGAAAAAACTAGTGTATCCCCTCCACAAAAACAAAAAGCCATAATTTTGTAAATTAAGCATGTAACTGAAACGGTGAAATTTAGGTGCCCAAGTCACACAGATCAATAAGACCATAACCATATTTTTTTTTATTTTTTTTTAAACTGACCATAACCATATATTAGATGACAATGGGAGAAACAATCACACGACTATGACACCTTTCCATTGTCTAAACTGGGAGAGCACATAAGAATTACTACAGGGAAACAACAGAAATCTAAATACCAATGGGAATATGCATGTGATGTAGCAACATAGATTGGCAAAGAAATACAGATGTTCCAACTAAAGCAAATGTCAAATATTACAGATACCATCTAAAGTTCTCCCAGGCCGTGAAATAAGAACGCGACAGCCGAGAGGATCTCAAAGTAAATCACGGCATCGACACGATGATCTATCAAAGGGGTCACTAACAGTGAGATCATGGATGTGCCCAATATGTATCCCGTCATCGTAGTAAGAAGCATGGGTAAAATTAAACTGAGCACCTTGAGAAGCCCTGTTATCCAGCTGTAGTTTCATGGGTTGGCTAGCTATCCATTCAGAAATGTATTTCTTTCGACCTTCTGATTTGCGTGTTGCAAACTCCATTTGTTCTAGCACTTTTGCGTTCAACAGAAAGAACCTTGCAAAATTAACATCTCTCGGTGATCCATGATAATTTATCAGCACTACCTTTTTGAGATGGAGCTCCAAACATTCAATGTAACCAAGTGGAAAATGGTGTCGTGCTCTTTTTGATGCCCCATCCCGGAATAACTGAAATGTGATTCGTAGTTAGATTGGGATATTGTTCGACATAGAGTGATTGATGTGCTGATGGCGCAAGAAGAAAATGAATGAAGCAACTAGCCATAAGATAAAGAGGCCTCTAAACTAGATTGATTGCAAAAAAAATCTCACCAAAATATATAACTTCTCCAAGCAAGGAAAGAATGTCACGAAGTCAATGGCATCATCAACACTTGGAGGGGACATGCGCAAAACCAAAACTTTAACTGCCCGCACCACATTCATCAAATTGACGGCAACAATTCCCTGAATTAAGTAATACCCACAAATGGTTAGCACAGAATCTGCAAGGCATAACAAAAAAAAAAAAAAGTTGCGGTTACCTGAAGAACATTTGTTTCAAGCTTGCCTCTGGTGAACCCTTCTGGCAGAGAACCCAAGAAGTACAGTTTGGGTGCGCAAAGCACACGGACTGATAGGTTGTCATCTCTCCCACATAGGAACAACTTCTCTAGGAGAGGGGCATCCTCAACAATGACTTCTTGCAACAATTCATCTGTCCAACCACAACCAGACGACACCCCTAGACTCCTAAGGGTGGACGAGTTGATCCGAACACCACGGGCACCTTCCAATCCACTAAGTACCAAGCTCTCCAGCACGGTGCATCCAGCAAGAACGCCATGGAGGAAGCCCTCCGAGACGACGACACCTTTAAGTGTGAGCTGCTTGAGTTCGGGGAAATGTAGATCGCCGGCCAAGGTGGTAGTGGAGGGGAAATGGATCACGTAGCAGGTACACTTGATGCTGAGGATGCGGAGCTTGGGCAAAAGCCGGAGCAAGGACAGTGGCAGCGCATACGGAACAACCACCGTTGGCACAAACCAAAGTTTCTTGCAAATTTCCTTGTGCTTTAGCCACAGATCGAACTCGGAGAGGCCTTTGAAGGCCGGCGACTCGAGCCAGCCGTTCAGTAATGGGAAGACGTAGTCAGATTTGTAGCCGTACCAGATCAGGGCAAGCCGGCGGCAGCGCGCCTGGTGCTCGGCGAGAATGCGGGAGACGAGGCCGGAGGGGGCGGGCTCGTCTTTGCGGCGGAGCTCGACGTCGAGGTTGAGCGGGGCGGAGCGAAAGAGGTGGCGCCACCGGGTGGAGAGGATCTGGGTGCGGGCGCCGTCCTCGGTGGGGAGGAGCGAGATGATGTCGCAGAGAACGCCGTCGGGTAGGTTGCTGATCAGGTCGGGACCTTCTCCGACTTCGCGCTTGCCGCTCGCCGGTGGTCGGACGCCAGCGACCAACTCGGCCTCCTGCCATTTTCGCCTTTTGGTTCTGCGGCTAGCCATCGCCGCCGCCAGCCGGGGAAAGAGAATGCGTCTGTGTTTATACTTGGCAAAATGCCAAAATGGTGCGGACATTTTAGGCTTTGGTTCGTATAGTCTAAGGCCAACTCCAACGCAGCCCAAATGGTCCGGCGGTGTCCGTTTGGCCCCAAACGAATGACGCGACGGCTTAACGCGTGACCCCATTCACAAAATATGTTTGTCCGGCTCGATTCATTCTGGACGTAAATTGGATCCGGCTTTGCGGTCAAACGGACAGCGAACGGACACGCACGCGTCCTCTCGTCGTCTGCCTCGGGCCTGCATGTCGGCCGTCCAACTACTTCCCACCGACCCATTTAATCCAAACGACTAGGCGGGCCCGGCCGCGTCCTTTTTATGGCGAAGCCGTGGACTGGCCAGTCCACTTCCCCACCGCGTCCACACAACGCCATTGCTCCCTTCCTCCCCGACAGCAAACCCTAGCCTAGCGCCGCCGCTCTCCTCGCTTCCCGCCGGCCGCCTCCATGGGCTTCTGGAAGTGGGTGCCCAGCAAGAAGGCCAAGCACGGCCACGAGGCGGGGTCGTCGTCCGCCTCGTCTGGAAGCACGGCCACCCACTCCACCTCGTCGGTCGCGTTCTCGATCTCACCTCCGGCAGCCGGGCCACGCTTTCCGGCCGTACATGGAGGTCAACATATGCCGCCGGTATAGGGAGACCGGCACCCTGCTGTCGTGGTCTGATGCCCACCTCCCCAATGGGTGGCATCTGAGCCCGGATCGGGTGCCCATTCCCCCCCGTCCCAGCGAGCGGCCGTGCCCGCCTCCAGGAGATCACCCGCCGGCGCGCTCGGATCTCGCGCTAGTTCCTCGCCGATCGGTGCTACGACGTCGACTCGCCCCTCTTGGACACATGGTTCCAGGACGAGCACGACATGCGCCGCAAACGTTCTTTGCCGGCCATGCTCGTAGCCCGCCCCATGCGCCGCGTGTGCGCGCACTGAGCCCACCCAGAGTGCGCGGCCGCATGCGGGTGCGCGGCTTGACACAGACACCCTCTCCCTCCCCGTCTCCGTCGCCACCGCCACCTCGCACCATGACGGCCGAGGAGGAGGAGCGGCTGGTGCAGGCCGTGATGGAGGACTCCGAGAAGGAGTTTAAGCGCTGATGACCCACAATTATAGGGGATCAATCGTAGTCCTTTTGATAAGTAAGAGTGTCGAACCCAACGAGGAGCAGAAGGAAATGATAAGTGGTTTTCAGCAAGGTATTCTCTGCAAATACTGAAAGTAGCGGTAACAGATAGTTTTGATAGCAAGATAATTCGTAACAAGTAACAAGTAACAAGTATAATAAAGTGCAGCAAGGTGGCCTAATCCTTTTTGTAGCAAAGGACAAGCCGGAACGAACTCTTATAATAAGCAAAGCGTTCTCGAGGACACATGGGAATTTCATCTAGTCACTTTCATCATGTTTACAAGAAGAATTCCTAGAACAATCGCCAAGTTTCATTCTTAATAAATGCATATAAAAACGGAAAGAGTTTCTGTGATGATACCATTCTCGATCGATAAGATGGCGGAGCCCATGAGGACTGCAATAGAATAGTGCCATTCCATCGTGCGAAGGCCGCAGTTCCGGTAAACCAAGTCGTTGTATGACTGAGATTGTCGCATCGCATCTCTCGCGTCAATGAGTCTTTTAGAAAATGACGAAATAGCTCAGTTGGGAGACTCGCTCTTATATATACGGGAATGTAGTTGTAGATACGTGAGTCTTAGTGGGTCGTTGGCTCCACCTCTTATCTCCTTCTACGACATGATGTAGTCGTCGCCATATTCAATATGTCACTTAGTCATATCTGTTGGAAATATGCCCTAGAGGAAATAATAAAATGGTTATTATTATATTTCCTTGTTCATGATAATCGTTTATTATCCATGCTATAATTGTATTGGTTGGAAACACAAATACATGTGTGGATACGTAGACAACAACATGTCCCTAGTGAGCCTCTACCGGACTAGCTCGTTGATCAAAGATGGCCATGGTTTCCTGGTCATAGACATGAGTTGTCATTTGATAACGGGATCACATCATTAGGAGAATGATGTGATGGACAAGACCCAAACTATGAACGTCGCATATATGATCGTGTCAAGTTTATTGCTATCGTTTTCGCATGTCAAGTATGTGTTCCTATGACCATGAAATCATGCAACTCACTGACACCGGAGGAGTACCTTGTGTGTATCAAACGTCGCAACGTAACTGGGTGACTATAAAGATGCTCTACAGGTATCTCCGAAGGTGTCTGTTGAGTTGGCATGGATCAAGACTGGGAATTTGTCAGTCCGTATGACGGAGAGGTATCTCAGGGCCCACTCGGTAATACAGCATCACAATGAGCTTCCAAGCAATGTGATTAAAGAGTTAGCCACGGGATCTTGTATTACGGAACGAGTAAAGAGACTTGCCGGTAACGAGATTGAACTAGGTATGGAGATACCGAC
This sequence comes from Elymus sibiricus, assembly GCA_039707655.1. Classification (NCBI taxonomy): domain Eukaryota; kingdom Viridiplantae; phylum Streptophyta; class Magnoliopsida; order Poales; family Poaceae; genus Elymus; species Elymus sibiricus. The sequence goes on from CM077676.1 coordinate 376,059,472, forward strand.
GATCGAATCTCGGGCAAGTAACATATCGCCGGACAAAGGGAATTGCATACGGGATTGACTGAATCCTTGACATCGTGGTTCAACCGATAAAGATCTTCGTTGAATATGTAGGAACCAATATGGGCATCCAGGTCCCGCTATTGGTTATTGACCGGAGAGGAGACTCGGTCATGTCTGCATATTCCCGAACCCGTAGGGTCGCACGCTTAACGTTCGGTAGCGCTAGGGTAGTATTGAGATATTAATAATGGAAAGTCCGAAGGTTGTTCAGAGTCCCGGATGGGATCCGGGACATCACGAGGAGCTCCGGAATAGTCCGGAGGTAAAGATTCATATATGGAAGTTGTTATCGGGGTTCCGGAAAAAGTTCGAGTTTTTTCGGTATTGTACCGGGAAGGTTCTAGAAGGTTCCGGAGTGGGGCCCACCTGCATGGGGGACCCACATGAACGTGGGTAGTGGGGAAAGTCCCCACAACCCTGGTCTAGGCGCACCAAGATCCTCCCTTAAAAGGAATAGTATCATATCCCAAAGGGATAAGATCAGGATCCCTAAAAAGGGGGGATAGTGATCGGTGGGGAAGGAAAGGAGGGATTTCCTTCCTCCCCCTTTGGCCAACGACCCTAGGGCCTTGGAGGGCAAGCCACCAGCCCCCTCCACGCCTATATAAAGGTGGGGAGGCATTGGGGGCAGCCACCCCTTGGACCCTTGCCCGTTACTTCTCCCAACTCCTCCCACGTTTCACCGGTACGCGCTTGGCGAAGCCCTGCCGGAATTCCACTGCCACCACCACCACCATACCGTCATGTTGGTCCCGATCTCATCTACCCCCTCTATCTCGCTTGCTCGATCAAGAAGGAGAGGACGCCTCCGAGCCGCACGTGTGCTAAACTCGGAGGTGTCGTCCGTTCGGCACTTGATCGGGAGTTCGTGGACCGATCGTGATTGGATCGCGAAGACGTTCGACTACATCAACCGCGTTTCTTAACGCTTCCGCTTAGCGTTCTACAAGGGTATGTAGATGCAATCTCTCCTCTTGTAGATGTTCATCTCCTAGATCGATCTTGGTGAGCGTAGGAAAATTTTTGTTTCCCATGCAACGTTCCCCAACAGTGGCATCATGAGCTAGGTCTTTGCGTAGATGACATCACGAGTAGAACACAAAGGAGTTTGTGGGCATTGATATTCATATTGCTTCCTTCCTTAGTCTTTTCTTGATTCAGCGGTATTGTGGGATGAAGCGGCCCGGACCAATTTTACATGTCCACGTACATGAGACCGGTTCCATCGACTGACATGCGACTTTGTTGCATAAGATGGCTGGCGGGTGTCTGTTTCTCCCACATTAGTTGAATCGGATTCGACGAAGGCGGTCCTTGTAGAAGGTTAAATAGCAACTTGCATATCACCGTTGTGGTTTTGCGTAGGTAAGAATCATTCTTGCTAGATACCCATAGCAGCCACGTAAAACATGCAACAACAAATTAGAGGACGTCTAACTTGTTTTTGCAAGGTATGTTGTGATATGATATGGCCAAAGACATGATGATATATATTTGATGTATGAGATGATCATGTTTTGTAATAGTTTATCTCGACTTGCATGTCGATGAATACGGCAACCGGCAGGAGCCATAGGGTTGTCTTTAATTATTGTATGACCTGCGTGTCAATCATTAAGCGCTATGTAATGCTTTACTTTATCGCTAAACGGTAGCAATAGTAGTAGAAGCATGGTGGGCGTGACAACCCGATGGCGACACGATGATGGAGATCATGGTGTCATGCCGGTGACGATGGAGATCATGCCGGTGCTTTGGAGATGGATATCAAAAGCACAAGTTCATGTCCATATCATGTCACTTATGATTTGCATGTGATGTTAATCCTTTTATGCATCTTATTTTGCTTAGGACAACGGTAGCATTATAAGGTGATCCCTCTCTAAAAATTTCAAGATAAAATTGTGTTCTCCCCAAGTGTGCACCGTTGCGAAAGTTCGTCGTTTCGAAGCACCACGTGATGATCGGGTGTGATAGACTCTACGTTCACATACAACGGGTGCAAGCCAGTTTTGCACATGCGGAACACTTGGGTTAAACTTGACGAGCCTAGCATGTACAGACATGGCCTCGGAACACAAGAGACCGAAAGGTCGAACATGAGTCATATAGTAGATATGGTCAACATGGAGATGTTCACCATTGAAACCACCTCATCTCACGTGATGATCGGACTTGGGTTGGTGAATTTGGATCATGTTACACTCGGACGACCGGAGGGATGTCGATTTGAGTGGGAGTTCTTAAGTAATATGATTAATTGAACTCTTTATCATGAACAATAGTCTAAACTATCTTTGCAAATTATGTTGTAGATCAATGGCTCGCGCCGTAGCTCCCCTGAATTTCAATGCGTTCCTAGAGAAAGCTAAGCTGAAAGATGATGGAAGTAACTTTGTAGACTGGGCCCGTAATCTGAGGATTATCCTCACGGCTGCCCAAAAGGCTTATGTCCTTGATGCACCGCTTGGTGAGCAACCCCCTCCGGCGTCTGTGGACGTTATGAACGCCTGGCAGGCGCGTGTTGATGACTACTCAATAGTTCAGTGCGCCATGTTGTATGGCTTAGAACCGGGACTTCAAAGGCGTTTTGAACGTCATGGAGCATATGAGATGTTCCAGGAGTTGAAGTTTATTTTTGAGAAGAATGCCCGGATCGAGAGGTATGAGACCTCCGATAAGTTCTATGCTTGCAAGATGGAGGAGAACGGGTCTGTCAGTGAACACAGACTCAAAATGTCTGGGTATTACAACCGTCTGGCTGAGTTGGGAGTTGTGCTCGCCAGAGGCGATCACTGACAGAGTTCTTCAATCGCTACCACCTAGCTACAAGAGCTTTGTGTTGAACTATAACATGCAAGGGATGAACAAGTCAGTCGCCGAGCTGTTTGCGATGCTGAAAGTCGCTGAGTCAGACATCCAGAAGGAGCATCAAGTGTTGATGGTCAATAAAACCACTAGTTTCAAGAAGAATGGCAAGGGCAAGAAGGGAAACTCCAAGAAGAGTGGCAAAGTAGTTGCCCCTCCCGTGAAGAAACCCAAGGCTGGGCCCAAGCCGGAAACTGAGTGCTTCTATTGCAAGGGAACTGGCCACTGGAAGCGGAATTGCCCCAAGTATCTGGCCGACAAGAAGGGGGCCAACGCCAAACAAGGTATATATGATATACATGTTATTGATGTGTACCTTACCAACTCTCGTTGTAGTGCCTAGGTATTTGATACCGGTGCGGTTGCTCACATTTGCAACTCAAAGCAGGAACTGCGGAATAGACGGAGGCTGGCGAAGGACGAAGTGACGATGCACGTGGGAAATGGTTCCAAGGTTGATGTGATCGCCGTCGGCACGCTCGCTCTTCGATTACCATCGGGATTAGTGATGAACCTGAATAATTGTTATTTAGTGCCTGCGTTGAGCATGAACATTATATCTGGATCTTGTTTAATGCGAGACTGTTACTCATTTAAATCAGAGAATAATGGTTGTTCTATTTATATGGGTAATATCTTTTATGGTCATGCACCCATTGTGAGGGGTTTATTCTTATTGAATCTCGATAGTGATGATACACATGTTCATAACATTGATGCCAAAAGATGTAGAGTTGATAATGATAGTACCACTTTCTTGTGGCACTGCCGCTTAGGTCATATTGGTGTAAAACGCATGAAGAAACTCCATGCTGATGGACTTTTGGAGTCACTTGATTTTGAATCACTTGACACATGCGAACCATGCCTCATGGGCAAGATGACTAAGACCCCGTTCTCCGGAACAATGGAACGGGCAAGTGACTTGTTGGAAATCATACATACTGATGTGTGCGGTCCAATGAGCATTGAGGCGCGCGGTGGATATCGTTACTTTCTCACCTTCACCGACGATTTGAGTAGATATGGGTATGTTTACTTAATGAAACACAAGTCTGAAACGTTTGAAAAGTTCAAGCAATTTCAGAGTGAAGTTGAGAATCATCGTAACAAGAAGATCAAATTCCTACGATCTGATCGAGGGGGAGAATATCTGAGTTATGAGTTTGGCAGTTACTTAAGACAATGTGGAATTGTTTCACAGTTGACGCCACCTGGAACACCACAGCGTAATGGTGTGTCCGAACGTCGTAATCGAACCTTATTGGATATGGTGCGTTCTATGATGTCTCTTGCCGATCTGCCACTATCATTTTGGGGATATGCGTTAGAGACAGCTGCATTCACTTTAAATAGGGCACCATCTAAGTCCGTTGAGACGACACCGTATGAACTGTGATTTGGCAAGAAACCAAAGTTGTCGTTTCTTAAAGTTGGGGATGCGATGCTTATGTCAAAAGGCTTCAGCTAGATAAGCTTGAACCCAAAGCGGACAAATGCGTCTTCATAGGATACCCAAAAGAGATGGTTGGGTATACCTTCTATCTCAGATCCGAAGGCAAAGTGTTTGTCGCTAAGAACGGGTCCTTTCTCGAGAAAGAGTTTCTCTCGAAAGAATTGAGTGGGAGGAAGATAGAACTTGATGAGGTTGTTGAACCTTTACTTCAACCAGAGAGTAGCACTGCGCAGAAAGATGTTTCTGTGGAACCTACGTCAGTTGAAGAGGAAGCTGATGATGGTGATCATGAAGCTTCGGATCAAGTTACTATCGAACCTCGTAGGTCGACAAGGATACGTACTGCTCCTGAGTGGTACGGTAACCCTGTCTTAATGGTCATGTTGTTGGACAACGATGAACCTACGAGCTATGGAGAAGCGATGGTGGGCCCGGATTCCGACAAATGGTTAGAGGCCATGAAATCCGAGATGGGATCCATGTATGAAAACAAAGTATGGACTTTGGAAGTATTACCTGAAGGGCGAAAGGCCATTCAGAATAAATGGATCTTCAAGAAGAAGATGGACGCGGACGGTAATGTCACCGTCTATAAAGCTCGACTTGTGGCAAAGGGTTTTTCACAAGTTCAAGAAGTTGACTACGATGAGACTTTCTCACCCGTAGCGATGCTTAAGTCCGTTAGAATCATGTTAGCAATAGCTGCATTTTTTGATTATGAAATTTGGCAGATGGATGTCAAAATAGCATTCCTTAACGGTTTTCTTAAGGAAGAGTTGTATATGATGCAACCAGAAGGAGTTTGCAAACTCCAGCGATCCATTTATGGACTGGTGCAAGCGTCTCGGAGTTGGAATCTTCGCTTTGATGAGGTGATCAAAGCGTTTGGGTTTATACAAGTTTACGGAGAAGCTTGTATTTACAAGAAAGTGAGTGGGAGCTCTATAGCGTTTCTAATATTATATGTGGATGACATATTGCTGATTGGAAACAATATAGAACTTTTGGGAAGCGTGAAGGAGTATTTGAACAAGAGTTTTTCAATGAAGGACCTAGGAGAAGCTGCTTTTATATTAGGCATCAAGATCTATGGAGATAGATCAAGACGCTTAATAGGACTTTCACAGAGCACATACCTTGATAAAGTTTTGAAGAAGTTCAAAATGGATCAGTCCAAGAAGGGGTTCTTGCCTGTTTTGCAAGGTGTGAAGTTGAGTAAGACTCAATGCCCAGTGACTACAGAGGATAGAGAAAAGATGAGTGTCATCCCCTATGCTTCTGCCATAGGCTCTATCATGTATGCGATGCTGTGCACAAGACCAGATGTCAGCCTTGCCATAAGTATGGTCGGAAGGTTTCAAAGTGATCCCGGAGTGGAACACTGGACAGCGGTCAAGAATATCCTTAAGTACCTGAAAAGGACTAAGGAAATGTTTCTCGTTTATGGAGGTGATCAAGAGCTCGTCGTAAAGGGTTACGTCGATGCAAGCTTTGACACTGATCCGGATGACTCTAAGTCTCAAACCGGATACGTATATATTCTAAATGGGGGAGCGGTAAGCTGGTGCAGTTCCAAGAAAAGCGTGGTAGCTGATTCTACATGCGAAGCGGAGTACATAGCTGCCTCGGAGGCGGCAAAGGAAGGTGTCTGGATGAAGCAGTTCATGACAGATCTTGGAGTTGTGCCCAGTGCACTGGACCCGATGACTCTGTTTTGTGACAACACTGGTGCCATTGCTCTAGCCAAGGAACCAAGGTTTCACAAGAGGACCAGACACATAAAGCGACGCTTCAATTCCATCCGCGATGCGATCAAGGAGGAGGACATAAACATTTGCAAAGTGCACACGGATCTGAATGTTGCAGATCCGTTGACTAAACCTCTTCCACGGGCAAAACATGATCAACACCAGAACTCTATGGGTGTTAGATTCATAACCATGTAATGCTAGATTATTGACTCTAGTGCAAGTGGGAGACTGTTGGAAATATGACCTAGAGGCAATAATAAAATGGTTATTATTATATTTCCTTGTTCATGATAATCGTTTATTATCCATGCTATAATTGTATTGGTTGGAAACACAAATACATGTGTGGATACGTAGACAATAACATGTCCCTAGTGAGCCTCTACCGGACTAGCTCGTTGATCAAAGATGGCCATGGTTTCCTGGTCATAGACATGAGTTGTCATTTGATAACGGGATCACATCATTAGGAGAATGATGTGATGGACAAGACCCAAACTATGAACGTAGCATATATGATCGTGTCAAGTTTATTGCTATCGTTTTCGCATGTCAAGTATCTGTTCCTATGACCATGAGATCATGCAACTCACTGACATCGGAGGAGTACCTTGTGTGTATCAAACGTCGCAACGTAATTGGGTGACTATAAAGATGCTCTACTGGTATCTCCGAAGGTGTCTGTTGAGTTGGCATGGATCAAGATTGGGAATTTGTCAGTCCGTATGACGGAGAGGTATCTCAGGGCCCACTCGGTAATACAGCATCACAATGAGCTTGCAAGCAATGTGACTAAAGAGTTAGCCACGGGATCTTGTATTACGGAACGAGTAAAGAGACTTGCCGGTAACGAGATTGAACTAGGTGTGGAGATACCGACGATCGAATCTCGGGCAAGTAACATATCGCCGGACAAAGGGAATTGCATACGGCATTGACTGAATCCTTGACATCGTGGTTCAACCGATAAAGATCTTCGTTGAATATGTAGGAACCAATATGGGCATCCAGGTCCCGCTATTGGTTATTGACCGGAGAGGAGTCTCGGTCATGTCTGCATATTCCCGAACTCGTAGGGTCGCACGCTTAACGTTCGGTAGCGCTAGGGTAGTATTGAGATATTAATAGTGGCAAGTCCGAAGGTTGTTCGGAGTCCCGGATGGGATCCAGGACATCACGAGGAGCTCCGGAATAGTCCGGAGGTAAAGATTCATATATGGAAAGTTGTTATCGGGGTTCCGGAAAAAGTTCGAGTTTTTTCGGTATTGTATCGGGAAGGTTCTAGAAGGTTCCGGAGTGGGGCCCACCTGCATGGGGGACACACATGAACGTGGGTAGTGGGGAAAGTCCCCACAACCCTGGTCTAGGCGCACCAAGATCCTCCCTTAATAGGAATAGTATCATATCCCAAAGGGATAAGATCAGGATCCCTAAAAAGGGGGGATAGTGATCGGTGGCGAAGGAAAGGAGGGATTTCCTTCCTCCCCCTTTGGCCAACGACCCTAGGGCCTTGGAGGGCAAGCCACCAGCCCCCTCCACGCCTATATAAAGGTGGGGAGGCGTTGGGGGCAGCCACCCCTTGAACCCTTGCCCGTTACTTCTCCCAACTCCTCCCACGTTTCACCGATACGCGCTTGGCGAAGCTCTGCCGGAATTCCGCTGCCACCACCACCACCATACCGTCGTGTTGGTCCCGATCTCATCTACCCCCTCTCTCTCACTTTCTGGATCAAGAAGGATAGGACGCCGCCGAGCCGCACGTGTGCTAAACTCGGAGGTGCCGTCCGTTCGGCACTTGATCGGGAGTTCGTGGATGGATCGTGATTGGATCGCGAAGACGTTCGACTACATCAACCGCGTTTCTTAACGCTTCCGCTTAGCGATCTACAAGGGTATGTAGATGCAATCTCTCCTCTCATAGATGTTCATCTCCTAGATCGATCTTGGTGAGCGTAGGAAAATTTTTGTTTTCCATGCAACGTTCCCCAACAATATCTGCCTCGCAGTGGGTCAGCACCTCCGACAGAAAGGGAGGGAGGACTTCATTCAGTGACTCCGCGATCGCCCTTTAAACAATCAAAATAAGGTAAAGCTTGAAGATAAGTTTTGTACTCGACTAATTTCTCAGTCCCTCTAGTCGGGTGGGCGCCAGCCGGCCGGATCCCCCTGAAAACTGTACGTGCAGGTCTCCCCGCATGCGGCTCACGCCATTTGAGGTGGCCCAGCCCAGCATTCATTCAAAAATCCTGTAGTGAAATTGAGACTGCTCGACCTCAAAAGCTAATTCGTGTGTAGGCAGCGCTGTCTTAATACCGTTGGGTTCTATCGCATTTTCCATCTTAGGGCGAGCAATATAAGAAATTCTGGTATCAACAGATACATTGTTTGGGAAAGAAAGTGAAAACAATAGATCCAATTCTGGGTTTTGGGGATGGATTTCTCACAACCCTGAGGTGCTTGCTAATCTCTCGGACAAGTCGATGTCAATAGCAATTCCTTTCCTTTGCCTAGATAAAAATCAGACAATCAAACTAGAGAGCTTTTCCAACCGCAGCTTAGGGGTTCCCGCGTGTAGAAAACCGGGGGTTCTTACCTTCCTCGAGTCCAAGTCTCGGAAGGCGCTTATTAAGGTCTTTTATTCGCGTTCACTACTTTGACGATTTGATATGTGGGTGGACCGGTGCTTGGGTGCTGTTCTTACTTGAACAAGCCTCCCACTTATGATTACCCCCTCTCACAAGTATCCGCAATTACGAAAGAAGAATTAAGATAACTCTAACCATAGCATGAAACATATGGATCCAAATCAGCCCCTTACGGAATAGCGCATAAACTAGGGTTTAAGCTTCTGTCACTCTAGCAACCCATCATCTAATTACTACTCCACAATGCCTTCCCTTAGGCCCAAAGATGGTGAAGTGTCATGTAGTCGACGTTCACACGACACCACTTAAGGAAGCACAACATACATAGCATCAAAATATCGAACGAATACCAAATTCACATGATTACTTATGACAAGACTTCTCCCATGTCCTCAAGAACAAAAGTAACTACTCACAAATCATATTCATGTTCAAGATCAGAGGGGTATTGAATATCATTAAGGATCTGAATATATAATCTTCCACCAAATAAACCAACTAGCATCAACTACAAGATGTAATCAACACTACTAGCAACCCACAGGTACCAATCTGAGGTTTTGAGACAAAGATTGAATACAAGAAATGAACTAGGGTTTGAGATGAGATGGTGCTGGTGAAGATGTTGATGAAGATTGGTCCTCCCACGATGAGAGGATCGTTGGTGATGTCGATGGCTTTGATTTCCCCCTCCCGGAGGGAAGTATCCCCGGCGGAATCGCTCCGCCGGAGAGCAAAATAGCTCCTGCCCAGGTTCCGCCTCGAGACGGTGGTGCTTCGTCCCGAAAGTCTTCTTCTTCTTTTTTTCTAGGGCAAATGGCTTCATATAGCAGAAGGAGGGGCCCGGAGGCCTGCCAGGGGCCCCACAAGCTTGGGGGGCGCGCCCAGGGGGTAGGGTGCGCCCCCAGGCTTGTGGCTACCTGGTGGGTCCCCTCCTATTGATTCTTTCGCCAGTATTTTTTATATATTCCAAAATAATTCTCGGTAATTTTTTAGGTCATTTGGAGTTGTGCAGAATAGCTATCTCTGTTTCACCCCTTTCAGGTCCAGAATTCCAGCTGCCAGCATTCTCCCTCTTCATGTGAATCTTGCAAGATAAGAGAGAAAAGGCATAAGAATTGTACCATAAAGTGAAATAATGATCAAAAACATAATAATTATTAGTAGAAAATCATGATGCAAATTGGACGTATCAACTCCCCCAAGCTTAGACCTCGCTTGTCCTCAAGCGAAAGCCGAAATCGATAATCATGACCACATGTTTAGAGAGAGAGGCGTCGATAAAAATAAAATACGGACATGGAGCATCATGATCTTTATTATAACAGCAATATATCATCATAAAAACTTCTCATGAAAAAGTGACAATTCATCCACAAGTTAAAGTATGAACCATAAACCAAATTGAAAACTAACAAACTATAATCTCAGTCACTGAAGCAATTGTAATTCATCATATTATCAGAAAGAGTCTATGTAAGAGATTTGTGTAGCAAGTTCACATACTCAACTATCATTTAGTCTTCTATGATTGCTGACACTCACGGCATTCTTACGGAGCAAAAGTTTTGGTCGGACACATAGAAAGATAGGGGCTTATAATTTCGCCTCCCAACGTATTTACCTCAAGGGTAATGTCAACAATAATAACTCATGATCACCTACATCCAACTGGATATATATGCCTGGATCAATCCCCACCACATGATGATTGCCAAGAGAGAAAATAAAAACGGAATAGAGGAGAATACTATTGACTCTTGCATGAAAGTAAATAAATAAAGTAAAAGATAGGCCCTTCGCAGAAGGAAGCAGAGGTTATCATGCGCTTTTTGTTTTTGGATGTGCAAGCTCTTAATGTAAAGGAACATCACTTTATATTGCCCCTTGTGATAGTGACCTTTATTATGCAGTCTGTCGCTTTTATTACTCCACCATCACAAGATCGTACAAAGCTTATTTTCCCTTACAATAAAAGTTCATACATGTTTAGGAGCAATTTTTATTGCTTTGCATCGATGAAAACTTACTTGAAGGATCTTATTCAATCCATAGGTAGATATAGTGGACTCTCATGGCATGAAACTGGGTTTAAGGGTTTTTGGAAGCACAAGTAGTATCTCTACTTAGTACAGGAATTTGGCTAGCAAAAGATAGGGGGCAAACACCACATGTTAGAGGATCCAAAACAATATAACTTCTATGTGAATATAATCAAACATAACTCATTACGTTGTCTTCCTTGTCTAACGTCAACTAATTGACATAGAATATTTAATGGGGGCTCACAATCATAAAAGATATCCAAGATAGTGTATTTATATGTGAGACCTCTCTTCCTTTATTACTTTTTCATGAACTGCAACAATGACCAATGCTATGTTTGTCAACTTCCTACAAGTTTTATCAATTATACTTCTTTTATGTGAAGTCATCACTCCCCATGGGATTAGCATATGATCTTACTTTTTATTCTTTATTTATTTCTAAGATTGGATCATCAAAAGCAAAACACTCAACTCAAACTACTCTTTATTATATAACTCTCACACGATTACATAGATAGATAGATCACAAAGCAAGCACTCGAAACTAAATCATACTAAAACTTTATTCTTCTAAATCATGACATAACTAAGGATCAAACTAAGATAGATAATGATGATAAAAAGTGATGGTGATACGATACCGGGGCACCTCCCCCAAGCTTGGCACAATCCAAGGGTGGTGCCCATACCCATGTACTCAAATCTTCTTCTTAGGTGATGGTGGTGATGAAGTGATAGGCTTGTCATCCGTCTTCCAAGGCATAGGTTCTCCATCATAGAAGGACGAACGTGTTTCCAGAGTCCTGAAATTTGCAGCTAAACTCATACCTTTGAACTTGGCCTCATACTCAAAATTTTGGTTTTGTAGATCTTATATTTGGGCCTGAAGATAATCAATCCGGTCATTGAGCTTGAAGATGACGTCCCCAATATTCTTGCCGTCCACCTTGTGCTCATGGATGAATTCCGTGATCATGGAGTGGTTAGCACAAAGTCCGCGCTCCACCATCCCCTGGCACTTGAAGATCTCCTATTCCACCGCTTCCAGTCTGGCCTTCTCGCTCCCAGTTTTCTAAGGTCCTTGAACGTCCCGGATGTGGAGCAACCCCTCACGCATCTCAATGGCTTGAGGGTGCTTCATCACCTCCGGTAAGTACGGATTGATGACCTTCTCGTAGAACTTGTCCTTGGACGAGCTTGGAGACGCCATGGCGATCTAGATCTATGAGAAAAACAGCCCGAAACAAGAACAGAGGAGAAACTTGCGATGCGGTGGTCAAAACACTCGTGAGTATATATAATGAATTTTTCCCGTGCATAACAAGTAATATGGAAGAAAAATGGAGTCAGGAAAGTCCACGAGGGCACCACAAGCCTGGTAGGCGCGCCCTGGGGGGTAGGGCGCGCTCCCCAGGCTTGTCGCCTCCTCGTGCACTTTTCGGACTGTTTATTATTTTCCTAATTTTTTATATATTCCAAAACGGACAGAAAGTACTTTTATGGAAGTTTTGGAGTCGGTTTACTTATTGTACCACATACCTACTCCTTTTCAGGATTCCGGAGCGTTCCGGAAGGTTTCCTCTATGTGCTCTTCCGGTGTCATTGTTTGAATAATATTAGTTTCAACATTAATGGGCGTACCTGAGATATAATGTTTAATTCTTTGCCCATTAACAAATCCCGGATTATTGCCTTCAGAGTTGTTTATTTTGATGGCTCCGGAGCGATAAACTTCTTCGACGATATATGGTCCTTCCCATTTAGAGAGAAGTTTTCCTGCAAAAAATCTTAAACGAGAATTGTATAATAGAATATGATCACCTACTTTGAATTCCCGTTTTTGAATTCTCTTATCATGCCATCTTTTAACTTTTTCTTTAAACAACTTGGCATTTTCATAAGGTTGGGTTCTCCATTCATCTGAAGAACTAATATCAAATAACCACTTTTCACCGGCAAGTTTAAAATCATAGTCGAGTTCTTTAATTGCCCAGTATGCTTTATGTTCTAACTCAAGAGGTAAATGACATGCTTTTCCATAGACCATTTTATATGGAGACATACCCATAGGATTTTTATAAGCAGTTCTGTAAGCCCATAATGCATCATCAAGTTTCTTAGACCAATTCTTTCTAAATCTATTAACGGTCTTTTGCAAAATCAATTCTATTTCTCTATTAGTTAATTCAACTTGACCACTAGACTGAGGATGATAAGGAGATGCAATTCTATGGTTAACATCATATTTAGCAAGCAATTTACGGAAAGCACCATGAATAAAGTGTGAACCACCATCAGTCATTAAATATCTAGGGACTCCAAACCTCGGAAATATAACTTCTTTAAGCATTTTAATGGAAGTGTTATGATCAGCACTACTAGTTGGAATAGCTTCTACCCACTTAGTAACGTAATCAACATCAACTAAAATATGAGTATACCCATTGGATTTAGGAAAAGGTCCATATAATCGAAACCCCAAACATCAAATGCTTCAATAACAAGTGAGTAATTCATAGGCATTTCCTGACATCTACCAACATTGCCAATTCTTTGACATTCATCACAAGAAAGGACAAACCTACGTGCATCTTTGAAAAGAGTAGGCCAATAAAAACCAGATTGTAATACCTTGTGTGCAGTTCTGTCTCCCGCATGGTGTCCTCCATATGTCTTAGAGTGACACTTACGTAGGATTTGTTCCTATTCATGCTCAGGTACACAATGTCTAATAATACCATCTACTCCTTCTTTATATAAGTGTGGGTCATCCCAAAAGTAATGTCTTAAATCAAAGAAGAACTTTTTCTTTTGTTGGTATGTGAAACTGCTACTTGTAGTCTGCGTTGGTATTTCCCCGAAGACGAGAGGATGATGCAGTACAGTAGAGATAAGTATTTCCCTCAGTTAAGAATCAAGGTTATCAATCTAGTAGGAGAACCAAGCAAAATTCCGTTAAGCGCACCTGCACACACAAGAGCAAACACTTGCACCCAACGCAAATAAGAGGGCTGTCAATCCTCTTAGCGGTTATTTGCAAGGATTAAATCATATAGAGATAAATAGATAAACTAAAATACTAATTAAAATAAAAGTAAATAAATTGCAGCAAGGTATTTTTATGTTTTTTATATATGATAAAGTAGACCCGGGGGCCATAGTTTTCACTAGAGGCTTCTCTCTCGAACACATAGCATACGGTGGGTAAACAAATTACTGTTGGGCAATTGACAGAAAAGCAAATAATTATGACGGATTCATGGCAATGATCATGTATATAGGCATCACGTCTGAGACAAGTAGACCGACTCCTGCCTGCATCTACTACTATTACTCCACCCCTCGACCGCTATCCAGCATGCATCTAGGGTATTAAGTTAATGAAAACAGAGTAACGCCTTAAGCAACATGACATGATGTAGACAAAGTAAACTCAAGCAATATGATTAAACCCCATATTTTTATCCTTAATGGCAACAATACAAATACGTGACATTTGTGGAAGTCGTGTCAAAAAAAAACAATCAGCACTCCAAAATAGATTGTTTGTTTTTTTGCCACAACTTCCATGAATGTCATTCCCTGATGAAACTTGACAAGCACTTAAAACATTTGTCATTCTTTGCCACCAATTTTTGTTTGAATTTTTTGATTTTTTTTAGATTTTACTCTTCATGGTGGTATCATAAGAGCTAAAAGTCGGATGGGAACTTTCCAACACTTTTGTCATGAATGCAAATGACATTGACATATAGGTGATGTTTTTTCGAACATTTTGGTATCTTATTTGCATTTTTCTGATTTAGTATGAATTTTTTATGAAGTTCTCAAAGTGATGGTCAAACGGTCAAAGGGCAAAAGCATAAGAGGATCGAAGTGACTTGGACAGAACCGATGGCTTTTGGAAATTAGGGGTAAAACAGCCGAGTGGGACACAACTAGGGGCATAAAACTAATTATCCCTTTTTTTCATGGCTCTTTTTGGCCTCTCTTTTTTTCTTTTTTCTTTTTTTTTATTTTCGGCCGGAGTCTCATCCCGACTTGTGGGGGAATCATAGTCTCCATCATCCTTTCCTCACTGGGACAATGCTCTAATAATGATGATCATCACACTGTTATTTACTTACAACTCAATATTACAACTCGATACTACAACAAAAATATGACTCTATATGAATGCCTCTCGCAGTGTACCAGGATGTGCAATGATGCTAGCGTAACATGTATAAAAATGTTGAACGGTGGCTGAGCCACAAATACTATGTCAGCTATATGATCATGCAAAGCAATATGACAATGACGATGTGTGTCATAAAAACGGAACGGTGGAAGTTGCATGGCAATATATCTCGGAATGGCTATGGAAATGCCATGATAGGTAGGTATGGTGGCTGTTTTGAGGAAGATATAAAGAGGCTTATGTGTGATAGAGCGTATCATATCACGGGGTTTGGATGCACCGGTGAAGTTTGAACCAACTCTCGATGTGAGAAAGGGCAATGCACGGTACCGAAGAGGCTAGCAAATTGCGGAAGGGTGAGAGTGCGTATAATCCATGGACTCACATTAGTCATAAAGAACTCACATACTTATTGCAAAAGTTTATTAGCCCTCGAAGCAAAGTACTACTACGCATGCCCCTAGGGGGGAGGTTGGTACGAGTTAACCATCGTGCCCCCCCGACCACCACACAAAGGAAGACAATCAATAATAAATCATGCTCCAACTTCTTAGCATAACGACAGATCATACGTGCATGCTTCGGGAATCACAAACCTTAACACCAATATTCTTACTAAACCACAATGATCTACTAATACCTCCCACATGTTACCATCTTAATATCGCAAAACTATTGCAAGGAATCAAACTTATCATATTCAGTGATCTACATGAAAGTTTTTATTATATCCCTCTTGAATACATATCATATCAGGACCAAATTCATAACCCGTGCATATTACCATTGCTATTCATTAGACTCTCAAAAATATATAAGTGAAGCATGAGAGTGCAACTATTTCTTTAAAATATAGCCACCGCCGTGCTCTAAAAGATATAAGTGAAGCACTAGAGCAACTGCCTAACTCAAAAGATATAAGTGAAGCACATAGAGTATTCTAACAAATCACGAATAATGGGTGTCCCTCTCAAAAAGGTGTGTTCAGCAAAGATGATTGTGACAAACTAAAAAGCAAACAAACTATATCACAAGACGCTCCAGGTAAAACACATATCATGTGATGAATAAAAATATAGCTCCAAGTGAGTTACCGATAGATTGTAGACGAAAGAGGGGATGCCTTCCGGGGCATCCCCAAGCTTAGATGCTTGAGTCTTCCTTGAATATTACCTTGGGGTGCCTTGGTGTAGGATCGAAAGTATGTCTAGAGGGGGGGGGGGTGATTAGACTACTTGACCAAATAAAACCTAACCTTTTCCCAGATTTTAATTGTGGGCAGATTTTAGCAATAGTACATGTCAAGCATCACCCTACACATGCAATTCTAAGAGTATAGCAGCGGAAAGTAGATAATTGCATATGTAAGTAAAGGAGGGGATCAGAGATTTCAAACGCAATGAAGACACGGTGGTTTTTGGCGTGGTTCCGATAGGTGGTGCTATCGTACGTCCACGTTGATGGAGACTTCAACCCACGAAGGGGAACGGCTGCGCGAGTCCACAGAGGGCTCCACCCACGAAGGGTTCACGAAGAAGCAACCTTGTCTATTTCACCATGGCTAACGTCCACGAAGGACTTGCCTCACTCGGGCTAGATCTTCACGAAGTAGGCGATCTTCTTGCCCTTACAAACTGCTTGGTTCAACTACACATCATGTTGGAGGCTCCCAAGTGACACCTAACCAATCTAGGAGACACCACTCTCCAAAAGATAATAGGCGGTGTGTTGTTGATGAACTCCTTGCTCTTGTGCTTCAAATGATAGTCTTCCCTGCACTCAAACAACTCCTCACAGATTTGGCTATGGTGGAAGAAGGATTTGAGTGGAAAGCAACTTGGGAAGGCTAGAGATCAAGGTTCAAATGGTAGGAATGGAATATCTTGATCTCAACACACGAGTAGGTGGTTCTCTCTCAGAAAATGTATGGTGGAAGTGTAGGCACGGTTCTGATGGCTCTCCTTACTAAGAAGGAAGTGGTGGAGGGGTATATATAGCCTCCACACAAAATCCAACCGTTACACACTTTTGACCCAACTCGGTGGCACCGAAACGATCATTTCGGTAGCACCGAACTGTGTAAAAGATATGAACTTTAGGAATCTCGGTGGGACTGATACGAACAACTCGGATGGACCGAAGTGCAATGGCTTGGGCAGACCTCATCTCGGTGGCACCGATTGCATCAACTCGGTAGGACCGAAGTGAAGCAATAAGGCAACAGAGAGTTGGCAAGCCATCTCGGTGAGACCGATTTGCAAAACTCGGTGAGACCGAAGTGAGTGCAAGCGATTACAGAGAGTTGGCAAGGCCATCTCGGTGAGACCGAGATCCATTTCGGTGGATCTGATTTGTTAGGGTTTTGGCAGTGGCTAAGTCTTGGATGAACTCGGTGGGGCCGGATAGAGAATTTCGGTGGGGCCGAGTTGGAATGTAGGTTTTGGACATATTTGGGTAGAGAGAGTGGTTGAGGGTTTAGGAGTACTATCACTAAGCACTTGAGCAAAAAGATCATTAAACAACACCTCATCCCCTTTTAATAGTATTGGCTTTCCTATGGACTCAATGTGATCTTGGATCACTAAACCAAAAATGTAGAGTCTTGAGCTTTTGCCAATCCTTGTCCTTAGCATTTTGAGGGGTCCACGTCTCTAGTCCATGCCGTGCCAATCATTGAACATCCTGAAATCTTTAACTTGAATGGACATTAGTTCAATGAGATATATGTTGTTATGAATTACCAAAACCACCAAGGGAGCAAATGTGCTTTCAATCTCCCCCTTTTTGGTAATTGATAACAACATATAGATCAAAGCTTCAACAAATGATTAAATGAATGAAATACATCTTCGCTTTGAGAAGTATGTGATAAGCAAGAGCTCCCCCTAAATTTGTGCATTATTAAATATTTGCGTTTGAATGCAAATGCATAATCGATTAGGCTCATGGGTCACTCTTCCATGTCACATACATCTTGGTGGAGCGCGCAAAATGATATGATTGAAATAGTAAGCACGCATCACCAACATAAGTAATTGATCATACAAGATAAAGATAAGGATAAGCATTGATCATCATAATAAGCATAGTATGACCAATCACAAGCATAAATGATAGAGTATCTCACAGACACTGTAGCAAGCACACACATCAAACAAAGTATCAACGAGCAAGCAAGTAGCAAAAGAACTCGAGCAAATCAAAGCAGAACACTCTCTCTCGAAGCCTATGATCTATACAAATTCTCCCCCTTTGGCAACAAGTACCAAAAAGTTCGAATAGGTATAGGACAAGTCGGCACTCTAAGCACGGTCCTCCGAAGCTCCTGAAGGTGATCTCCTGCTGGCGGCTCCGGTTTGCGTAGACGGCGTGGAGAGGAGAGCATCCGCGAAGGCTTCTGCAGATGTCTTCTGGGCTGGTGGAGTGGAGACCTGAGGTGGCACTGTGGCAGTAGCAGCTGGTGCAGATACTGTGGTCCGTGGATCCACAACTGGTATTGCAGCAGACCTGGCTGCCCTAGGCACTGTCTAAAATCGCTCTGTGGTTGGTCTGTCATCTCCACTGTCATCTGATGGGGCTGTCTTGACAGCATCCACATCACTCTGCAGCTGCTCTACTGTAGTCTGAATCTCTGTCACCTTGACATCCAAATCATGAAATTTAGTCTCAATAATCCGCTCAAAACTAACCTGGGTCTGGGTGAGGTTGGCCAAACTTTGCTCAATCCTCAGAGTGGCTTCAAGCAGATATGTCATTTGATCCTTGGGTGTCTTGAGATTGGCAATTTGAGCATTTGGAGCAGATGCCTCCTGAGCTGCTTTTGCTTCTTTGGCTTTGCGGATCTTCTCTTGGGCTTGTGCTGAAGTGGGATGCGAAGGATCCATCACAATCACATTGTCCTCAAACTCTGGACGGAGTGGCAAGTGCTCTCGATCAAGAAGGTATGTGCTGGTTCAAACCTTGGAATTGATCAATAGCTGAATGTGTGGAGCATATCCGCACGATCTCTTCTGATCAGTTGCAGTCCTCTTGATAGTTTCCACTATCAGGCTCATCACCTTGAATTTCTGAGGTGTATCAAACAAATGCAGCAAATTGATGGAGTGGCCACGAATCATTTTGTCATCTCCTGACTTGGGTAGCAGTGTGTACCGCAATATGGTGTTCGTGGTGGCCAGTCCTGGGAGCAGATGCTTCACTGTTCCAAGTTTGTGAGTCTCAATGTCCTCCTGGGGAATAGCTGTGTACATGTTCTTCATGGAGTTGTGATCCATCTTGAGCTTGGCATAAACATCATAATCATCATCCTCCTCCTTGGGTGCACCAAGAAGACTTGCCCACTCAGAGATGGTTGACTGATACCTGATACCTTCAGTCATCCACACTATTCTGCCATCTGGATAGAAGTGAGCAGTAGAGTAGAATTGCATGACCATCTCATCATTCCACTTGGTCAACTTCTTTCCAACAAACTCGTCAACTCCTGCAATCCTGAAGCTTTCATGGACATGGGGAAAATAGTCCTCGTTCTCATCAATGTATTCCCAATCCACCCATCTCATGTCACTGACTATGGGCTTCTTATCAAGCAAAACTGTCTCATAAAAGTCATGTTGTTCACGAGTGTGAAAGCGATAATCACATGATATCTTCCTCCTTATAGCATAAGGATATGATGTCCTCCATTGACGCAGTCCTTTATCCTTCCTCAGCATCATGTTCTCCGCAACTGGGTGTGCATTGTCATGGTCTGGAATCTTAGGCTTCAACTTTCTAAACACTAGTGGCTCTTCATCATCATTTGACTCAGGCACTGGGGCCTTGTTCTTCTCAGCAGCTGATATGTTCCTGGTTGACCTCTTTGGTGCTGACACCTTAGGCTTGGACTTGGGGGCAGCAGTCTTGATTGCATCAGACATTAGCTTTTGAGCTTTTGCAGGGGATGCAGTGGCTGCTGGTTCCTCCTCTTCCTCCTCATCAATCATCATGGAGGGTCTGCCAATCACACGGGCAGTAGTTTTCCTTACTCTCCTTTTCTTTGTACCTGCAGCTGGTTTTGAGTCACTAGGCTCTTCAAGAGTGAAATGCATAGTCTGCTTAGGAACTTTCCTCACGGCAATTTTTTGTTTGACAGCTGATGGTTTGGTGCTATACTCCTTAGCAAGCACGACTCTCTTTTTCTTGGTTGCAGCTTCACTTGCAACAAAATCTTCATCTTCACTGTCAGAGGTTTTCTTCTTCCTTGTTCTGGTAGCTGCCTTTGGAAGATCTGGAGAGCTCCTCTCTCCCTCATAGAAACTCTCATCAGGGCTTGACCCTTCACTCATTTCTGCATGCTGTTCATGTTGGAAATATGCCCTAGAGGCAATAATAAAATGGTTATTATTATATTTCCTTGTTCATGATAATCGTTTATTATCCATGCTATAATTGTATTGGTTGGAAACACAAATACATGTGTGGATACGTAGACAACAACATATCCCTAATGAGCCTCTACCGGACTAGCTCGTTGATCAAAGATGGCCATGGTTTCCGGGTCATAGACATCAGTTGTCATTTGATAACGGGATCACATCATTGGGAGAATGATGTGATGGACAAGACCCAAACTATGAACGTAGCATATGATCGTGTCAAGTTTATTGCTATCGTTTTCCGCATGTCAAGTATCTGTTCCTATGACCATGAGATCATGCAACTCACTGACACCGGAGGAGTACCTTGTGTGTATCAAACATCGCAACGTAACTGGGTGACTATAAAGATGCTCTACAGGTATCTCCGAGGGTGTCTGTTGAGTTGGCATGGATCAAGACTGGGATTTGTCACTCCGTATGACGGAGAGGTATCTCAGGGCCCACTCGGTAATACAGCATCACGATAAGCTTGCAAGCAATGTGACTAAAGAGTTAGCCACGGGATCTTGTATTACGGAACAAGTAAAGAGACTTGCCGGTAACGAGATTGAACTAGGTATGGAGATACCGACGATCGAATCTCGGGCAAGTAACATACCGATGGATAAAGGGAACTGCATACGGGATTGACTGAATCCTGACATCGAGGTTCGACCGATAAAGATCTTCATAGAATATGTAGGAACTAATATGGACATCCAGGTCCCGCTATTGGTTATTGACCGTGGAGGTGTCTCGGTCATGTCTGCATAGTTCTCGAACCCGCAGGGTCTACACACTTAACGTTTGGTGACGATATAAGTATAGTCGAGTTATTATGTTGGTGACCGAAGGTTGTTCGGAGTCCCGGATGAGATCCCGGACATGACGAGGGACTCCGGAATGGTCCGGAGGTGAAGATTGATATATAGGACGAAGGGTATCGGAGTCCGGAAGTGTTCCGGGGGTACCGGGGTTTTTGACGGAGTGCCGAAAAGAGTTTCGGGGGGCCCCCGGCAAGTGTTGGGAGGCCTCATGGGCCAAGGGGAGGGACCACACCAGCCCACTAAGGGGCTGTGCGCCCCCCTCACCCCATCTCACGACCACCAGGAAGGGTGGTGCGCCCCCTAGGGCTGCCCCCCCCCCTTGCTTGGGGGGCAAGGCACTTGGGGGGGGCACCAAAACCCTAGGCGCCCCCATCTGTGGCCGCCACCCCCCTAGGGGAAACCCTAGGGGCGCCACCCCTCCTCCCTTCCCCCTATATATAGAGGGGTAGAGGGAGGGCAGCCGCACCCTTTCATGCCACGGCGCTGCCCCTCCTCTCCCTCGTAGCCATCTTCCTCACCGTAGTGCTTAGCGAAGCTCTGCTGAGATTTCTCCACCACCACCGCCACCACGCCATTGTGCTGCCGGAGGACTCGAGCTACTACTTCACCATCGCTCGCTGGATCGAGGAGGTGAAGGCGTCTTCAAGCCGTACGTGTGTTGAACGCAGAGGTGCCGTCCGTTCGGCGCTTGATTGGGAGTTCGCGAGACGGATCGTGATTGGATCACGAAGACGTTCGACTACATCAACCGTGTTTCTTAACGCTTCCGCTTAGCGATCTACAAGGGTATGTAGATGCAATCTCTCCTCTCGTAGATGTTCATCTCCTAGATCGATCTTGGTGAGCGTAGGAAATTTTTTGTTTCCCATGCAACGTTCCCCAACAGTGGCATCGTGAGCTAGGTCTTGGCGTAGATGACATCACGAGTAGAACACAAAGGAGTTTGTGGGCGTTGATATTCAGATTGCTTCATTCCTTAGTCTTTTCTTGATTCAGCGGTATTGTGGGATGAAGCGGCCCAGACCAACTTTACATGTCCACGTACATGAGACCGGTTCCATCGACTGACATGCGACTTTGTTGCATAAGATGGCTGGCGGGTGTCTGTCTCTCCCACCTTAGTTGAATCGCATTCGACGAAGGCGGTCCTTGTAGAAGGTTAAATAGCAACTTGCATATCACCGTTGTGGTTTTGCGTAGGTAAGAATCGTTCTTGCTAGATACCCATAGCAGCCACGTAAAACATGCAACAACAAATTAGAGGACGTCTAACTTGTTTTTGCAGGGAATGTTGTGATATGATATGGCCAAAGACATGATGATATATATTTGATGTATGAGATGATCATGTTTTGTAATAGTTTATCTCGACTTGCATGTCGATGAATACGGCAACCGGCAGGAGCCATAGGGTTGTCTTTAATTATTGTATGACCTGCGTGTCAATCATTAAGCGCTATGTAATGCTTTACTTTATCGCTAAACGGTAGCAATAGTAGTAGAAGCATGGTGGGCGTGACAACCCCGATGGCGACGCGATGATGGAGATCATGATGATGGAGATCATGGTGTCATGCCGGTGACGATGGAGATCATGCCGGTGCTTTGGAGATGGAGATCAAAAGCACAAGTTCATGGCCATATCATGTCACTTATGATTTGCACGTGATGTTAATCCTTTTATGCATCTTATTTTGCTTAGGACGACGGTAGCATTATAAGGTGATCCCTCTCTAAAAATTTCAAGATAAAATTGTGTTCTCCCCAAGTGTGCACCGTTGCGAAAGTTCGTCGTTTTGAAGCACCACGTGATGATCGGGTGTGATAGACTCTACGTTCACATACAACGGGTGCAAGCCAGTTTTGCACATGCGGAACACTTGGGTTAAACTTGACGAGCCTACCATGTACAGACATGGCCTCGGAACACAAGAGACCGAAAGGTCGAACATGAGTCATATAGTAGATATGATCAACATGGAGATGTTCACCATTGAAACCACCTCATCTCACGTGATGATCGGACTTGGGTTGGTGAATTTGGATCATGTTACACTCGGACGACCGGAGGGATGTCGATTTGAGTGGGAGTTCTTAAGTAATATGATTAATTGAACTCTTTATCATGAACAATAGTCTAAACTATCTTTGCAAATTATGTTGTAGATCAATGGCTCGCGCAGTAGCTCCCCTGAATTTCAATGCGTTCCTAGAGAAAGCTAAGCTGAAAGATGATGGAAGTAACTTTGTAGACTGGGCCCGTAATCTGAGGATTATCCTCACGGCTGCCCAAAAGGCTTATGTCCTTGATGCACCGCTTGGTGAGCAACCCCCTCAGGGGTCTGTGGACGTTATGAACGCCTGGCAGGCACGTGTTGATGACTACTCAATAGTTCAGTGCGCCATGTTGTATGGCTTTGAACCGGGACTTCAAAGGCGTTTTGAACGTCATGGAGCATATGAGATGTTCCAGGAGTTGAAGTTTATTTTTGAGAAGAATGCCCGGATCGAGAGGTTTGAGACCTCTGATAAGTTCTATGCTTGCAAGATGGAGGAGAACGGGTCTGTCAGTGAACACATACTCAAAATGTCTGGGTATTACAACTGTCTGGCTGAGTTGGGAGTTGTGCTCCCGCCAGAGGCGATCACAGACAGAGTTCTTCAATCGCTACCACCTAGATACAAGAGCTTTGTGTTGAACTATAACATGCAAGGGATTAACAAGTCAGTCGCCGAGCTGTTTGCGATGCTGAAAGTCGCTGAGTCAGACATCCAGAAGGAGCATCAAGTGTTGATGGTCAATAAAACCACTAGTTTCAAGAAGAATGGCAAGGGCAAGAAGGGAAACTCCAAGAAGAGTGGCAAAGTAGTTGCCCCTCCCGTGAAGAAACCCAAGGCTGCCCAAGCCGGAAACTGAGTGCTTCTATTGTAAGGGAACTGGCTTCTGGAAGCGGAATTGCCCCAAGTATCTAGCCGACAAGAAGGGGGCCAACGCCAAACAAGGTATATATGATATACATGTTATTGATGTGTACCTTACCAACTCTCGTTGTAGTGCCTAGGTATTTGATACCGGTGCGGTTGCTCAAATTTGCAACTCAAAGCAGGAACTGCGGAATAGACGGAGGGTTGCGAAGGACGAAGTGACGATGCACGTGGGAAATGGTTCCAAGGTTGATGTGATCGCCGTCGGCACGCTCGCTCTTCGATTACCATCGGGATTAGTGATGAACCTGAATAATTGTTATTTAGTGCCTGCGTTGAGCATGAACATTATATCTGGATCTTGTTTAATGCGAGACGGTTACTGATTTAAATCAGAGAATAATGGTTGTTCTATTTATATGGGTAATATCTTTTATGGTCATGCACCCATTGTGAGGGGTTTATTCTTATTGAATCTCGATAGTGATGATACACATGTTCATAACATTGATGCCAAAAGATGTAGAGTTGATAATGATAGTACCACTTTCTTGTGGCACTGCCGCTTAGGTCATATTGGTGTAAAACGCATGAAGAAACTCCACGTTGATGGACTTTTGGAGTCACTTGATTTTGAATCACTTGACACATGCGAACCGTGCCTCATGGGCAAGATGACTAAGACCCCGTTCTCCGGAACAATGGAACGGGCAAGTGACTTGTTGGAAATCATACATACTGATGTGTGCGGTCCAATGAGCATTGAGGCGCGCGGTGGATATCATTACTTTCTCACCTTCACCGATGATTTGAGTAGATATGGGTATGTTTACTTAATGAAACACAAGTCTGAAACGTTTGAAAGGTTCGAGCAATTTTAGAGTGAAGTTGAGAATCATCGTAACAAGAAGATCAAATTCCTACGATCTCATCGAGGGGGAGAATATCTGAGTTATGAGTTTGGCAGTCACTTAAGACAATGTGGAATTATTTCATAGTTGACGCCACCTGGAACACCACAGCGTAATGGTGTGTTTGAACGTCGTAATCGAACCTTATTGGATATGGCGTGTTCTATGATGTCTCTTGCCGATCTGCCACTATCATTTTGGGGTTATGCGTTAGAGACAGCTGCATTCACTTTAAATAGGGCACCATCTAAGTCCGTTGAGACGACACCGTATGAACTGTGGTTTGGCAAGAAACCAAAGTTGTCGTTTCTTGAAGTTTGGGGATGCGATGCTTATGTCAAAAAGCTTCAGCCAGAAAAGCTGGAACCCAAAGTGGACAAATGCGCCTTCATAGGATACCCAAAAGAGATGGTTGGGTATACCTTCTATCTCAGATCCGAAGGCAAAGTGTTTGTCGCTAAGAACGGGTCCTTTCTCGAGAAAGAGTTTCTCTCGAAAGAATTGAGTGGGAGGAAGATAGAACTTGATGAGGTTGTTGAACCTTTACTTCAACCAGAGAGTAGCACTGCGCAGAAAGATGTTTCTGTGGAACCTACGTCAGTTGAAGAGGAAGCTGATGATGGTGATCATGAAGCTTCGGATCAAGTTACTATCGAACCTCGTAGGTCGACAAGGATACGTACTGCTCCTGAGTGGTACGGTAACCCTGTCTTAAAGGTCATGTTGTTGGACAACGATGAACCTACGAGCTATGGAGAAGCGATGGTGGGCCCGGATTCCGACAAATGGTTAGAGGCCATGAAATCCGAGATGGGATCCATGTATGAAAACAAAGTATGGACTTTGGAAGTATTACCTGAAGGGCGAAAGGCCATTCAGAATAAATGGATCTTCAAGAAGAAGACGGACGCGGACGGTAATGTCACCGTCTATGAAGCTCGACTTGTGGCAAAGGGTTTTTCACAAGTTCAAGGAGTTTACTACGATGAGACTTTCTCACCCGTAGCGATGCTTAAGTCCGTCAGAATCAAGTTAGCAATAGCTGCATTTTTCGATTATGAAATTTGGCAGATGGATGTCAAAACAACGTTCCTTAATGGTTTTCTTAAGGAAGAGTTGTATATGATGCAACCAGAAGGTTTTGTCGATCCAGAGAATGCTGACAAAGTTTGCAAACTCCAGCGATCCATTTATGGACTGGTGCAAGCGTCTCAGAGTTGGAATCTTCGCTGTGATGAGGTGATCAAAGCGTTTGGGTTTATACAAGTTTACGGAGAAGCTTGTATTTACAAGAAAGTGAGTGGGAGCTCTATAGCGTTTCTGATATTATATGTGGATGACATATTGCTGATTGGAAACAATATAGAACTTTTGGAAGGCGTGAAGTAATATTTGAACAAGAGTTTTTCAATGAAGGACCTAGGAGAAGCTGCTTTCATATTAGGCATCAGGATCTATAGAGATAGATCGAGACACTTAATAGGACTTTCACAGAGCACATACCTTGATAAAGTTTTGAAGAAGTTCAAAATGGATCAGTCCAAGAAGGGGTTCTTGCTTGTTTTGCAAGGTGTGAAGTTGAGTAAGACTCAATGCCCAGCGACTACAGAGGATTGAGAAAAGATGAGTGTCATCCCCTATGCTTCTGCCATAGGCTCTATCATGTATGCGATGCTGTGCACAAGACCAGATGTCAGCCTTGCCATAAGTATGGCCGGAAGGTTTCAAAGTGATCCAGGAGTGGAACACTGGACAGCGGTCAAGAATATCCTTAAGTACCTGAAAAGGACTAAGGAAATGTTTCTCGTTTATGGAGGTGATCAAGAGCTCATCGTAAAGGGTTACGTCGATGCAATCTTTGACACTGATCCGGATGACTCTAAGTCTCAAACCGGATACGTATATATTCTAAATGGGGGAGCGGTAAGCTGGTGCAGTTCGAAGCAAAGCGTGGTAGCTGATTCTACATGCGAAGCGGAGTACATAGCTGCCTCGGAGGCGGCGAAGGAAGGTGTCTGGATGAAGCAGTTCATGACAGATCTTGGAGTTATGCCCAGTGCACTGGACCCGATGACTCTGTTCTGTGACAACACTGGTGCCATTGCTCTAGCCAAGGAACCAAGGTTTCACAAGAGGACCAGACACATAAAGCGACGCTTCAATTCCATCCGCGATGCAATCAAGGAGGAGGACATAAACATTTGCAAAGTGCACACGGATCTGAATGTTGCAGATCCGTTGACTAAACCTCTTCCACGGGCAAAACATGATCAACACCAGAACTCTATGGGTGTTAGATTTATAACCATGTAATGCTAGATTATTGACTCTAGTGCAAGTGGGAGACTGTTGGAAATATGCCCTAGAGGCAATAATAAAATGGTTATTATTATATTTCCTTGTTCATGATAATCGTTTATTATCCATGCTATAATTGTATTGGTTGGAAACACAAATACATGTGTGGATACGTAGACAACAACATGTCCCTAGTGAGCCTCTACCGGACTAGCTCGTTGATCAAAGATGGCCATGGTTTCCGGGTCTTAGACATGAGTTGTCATTTGATAACGGCATCACATCATTAGGAGAATGATGTGATGGACAAGACCCAAACTATGAACATAGCATATGATCATGTCAAGTTTATTGCTATCGTTTTCCGCATGTCAAGTATCTGTTCCTATGACCATGAGATCATGCAACTCACTGACACCGGAGGAGTACCTTGTGTGTATAAAATGTCGCAACATAACTGGGTGACTATAAAGATGCTCTACAGGTATCTCCGAGGGTGTCTGTTGAGTTGGCATGGATCAAGACTGGGATTTGTCACTCCGTATGACGGAGAGGTATCTCAGGGCCCACTCGGTAATACAGCATCACGATAAGCTTGCAAGCAATGTGACTAAAGAGTTAGCCACGGGATCTTGTATTACGGAACGAGTAAAGAGACTTGCCAGTAACGAGATTGAACTAGGTATGGAGATACCGACGATCGAATCTCGGGCAAGTAACATACCGATGGATAAAGGGAACTGCATACGGGATTGACTGAATCCTGACATCGAGGTTCTACCGATAAAGGTCTTCGTAGAATATGTAGGAACTAATATGGACATCTAGGTCCCGCTATTGGTTATTGACCGTGGAGGTGTCTCGGTCATGTCTGCATAGTTCTCGAACCCGCAGGGTCTACACACTTAACGTTTGGTGACGATATAAGTATAGTCGAGTTATTCTGTTGGTGACCGAAGGTTGTTCGGAGTCCCGGATGAGATCCCGGACATGACGAGGGACTCCGGAATGATCCGGAGGTGAAGATTGATATATAGGATGAAGGGTATCGGAGTCCGGAAGTGTTCCGGGGGTACCGGGGTTTTCGACGGAGTGCCGAAAAGAGTTTCGGGGGGCCCCCGGCAAGTGTTGGGGGGCCTCATGGGCCAAGGGGAGGGAGCATACCAGCCCACTAAGGGGCTGTGCGCCCCCCTCACCCCATCCCACGACCACCAGGAAGGGTGGTGCGCCCCCCTAGGGCTGCCTCCCCCTTGTTTGGGGGGCAAGACACTTGAGGGGGGGGCAACCAAACCCTAGGCGCCCTCATCTGTGGCCGCCACCCCCCTAGGGGAAACCCTAGGGGCGCCACCCCTCCTCCCTTCCCCCTATATATAGAGGGGTAGAGGGAGGGCAGCCGCACCCTTTCATGCCACGGCGCTGCCCCTCCTCTCCCTCGTAGCCATCTTCCTCTCCGTAGTGCTTAGCGAAGCTCTGCTGAGATTTCTCCACCACCACCGCCACCACGCCGTCGTGCTGCTAGAGGACTCGAGCTACTACTTCACCATCGCTCGCTAGATCGAGGAGGTGAAGGCGTCATCAAGCCATACGTGTGTTGAACACGGAGGTGCCGTCCGTTCGGCGCTTGATCGGGAGTTCGCGGGACGGATCGTGATTGGATCACGAAGACGTTCGACTACATCAACCGCGTTTCTTAACGCTTCCGCTTAGCGATCTACAAGGGTATGTAGATGCAATCTCTCCTCTCGTAGATGTTCATCTCCTAGATCGATCTTGGTGAGCGTAGGAAATTTTTTGTTTCCCATGCAACGTTCCCCAACAGTTCAGATCTGTTCTGACTGTCACTGCTGTCTGACATCTTGCTGAGCTGACCCTGTGAATAGATAGGTATGGGTAGAGTAGATGAGTCATCAAAAAAAGCAGAAATTTTTCATAAAATTTGAGTTCAACTCTTAGTTTCAAGTTTTCATAGGATGCATTTCGGATGGACCGAGTTGATCATCTCGGTGATACCGAAGCACACTACACAAACCTTACACACCACTTCGGTCAGACCGATATGAGTTTCGGTGGCTCCGAGATGCTAGGGTTTCACTGAGATTTACTTTCGGTCTCACCGATTCGTACAACTCGGTGGCACCGAGATGTACTAGTGCTATGGCCAGAGACCAAATCGGTGGTACCGAAAATTTCGAATCGGTCGGTCCGAGATGCATTCGGCGGAAACTTAAACCTAAAAATTTTACTCGCATCTAATCTACGGAATTTGTAGTGTAACAGGAGTTCTCAATCCGTGGCATGAATTCAGGCAGTCCAATCGTGCATTGAATCAAAAAAAGGAAGCACGAAAGGGATCGAATCTCACCCTAACTTGGTGGAGATCCTCTACGGCGGCAACGGCGGGGCAGATTGCCGTTGACGGTGACGGAATCCGGCGGCGAGAGCGCGCTGGAGACGACGGCGATGTCCGGAGACGAGGGCGACGGCAGCGACGGGGAGCGGGAACGAGTGGGGTCGAGAAATTTCAACCGTTTGGTCCACGCGATATATATACCCATACGCTGTCAGTGGCGCCGAGTTGAACAACTCGGTGGCACCGATATGTGTAACTGCTCGCAGTTTAGCACATCGGTGGCTCCGAAATGGTTGAACTCGGTAGCACCGAGATGGAAAACCTAGATCAATCTAAGTGATTTCGGTTGGACCGAGTTTGAGTGAATTGGTTTGGCCGAAATCATTTAGAAGGTTTTGGTGGTTCAGCCCTTTCAGATCGGTGGCTCCGAGTGCTCCTCACCCGGAGGGTCCGAAAATGACTTGTTCAATTTTTGTGATGCAGCAAGAATAGAATTTGAGACAAGAAAGCATAGATAGCTAGAGAAGGTACTTAGGCATTCTTGTACATCCACTTGGCCAGAAAAACCAAGATAATCAAAACAACAAATGGATGTCCTCGAATGATGAAAACATGCAAACCAACATGCTCACACAATAAGATAGCAAATGAAATATGTGTCAAACATGCACAACCAATTCTAGCATCTATCAAGCAATGGCGATGACTAGGTCATCTATATATGAGTATATTGACTTAGGAGCCAAATGAGAACATTTGATCATAGGTCATACTCATCATTTAAGCACAAGTGGGGTTACCACTTTTACATAAAGCATTAATGTGTTCACACCATTAGAGTTGCTTTAGCTCAATTGCTTAGAGCAAAGCTCCCCCTAGATGTGATATCCCCCCTAAGAGGGATGAACTAACCTTGGGGTTTGTCGATGATGACTTCATGTAGATGTTGAAGATGTGGATGCTCAATGTTGATGTAGACCATCAAGAGTTGGGAGCAATCCTTTGGAGTTTTGTGCTTTCAATACCTACATGGGTTAGTCCCACACAAGGAACATACAAGGATATCCATAGACATAGAGTGAAATACACATATATGATGTCCATGAATGCATTGAATACCTTGTCCCTTGCCTTACCAACAAGAGGGTTTGTGACTCCATGAACTAGTGCAAAATGTGGAAGTTGGTTGCACAAGTTCTTGCCATAAAGAATTTGAGTGAAGTTTGTTGGCGGAGTCACCCTCAAGAACTCTCTAGTTCTTCTTCTTTTGGACCCACATCAACTTGAAGGGAATCCTTGGAGTTGTAGTAGCACTTGATGAAGTAGAACTTGATGAAGTCTTGGGAACCCACTTGACCATGGCTTGAGAAGCTTCTTCAAATGAATCAATCTCTTCTTGAAGCTTGTCTTTGCCTTTTAGCTTGTGGTCTTGTGGTGGAAGATCTTCTTGAGCTTTTGTTCCCTTGAAGGAAGTAGGATCATACTTCTTTTGTTGAGGAACAAACTTCGTCTTGGGGTATTGATCTTCTTCCCACTCAACTCCATTGGCATTGAACTTTCGTTCAAAACCAACACCTTGGTTCTTCCGGTGCCTTCCTTGCTTGCGTACAATTTCCTCAAATTTTTTACTCCCGGCAAGACTCTTGTAGACACCTTTTTCTATAATTCCTTTCAATAGCATATTTTCTTGCTCAAGTGTAACCTGGCTAAGAGAATCATTAGTGGAATCAATAGAACTACTAGAAGCAACAACATTGGATTTAACATTGTTATTGTTACTACTAGAGGTAGAACCATTTTTACCCTTGTTGCTAGTTTGCTTAGGTTTAACTTGTGGCATAAAGGTAAACAAGAGTAAACGTTTGGCAAGATATGAAGAAATCTTCTTTCGAAGATCGTCATTGATAGCTTTAAGAAACTCATGCTCTTGCTCTAAATTTAGCTTCTCGAAGTGTAGCTTCTCATGAGTTCTTAGAAGTTCTCTATGATCCTCTTGAGTTGTTTCATGAGCTAACTTAAGAGCATTTAGTTCTTTAGTTAGACGCTCAATCTCCTTCATAGCATCGTCACTCGTTTCCTCTTGACTATCATGATTACTAGCATTTTCATTATAGCTCACATCACTAGCCCTATCAACAAGTAAATCATCATCACCAAGAAAATCATCTTCATCACTATTGAAATCAAGATACTCGGGGTGTGATACCTTGGGGCCTTTTGCCATGAAGCATCTTCCAATTCCTTCATTGGGTGAGTCAAATAGATCGTAGGAGTTGGATGACACAAGTGCAAGTCCGGCAACACTTTCATCTTGACTATAGTCGGAGTTGGAGTGATAACTTCTCTCGGAGTGGTTGTCGGAGTAGGAGCCGGAAACCCATTCACCAACATGAGCTTGATGTCTTCTTCTTGTGTAGCTCTTGGATGACTTGTCCTTCCTCTCTGAATCCTTGCTTCTTCGAGAGTGTCTTCGTTCATAACGATCATCTCTACTCATTGTCTCCTTATGAGGTGATTCATCTCTTCTATGTCTTCCTCTTGGTGATTCGTCTCTTTTCTTGTAGGGAGCCGTACACTCATTTGAGTAGTGTCCGGGCTTCCCACAATTGTAGCAATTGTGGTCACGACTTGATGATCTTCTCTCATAGTGTCTTGAGCTAGAGCTTCTTTCTTTCCCTTTGTTCTTGTAGAACTTGTTGAACCTTTTCACCATTAGGCTTATCTCTTCATTTGATACTAGCTTGTCACTTGAAGTTGTTGGAGCATCGGTTGAGGCCTTGTGAGCACCACTTGATTTGTTGTGCAGCTCCTCTTTGTCCTTGAGTGACATTTCATGAGCAACAATCCTTCCAATGACTTCCGTGGGCTTGAGATCTTTGTAATTTGGCATCATTTGGATCAATGTGCAGACGGTATCATATTTTCCATCCAAAGCTCTAAGTATCTTCTTGATGATGAATTTGTCGGTCATCTCTTCACTTTCTAAGCCGGCAATCTCATTTGTGATGAGAGCAAGCCTAGAGTACATCTCAGCGACTCCTTCACCATCCTTCATCTTGAACTTGTCAAGTTGACTTTGAAGCACATCCAACTTAGATTCCTTGACAGACTCGGTACCCTCATGCATATCAACCAAAGTATCCCAAATTTCCTTTGCATTCTCGAGGCGGCTGATTTTTTTGAATTCTTCGGGACATAGACCATTGAATAGAATATCACAAGCTTGAGCATTGTGTTGCAGCATCTTCAATTCTTTCGGGGTTGCTTCATGATCCAGTTCCTTGCCATCCTCAAAGAAATCACCTTGCAAGCCAACACGAACAACAGCCCAAATGGCAGGGTTATGACCAAGAATATGCATTTTCATCTTATGTCTCCAACTAGCAAAGTTTGTACCATCAAAATATGGACCTCTACGGTGATAGTTACCCTCACTAGACACCATACTCTCCTAGGTTGTGAAACCAAGGCTATGATCACCAAAGCAATGGAAATCAAGGCTTACGGAGACCAAAGCTCTGATACCACTTATAGGATCGAAAGTATGTCTAGAGGGGGGGTGATTACACTACTTGACCAAATAAAACCTAACCTTTTCCCAGATTTTAATTGTGGGCAGATTTTAGCAATAGTACATGTCAAGCATCACCCTACACATGCAATTCTAAGAGTATAGCAGCGGAAAGTAGATAATTGCATATGTAAGTAAAGGACGGGATCGGAGATTTCAAACGCAATGAAGACACGGTGGTTTTTGGCATGGTTCCGATAGGTGGTGCTATCGTATGTCCACGTTGATGGAGACTTCAACCCACGAAGGGTAACGGCTGCGCGAGTCCACGGAGGGCTCCACCCACGAAGGGTCCACGAAGAAGCAACCTTGTCTATTCCACCATGGCTTACGTCCATGAAGGACTAGCCTCACTCAGGGTAGATCTTCACGAAGTAGGCGATCTCCTTGCCCTTACAAACTGCTTGGTTCAACTCCACATCATGTTGGAGGCTCCCAAGTGACACCTAACCAATCTAGGAGACACCACTCTCCAAAAGGTAATAGACGGTGTGTTGTTGATGAACTCCTTGCTCTTGTGCTTCAAATGATAGTCTTCCCTGCACTCAAACAACTCCTCACAGATTTGGCTATGGTGGAAGAAGGATTTGAGTGGAAAGCAACTTGGGAAAGGCTAGAGATCAAGGTTCAAATGGTAGGAATGGAATATCTTGATCTCAACACATGAGTAGGTGGTTCTCTCTCACAAAATGTATGGTGGAAGTATAGGCACGTTCTGATGGCTCTCCTTACTGAGAAGGAAGTGATGGAGGGGTATATATAGCCTCCACACAAAATCCAACCGTTACACACTTTTGACCCAACTCGGTGGCACCGAAACAATCATCTCGGTAGCACCGAACTGTGTAAAAGATATGAACTTTAGGAATCTCGGTGGGACCGATACGAACAACTCGGATGGACCGAAGTGCAATGGCTAGGGCAGACCTCATCTCGGTGGCACCGATTGCATCAACTCGGTAGGACCGAAGTGAAGCAATAAGGCAACAGAGAGTTGGCAAGCCATCTCGGTGAGACCGATTTGCAAAACTCGGTGAGACCGAAGTGAGTGCAAGCGATTACAGAGAGTTGGCAAGGCCATCTCGGTGAGACCGAGATCCATTTCGGTGGATCCGATTTGTTTGGGTTTTGGCAGTGGCTAAGTCTTGGATGAACTCGGTGGGGCCGGATAGAGAATTTCGGTGGGGCCGAGTTGGAATGTAGGTTTTGGACATATTTGGGTAGAGAGAGTGGTTGAGGGTTTAGGAGTACTGTCACTAAGCACTTGAGCAAAAAGATCATTAAACAACACCTCATCCCCTTTTAATAGTATTGGCTTTCCTATGGACTCAATGTGATCTTGGATCACTAAACCAAAAATGTAGAGTCTTGAGCTTTTGCCAATCCTTGTCCTTAGCATTTTGAGGGGTCCACGTCTCTAGTCCATGCCATGCCAATCATTGAACATCCTAAAATCTTTAACTTGAATGGACATTAGTTCAATGAGATATATGTTGTTATGAATTACCAAAACCACCAAGGGAGCAAATGTGCTTTCACTTGGGCATCCCCAAGCTTAGTCTCTTGCCACTCCTTATTCCTTTGTCCATCGTAGTCTCACCCAAAACTTGAAAACTTCAGCACACAAAACTCAACAGAAACCTCATGAGATACGTTAGTATAACAAACAAATCTTAAACTTTAGGTACTGTTGTAATTTGATTCATATTTAATATTGGCATAATGCTACTGTACTCCAACTTCTCCATGACTCATACCCCCCGATACGATCCATAGATTCATCAAAATAAGCAAACTATGCAACAAAAACAGAATCTGTCTAAAACAGAACAGTCTGTAAAGATCTATTTAAAAGCCATACTTCTATAACTCCAAAAATTCTGAAAAATTAGGACAACGTAAAAAATTCATATACCAATACTGTGTAAAGTTTTCACATTTTTCTGACGGTCCAGTACAAAACTAAAATTCTAGCACTGGACGCAAAACTTTCTGTTTTCCAAATAGCATCAATTATACTATCTTCCAAATCATCCCAAAGGCATTACTTGGCAGAAACACTAATTAAAAGATAAAAACACAATCATAACAGAGGCTATAATTGTGTAAACACACAAGAACAAAATAAAAATTTATTGGGTTGTCTCCCAACAAGCTATTTCTTTATAGCCATTAAGATAGGCTTGAGATTTCAATGATGCTCACATGAAAGATAGTAATTTAAACACGAAGAGAGCATCATGAAACATGTGAAAAACACATTTAAGTCTACCATACTTCTTATGCATAAGCAAAAAAATTATCAAGACAAGCAATATCTAGCATATGCCAATAGGAAGAATGGAGCATCAATAATTTCAACATAACGAGAGGTAATTTAGTAACATGAATATTTCTACAACCATATTTTCCTCTCTCATAATAATTACATGTAGGATTATAATCAAACTCAACAATATAGCTATCATAAACAATAATCTCTCTATGATCCACATGCATAAAATACTTATAATCTTCCAAGATAGTGGGATTAGCATCAACTAAAGTCATGACCTCTCCAAACCCACTTTTGTCAAAAATTTCATAAGATTGATAATTCTCCAAAGTAGTGGGGTCATTACTACCTAATGTTGACACTCTTCCAAACCCACTTTTAATAGTATTGCAAACATTATTATTAATAACATATTCATCATGAGGCTTAAAGAAATTTTCAAGATCATAAGAAGCATTATCACCCCAATCATGATCATTGCAATAAGTAGTGGACATAACAAAATTATGATCCCCAAGCTTGTAGTTTTGCATATTATTAGCACAATTCACATTAATAGAATTTATAGTAACAATATTGCAATCATGCTTTTCAATCAAGGAGTTATCATGAATCACTTTATAAATTTCTTCTTCTAACACTTCATCACAATTTTCAGATTCATGATTTTCAAGCAAAACTTCATAGAGAAAATCAAGAGCACTCAAATCACTAGCAATTGGTTCATTATAATTGGATCTTAAATTTTTGTTTTACTTTCTGTTCTTGTGTGTTGACATGGCAATAAAAGCAAGCAAGCAAATAAAATATGTTTGTGTTTTTGTAAAATTCTTTTTAGAAGTGGGGGGAGATGAAAACGAGAGGCAAATGCAAATAAAAAGACAAATAAAATAAATACAAGTGGATGATAGTTTGTGCGAAGGTACTTGGTAATTTTGATGATGTCTTCCCGGCAACGGCGCCAGAAATTCTTCCTGCTACTTGTAGGCTGCGTTGGTATTTCCCCGAAGAGGAGAGGATGAAGCAGTACAGTAGAGATAAGTATTGTTTTTTGTGCAGAAATAAAAGTTCTTGGAATTGGATGAAACTTTTTGGAGATTTTTTATGGAATAAATAAAAAATACTGGAACCAAGACCAACTGGAGGGGGGCCACCCAGTGCCCACGAGGCACCAGGGCGCGCCACCCCCCCAGGTGCGCCCTGGTGGCTCGTGGGGCCCACGTGGCTCCGCTGGCCCTAATCTCTGGCCTATAAATTCACAATTCCAGAGAAAAAATAGGAGAGGAAGTTTTATTGCATTTCACGATACGGAGCCGCCACCACCTCCTGTTCTTCATCGGGAGGCCAGATCTGGAGTCCGTTTGGGGCTCCGGAGAGGGGGATCTTCCGGCATCGTCATCATCAACCATCCTTCATCGCCAATTTCATGATGCTCACCGCCGGGAGCGAGTAATTCCTTCGTAGGCTTGCTGGACGGTGATGAGTTAGATGAGATTTATCATGTAATCGAGTTAGTTTTGTTAGGGCTTGATCCCTAGTATCCACTATGTTCTGAGATTGATGTTGCTATGACTTTGCTATGCTTAATGCTTGTCACTAGGGCCCGAGTGCCATGATTTCAGATCTGAACCCTTTATGTTTTCATGAATATATTTGTGTTCTTGATCCGATCTTGCAAGTTATACGCACCTGCCATATGTTATGATCCGCATACCCCAACGTGACAATAATTGGGATTCTTTCCGGTGATTGCCATAGTTTGAGGAGTTCATGTATTCACTATGTGTTAATGCTTTGTTCCGGTTCTCTATTAAAAGGAGGCCTTAATATCCCTTAGTTTCCTCATGGACCCCGCTGCCACGGGAGGGTAGGACAAAAGATGTCATGCAAGTTCTTATCGCAAGCACGTATGACTATATACGGAATACATGCCTACATTACATTGATGAATTGGAGCTAGTTCTGTGTCGCCCTAGGTTATGACTGTTACATGATGAATGTTATCCAACATAATCACCGATCTAATGCCTACGAGCTTTTCACATATTGTTCTTTGCTAAGTTACTACTGTTGCTACTACTATCACAATTGCTACAAAACTATTGCTGCTACCATTGCTGCTACTGTTACTATTATTGCTACTGCTATCAAACTATCATACTACTGTGCTACTGATCACTCTGCTGCAGATATTTAGTCTCCAGGTGTGGTTGAATTGACAACTCAACTGCTAATACTTGCAAATATTCTTTGGCTCCCCTTGTGTCGAATCAATAAATTTGGGTTGAATACTCTACCCTCGAAAATTGTTGCGATCCCCTATACTTGTGGGTTATCAAGACCTTTTTCTGGCGCCGTTGCCGGGGAGCATAGCTTTATTTGCTAAGTCACTTGGGATTTATATCTGTTGATCACTATGAGGAATCTGAAAGATGCTAAGACCAAGATCATTCCCACTAAGATGAGGAGAGGTAAGGAACTGCCATCTAGCTCTGCACTTGATTCACCTTCTGTTTTGAGTAAACTTGCAACACCACCACATGATATTAATTCTGATATGTCGCAAGTTATTGATGATACCACTTCTGCTATGAATGATACTCATGATGATGCTAGTACTATGCTTGATAATGTTGTGCCACCTGGTGAATTTCTTGCTGAACAAATTGCTAAAGCTAAAGAAATTAAAATGTTGAAACTCTTGAGAATTATGATTCACCTATTATTCCTATCTATCCTACTAGAGTTGAAACACCTGATGAACATTACTTTGATAGGGAGATGGCTAGAGCCATCCTTGCTTGTAATGATAGACATGAAGTTATAAAGTTGCTTGCTGAAATGAAAGAAAATTCTATGAGGGAGAGAATGAAATATGATCCTAAGTTTGCAACCTATCCCATATTTGTTACTGATAAGGATTATGAATTCTCTGTCGATCCTAAGTTAATTACTTTGGTTGAATCTGATCCTTTCCATGGTTATGAAACTGAAACCGTTGTGGCACATCTTACTAACTTAAATGATATAGCCACTCTATTTGCTCATGAGGAAAAAATTCGCTATTACTATATTCTTAAGTTGTTTCCTTTCTCATTAAAGGGTGATGCTAAAGAATGGTATAATACTCTTGCTCCTGGCTGTGTGCGTAGTCCCCAGGATATGATTTATTACTTCTCTGAAAAATACTTTCCTGCTCATAAGAAACAAGTTGTTTTACAGGAAATATTTAACTTTGTGCAAATTGAAGAAGAGAATCTCCCTCAAGCTTGGGGGAGGCTTCTCCAATTACTTAATGCTTTTCCTAATCATCCTCTTAAGAAAAATGAAATACTTGATATCTTCTATAATGGACTAACCGATGCTTCTAGGGACTACCTAGATAGTTGTGCGAGTTATGTTTTGAGGGAACGGACTATTGAACAAGCTGAGGAATTATTGAATAATATATTGAAGAATGATAATGATTGGACACTTCCTGAACCACCGCCCAAACCCACTCCGAAGAAGAGGGGTATTTTATATCTCAGTCCTGAAGATATGCAAGAAGCAAAGAAATGTATGAAGGAAAAAGGTATTAAAGCTGAAGATGTTAAGAATCTACCACCTATTGAAGAAATACATGGTCTTGACACACCGCCACAGGTAGTAGAGGTAAATTCTCTCATAAAATTTGATGAAGGTAATATTCCTTATAACAAACCTCCTAGTCAATGCTTGTATGAATTTGACAACTATATTATTAAGAAAGATCACTCCAATGCAAATGTTATGAAACAATTGAAACGAAATGCCTACATGATTGATCGCTTGAGTGACTTGTTATTTAGAATTGCTAATGATGTTAAAGGTGTGAGTAAACATGCATCTATGGTTCAAACTCAATTAGAACAAGTTGCTAAATCCCAAAGTGAGTTGCTCAATGAAATGAATAACAATATGAATGATCATGCTGTTAGAGTAATGACTAGAGGAGGTAGAATGACTCAGGAGCCACTTTATCCTGAAGGTCATCCAAAAAGAATTGAACAAGACTCTCAAAGAATTAATTTTGATGCACCTAGTCCATCTAAAAAGAAAAAGAAAAAGAAAAATGATAGGACTTTGCATACTTCTAGTGAACCCGAGGTAGAAAAACCCTTGGAGGATAGTAATGATGTTTCTATTTCTGATGCTGAGACACAATCTGGTAATGAACATTCACCTGATGATAATAATAATGATGATGCTCATGTGGATACCCAACCAGATAATGATAAAGAACCTGATAATGATGTTGAAATAGAACCTGCTGTTGATCTTGATAACCCACCTTCTAAAAATAAACGTTATGATAAAAGAGACTTCATTGCTAGAAAACATGGTAAAGAAAGAGAACCATGGGTTCAAAAACCCATGCCCTTTCCTCCTAAACCATCTAAGAAAAAAGATGAGGAAGAATTTGAACGCTTTGCTGAAATGCTTAGGCCAGTCTTTTTGCGTACTCGTTTGACTGATATTTTAAAGATGCCCCCTTATGCTAAATACATGAAAGACATTGTCACAAATAAAAGAAAGATACCTGAAGCTGAAATTTCTACCATGCTTGCAAATTATTCTTTTAAGGATGGAGTACCTAAGAAACTAGGAGATCCAGGAATACCAACTATACCATGCTCCATTAAAAGAAATTATGTCAAAACTGCTTTGTCTGATTTAGGAGCTGGTGTTAGTGTTATGCCTTTCTCTTTATATAAAAGTCTTGATTTGAATAAACTCACTCCCACTGAAATATCATTGCAAATGGCTGACAAATTAACTGCCATACCTATCGGTGTTTGTGAGGATGTGCCCGTTGTAGTTGCAAACGTTACTATTCTAATAGACTTTGTTATACTTGATATGCCCGAGGATGACAACATGTCAATTATCCTTGGTAGACCCTTCTTGAATACTGCAGGGGCTATTATTGATTGCAACAAAAGCAAGGTCACTTTTCATATCAATGGTAATGAACATACGGTGCACTTTCTGAAGAAACAATTTCAAGTAAATGGTATTCATATTATTGAAAAGACTCCGACAATTACTATTGGAAGTTTTCAACTCCCTCTTCCTACTGTTAAAAAGAAATATGAAACTCTTATTATCGGGGAGGTGCATATCCCCGTTGAGGTAACCTAGTGTTTTACGAAGATTCTTCGGTTTCATGTTACTCGGAAATGGTTTGTTAATAAGACTTGATCAACCTTATTAATGGATTCTTTTTGAGGGGCATGTGGTCGATGAATTTAGTAAGCACAACCTTCTGTACCTACTTTTTGTTTTCTGTTATTTTTAGTTAAATAAAATAAAATGCCATGATTATCCTGTTTTCTGATTTATCCGTGCAATAAAAAAGTGCCCAGAAATAAAAGTGCTCAGAATGCAATAAAATTTTGATATGAATTTTTATGGAATATTTAAGAATTTTTGGCACTCAAAACATACCAGGGGGTGCCCCAGGTGCCCACGAGGCACCAGGGCGCGCCACCCCCCTGGTGCGCCCAGGTGGCTCGTGGGCCCCGCAGGGACCCCCTCATTGATCCCTTCAGCCCACTTCATCTCTTACGTCTAGCAAAAATTCCTGGTAGCTCTCCCTCTCGTGTTCTTGCTCACAAACCTGAAATTTTCAATCTCTTTGCTCGGAGCTCCGTTTCCGAAACTGTTTTGGGAGATTGCTCCTTGGTATGTAACTCCTCCATTGCTCCAATTACTTTTTGCTCTAGTGGATTATATTTTGCATGATTAGTTGCTCTTGGTGCTACTGAAAATGGGCTTGCATGTTGAATTCTTTGAGTTCCAAGTAGTTTGAATGCTTCATATAGCCTCTAGACATCCATATGAGTAGTTGCTATCAATCTTGTGAAGTTTTATTGATATCATTTTGTGGCCCAAAAAATTTCAGAAAATTGTTCTTAGGGAAATTAATATCTTCCGGAGGAGTTCTTCGAAGCGGAATGCCAAGGGAGTCCTTGGGGACTCCTCGGACAGTGACCTCAACATTCCGCGTAGGACGGAGGTCCGGCCGTGCGAATGGACGCACAATGCCTTCATGAATGAAGCCAGATTCTACCAAGAGTTCACGCAATTTGTTGCAAAATGCCGGACTGACTGACTTCCTCGCAGATGAGTGTGACCAGCACCACATCCTTACAAATTCCTTTGTGCAAAACTTTCATTTTCTGAGTAGGATCGAACCCCCTGAGGTGCGCTTTGATTTATATGCTGAACATTATCAGATACCTCTGGCTGAATTTTGTGAGATATGTTTGATTCCCTTTGATGGGGAAATCAGAGAGCCTCGACCGGAGGAGTTTGAGGGTTTCCTCCACACTTTAACTATGGGAGAGGAAAGGGGCGTGTCGAAAGCCCGACCCACTAGCTTGCAATTTCCCTCTGTTCACTACTTTGCTTTATTCATAGGGAAATGCTTGACTGCTAGGGACCAGGGTAGTGCGCTATGTGCACCTGACTTTGCCATTTTACGCCGCGCATTGCATAATGATAACACTTATAACCTAGGAGCCATCATTGCACGCCGCTTGCACACTAATAGGACTAGGGAAAAAAATTCATGGTGGTATTTATGCTACTCGCTTAGTGAGACATTTTAATGTTAACATACGCCCTCATGATTGCTTGTTGCCCAGAGTTTACTTAGATCACCATTCCATGAGGGACCACCACTTTCTTGATACTCCTGAACCTCCTCACCACATTCGTTATAACTTGGTTTTTAGTGAGGATACTCGTGATATTATTCCGTTGCCTGCACCTGCTTTGTTTGATTCTCATGCCAGGAACGGATATACCGTGATGCCACCGGACATCGTTGCTTACCGGAACGCCTTGGCAGCGGCAGAGGAGGAGGCCCAGGATTGGGACGCTCGGGTGCCGCCGCCTCAGCACTTTTACGTGGGACCGGATGGCTACTATGGATGGCCGTAAACCAAGCTAGGCAAAAGCCTAAGCTTGGGGGAGTACGTATCTCACACCGACATTACATTCATGCTCACACTTTTAATTCCAGTTGTCGGTGTTCATACTTTTTCATAGTATAATCCATGCTAGTTTTATTTTCTCGCCTTCTTCTAGTGTGTTCGAAAAACTTGAGAAAATCCAAAAACATTTCTCGCTTCTTTTCGCTTTTTCTTTCTAGTTTAATTAGTTGTAGTTTCGTAGTAGTAAAAGTAAACCCAAAAAGATTTTCCGTTTCTTCTTTTACTTGTTGGGAGCTTTCCCGTGTAAATAGTTTTTTCTCGTTTTTCATCTTCTTCTTTATTTCGTTTTCTTTAGAAAAAAACTAAAAACTCCAAAAATATTTCAGTGTGTTTCTTTGAAATTCTTTTCTTTTGTTGAGTCATTGTAAGGAGAAGACCACGATGAAAATGTTGAGTGGCTCTCATATGCATTATTGTTGATCTAACAAAGAGCTCATTTTACCTTGTCTTCTCCTTTGAATAAAATGCTTGGAGATCCCAGCTTAGTCCACGACACTCTTGCACTATTATTATTTTCATATCATTCGGTCATGCAAGTGAAAGGAAATAATGACGATGATTTGATGAAGTGACTGTGGCAAGGAAAAGCGGGTATGAACTCAACTTGTTCTTTGTTTTTGTAAATATGTTTAACTCAGTATCCATGATTCAGCATGTTATGATTAAACATGTTTATGATGACAATTAGAGATTATAGTTGCTCATGCCATGCTTAAGTAGCTAGGAGTGAATAATGATTTATCTTGAGTGTCAACATGCATTAAAATGATTGTGATGTAGTATGATGATATGGTATCCTCCTCTGAATATTTCAAGTGGCTTGACTTGGCACATGTTCACGCATGTAGTTGATTCAAAACCAACATAGCCTTCACGATATTTATGTTCATGGTGCTTATATCCTACTCATGCTAGTATTCAATGTTGATTATTCATAATGCATGATTGTGACCATTTTCGCTCTCTAGCTGGTCGCTTCTCAACCTATTTGCTAGCCTTCGCCTGTACTAAGCGGGAATGCTGCTTGTGCATCAAAACCCTTAAACCAAAGTTATTCCAGATGAGTCCACTATATCTACCTATATGCGGTATAACTCTGCCGTTTTAAGTAAATTTGCATGTGCCACCTCTAAATATTCAAATGAACATCTGTTTTGTGTGCCCGTACCGCTCATGGAGCGACAGGGGGCGGTTAGTATCTTCCATGCTAAGCGGGTTATTCTCATGATGAGTGTTTATTCACTTGTCCTTGCACGAGAGGGGCTGGTAGTCGGGATGCCCAATCCCATTATTAAAATTGTAAAATAATAAAACAAACTCCCCCGGAAAGTTGTTGGAATGGAGGGCACCCGAGGATTCGGCTAGCCATGGATTGTTGGTGGAGGGGGAGTAAACTTTACTTTACCGCTTGGGAACCGCCGCTAATGTGTTTAGCATGGAAGATATTGAAAACTCTCGGTCGTGACGTTGACAGGAAAGGCATACCTCCCAAAATTTTATTTATCTCTGATTTAAGCTTCGAGCTCTGGCACCTCTACAAATCCATGCTTCCCTCTGTGAAGGGCCTATCTATTTACTTTTATGTTATTTTACTTTTAT
Organism: Elymus sibiricus; assembly: GCA_039707655.1. NCBI lineage: Eukaryota > Viridiplantae > Streptophyta > Magnoliopsida > Poales > Poaceae > Elymus > Elymus sibiricus. Next base: position 376,103,657 of record CM077676.1, read on the forward strand.
TGTTGAGTCATCACCTTCTCAAATAAGCACCAGTCCTGAGAGCACTATTGTCATTCTCTTGCATTGTGAATAGTTAATGTTGTGTGCATCATGACTGGATCTCTTCTACCATGAATTACAATGTTTAGTCGCTGCTTGAACTTTGGAGGTGCTCTACATTTATGTTTTGCGGCCTCAGAAAGGGCTAGCGAGATACCATGTTGTCATATTATATCATGATCGTTTTGACAAGTGTTGGCATTTGAGATACCTTATTATTGCTCGCTAGTTGATTATGCCATTGATATGAGTGAATATAATTTCTAAGAGTTATCATTTGCATGGTTAGTTATAATCTTTGCTGAAAACTTGGGTACTATTTAAGCATATATATAGATACAAGAACAAAAGAGTTTGTAAAAGTTTTTCTTTATCACTTTCAGTTTGTCAACTGAATTGCTTGAGGACAAGCAATGAGTTAAGCTTGGGGGAGTTGATACGTCTCCGTCGTATCTACTTTTCCAAACACTTTTGCTCTTGTTTTGGCCTCTAATTTGCATGATTTGAATGGAACTAACTCGGACTGACGCTGTTTTCAGCAAAACTACCATGGTGTTGTTTTTTGTGCAGAAAAAAAAGTTCTTGGAATTGGATGAAACTTTTTGGAGATTTTTTATGGAATAAATAAAAAATACTGGAACCAAGACCCACTGGAGGGGGGCCACCCAGTGCCCACGAGGCACCAGGGCGCGCCACCCACCCAGGCGCGCCCTTGTGGCTCGTGGGGCCCACGTGGCTCCACTGACCCTAATCTCTGGCCTATAAAATCACAATTCCAGAGAAAAAACTAGGAGAGGAAGTTTTATTGCGTTTCACGATACGAAGCCGCCGCCACCTCCTGTTCTTCATCGCGAGGCCAGATCTGGAGTCCGTTTGGGGCTCCGGAGAGGGGGATCTTCCAGCATCGTCGTCATCAACCATCCTTCATCGCCAATTTCATGATGCTCACCGCCGGGAGTGAGTAATTCCTTCATAGGCTTGCTGGACGGTGATGAGTTGGATGAGATTTGTCATGTAATCGAGTTAGTTTTGTTAGGGCTTGATCCCTAGTATCCACTATGTTCTGAGATTGATGTTGCTATGACTTTGCTATGCTTAATGCTTGTCACTAGGGCCCGAGTGCCATGATTTCAGATCTGAACCCTTTATGTTTTCATGAATATATTTGTATTCTTGATCCGATCTTGCAAGTTATACGCACCTGCTATGTGTTATGATCCACATACCCCAAGGTGACAATAATTGGGATTTTTGTTCCGGTTCTCTATTAAAAGGAGGCCTTAATATCCCTTAGTTTCCTCATGGAACCTGTTGCCACGGGAGGGTAGGACAAAAGATGTCATGCAAGTTCTTATCGCAAGCACGTATGACTATATACGGAATACATGCCTACATTACATTGATGAATTGGAGCTAGTTCTGTGTCGCCCTAGGTTATGACTGTTACATGATGAATGTTATCCAACATAATCACCGATCCAATGCCTACGAGCTTTTCACATATTGTTCTTTGCTAAGTTACTACTGTTGCTACTACTGTCACAATTGCTACAAAACTATTGCTGCTACCGTTACTGCTACTGTTACTATTATTGCTACTGCTATCAAACTATCATACTACTGTGCTACTGATCACTCTGCTGCAGATATTTAGTCTCCAGGTGTGGTTGAATTGACAACTCAGCTTCTAATACTTGCAAATATTCTTTGGCTCCCCTTGTGTCGAATCAATAAATTTGGGTTGAATACTCTACCCTCAAAAACTGTCGCGATCCCCTATACTTGTGGGTTATCAGGTTGTCAATCCTCTTAGCGGTTATTTGCATGGATTAAATCTTATAGAGATAAATAGATAAACTAAAATACTAATTAAAATAAAATTTAATAAATTGCAGCAAGGTATTTTTAGGTTTTTTATATATGATAAAGTAGACCCGGGGGGCATAGTTTCACTAGAGGCTTCTCTCTCGAACACATAGCATATGGTGGGTAAACAAATTATTGTTGGGCAATTGACAGAAAAGCAAATAATTATGACGGATTCATGGCAATGATCATGTATATAGGCATCATGTCCGAGACAAGTAGACCGACTCCTGCCTGCATCTACTACTATTACTCCACCCATCGACCGCTATCCAGCATGCATCTAGGGTATTAAGTATGAAACAGAGTAACGCCTTAAGCAAGATGACATGATGTAGACAAAGTAAACTCAAGCAATATGATTAAACCCCATCGTGTTATCCTTAATGGCAACAATACTAATACGTGTCATATCCCCTTCTGTCACTGGGATTGAGCTCCGCAAGATTGAACCCATCACAAAGCACCTCCCCCATTGCAAGATAAATCAATCTAGTAGGCCAAACCAAACCGATAGATTGGAGAGAAATAAAAGGCTATAATAATCATGCATAAAAGAGTTCAGAGAAGACTCAAATATTTCTCATGAATAATCTGATCATAAACTCACAATTCATCGGATCCCAACAAACACACCGCAAAACAAGATTACATCGGATAGAACTCCAAGAACATCGAGGAGAACATGGTATTGAAGATCAAAGAGAGAGAAGAAGCCATCTAGCTACTAGCTATGGACCCGTAGGTCTGTGGTAAACTACTCACACATCATCGAAAGGGTAGCAAGGTTGATGAAGAAGCCCTCCGTGATCGATTCCCCCTCCGGTAGAGTACCGGAAAAGGCCTCCAGATGGGATCGCGGAAGAACAGAGGCTTGCGACGGCGAAAAGGTTTTCTCTTCTGTCTCTCTGTTGGTTTTTGAATATTTGGGAATTTATAGCGCTCGAATTAGGTCAAGAGGTGCCACGAGGGGCCCACAAGCCTGGGGGCGCGCCCTACCCACCTGGGCGCGCCCTCCAGGATTGCCGCCTCCTCGTGGCTCTTCTGGTCTTCTCCCGTAGTTTGGACACTTTTTGATAATGATTTTCTGAAAAGGCAAAAACAAGCAGAAAACATCAACTGGCACTGGGCACTGGGTTAATAGGTTAGTCCCAAAAAATGATATATAATGGCATATAATTGCATATAAAACATCCAAGATTGATACTATAATAGCATGGAACAATAAAAAATTATAGATATGTGGGAGACGTATCAGAAACTAGGTGGTATATATTTTGCAACAATGTAATTAGCATAGTCTGCATACCAAGGAGTATCACGAGAAGCATTTATCACAGCTAATTGTTCATCAGGAAAATCAGCATTAATAGGAAGTGGGTCATCAAGAACATTTTCCATTCTAGACAAATTATCAGCTACGGGATTCTCAGCTCCCTTTCTATCGACAATATGCAAATCAAATTCTTGTAGCAAAAGAACCCACCTAATAAGTGTAGGTTTAGCATCTTTATTTTCCATAAGATATTTAATAGCAGCATGATCAGTATGAATAGTAACTTTGGAATCAACAATGTAAGATCTGAATTTATCACATGCAAACACAACTGCTAAAAATTCTTTCTCAGTAGTAGCATAATTTCTTTGAGCACTGTCTAGAGTTTTACTAGCATAATGGATAACATTTAATTTCTTATCAACTCTTTGCCCTAGAACAGCACCAACAACATAATCACTAGCATCACACATAATTTCAAACGGTAGGTTCGAATCCGGTGGTTGAACAATAGGTGCAGAAATTAAGGCTTTCTTAAGTATTTCAAAGTCTTCTACACAATCATCATCAAAAACAAATGGAACATCTTTTTGCAAAAGATTAGTAAGAGGCCTAGAAATTTTAGAGAAGTCTTTTATAAACCTTCTATAGAAACCAGCATGACCAAGGAAACTTCTTATACCTTTGATATCTTTAGGACATGGCATTTTCTCAATAGCATCCACTTTAGCTTTATCAACTTCAATACCTCTTTCAGAAATTTTATGCCCAAGAACTATACCTTCATTCACCATAAAGTGGCACTTCTACCAATTCAAGACAAGATTAGTTTCTTCACATCTCTGCAAAAGTCGATCAAGGTTGCTCAAGCAATCATCAAAAGAAGTTCTGTAAATGGAGAAATCATCCATGAAAACCTCAACAATCTTTTCAGAAAAGTCAGAGAATATAGCAGTCATATATCTTTGAAAGGTAGCAGGTGCATTACATAAACCAAAAGGCATACGATGATAAGCATAAGTTCCAAAAGGACAAGTAAAGGTGGTTTTCTCTTGATCTTCAGGTGAAACAGGTATTTGAGAGAAACCAGAATAACCATCTAGGAAGCAAAAGTGTGTATGCTTAGATAATCTTTCTAACATTTGAACAATAAATGGCAAGGGGTAATGATCTTTCCTAGTAGCTTTATTTAATTTCCTAAAATCAATTACCATCCTATAACCAGTTACAATTCTTTGTGGGATAAGTTCATTTTTATCATTAGGAACAACGGTAATACCTCCTTTCTTAAGAACACAATGAACAGGAATTACCCATCTACTATCAGCTATGGGATAAATTATACCTGTCTCCAGAAGCTTTAATATTTCAGTTCTTACCACATCCTTCATTCTAGAATTCAGCCTTCTTTGATGATCAACAACGGGTTTAGCGTCCGGTTCCATATGAATTTTATGCTGACATAAAGTGGGACTAATGCCCTTAAGATCAACGAGAGTATATCCAATAGCGGCATGGTGCTTCTTCAGAGTTTTAAGTAATCTCCTTTCTTCATGCTCTGAAAGGTTAGCACTAATAATAATAGGATATATCTTCTTTTCATCAAGATAAGCATATTTATGTGTATCAGGTAATTGCTTTAATTCAAACACAGGATCACCCTTGGGTGGAGGTGGATCTCCCAAGGTTTCAACAGGCAAATTATGTTTAAGGATAGGTGCTTGTTTAAAGAACAGCTCATCTATTTCATTTCTTTCATTCATATTCATATCATTCTCATGGTCTAGCAAATATTGTTCTAAAGGATCAGTAGGAGGCACAGCAATAGAAGCAAGACCAATAATTTCATCCTTATTAGGTAATTCTTTATCATGAGGTTGTCTACGAAATTTAGAGAAATTAAACTCATGAGACACCTCACCAAAATTAACACTGACAGTTTCTTTATTGCAATCAATCTTGGCATTAACTGTATTCAAGAAAGGTCTACCAAATATAATGGGACAAAAATCATCTTGTGGTGATCCAAGAACAAGAAAGTCAGTAGGATATTTGATCTTACCACACAAGACTTCAACATCTCAAACAATCCCAAGTGGTGAAATAGTATCTCTGTTTGCAAGCTTAATAGTAACATCAATATCTTCAATCTCAGCAGGTGCAATATCATTCATGACTTCTTGATAGAGAGTAAACGGAATAGCACTCACACTAGCACCAATATCACATAAACCATGATAGCAATGATCTCCAATTTTAACAGAAAAAACAGGCATGCCAATTACAGGTTTGTTTTTATCTTTAGTGTCTGGCTTAGCAATTCTAGTTGCTTCATCACAGAAATATATGACATGTCCATCAATATTATCAACCAAAATATCTTTAACCATTGCAATATTAGGTTCAACTTTAATTTGTTCAGAAGGTCTAGGTGCTCTAATATTACTCTTATTAACCACAGTTGAAGCTTTAGCATGTTCCTTAATCCTAACAGGGAAAGGAGGTTTCTCAATATAAGCAGTAGGCACAACTGGATCAACATGGTAAACAGTTGTTTCTTCTTTAACACTAACAGGTTCTTCATTCAATTCAATAGGTGGATGATATTTAAACCATTTCTCCTTAGGGAGATCAACATGAGCAGCAAAAAATTCACAAAAGGTAGCTACTATCTCAGAGTCAAGTCCATATTTAGTACTAAACTTATGAAAAGCATCAGCTTCCATAAAAGATTTAACACAATAATACTCAAGATTTATACCTGACTCATTACCTTTGTCGATTTCCCAATCTTCAGAGTTACGTTTAATTCTTTCCAGAAGATCCCATCTGAATTCAATAGTTCCCTTCATAAAGGAACCAGCAGAAGAAGTATCGAGCATGGATTGATCATTATGAGAAAGCCGAGCATAAAAGTTTTGAAGAATTATTTCTCTTGAGAGCTCATGATTGGAGCATGTGTGCAACATATACTTAAGCCTCCCCCAAGCTTGAGCGATACTTTCTCCTTCACGAGGCCAAAAATTATATATATAATTCCGATCACGATGAACCAACTGCATAGGATAAAATTTCTGTTGGAATTCCAACTTCAACCGGTTCCAGTCCCATGTTTTAGTATCATCACATAGCCTATGCCATGTCAATGCCTTTACCTCCAAAGATAAAGGGAATACTTTCTTCTTAACTCCATTTCCAGATAGACCTGCAAGCTTAAACAATCCACAAATTTCATCCACATATATCAAGTGCATATCAGGATGCACTGTTCCATCTCCTGCATAACGATTAGCTAGCAGTTTCTCTACCATACCCGAAGGCATTTCATAACAAATTTTTTTAGTAGGTTCAGTAGGTTGAGGAGCAACTCTTAATGCTTCCGGTCGAGGTGAAGATACCCCGAACAAGCCCCTCAAAGGATTACTTTCCATAGTGACAAGTGACAGTAAATTTCAGCACGTAATATAAATGTTTCCTTACCAAATTCCACTCACCAAAGACGCTTCACTCCCCGGCAACGGCGCCAGAAAAGAGTCTTGATGACCCACAAGTATAGGGGATCAATCATAGTCCTTTCGATAAGTAAGAGTGTCGAACCCAACGAGGAGCAGAAGGAAATGACAAGCGGTTTTCAGCAAGGTATTCTCTGCAAGTACTGAAAGTAGCGGTAACAGATAGTTTTGATAGCAAGATAATTCGTAACAAGTAGCAAGTAACAAGTATAATAAAGTGCAGCAAGATGGCCCTATCCTTTTTGTAGCAAAGGACAAGCCGGAACGAACTCTTATAATAAGCAAAGCTTTCTCGAGGACACATGGGAATTTCATCTAGTCACTTTCATCATGTTTGTTTGATTCGTGTTCGCTACTTTGATGATTTGATATGTGGGTGGACCGGTGCTTGGGTGTTGTTCTTCCTTGAACAAGCCTCCCACTTATGATTACCCTCTCTCGCAAGCATCCATAACTACGAAAGAAGAATTAAGATAACTCAAACCATAGCAAGAAACATATGGATCCAAATCAGCCCCTTACGGAATAGCGCATAAACTAGGGTTTAAGCTTCTGTCACTCTAGCAACCCATCATATAATTACTACTTCACAATGCCTTCCCTTAGGCCCAAAGTGTTGGGTTCTACGGTAGGCTGCGTCGACTACAAATTAAAATTTTCCTACCCGCAGAACAACCAGGAACATGCTAACAGAGATGGATCACAGATCATTACCACTAGACGCGCAGTGCCGTGCAGCGGAAGTATAGTCGTGGAAACGCGTCACCGGAGTCGTCTCCTCCTCGTCGATCTCCCACGTACAGCTGATCACCAAGTCCCATGAACAGGTTCACCAGAGTGGCACAATTGCACCACCTCTAATGGTATCCGCGCGTGCGGGAGGAACGTTATGCGGCGGACTGCTAGGTCCGTTCACATAGCCTGCGGCACGTGGAGGTGGCTAGTTGCAACACATGCAAAGCCCTAATGACGACGCCAAAGCGATCACCCTTGATAAGCGTGCTGTACCTCCACTATATATAGGCATCCGTCGTGGGCTCAACACTTGGGCCTCACACAGATCCTAAAGCCCAAAGTCTACTCGGTCACGATCCAAGTCTAGCTCGGATCACATCCGAAGTGTCCTCGGATCCGACCTCGTAGGTTCCTTCCCTTAAGCGTGTGACCCCTTAGGTTCAAGTCGGCTTGGTCGCAGTTCGGATCACCTCCGACCTGCTCGGCGGGTAGCGGCCTCTAGCAAGGCGTGCCGACCACCAAGTAGACTATGAAGCCGGTTGGCGAACCTGTACGTCACAATTCCGTTCCCTTTGGCACACGATATATGTTGTCAGGCTCAAGGCGATGTGGCCATCCCTGTTACAGCCCGACCTCTCTCTCGTTTCAGTGAATCCGACCAACACCTCGGATTCTCTCATAATCCTCGTCGCATGGCCATGCTTATACAAGTCGGATCACACGAGGGGCCCAGAGTATATCTCTCCTCATCGGAGGGGCAAATCCCATCTTGCTTAACCATGTCTCGCAGCATGGGTCTGGACAAGCCCGAAACCTACCTTTATAACTACCCAGTTACGGAGCAGCATTTGGTCGGCCCAAAGCAGGTCGGTCACCATCCCGAGCACATGCGTCAGCTCAGGTCCGAGGACACAGAACGTATGTGTACTAGAGACTCACAGATGACCTATCGCTGTGTCTCATAGTTGGGTCTGTCCAATCCGATATCCATCCGAGCTCGGATCCGGTCACCCGTATCCTATCTCGGATCCGATCAGATCCATGCAGTTCGGCAGCATCACATGCTTCATGGCTAGTGAGACAAAACCATCCACCGTATTGCATGCTAGTCTAGTCCGACGTGTGCCCACATGTTACTTACGACTAGGGACCATTTTAGGATGTATCATACTACACAAGATCTCATAGACAAGTCACGTACTTGTCAACAAGTATCATTGATAACATCCGAGGACTACATCGGTTCATAAACACATCAGAAATATCATCATACATGATTGCCTCTAGGGCATACCTCCAACAGTCTCGCACTTGCACTAGAATCAATCAAACAGGCATCGTATGCCCATGGCTCTAATATGCCCCTCATGCTTGGGTTGTGGAAGCGGCTTAGTCAACGGATCTGCAACATTTGCATCCGTGTGAATTTTGCATAACTCTATATCACCACTTTTTACGATCTTACGTATCAGGTGATATTTCCGATCTATGTGTCTGGTCTTGTGGTGGTTCCTTGGCTCCTTGGCTTGTGCGATGGCACCAGAATTATCACAATAGAGGTCCAACGGTTTTACCAAGGTTGGGAAAACACCAAGATCATCCAGAAAGTTCTGGATCCAAACACCTTCCTTTGCAGCTTCACAAGCCGCAATGTATTCGGCTTCTGTTGTGGAATCGGCCACCGTATCTTGCTTGGAACTGGTCCAACTCACTGCTCCTCCATTCATGATGTACACGAATCCGGACTGTGATTGACAATCATCTCGATCGGTTTGGAAACTAGCATCGGCGTAACCCTTTACGACGAGCTCCTCCTCACCTCCATAAACTAGAAACATTTCTTTAGTCCTTTTCAGGTACTTTAGAATATTCTTCACCGCCACCCAGTGAGCCTCACCAGGGTTTGCCTGGTATCTGCTCGTTAAGCTTATTGCAAAAGCAACATCAGGCCGGGTACATATCATGGCATACATGATGGATCCGATTGCCGAGGCATACGGTATCCGGCTCATCCTGCTTTGCTCATCAGATGTCGAAGGACTCTGAATCTCGCTCAGCCTTATACCACGTGAGAGTGGCAAGAACCCTTTCTTGGCCTCACTCATGTTGAACCGTTTCAACACTTTATCTATGTACATGCACTGGCTCAAGCCGAGCAGTCTCCTCGATCTATCTCTATAGATCTTAATGCCCAATATGTAAACTGCTTCACCGAGGTCCTTCATCGAAAACTTACCATTCAATGATTCTTTGACCGAGTTCAGCATCGAAACATTGTTTCCGATCAGTAGTATGTCATCCACATACAGGATCAAAAACACTACCGAGCTCCCACTCAACTTCTTGTATAAACAAGCGTCCTCTTCGCTTTTGATAAATCCGAGGTCTGTAACAACCTCATCAAAACGAATGTTCCAGCTCCGAGATGCTTGTCTCAATCCATAAATGGATCTCTTGAGCTTGCATACCTTACCAGCACTAGTCGGATCGACAAAACCCTCGGGTTGTATCATATACACGTCCTCGGTTAAATTTCCGTGAAGGAAAGCCATTTTGACATCCATCTGCCATATCTCATAATCGAAATATGCAGCTATAGGTAGTACGATCATCACCGACTTCAGCATCGCTACTGGCGAGTAGGTCTCGTCGTAGTCAATCCCTTGAACTTGTGCATATCCTTTTGCGACAAGCCGAGCTTTGTGGATCTAAACATTTCCATCCACATCGGTTTTCTTCTTAAAGACCCATTTGCAACCAATGGCAGTGACGCCAGGTGGCAGATCAACCAAGTCCCAGACTTGATTGTGATCCATGGACTTTAACTCACACCTCATGGCTTCTAGCCACTCCTTGGAATCCGGGCTCACCATCGCTTCCGCATACGTAGCCGGCTCGTTGCTTTCCAGCAACAGGACATCGCGCACTCTGCGCAATCTTTCCGACCTCCGTGGTTGTGGTGCTGCTTCCACCTCGGGTTCCCTGACAGACTCCGGTATGATCACATCACCAGCCGAGCTATCCCCAAGAGGTTATTGAATTTCTTCGAGTTGCACCTGCCTCCCACTGGCTTCCCGTCCGAGAAACTCTTTCTCAAGGAAGACCCCGTTCCGAGCAACAAACACTTTGTTCTCTTCGCGGTTGTAGAAGCTATATCCCAAGGTTTCCCTCGGATATCCCACAAATATGCACTTATCCGACTTGGGTGTAAGGTTGTCTGACATGAGTCGCTTGACAAATGCTTCACAACCCCAAATCTTTAGAAAAGACAGCTTGGGACTCTTCCCAGTCCACATCTCATGTGGTGTCTTGTCTACGGATTTTGATGGTACTCTGTTGAGTGTAAAAGCTGCAATTTCTAGAGCGTATCCCCAGAATGACAAGGGTAAATCCGATTTGCTCATCATAGATCGGACCATGTCTAACAAGGTACGATTCCTCTGTTCCGATACGCCATTTCTCTGTGGTGTACCTATTGGGGAACGGAGCATGAATTTCAAAAAAATTCCTACGCTCACGCAAGATCTATCCATGGAGATGCATCGCTACGAGAGGGGAGAGTGTGTCTACATACCCTCGTAGACCGTTTAGCGGAAGCGTCTCACAACGCGGTTGATGTAGTCGAACAATCCTTCGAGCTCCACCGATCGAGTACTGAACGTACGGCACCTCCGAGTTCTACACACGTGCAGCTCGGTGACGTTCCTCGCCTTCTTGATCCAGCAAGACGTCGAGGTAGTAGATGAGTTCCGTTAGCACGACGGCGTGGCGACAGTGACGGTGAAGTGATTCCGGCAGGGCTTCGCCTAAGCTCTCCGAAAATATGACCGAGGTGGAAAACGGAGATCGGGGCACCGCACACGGCTATGGGACAATTGTTGTCTCCAAGGGGTGCCCCTCCTCCATATATAAAGGAGGGAGAGGGGAGGAGGCTGGCCCTAGGGGTCGCCAAGTGTGGGGAGTCCTACTAGGACTCCTTAGTCCTAGTAGGATTCCACCTCCCATACGGAGTAGGAAAGGGGGAAGGGAGAGGAAAAGGAAAGAGGGGGCTGCGCCCCCTCCCCTAGTCCAATTCGGTTTGGGTAAGGGGGGGCGTGCGCCTCCTCACGTGGCCTGCCTCTCCTTTTCCCGTATGGCCCAATAAGGCCCATTACTTCTCCCGGTGAATTCCCGTAACTACCCGGTACTCCGAAAAATACCCGAATCACTCGGAACCTTTCCGACGTCCGAATATAGCCTTCCAATATATGAATCTTTACCTCTCGGACATTCCAAGACTCCTCGTCATGTCCGTGATCTCATCCGGGACTCCGAACAACATTCGGTCACCAATCACATAACTCATATAATACTATATCGTCATCGAACCTTAAGTGTGCGGACCCTACGGGTTCGGAAATGATGTAGACATGACCGAGACAACTCTCTGGTCAATAACCAATAGCGGGACCTGGATGCTCATATTGGTTCCTACATATTCTACGAAGATCTTTATCGGTGAATCTCATATGACAACATACGTTGTTCCCTTTTGTCCGGCGGTATGTTACTTGCCCGAGATTCGATCGTCGGTATCTAATACCTAGTTCAATCTCGTTACCGGCAAGTCTCTTTACTCGTTCCGTAATACATCATCTTGTAACTAACTCTTTAGTCACGGTGCTTGCAAGGCTTCTGTGATGCTGTATTACCGAGAGGGCCCAGAGATACCTCTCCGATAGTCGGAGTGACAAATCCCAATCTCGATCCATGCCAACTCAACAAACACTTTCGGAGATACCTGTAGTGCACCTTTATAATCACCCAGTTACGTTGTGACGTTTGATACACCCAAAGTATTCCTACGGTATCCGGGAGTTGCATGATCTCATGGTCAGAGGAACGTGTATTTGACATAGTGAAAGCAATAGCAATAAACTGAACGATCATTTGCTATGCTAACGGTTGGGTCAAGTCCATCACATCATTCTCCTAATGATGTGATCTCGTTATCAAATGACAACTCATGTCCATGGTCAGGAAATCTTGACCATCTTTTGATCAACGAGCTAGTCTAGTAGAGGCTTACTAGGGACTCAGTATTTGTCTATTATCCACACATGTATTAAGTTTCCGGTCAATACAATTCTAGCATGAATAATAAACCATTATCATGAACGGAGAAATATGATAATAAACACTTTATTAATTGCCTCTAGGGCATATTTCCAACAGTCTCCCACTTGCACTAGAGTCAATAATCTAGTTTACATCTCCATGTAATTAACATCCAATCAGTTCTAGGGCTGATCATGTTTTGCTTGTGAGAGAGGTTTTAGTCAACGGGTCTGCAATATTCAGATCCGTGTGTTCCTGGCAAATCTCTATGTCATATGTAGATGCTGCTACCACACTCTGCTTGGAGCTACTCCAAAAACGACTGTCCCACTTTACGTATCCGGTATGAGACTCATAGTCTTCCGGATCGGTGTTTAAAGCTTGCATCGACGTAACCCTTTACGACGAACTCTTTATCGCCTCTATTCCCGAGAAATTCTTCCTTAATCCTTTTTAGGTACTTCAGGATATTCTTGACCGCTGTCCAGTGATCTACTCCTGGATCACTTTGGTACCTTCCCACCAAGCTAATAGCGAGGCATACATCAGGTCTAGTACACAACATGGCATACAAAATAGAGCCTATGGCTGAGGCATAGGGGATGACACTCATCTTCTCTTTGTCTTCTGCCGTGGTCGGGCTTTGAGTCTTACTCAATCTCACACCTTGCAATACAGGCAAGAACCCTTTCTTTGACTGATCCATTTTGAACTTCTTCAAAATCTTGTCAAGGTATGTGCTTCGTGAAAGTCCTATGAGGTGTCTCAATCTATCTCTATAGATTTTGATGCCTAACATGTAAAACAACCTTTACCTAGATTTTCAAGTCTTACTCCACTTCACACCAGGCAAGAACTCATTTCTTTGACTTGATCCTATTTTGAACTTCTTCAAAAAACTCATCAAGATGTGTGAACTTTTATCAGGCGTTTTGATCTATCTCCATAGATCTCGATGCCCAATCTGTGGATAACTCAAAAACAGGTTTTTATTGAAAACCTACTTTCAATTCTTTATGCTTTCCAGAAATTCTACATCATTTCCAATCAACAATATGTCATCCACATATACTATTAGAAATGCTATAGAGCTCCCACTCACTTTCTTGTAAATACAAGTTTCTCCATAAACTTGTATAAACCCAAACGCTTTGATCACTTCATCAAAGCGAGTATTCCAGCTCCGAGATGCTTGCACCAGTCGATAGATGGATCGCTGGAGCTTGCATATTTTGTTAGCGCCTTTAGGATCGACAAAACCTTCCGGCTGTATCATATACAATTTTTCCTTAAGGAATCCATTAAGGAATGCCGTTTTGACGTCCATTTGCCAGATTTCATAATCATAAAACGCGGCAATTGCTAACATAATTCTGACAGACTTTAGCATCGCTACAGGTGAGAAAGTCTCATCGTAGTCAACTCCTTGAACTTGTCGATAACCTTTTGCAACAAGTCGTGCTTTATAGACGGTGACATTACCATCAGCGTCCGTCTTCTTCTTAAAGATCCATTTATTTTCAATAGCTCGCCGTTCATCGGGCAAGTCTACCAAAGTCCATACTTTGTTCTCATACATGGATCCAATCTCGGATTTCATGGCCTCAAGCCATTTGTCGGAATCCGGGCTTGCCATCGCTTCTTCATAGTTCGAAGGTTCATCGTTGTCTAGCAACATGACCTCCAAGACTGGATTTCCGTACCACTCTGGTGCGGAACGTGTCATGGTTGACCTTCGAAGTTCAGTAACAACTTGATCCGAAGTTTCATGATCATCATCATCAACTTCTTCTCTGGTCTGTGTCGATGTCACAGAAATTTCTTTCTGTGGTGTACTACTATCCATAGGAGGTACAATTACCTCATCAAGTTCTACTTTCCTCCCACTCACTTCTTTCGAGAGAAACTCCTTCTCTAGAAAGGATCCATTCTTAGCAACGAATACTTTGCCTTCGGATATGTGGTAGAAGGTGTACCCAACGGTCTCCTTTGGGTATCCTATGAAGACGCACTTATCCGCTTTGGGTTCGAGCTTATCTGGCTGAAGCCTTTTGACATAAGTATCGCATCCCCAAACTTTCAGAAACGACATCTTAGGTTTCTTGCAAACCACAGTTCATACGGTGTCATCTCAACGGATTTAGACGGTGCCCTTGTTTAAAGTGAATGCAGCTGTCTCTAATGCATAACCCCAAAATGATAGTGGCAAATCGGTAAGAGACATCATAGAACGCACCATATCTAATAGAGTACGATTACAACGTTCGGACACACCATTACGCTGTGGTGTTCCATGTGGCGTGAGCTGTGAAACAATTCCACATTGTCTTAAGTGACTGCCAAACTCGTAAGTCAAATATTCTCCTCCACGATCAGATCGTAAGAACTTTATTTTCTTGTTACGATGGTTCTCTACTTCACTCTGAAATTCTTTGAACTTTTCAAATGTTTCAGATTTATGCTTCATCAAGTAGACATAACCATATCTACTCAAATCATCAGTGAACGTGAGAACATAACGATATCCACCGCGCGCCTCAACACTCATCGGACCGTATACATCGGTATGTATTATTTCCAATAAGTTGGTTGCTCGCTCCATTGTTCCGGAGAACGGAGTTTTAGTCATCTTGCCAATAAGGCACGGTTCACATGTCTCAAATGATTCATAATCAAGAGATTCCAAAAACCCATCTTCATGGAGTTTCTTCATGTGTTTAACACTGATATGACCTAAGCGGCAGTGCCACAAATATGTGGTACTATCATTATCTTTTGGCATTCGTGTTATGAACATATGTATTACTACGATCAAGATTCAATAAACCTTTCATTTTAAGTGCATGATCATTAATGATATTATCCAAATAAATAGAATAACAATTATTCTCTGAAATTGAATAACCGTCTTGCAATAAACACTATCAGATATAATGTTCATGCTTAACGCAAGCACCAAATAACAATTATTTAGGTTCATCACTAATCCTGAAGGTAGAGAGAGCGTGGCGATGGTGATCACATCAACCTTGGAGACACTTCCAATGCACATCGTCACCTCGTTCTTAGCTAGCCCTCGTTTATTCCGAAGCTCCATGTTTCAAGTTGTAAGCAACTGAACAAGTATCAAATACCCAGGTGCTCCTACGAGTACTAGTAAGGTACATATCAATAACATGTATATCAAATATCTTTGTTGACATTGCCTAGTCTTATTATCTGCCAGTTACTTTGGGGAAGTTCCGCTCCCTGTGACATTTCCCTTTACAATGGGAGCACTAAGTCTCGGGTTTGGTTCAGCCTTGGGTTTCTTCGCGTGAGCGGCAACTGTTTTACCGTTCTTCTTGAAGTTCCCTTTTCTTTCCCTTGCCCTTCTTGAAACTAGTGGTCTTATTAACCATCAACACTTGATGCTCCCTTTTTTTATTTCTACATCCGCAGATTGTAGCATCGCGAATAGCTTAAGGATCTTCTATCCCTTGCATGTTTATAGTTCATCACGAAGATCCAGTAGCTTAGTGATAGTGACTAGAGAACTCTATCAATCACCACTTTATTCGGAAGTCTAACTCCCACTTGATTCAAGTGTTTGAAGTACTCAGACATTCTGAGTACATGCTCACTAACGGAGCTGTTCTCCTCCATCTTGTAGCTATAGAACTTGTCGAAGGTGTCATACCTCTCGACCCAGGTGTGAGCTTGAAAAACAAATTTTCAGCTCTTGGAAAATCTCATATGCTCCGTGTTGCTCAAAACATATTTGGAGCTCCGGTTCTAAGCCGTAAAGTATGGCGCACTGAACTATCGAGTAGTCATCTTTTCTTGTCTGCCAGACGTTCATAACGTCCTCAGACGAAGCCGTAGGGGTATTTCACTGAGCGGTGCATTAAGGACATAAGCCTTCTGTGTAGCAGTGAGGACAATCCTCAGATCACGGACCTAGTCCGCATAGTTGCTTCCATCAACTTTCAACTTCGTTTTCTCTAGGAACATAATAAAAACAGGGGAACTACAGCGCGGTCTATTGATCTACAACATAAATTTGCTAAGACAAGTAAGACTATGTTCATGACAATTGAAGTTCAATTAATCAAATTACTTAAGAACTCCCACTTAGATTAACATCCCTCAAGTTGTCTAAGTGTAACATGATCCACATCAACTAAACCACGTCCGATCATCACGTGAGGTGGATTAGTTATCAATGGTGAACATCTTTCATGTTGATCATATCTACTATATGACTCATGTTCGACCTTTCGGTCTCTTGTGTTCCGAGGCCATGTCTGTACATGCTAGGCTCGTCAAGTTTAACCCAAGTATTCTGCGTGTGTAAAACTGGCTTACACCCGTTGTATGCGAACGAAAGAATCCATCACACCCGATCATCACGTGGTTCTTAGAAGCGTCGAACCTTCGCAACGGTGCATACTAGGGGAGAACACTTATCTTGAAAATTTAGTGAAGGGATCATCTTATAATGCTACCATCGTCCTAAGCAAAATAAGATGCATAAAAGGATTAACATCACATGCAATTCAATATATGTGACATGATATGGCCATCATCGTCTTGTGCTTTTGATCTCCATCAGCCAAGCACCGTCATGATCTCCATTGTCACCGGATTGACACCATGATCTCCATCGTAGCGTCGTGACACCTTGATCTCCATCGCAGCGTCGTGGTCGTCTCGCCGGCTATTGCTACTACTACTACTGCTAACTCATAGCGGTAAAGAAAAGCAATTACATAGCGTTGGCATTGCATACAATAAAGAGACAACCATAAGGCTCCTGCCGGTTGCCTGATAACTTACAAAACATGATCATCTCATACAACAACTTATATCACAACATGTCTTGACCATATCACATCACCAGCATACCCTGCAAAAACAAGTTAGACGTCCTTTACTTTGTTGTTGCAAGTTTACGTGGCTGCTACGGGTTTGCAAGAACCGTTCTTACCTACACAAAACCACAACGTGGTGTAGTGATTGCTTTTTGATCTTCTAAAAGAACCCTCTTCATTGAAACTGATTCAACTAAAGTGAGAGAGACAGACACCCGCCAGTCACCTTTATGCAACGAGTGCACTTAGCGGTGAAACCTGTCTCGCGTAAGCGTACGCGTAATGTCGGTCCGGGCCGCTTCATCTCACAATACCGTCGAATCAAGTATCAACTAGTAACGGCAAGCAATATGTATACACCCACGCCCACAACTCACTTGTGTTCTACTCGTGCAAATCACATCTACGCATAGACCTGGCTCGGATACCACTGTTGGGGAACGGAGCATGAATTTCAAAAAAATTCCTACGCTCACGCAAGATCTATCCATGGAGATGCATCGCTACGAGAGGGGAGAGTGTGTCCACGTACCCTCGTAGACCGTTTAGCGGAAGCGTCTCACAACGCGGTTGATGTAGTCGAACAATCCTTCGAGCTCCACCGATCGAGTACTGAACGTACGGCACCTCCGAGTTCTACACACGTGCAGCTCGGTGACGTTCCTCGCCTTCTTGATCCAGCAAGACGTCGAGGTAGTAGATGAGTTCCGTCAGCACGACGGCGTGGCGACGGTGACGGTGAAGTGATTCCGGCAGGGCTTCGCCTAAGCTCTCCGAAAATATGACCGAGGTGGAAAACGGAGATCGGGGCACCGCACACGGCTATGGGACAATTGTTGTCTCCAAGGGGTGCCCCTCCTCCATATATAAAGGAGGGAGAGAGGAGGAGGCTGGCCCTAGGGGTGCGCCAAGTGTGGGGAGTCCTACTAGGACTCCTTAGTCCTAGTAGGATTCCACCTCCCATACGGAGTAGGAAAGGGGGAAGGGAGAGGAAAAGGAAAGAGGGGGCTGCGCCCCCTCCCCTAGTCCAATTCGGTTTGGGTAAGGGGGGGCGTGCGCCTCCTCACGTGGCCTGCCTCTCCTTTTCCCGTATGGCCCAATAAGGCCCATTACTTCTCCCGGTGAATTCCCGTAACTCCCCGGTACTCCGAAAAATACCCGAATCACTCGGAACCTTTCCGACGTCCGAATATAGCCTTCCAATATATGAATCTTTACCTCTTGGACATTCCGAGACTCCTCGTCATGTCCGTGATCTCATCCGGGACTCCGAACAACATTCGGTCACCAATCACATAACTCATATAATACTATATCGTCATCGAACCTTAAGTGTGCGGACCCTACGGGTTCGGAAATGATGTAGACATGACCGAGACAACTCTCTGGTCAATAACCAATAGCGGGACCTGGATGCTCATATTGGTTCCTACATATTCCACGAAGATCTTTATCGGTGAACCTCATATGACAACATACGTTGTTCCCTTTTGTCCGGCGGTATGTTACTTGCCCGAGATTCGATCGTTGGTATCTAATACCTAGTTCAATCTCATTACCGGCAAGTCTCTTTACTCGTTCCGTAATACATCATCTTGTAACTAACTCTTTAGTCACGGTGCTTGCAAGGCTTCTGTGATGCTGTATTACCGAGAGGGCCCAGAGATACCTCTCCGATAGTCGGAGTGACAAATCCCAATCTCGATCCATGCCAACTCAACAAACACTTTCGGAGATACCTGTAGTGCACCTTTATAATCACCCAGTTACGTTGTGACGTTTGATACACCCAAAGTATTCCTACGGTATCCGGGAGTTGCATGATCTCATGGTCAGAGGAACGTGTATTTGACATAGTGAAAGCAATAGCAATAAACTGAACGATCATTTGCTATGCTAACGGTTGGGTCAAGTCCAACACATCAGTCTCCTAATGATGTGATCCCGTTATGAAATGACAACTCATGTCCATGGTCAGGAAATCTTGACCATCTTTTGATCAACGAGCTAGTCTAGTAGAGGCTTACTAGGGACTCAGTATTTGTCTATTATCCACACATGTATTAAGTTTCCGGTCAATACAATTCTAGCATGAATAATAAACCATTATCATGAACGGAGAAATATGATAATAAACACTTTATTAATTGCCTCTAGGGCATATTTCCAATAGTACCCGGAGGTGTGAGGTGAGGTACTATACCTCGGCCTTTCAGATGATTATCAAACTCCTGGCTCATGTACTCGCCTCCATGATCAGATTGTAGAAGCTTTATAGTCTTGCCGAGCTGATTTTCAACCTCGTTCTGAAACTCCTTGAACTTTTCAAAAGTTTCTGACTTGTGCCTCATCAAATAGATATATCCATATCTACTCAAGTCGTCGGTAAAAGTCACTAAGTACTGATAGCCACCTCTGGCAGTTGTGCTCATCGGACCACACACATCACTGTGTATCAGTTCCAACTACTCGAACGCCCTTTCGCAACTCTTTGCAAAAGGTGACTTAGTCATCTTGCCGAGGAGGCATGATTCACATGTCTCGAACGACCTGAAGTCAGACGAAGTTAGAAGCCCATCATCATGGAGCTTCTTCATGCGTTTTAGACTAATGTGTCCAAGCCTGCAATGCCAGAAGTATGTTGGATTTATCTCATTAGGCTTATGCCTCTTGACATTCATATTATAGACAGGTTCAGATTCCAGATTCAAAATAAATAACCCATCAACTATGGGTGCATAGCCGTGGAACATTCCATTCAAAGATATCGAACAACCATTGTCCTTTAAATTGAATTCATAACCCTGACTCATCAAGCATGAGGCAGAAATAATGTTCCGACTAAGCGCAGGAATATAATAACAATTATTCAATTCCAAAATGAATCCGGAAGGTAGCTGGAGTTGCATCGTGCCGACCTCCAACGCAGCAACTCTAGCTTTGTTGCCGACCCTGATGTCAATCTCCCCTTGTGACACACGCCTAGTTCTTACCAGCCCCTGCATCGAGTTGAAAATATGAACAACCGATCCGGTATCAAATACCCAAGAGCTACTAGGTATGTCAGCAAGGTAAATGTCTATAACATATGTAACAAGTGTACCTTTGCCCGAAGTCGCACTTCCGGCCTTCTTGCCATGCTCGGCAAGCCACTTGCTACAGTTCCTCTTCCAGTGTCCGGTCTCTTTGTAGTGATAGCAAACAGTTCCCGAGTCCGGTCCAGACTTCGGCGTAGCGGCGGAGCTCGGAACAGATTCCTTCTCCTTGCCCTTTGCCTTAGCCTTTTTCTTGGACCAACTCTTTTTGAACTTGCCTGAATTCTGCACCATCAACACTTGATGCGTGCCTTTCTTAATATCCTGCTCTGCCGCCTTAAGCATTCCATGCAGTTCAGTGAGCTTCTTATCCATGCCATGCATATGATAGTTCGAAATGAACGTCCCATAGCTAGCTGGAAGAGAACCCAGAACTGCATCGGTAGCCAGCTCATCCAAGAGCGGGAAACCTAAGCGTTCCAAAGCTTGCACGTATCCGATCATCTTGATCACATGAGGGCTCAGTGGATCACCCTCCTTCAGCTTAAAATCCATCAAGGATCGCCAGACGTTGAACCTTTCTGTTCTAGCCTGCATCTGAAACATGCTCTTGAGATTCTCGATCATATCGAAAGCCTCAACGTTTTCGAAATACTGTTGCAAATCGGGCTCCATACAAGCCAGCATCAGACAGCTGATCTCCGTTGAATCATCAACGAGTTTCTGGTAGGCATTCCTTGTTGTGGCATTAGCATTCTCGGCAGGTTCATCTGGAAGTCGATTATCTAGAACATGTTCCTTCTTATCATGCTTGAGAACAATTCTCAAATTTCTATACCAGGTGGTAAAATTTGTTCCATTAAGTTTATCCTTTTCCAAGATTGATTTCAATGCAAAGTTGGGTTGAGCAGGTGGTGCCATTGATCTACAAAAGAAAAATACGCAAACACTAAGCACTGTGTTTATGTAGAGTAAATCAAGCCTAAACAGATATACTCCCACTGAAGTTGACATCCCTCTGCAACTTCCAGTGATCCAGGATCCGAGTAGTGCAATCCGACTAGTGAGCTTTAGCATCACTGCTAGCCGAAGTGACTATCCGGTAAGTAACTCTTTGCTAATCGTATCTCTATACGACTCCTGTCGGTTGGGTTGGTATCTTATACCACGGCTCCCGACCTCTTTTGCCACAAGGCCCAAAACTGTTTTGATAGCCTAGTCAAGTTAACCTGATGCAGTGCATGTCCGTGTCCGACACAAACCCTTCAGTTCAAGGACACCTAGCAGCACCCCAATTTTATGAGCCCACTACTAGACGTACTTGACGTGCGAAGGTGCAACATCGGGGATGGCAATTTGCTTGATATTGACGAGGGATCTTTCTACCATTTTTAACATGTGTAGAAGACAAGAAGCAATATCAATCACAAATAAATAAATATTGTGAAATAGTATGGCTCCTTCATGGACGTCCGAGGACCAGGTCGACTCCAACTCCGAGGACCAGGTCGGCTCCATCTTGTCATACCAGAACACCACCTCGGATCTCTATCCGAGCAGCGACTTGATCTCTGTCCTCCAACTACTACAACTAGTAATGAAATTACAGAGAATCACAAGTCGACACGCATGTCGTTATACATTATAATGACAGCACTTTGGCTCTTGCCGACTGACAAATCATGACGCGTAGGCCATGTATTATTTACACACATGCATCACATACATATGAGCCATACTATTCACATCAAACCTGCAAAACAAAGTTATGCATAGAATCGCATTCTACCGGTTTGAGTGAACATGTACAAAATCTATGGCGCTACGCAAACGGCGGTCCCGCTAGCCGGTTAGTGGGTGGGGTTCGAAGGGGCAACGCCCCTCGCAGGTGTGGGCAGCGCCCGACGTTTTCGGAAATCACAGATCGGATCTGTACTCCGACCACGCCGAATTTTCCGATCAGACCGATCTCATCGATCATCACGAATCCGAATCGGATTTACGTTTCACTATTAACCCCGATGGCAGAAACCGACCGGTAGGGGTAGGTTGTGTCACGACCTCATCGATTCCGATCGTCAGAAAACATAGCCTCAACGATCCCTTGTGCAATTGATCTCATCAACAGTGCACATAGCCGATCTCTTAAATGACAACAGATCTCATCTGCTGCCTCCACATATCTAATATGCATACGATCTGAATCCAAATCCTATAACAGAGGCTCTGATACCACTGTTGGGTTCTACGGTAGGGTGCGTCGACTGCAAATTAAAATTTTCCTACTCGCAGAACAACCAGGAACATGCTAACAGAGATGGATCACAGATCATTACCACTAGACGCGCAGTGCCGTGCAGCGGAAGTATAGTCGTGGCAACACGTCACCGGAGTCATCTCCTCCTCGTCGATCTCCCACGTACAGCTGATCACCAAGTCCCACGAACAGGTTCGCCGGAGTGGCACAATTGCACCACCTCTAATGGTATCCGCGCGTGCGGGAGGAACGTTATGCGGCAGACTGCTAGGTCCGTTCACACAGCCTGCGGCACGTGGAGGTGGCTAGTTGCAACACATGCAAAGCCCTAATGACGACGCCAAAGCGATCACCCTTGATAAGCGTGCTGTACCTCCACTATATATAGGCATCCGTCGTGGGCTCAACACTTGGGCCTCACACAGATCCTAAAGCCCAAAGTCTACTCGGTCACGATCCAAGTCTAGCTCGGATCACATCCGAAGTGTCCTCGGATCCGACCTCGTAGGTTCCTTACCTTAAGCGTGTGACCCCTTAGGTTCAAGTCGGCTTGGTCGCAGTTCGGATCACCTCCGACCTGCTCGGCAGGTAGCGGCCTCTAGCAAGGCGTGCCGACCACCAAGTAGACTATGAAGCCGGTTGGCGAACCTGTACATCACACTTCCGTTCCCTTTGCCACACGATATATGTTGTCGGGCTCAAGGCGATGTGGCCATCCCTGTTACAGCCCGACCTCTCTCTTGTTTCAGTGAATCCGACCAACACCTCGGATTATCTCATAATCCTCGTCGCATGGCCATGCTTATACAAGTCGGATCACACGAGGGGCCCAGAGTATATCTCTCCTCATCGGAGGGGCAAATCCCATCTTGCTTAACCATGTCTCACAGCATGGGTCTGGACAAGCCCAAAACCTACCTTTATAACTACCCAGTTACGGAGCAGCATTTGGTCGGCCCAAAGCAGGTCGGTCACCATCCCGAGCACATGCGTCAGCTCAGGTCTGAGGACACAGAACGTATGTGTACTAGAGACTCACAGATGACCTATCGCTGTGTCTCATAGTTGGGTCTATCCAATCCGATATCCATCCGAGCTCGGATCTGGTCACCCGTATCCTATCTCGGATCCGATCAGATCCATGCAGTTCGGCAGCATCACATGCTTCATGGCTAGTGAGACAAAACCATCCACCGTATTGCATGCTAGTCTAGTCCGACATGTGCCCACACGTTACTTACGACTAGGGACCATTTTAGAATGTATCATACTACACAAGATCTCACAGACAAGTCACGTACTTGTCAACAAGTATCATTGATAACATCCGAGGACTACATCGGTTCATAAACACATCGGAAATATCATCATACATGATTGCCTCTAGGGCATACCTCCAACACAAAGATGGTGAAGTGTCATGTAGTCGATGTTCACACGACACCACTAAAGGAAGCACAACATACATAGCATCAAAATATCAAACGAATACCAAATTCAGATGATTACTTATGACAAGACTTCTCCCATGTCCTCAAGAACAAAAGTAACTACTCACAAATCATATTCATGTTCAAGATCAGAGGGGTATTGAATATCATTAAGGATCTGAACATATAATCTTCCACCAAATAAACCAACTAGCATCAACTACAAGATGTAATCAACACTACTAGCAACCTACAGGTACCAATCTGAGGTTTTGAGACAAAGATTGAATACAAGAGATGAACTAGGGTTTGAGATGAGATGGTGCTGGTGAAGATGTTGATGAAGATTGGTCCTCCCATGATGAGAGGATCGTTGGTGATGTCGATGGCTTCGATTTCCCCCTCCCAGAGGGAAGTATCCCCGGCGGAATCGCTCCGCCGGAGAGCAAAATAGCTCCTGCCCAGGTTCCGCCTCGAGACGGCGGCGCTTCATCCCAAAAGTCTTCTTCTCATTTTTTCTAGGACAAATGGTTTCATATAGCAGAAGGAGGGGCCCGGAGGCCTGCCAGGGGCTCCACAAGCTTGGGGGCGCGCCCAGGGGGGTCGGGCACGCCCCCAGGCCTGTGGCTGCCTAGTGGGTCCCCTCCTGTTGATTCTTTCGCCAGTATTTTTTATATATTCCAAAATAATTCTCCGTAAATTTTCAGGTCATTTGGAGTTTTGCAGAATAGCTATCTCTGTTTCACCCCTTTCAGGTCCAGAATTCCAGCTGCCAGCATTCTCCCTCTTCATGTGAATCTTGCAAAATAAGAGAGAAAAGGCATAAGAATTATACCATAAAGTGAAATAATGATCAAAAACATAATAATTATTAGTAGGAAATCATGATGCAAATTGGACGTATCAAGCGCAGCCAGGAGGAGCAATAGGAGGGGCTAGAGGGGATGATGTCGCTCTCGGCCGCTGGAGATGTCTATGTCCCGGAGCTGGACATGAAGCAGGAGGTGAAGGAGGAGGTGATGGAGGACCGGCCGCCCACCCTGGTGTGGAACCCGGTGATGTATGGGCAGTCGTGGTCGTGGACAACAATGGTGCCATGCAGCTCGCCGTCGCCACCGCCACCAGCACCGCAGGCCGCGTGGGTGCCGTGGTCACCACCACCGCCGCCGCCACCACCGCAGCCTGCACAAGACGCCCCCGCCCCCATTTTGGGGGCCGCCGCTCCACCTCTGGATGCCGCCTTCCTACATCGACCTAACCAGGGACGACGAGGACGAGGACGGTGGCGCCTGAAGACGGCCACGGCATCGGCAGCGGGCGGCAAATCTACCTTCTTTTTTTAATTTCAACTTATGTTCTATGTGCCGTCCGTGACTATCGTGGACTTTTTAATTAATTATTATAATATATTTATGTTACAAACTATTTTGCAATGCCATTTTTTGTTTTTTAGTCCACAAAGGACATAAAGTTTGGTATGCGGCCGCGCGTTGGGTGCACCGACCGGCGGGCAGCCAAAACCGGACACGGGCGTCCGTTTTGCCGACCCAAACGCACACAATCCGGACAAAATGGATGCCCGTTTGGGGTTATGCATTGGAGTTGGCCTAAGGGCAACTCCAGGCCGACCCAAACGGAAATCCAATGTGTCCGGCTTTTGTGAAATCATTAATTAAACTAGCACATATGCCCGTGCGTTGCAACGGAAAACATAATTGACGTGTTCATGAGAACATCCACCGGCATGGCACCAAAACATCCTGAACAGTGACACTCGACGGCGGCAGGGAGACACACTACTAGGAGAAAGCTTATAGATAGAACCTTAGCAGTAGCGCGGGGCTGGGTCGCAGCGCTACTGCTACTTAGTAGTAGCGCGTGGCACTTACCAGCGCTACAGGTAGGAAGGTAGCAGTAGCGCTGGCCTGTGAACCAGCGCTGTTGCTAAGTGGTCCCATCATCACCCACCGGGGCTGCCCGTACTAGTAGCGTCCGACAAAAACTAGCGCTACTACTATTCCCGTAGCAGTAGCGCGTGTCGGTGGCCCACCGCTACCGCTATGTGTGCACGGTGCCAGCAGGTGGGCCCCTCTTAGCAGTAGCGATGGGCCACCGACACGCGCTACTGCTATAGAGATTAGCAGTAGCGTTGTTAGCAATACCGCGCTACTGGTATGCGTAGCAGCCACCTTTTCCCCACCCTCCCTCTCCCCCTTTCCCCTCTCCCTCCTCTAGCTCCCTCACTTAGTTCTTACTTCTCCTATCTCTCTTCTCTCCCCATTAATGCCCCCATCCACCATCTCCTCCATTAATGACCTCTCTTTCTCTCTAGCTTCTTCCTCACTTTATTTGTCTCTCCCTCCTTCCCTTTCCCCACTCCTACCTTTGTCTCACTAGCTAGCTCTCCCTCCCTCTCCACAGTTAGGTAGAGCATCTCCTTCCAACTAGATCTACCCATTTTAGAAGTAAGCCATGCATCTTTGTCCACTACTTTCGATCCCTAGATAGCGGCACTGGCCATCTATAGCTACCGTGTGCTCGATCCCTCTCTCGGGATGATAGGTGAGTAAAAAGTTGTGCTTTGCAAGAATGGAAATATGTGTGTTTGTGCTATGATGGTGGGAATGTGCGTGTGGCATGAGTTGCCGCCTATGTGTATTTGTCGGATCGTGCTTGACATGAGTTGCTTATGTTTTGCCGAAATGTCGATTTATTTCCGTTTCGGCGAATTTCGGGCAAACTCTATATGTCCTATTTTTAGGGAAGGTCATGCCAAATTTTTGTATGACTTTGATGTATGCATATGCATGCATGGTAATAATTTTTTTGCTTATTATACCGCGCAGGAAATCATGAAGGTCAGTGGAAGGGTGGTGGAAAGATGGTTGCGATCCGCAGTGCACGACATGTATTCAAATAATCGGACTGGGATTTTATGTCCGTGTAGAAGATGCAAACTAATCGTCATCTTGGACTCCTTTGACCGTGGGAGTTTGAAGGCGCACCTGCTCATGCATGGTTTCATGGATGGCTATACTCGGTGGACAATTGAAGATGATGATGAGGATGTCCACATGGCAGGCAATAACGACATGGGGCTAGACGAAGAGATGACCGACGATGGACCCGAAGACGAGGGCGCGGGACATGGCGGCGGAGAAGAGGCCGGACACGGCGGGGAAGAGGCCGTACACGGCGGAGAAGAGGCCGGACACGGCGGAGAAGAGGCGGACACGCCACAGTCTTTGACGCGACTAAGTTCAGTCGTGCAAGACCCTCATGTTTGAGACCTGCTTCGTAAGAATACGAGTAGCGACAGAGCTGCTTCTAGAGAGGAGGCCAAGCTGGTGCAACTGGAGGTAGACTCGAAGACTCCATTGTATGATGGTTGCGATCCCGAGGTGACCCGCTTGAGTTTCACGCTCAAACTTCTAAAGACGAAGGCCAAAAACAAATGGACAGACGCAAGCCTCGATGAGCATTTGAAGTATCTACATAATAAAGTTCTTCCCGCGGGAAACCTGTGTCCTACTAGTGTCGATGAGGCCAAGAAGATCGTGTGCCCTCTTGATCTGCCCCACATTAGATACCATGCATGCATCAACGATTGCATCATTTATCGGAAGGAGCACGCGGAAAAAACCAGCTGTCCGGTGTGCAATGCTTCTCGATACAAGAAGGCCGGGAAGAAATCTCCTCAGAAAGTTGTATGGTACTTACCGATCACTCCCCGTCTGCAGCGTTGTTTCATGGATCCTAAGGAAGCAAAGCTCATGCGCTGGCATGCGGAGAGGGTGAAGCCCGACGACGGAGATGATCCGAAGCTCAGACACCTCGCGGATGCTAGCCAGTGGCGAGCATTCAACGCCGAATATGGATATTTCGCAGATGATGCAAGGAACATCATGCTTGGTGCGAGTACCGATGGAATGAATCTGTTTGGCAACCAGAACACCAACCATAGCACATGGCCCGTGTTTGTATGGATGTACAACCACCCCCCTGGTTGTGCATGAAGTCAAAGTACATACACATGAGCATGCTGATTCAAGGGCCGAAACAACCAGGAAATAATATTAATCTGTATCTGGGGCTACTGAAAGAGGAGGTAGACACGTTATGGAAAACACCGTCCAAGACATGGGACGTCAGCAAAGGCGACTATATCTATATGAGAGCTGCGCTGATAACGACGGTGCACGACTATCTCGGTTATGGATATGTCGCAGGCCAAGTGTGCCACGGATATTGCGGATGCACCCGGTGCATGGATGATACAACGTCTCAGCAGCTAACGAAAGATGGAGGGTCTGGGAAAATCATGTACATGGGGCATCGAAGATGGCTCGAGAAGGATGACCCGTGGAGAAACCATGGAGATCTATTCAATGGTGAGGCTGAGCATCGAGGACCTCCACGTAAGAGGAGCGGCGCCGAAATCGATGAGCTGTTGAAAAACTGGGAACAGTGCCCCGCGCCGGGAAAGATGAAAAAGGCGCCGGAGCCGCTGCTGAAGGTATGGAAGACGAGGTCTGTTTTCTGGGACTTGGAGTTCTGGCCCAAATTCGACATGCCTCATTGCCTCGATCAAATGCATATCACGAAGAATGTCCTTGAGAGCTTGCTTGCAACAGTGATGAACATGCCAGATAAGACCAAGGATGGGCCGAAGGCAAGAAGAGACTTGGAAGATTTGAACATCAGGGCAAATCTCCACATGCCGCCCCGTAAAAAGTCGGAGGAGACGGAGACGGAGGCGGGGGACAGGGGCAAAAAAGTTAACAAGAAGGAAGAGAATTATTGACCCCCTTCTTGCTGCACCTTAAGTCCGAAGGAGATCGATCAATTCTTCAAGTGCCTTACTGGAATCAAAGTTAGTTCCGGTTACTGTGGGAAGATAAGCAGATTTCTAGACACCAAGAAGAAAAGGTTCAGCGGGATGAAGTCTCATGACTGTCACGTGATGATGACGCGGATCCTTTCGGTTGCCCTTAGAGGGATAATGGACAAGCACATCCGTGAGACGCTTATTGGTCTCTGCAACTTTTTTGACGTTATCTCTCGAAAGTCGATCAGTGTGAAGCAGCTCCAAAGGCTACAGGAAGAGATCATTGTCATACTAAATGAGCTTGAGATTTACTTCCCGCCCACGTTCTTTGACGTCATGGTGCATCTGTGTGTCCACATTATGGACGACATCATCGACCTCGGGCCGTCATTCCTTCATAGCATGATGCCATTTGAGAGGATGAATGGGGTCATCAAAGGATTCGTTCGTAACATGTCCCGTCTGGATGGAAGCATCGTGTAGGGCTATCTGACCCAAGAGTGCATCTCCTTCTGCGAGAATTATCTAGGTGGCGAAAACCCTGTTGTTGGTTTGCCTGTCAACAAGCACCTTGGGAGGCTCGAAGGAGAAGGTCACACGAACGGCCGGAAGGAATTGCATGTGGACCACTCGGGTCGACGCAATGACTTGGACATAGCAAACTTAGTAGTGCTACAGCACCTAGACGTGGTAGATCCTTTCGTGGCACTGCACAAAGAAACCATCGCAAAGAAGTACCGTGACAAGGGGCTAAACAAGACGGACGCCGAAGTTACTAGAGAGCACAACTCCACTTTCTTGCGTTGGTTCAAAGAGCATGTTCTTGCTAATCCCCCGGAAGAGGGCAGTGCGGACGGATTGCGCATACACGCCTTAGCACATGGCCCCACGGCCAACCTCGCGACCTATCAGGCATATGATATCAACGGATACATGTTCTACACGGAGGCCAAAGACATAGACAGTGATTACCAGAACTCAGGGGTGACGATGGAATGCATTACCGGCGACAACGGCGCAACTGAAAGATTCTACGGAAGGGTCGAAGAGATCTGGGAGCTTGACTACGCTGGACTGTGCAGTGCGATGATGTTTCGTGTCAGATGGGCTAAGGCCGTCGAAAGAGAACACCGGTATTTCACTACCATGTCTATACCCGACGCGAAGAGCGTAGCTACCGTAAACGTCATCGCCAAAACTGAGCCATGGGTACATGCTAAGCACATGACACAATGCTTCTTCATAACCGACCCGAGCAATCCCAGCCATGTTGTCGTGAGGAGAGGCAAAAGGAGCATCGTCGGAATGGATGGAGTCGCTAACGAGGAAGACTACGACCAGTACGGCGACCCGATGAGGGAAGATGACGATGACGATGAAGCATATGTCAAAAGAAGAAGCAAGACTACATTACCTAATAAAAATCGTACTCCATGGAAAAGGAAAAGTCACAACAAGGGGCTCAATTATTCGGAAGCGAACAAGAAAGGAAAGAAGCTCACTCAGAAATGACAACGTCGACGCTGAGAAACCATCATTTACATATATGTTCCTATTTTGTATACGCACTTAACCTTTATCGGCCAAATGATGTAATATATATTGCCTTAGTTATATACATTGTATATATCCCCTTCCCACCATGCATATCGGACAACGTCGGCTCGGTCGTCTTTCGGAGGAGAAAAAGGAAAAGTAAACCAAAAAGGAAAGAAAATAAAATGAAAAAGAAATAGAAAAGTAAATGAAAAGAAATAGAAAAAGGAGAAAGGAAAAAAGAAAATGAGAAGAAAAAGAAAATGAAATAAAAAGGAAAGGAATAGAAACGAAAATGAAAAGAAAAAGAAAAAGGAGAAAGGAAAAAAGAAAATGAAAAGAAAAAGAAAAAGAAATAAAAAGGAAAGGAATAGAAATGAAAATGAAAAAAAGGAAAAGGAGAAAGGAAAAAAAGAAAATGAAAAGAAAAATTAAAAAAAAAAGAAAATGGAGAAAGGAATAGCAGTAGCGCTGGTTTAGATCCCGCGCTATAGCTACTTACTATAGCGGTAGCACGGTTTTATAACCCGCGCTATAGCTACTTACTATAGCGGTAGCGCGGGTTTCTAACCCGCGCTATAGCTAAGTTAGCTATAGCATGGGTTTGGAACCCGCGCTACTGCTATTTTGAGTTAACCCCCCCCCCCCCCCCGCGGCCTTCCCTCCTTTCTCCCCCAATTCTCCCCCAAATCCCCACTCCTCCTGTCTCCGTCACCGCCATCGCGCCCCCGCCGTCCTCGTCAGTGCTCCAGCGTCGCCGCCCTCACGCCCCATCCCTCGCCGTCGCCCGAGCGCCGACCCCGACGCCGCGCGGTCGACCCCGACACCCGACGCCGACGACCACCTCCACACCTCTGCCGCGCCATCGGCCGCTCCGACCTCCTCCTCCTCCCTACCTCCCTCGACGCTCAAGATGACCATGCCTACACCTCCTCCTCCTCCTCCCTTACCTCTGCCTAGCTAGGGTTCCTAGGGTTCATGAAATTTTAGGGTTCATCAAATTAGCTAGGGTTCATCAAATGTTTATGGTTCCTGTGCTTATGTAGTTGTAGATGCTTGCTTAAGTAGTTGTAGATGGTTAAGTAGTTGTAGTTGTTGTGGACAGAAGATTAGGGTTCATCAAATGTTTATATAAATTCATTTTAGAGAAAAAAATTAGTTTAGAGCAAAAATTCAATATAGAAATAAGCTTGCTGTGGACCCAATGTAGTTAACTAAATATTTTTTTAGGACAGTATGAGAGAGTTGCAAATTAGGAAAGTATGAGAGACTTGCTGTCGACCCAATGCTCTAGGGTTTATAGCAAATTTTCTTCAAGCTCTATATTTTCTTGAAGTGGTCCTGTTATATGTAAATTTGAATTGTTCGATTGTGCCCAAGTAGCCTATGAATGTGCCCAAGTGGCCTTTTGTTGTTTGCAGGGAATCTGATTCCGAGTGGCCTATGTTTTGCCGGAATGTTGATTCATTTCCATTCCGGCAAATTTCAAGCACTCGATTTGTCCACTTTTTAGCAAAGGTCATGCCGAAATTTTCCGTGAATTTCGGCATGACTTGTGCTAGAAACTAGGACATATCGAGTGCCCGGGATTTGACGGAACGGAAATGAATCAACATTCCGGCAAAACATAGGGCCTTTTTTATGTCATTATTCATTTTATTAGGTCTAGAATTAAACGAGCAGACTTAATCGTAGGAAACATGGCTAACAACGACGAAGGCGGGGGTTCTGGTAACTGCGAAGACGTCTACGAGGCGGCACACAACTTTTTCGAGTATCTGGACGAACAACGATTATTGCAGGCCCCCCTGTCACATCCGAGGGTTGCACCGACACCGACACCGGCACCGATGCTGGCGAATTAGCCGGTAAAGAACCGAAAGCGAAGAGGATACGACACCCAAACCAGCTCGGCACCGGAAGACTGGTGGTCACGGCGGTGGACCCCGGCAATTTCGAGCCAACAGAGCCTGAGGAAGTGCGCAAGTGCTACGGCAATCAAATAGGATGCATCCTACGGGAAACCGCCAGCATCAACGACGAAAACTTAAGGAAGATACCAAATATGGAGCACTTCCTCCTAACGAAGTTGCACCAGAGATTCCTGTTCCCCGACCGGGATGAAACCAAATATCCATCACTGTAGCTAGACAAGGGAATGAAGAAGATAAACAACAGACCCATGGGCAAGTTTAGCGGCGCGCTGTCCGCCTAGAAAGTAAGGGTGAAAAGTCGGATCGCCAAAAAGGAACCCTACTCCGAGATTGTAAAGGATAATCCGACAATTACGGAAGAGTAGTTTGAAATATTCAAGGCGGCTTGCGCTGCCAAAGCTGCCAAAGAAAAGTCGGAGTACATGAAGGGGCTTCAGGAAAGGAACACGGGGTACCACTGCCTCGGAAGCCATGGTTACTCGGGCAAGAGGCCCATATGGGCCAAGGAGGACGCGGAACGTGAAGCCACGGGGATCCCAGACCCCTTGGCGGAGTTCACCATCCCGCAGGATCATGACTTCATCAGGGCCCGGTACACTTGGGACCTAGTAAATAAGGTTTTCGAAACGGACACGCCCACGAGGGAGTTCATGAGACTGCTGGTAATTATTATTTTACCACCTTATTTTAGCTTCTGATCAATTCGACTACACGTTTAGTCACATTTGTAAACGATCCACGTTCCTTTTGCAGAAAGAGCAGCACAGGATGGCGGCCGAAAGGGACTCGTCGGCGAGGCCCAAGTGGGACACCCCTTTCAACCGAGCCTTGAACCTAATGAAAGGACTCCCGTTGGACAAGCGGCCGTCGTATGGACGTGTGCACACCGTAGGAGATGGCGCCACGTGGAAGTACTACTACCATGAGGACGCCGAGGAGAGAAAGCAGAGATGGAAGTTAAACAAAAAGAACATCGACAAGAAGGTTGAGATTGCGGTCGATAAGAGAACAGTTGAGACCAAAGAAGCTATACGACCTGAGTTGGTGAGCGAGGCAGTCAAAGCAGCGGTAGCTGTCTGCAGAGAGGAACTTGTAGCTTCGATTGGCGCCTTGGTTCCGGCAATTGTCGAATGGATGAAGCAAAATCCAGATAAAGAGGCAGCGGACTTTCCCCTTACCAGCTTTGTCGGGAGCAACTCGGTGAACGTCGCACCAGCACCTGCTCACGCAACTGCACCTGCTCATAGCAGCCTGTCCTCCGTCTCTGGCGTGCTCGGCGGGGCTTCGTCTTTGGCTGAGCTCGACGCCCTCACGGTAACTACCTGTCACACCGGCCCTCTTCAACATATATATAATCTTTCGTTTCCGTTGCCTTTCGGATGTCTGACATTACAGACATGTCTTCGTAGGCCGACGAAACCCCGTGCACCATACTGTACACCATCAGCGGCCAGAAGGTGGACGTGGGAAAGGCAACGATAGTGAAGCTGAAGGATCGCTCATTCCACAGCCGGCCGATGCCCCCTGGCATCTTCAAGGTTTCCGTGGCCAGTGTCAAAGCGGGCCACGAGAATTTGGCTCCTCCGGTACCACTAGGGGGAGATGACGACGAGACCCCACCACGGCTTGGCGATTGCAAGAGTTGGGTCCTGTTGTGGCCGAAGAATCTTCTTCGTCTAGAGGCGGCCGGGAGCACACCAACGACCAAGCCTCAGAAAGGTATGAACACCACCACCCTACCTACCCAATTAGCGGCGCCTGTCGTGCCGGGTGATAGCGGACGACGTGAGGAAGAGGCTCCATTAGTGGCTGATGACGTCGCCGCCATCGAAGAAGCAATGGATGATGTCATGGACGAGGATGATGACCCTCTACGGTTTATCAATACTGACGGCTATGACGACGGAGGATTGATGGCTCAGCAGTATGACTCAGGCTTTGAGTGTGATGAGTTGATGCCTGAATTGCCGGAGCAGGAACATCTTAAGGCTGATTGCAAGAAGACTCTCTTCATGCAATCCTTGCAGGACACGCCTCCAGATGCCGCCTCAACCCAGGATCAACAACGTGAGGGTCGTGTAATGCTGAGCCCGACAACACTGGGGGCGGGGGTCAGGGACGGTATGTTAGGCTCACTTCCGGCACCCAAGAAGCATAGGAAGAGACCGAGGAAAGGCCTTACTAGCGACAAAGCTGCTTCTATCAGCCAGCCGCCTCCGTAGCCTCGGGTTGCAGACCATATACCTATCAAAGGTGCGGCAAAATTCCATGTCCTCGGTGATCCGATCCTACCTAAGGCAGCGCTAGAGGGCATAGATGGCGATCTAAGGAGACTTCATGATGATGTGCTGTCGAGAGAGAAAAGCCTTCTCGTCTCGACAAATCCAGGATACCCGCTCTACGTGGTTAACGTGCCGCAACAAAGGTTGTACGTCCAGACATTCCCCGCGGATAAGTTCTTCCTTCGATTTGATTACCTCTTCGACATGTTTCACATGACAAAGCTGGATTTTATGTTCGTCCGCCTTTATGCCTTGTACATGAACTACATCATCAGGTGCGAGCAAATATCTTATATCTCAGTCACGGACCCGTACTTTATGCACGAGGCCTTCTTGGCAGTCTACGCAGAGCACCGTGAATATGCGAGGACCTACATCGCCGACTTCATGGTCGCCAATAAGGACAAGGAGATGATTCTCCTGCCTTATCATCCCATGTAAGTCATCCGCGGATATCCTCTGTGACACATAAATACTTTCATAAATTTCAATCATTCATTTGCACGCATGGAGGCTAATTTGAGGTGTACTTATTTTGCGCAGCGAGGGGCGCGCCGTCCTCATCATTCTTAACCCCCGATTCTCCCACGCTCTTTACTTGGACTCGTCGAAGAACATAAAGAAAAACGATTACACACACATCAAGAGTGTTCTCGACAGTGCTATCTTAAGCTACCGCCAACGGGGTGGAGAGATCACGGTCAAGAGGACAAAGAACCGCGTGCCCTGCTTCGCCCATAAGACCGACTTCTGCTGCATCCAGCAACCGAATGGTAGTCTCAGTGATGGATTCTACGTCATCCACCACATGTTGGAGTACATAAGGGATCGGCAGAATCTTCGCATGTCACCTAAATCTGGCGATGCCGATATTCTGCAATGGGCCAAGAAACTAGGAAATGTACCGGATCATCGACTATGAGCTGAGTTCTATCACATCCAGCGTGAACTTACCCAAGTCATCATGAAGGAGGTCGTCAAAAAAACAGGGATGTTCTACGAAGAAGGGCAAATGTCGCGGGAAGACGTCCGAACACGCGTAGCCGCTCAGCGTCTCGACCTGAAGCCTTTCACGTCGCTCGGGTCCTTCCTCCCTGATTTGGAAGGATGGCACGACATGTTGGAGTGATTGACGATGACAATGTGTCCGTTTAGTCACTACTTTCTCTATGACGAAACTTTGAATTTATGCACGACGAAACTTTGTGATGTAATTAAACCGTCCTCCTCAACTAGCGTAGATCACTCTAGTTAATTAGTTTGGGTACGATGAACTTTGTTATTTATGTTTACGATATGTTACTTCTATTTTTGCTAACTCTGTCTCTTTGTGTTACCTAACTATATATTATGTTGCATATTATCGATGAATTCATCATGTGACGATGCAGGTATATAGATCATCGATGGCGAAGAAGTGCTACGCCGTGTACGTAGGGAAGGTTTCAGGAGTGTACGACGAATGGCCTGAGTGTCAGGCCCAGGTGTACCGGTTCCCGGGCGGCAGCCAGAGAGGGTTCGATAGCAGAGCCGAAGCGGAAGATAGTTACTTGAGGTTCACGCTAGCGCGAGAGAGGGAAAGGAACCGGCGCCTCAAGAACTACTACATTATCGCGCTCTTGCTCATAGTGATCGCTCTTCTCTTCTATATCATAGTTTAGATATAGATAATGAAACATGTGTATGTGATGACCATGCAGTTGCTTGTATTCGAGACATGTCACGTAACTTGTATCGCTATATCGAGATGATGATGAGAGACATCATTTGTTTCGGATGATGTGATGATATGATGAGACTATTATGTGTATGATATGATGAGAATATTGTTTGTTCATGATATGATTAGACTACTGTATAAACCCTGTACAAAGACAACGCAAATACGTACCAAAAAAAATTATGCGTAACGTTAGCAGTAGCACTGGTTGACAAGTAGCAGTAGCGTTGGTATATTAGCAGCGCGGGATGTAGACCAGCGCTACAGCTATATAGCAGTAGCGCTGCACAAACCAACACTACTGCTAAGTAGGGATAGCAGTAGCGCTGGTCTAACCGCTACAAGTTGGTTGTAGCGCCGTAGTAGTAGCGCG
Source organism: Elymus sibiricus (assembly GCA_039707655.1). NCBI lineage: Eukaryota > Viridiplantae > Streptophyta > Magnoliopsida > Poales > Poaceae > Elymus > Elymus sibiricus. Next base: position 376,140,430 of record CM077676.1, read on the forward strand.
GCCCCCCGCGCTACTGGTAGGCAAAAACCCAGCGCTACTTCTAGGGTTTTCCCTAGTAGTGACACGAGGCCTAGCAAAAATGCATATCAGCGATACACTATGGTTATGATTGTTGTATGACAGTTCTAATTACATCATCCATGAATAAATCAGAGTGAAGTAAAACCTGATTGAGGACTACTTCCTCCATCTGTTTTTAAGGGCGTAATTTCCAAATCTTCTATACCAAGGCATTATTTGAAAGTTCAAGGAATTTCTGGAATTTGCACGGGCCACCAAAAAACCTTGCAAATCAAATAATAATGGTACTCGCCTTACCTCCTTCCTTTGAATGCCACACTCGCACTATCTGTTGATCTAAAACATACAAGTATCCGACACACGGAGGGCCTTTATTTTTCTTTTATTGTCACGTCTAGCCATTGACACAATATGTCATCCTTTGTAAAATGTAGGTAGGTATATAGAGAAAGTATAGATTATTATTATTATAGAAAAAAGTATAGATTATTATTATTACATTATTACTATTATAGAAAAGAGTATAGATTATTATTATTATTATTATTATTATTATTATTATTATTAAGGGTGGGAAATCAAGGGTGCGACAGATTCCGCTCACATGAAAAAATACAGGAAAAAATGTATATAATATATTTACCTCATAATGGATTTTTGTTGACTCATAATATATATTTTGATAGCTCCACCCCAGAAGTATCTCTTTCGAACATATCAACAAAAATAGAAAAGGATATCTCAGCGATCGGAATCCTTGAAAGTTCAACACACCAGTCTTTCAGCAAATGTGTATCTACAAAGCAAATCTTTCTCTAATTGAAATATGAACTCTTTTGTGTCGTTTCTAAATAAAACATTAAATTGCAGTAGTGAAACATGGTGTGTGCATCTGTGGTAGCTGGCCCTATCAGAAACACCAGAAAGACTTTGAGTTATCGGACTATTTTTTCTTTCAGAGAAAGGCATCACGTAGACAAGACATGTAGGTAGAGAATCAGAGAGCCCTCAATCAAAAAGCTAAATGTCAGTGAAACATACATCTCTAAAGTGAAGTTGTATGTTCTCCCCATTGGTGACCGCCCTGAATCAAAAGCTAAGTGTCAGTCAATCAGATTTGGAGTGAAGGCATCACGTACACCATGTGACATGTAGCTGGAGAATCATAGATTATCTGAACCAGAAAACTCAATGTCACTCAAACTGATTGAGTACTTTGCATGGTCTACGTACTTATCTGCATCTTAGGAGTTAATTGCAAGAAACTACCACATTTGTGGCTAGGTTTGCGGAAAACCACCAACTCGTTAATCCGTTGCAGAAAACACCGCAAACTCGCCTAAGTTGTTGCAAAAAACACTGATCGGGCGTTTAGCTGCGTTTGAACTCATTCCCGACAGGTGGGCCCAGAAAACGCCTACGTGGCCTAACGGCCGGGCAGAAGGCGTCGTTTGCCTCAACACGGTCAAGACGCCGCGCCGGTCGGTCCTCGTCAGACAGATCCCCCTGCGCCACCTCTCTCTCGCCCCTGCTCCCAGCGATGGCGAACTCGCGTGGCGGTGGCGATGGCGATGGCGATGCTTCTGGTGGCGGTGGTCCTGCACATCCAGCCAAGTTTTGCGGCAGTTCAAACCCTTCGCAGGCTGCTCCTCCGCAGCCGCCGTCGCCGGCTTACTGTGCTGAATACGCGGCGATGAGAGCGTTCGCCAAGGCCGTGAAGGGAGATCCGGTGGGCAGCCATCACTACACATCCTCCTTCGGCGGCATCTGGTAAGTTTTCTATTTTCTTACTCTGCAGCTGCCCCGATTTGGCTTCTAGGGTTAGGGTTCTAAGGTTAGACTTCTAGGGTTATGAATTATATTAGTGTAGTGCTTAGGATTGGCAAATTAACATGTTATAGCATTGTATTACTTCTTGTATGTAGTTCTAGGGTTCTAGGGTTAGGGTTGTAGGTTGTTTCTGTGTAGTCAATTGCATAGGGGGTGACAGTGTTCAAATCATTACTGAATTTTAACTGAACTGTTAACTGAACTTGTCACTGAATTTTAACTGGATGTTTACTAAGCTTCTAACTGAATATTTAACTGAACTTTTAACTAAACTTCTAACTGAATTTTTAACTGAACTTTTACTGTTGAATGTTAACTGAACCTGTATTTTAACTGAAATTTGAACTGAATTTGTACTGAATGTTAACTGAACTTATATTTTATTTGTAGCTTGGATGATGAAGTGTGGGAAGTCAGATTCCATTTCTATGATAGAGATAATATTGAAAGAAGCATAAATCTGTCAGATATAACATTTTATAATCTGATTGCACTAATAGAGCTTGAAGGATATGGTGTTAGGGACTTTATGTATTATGTCAGAGATCCAGGTGTTGGGGTTTCAGGAATGGAAGAACTGACAGATGATGACAAGGTGGAGGAAATGTTGGATGACCTAGCTAGCAAAGGACAGACAGTGGTCAACATAACAGTCATGAGAAGTGATGCTCCCAGACCTAATAATTTGAACATTGACATGTTTGTGAAGAGCAGGTTCCATTGTCTGAAATTGGTGTGCCAGTGGTGTATGAGATAGACACAAGAGGAGTATTGTTCCCTAGCCCAGAAAAGGCACAAGCAGTGCCAGTGCAGGCCATGAACACACAAGAGAGTTATTGTATGAAGCTGAAGGGTCCAGCAGTACAAGAATTTGCAATGGACATTGGTGAAGAGAGGCATGAGTATTTCATGGAGCAAGACCAAGAGCAAGAGCAACTTGAGCAACTAATGGAGCAGAAGAGGAATGAAGAGATTGAGAAGTTCAGGAAAAATAGGAAAGAAAGAGAGAAATACAAGACAGTTAAGAGAAAACTTCCAGAGCTAATGGCTGAAGATTGCACTGACCGTGACAATGACACAGATTTGCTAGCAGATGAGGATTTAATTGCTAGGCTTGAGGCAATGAAGAAGCATAGAGATGATCCACTTCATCATTTTGAAGGGGACACTGATGTGGATGAGCCATATGAACCAGATGAGGAGGAGGAGGAGGTTGCAGAGGAGGAGAAGGCAGCAGAGGAGGAGGAGGAGGAGGAGGGCAGCAGCAGAGGAAGTCAAAGAAAGGGGCCAACCACAAGATCCCATGCAAGTTTGGATGAAATTGTGGAGGAAGATTGGTTACCTTCATCTGATGAGGAGAGAAACCCTGGTGACCTTAGTGAGGAAGACAATGATGGGGCCCAAAAATGAACTTTTAAGCTTCCAGATGATAGAAAGAGCAGGGCTAAAAAGAAGAAGCCTAGAGTTTGGTATGATGAGCATAGGGAGAACCCACATGAGCAATTTATGAGGAAACTTTGTTTCCTAGATGTGACCCAGTTCAGGAGGGCACTGCTTAGCTTTCACATCTCACAGAATAGCAACTATGCCTTTCATAGGAACTATCCAGACAGGATTATAATAGTCTGCTCAAGTGAGGATTGTCCTTTTTTCATTGTAGCTTCTAAGATTGCACATGAGAGGACATTCTGTATAAAGAAACTGAACCTTCACCATAGTTGCCCAGCAGTAGGAGAGAGCACAAAAGTGACAGCTAAGTGGTTGGCACATGAATGTGAGCAACACTTGAGGACAGACCCTAACACACATGTCCAGACTATAATTTCAAATTTGAAGCAAAAGCATGGAATAGAAGTATCAATACATATGGCCTACAGGGCAAGAAAGCAAGCTAAAAGTGTAGTCTTAGGAGATCAGAAGGCACAATACTATAGGATAAGGGATTACCTAGAAGCTGTGTTAGAAACCAATCTAGGAAGTAGATGCATTGTGACAACAAAGCATCTGAAGGAACATCCCAGCAAGAACCCAAGATTCCATGGCTTGTTCATGTGCATCAATGCTTGCAAAGAGGGTTTCCTAAATGGTTGCACACCATTCATAGGTATTTTCTTCATATTTGTGACTCAACTTTTGTATGTACATACTCACTAATTTGTTTGTAATTAATTTGTGCTATGTGGTGTTATAGGTGTTGATGGCTGCTTTGTAAAGTTGACAACAGGGCAGCAAATCCTGGCTGCCACTGGAAGAGATGGAAATAACAGCATATTTCCAATTGCCTTTGCAATAGTGGACAAGGAAGACACTGCAAGCTGGTCTTGGTTTCTTACTCAATTAAAGTATGCCATTGGTGGTGAGTCAGGCAAGTTTGGCTACTACACAATTATATCTGACAGGCAAAAGGTACTCTCTACTCCAATCATCTACTTCTTAGTTTGCACTTGCTTATTTATTTCATACATGGCATTGTTGTAGTATTCTCAAACTTTAGTTATTTCAAACAGGGCCTTCTTAGAGCCATAAACAATGTATTCCCCAATTGCCCACAAAGATACTGCCTCAGACATATTTATCAGAACTTTCAAACAACTGGTTTTAGAGGGGAAGAGCTGAAGAAATACATGGATGCGGCTAGTTATTCCTATACTGAGCATGGTTATGATACAGCAATGGCAGGCATGAAAAAAGAGTGTGAGCCAGCTTGGAAATGGCTTTCTAGGATACCAAAACATACATGGGCTAGGCATGCCATGGACAAAAACTGCAAAACTGACTTGGTAGTCAACAATATAAGTGAAGTTTTTAACAAGATGATACTTGATGTAAGAGGCAAACCCATTAAAACTATGGTAGATGGGATTAGAACAAAACTACTAGTTAAGTTCAATGCAAATAGGACAAAGACTGAGACTGCTAAGTGGCAGATATGCCCCACATATGCTGAGAAGTTAGAGGAAGCAAAACATCATTCTAGGTATTGTCAGTCAATCAAAGCTGGACCTGATCTCTTCCAGGTGACAAGTGGAGAAAGCACATATGCAGTTAACTTGTTGCTGCATACATGTGGCTGTAGGAAGTGGGACATGACTGCAGTTCCTTGCAATCATGTTGTTTCTGCAATCAACAAGGCAACACTACACCCAGAAGATTTTGTTCATGATTTCTTCAAGAAACCCATGTATAAGGCAGCATACAGTCCAATAGTGTTCCCTGTGCCTGGGCCTGATATGTGGCCAAAGACTAGAACCCCTGACATTGAACCACCAGTTTTCAAAGAGAAGCCAGGAAAGAGCCAGACCATGAGGAGGAAGAACCAGTTTGAAAAGCCAGCCCCAAAGGATACATCTAGGATGGGCACTATCTCTTGTAGTAATTGCAACAGGACTGGGCATAGGTACACTGGCTGCCTGAAGCCTCTTAAGCCAGCCCTAGCAATGAGAATGAACCAGCACCAGGTAACTGTTCTTCCATGTTTTTCTATGATAATCTCACATAGCAGTTTCTTACATTTATATATTGTATATTGTAATTGCAGGAAAATAGAAGAGTTGATACACCTGCTGCTGCTACAAGGGCTCCAAGGAGAGCTCCTTCTGCTCCTGCTCCTTCTGCTGCTGCTGGTGCAAGGGCACCAAGGAGAGCTCCTTCTGTACCAGCTCCTCCTGCTCCTGCTCCTTCTACTCCTGCTGCTGCTACAAGGACACCAAGGAGAGATCCTTCTATACCAGCTCCTCCTGCTCCAAGGGCAACAAAGAAAGCTACAACAGCACGGGCATCAACAAGGACTGCTGCATCTACTGCTGCTGCTGGTCCAAGTACATCTACTGCTACTGGGCCAAGAGCAAGAAAAAACTTCATCCCCCCAAGACCTGCAGGTAGTGGAAGAGTGAGGAAGCCATCCTATAAGATGTCTGAGTGGTTCAACTGTTCTAAGGGCAGCAAGTGAGATTTTGTTCATTGTGCTGAGCTATGATGAAAACTTTGTGTTGGTTGGTTGTGGTGAGCTGATGATGTTGAAAACAGCTTCATTTTGGTTATCTAGGGTACCTTGATGTAAGGTACCTAATGGCTGTGATGCAAACTTTGTGTTGGTTGTGGTGAGCTGATGATGTTGAAAACAGCTTCATTTTGGCTGTGATGAGAACTTTGATGTAAGGTACCTAGTGGATTTATTGAAAACTTTTATGTTGCTGCCTTGTTTGTTAATATGGTGATGAATGAGGCTACTAATTTGCTGTGATGCTCCATATTGGTTTTATGATTGATGAACCTACTTTTAGCATCTAGGGTCCCTCGACGTCGACGGTATCGAAGATACCCTACTTTTAGCATCTAGGGTCCCTCGACGTCGACGGTATCAAAGTTAACCTACTTTTAGCATCTAGGGTCCCTCGACATCGACGGTATCGAAGATACCCTACTTTTAGCATCTAGGGTCCCTCGACGTCGACGGTATCGAAGATACCCTACTTTTAGCATCTAGGGTCCCTCGACGTCGACGGTATCGAAGTTAACCTACTTTTAGCATCTAGGGTCCCTCGACGTCGACGGTATCGAAGATACCCTACTTTTAGCATCTAGGGTCCCTCGACGTCGACGGTATCGAAGTTAACCTACTTTTAGCATCTAGGGTCCCTCGACGTCGACGGTATCCAAGTTAACCTACTTTTAGCATCTAGGGTCCCTCGACGTCGACGGTATCCAAGTTAACCTACTTTTAGCATCTAGGGTCCCTCGATGTCGACGGTATCAAAGACACCCTACTTTTAGCATCTAGGGTCCCTCGACGTCGACGGTATCGAAGATACCCTGCCTTTAGCATCTAGGATCCCTCGACATCGACGGTATCGAAGTTAACCTACTTTTAGCATCTAGCAAATGTGATAACATACCAAATAAGTCACTAAAGATAGTTAACATGATAGATCACACCATAGTTCAAAGCTTACAAGCCATAGTTCAAGGCTACACCATAGTTCAAATACTACAAACTGCCACTAGTCCACACCTTACAAGCCATAGTTCAAAGCTTGAAACTTAAGATAATGACCCACATGGTCAGATTACAAATCACTCTTCATCACAGATATCCTTGATGTCCTTCAGCTTTCTCTTGTTCTTCTCACCAGCTTTCACAAGATCAGCAATGTGAAACTCCAAATTCCTCCTCTCAGTGCTCAGCTTTTCCTTCTCTTTCAAATGTGCAAACTTCAGATTCCTAATCACATTACCTTGGGCAACATGAATGAACTTCAACTGGTCAACCTTTTCCTTCAGTTCTTTGTTCTCAACTGCCATTGCACCAAGCTTTTGCTTCAAATCTGCCATGTTGTTGTCCAAAGAAGGAGTGATCTCCTCATGTTCACCTTGTTGGACTTCCTTTTCATGGGGAATGTTGTCCTGGGTATCAAGTAGGTTGTTCACATCCTCAACAAGCTTCTCATAAGTCTCCTGTAGCTTGTTCTTCTGTGCTGTGATATTGTGGACAAGGGATGAATGCTCCAGACATGCCATCCTATTAGCATGCTAGCTATCCTCATACATAAGCCACATCTTGTGAAGAGCATTCTGCAGCTGCTCTGGCCACTCCTCATCTACCCACTGAACTATACCACAATTGCTTGCTGGCTGCAAAACAACCAGTACAAATTCACTTCAGTTCAATTCAGTACAACTACTTGCTTTGGCCATTTCATTTAATAGTTCATTTAACTAATGTATAAACTGCTTTTATATATCTGAAATTTAAACACCAAAGTACACTAAATGTTATAACTGAAATTTACACATCACAGTACATTGAACTCCAGTACACTAAACATGGTCATCTTAGCAAAAAAAGATGAACTACAAACATGCTCATCACAGCACAGAGTACACTGAACATGCACATAACAGTACACTACATCACACTATACTATGGTGCACCACTGCACATTTAACTCAACTATTAAATGAACAGTGAACATGAACAATGAACAGTACATATGAACAATTTAGATATTCTGCGCAAAAATAACTAACAACTGATAAACTACAGATAGTTGCTCCCACTTACCTCAAGTGCACAAGCAATGGACCTCCTCCCAGTGTTAATGCCTTCAAATGCAACAAACCTCTTCGCCGGCTGGCCATGCTCACACATCACCATCACATCATCGTCAACACCAGAGTAGTTCGGGTCCTCGATTGTAGCTGGGATCTAGATCAACCAAAGAAATGAACAAAAATCATCTGACAAGTTCAAATCGAGCAGGAAAAACAAAATCCCCAAATCGAAACCCTAAATCGAAACCCTAGAAAGCACTGACCTTGATAGGGGAGTCACCTGAAGAGAGGTACTGGAAGGCGGAGTCCTCGCTGGTGTCGCTCTCGTTCCACGAAACCATGGTGGCCGGCGGCAAGCACGCTCGTCACCGACGGCGAACAGGGCGAGACAGGGAGAGGGCGAGAGAGAGAGGTGGCGCGGGGGGATCTGTCTAACGAGGACCGACCGGCGCGGCGTCTCGATCGTGTTGAGGCAAACGGCGCCATCTGCCCGGCCGTTAGGCCACATAGGCGTTTTCTGGGCCCACCTATCGGGAATGAGTTCAAACGCAGCTAATGGCCCCATCAGTGTTTTTTGCAACAACTTAGACGAGTTTGTGGTGTTTTCTACAAGGGATTAACGAGTTGGTGGTTTTCCGCAAACTTAGCCACAAATGTGGTAGTTTCTTGCAATTAACTCACATCTTAGATTATCTGAATTAGAAAGCTCCTCGTCATAATAGTCTTCGTCACGCCGGGATCGTCGTTTGGATGCAGTCGGCAATTCAATCGCGCTCTCCTCCATGCTGAACGCCCGAACCTCGCGTGGGTCCTCGGCTCGGAGGCGACCTCGACCATGACGTCCTATTCTGTCGACATAGGGGCAGTCCCAGGCCTCGTTCCCAGCTTTCCTGCCCGACGTTGCCTGCCGAGCTCTGGTGATCAGCCCGGCAAAGAAGGTCACCATCCAGTTCAGCATGATCGTCGATGAACCACCACGCGAGTTGTTGGGAGGCATTCCGTCCTATCGACAAGGACCCGTGGTGTTCGTGGACCGGCCGCACACCTCGCCATGGACGTCACGACATTAGATCGAACCTGTCCGACTTGGAGAGCTTCTCGGCGCCTCTTCATACCCAACCACGTATGGTGGGTGCAGTAGCCGACGCAACTCGGTGGACGATGGCCTGGTGCACACTAACGCTGCCGCCGCCGCCAAGCCAGCACTGAACGAGGGCATGTACGCGCCAAGCAAGGCCACGGTGGAGGGCGTCACATACGACGCAGGCAGCGCGGTGTCCACTTGATGCGTCGCCGAGTTCGTTTGGCCCTGCCGGAGTTTGTGGATCACGACGGTTTCACCGGAGTGATGTCGCGAGCGTCGACCGCAACAAAGGCGACCGCGTAGGGTGATAGTGCGACAAGGCCGCATGCTCAACTCACACTCATCTACAATCGCGGAGCTCCTGCGCTTCCAGGGGCAATGCGACGGCTGGATTGGAGGAGTGGTAACCCTAACCGCGGCCTCGTCCCCTATCCCTTAACGCGTCCCACATGCATTTATGTGTGATTTTTAGGAAGACTAGAACAATGCCCATGCGTTGTAACGGGATATAAATATTCTAGTACGTTAGCTTGTGATTTACCTGTCCATAATATGCGATTGTGTAAATAAATGTTCATCAAATCATGTCCGTGATTTACCTTATATTTTGATCAGAAGTGATTTACATGCCCATAGTATGCGATTGTGTAAATAAATGTTCATCAAATCATGTCCGTGATTTACCTTATATTTTGATCAGAAGTTTGATAAGTAAACTAAAGTGGAATTGGTTCAGAAGATAAGTAAATTAATGTGATTGATTATTATATGGGGAAGGTTGGACGAAGGGGTGATGGGAAGAAAGGAGAAACGGGAACCTTACGTTCTTTTTAAGTAGTAGAGATATTAGTCTTTACAAAGGTCACTTCTACCTCCCTTTAAAAAAACTCATTCCTACCTCTCCAGATTGCGACAAGTGACGCACATTTTTCGTATATTCGTTTATTCCAAACGTTCTATCTCTTTAACGTGCGTCCAAATCCTGAACTGTTTTCACCATTGGATTCCTCGTGTCGAGATCTTCGAAACAAGATCCCATGTTGATAGTGATGGGACCGTTGCATGGAAAACAAAAAATTTCCTACGAAACACCCAAAGATCTATCTATGGAGATGCTAGAAATGAGAGGGGAGTGTGTCTACGTACCCTTGTAGACCAAAAGTGTTAACGATCTAGAGATCATGGTTGACGTAGTCGTACTCGCGTCATGATCCAATCCGATCCAAGCGCCGCACGTGCGGCACCTCTGAGATTAGCACACGTTCGGCTCGGTGGTGTCCTATCCTTCTTGATCCAACAAGCGAGGGAGAGGAGGTAAATGAGATATGATCAAACACGATGGCGTGGTGGTGGTGGCGGCAGCGGAACTGCAGTAGGGCTTCATCAAGCGTCTGCGCGAGGTGGAGGAGTAACGGGAGGGGGATGCGGCAAGCGTCGAAGGATGGGCTGCACCCTATGCCTCCCCACCTTTATATAGGCATGGAGGGGGGCTGGTGGCTTGTCCTCCAAGCCCCTAGAGTCGTTGGCCACGGGGAGAGGAAGGAAATCCCTCCTTTCCTTCCCCAACGATCGTTATCCCCTTTTTAGGGATCTTTATCTTATCCCTTCGGGATATGATCCTATTCCTTTTAGGGGAGGATCATGGTGCACCTAGACCAGGAGTGTGGGGCCTTTCCCCACTACCCATGTCCATGTGGGCCCCCATGCAGGTGGGCCCCACTCCAGAACCTTCTAGAACCTTCCCGATATAATACCAAAAAAACCGAACATTTTCCGGAACCCTGAACATGACTTCCCATATATAAATCTTTACCTACGGACCATTCTGGAGCTTCTCGTGATGTCCCGGGTCCCATCCGGGACTCCGGACTACTTTCGGACTTCACCATATGAATATCTCAATACTACCATATCGCTACCGAACGTTAAGTGTGCGACCCTACGGGATCGGGAACATGCAGACATGACCGAGACACCTCTCCGGTCAATAACCAATAGCGGGACCTGGATGCCCATATTGATTCCTACATATCGAACGAAGATCTTTATCGGTTGAACCACGATGTCGAGGATTCAGTTAATCCCGTATACAATTCCCTTTGTCCGACAATACGTTACTTGTCCGAGATTCGATCATCGGTATAGTTCAATCTCGTTGCCGACAAGTATCTTTACTCGTTCCATAATACAAGATCCGGTGACTAAACTCATTAGTCACATGAAGCTTCTGATGATGTTGTATTACCGAGAGGGCCACTACTGCAGGAATGCCTAGCAGTGGCGGGTGCAAAAAGCCCATTGATACGTCCATTTTGCATCATGTTTTCCTACTGTTATTTATTATGTTTTGGGTCATTATTTCACTTTATGATACAATTCTTATGCCTTTTCTCTCTTATTTTGCAAGTTTCACATGAAGAGGGAGATTGCCGGCAGCTGGAATTCTGGATCGGAAAGGGGTGCAACAGAGATAGCTATTCTGCACATCTCCAAATGACCTGAAAATTTACGGAGAATTATTTTGGAATATATAAAAAATATTGGCTGAAGAAATACCAGAGGGGGACCCACCAGGAAGCGACAAGCCTGGGGAATGCGCCCTACCCCCCTGGGCACGCGCCCCGAGCTTGTGGCACCCCTGGCAGGCCTCCAGTGCCCATCTTCTGCTATATAAGGCTATTTGCCCTAGAAAAAATAATGAGAAGGCTTTCGGGATGAAGCGCTGCCGTCTCGAGGCGGAATCTGGGTAGGAGGAATTTTGCTCTTCGGCGGAGCGATTCCGCCGGGGATACTTCCCTCCGGGAGGGGGAAATCGAAGCCATCGACATCACCAACGATCCTCTCATCGTGGGAGGACCAATCTTCATCAACATCTTCACCAGCACCATCTCATCTCAAACCCTAGTTCATCTCTTGTATTCAATCTTTGTCTCAAAACCTCAGATTGGTACCTGTGGGTTGCTAGTAGTGTTGATTACATCTTGTAGTTGATACTAGTTGGTTTATTTGGTGGAAGATTATATGTTCAGATCCTTAATGATATTCAATACCCCCTCTGATCTTGAACATGAATATGATTTGTGAGTAGTTACTTTTGTTCTTGAGGACATGGGAGAAGTCTTGTCATAAGTAATCATGTGAATTTGGTATTCGTTCGATATTTTGATGATATGTATGTTGTTGCTTCCTTTAGTGGTGTCGTGTGAATGTCGACTACATGACACTTCACCATCTTTGGGCCTAAGGGAAGGTATTGTGGAGTAGTAATTAGATGATGGGTTGCTAGAGTGACAGAAGCTTAAACCCTAGTTTATGCACTATTCCGTAAGGGGCTGATTTGGATCCATATGTTTCATGCTATGGTTAGATTTATCTTAGTTCTTCTTTTGTAGTGGCGGATGCATGCGAGAGGGGGTAATCATAAGTGGGAGGCTTGTTCAAGTAAGAACAGCACCCAAGCACCAGTCCATCCACATATCAAATTATCAAAGTAGCGAACGCGAATCAAACAAACATGATGAAAGTGACTAGATGAGAATTCCCATGTGTCCTCGAGAACTCTTTGCTTTATATAAGAGATCGTTTCGGCTTGTCCTTTGCTACAAAAAGGATTGGGCCACCTTGCTGCACTTTATCATACTTGTTACTTGTTACGAATTATCTTGCTATCGAAACTATCTGTTACCGCTACTTTCAGTACTTGCAGAGAATACCTTGCTGAAAACTGCTTGTCATTTCCTTCTGCTCCTCGTTGAGTTCGACACTCTTACTTATCGAAAGGACTACGATTGATCCCCTATACTTGTGGGTCATCACCCATCAGTGGCGGGCCAGGCTCCCTGGGGCGCCCGCCACTGGTAGAGTCTCTGCAATGGCGGGCGATCTTTCGTGCCCGCCACTGGCTTATATTGTTAGTTGTGGCGGGCATTCTAGGTCATCCGCCACAACTACTCCAACTGCCAGCAAACAGCAGCCAATACACATTACAGAAACAACAACCAATACACATTACAGCATACAAATAACATAAGCAATCATACACATTACATTTAACATAACAATAATATAAACTTTATACAAAGATGTATGCATTAGAGTACAACAACTCACGTCATATCATTAGTACACATACATACAAGACCTCATGATAACAACAACACCATAATGACAATGAACTGGATAAAGATAATCAAATTCTTTACTCGTCCACTTGTCCACATGGTCTTGCATACTTCATAGTTGATTTTCTCTTTGCGGACGTAGTTGGCATAATGATCCTCTGCTTCTTTTTTAGTTAATTGCTATGATCCCTTGGATTCGTTTGAAATATCCCTTTTTGATGAAATTGATGCTTGCTATGCTTGTGGCCTTGATGCCAATATGAATGATGCTTATGGAGATGAACTTGCTATAGTTCCTTATCTTAAGAATGAAATTGTTGCTATTGCACCTACACATGATAGTCCTATTATCTTTTTGAATTCTCCAAACTACACTATTCGGAGAAGTTTGTGCTTATTAAGGATTATATTGATGGGTTGCGTTTTACCGTTACACATGATGATTTTGATGAATATGATATGCATGTGCTTGCTGCTCCTACTTGCAATTATTATGAGAGAGGAACTACATCTCCACCTCTCTATGTTTCTAGTATGATAAAATTGCAAGAAACTGTTTATACTATGCATTGGCCTTTACTTGATGTGCATGAATTGTTCTTTTATGACATGCCAATGCATAGGAAGAGAGTTAGACTTCGTCATTGCATGATATATTTTTCTTTGTGCTCACTACTAAATTATAAATCATTGTTAATTAAAATTGGATTTGATATACCTTGGGATCCGGGTGGATGAATTACATGAGCACTTTATGCTAGCTTAATGGCTTTAAAGAAAGCGCTGCCTGGGAGACAACCGGAAGTTTTAGAGAGTCATTTTATTCTGTTGTGTGCTTTTAAAAAGTTTAAAAACAAAAAATATAGAGGGGAACCTAAAACTTTTCAAAAAGAAAAGTGAAAGTAAGAAAGACGAACACCGTTGAAGTGGGGGACGTCCTTGAACAAATTCATGCCCATGGAAACTTTGTGAATCTTGATTACAGAAAATTTCAAAAAAATTAATTATCCCCTTGTACAAATCCATTGTATTATAAAAATAATGTGCCAAGATTTACCTTTAGGATGTTTAAATTGCTTGTTTGGTGTGTGCTGTGAAAAAACAGAAATTTTTGCTGTAGTGTTTGAATTTATGTATTTTACTGGAACATGCAAAATTTCTGGAATTTTTACACAGTACTACTATGCAAATTTTTAATTTTTTCCTAATTTTTCAGAATTTTTGGAGTTACAGAATTATATGTTTCATTTGCATCTTTACAGACTGTCCTGTTTTCACAGATTGCTGTTATAGTTTCTTTATTTGCGTATGTTTGAAATCTTGTTGAGTCCCATTGACTTGGGAGCCATAGAATTGTGATAGCATACAGTGGGTAATGTTTGATTATAATTATACAATAATGTTACAGCAGGACATGATGGGATTTGATGTTATATGTACTAACCCCTCTAATAAAAAGTTTGGTTAAGTTTTGTGTGAATGAAGTGTTTGAAGATCGAGAAGGTATCGATATGAGGAGAATAAGGAGAGGTAAGAGCTCAAGCTTGGGGATGCCCAAGGCACCCCAAGTAAATATTCAAGGAGACTCAAGCGTCTAAGCATGGCGATGCCCCGGAAGGCATCCCATCTTTCTTCGACAATTATTGGTATGTTTCGGTTTTTGTTTTGTTCACATGATATGCGTAAATTCTTGGAGTGTCATGTGCTTTTTCTTTTTCTTTTTCTTTTAATAATGAACCATGCTAGTATGAGAAAGTCCTTGGTTTATTTATAGAATTCTCTTTGCACTTCACTCATATCTTTTGAGTATGGCTTTATAGAATGCTTCATGTGCTTCACTTATATCATTTGAAATTTGGATGCATGTTTCTCTACATATAGAAAACCGTTATTTGTAGAATGCTCTTTTGCTTCACTTATATTTATTAGAGCGTGGGCAAGTCTTTTGTAGAAAGAATTAAACTCTCATGCTTCACTTATATCTATTTAGAGAGTCAACATGAATTGGTCATTCACATGGTTAGTCATAAAATCCTACATAAAACTTGTAGATCACTGAATATGATAAGTTTGATTCCTTGCAATAGTTTTGCGATATTAAGATGGTAATATGTGGGAGGTACTAGTGAATTATTGTGGTTTAGTAAGAATATTGGTATTAAGGTTTGTGATTCCCGAAGCATGCACGTATGGTCTGTCGTTATGCTAAGAAGTTGGAGCATGATTTATTATTGAGTGTCTTCCTTTGCGTGGAGGTCAGGGGCCCGCGATGGTTAACTCCTACCAACCTCCCCCCTAGGGGCATGCGTAGTAGTACTTTGCTTCGAGGGCTAATAGACTTTCGCAATAAGTATGTGAGTTCTTTATGACTAATGTAAGTCCATGGATTATACGCACTCTCACCCTTCTGCAATTTGCTAGCCTCTTCGGTATCGTGGATTGCCCTTTCTCACCTCGAGAGTTGGTGCAAACTTCGTCGGTGCATCCAAACCCCATGATATGATACACTCTATCACACATAAGCCTCTTTATATCTTCCTCAAAACAGCCACCATACCTACCTATTATGACATTTCCATAGCCATTCCGAGATATATTCCCATGCAACTTCCATCATCATCATATACATGACTTGAGCATTCATTGTCATATTGCTTTGCATGATCGTAAGATAGCTAGCATGATATTTTCATGGCTTGTCCATTTTTTTATATCTTTACTACGCTAGATCATTGCACATCCTGGTACACTGCCAGAGGCATTCATATAGAGTCATATTGATCTAGTATCGAGTTGTAATATTGAGTTGTAAGTAAATAAAAGTGTGATGATCATCATTATTAGAGCATTGTCCCAGTGAGGAAATAAAAAAAGAGGCCAAAAAGAGCCCAACAAAAAAAAGGCCAAAAAGAGCCCATTAAAAAAAGAAAAAAAGAAAGAAAAAAGAAAACAAAAAAGAAAAAAAATGAGAGAAAAAGAGAGAAGGGGCAATGTTACTACCCTTTTCCACACTTGTGCTTCAGAGTAGCACCATGTTTTTCATATAGAGAGTCTCCTGAGTTGTCACTTTCATATACTAGTGGGAATTTTTCATTATAGAACTTGGCTTGTATATTCCGATGATGGGTTTCCTCAAATGCCCGAGGTCTTCATGAGTAAGCAAGTTGGATGCACACCCACTTAGTTTTCAGTTTGAGCTTTCATACACTTATAGCTCTTAGTGCATCCGTTGCATGGCAATCGCTACTCCTCGCATTGATATCGATTGATGGGCATCTCCATAGCCCATTGATCCGCCTAGTTGATGCGAGACTTTCTCCCTTTTTGACTTCTCCTTATTGATCCCTACCACCGCATTCTATTCCACCTATAGTGCTATGTCCATGGTTGGCGCTCGTGTATTGCGTGGGGGTTGAAAAAAGCTGAAGCGCGTTAAAAAGTATGAACCAATTGCTCGGCTGACATCGGGGTTGTACATGATTTATATTTTGTGTTAAGAAGATGGAGCATGACAAGGCTATATGATTTTGTAGGGATAGCGTTCTTTAGCATTTTTATTCCGAAAGGCATGATTGTTTGTTGATATGCCTGAGTATTGATGTCTTTATGTCAAATGATAGACTATTGGTTTGAATCACTCGTATCTTAATATTCATGCCATGATTAGATTACATGATCAAGATTATGCTAGGTAGCATTCCACATCAAAAATTATCTTTTTATCATTTACCTGCTCGAGGACGAGCAGGAATTAAGCTTGGGTATGCTGATACGTCTCCATCGTATCTATAATTTTTGATTGTTTCATGCCAATATCCTACAATTTCCACATACTTTTGCCAACATTTTATATGATTTCTTGGATTAACATATTGATCCAGTGCCCAGTGCCAGTTCCTGTTTGTTGCATGTCTTTTGTTTTGTAGAAAATCTATACCAAATGAAGTCCAAACGCGATAAAAATTTACAGAGATTTATTTTGGAATATATGTGATTTTTGGGAAAAAGAATCAACGCGAGACGATGCCCGAGGGGCCCACAAGCTCGAGGGACGCGCCCCACTACCCAGGGCGCGTCCAGCAGGCTTGTGGCCACCCTGTAAGATGGTTGGGGCCCTTCTTATGCCGCGAGAAAGATAATATTTGGAAGAAAATCTCCTCAAAATTTCAGCCCAATCGGAGTTACGGATCTCCGGGAATTTAAGAAACGGTTTTCGGCCAGAAAACAAGAACGCGAAACAGAAGAGAACAGAGAGAGAGATCCAATCTCGGAGGGGATCCTCCCCTCTGGGATCCATGGCGGCCATGGACCAGAGGGGAAACTCTCCTCCCATCTAGGGGGGAGGCCAAGGAAGAAGAATAAGGAGGGGGGCTCTCTCCCCCTCTCTCCCGGTGGCGCCGGAACGCCGCCGGGACAATCATCGTGACGGCGATCTACACCAACAACTTCGCCGCCGTCAACACCAACTCTCTCCCCATCTATGCAGCGGTGTAACACCTCTTCTCCCCGCTGTAATCTCTACTTAAACATGGTGCTTAATGCTACATATTATTATCCAATGATGTGTTGCCATCCTATGATGTTTGAGTAGATTCGTTTTGTCCTATGGGTTGATTGATGATCGTGATTGGTTTGAGTTGTATATTTTTTTTTGGTGCTGTCCTATGGTGCCCTCCGTGTCGCGCAAGCATGAGGGATTCCCGCTGTAGGGTTTGCAATACGTTCATAATTCTCTTATAGTGGGCAGCTAGAGTGACAGAAGCTTACACCCGTGTAAGGGGGTTGTTGTGTATGGGAGTAAAGGGGACTTGTTACTTAATGCTATGGTTGGGTTTTACCTTAATAATATTTGGTAGTTGCGGGTGCTTGCTAGAGTTCCAATCATAAGTGCATATGATCCAAGTACGGAAAGTATGTTAGCTCATGCCTCTCCCTCACATAAAATTGCAATAATGATTACCGGTCTAGTTATCGATTGCCTAGGGACAAATCCTTCTCTTGTGTTACAAAAGTTTGCTACTAAATAACTAACTTTTATTATCTTGCAAATTACTCATATTTTTATTCTTGTTAAGTACTCCTAGTTTTATTCTTGCGAAGTAGTTCTAGCATTACACCTATAAAGTACTTCTAGTTTCATACTTGTTCTAGGTAAAGCAAACATTAAGTGTGCGTAGAGTTGTATCGGTGGTCGATAGAACTTGAAGGGAATATTAATTCTACCTTTAGCTCCTCGTTGGGTTCGACACTCTTATTTATCGAAAAAGCTACAATTGATCCCCTATACTTGTGGGTTATCAGGAATGTACAGAGAGAAGGGAGGTGTGCGTACCGGGTCCAAGTCAGACGGCGGGCAGGACGAGGCCGAGGACGATGGCGGAGGCGTCGGCGGACGGCGAGCTCGACGGAGACGCGGACGGCGTTGGATGCGGAGGAAGGCGCGGGCGACGGTGACGGGGAAGTAGTTGGAGGTAGCATTGCACGACGAGGCCGAAGAACTTCGAGGCAGCGAGGGACGGCGCGGGCGACGGGGAAGACTGGATCCGCGAAGCCGTTCGCGGCGGCCGACCGCGACCTCGCCGGTGGCGACGGAAGACACCATGACCATGGCGATGGAGGCGAAGCGAGAAAGAGAGAGAGGGAAAGAGAGGGAGAAAGCGCGATGTGTCCTAATGGATCTGACTAGCTGCAAGGTGGGGGAGCGGTGGATAAGGTTATGCATAGCGGTGGCGGGCGACGCCTATTGCCTGCCACAGCTATAGATGCGTGGTAGGTGGCAGCATGACAAAACATAGCTGTGGCGGGCGCCGAATAGGACCAGCCACTGTGGACTCTGATAAAATTTGAAACCGGTTGGCGCGTCAGTACCCAAATATAGTTGTGGCCGTCGCGCGAAATTGCCTACCACTGCTCAGCGTGGAAGCAGTGGCGGGTGCAACTTTGTGCCCGCCACTGCAGCTTTTCGCTCCCGAAGAAATTAGAAAGCACATAGCTGTGGCTGTTGGTCAATCTCACCCGCCACTGCTGCGTGTTCAGCAGTGGCGGGCTCGTTTTAGCACCCGCCACTGCTTGTTTTCAAAAATAGCTGTGGCGGGTGCCCCGCCTCGCCCGCCACTCATTTGGGTTCACCTATAAGCCCTTTCCCAGTAGTGGGCCCAGAGATATCTCTCCGTCACACGGAGCGACAAATCTTAGTCTCGATCCATGCAACTCAACAAACACCTTCGGAGATACCTGTAGAGCACCTTTATGATCACCCAATTATGAAGTGACGTTTGATAGCACACAAAGTATTCCTCTGGTATCCGGGAGTGGCATGATCTCATGGTCTAAGGAACAGATACTTGACATGAAGAAAGTTGTAGCAAATAAACTAAGTGATACGATCTGATGCTAACCTTATGATTGGGTCTGTCCATCACATCATTCTCCTAATGATGTGATCCCGTTATCAAATGACAACTCATGTCTATGGCTAGGAAACCTTAACCATCTTTGATCAACGAGCTAGTCTAGTAGAGGCTCACTAGGGACACTGTGTTGTTTATGTATCCACACATGTATTTAAGTTTCCGGTCAATACAATTCTAGCATGAATAATAAACCTTTATCATGAACAAGGAAATATGATAATAACCATTTTGTTATTGCCTATAGGGCATATTTCCAATAGATAGGTTTCGACGAACTTTTTTTTCACGGAAAAACTGAACGAAAAAAATGAACCCAAAGGACGGTCTTTTTCACCTGTATTCCCTTTTCCGAAGAGGCACGGTTGTGCCTCTCACGAAAGCAAATCTTTGCCTCGACAAAAAACAAATTTGTGCCTCTCATGAAAAAAAACATGTTTTTCCCTTTTCCGGGAGGCACAGCTGTACCTCTCGTGGAAGCAAATATGTGCCTCCACGAGAAGTAAATATGTGCCTCTCGTGGATGAAAAAATAGAAAACGCTTTTTTTTCCTTTTCCGAGAGGCGCAGCTCTGCCTCTCACGGAAGCAAATCTGTGCCTCCACGAAAAGCAAATCTGTGCCTCTCGCAGTAGCAGAAAAAAGCGCATTTTTTCTTTTCCGATGCCTCTCATGGAAGCAAATCCATGCCTCCACGAGAAGTAAATATGTGTCTCTCGCGGTAGGGAAAAAAACCCCGTGTTTTTCCTTTTCTGAGAGGCATAGCTTGGCAAATCTGTGCCTCTTGCAGAAGAAGAAAAAAAAAGGAAAAGCATTTTTCGCGCAAAAAAGTCAATTTGTTTTCCAAAACCTAGGGAAAACCGGATAAAAACCAAAAAGCTGGAAAAACCCAAACAAAAAATAATCTAAAACCCAAAAACGCGTATAGAAAAATAAAATAAAAAACAAAAATCAGAGGGAGCGCCAGCACGCGACAAGTGGCGTGCTCTCAGCCCATCAAAAGTGACCCTTGCGGGGCTGCCGCAAGGAGTACTCCTTAATTTGTTCTCTCCGGCTTTTGTCGTTTGGGTCGGTCAGGCGGACACCAAAGTCTAATCATGTCGTCGGTCCATAGATGCGCTGTCAGGACGCATTTCAGATTTTAACCAAATTTTGAATTAAAGATATAGACATTGCCACCAGAAGTCCGTTCATACATTAATTAAAAATAAAAACATAAATAAAACCTAGATCTAGTGGCCCGCGTCGTTGTCCTTGTCGGTGAGGTCAATGTAGACCGGGGCCAGCCATGGATACGGCCACGGTACTACTGCGGGCGCTGGCGCTGGCTTGTTCGGTGCCACCTCCTGCTGTGTCGGCTGCGCGCCCACCCACTCGGGCGTGCACGAGAGCATGGACGTCCACGATCACGAGTGCCCCACCAGTGGCGCTAGTGGCCACGGCTCCTGCTCCGGCTCGAGCTCGGGGGGGAATGGCGATCTGTACTTGGGCCGATTCAGCCAGCGCCAGTGGCAGGCCAGGCCACATGGCGAGCTGGGAGTCTTCGATAGCCTTCTTGTAGGCCTGGTCGGCCTCCTCCTCCTCCACCGTGGGATGTGGTGCTGGAGTGCGCCTGCCGGGCGCGGGGCATTGGCGCATGACCCAAGAAGCACGACCAGGGAGTGTCTTATTAGGTGCTGATGAACCTGCTAGGTCCAAGAAGAAAATACCGATACTTTTTTTTGAGGAAAGCCATCATGGCGAGCTTTATTGATCAGATAAAAGAGTTACATCGTTCACCAAACTCGCAAAAATAAAGCTACGGGGATCATCGTCCCAAACACAAGTTCTAGACATAGCCATAGCATTCCTAGATAGCTCATGCGCCACTACATTGGCCTCCCTATTACAATGTTCCACAAGAACATTATCAAAACCAGCGAGAAGAATATTACAATCCGTGTAAAGTGCACTTGCTGATGTAGCCGAGAAACCTCCGTCATTGATAGTTTGAACAACCTGAAGACAATCAGTATGAATTGTAAAAGAGTTGATACCTACTCCCTCCGGTCCTTTTCATATTAGATTTGTCTGAAGTCAAACTTTGATAAGTTTGACCAAATTTATATTAGAAAATATGAACATCTATAATACCTAATAAATATAATATGAAAATATATTCCAAGATGGATCTAATGATATTGGTGTTGTTATGTGAATGTTAATATTTTTTTGTAGAAACTTGGTCAAACTTTGAAGAGTTTGACTTCAGACAAACCTAATATACAGAGTACAAAGGACCGAGGAAGTATTTGTATACCGATACTTGATTATGTGCAAGCTTGGATAGGAAGGGAAAAAGAAGAGAGCAATATATTATGGTTTAGGCCGTACTGTACTATTAATGGTACCTAGTACGTACGGTGGTAAAAAGGTGACGGAATTAATGGGCCTGTGCATCTTGTATATATTTACTAGCAAACATGTTCGTGTGTTGTAACGGGAGACAAAAAAAATCACACGCTAGTCAAATAAGTATGAGTCAATACCCCGACATATGAGCGTCATCTATTTCAACACGGTGGCTCACCATGTTGCCACTTATCTTTTTTCCCACCCTCGCTGATGATGGACGCGATGTCCACGTGATCACAATGCATTCGACGTGGTAAATCCCAAGGCAATGAGCTTGCCACTAGACAACACACTTGTCATTGTGTCGCGTAAGGGAATGTTTAAAACTTTAACAATAAATCTCATCGACCACGAGCTACTCTCAACGCCTAGACATATAAAGACTTTCCGAAAACTAATCAAATCCTAGACATAAAAGACTTTTGAATCGGCGAACAGTTTTTTGAATCGACAAAAGTTTTTTTTAAATTTGGCCATTTTTTAAAAATTCACAAACATTTGTTTTGTCTAGACGAACATTTTTTTAAATGCATGAACAGTTTTCGAATTCATGAACATTTTTTACTCGGCAATTTTTTTTAAAAAAAAATTGCCCATATTTCTTAAATTCATGAACATTTGTTTTGTTTAGACGAACATTTTTTGAAATGAATGAATAGTTTTCGAATTCATGAACATTTTTTGGCTCGGCAATCATTTTTTGAATCGATGAATTTTTTAAAAAATTGGGGAACAAATTTTTAAATTTTAAAAAATAAATTTTTTGAATATTTTCTAAAATTTCATGGAAATTTGTTTTCAGATTCACGAATATGTTTTGAATACACGATCATTTTTTCAAAATAATGAACATGATTTTATTTCCTGACATTTTTTTCTGAATTGTGAAACTTTTTATAATTTGCGAACAGTTTTTAAAAATCACCAACATTTTTCAAAACCCAATTTTTTTATGATTTCCCAAACATTTTTTGAATCCATAAATATTTTATGATTTCTCGAACATTTTTTTCAAAACTCGTAACTTTTTAAAATCTGAAAATCTTGAATTAATGTAAAGAAGGAAAAAACAAAAACAGAAATGAGAAAAGAAAAGATAAAAAACGAAATGAAAAACAAACAGGGGCGTCACACCCCGCGGGCCGGCCCATGAACACATACGTGGGGGGAGGACATGTCACATGCGTGAGAAAAAGGAGTCGAAAAATGGGTAGAACGTGGGGATCAAACCGTGGTCACCAGGGTGGGAGAGAGAGGCTTTAGCCACTGCGCCACTTGTGTGTCTCTGCTATATTTGGGTTATCATCTCTATAAAACAACTGAACACCAGGGCGGCTTTGGAATGAAAAATCGAATCGTTTTCTTCACTTATGCATGGCATAGCGGGTAATTTATTGCAACTTCGGGGGTATTTTTTTGGACGGACGACCAGAAGCACTATTTGCTTTATTATTAGGTAGAGATTTATTGCAGCTAGAACCTTGTATACATTTGATTTAATTTTTTGCGAATAATACATTTGATTTAATGGCAGACTTATATAAACATGTTGTATATATACTTACTAGTTAGTGAGATAAAAGCACCAGAGGCACACAAACTTGTTTGGCACGTGATGGTTGGTCCACAAATTTGCAAATGCACACCCTACCACCCACAAACTTGCAATCTGGGTGTAAAAAGGCCCAGAGTCAATAAGACGTTGCCATCTGGCGCTGTACATTTTGCAAAGACCCCCAATGCGTGCTGACAGTTGGGTCCGTGCATCCCGAGCGTTAATTCAAGACATTACACAGGGTTTGCCGTAAAATATACATTGTTAGATGGCAATTGGCTCTGGCCTTTTTACACCTAGACCACAAGTTTGTGGGTGATGAGTCCTTTTTTTGCGAAAAAAGTTCCAGATTTATTATCAAAATTTATTGGAAGTACAAAACATCTTAAACATAATAAAAATTTTGTCGAGATACCGAGACCACCGAACAATCACTACCGCCACCAGAACGAGCCGCCGACGCGTCACTGTCGCCGCTCCCCTATCGAAGCCGGTTTGACCTTGTCGAAAACACCCAGGAAGTCTTCGTGCACGTGCCCCTAAGGACTAATGCCCTGGAGTCGCAGACATTCCGTTTGAACCCTTGAACAGATCTGAAACATCTGACACCAAATCTGGTGACATGACGAGAAACCCTAACTTCACCGCTCCTAGACGGCGGCAGAAATTTACGCCGGAGCTCCGTCGACTACGTCCTGATGGACGAATTCGAGGAGAATCGGAACCCGGAAGACAAACTCGAACATCATGATTTTCGTTGAGAGGAAACTTTTGTAGGCAGTTTTTTTTTAGGGTTTATGTAGGCAGCTTAACTGTTGGAGTAGCTAGGTAGTGATGTGACAGATCGGTCGATATATATATAGCCGATCCATCCATCCATCCATCTATCGGTGATGGGTCTATCTCTATCACCATGTCCGTCCGTCTGTGCTAGTAGCAGCTTGTCTTGATTCTTGACCGATCGATCCATCCATGTATCTAAAGTTTTTTTTTTTTTGAACAATCCATGTATCTAAAGTTGGAACGATCGATCGTCATGCACAGTAGCTCCTATGATGGGATCGACCATTCATTCTATCTATCATTTCACTCGCCCATCGTACTTCACATACAGTGCTAGCTAGGTGTACTAGCGTAATTAAAATATGAAACGCTGCTGAAGACGATCGATCCATCCATCCACACATGAATGGTACTTGCAGCAACTCATGACATCACCACTACGCTTCCTGCGAGCTCGCTTCCTCGCTCCCAGCAAGTACTGTCATCTGCTGTGGGAGTTGTGGTGCCAGCCTGCCAGGTTGGGAACCTATAGCTATAGCTAAAGGCTCTCAATAGTTCTTTCAGCGGAGTACACCTATATATCATGTCACAAAATTTTAAGGGACCGGCTAAAGATCAATCGCCTGAAAAACAGAAAACGGTCAGTCGATTCTCCTTCTCCTGTATCAACCGTTCGATCAAGATCCAATGGATGCTGGTTGTCTTTAACCTCAGACATATCTTCTTCCTCTCTCTCTCACCCGTCGATCCAGCCCAGCCCTAACCGCCGGCCCCCGCCTCCCGCGGCTGGCAGCGCTTCCGCGACCGCCTCGCCGCCCCGCCCTCCCCTGAACCACCCCCCACCGCCGGTCTTGCCGCCACCCCCGGCCATCCCTCTAGCCCTGCCGTGTACTGTTGTTATCTCCGGCGAAGCCCCACCACCGCCCCCCACCACCGCCGTTCACCACCGCCCCCACCCGAAACCCTAAGATAGATAATGGGGTAGTCTCTCCGGCGAGCCCCCCGCTGCGGCTGTTTCTTCATTCCCTCCGGCGCCTCCTTTCTTCTAGGGAAAATCGACTGACCCAAATCGGATATTCAGACGACTGACGTTTAGCTAAACTGAAATTTTAATTATAAATTTAACTCTCGAAACGGCTCTCGTCCCGCTTTATAGATAAAACACAAATCAAAATACGCAGCCGAATGATAAAAGGCTGTGAGGAAGCCCTCTTGCATAGCAGATCCTGGAATAACCGGACAACCTAACCGCAATGACTATGTTGCCGAAGGATAATACCGGTAGTCCTACATACAATGTCATGACACGCTCTAGGACACCTAAGTTCCACGAGAACGCCCCAGGAGGGAAAACGGCGCTACGCGCCGCCACTGCCTAGACCTGGCCTATGCATTGGGCCCATTCATACTATATATCTTGGGTTTTTTGCTACTTTTGATTCTTCAGGTGTGAGTTCAATTTAAAATTACTAAATTCCGGTTTTTATGCCCTATTTTGATATTTTTAATGCAAATTACTCAATTTTACAATTTTTTCATCCCGATTACAACCATTTAGTGAATGTTTTGCCAGTTTTTCCCCATCTAGTGAAAGATTTTCTAGCTTTTACCCCAATTTGCAATCTATTACACGGGTCCGAGCCGTCAGGTATACGTGGCGGGCCACATCGCAATTTTCCCTTATGAGGAGTTAAGCCACACTTAGCCGAACTCGCAAAATCTTCAACTCCTCAAATATCTGAGGAGAAGTGTTCCAACACTCTCAAAATTGAGCAGCCAAAACCAACTCCTCAAATATATGTTACTCAGCTGCTTGCATGTCGGTGCCACCCCCGCTGCAGCCATGGCCCGTGGAGGACGAATTTCGGCTGCTTTGTCGACTATTTCGTCGCAAGCTTACGTCGCGCATGGTGAGCCTGTGTCATATTATTTTTGCGGAGCATCGATACGACGATATCTACCCTAGGCAGTGGCGAAGCCACACTATGGCTGTGTAGTCAATTGACTACACAGCTTTTGATCAAAAGCTTTTAAATATACAAGTAAAATTCCATGGATAAATTCAGAAATATTATAAGATTTAGAGAGGATTTATTGTTGACATCACAGATTTATAGTTCTGACACTGCCATTGAGTCCCTAGGTACTAGCTAACGCATGAAAATCATCTAGTGCCGAAAAGTCGTCGTTGGCCACGTGAAAGGAAGAAGAAAGAAGAATGAAGAATGAAGTAGAGGGAGAGAGGCTTTCATGTGGAGTCTTGTTCATTTGAGGAGTTAAGTTTGAGGGTTCCATTGGGTTTGCATTTTTTTAACTCCTCAAATTTAAAAGGTTAAGATTTGAAGAGATGTTTGAAGAGTTAAATTTTGAGGGTTCGGCCTTACAAACCCAGCCGGCCATATCATCGACTCCATCAATTTACACTCAACAATTACAAGCATTCATGTTAGTGTATTGTCAGTGCGCTATACGTACATGTGGTGCCTACCTTAGCTAGCTGTAGTATATTAGCGCATGCAAGGGAGGCAAACGTACACTCTCCCCTTGCATTGATCATTGCCCATGCCCATGCATGTAAAAATTACAAACGTATATTTAGTTCCCATGATTGATTGTTTCGGGTGATTAAATAAGCAAGAATATTTAGAATTACAAGTTTACAACCTACATTAGCTTATTACAGCACACACAGCAGCACCACCACCACATAAACTAGCTAGCTAGGGAGAGGTCATCTCATCTTATGAAACAAAAACCAAAAATAAATAAAAAATACTAACCAACCTGCATCGGCCATGGCTTTAATTCATATATATGGGGCGGCCGGGGGAAAATGCATGCAAAGAAATTAACATCAATGTCTACATGTGTCTTGAATGCATGCGTGGCTGATGCGATTACTAATAAAGGAACCTAGTCCCTTCCTGGGTTGCTGCGGCACCGGCACCGTCGCCGTAGAAGAAGAAGCCGCTCGGCGAAATCATCTCATGATGCTCATAGGTCATGATGTCACTCCCAGATGCTACTGCTGCTGGTGCTGGTGACAGCAGGTTGCTGGTGTCCTCCTCCTGCTGCTGAAACTGCAAGCCACCAAACATGAAGCTCTCCTGCAGGCCAACAGCAGCAGCACTAGTGTTGTTGGAGATGTCGACCGAGGAGCATGACGGCATGTACTGCTGCTGCTGGTGGTGGTCGCCTCCTCCGACTCCAAACATGAGGAGCTGGCCTAGAGATGCAGCAGAAGTAGAGCTAGTGTGGTGGTGGTGGTGCTCAAGGGTGAATGGTGGTGCCGGCGGTCTGGAGCCGTACTGCTGGCCATGGGCGGCGGCGGCGATGAGCAGGTGCAGCTGCTTCTTCTTGAGCTTGGTGTTTCAGTAGTTCTTGACGTCGTTGTCGGTCCTCCCGGGGAGCTGCGCGGCGATGATGGACCACCTGCTGCCGATGGCGGCGAAGAGGGCGCAGATCACCCTGTCCTCCTCGTCGGAGAAGTCGCCGTGCTTGATGTTTGGCCGCAGGTAGTTGAGCCAACGCAGGCGGCAGCTCTTCCCGCACCTCTTCAGACCTGAATCATCTCCACGACATCAGTGGACGTGCATGCGATGCATGTACAGAAGTCAGAAATGCAGATGGATATGGCTAGCTTAGGTGTAATGGACATACCAGCTTTGGTGGGGAGCGCGATCCAGTTGCCGCCGGTGCCATGGGTGTGGATGTAGTCCTTGAGCTTCCTGTCCTCCTCGGGCGACCATGGCCCCTTCTTCACGCTGCCCTTGTCACAGCACGGAGCTCGACCCATTTTCTGCCTCTTCTTTCCTAGCTCCTTTCTTCCTCGAGCAACTCCTGCTTAGCTAGCTAGCTCCGGATGGGAGGAAATGGTGAGAGACAAGTTTAAAGGCAGCTCGCTAGCTCAGCTAAGTTGGAGATATATAATGCGGCCGGCAAGCAAGTCAATGGCAACTGCTAGTACGAAGGAGGATGGCTCTAAATTTGTCTAGTAATTTCTCTCACCAAGCTAGCAAGATGTACTACTCCCTTCGTTCCACAATGTAACGCATATAGATTTTTCTAAAAGTCAAACTTTATAAACTTTGATCAAGTTTGTAGAAAAAGACATATACATCTAGAATACCAAATACATATGCTTAGATACATCAAAAGGCATACTTTCATATTGTATACATTTGGTATTGTAGATATAAATAGTTTCTCTATAAACTTCAAAGTTTGTAAAGTTTGACTTTACAGAAAATTTATATGCACTACATTATTACATTACACTTTTACTATTTTTGAGACGTCTGATTTTGAATTTGTCTCAGGTCATTTTTCTATCCGTCCGATCCTGCACGGATCTCTGCGTGTCATGGGGTACTCAGTCTCCTGGTACCGGGTCGTTTTCTGTTTGGGGCTTTTCTGTTTTTTTTATTCTCTATTCTCTATTCAGACGGTCGGAGCGGGATGTGGATTGCAGGGGGTTGACCGAGACGGGCGGAGGGAATGGGGCCTTCCTCGCCGGTGATTAGCGGCAGAGGCGGACGGGCGGAGATGGCGTGCGGAGAGCCGCCCGCAAGCGCGCTTGTAGGCGGGAGTCGTGCTTCACTGAGATGGTTGTAGGTAGGGGAGATGCTTATCTGGAGAGGAGCTCGGCGGAGCTCTCTCTTTGGGCTCGCCATCAGCAAGTGCCCTTCGGGAGGGAGGTAGTAGTAGCTGCCGCCGGTCGGACGAGAGGTATTTCGCCTCTCCGCTGCCCTCCCTCTGTTCAATTTTTGGTCCCACGCGTTCCGGCTCCATGCGCTCGATTAGTCATGGTCATGGTCGCCTGTCTCAAATCCACGACAGGAGTGGTTCAGTTCGCAAGTGCAGGCGGGGTGCAGGCATGTTGTTTACCTGCAGCGGGGTAGCAGTCGCCGGGGGGGGGGGGGGGGGGGGGGGGGGGGGGTGTTGGTGGTGGGTGGGTCACAAATTCATGCGGTTTTGTTTACTTCGTCCAAATGCCCCTGAACCCTGAATTTGTTCGTTGAGTACCTCTTCATTCTGGAGATGGTTGGGGGAGTGCGATATCCTCTCTATGTGCATATTTTTCTGCCCCTGATTTGGTACTTTGTTTTTTGTTGTGCACGGTTGCTTCTCAGGAGCAGGTTTTGTGGTGATTATTTGGTGCGATTCAGGCTAAATGGATGGGCATAAAAAAATTCAGGCTATTTTTCGTTATTGTGCTTCTTCAAAATGCTTTTTTTAGGTTCAGACTGTTTTTGCACAAACAATGCTTGATTGGTGTATCTGGTTTTTCCTGTAGTGTTGTAATCAGGCTAAATCAGGCGATTTTGTTTTTGCAATGTAGTGTCTCCAAACAGAGTCTAGTGTTACTATGATTATTTTTTCTATTTGCAGCTTCATTTGATCTTTTACTTCTGCATTCTTCAGTTTATATATGTTATCAGTCTTCACTCGAAGCAATCGTTTATATTTATATAAGAATTTTCATTTAGTTTCTTATAGTTCCCAGTTTGTTTCTTAAAGTATTGGAATGGCTATCGTCCAACTATCATACAGGTTGTGCATCGTCCGGAGAGCAGTTTCGAATACTTTATCCACGTTCCCTCGTCACCCTGGCGCGTATGAGTGTGTATCAATATAGCTTATTTTTATCAGTTTGTATTTCAGCCTTTTTCAGTTTCAGTCTTTAATCATGTGTGTCCTACTAAATTATTTAATTATTACATAGTTCTCTTTATTTTCCTTTTTCAGCATTAGTAGTTCTTAGTATTTCATTATTGTCACTGTGTACCAGTCATCAGTTATATGTGGTTATGGTTTAGGAGTTCATTTTTTAGTCAATAGTTCTTAGTTTTTTCAGGGTTTAGTTAATTGTTTTCAGTTTTTTCAGGGTTAAGTGTATGATTTTCAGTGTTATATATTCATTTTGTGTTCAGTCTCTAGTTTTTAGTCTTACATGGTTAGTTTCAGTAATATCAATCTCTCATCAATCATCAGTTTTGATATTTTGGTTTAGTTCTTAGCATGAGTTTCTAGATTTTCAGTTTAGTATAAGTCATCAGTTAGGTTTTAGTCTTTAAACGGGAGTGACATCATTTGTTAAGTGTTCATAGGTTTTCTGTCATGTTTTAGTTTTCAACCGTGTAGTTATTTCTCTAAGCACTTTCAGAGTTAGGCGTCATTTTCTTCAGTTCCGTCGGTTAGTTTCATTCTTCATTGGTTTCTTCATTTCTTAGTCTAGTCATAACTAGTTTCATTTTTTTGTATCTGCTACGCCTAGTCATAACTAGTTTCATTTTTTAACAGCAGTCCTAGTTTTGTTGCTCATCGGCTGACACCTTTTTCTTTGTTCTTCTTTTTTTCTGATGTATACAACCCATGGCGCATCACATAAATTACCATTTAAGATGACAGGGGACGGTCTGGCTGGAATACACTTGGGAACATGAAGCATTATCTCTCACTTCAGTCTATTACTTCATTTGCTTTTTTGTACTCGTAGTTATTCTCATTTCCTCATTCTTATTCTTCAACCATTTCTTTTTCTATGACTTACCACTCTTTCAGTCTTTCGCCCTTGTCATTTAATTTTTGCCAGTCTTGTCATTTAGCCATTCTTTTCTTATACTACTATAGTAAGTTTGGGTGATGTAATTTTGAGTTTTGGTTCGCCTTGTCAATTGTGACAGCGGGGTCATTCTCAGTTCCTGATTTTTTCTTGCAGGGTGTTACTTAATTATTTAATTGAATGATTCAGAGTTTGAAGATGTTACCTAGGAACAACCAGAGTCGTTCGATATTTCTCTGGAAAAAAAGAACTGCTTGATATTATAGAAGCTACGCCTATTCATAACTAGTTTCATTTTGTAACAGCAGTCCTAGTTTTGTTGCTCATCGGGTGACACCTTCGTTTTCTTTGTTCTTCTTTTTTTCTGATGTATGCAACCCATGGGGCATCACAGAAATTACCATTTAAGACAGTGAAAATTTGAAGACTAAGAATTACCATTTTAGTATAAGTCAACAGTTAGATTTTAGTCTTTAAACGAGAGTGACATCGTTTGTTGAGTGTTCATAGGTTTTCTTTCATGTTTTAGTTTTCAATCGTGTAGTTATTTCTGTAAGTACTTTCAGAGTTATGTGTCATTTTCTTCAGTTCCGTCGGTTAGTTTCATTCTTCATTTGTTTCTTCATTTCTTAGTCTTCTTAGTATTCAGAGTTAGTTCTCAGTACCCCTCTAAGGATCAATACTTTTCAGTTATTAGTCTTCATTAACCCTAAGAATCAGCATTTGTGTAGCTTATGTGACTATCAGTTCTCAGTTTTTTGTATCTGCTACGCCTAGTCATAACTAGTTTCACTTTTTAACAGCAGTCCTAGTTTTGTTGCTCATCGGCTGACACCTTCTTTTTCATTGTTCTTTTTTTTTCTGATGTATGCAACCCATGGGGCATCACAGAAATTACCATTTAAGATCACGGGGGACGGTCCGGCTGGAATACACTCGGGAACAGGAAGCATTATTAGTGTTGTGTACAAGACTTTTAAGGGTGGTTGAATCAAATATAAGGAGGGGTGGAAGGAGTTTCTGATGGGGAAAGCCAATGCCGTACTAATAACTTTCAGGCGCAGCGCATTCATGGAGTTCAAAATGATAATGATCATCACCAAGAGAGTTGCTCGAGTTTAGTCAGGAGGGCGATGATGTGCTTTTTCTGAAGTATAAGTCATTCGCCGTGCGCAATTTCTACTTTGTTATAGTTGTTGTGTTTGCTTCAAGTTACTGGAATCTTTT
Organism: Elymus sibiricus; assembly: GCA_039707655.1. Lineage (NCBI taxonomy): Eukaryota > Viridiplantae > Streptophyta > Magnoliopsida > Poales > Poaceae > Elymus > Elymus sibiricus. The sequence goes on from CM077676.1 coordinate 376,172,469, forward strand.
TATGAGCCATCTATTTTCAGTATCTTTTTCTTCAGTCAGCTTTCATGTATGTATTGTCAATCAATCGCACAGCTATGCTCAATAGCATCTGTATTTTCTCAATCTGCACTAGTATCATCAGTCATTGATTCTAATATTTTTTAAAGTTTGCTTTTCATTGTATGTATTATTGAGTATTTCATTTTTCTCCCCTACACAGCGCTTTAGTTGGCCTATTCCTTGCATCTATCAGAGATCCCAAAATATAGTAAGCAAGGCTTCTATTATAGCAGCGGGCGCATCAGCTGATGCTTGTAAGCACATGTTCTATTAGCAGTGGGCGGGGAACTGATGATTTTAGACTAACTGAAATCAAGACAGATGGCAGCAGGACAATGGACAGAAAAAACGACCTGAGCCCAAATAGAATTCAGACGTCTGTTTGTTAGGCACTCCCTTACATTATGGAACGAAGGGAGTATCTCCCTCTCCCTCTCTCTCATGGCAATGGCCAGTGACATCCATCTCTCCCTTGCAGTGTCTGCCATCCATCGTTTCATGTCTGTCATCAACCAATCTCACACACGGACAGGGCTCAAACAACTAGGAAGGGGTAGGCCACAGCACACCTCAGCATGCATCACACCCTCAACCTAGCTTGTACTCCCTCTGGTCCATTTTTAGTCTGCATATAAGTTTTGTCCGAAGTCAAAGTATCTCTACATTGACCAAACTTATAGAAAAAAGCATCAACATTCACAATGTCAAATCAATACTGTTAGATTCATTATGAAATGTAGCTTCATAGTATCTATATTTAATTTTGTAGATGTTGATATTTTTTAATATAAATTTGATCGAACATTGTAAAGTTTGACTTGGCACAAATTTAATACGCGGAGTAAAAAGACCCGAGGGAGTACTTTTGGAGACCCTTCCTTTTTTGGTGCATCATGTCCCTCACCTACACACATACGCACTCTCTCTCTTATCTAGTGTATCTCTTTTTCGAGCTCAGAAGTCATAGGAGTAACTAGGCTAGCTACTACTAAAAAGGGCCAGCCAGTTAAGGGCAATTAAGCTAGGTAGCTAGGGTACAAATTTAAGGTGGATGCATGTATATGTGGATTAGGATCATGAACCAGAGTATGCAACACAAATCCTTGCTTTTCACCGCATATATAAAATAAACAAACTAACTGCTCCGTCTATTATAGTACTAGAAGAGAAGTGAGATCTTGACAGAGTGGGCACCAAGATTTAGTTTAATTAGCTATTATTGACAAAAACACTGACCCTTGCCGACATGCAAGCATCATGCATGATTACTCTCTCTCTCTCTCTCTCTCTCACACTCACACCCACACACACACTCACAGATTTAGACCATGTCAAAGCCAATCAGTTGAGTACGATCGAACAGTACCATGGAATCTTAACAACATGCCACATTTCTAATTCGTTGGTTCTCATGTCGCCACGCAAACAAGTTTTGCTAGAAACTGGTCCATCCATTGTTAATTTTGTTTCATAGCTACGTATACTAGTAGTATAATTGCAATATATACGGGTGTTGCAGAGTAGGAATCATTCACGCGAAAACAGCAACACCCATCGTACTGTTGGCATTGATTGGACAACGGTTTTGCTATTTTTCGATCGATATAGCTCAGTTCATGCTATAGCCGTTGAATTATGCGTGGAGATTCGTGCTGCTTTTTTTTTCAGTTTTGGTTGTTGTTTTCTCCTCTCACGTGAGGAGAAATAATCTCAATCGATTAAGCTCTAGGCGCTAGCATTGAACAAACGAATATATATACTCTGAAAAGAAAAACTTAACAAGCCTAGATACGCATACACACACTGACACACATGTACTGTATGTAGGTAGAATTTGTGGGGGTTGTAATTAATGCATGTGTACGTAACAGCAGTGTAAATGGGTAACATGCATGTAGGTTGATGAAATAATTAATTACACACTGTTCTGATCGACAGGGGCATAACCAAAAAGGTAAAGCACTCTTGGTACGTGGAGAACAAATGTACGGTGGGAGAGTTAAGGGACAAAGACTTGTGTAGGCACGTACGTATTATGTACTTTGCAGTAACATTTACGTACTTTAGTACTATGTACGTATGTAGCGTACGCCTTAATGATGATTAGCATAATACGTATATTGCTACTGGTCTACTGCTACAGGGATGCATGCATGAATATGACGCAATGTATGCGTGCATGTGCACCAAAGTCTTTTTTTCGCTACATCTCTAAGTTTCACGTCATATCTCAGATCGATCGACGAGATCACCAGCTAGCAAGCTTGCCATGAGTATGTATGTGTGTAACCATCACGTCTTATATATTACTTCATCCGTTTCTAAATATAAGTTCTTTTAGAGATTTCACTACAAACTACATATGAATGTATGTAGACATATTTTAGAATGTATATTCACTCATTTTATTTCGTATGTATTCTATATTAAAATCTCTAAAAAGGATTTATACTTAGGAACGGAGGGAGTTGCTAGTACTTACTGTATGTTGCATCTCTCTCTCGTCTTGTCTGATCTGGTCTGCTGGCTATTGTCTCATTTGCACCGTACGTACGTGCTACAGGTCAGGCTGTCACGTAACGTACCTGCGCCAAATTGGAGTATAAATAATGTACTACTAGTACGGTGCAAACTGCATGCAGAAAAGGCAACGTTGCGGTCGATACACCCTCTTCTATTCTGTTGCAGACTTGCAGCTACAGTTTTTTTTGGGGGGGGGGGGGGGGGGGGGGGGTTGTTGCAGCTACAGTTACTGGTACTAGTAGATTCCGAATAAGCTAAATGTAAGTTGCCTGGTTTTTGAATTTGGGCCAGTCGAATTCATGGGAGAAGGAGAGATAGTTTGGATGGCGACCCGGGCTTTGTGCCTGGGAAAAACTAGCGCCTGGTCTGGGCCTGAGTTGGTGCTGATTTGTGCCTGGCTAGGCTGGCCTGGGCATGAAGCGTTTGGTTGGTTGCCTGGATGTAGTAGCGCATTGGTTAATAGTAACTCTGAAAAATATATGGCTCATCTAAAATTCATATAGGACAAGTACAAGTCCCCTAGGGTTTCCCTAGGGTTTTCCAGTCCTCCCGGCGGCCGCCGCCGAGAGTTCCCCCTGCCGGCAGAGACAACCGATCGCGTTCCCTTCGTTGCTCTCCGACCCCCTGCATCGCTAGGGCTTCCCTCGGGCCCTGGTAGGTGTCGCGTGTCGAGGAGATCGTAGGTTCTCGGTGAGACAGATCAGGACGTCGTGTAGATGGCATCCTCTGCGGAAGGAACGGGGTCAAAGGGCCTAGGAGATGAAGATCCAAGTAAGCTTTTGGAGAGACTGCATCTACAGGATGATGAAATTGATGAACTTGTTTGGGAAGATGAGGTTGATGCGGAAGAGGAGAAGCCCAAGTGGTTAGCCCTTGCAAAGCTTTTGACAGAGAAAAGTTTCAGCCAAAGTGCGCTGATTGGTGACATGCGAGCTGCATGGAATCCTGCCCAGGAGGTGGTTTGGAGGAGGATAAACCCAAACCTTTTTTCAGTACAATTTAATTGCTTGGCAGATTGGAACAAGGCCATGCATCAAGGTCCATGGGAGTTCAAAGGATGTGCCCTACTGGTGGCTGAATACGATGGTTTCACTAAACCTGAAAAGGTGAAGCTGGATCGCTTGGAAACATGGTGCCAGATCCATAAACTACCAGACGGGGTGTTGAAGAACAAACCCTTTCTGGAGAACTTGGCTAAACGTATTGGAGAGGTGCAAGAGCTCCAAATTACACTCCCTAATGGTTTCATTGGCGAATTCATCCGGTTACGAGTTAAACTCGATGTGAATAAGAAACTCACACGTTTTGTCAGCTTCAAAGTGAAGGGGGAACTTGAATCCTACCAAGTAAAATTTGAGAAACTCCCGGTTTTTGTCACGCATGCGGTAAGATGGGTCATTGGCATGAGGAATGTGGTACAGGTGAACATGATGAATCGAAATTTGAATGGGGTCCATTTGTCCTTGCTCCGAGAAGGGGGCGAGGTGGTGGCTATGGTACTGCAGGTGGTCGTGCAGCGGGAGCTGGCTGTGGTGACATGAATGGAAGGAGAGGTGGACGATCAGGTAGAGGCATGGAGGGAAGGTTTGGAGACCAAGCTTGGCGTTGGAACTATAACCCTGCACATAACCCTCTTGTCCCGGAGGGCATGGACTTGGATGGAGCTGGTCATGATGGGGGAGAACCTACTGATGGTACAGCTATTGTGGTGAGAACTTCAGAAAACCAAACTTTATTGGGCAAAAGGCAAGCGGATGACAGAACAATGGTGCCCCCTACCACTGAAACACCTGGTGGTGGGGTGGTAGCGACCGTGTTAGCTCAGCTTGAACCGTCATCTTCAGGGAGCAAGACGGGAGCAGCTACTGCTAGTTCTCCTCAGAAAAATAAGAATAAAAAGAAGCCAAGGACAGAGGATGATGGGGATAGTTCATCTGCAGAACAGTTGGGAGACGGAGCAGGAAACCAACAGATATCGGCGGCCTCGGATGTCGAGGCTGACCGAAAGCAATGAAACTCCTAAGCTATAATTGCCGTGGCCTCATTGGGGCCCCGGCGGTCCGGTCTCTGCTTAATGTGTTGAAGCGGACTGATCCGGACATTGTGTTTCTGTCAGAAACTCATCTTGATGAGTGGCCGGCAGAGTGCATTCGTCGTAAAGCTAGAATAGATTTCAAGGAGGTGATCACTACGGACAGCCGGAGTGGTGGACTGTTATTGATGTGGAGGAAAGATGCAGATGTATCCCTTCGATTCAAATCGAAGAATTCCATTGATGTTTATGTTGGAAGAGGCCAGGGCAATATCTGGCGGTTCACGGGTATGTATGGAGAACCAAAGTGGCAAGATAAACACCAAACTTGGCAGTGCCTGAGGGACCTTCATGCTGCGGTAGATATGCCTTGGTTGGTAATGGGTGACTTAAATGAAATCCTATATCCCTTCGAAAAGGAAGGGGGAAACCAAAGACCCCACCATTTCATGCAAGCTTTCAGAGATGTACTGGATGACTGTAATCTCTCTGACTTTGGTTATGTGGGGGAAAAGTTTACATGGCACAAGGGTAAGATCCGAGAACGCCTTGATCGGGCTCTCTCAAACAATCGGTGGAATCAGATGTTTCAGAATGCGGTACTACGAAATCTGGAGTACAGCAAATCGGATCATCGCCCTATACTCATGAACCTGGATGAAGCGGTGGATCAGGATAATCATGGGCCTGCGGTCCTGCGCTTTGAGGCCAAGTGGTTTAAGGAGGCCCACTTTGCACAAGTTGTGCAAGAGGCCTAGGAACAGGCAGGGAGCAGATTTTCAAATTCAAGCCTGGCGGGAAAACTTGCATGGGTGCATGACCTTTTACATAAATGGGATCGTACTGTACTACAAAGTACGAAAAAAAGGATTAGGGCAGCCCAAAGGGAACTGGATAAAAAACTTAGTGTAACTATGGATGATCAAAGTCTTGAGAGGGAAAAGGAGTTAGCTGCCGAAATTGAATGGTTACTGGAACAGGAGGAGATACACTTTGCTCAAAGAGGTAGGGTGGATTGGCTGAAATTTGGTGATAAAAATACATCATACTTTCAAAACTTTGCCTCCGCTCGCCGCAAAAGAAACATGATAAAAAAACTGAGAGGGGATAATGGTGTTTGGTTGGAAGGAAGCACGGCGTTGAACCCGCATGTTTTCCAGTATTTTGAGGGGCTTTTTGCTACAGAGATTAATGGATCGGACCCGGAGTTGTTAAGCAAGGTGACTCCGAAAGTTTCAGAAGCTATGAATAACTCACTGCTCCAACCATATTCGGCCGAGGAGGTAAAAAAAGCTTTATTTTCAATTGGGGATATGAAAGCACCCGGTGCAGATGGGTTGCATGCAATATTTTTTAAGAAGTGTTGGCATCTCTTGGGTGAATCATTGACGACTGAAGTTCTTGCTGCCATTAATAATAAGTGTATCCCAGAAGGGTGGAATGACACGGTGATAGTTCTCATCCCAAAAGTGGAAGATCCAGAACTGATTACGCAATATAGACCCATTAGTTTGTGTACTGTTCTATATAAGGTAATCTCTAAAATGATTGCTCTTCGCCTCAAGCATGTTTTAGATGATATTATCTCCCCAGTACATAGTGCTTTTGTCCCAGGCAGGTTAATTACGGACAACATCCTATTAGCTTATGAAAGTATCCATGCTATCAAAAATAAGAAGAAGGGGAAGTGGGGTTATTGTGCGGTAAAATTGGACATGCATAAGGCCTATGACCGGGTGGAGTGGCAATTTTTACAGGATATGATGATTCAGTTGGGCTTCCATCATGAGTTTGTGGAGCTTTTAATGGCATGTGTCCAATCTGTTAAATATAAGATCAGATTTAATAACCAGGAAACAAATTCTTTCACTCCAGAGAGAGGGCTTCGCCAGGGAGATCCTCTCTCCCCATATTTGTTCCTGATTTGTGCAGAGGGTTTATCTAGTTTACTGGCTCATAAAGAGGAGGTTCGTGGTATTGAAGGTGTCAGGGTTTGCAGAAATGCGCCATCAGTCTCCCATTTATTATTTGCTGATGATTCCCTTATCCTTATGAAAGCAGATATGAATAATGCAACCTCATTGAGACATGTATTAGATCAATACTGTGCAAGTTCTGGACAGCTTGTGAGTGAAGCAAAATGCAGCATCTATTTCAGCCCCAATGTAAGTGTTGAAACAAAGGCCGATATTTGTACTGAACTTAATATTATGTCAGAAGCACTTTCTGACAAATACTTGGGATTACCTTCTATGGTGGGAGTTGACCGAAGTGACAGCTTTACTCATTTACTGGAAAGGATCATTGCCAGACTGAAGAATTGGAGAGAAAAACTTCTGTCTATGGGGGGAAAGGAAATCCTATTGAAAACAGTCATACAATCAATCCCTGTGTTTGCCATGTCTGTCTTTAATATTCCAAAGAAACTTTGCAAAGAAATGACTGATGCAATGGCTGATTTTTGGTGGGGAGATTCTGAGAATAATAAACGTATGCATTGGATGGCGTGGTGAAGAATGTGTATTCCTAAAAGGGATGGAGGTATGGGTTTCCGTGACTTACATTCTTTCAACCTAGCAATGCTTGCAAAACAGTCATGGAGACTTATTTCTACGCCTGATTCCCTTTGTGCACAAGTATTGAAAGCGAAGTACTTCCCAAATTGCTTGCTACTTAAAGCTGGTCCAAAAAAGGGCTCTAGTTTTACTTGGCAAAGTATTGTGGCCGGTCTAAATACTTTTAGAAGAGGGCACATATGGCGTGTTGGAACAGGAGAGATGATTAATATTTGGGAAGATCATTGGGTGCCGGGCAGCCCTTCTCGAATGATACAGACGCCTAGAGGGAATACATTGTTGCGATATGTGAATGAACTAATTAATCCAGTGAATGGTCTCTGGGATGAGGAGCTTTTGAGAGATATTTTCTCTCCTATTGATGTGGACAGAATTCTCAGAATTCCTCTTAGTGAACATTTAGGAGAGAACTTCATTGCCTGGCACTTTACAAAATCTTATACTTTCTCGGTTCGCTCTGCTTATTACATTGAGTGGGATCACTCCCATCGTCATAGGCTAACCAGAGAAGATGGTCAAGGCACTTCCAGGCGCAACCCAGTATGGGATATTTTATGGAAGTTAAAAGTGCCGAGCAAAGTGAAATTTTTTGGATGGAAAGCTTTACATGGTATGATTCCTGGCCTTGCAATTCTTGCGAATAGACATATCCCTACAAGTGCACAGTGCCCAGTTTGCAAGAGTGGCCCGGAAGACATTAAGCATATTATGTTCACTTGTGACCGAGCAAAGCAAGTCTGGAAAGCCTTGGGGCTGCTAGAGTATATTACTGAGGTGATTCCGGTGGACAGATCAGGTTCAGTAATCCTTGAAGAAATACTCCGACGCCCACATAATTTTACTCCGGTGATTAAGGTGGGGGTAAAGGAACTAATTCTAGTGGGGGCCTGGTACATCTGGTGGCAAAGAAGGGAACTTGTCAAGGGGCAACACATTGCTGAACCAACTCGATCAGCCTTCTCAATCTGGGCTTTGACATGCAATTATATGGGGACACAAAGCAACTCAGAACCTCGGCGAGTACTATGGACTAAGCCACCAAGAAACGCTTATAAACTGAATGTGGACGCTGCATATTCTGAGAATGGTTTTGGAGGAGCAGGTGTGGTGGTTCGTAATGACAGGGGAGAGGCGATTGCAGGCGCGTGCTGGCCTCTGCAGAACCTCCTCGACTCAGCGACAGCTGAAGCTACTGCACTTTTGAAAGGCCTGAGTCTAATTGAATCACTTGGGTGCACCCCTGTTACTATTGAATCGGATTCACTGGAACTTGTGGAAGCTTTTAAGGGAATCATTCAGGTCTGGTCCCCCTATTCAGCAATTCTCGCGGAATGCTTTCAGATAGCATACAGGATTGGCCCAATCTCCTTACAACACTGCTTCAGGGAAGCTAACTACGTGGCGCATTATTTAGCTAGACATGCTTTTGTTTCCAATAATTCTGTTTTTTGGGATAATGATCCTCCGGATTTCATTATACCGGCTGTAATGAACGATGTAACTTTGTTTAATATGCAATAAAGCATGCCATGAAGGCTTTCCCTCAAAAAAAAAACTCTGAAAAATATATTAATAAAAGCTCTAGACAAAGCCATTTGCATTTTTATAGATGGCCATGCATCCGTTTTCATACTCCTGCACCAGGCTAGCGCTCGTGCCTGGTGCTCCAGCCAGGCTAATGAATTGAACATATAAAGGTCTATGTGCTAGGCAGAACCAAGCCATCCACGTCATCTATGAATAGTGCAGAGAGCGAGCGGGCAGCCTGGGCGAGCGGGCACGAGAGAAAAGAAAAGGGGAAGCGGCAGCGAGAGAAAAGAAAGAAAAGGGGAAGCGAGCGGGCAAAAGGGGTGTGTTTGGATGCTGCCCAAACTAGCCAAGCCAACCGTGGGCGTGCCAAAAAATTGGCGCACTGACCTAGCCCGCGCCCCCGCAGCCGCCTCCTCTCCTGCCGCCGCCGCCGCCTCGGCCTCGGCCGCCCCGTGCTCTGCCGGCGCCCGTCGGCCTCGATCCGGCCTCGGCAGGAGGAGCTCGCCCTCGAGTAGGACTCGACAGGAGGAGGGGAGCAGCAGCCGCGCCCCGTGCTCCGCCGGTGCCCGTCGGCCTCGATCCGTCCTCGGCAGGAGGAGCTCGAGCCGAGGAGCGCGACCTCGATCCGGACTCGGCAGGAGGAGGGAAGCAGTAGCCGCGCCAGCCGGCGCGCCTCGTTGCAACCTTCGCCTCCTCCTCCGCGACGCCGCCGAAGATGACGAGGCCGTCGCCGCCTCCGCCCTCAAGTGCCTCGGCTTCGCGCTCTACCACCCCGTACTCGTCTCCACCATCTCAGGTAGTAGCGCCTCCTGGTAGCCCCTATCTCGTCAACTAAATGTGCGGTTTATGTCTGTGCCGAGTTAGGCTTAGGCCCAGTCAAGAAAATCTTGGTGGAATGTGGGCGACCACCATGTTGTTCTGACAATCTGTCTTCTGTCAGTCCATTCCTTGCACGGCTGTAGGTTTACCTTCCAGTCTTCCACTGATACTATATGGTTAATAAGCCATTGTCTCAGATCCATTTTCCTATCATCTAGCAGTTTCATCCTCACACATTGGCCTTTCAATGAGAGCTGGTAGTTTACATTTTCTTAGGAAAACGTAGAAAAATTTCATTTCATGGCAGGTACTCTGCGTACACATGCTAGAAGTTGGAGCTGATAATTTTTTGTTTTGACAGTTCATGATTTTCTACAATTAAAGAGCATGTCCCTTTTGCTATTTTAAATCACTATCCATTGCTGTCTCTTGTTTTTTGATTACCCTCTGAACCGATTAATGTGCTCAGTTGCTCAGACATGCCCTTGAATCATGAATTGTATACAGCAGGGTGCCGAGCCTTTCATCTAAAAAAAATCATCAAATTACCTGTTGGTTTGAAGGAATTATAATATTTATTTTTCTTACCCTGCAGGACAGTTGGCTCAATCGGTATTGGCTACTTTGGTTCGGCTGATCATGACCACCAAGATGAAGGTTTGTTCTGCTCACCATTTTTTGTTTTCAGGTTCTTCTTTTGTTCAGTGTTACTGTGGAGAATGTGTGTGCTCGTTCAGTAATTGAGTTCCTATTTCTTGTCTTATTAATTTGTTATTACAGGCTATTTGTAATCTTGCAGTCTGGTGCATTTCTGTTCAACAATTGGAGGCTTCGGTGGTAGAGGATGGAGTAACTCCCTTGCTCAATGCTATTGTTTATGCCCTTGACAATCCATTTGGTTCTTTGTCTACAACATTTGAGGCTGTTCAGGTTATCTCCCCACTTAAACGGCATTCTATTGCATTACATCTCTTTTGTTTGGTGAACTAAGTAATTAATCTCAGAGTATGCCTATCTTTGGTTTGTTGAACAGAGTAATTAATCTCATAGTATGTTTGTTATAGCAATAAAACAGTTCATGTGAATGATTTCTTTGCAGCATAATGTACTGCCAGTGACCAACATAGTTGGCATCTTTTTACAATTGCTGTAACTGAAGGGGTTTACCTCCAGCCCTGCAAGACATCTATGTAACCTTTTACAGACGGGCTCAAGTGTTAAGACTGCTGTATTAAGATACATTTTTTCTTGTCAAAACAGTTTAAGTTACTAATTAATATATGCCCACTCTCTCGCTAATGAAATTTGAGTGAATCTGTTTACTTTCTATCATCACTCATAATTGCAATGGCAACACTCTTCCTTGAGAAGTATGTTAATTTACTAAAATATGTCAGTAATTATTAGAGTTCATTACTCATATATTTCACGTCTTCATCAGGGAGGAAAAACAAATTGTTCATAGATGATGTCATTAGATTTTTCCATGCCTCTATGAATAGTGCATCGAGCGGGCAGAGAGCGAGCGGGCAGCTGCGAAGAAAAGAAAAAGGAGAAGCGAGAGTGGGCAGGGAGAGAAAAAGACCTAGCCCGCGACCCCCGCCGCCGCCTCATCTCCTGCCGCCGCCCGCCTCCTCTCTCCTCTCCTTTCTCGCCCTCACCGGCCACCGGCGACCTCCCAGCCCTCCTTCTCCGCCTCGAGGTTTGTAGCCTCTGCTGCTGGTGGACTGACTATTTTATATGGACCGAGGCTGCAACTGAGGGTAGTGCTACTCTATGCTGGGCAGCAGTAACTTAGGTCCTGCACTTTTGTGAAATTGATACACGGACTAAACATACACATTGGATTTTTCTCACAGTTTGTGCTCACACCAAATCAAGCTTTTCAAAGCATTATTCCAGTGTTGTTTCTTCCTCTCTGCTAATTTTTAGATTGCTGTTTTTCTTGGTGACCTTCCTTGATCTGTGCTAATTTGTGCAAGAGATTTTTGGAAAACATGAATTCTTCTGCTTTACTAAAACTTGGATCTCCATTAGGCATGAGCTGAGCTGCCTTATTTAATATGTTATTCCTAGGCATCAATAAACTAGACGGTTTGCCAGTAGAAACAATTATAACTGGAAAAAATGCATGGCTGGATGTGCTTTCTCTTGACACTGAGCAATGGATAAATATTCTGCCTTATTTCCTTTTTGTATTTGAACGCGATGTAAGTGTGGAAATAAGAAAGAGACTATTTAGAGCTCTCTGCCTTTTTTTTTCTTTGTGGCTAATCTCTAACTACCCTATGGCCTGTAGTAATCACTCTCTTTTTACCATCAGCAGGATTTAATTGATGGAGTCCTGCTGCTAAAGGACGTGAACAGGAAGTCCTATCGCTGGATGTTTACTGTCCGAATTGCAAGGATCTGGGAATACATGAGTACAGACCCTATCGAATTCTATAGCTCTATTCATTGGCACACCGGTTGATCAATTTTGAGGTAACTAGCACATATGCCCGTGCGTTGCAACGGGAGAAAAATTGGACATTTACTCAAATTTAGTGAAAATTGTATGTGCAAACACAGTTGTTCTTCACTACGAAGAAAGCGTTAATTGTCCTGTCCATTATTTATAAGCGAGCTATCCATTGCAAAATGGAATTTGGTATATCTTTCTCAATAAGAACGTGTACTAATTGAATCTGTAGTATAAGGTTAGGTTACCTCGACCCATATTTACTGTACAATACTCAGAAAAGCGAAATGACAGACAATATTCTTCAAGTATAAACGGTGCATCCCTCAGGATGAATCACGACCTTGAGTACAAATTCAAATGCTGATTTGTACAGTCCATTATTTAAAAGCTTAAAATCAGATCATCACACCACAATAACTTTGGTGCATTATGAATTTTGAATTGTACCACAAATATTCACAACAAGCACTTGGAAGATCTATTTTGCAGGAGCTAATTCTTCAGGTTGTAGTGTTCTGCACACACTCATCTAGAGAACCTGGTTGTGTGCAGGCAGACATTCAGAATGCACATATTGTTCTCCTGCACAAATTAATACAACTTCAGATACATCAAGATCATATTTTTTTAGAGCTGTGTATGTGAGCTCCGTGCAAAATATATTAGACACACCCAGGCTAGGGTGCATCTATAATAACCATGAGTCTGTCATCTACATATTACATAAAGTCCACTTAGTCGAGAGAGCAGAACAAAATAAGGAGGGGGGAAAGGGCACAAAGGATTTAGCAAGTTGAGAAAAAATCTTAATTGGACCTGTGCTGGGCAATGAGCAGTAGTAGAGGAATTGCAAGTTTAGGTTCATCTTTTGGAAGCAAAGAATCGCACAATTTGTTAGTAGATTTATTATATTTAGGACCTACAAAAAAATGATTTGGTAATCTGTTTACTTGACCTTATCATGAAACAGAGAAAAGAAGCCTTGATTCCTCGCAAAACCTTATAGTTCCGTGTTGATCCAAACAGCGAAGATTGAAGCCGCAACGTTTCACTTCCTGACATAGCATCCTGTTCATCAGTCATGTTCTCAGTGTACTGTACATTTGCAATTTGCTGAATGAGTTCCTGCATGGTACATCAATTTAAACTTCAGATACATACAATACCAAGGCAGCAACAAAGTTTCGACATAGCCAACAAACCTCAAGAACAACAAGCTCAGTACCCAATCCTTTCTTCAGTTGATGAACTATGTATTGGAAAAAGCATTTAAGCTCCATGGAAAGATGCTTCTTGCAGCTGTTAAAGTTTATTGGTTCAGAATAGAAGCATGAAGATAGAGATTGAAGAAAATAACAATACTGGGAAGGAAAACACAAGCACCCCAGTGATGAGAAGGATATATATATAGAACTATTGCTTGCATTTTGAAAGCATTAGGATTGAAGACTTATCCAAAGAGCCGTAATTATCATATGTGATTAACAAATAATAACAAAAATCTGGAGTCTTGGCAAATCGGTGATATTTCGGTGTACACTTTTGTAGACGTGATGTCCAAATGAGCAAACATATGGGGAGAGGGGAACTCAAGATTATGTACAAGCTAACGGCAGGGGGTCCTTAGTGGTAAAACGAAAAGTAAACCTCTAAATATTTAGGTTGTAAGATCAGTTACCTTATGCTGCATTAGCATATCTAATACCATTGTCATGAGTGTTCGCCATAATGTATAGCAAGTTTAGCTTACTATGCAAGAATGCAAGTACAAAAATCTTTGTGCTATTTATTCAAAAGAAATTGCATCCTGCGTAGATATTCGTTATATTTAGCTTGCTGCTAACCACCACGACAAAGAAAAATGTCTGAAAGCAAAATTTAAATAGTAGCATATCATTGTATAAGCCATATGACAAAAGAACTTAATGTGCCTAATAAGCAAGAACATACATGATTAAATGTCACTGGATCGTCAGGTTTAACTAAAAATGGGTCAGTACACCGCACCATGTGTTGTGTAAATAATATGATCACAGACAGGAGTCAAAACTACATACAGGCGTCCCCAGAATGATGCATTCGAGGGCCCGCTGCAAGCTTATAATTGATAAGGATACCATGTATCATACCCATTGGCAGATCTATTGCACAGAGAGCTGATGTATCCAGGCTTAAAACTCAACATGCACTCGATGAGTTCAGCATCTAGGCTAAACATAATGGATTTGGACACAGCCAGGTTGGTGCGAAGAAATTGCACAGGCATCACACAGGGACTACCTAGATATTTCTTTTTGCAGGGGACGTAGAGAATTATATTAACTGCTAGGTATAAAGAAATAGCTACCATGCTGGTATTAAACAAAGCGTGAACATGCAGACAAGCATGCACTGGCGCACAAACTCGATCACCGGGCGTTCAAGTTAATTGCTATCATGCATGCAATTTAATAGACCATATTTCACATCGTCAGTACAAATCAGAAGCATGTATATTTTTCTTGTGATCTTAGTTTGGGCAAGTTTGAATTACTTCATGCATACCAAAAATAATAGTCATTTTAGTTTATGTAAGCTTGAATACTATGCACACACTTAACTAAGTAGGACGTGGCATCTCACGGAACATACATGTCCTGCAGTAGCAATCACTAAGCTGCCCCTTTTTTTCAGCTCAATTCAATTACCACTTGCGTCAGTTGTCACGAAACATGACTGTGAAAGGACTCACATGTGCGTGATGATTATATGAATTGCAGAGCTTGTTCTGTTATCAGTCAGTTAAACAATGAAAGCAAATTAGAACAAACTCCTTTTGTGTAGAAGCAGTCAATCATGTCCAAAAAATCTGGAAACAGCTAGCAGGCTACTGAGAAATATGGCATTATTACTGCACATACCTGAATGCAAATTACAGTACGGGGCTTAACCTGTGAAGCTGGCCATCCGTCCTTTTGCTGCAATTGCATAACTCCAGATCATCAGGGACGTGCAGATCTGAGTAGGGGGCGCCAAACCAACTCATCAGACGCCCGCAACCGCATGCCTCGGGAGAGCTCGATCAGGAGGAACCAGCCCGCACCGACTTCTTCTTCTCCTGCATGCCTCGGGATCGCTGTGGGAGGCGATTGCTGGGCCGGCGGGGAAGCAGCAGCGGCTGGGCCTGGCGGGGCGGTGGCTGGCGACGCGGTCAACGGAGGCAGGCGCTCACGTCCTGACGAAGCAGAGGACGCAGCGGTGCTGGGTTCGATCTCCGGCGAGCTCGGCGGGGCTATGCGACGCAGGCGAGGTCGGGGTGGCCGGGAACGGGTAGATCGGAGGCGGGGCAACCGGATCCGGTAGTTGTGGTCGAAGAACCGGTGGCGGACGACGTTCTCCCGCGACGGCGGCGCGGATCCGAGGCCATGGCATGCTCCTGTTCATCCTGGGGACAGAGAGATCGGGGGATGAGCAAGGTGAGAGGAGACATAGGAAGAGAGGAGGGAGCAGGGCACGGCGGCACTCATCTCCGACGAGGTCCGGTAGCCGGCGGGTCGCGAGGTCAAGGCGGCGGCGCGCTCGGGAGCACGGCCTCGGGCGCCTGGCTGCGGGCGCGGCGTACAGGCGGCGCTCGGCTGGCTCGGGCCTAGATGTTTTCTCACTTGGACTGCGGGTACAATTTCTGGAAAACAGGAGGGCCTTTTTGCAAAACGACCGTGACGGGTGTGCGGGTAGAAGCAATCGGTGCTTTATTATTAGGTAAAGATAAAGCGAAGTTGTTATCTGGAAAATACTTACCTACTTAAAGAAGGTCGAAATAGAAAAATCATTGGCATAATTTTTATGTATACAATATACTAGCTTTCATATCTACTTTGGACACCAGATGGCACATCAACATTCTGTACCTGAAGCGATAGCTGCAGAAGAAAGGTACCAAACAAGATTAACTGTTTCTATGCTTCTCAAAATACTTTAGTATATGCCCATAATATCACAGTATGAATTGTTGTGTGGGAAGTCTGCTTTTTCTACCATCACGGAATAATAATTCATTTTTTAATTTGATATGTTCCGCGTCCAATTAACTATTTGTGTTGGTGTTTATGCCACTTCTGATATGACATCGTTTTCTTTGTTTCTTGAAGATGATGGTTATTCTTCTCCTGTTTGATATGGCCGTCAGAGAGTCAGATTACCCAGGTCATCCATTCGTGGCATCTTCTTGTGTTAATGGAAGATTTGGTACTTTTTTGCTTTACGAACCGAACAAATGTGTAGCCTTCGTTGAATATGCAATTTTTGAACCATTCTTATGTAGTAAAAAAATGTCAGTTCTATGCAACGTAATGTAGTTTCTTTAGCTTCTGGGTTTGCAAAGGGAAACATGCTATTTTAGGTGATTGACCGGAACAGCACAACCATCATCATAGTATGTTACCTATTCAGATCGCCAAAGTTCTGCTCCCAAAGTTTAAGTTCTGCTCCCAAAGTTTAGTTTTAGGGTACTTTACCTCAGTCATTGCTGATACTTAATACCCATCACCGAAAGCACTGGGTAGCATCTGAATCATTTTTCTTCAAGTAATTAAATTCAGTTGTTACGCAGCAATTTATTCCCAATTTTATGAATGCCTAGCTTTATAAATATCCTGTTGGTTTGTTTCCTGCTTTATTGAGTACTCATATGCGCCATTGGTTCATATCCATGTTTGTAAGGCGTTAGTGCTCCATTAACACAGCTTTCTTCAGTTAAATGTGGTTCTAATCCAGTTTGTACAGGAATATGGTTGTTCAGTACCTATATTTCCTTTGGTTAGATGCGCTTCTAATTTTGGATTGTGCTTGTTGAGTGCCATCATTTTTGTATGGATTGGGTGCAGGTAACTGCCATTGGAGAGCGCGGATGGCGTGGTTATATTGTGGGTGTCGATGAGCAGGGGAGGGTGAGGAGGACGAAGGTGGGGGAAGGAGCAGTGAGTCTGGTGATGGGTCGGGGCCACCAGTCGAGGGGAGGGGAGGACGGCCGCTGCTCGCCACCACCCCGCCTCATTTGCTGCAGCGTCGCCCTCCTATCCGTTGCTCCTTGTCCGCCGCGACACAGCTCCGGCTACGACAGCTCGTCGGCTCCCGCTTCCTTCCTTGCATGCTAACCACCTCACCAGATTGGTGTTGAACATAACAAGGTATAAGGCCATCCATACTCATTTTCCTTCTCTATATTTTTTCTTGTTCATATCTGTAAAAACATTGTGCTGGTCATGATTGATTTGAGTATCATGATTTTGTAAATTAGATGCAGATGCATGCTAGAGACTTCATATTGTTTTATTATTGTCATAGTGATTAACAGAACACTGAATGGAATACATTTCTGTATTTTGCCCTGCAGGAAACTTATGGTGCTATGATAATTTGAATGTAATAAGCAATTCCCTCTCTGTGCGTGTGTGCTTGTATGTCTTTCCTGCTTTATTATCAGTATATGGAATGGCTATATTTACTTCAATGTTTGTACCTTGCTGCATCGAAAATATTAGTTAACTACAAGACCTTATTTTTGTGGGTGAAGAATAGATGCACACTTGCTCTTTTGTTGTTTTCGACGGGTTGCCAGATTATCGATAGAGAGATACACATATAGGCTAAGCTATGACACATTTGTTGCTTTACACTATCTTTAAATCCAGTTTATTTGACGCGTGTTTGAAATGTATATTTAGCATAATGATAATACTGCATTTCCTTGGGGACCTTAGTTTTGGTTCTGTCCTTGCTCATATTATAAGTAAAATATGAACACTTCATGTCTCCAACCGGTTCGTGATCAAAGGAAGATGCATGAACACTTAGTGTCTCCAACCGGTTTAGATCATAGGAAACTATGGCACAATGCACTGCCAAATTTTCTTGTTAGAGCTTACTGAAAATATTTGTTCTCACCTACGGTAATGCCTTAAGGTTAAACTAGGAATAGTTTCATTATTGAAAGCTTTCATCCGCATATATGGTCCTAAGGGGCGGTGTATTTATTTTGCTTCATTCATTTTTTTGGTCTATTTATTTTTTTGCAGAAAACCATCTATGGTATGCTTTGATGACCTTATTTAATACAGTACAAGAAAAATTGGAAGTAGTAGCAAACCAGCCATGAAAAGCTTGAGAGAACTATGCAAACCACAAGAAATGATGCGCTCCTGTCATTTTGCCATGATCTTGTGGCCCAGTTTCAAGACTCTATGGACTAATGTTAGCTACTTGCTTCTTTAGCTGATCTAATTAAGAACAAGTTCTCTGTGTGGTTTATCCTCTTAAAATTGTTACTATTCACTTATGGGGATGAACTGATCCCATGCCTTTGTTTTGGCCTATAAACCTACCATGCAATGTAATATATAACGTTGTATATGAACAACATACCTAAATATATGTTTCCTTATGCTTCAAGGATGTTATGATCAGTCTCTAAATATTCTTACTTTCAAGGTTTGAATACTTGGTTTCCTTTCGGCCTTTGCGCCATTGGCGCAACGGGTCATCTAGTATGACAAATGCTCCAGGCCAGGCAAGCTTTTCATCGCTCAGGATACCATCCAAATAACCTCCAGGCTAGTATCAGGCAAGCTTCAGGCCAGGCATAAAGAGGTGAGGAAGCGAACCAAACTGACCCGGAATCAGGCGCGGTATCGAGGCCCGGGGAGGTGGGGATGCCAGCAAGGCCTCGGCCACGAACGAGCTATAGTTGGCGGAGGCGAGTTTGAAAGCCGGTGGTTCAGCGTGCCCGGGGAGGGGGTGCAGGCTCGTCGAGGAAATATCTTTTAGTGCGCTGGTTTAGAGGGTTGGTCGGAGGTGGCGCCAGCTTGGCGGTGGGCGACAGTGAGGGGAGGGTGGGGCAGTCAGGCTGACACGGGAGCGCAGGCGGCGGAGATAGGCGGATCAGACGGTGGTCGTGGGCGGTTTGGGGAAGAAGATTAACAAGGAAGCGTGGGAGGTAGAAGAAGACCATCTACGACTTTACATCGAACGCTTCGGAATAATCGATTGACCCAAAAAAATCGGTCGACTGACTCCTAGACAGGCCTGTAGATTCAACATTTAACAATTTGAAGTACAACTGCTAAGCTAGTTAAGTGATTTCTGAAGAAAAAAAAAGAATTAATGAGTGTGAGTGAAACAGGGGTACGAGAGATACGGCAGTTACTGTATACCAAACACTATGTATACGGAAGAAAGAATTGTGCAAGTACTGGCTAAGCTAGATGTACTATGATACGAATGATTTTCTTTCTTTGGCGTTGCATTGGTACTGCATGTCAATTCCATCCAAAAACACCCAGCCTGATGTACATAATTTGTACGATCCATACATATTCGTACATGCATGTACATACGTACGTAGTTATCATACATACTGTTGGAGAAGCATGCAGATGCTCCAACGGAAAGTAGCGACGGAAGATCACGTATTAATCACGTACGTGCACCCATAAATCAGTGGTGTCCATCGTTTGCATCTGCATGATTTTATCTTCATCGTGTGTGCGCTTTTAGGGAAGCTCTCCTTCGTTGTTTTTGTGCGAGGCAGGCCAGAAAGCTATCGCAAGCTTGGGTTAACTTATCGGAGCAACTAAAGGTTAGAGCATCTCCAGCCGTTCGGCCCCCAGGGGCTTGAAATAGCGCCGCCTGGGGGCCAACCGGCGATAAAATCGGGGGGGGGGGGGGGGGGAGGCTATGGTTCCCACTCGCCGACCCAAGATCGCCCCCAGCCGCAGATTTGGGCCCACTTTCAGCGCAAATTGGCCCAATTTCGGCGTGCTTCGGCACAAATTCAACACAAACTAATTTTTATCACATAGTTCATCACAGAAATCAATACAAATCAAATAGTTCGACAAATCAAACTCATATTTCATCACACGTCGAGCTAGGCGTTGCCCTTGAGCCTCCATAGGTGCTCCACCAGATCGTGCTGCAGTTCTTGAAGCACCTGTGGGTCTCGGATCTCCTGACGCATATTGAGGAAGGCAGTCCAGGTTGCCGGTAGCTGGTGATCAACTTGGGCAAGAGGACCCTGCCTGTAATATGGTTCAGTGTCAAACACTGGCTCTTCCTGCTCGCTCTCAATGATCATGTTGTGCAAGATGACACAGCAAGTCATGACTTCCCACATTTGATCTTTCGACCAGGTCAGAGCGGGGTACCGGACAACAGCAAATCGAGATTGGAGCACACCAAATGCCCGCTCGACATCCTTCCTGCAAGCCTCCTGACACTTGGCAAAGTAGGAGTTCTTACCTCCTAGCACAGGGTTTGAGATAGTCTTCACAAATGTGGACCATCTCGGATAGATGCCATCTGCTAGGTAGTATCCCTTGTTGTAGTGGCGCCCATTGACCTCGAAGTTCACCGGAGGAGCTTTGCCTTCTGCCGGCCCGGCGCCGAGCCACCTCGCCGCGGCTTCGCATTGCTTGCGAACAGGTCGGCCAGAGCGGCGAGGACAATGAGGTGCTCTTCGTCCTGGGCGTCGGCATCGGCTTCCTCCTCCAGCAGCGCCGCGAACGCCTCCTCGTCGTCCGAGTCCATCGCCGAGCAGACAAATCGCCGAACACCTGGCGGGCGTGGTAGGCGCGCAGCCACCGCCGGTATCCCCGCTAGCGTGGCCGGAGCGCCGGAAAAGCTCGCCCAGGAGCGGGGTTGAGGCTGCCATGGCGAACCCTCTCTTTCTCGACGGGGAAATGGCCTTTCTAGCGGCGGTGGGCAGGTGGGAGGCGCCGGATCGGCACGGCGGCGGAAGGGGTAGCGCGTGCGGGGGGGGGGGGGGGGGGGCGAATCTGGAGGTGGAAAAACGTCTTCCGCCTGACAGTGGTGGCCCATGCGCCGTTTTCCCTTCCGCCGGAGCCCCCAAGCGCCCCCCAGTGCACTGGGTTCGGCCTGGGATCGCCGGGCCAAAAAATGGGCCGAACCGGCGAAAATCGGCGTCCTGGGGGCGCGACTGGGGGGATTTTTCGGCGCCGGCGGTAAAAAACACGCCCTGGGGGGGCTGTTGGGGGCGCGAGTGGAGATGCTCTTACCTTTTGAGTTTTGAGGCGCTTCGGTAAGGAATTTTTTTTTGGGCCTGGAAGCGAACCAAGTGATGCGTCAACCACCACCACGTGCCGTGTGTCGGGCGCTCCCTCTAATTTTTTTTCCTATACGCGTTTTTGGGTTTTAGATGAGTTTATTTTTGTTTGGCTTTTAAGTTTTGTCTGGTTTTCCCTAGATTTTGGAGGATTTTTTTTTCAGGAAGCAGTGCAATTGTGCTTACCAAAAAAGGAAAAAAACACATATTTGCTTCCGCGAGAAGCATATATTTGCTTCCATAAAAAGCACAATATATGCTTCCACGAGAAGTACAGTTTTGTTTCTCGAAAAGGAAAAAACGCAGTTGTGCTTCTACGAGAAACATAGCTATACTTCCGCGAGAAGCACAGCTCGAAAACAAAAGCCTTGCTTCCGCAGAAGCACAGACCGTGCTTCCCCGAAAAAAGGGAAAAGCATAGCCTGTGCTTCCCAAAACATAAGTCAAAACCGCACCGTGCTTCCGAGCTCCAGTTTTTTCGTTCCCTTTTTTGTATTCGTTTTTATTACTCGTCTTTTTTACTTTTTTTGTTTTTTGGATTTTGTTTTTTGTTTCCAGTTTTTTCTGAATTTTTTTGTCGAAATCTATTAACATGGATCTAGTTTCGAAGATCTCGACGCGAGAAATCGGACAGTGAAAACGGTTTGGTATTTAGACGGATGGTTCAACAGATACAATATTTTAAATAAATAAATCGAGGAAAAAAATTTCTCAGGTTGCGACAAGTGGCACACATACATTACACCACTTGTCAGCACCTCAGAATATGGGTAATGACCTTTTGTAAGTGATAACCCTTAACAAGTGATTTCGTTAACTTATAATTAAGGATGGCCTCCCGCCTATAAATTGGGTTGGCCTGTTATCAGAGTCATAAGGACAAATCAATCTCTCCCGAATGTATATGGCTGCACAGGGCACGACCATGGCTCGCGCATACCGGCCCAGTAACAAAACGAGTGTAGCTTCTCATTTGTTTCTTTCAATTCATTGTACGTTTACCTTCTTTTCCTTTTTCATTTGTCTCTATTTAAAAATATATTCTAAATACATATATTTCCAATTTATTTTTTTATATCGTGAATCTGAAAAATGTTAACGCGGTGTAAAAATTTTGTTAGTGTAATTAAAAAATTGATTATAGCATTAAAGAAAATTACGTGTTTTATTTTTAAAAAGACAAACCATTTTTATAAATATTTTGGATGTATAAGAAAAATGTATGGTTGGTAAGAAAAAAAGTAGACATCAAAACATATATTTGGAAAAAAATGTTAATCATGTATATGAAAAATGATAAACATGTATAACAAAATGTTTCAGATATATACCAGAATGTACAATATGTATGAAAACAATTGACATCAACCCATATATTTGAAAATAAATGTTTATCATGTATATGAAAATTGTTAAACGTGTATTAAAAATGTTTCTGGTTTATACCAAAAATGTACAATGTGTATGGAAACAATAGGCATCAAAACATATATTTGAAAAAAAGAATTATATTTGAAAAGTGTTAAACGTGTATTAGAAAATGTTTTAGATATATAGCAAAAATGTATATGTGTATCGAAAAAAGTAGACAAAAAATATAAGTAAAAATGTATATATAAACAATGGTCATGATGTATACGAAAAATGTTGAATGTGTACTGAAAAAAAGTGCACATGTGTTGAAGAAAAAATAACCGATGAAAATCGACGAAGAAACAAAGAAAAATGGGAAAAAAATCCCAGCAAAACCTAACAAATAAAAACAAGAAAAACCTGAAAATAAAAATCAGAAAACCAATGCAAAAGAATGGAAGTAGTGAAATCCGAGAAGGAAACAAAGAAAAGCGAAGAAAATAGAGAAAAACGAACAAAGAAAGAAAGGAAAACAAAAACCCAATGAAACTGGGAAACGAACAAAGAAAACGAAGAAAAGAAACAAAACTACGCGTGTGTACATGCCCGCAGTAGTTCAAAAAAAAATCAAATATTAATACTATTTGTTGTATGGCAAGTCTTGCATGCCTAATAGTTAAAAACGGAAATAAAATGTAAGCATGAAAAGTCTTGCATGAAGAATAGTTAGGAAACAAATCAAACATTCATTGTGCAGCGATACATACCTAAAACAACCAAGGTGCCCGGGCACCTAGGTGTCCCAGATTATATATATATATATATATATATATATATATATATATATATATAATTTATCATTCTCAATATAATTTATTAAATATTTTAATATACCCCAACATGAGTTTTGTTGAAAAAATATCATCTGTGACGTACTTTCTGTAATGTACCTTTTTCACGTACAAACAAATCAGTATATACGTAAACCTTAAAAAATATGTAAACTCACATGAATTTTTTCATTAAACTCATTTTGGGGTATATAGTAATTATTAATGAAGTATATTAAAAATAATAATGAGGTACGAAAGATTCATATATATATATATATATATACGTACTCCCGCTCCTAATATACCACATATATATATACAGACGGTCTATTCTCCTAATATTAGGAGAATAGTTATTCTGCTAACACTTCCGAACCAAAAATGCTAAACGTACGGGCCTCTTACAGGTGTTTACGGGCCCTTTCCCAATAATCTCTCCACCCCCCCTGATTTTCACCGGGGTGGGGCCCCTCCCTCCCCCCCTTAATCCAATCACGAGTTGACAAATCAATATCACCCCGTAAAACGCCCGTAACCTTCCGTCGATGTAGCGTTACTCCTTCCGAACTGCACGCTCAACACAAGTGCACGTTATTGTTGAAGTAAGAGCACTGCAGTACAGAGGCGAGTGAACTTCCTGTCGCAAAAAACTGTACGCGATTTTTTCGGTACTGTTTTCGCTCTATTTTTTAAACCGTTTGTCAAAACGAGGCGTGTAATATACCGTTGGAAAGCTATGGATTAGGCGCAACTTTGACATGTTGATTTTTTTTGGAGATTCCTCATGGTTTAAGAGCAGTTTCGAAAACGGTGCGGCGCCCGACGAGTGGCAGCGAGCGTTTTTCGCTTTTTTTTTCTAAACCGCTTGTCGGAATGAAGCAAATGATACTCCGTTGGAAAGATATCGTCAAGGCGCAACTTTTTCATATATATTACTTTCTCTAATTCGTTACGATTTAAGAGCAATTTCAAATTTACTAAATCGCGGAATTCTATTTTTCAATTTTTTAGCAATTTTCTGTACTGTTTTCGCTTCAGTTTTTTAACCGTTTGTCGAAATGAGGCGTGTGATACACCGTTGGAAAGCTACAAACGAGGCGCAACTTTCATATGCAGAAATGTTTTTGAGATTTCTTACGGTTTTAAATTAATTTTGAAAATGGTGCGCCGGACGACGAGTGACAACGGCCGTTTTTTCACGATTTTTTACAAACCACTGGTCGGAATGATTCAAATGATACGCCGTTGGAAATATATCGACGAGACGCAACTTTTTCATGTAGAACACTCTCTCTAATTCCTTACAGTTTAAGAGCAGTTTTAATTTTACCGAAATGCGGACACTCTGTTTTTCGCGACGGCAAAATCGACGTGTGTACTGCATCAGACAGAAGAACGCACTGCTTCAGACTGAAAATCGCACTGCATCAGACAGTCAAGTGAACTTCATGATTTCTTTTGTCGGACGTAAACTTTCCCATACGAATTTTTATTATCTTTTTTTCAACATTTTTTATGAACGAGAGTGGACCGCAGAGACGAGGGCAAGTGAACCGCGACATATATCGAAGTGAACCGCATTACTATCTTGTTGTTTCGCTAAATTTTCGCACTTTTCATGTCGGGCGCAAGTGAACAACATCACTCTCAAAAGTGAACCACATCCGAGGACCAAACGCACTACAAGTGTTGATGTAGTCGACTGAATTTTGAGACACACGAAACAAATTGCACTTCATACAGAGGGGTAATGAGCTGCTACACAAATGGAGTGAACTACATTTTCTTTTCTTCTTCAAACAAATTTATTCAAGACATCGGTACTGCAGATGGGACACAAGCGGGCAACTGAACTGCGCGGACGGTGGCTTGTCTCATTGCTGGCGGCGGAGACATTTAGTTCATTTTTTACACAGTGCACTGAATGAAAATGCCAGGCGAACTCCACAGTCGAGGTGCAAGTACTGCAAGTAGAGCTGCACACAGGAAAATTTCTTAGTCGTATCCATGCTTTTTCGTTTGTAGACCAGTTTCGAACTGCAAGTAGGTAGGCGGCTGAACCTCATGTCGGGGGGCACCATCCGAACTGCAAAGAGAAATTAACGAGCTGCATTAGAAAATTTACTGCACTGAATTCACAGTGCACTGAACGAAAACCGTTCTGCACTACAAAATGAACCACAGAGGATTTTTACAATAAACTGCATCAGGGGTATTTTCACAATGAACCTCATGATCTTCGCACACAAACCAGCGAAGTGCACAGTGGGGCTGTTTTTGCACGCGCCCAGCAAGTGCACTGCAGGCGCAGCACCGTCGGACTGAATTTACTCACACAACGGACCGCACATCCCGCGCCCAAGTACTGCATCTCGTGCAGCCAGAGTAGGCCGCCGTTCTCCAGAGATGATGATGGGGAGGAGTAGGCAGGGGGAACAGCTTGGATCCACCAAGGGGTCGACGGAGTTTGGGAAGGGGGCAGTGGCGGTGGACGGAGGGACCTCGCCGAAAATCAGGACTGGCGGCGCGGGGGGGGGGGGAGGGGTGGTGGAGGCAGCCACTCGGGATCCCTCGCCTGTAGGGAACATGACGGCGAGATCTGACCTGGGATGCCTGGATCCGTCGGATCCGTCGCGTGAGTGTCATCGGAGGCTGCGGTTGTGGGGGATGGGGGCGGAGCCGAGCAGCCCGGCAGCGCCGCGGTGTTGTTCAGCCGGCCATGGAGCCTGACCACGCCGGGGAAGAGGCAGCTCGCCAGCCACCTCGCTCCAGCAAGCATCGGGAGTCGGGGTGTTGGCCATGGATCCAGGGGCGCCGGGGGAAGGAGGGGAACGGGCGCGCGGCGTCGTGGTACCGGCTAGCGTGGGCAGACGATGGGTGTGGCTGCTGCCAGGGCCTCTCATGTCTGAATGCGGGAAGGCATGGCTGCTCGGGCCATCGTCGGGTCGGTGGGAGGTTGGGTGCGGCGCGGGGAATGAGGTGGCGGCGTGGTGGGAGATTGGCGGCGGCGCACCGGAGTAGAAGGTGGAGGGGATTGGGGTGTAAGGTGGGAGACGAGGGGGTTGTGGGTGAGGTGGGACGCAGCTTCAGTGAGGTGGGTGCTGTCCGGTTGATTTTGGATGGTTCGGTTCAGTTCGATTGTTCACTGAAGTGCTAAACTGTTAGCAGAATAAGCCTAGGTGTTAGGAGAATAAGAGTCTTAAGGGTGTTATGAGAATAGACCCACCCTATATATATATATATATATACCACTGTCGGCGGGATGACCCCCGGGTGGTCCCAAGACGGCGAGCTGGACGGGGTGCCTGCCCGCCCGGGCCGGCTGCTCCGGCTCGCGCCCGAGCCGGCTTCTCCAGCCAGCCGGCTGCTCCAGCTCGCGCCCGCGGCCGGCAGCTCCAGCCAGCCGGCTACCCAAAGTCAACTACGGCGTCCCATCGGACACACGCAGACGCGACGGCCGTACCCGGCGGCAGCGCACTATTGGTGAATAGTGGTGCACTGTTCGCTCGTCAGTGCGCTATTCATCTACAGTGCATCACCATCATCTACAGTGGACATTGTCCCCTGGGCGTCTGTCGTTAAAAGACCCCACGGGGCCTCCTCGCCTGAGCATGCTCCCGCACTCTCGTCCCTGCCTCCTTTGCTCTCTTGCTGTAGCCTTTCTGCAGATCCATCCCACATCCGCTGCCAGGCCCCGGACCACCGTCACCATCTCCGGTCGCCCCCCGGCCTCGCCTCCGTCTGGATCCCTTGCCACTGACCTCCCCCTCTGCTCGTCCCGCACGCCAGGAGGTCGAGCAGCAGCGCTCGATCTCGAGCACGTTGACCACCAACACCACCAGGGGCCGCAGCGGCACCACCACTGCAGCAAAGCCCCTCCGCCGCGCTCCTCCTGCTGCCCAACGACTCCACCGCCTCCTCCTGCTGCGGGAAACCCCGAGTCCTTCGCCGCGCATCCCGCTGCGGCAGCGCCGCCCCGTCCCCGGCGACACCCAGTGGGTGCGGAGGAGCTGGGCCGCACGCCCGCTCCCGAGCACCTCCGCGGTCGCGCTTCCGCGTCGCCTCGCCGACCACCTGCTCTTCGTCCCCGCCCCGCGCGCTACTCCCTTTCCCCTCCCGCTGGAGCTGCGCCGCCCGCCCGTGCCCGAGCTCTCTGACGCCGGCCCGCCATCCCCATGGTTCCAGCGCCCAGCACGCCCGCCCCGCCGCGCGCCTCGGGGGCCTGCTGCCGCTGCCAGCCTCTCCGCTCGCGGAGCCCGCGCACCTCACCAACCGCGCCCGCGTTCCCGCGCCGCCCACCGGCTGCGCCGCTCCGCCCACGGATGCCCCGCTCCAGCTGCTGCGCCTGCTCGCCGGCTTCCCACGCTCGTCGCTCCAGCCGACCGCCGCGTCTCGGGCTGCCTCCCGCCGTACGCCCTGGCTGCGCCTCGCGCGCCTCTGCGGCCGGCTGCGCCGCGCCCGTCGCTGGCCGGCTTCGCCCCGCCCCGCTCCGCACCGGCTCCGCCTGCGGCACCTCGCCACGCAGCCGCCTCCGCCTGCCCGCCCCGCGGCCGGCTTCGTCGCGCCCGGTTCGCGGCTGTGCGCCCCGGGCTCCCGCCCCACTCCGCCGCCTCCGGCTGCGCCCGACGCGCCTGCCGTGCCGGCTACCGCTACGGCCGGCTGCTCGTGAAGAAAAGTGTTGGCTGCCCAACCGACTGGAAAGAAAGAAAAGAAAGAGGCCGGGTGCCCAGGCCGGCTGGCAAAAAAAAAGGGAGAGAGCACGCCGGCTGCCCAGCCGGCTGGGAAAGGAAAATGAGGCCGGCTGGAGAAAAAAAAGAAAAAAAAGAAGACCGCCAGCCCGCGTCCCCGCGCGGCCGGCTGTGCCTGCGTATCCGCATCGCCACCCGCGGACGCCCGGCCTGGCTGCCCGTCCGCTTCCACGCCTGGCCGGCTGCACCAGGCCGGCTGGAGAGCCGACTCGGCTGCCCGTCCGCCTCGACGCCTGGCCGGTCGGGCCCGATCGGCTGGGACGCCCCTCGACCGCCCAGAGGCTCGGGCCGTCTGCCGGCGGACACCTCCGCCCCGTCTGCGCCAAAAGCAATGTGAGCTCCCGTCCATGTATCTTTGCACCGTGAACACAACAGATAACCCCGAGCAACCCTCAGGGGGCTATCTCCGCATTTTTTTCAGCTGCTTTACTGTTCACCCCGGCGCCAGCTTGTATCGGCCCGGGGGCTGGCCGTTTGGCCCGATACGTTCTTCCCTGCAGACGGCTTAGTAGTGTGCACGGTACCGAAGGCCCACTCTTCGTCTCAGCTACAGACCGGCTCCCGGCTGTCCGGCTAGCAAGAGCAAAAGCTGGAGGTCACCCCACGCGAAAAAAGTCCGGGGGAGAAAACGGCTTGGGCGACCCGGTCGTTTCCTTTATGAGTATCTGCTCGGTCGAATCTGCTCCCAGAGTCCGAGTACTGTACACTCTACTCCGCGGCCCACTCTTCGCCTTAGCTACAGACCGGCTCCCGGTTGTCCGGCTAGCAAGAGCAAAAGCCAAAGAGCGGAGGGGACATGAAAGAGACTGAAGGGGGCTCGGACGTAACCGAGTCGGCACCCTCTGCATAAAACTTGCGCTGCCAAAGCTAAATATTTGATATATCTGCACTGACTAACTTTGTTTTTCGCATGATCATTTCCATGGGGAACCCCTCCTCCTCGCCCGGAGGCTACACCCAGTGAGTGCGCTGGCACGCCCCGCTGGGAAAACGCCACGCCGGCTGCAGGCCCGCCGCCGGTTGCCACCGGCATCCTCGACACCACCGTCTGTTCCAACATCCGCGGAGACCCTCCGCCCGACTCTTCGAGTCGCCCGGAGGCTCGGAGGCTACACCCAGTGGGTGCGCTAGCGCGCCCCCACTGGAAGCGAGTCGCGCCGGCTGCAAGCCCGCAGCCGCCTGTCATCGACAACCTCTGCTTCCACGACAGCGAAGACCCTCCGCCCGACTCTTCGAGTCGCCCGGAGGCTCGGAGGCTACACCCAGTGGGTGCGCTAGCGCGCCCCCACTAGAAGCGAGCCGCGCCGGCTGCAAGCCTGCAGCCGGCTGTCATCGACAACCTCTGCTTCCACGACAGCGAAGACCCTCCGCCCGACTCCTCGAGTCGCCCGGAGGCTCGAAGGCTACACCCAGTGGGTGCGCTAGTGCGCCCCCACTGGAAGCAAGCCGCGCCGGCTGCCACCCGCAGCCGGCTGTCATCGACGACTTCTGCTACAACACCTGCAGAAACCCTCCGCCCGACTCTCCAAGTCGCCCGGAGGCTCGGAGGCTACTGTCGGGGGGATGACCCCCGGGTGGTCCCAAGACGGCGAGCCGGACGGGGTGCCTGCCCGCCCGGGCCGGCTGCTCCGGCTCGCGCCCGTGGCCGGCTGCTCCAGCCAGCCGGCTGCCCGAAGTCAACTACAACGTCCCATCGGACATACTATTGGCGAATAGTGGTGCACTGTTCGCTCGTCAGTGTGCTATTCATCTACAGTGCATCACCATCATCTACAGTGGATATTGTCCCCTGGGCGTCTGTCGTTAAAAGACCCCAGGGGGCCTCCTCGCCTGAGCATGCTCGCAGACGCTCGTTCCTGCCTCTCTCAGATTTACCGATGTAACCCTGGGGGGTCGAGCTATAAGACCCCCCAGGAGGCCTCCATGCAGAGGGGTTGAGCTTGGTTTGCACTATCTTCCACGCACACACATACACTCACAGGAGAGGTAGAACGGAGGTCCAGCTCCTTCTTCCTCCTCCGTTCAAACAGCTCCAGGAGCAACCTTGTAGCCCTTGTGCACTCCATACTCCATTCGGCAGGACTAGGGGTGTTACCTCTCCGGAGGGCCCCGAACCTGGGTACGTCTCGTGTCTCACACTTGCTCGTGCCGACCTCGCTTCTAGAGCCCACCGGCGTCCTCACGTAGCCCCACCATTTTTAGCCATCTCATGGCATCTGCCGTGAGAATACCACGACAACCACCCTATATATATAGGGTGGGTCTATTCTAACAACACCCTTAAGACCTTATTCTAACAACACCTCAGCTTATTCTGCCAACACTTCGGCACTGCAAAAAACCCCGAACCGAACCACAACCCCACCCCACCTTCTTCCTCTCCCCTGCGCACCCACCCACCCCAACCCGCCTTCTTCATCCCCCGCTCCACCCCCAAACCTCCATTGTTCCTTCGGGTGTTGCGCCTCCACCGCCGCCAGGGGCCCTGCGCCTCCATCGCCCTACCTCCCCGCGCTACCGCGCTGCCCTGGCACCTCCCCGCGCCACCGCGCCGCCCTACCACCTCCCCGCATCACCGTCCCTACCTCGAGCAACGTGCCGGATTAATCGATCCCGACGGTGCCTCTCTCGAGCCACGCGTCGGATCGGTCGATCCCGGCGGCGCCTCCCGTGAGCCACGCGCCGGATGCGTTGATCCCACTGGTGCCTTCCTCGAACCACAGCGCCTCCTCTTCTCTTCTCCGGTCGCCGTGGGAGATGAACCTCGCCGGTGTAGGAGGCACCAGCCGGGGGCAGCGCTGCACGGCGCTCCAAGCTCGGGAGGACGGGTGCGCGGTTGGATCGAATCGGGACTAAAGCCCACCGCTTCCGAGGTAGCCGCACTGCTCTGGTCGCCCACCGCCTCCACCGCCGTGCGGGAGGCCGCCGTGCATGGATATGGCGACCCAGAGCTCCTCGGCGAGCACCCTTCCCTCCCGGCGAGCACCTGGTAGCTATGTCAGCCCGTTCACCTCCAACTCTCCCTTCTCTGTCACATGAAAATCGCACGGCAATGAAAACCCTAAGGAATCGATGTTCGGTTTGATCCCCTGGTGCCGCTTGATTTTTTTGTGTTGCAGATTTTGCTGTGTAGTGCCTGTGGAGTCGCAGCTCACAAAATTCTTCTTTGAATTTTTTCAGATTTTGGATATGTGCGGATTCATTGCTGTGCAGTACAGTTCCCGGGCGCTGCAGCTTGTTCTCGCCCATGGTCGAGGAACATCGGGGCGAGAAGGAAAGCGGGAGGAGTCCTGGCCACCCCTCACCAGCTTCTGCTCTAGCCGCCCACTGCTACCCTGCAACCGAAGCAGTTCGTCGGAGGGACCCTAGCAGCTCTCTCCTCCCCGATCTGCAGATCGCCAACAACACGCCCCTTCCATGCCGCGGTTCATTTGGGCCGTCAATGTCGTCCACACCACAAATCGTGGGAGCCATGGTCGAGCAGTCGAGTCTGCCTATTGTTGTAGTCTATCCCATGGGCACCTGCAGTATGCATCGCCCCCACCTGCGTTAAGCTCCGGCTCCCCCCTGGATCGAGCTGCCACCGGCGAGGTTTCTTCTAGATGCAGTGCGGCAACGCGGAAGCGTGCGGTTCCATCGCATCCTTTGTGCAGTTCGATTCAACCCCCCACCTCTTCCACATCCCCTCGTCCGTCCCTGGAGCAGCACGGGCTTGGTGGTGCAATGCACTGAGACTCCGCGTGCAGTGCATATTGGGCATGACAAAGGGGTGCAGTTCGATGTGGAGGTTGCATGCCACGATGATTTTGTTTGACTCATTTTGCAGTTTGCTCATCACTCAACCATGGCCCCGAATTGCAGTTTGCCAAAGCTATGGCGTGCGGTTCAGTAGTGTGGACTTGCAGTACGCGACTCGCTAGAGACGAGGGTACACACCGGTCAACAATTTGCCTTTGCACTTCACTGTTTCTGAGCGTGGTTGAGCAAAAATGCAAAAGTTATTTGTATGAAGCCTTGTGGTTCGATCTGTAAAGAAGAAAAGGAAAATGGAGCCCTTCCTACAAAACAATATAGAAAAAAAGTTGCAGTTCTCTCGGTTGCATCAAGCAGTTCTCTCGGCCGCATCAGGTAGCTTAGACTCATTTAAGAAAAAGAATTTGAAAGTGAAAGAGCAAATAATGCAGTAGACTAATATTGAGGTGCGGTAGAAAATGCATTTATATTATAAAAAAAAGGTTAAGAAAAAGAAATGTCGTGCACTTTAATCTGTGCCGTGGTTCACTTATTCATTGTAGTTCACTAGCCCTCAACCATGTGTAGTTCTCTGTGGTCTACGCGCATAAAAAAATAAGTATGAAAAAAGACTACGAAAAATAATGCGGTTCACTTCTGATAGTGTTGCGGTTCACTTTCGGTAGTGCCGCGGTTCACTTACTCCCAACGTGAAGTGCAGAAAAAATGTTACGGAAATGACAAAAAAAATGATGCGGTTCACTTCTCGATGGTGTTGCGGTTCACTTACGCCCGATGTGAAGTGCGATCCACTTTCTCGTCTGAGAAAAATTACGTCCAACAAAGGATGTTATGTAGTTCACTTGCCCTTCTGATGCAGTGCGGTTTTTCGTCTGAAGCAGTGTGGTTTTCAGCCTGATGCAGTTTACTTCGTCAATTTGGTGTCGCGAAAAACAGAGTGTCCGCGTTTCGGTAAAATCAAAACTGCTTTTAAATAGTAAGGAATTAGAGAAAGTGTTCTACATGAAAAAGTTGTGCCTCGTCGATATCTTTCCAATGGCGTATCATTTGAATCATTCCGACCAGCGGTTTGTAAAAATTCATGAAAAAACGGCCGCTGCCACTTGTCGTCCGCCGCACTATTTTCAAAATTAATATAAAACCGTAAGGAATCTCAAAATAATTTCAATATATAAAAGTTGCGCCTCGTCCGTAGCTTTCCAACGGCGTACAACACGCCTCGTTTCGACAAACGGTTAAAAAACTGGAGCGAAAACAGTATCGAAAAATTACAAAAATTTGAAAAACAGAATTCCGCGATTTAGTAAATTTAAAACTGCTCTTAAACCGTCAGGAATTAGAGAAAGTAATATATATGAAAAAGTTGCGCCTCGATGATATCTTTCCAACGGCGTATCATTTGCTTCATTCCGACAAGCAGTTTGCGAAAAAACGCGAAAATACGCTCGCTGCCACTCGTCGGGCGCCCACCGTTTTCGAAACTGCTCTTAAACCGCGAGAAATCTCGAAAAGTGTTCAACATGGCGAAGTTGCGCCTAATCCATAGCTTTCCAATGGTATATTACACGTCTCGTTCACTAGCTCAAAAACAGTACCGAAAAACACCGCGTGCAGTTTTTTACGACACGAAGTTCACTAGTCTCTATATTGCAGTACCTTTGCTTCAGAAAGTGCAGTGCCCTCGCGTTAAGCGTGCAGTTCGGAAGTGTGGGCAGAATAACTATTCTGCCAATATTGGCAGAATAGACCGGCTGTATATATATATATATATATATATATATATATATATATATATATATATATATATATATAGGGATTGACTATTCGTCACCCTGGGTGAGGAATAGTTATTCTTCACCCCCCTCTATTTTAACGTCAATGCACCGTAATTTTACGTTTCGTAAATTTTGTCTTATTTCAGACATAAAAAGAGAACGTAAGAAAATATATAATCGTCGTAAAAAATATTTTATGTTTCGTAAAATTACAGATGTAAAAACATAGTGCAAAATGTACATAAAATATATATTTTTTGGTCTTATGAGCTATATTTTTTTTCCTTATGTCAAATTTTACGCAGTGAATCAATATGAATGTAATTATTTGTATTTTAAATGTAATTTATTTATGAAATGATCGTAAGATTACCTCGGGTGAAGAATAACTTATTCTGCACCCTGAGTGATGAATAGACTTTCTATATATATACCTTTAAGAGTCTTATTCTGCCAACATCTTATTCTGCCAACACTCTAGAACTACTCAACCAGTGAACCGAAGGACACATACGAGCTACACGCAGCGCGAGGCCATCGCGGTCAAATCCCCACCCCACCCACCCCACCCCCGACCTTCATCCCATCCCCACTACGACCCACCCCCTGCCAGCGTGGTTCTCGCCCACGCCCCCCACCCCGACCTCCCTCGCCACCAGGCCGCGGCCATCCCTCCCAGACCACCGCCGCGCCACCCCTCCACAGCCGGGCGCCGCGCCGCCCCTCCCAGGCCGCCGTCGCGCCGCCCCTCCCCAGGCCGCCGTCGCGCCGCCCCTCCCCAGGCCGCCGTCGCGCCCCTGCCCGCGAGCACTGTGGGCGTCAACCACCGCTCCCCCCCCGCGAGCACTGTGGCGGCCGGATCCAGCCTTCCCGGCCCCGGCAACCTCCTGCCGCGCCGCGGTGGCCGGATCCACAACCCCCCCCCCCCCGGCGCCCCGGCGACCTCCTCCTGCGCCGCGGCGGCCGGGTCTAGTCGGGGACCTCCTGCTGCACTGCTCCGCCTCCCTTTGCCCCAGACAAGTTGCCCTCCCTTGCAGTCCAGGCGCCCCGGACTTGCAGTGCGCCGGGCACGCGATGCGGTTCTCATGCTCGCGTGAGGTGGTTCTCCTGCTCGCGTGAACTGCAGCCGACGACACACTCCTGCTCCCGGCCGCTCCCCACCCGTTGGTCGCCGTCGACTGTAGAACCACATGGGATCATGCCGGCGCCGGAGGTTCGCGCAGTGCAGTTTCGTAGGGTGAGAGGGCATGCAGTTCGCCCACGGTTGCACCGGCGACCCTCGACCAGTCCGGCGACTCCACTTGCGGCGCGGCTCGGCAGCGCATGCAATTCACCCCCCGATGCGCAGGGGGCGCGTGCAGTACTTCATGGAGGCGCGTGCAGTTCTATGATGGGTTTGGCGACTTGGGGTCATGTTGGCGTGGCTACCATGTGCACGTCCAGTCTGCTTGATGGTGTGGCCGACGGCGTGCAGTTCGGCTGTGCAAAGGCATGCGATTCGTGGGTGTGAGTGCAGTGCACAACGCGTGGGGATGCAGTGGAACCACACGTTTAGTTGATAAAACTTGTTCCCATGTTTGTGTTGCCCCGTTTAGTTTGAAACTTTTTTTCTTTTCTTTTCTCAGATTTTGCTTGTTCACAGGAGTGTGCAGTTCGCCTGGGTCCTCGACGCGGTGCGGTTGGTTCTCCAGCTACTAGTTTGTTGTTGATTTTCCAGATTTTCAGAGACATTGTGAGAATTGTTGAGAGCTGTAGTTCATTGTAAAAAAAACTGTGAATGCCATGTGGTGCAGGGGGCTACAATGCAGTTCGTCTCTATTATTATTGAGGGGTTTGCATGACATTGTTACAAAAATGTGTGTGGTTCACTTTGTAAAATTTATAAAAATAAAAAGGAAAAAAACATGCAGTTCAGTACTCTCGACCCTTGCAGTACAAAACGTCGTAACAAACAGTACATAACACCACGACAGAAAAAGTAAGCCATCCAAAACGTGAGGGGACAACAAAGAATGTAATGAGGTTCACTTTCGGGTGTGCTGTGAATCACTTATGCCTAATGTGAAGTGCAAAAAAATATTACGGAAAACAATTTTTTTAATGTGGTCCACTTCTCGATAGTGTTGCGGTTAACTTACGCCCGATGTGAACCGCATTGCACTTTTTCGTGTGGGAAAATTTACGTCTCACAAAAAAACCATGCAGTTCGCTTGCCTGTCTGATGCAGTGCGGTTTCTGTCAGATGCAGTACACACACCGATTTTGATGTCGCGAAAAACAGAGTGTGCGTATTTCGGTAATTTTAAAAACTGCTCTTAAACCGATAGGAATTAGATAGAGTGTTCTACATAAAAAAGTTGCGCCTCATCAATATCTTTCCAGCGGCGTATCATTTGAATCATTCCGACCAGCGATTTGTAAAAAATCACGAAAAAACTGCCGCTGCCACTCGTAGTCCGCCGCACCATTTTCAAAATTAATTTAAAACCGTAAGGAATCTCAAAAGAATTTCTACATATGAAAGTTGCGTCTCGTCCGTAGCTTTCCAACGGCGTATCACACGCCTCGTTTCGACAAACGGTTAAAAAACTGGAGCGAAAACAGTACCGAAAAATTACAAAAAATTCAAAAACAGAATTCCGCGATTTAGTAAATTTGAAACTGCTGTTAAACCGTAACGAATTAGAGAAAGAAATATATATGAAAAAGTTGCGCCTTGACGATATCTTTCCAACGGCATATCTTTTGCTTCATTCCAACGAGCGGTTTGCGAAAAACGTGACGCTCGCTGCCACTCGTCGGGCGCACACCGTTTTCGAAACTGCTCTTAAACCGCGAGGAATCTCGAAAAAATTGCAACATGGTGAAGTTGCGCCTAATCCATAGCTTTCCAACGGTATATTACACGCCTCATTCCGACAAACGGTTTAAAAACTGAAGCGAAAACGGTACCGAAAAAGTCGCGTATAGTTTTTTCGACGAGAAGTTCACTCGTCTTAGTACTGCAGTGCCCTTGCTTCAGAAAGTACAGTGCCCTCGCGTTGAGCGTGCAATTCGGAAGTGTGGGCAGAATAACTATTCTGCCAATATTGGCAGAATAGACCGGCTGTATATACACACACACACACACACACACACACACACACACACACACACACTATGATTAATGGCGCAATCGAGCTCGATATTCTATATACCTAGTAGTCATCCCTACTAATTTATTTATCTCAACATGCAAACATGTCACCTCATCATATAATTAGGAATGAGATAAGACTCACCACAACATGCAGTCTTGCATGGAAAAAGACCCACTGCAGCATTCAACCATGCATGATTTTTTTTCTATTCAGTTATTCTACTTATATTCAATAAATATTTTTACAACTATACATAATCTAATAAGTCATATCTATTTTAAATTTTGGTTCTCATGTTATCAACCCAAATTTTCATCAACCAATTCCCGTAGCAACGCGTGGAGTATCCTCTAGTATAGTTGAATTCAGCTAGCCAAGAATTCTACTCCCTCCATTCCTAAATATAAGTCTTTTTAGAGAGTTCAATATGAACTACATACGGATGTATATAGACGTATTTTAGAGTCTATATTGGAATATCTAAAAAGACTTATATTTAGGAAAGGAGGGAGTATATACCTAAATAGTTCATCCCCACTATCTCTATTATCTTAAGGGAAAATTTTGTTTCTGCCACTCTAGATTGTACCAATTTTACTTATGCCACTCTCAAATTTGACATTTCACTTTTGCCACTCTTAGGTTTTGACAATGTATCACAATTGCCATTACGTGGCAAAAGCAAAAATATTAGAGTGGCAATTGTGATAGATTGTCAAAAGCTAAGAGTGGCAAAAGTGAATGATTTTTTTTTGCTTTTGCCAGGAAATGGCAATTGTGATACATTGTGAAAAGCTATAGTGGTAAGAGTGAAATGTTAAATTTTAGAGTGGCATAAGCTAAATTGGCAAAAGCTAGAGTGGCGAAAACAAAATTTTCCCACATTATCTTAACATGCACACATGCCACCTCATCAAAGGCCCACCACAACATGCATGAGAAAAAGTTTTTCATTATTAGTTGATCACATGCACACATCCCACCTCACCATACATGCCACCTAATAAAAGGCCCACTCAGCATGCATGGAAACTATTTTATTATATTAATGCCACTTACGTTCAAAATATTTTTTCGCTACACGATGATCAAATAAAATATATAATTCATTTTTAATTTTAGTTCATATATGAATTCAACCATGCATGTTTCATACAACAAACCACTGAAATATTTTGCAATCGATTCCCGCAACAATGCACGAGGTATTCTCTAGTAGAACTATTAGCTCAAACTTCATATGTAGCTACATAGTATATATACTACGATTGATGGTAAGTACGTTTTGCCACCATTGGACATGATACCAACTTCTTCTTTTTACTTATATATGAGCGCCACACTAGTTGTCAAACACGCTAAAATACTCTAGTCAATTTTAAAGCACACTTCCATCCCATGCATAAAGCATCAAAAGAAGCAAGGATATCTTGTGCAAACAACACTTGCTGAAGAGCTTGAGCACTTGCCAAAAGCCACAGGCCTTCTTTTAAACTAGAGGGTAACACATGCTTT
Source organism: Elymus sibiricus (assembly GCA_039707655.1). Lineage (NCBI taxonomy): Eukaryota > Viridiplantae > Streptophyta > Magnoliopsida > Poales > Poaceae > Elymus > Elymus sibiricus. The sequence goes on from CM077676.1 coordinate 376,210,666, forward strand.
GCCGTGCCATTTTTTGGTTTTGAAATTAATTCTATTTTCTTCCAAGAGTTATTATGGCACTTCACATTTTGTGTATACCGCAGAGGCGGTCGAGCAAACGTGGACCTCCATAGACATTATTGGGTTGGCCATGTAGGCCGGTCCTTCTAGTTTTGGGAAGGTTCCGTTCGATTTTTTCTTTTCTTTTTTCTCTGCCAGTTTTCTGTTTCATGTTCTATTTTTCTGTTTATTTTCTATATTTGTATTATTTATATTCTTTAATTCATGAATATATTTCATATTTGTTTTTTTAAATCAGTAACAAAATTTAAATTCTTTAACTTTTTTCAAATCCATAATTGTTTTCAACAAATTGGGAATATTTTTTAATAATCCATGATTTTTTTAATTTGCAAATCTGTTTTAAATCCATGAAAATTATTTAAAATTCGTGACCATTTTTAAAAGATCATGAACAATTATAAAATTGGTGAACATTTTTTAAACCATGAATATATTTTCATATCCATGAAAAATTTATAAATTTATGACAGTGTTTAAATTCATGATTTTTTTTTGCAAATTCACAAAAAAAATACCAAAAAATTTCAATTATTCTTTAAAAGTGTTTTAGTAGAATTTCGGTCCCGATACTACCATGTGGAACCCATGACCCGACCAGACCCTTACAGTCGGAGTCCACTTCGATGAAATAATTTGGAGCTCTCTTAGGCCTCTATTCCTAATGAGCTTGTTTTCTTTTCTCTTTTTTAATTCATGAATATTTTTCAGGTTTATGAATATATTTTGAAAATAATTAAATATTTTAATATTTTTATTCATAAATGTTTACTTCAAAATTGTGAACAATTTTCACTTTCGTGAATATTACTAAAATTTGCAAATATTTTTTTAAATTCGTGAACATTATTAAAAAATCGTGACCATTTTCAAAAGATCATGAACAGTTATAAAACTCGTGAACATTTTTAGAATCATTAATATATTTTTCATGTCCGTGAAGAATTTATGAATTTACGAACTTCGTTCAATTTCATGAACGTTTTTAAAAATTTGTGAACATTTTCGGAAATTCACAAATATTAAAGTGTTCTAATAAATTATCAGTTCTAATACTATCATGCGGGACCCACGATCCAACTAGACCCTTAAAGGCGGGGTTCACTTTGAGGAAAAACTTTGGAGCTCGGCTAGGCCTCTACTCCCTCCGTCCCATAATATAAGAGCATTTTTTTTACACTAGTAGTGTAAAAAACACTCTTATATTATGGGACGGAGGGAGTAGTATTCAGTTGCTTCCCCCGTAATTTCCTTTACAATACCTGTACTATCCTCTATATTCATAATGGTTAGGTTATTTTTTGCATCAACTACCATATAAAGCAGACATGTTTTGCGTTTGTTCAGTGAATTGATTACTTTGACCTCCTGTGCGGTGAAAATAAATATAAATTCTTTGATGTACACTATCTTCATGAATAGAGGAGGGGGGGAGGATGTATACGGTGTAGTGATCCTTTCAATTACTAGCCTCCCTAGGAATATATGCCTAGGAGAGCTACAAAGTTTTTTTATTTGAAGTTTTTTTTTATTTGCCCTTTTTTTGCTTGAAGTGAAAAAACGCTCTTATATTATGAGACGGAGGGAGTACTACGTTACATCTCTCCTCCTTCGGTCCAAGCCATCATTGAGCTTAGCATTACAGATATGGCATTGCATTAATTTCCTGCCTACATTACCCAGGGAAAAGTCCAACATACATCAACCAACAACCATGAATCTCCGATTCTTAGAGTAGGAATGGCGCGATACCAAAGTTGATTTTTGCTCTGATGACCTAAGGTACACACAGTGGTTTAGTATGTCCTGAATCTCATATATGTAGAGACTATGAAGTTTGAGCCAATCGATGAATTTCTCTTTCTGAAATAATAATTTGACTATCTTGCCCGGCTGCACCACGTGAAGATAAAACTACACTGGATTTTTTTTCCACTTTACTGACAACAACAAAGATAAGATGTCAAACAACTCTATCCAGTATAATAACACTAAAAGTAACTATCTTATGACTCGAAGGAGCTGTAGGTGCTGATGAATCTACCATGTCTAAGAAGAAAATACTGACACTTATGTACCACTCCTCAGTGTTGAAGCGTTGTTCTATGCATGAGCCATATCAATTAACACAAACGGAGGACATGTGGCAATCTCCTTAGTAAGCTTCACTTGGAGTTGACCATGAGACTCCTTGAGTGTAGCATGTGCACTTTTCAAGGCCTTGTGAGCCTTGTCAGGTAGCTCAAACTCCTCCTTGAGTCTAGCATGGCCAACCCCAAGCTCAACATTTTCGGATTTAAGCACACGAGCAAGAACTAGAGCATGATCATGATCTTTCTTTAGTTTAGCAAGGTCAACGTTTTGTGACTCCTCAAGAGCCGAACGAAGACCTCGCTCTTCCTCAAGAGCAATGGAAAGATCCGCAATCTCATCGGCATAGTCACGACTATGGCCTTCCAAAGTTAGTGATAGTCTCTTCGTGAGACTCAATGATATCATTGGTCTCACCTAGTTGTTCCAAGAGAGCAACAAAGTGCTTCTTGGTCTCACCTTTGAGCTTACCCAAGAACTTGTCGAACTCATTCTCATCCACCTTTACCTCCTCATTTTCATCCACACAATCCGTCAAAGAAGGATTAGTAGTAAAGGAAGTTTTGATGTTGGAGGTTACCTTGTTGATGCCTCTTGCCATGAGGCACTTGGGGATGAAGTTCTCGTTGGGGGCGTCGAAGAGGGACACCGAGGTTGGGGAAGAGGTGGCAATGGCCAAGGTGGCCGTTGCAAATACTTCACCACTTGCGTCATCATCATCATCGTCGGAGTTGTACTCTTCTTGCACCACCAATCCCTTTTGTGGCACCTTCTTTGTGAAGTTGCTCTTGTTTGTGGAGGACTTGGCCTTGTCTTTGCGGATGAGCTTGCCACCATTGTCTTCCCTCTTCCTGTAGGGGCAATCCACCACGAAATGACTCACATTGCCACAATTGTAGCAAGTTCTCACACGTTGCTTGCCCTTGGAGCCACTTGAGTTGTTCTTGGAGAAGTTTGGCCTTGAGTTTCTCTTGTTGCCCCAAAATTGCCTTGACGCAAGGGCCATGTGCTCATGGTAAGCATATTTGGTGTCTTTGGGGCAACTCTCCTCTTCTTCCTCTTCCTCTTCTTTCGAAATTGCCTTGGCCTTCAAAGCAAGGTTGGTCTTCTTTGACCGTTGGACATGAGCTAGAGCGTTGTCGGTGGTCTTGTTCAAAATGTTCATTGCAATGAATTCATCCAACACTTCACTTGAGGACAAGGTGTGGAAGTCCGGTCTTTGACGAATCACGAAGACATGCTCTTGTTGAACGGCATGATGGCTTTTAGGAACTTGTGCTTGACCCAAGTGTCATCCGTATCCTTGCTCCCATGGTCTCAGAGTGAAACCGCGAGAGTAGTCAATCTCCGGTAAAGCTCAAGAGGATCTTCATCATCCTTCATCACGAACTCATCGGCCTCGTCAAGTATGACCTCAAAGTTGGACCGTTGAATGCTTGAGCTTCCCTTGTACAATGAGACGATGTGCTCCCAAGCATCCTTGGTGGTAGTGAATGGCCGCAAATGAGAGAGTTCTTCCGGCGGCATTGTGGATTGGAGAATGAATAAAGCGGAGTGATTGAGTTGATTGTCCACTTCTTCTCTTGGTGTCATGTTGTACCGATCATGATGATGAAAACCTTGCTCAATGACCCTCCAAAGTTGCGTTGAGCTGTGATTCAAACCAGACTTGATACGAAAAATGTTGGGGAACGCGACTGAAAACAAAAAAAATTCGGTACTGCGAGCACGCCCAGGATCACTATGGAGATGCATACAAGGTTTTTGATCTGATCGTTACCGACACGTAGCGCAGCGGAAGTAGAGTCGATATAGATCATTGGTGCAGATCCCCGCAGCTAGGATTTACAACCTCCCAACTGCGATGATGTACTCCCTCGTCGGACAGCCCGTCGGGAGGCGGTCGGACAGTCCCTCGAACGATGTCACGGACAGCCCTCCGGGAGGACCCTCGAGGCTCGAACGGTAACTCGGACAGCCCTTCGGGAGGACCCTCGAACAGCCCCTCGGGCAAAAGATCGAACCTACGACCTCTCTACGGGGTTGCAGACATACGGTGTCAGCTATCCGGCAGGGCTTCGCCGTCCAGAACTAGTTCCCACCGGAACCCAGACAACCTTTCGGCTCTATGAAACTATTTCGTGTGAGGGAGAGAAGAAGCCAGATCATTGCATGGCATAATGTATGAGAGAATGAGTGAGTGTGGAGAGTGCCTCTCCACCTCTATATATAGGAAAACCCAAGGGGTAGGGTGGCTCTCATCCATCCATGTCATCCCTAAGATATTTTGGGACAAAGCCCAAAAAGGTGGCTTTCCATAAAGTAACCATAAAGTGATTTTCACTATTCACGAAAACATTTTTCCGCGACCGTTAAATCCGAAAATATTTCTGTAGGTCTTAGAACATTTCCAGTACCCACTAAAATAATTTTGGACGTGTTCCGAAACAATTCCGGATTAGTGATTTTCATCTGCGAAAAGCAACCAAAGCGGTTCCGGCAGCTCGAGAACATTTTCGGGTTTTTTCTCCGGAAAAATCCCAGAAGTTCCCAGAACATTTCTGGCACCCTCCAAGAATTTCCAGGCGTGTGCCAAAACCAATTTGACTTAATGGTATACCCCGAAACAACTTTTTAGTTTTACCGAAACTCTTCTAGTGTTCTCTCTCCGGAACTCTTCCGTTGTCTCCGAAACTTTTCCGGTGACTTTCTCTCAGACTCCCTGTCTTGCATTCAGCAGATAGATGACCCTTTAGCGTGTGACCCTATAGGTTCGGTGAAGTATAGACATGACCGGAACACTTTCCGATCAATGATCAACATCGGAGCCGTGGACACCCATATTGACCCCTATACCCACACGAATAAATATTCGAGTGAACCTCCAGTTGCCGTGTGCTATTCCTGTTGCTTTGCGATATGTTACAAACACCCGAGGTGAGATTTATCGGCATCCCCGTGGATCAACAACTTGTCCACTATGCCAGTTACCTCGTTACCGGTTTTGTTCTCTTTTCTCGTTCCTGTGTTCCGGCATCCCTGTGATCAAATCACAATGTGTCTGGCCAGACAATGATGGATACCGTAACACCGAGAGGGCCCAAAGAATATCTCTCCATCGTCGGAGGAGAAAATCCCAATCTTGAGCTATCAAGTCCCTTGACATACTTTTCCATGAACCCGTAAGTCGCCGTAATAGCCACCCATTTACGGATGACGTTTAACAAACCCCAAAGTTCATGATGCAAGCATGAAGAAACTCGATACTCTCATGGTCTAAGGAATTATGCAAATGTTAACTTTCTTTGTGTTATTAACCATTAACTTGTGACGAATGTATCTCATAGCATAACATCAATCGGGTCGATTCAACACAAGTGTTCTCCTAACATTGTGCCCTCAAAGTTGCCGGCATAGTCATGCCCATGATCAGGAAAACAAAACCATCATGCAACACTTGAGCTAGTCTTAGAGGCCAGACTAGGAATACATTTTACCGTTTATTATTCCACACGTGCATATGAGTTTCCCTCCGAGCCTCGTGGTTATTGTAGACTCGAGAACCATAGCAGTTATAGCATGGAACATAAACATAATTATGAACATGGAGATAAATAATAGCATTTATTATTGCCTCTAGGGCATATCTCCTACAATAAACCCAATCATGAAAGTTATTCAAATCATGCTTAGGAGGAGGAATAAGAGGATTAATGCGAGGTGATGGTACCGGACCTTCATAGTCCGGGGGAGGGGCAGTCGCGGCATGAATGCCCGTCCCATTCTTTCCTTGAGGTAAAGTATGCTTATCACTACTAGCCCCCTCCTTACCGGAGTTGGCATCCGACTCCGAGTTGGTGGGTTTAACCACTTGCAACGGATCGGTAGAAAGTTTAAGGCCCTCAAGAAGTTCTTTAAACAAGGATTTGACCTCGGTTGTCATGGAGGTCTTAAGTGAGGCAATTGCCTCATTACAGTCCTCACGTGTGACCGTGGCCACCACCTCGGCCGCGGGTAGGTTCTCCGCCCGGCCCCCGTCGTTGCTACTTGTAGACTGTGTTGGTATTTCCCCGAAGAGGAGAGGATGATGCAGTATAGTAGAGATTAGTATTTCCCTCAGTTAAGAACCAAGGTTATCAATCCAGTAGGAGAACCAAGCAAAATTCCGTTAAGCGCACCTGCACACACAAAAGCAAACACTTGCACCCAACGCAAATAAGAGGGTTGTCAATCCTCTTAGCGGTTATTTGCAAGGATTAATTCTGATAGTGGTAGATAGATAAACTAAAATACTAAATAAAATAAAAGTAAATAAATTGTAGCAAGGTAGTTTTAGGTTTTTTATATATGATAAAGTAGACCAGGGGGCCATAGTTTTCACTAGAGGCTTCTCTCTCGAACACATAGCATACGGTGGGTAAACAAATTACTGTTGGGCAATTGATAGAAAAGCAAATAATTATGATGGATTCATGGCAATGATCATGTATATAGGCATCACGTCCGAGACAAGTAGACCAACTCCTGCCTGCATCTACTACTATTACTCCACCCATCGACCGCTATCCAGCATGCATCTAGAGTATTAAGTATGAAACAGAGTAACGCCTTAAGCAAGATGACATGATGTAGACAAAGTAAACTCAAGCAATATGATTAAACCCTGTCGTGGTTTTCTCACGGCAGATGCCATGGGATGGCTAAAAGTGTGGGGCGGCAAGGCTACGGTGGAGATCCGGGACGGGATTGGGCAACTATACGCGGTGGTTTACCCAGGTTCGGGGCCCTCGCGTGGAGGTAACACCCCTACTCCAGCATGTCTGATGTATATGGAGTGTATATAGTAGTACATGGTTGCTCCTGGAGCTGTTTGGAGGAGGAAGGAGAGAGCTCTGGGCTCTCTTCCTTTCCTCATGCGTGTGTGAGAATGAGAGTGAGAGAGAGATGAGCGCGTGAGGGCCTATGGAGTGATGCTCCTTCCTGGTGCACCTTATAAAGGGGTGCCCAGGGGACAAGGGGTGGCCCACATGGCCAACTATACACTATTTGAGGTGACATATGATGTATGAACAGTGTCTGCTGTTCATCAACAGTGCTCCACTGTAGAGCATGGCCGTCTCGTCTGCGCAGGTCCGACGGGATGTTATGGTTGACTTCAGCCAGTCGGCCGGGTTCGGGCCTCCAGCCAGCCGGCGGGGTTCCGGCCTCCAGCCAGTCGGCCGGGTTCCGGCCTCCAGCCAGCCGGCCGGGTTCGGGCCTCCAGCCAGCCGGCCGGGTTCGGGCCTCCAGCCAGCCGGCCGGGTTCCGGCCTCCAGCCAGCCGACCGGGTTTGGGCCTCCAGCCAGCCGGCCAGGTTCCAGCCAGCCAGGGGCCGCTCCCCTGGCAAAGTTTCGAAATGATGACTTGTCTCCTTGGGCCTACCCGGGGGTCATCCCGCCGATAGTAGCCTCCGAGCCTGTGGGCGACTCAAAGAGTCGGGCGGAGGGTGTTCGCTGATGTTGAAGCAGAGATTGTCGATGACAGCCGGCTGCGGGCCACAGCCGGCGCAGCTTGCTTCTAGTGGGGGCAGGCCAGCGCACCCACTGGGTGTAGCCTCCGAGCCTCCGGGCGACTCGAAGAGTCGGGCAGCGGGTCTTCGCTGTCGTGGTTGCAGGGGTTGTCGATGACAGCCGGCTGCGAGCTGCAGCTGGCGTGGCTTGCTTCCAGTGGGGGCACGCCAGTGCACCCACTGGGTGTAGCCTCCGAGCCTCCGGGCGACTCGAAGAGTCGGGCAGAGGGTCCTTGCAGCTTGTTGCAGCAGATGGGCGCAGAGCACCGCCGGGCGCGGAGCGGAGTCCGCCGGCGGGTGGGCGCGAGGCGCCGCCGGGCGTGGAGCGAAGTCCGCCGGTAGGTGGGCGCGGAGCTCTGCTCTCTCTCTAGTGGGGGCGCGCCAGCGCACCCACTGGGTGTAGCCTCCGAGCCTCCGGGCGACTCGAAGAGTCGGACGTAGGGTCTTCGCTGTTGATGGAGAAGACGATGGCGTCGAGGATTTCGGCGGCAGCCGGCGAGGCGTTTTCCCAGCGGGGCGCGCCGGCGCACCCACTGGGTGTAGCCTTCGAGCCTCTAGGCGAGGGGGGATTCCCCACGGAAATGATCATGCGAAAGACAAAGTTAGTCAGCGCAGATATATCAAATGTTTGGTTTTGGCAGTGCATGTTTTATGCAGAGGGTGCCGACTCGGTTTCGTCCGAGCCCCCTTCAGTCTTTTTCATGTCCCCTCCGCTATTTGGCTTTTGCTCTTGCCAGCCGGCAGCCGGGAGCAGGTCTGAGCTGAGGCAAAGAGTGGGCCGCGGAGTGGAGCGTACAGTACTCGGACTCTGGGAGCAGATTCGACCGAGTAGATACTCATAAAGGAAACGGCCGGGTCGCCCAAGCCGTTTTCTCCCCCGGACGTTTTTCGCGTGGGGTGACCTCCAGCTTTTGCTCTCGTTAGCTGGACAGCCGGGAGTCGGTCTGTAGCCGAGATGAAGAGTGGGCCTTCGGTACCGTGCACACTACTAAGCCGTCTATGGGGAAGAACATATCGGGCCAAATGGCCAGCCCCTAGGCCGAGACTAGCTGGCGCCGTGGTGAACAGTAAAGTAGCTGAAACAAATGCGGAGATAGCCCCCAAGGGTTGCTCGGGGTTATCCGTTTTTGTGCACGATGCGAAGATATGTGGGATGATGTCTCACATTGCTTTTGACGCAGATGAGGCGGAGGTGACGTCTGGCAGGCGGCCCGAGCCTCCGGGCGGTCGAGGGGCGCCCCACTCGGTCGGGCCCGACCGGCCGGGCGTCGAAGCGGGCAGGCAGCCGGGCTGGCTGAGCCGGCCCGGTGTTGAAGCAGGCGGGCAAGCCAGCTGGCCAGGCGGTGACGCGGGCAGGTGGGCCAGCCGGCCGAGCGGCGACGCGGGCAGGCGGGCACCTCTTTTTTATTGGCAGCCGACCCTCTGTCTTTTTTCCTTATTCTTTTCCTTCTTTTTCTCGGGCACCCGGCCGAAGTAGGCAGCTGGAGCGGGAGCCGGCTGGGGCGCGGGGGGCGCAGCCGGCCGCGGCGCTCGGCGCGGGAGCTGGCGACGGAGGCACACGAGACACAGCCGGCCGGAGTCGCGGACGGGGAGCCGGCGGCGGAGGCGCGCGAGGTGCAGCCAGCCGGAGGTGCGGACAGGGAGCCGGCGTGGCGCGCGGGGCGGAGCCGGCCGTCGGCACGGAGCCGGCATCAGAGGAACGGTGAGCCGGAGGCGCGCGGGGCGAGCAGGCCAATGCGGGGCGGCGAGCCAGCCAGCGAGCGTGCGGGAGTGGCGAGCCGGAGCGGGCCAGCGGGCGCGCGGGGCGGCGAGCCGACCGCGGGTGAAGCCGCGCGCGCGTGCCTGCTGGAGGCGAGGACGAGGTGGGAGGCGGTGCGTGGCGCGGGTGACCGCGGGGAAGAGGCGCACGATGGGGAGCAAGACGACGGGCTCCCGCGTGGGAGATGGCCACGGGCGAGACGAGGCGTGTGGGCTCACTGGCCGGGGCGCCGGCGGTCAGCGACGGCGCTGGGGAAAGCGGTGAGTAGAGGAGGCGCGCGGCCATGGCGCTAAGGCGAGGGCGACGGGTAGCAGCGGAGGGCTCGCGGAGGAGCAGGCCGCGGGAGAGGTAGTGGCCGGAGGCAGGAGGACCGGGCGGCGCGGCTGGCCGGAGCGGACCGGAAGAGGCGCGGGCAGCGCGCGGAGAGCAGCGGTGGGACGGGGACGCGCGCGCGGAGCCGAGGTTCGCGGACGCGAACCCGTGCAGCTGCGGCCGCAGGAAGTGCAGCACCAGCTCACCCTCCGTCCCGAAGACCGCCATCAGCAGCGCGCGGGCCACGGTGACGGCCATTGCGACGGGCATGAGCTCGGGGAGGACGGAGGAGCCGCGCCGGGGCCAGCGAAGCGCTGGGCACGGGAGGCGGAGAGGCCGCCACGGCCTGAGGTGGCACGAGCCGGAGTGGGGGCGGCGCACACGCGGGCTCAGAGGAGGAGGCGCTCGGGAGGAGGCCGCACGCGTGGGGGCACGGGGATGCGGCGGAGACCGAGCGGCGCGCAGCGTGCAGCGCGTGGAGGCATCTCCATGCTTTGCAAGGCGCGGGCGGAAGCGGACGAGGCGGAATCGGAGCCGGCCGGGGCGGAGCGGAGCGAGGCCGGGGCGAGCTCGAGGTGGCCGGCCGGCGCGCGCGGCCGCCGGACGGCTGCGTTCACGCCGCCGCCGCCCGCGTGCACACGAGCCGGGCTAGCTAGCTAAGCTAGCATACACGCACCCGAATTGATTGGCTTTACTAGCTAGCTAGCTAGGCATGAGTGACGCACAGGGACAGAGGTGGCCAGCTTGCTCGTGCGCGGAGGTGTGGCCGAGGCGAGGCTAGAGTGAGGCGAAGCAGCGCGCGAGGGCGCGGCGAAGCGAGCCGGAGGTGGACAAGGCCGACGGCGAGAACGCGCCGTCCCGCGCGGAAACCCGGAGGGGCGCATCGGTGTTGAGTCCTCGAGCGCTGGCGGAGAGACGGCGGCGATGTCGCCATGGTGATGACGAAGAGGGTCCCACCCGGACCGCGGTTCCAGCAGCAGCTAGCCACACGGTGGGTGCCAACTATCGTGGTTTTCTCACGGCAGATGCCATGGGATGGCTAAAAGTGTGGGGTGGCAAGGCTACGGTGGAGATCCGGGACGGGATTGGGCAACTGTACGCGGTGGTTTACCCAGGTTTGGGGTCCTCGTGTGGAGGTAACACCCCTACTGCTACATGTCTAATGTATATGGAGTGTATATAGTAGTACATGGTTGCTCCTAGATCTGTTTGGAGGAGGAAGGAGAGAGCTCTGGGCTCTCTTCCTTGCCTCATGCGTGTGTGAGAATGAGAGTGAGAGAGAGATGAGCGCGTGAGGGCATATGGAGTGAAGCTCCTCCCTGGTGCAACTTATAAAGGGGTGCCCAGGGGACAAGGGGTGGCCCACATGGCCAAATATACACTATTTGAGGTGACATATGACGTATGAACAGTGTCTGCTTTTCATCAACAGCGCTCCACTGTAGAGCATGGCCATCTCGTCTGCGCAGGTCCGACGGGATGTTGTGGTTGACTTCAGCCAGCCGGCCGGGTTCGGGCCTCCAGCCAGCCGGCCGGGTTCGGGCCTCCAGCCAGCCGGCCGGGTTCCGGCCTCCAGCCAGCCGGCCAGGTTCCAACCAGCCAGGGGCAGCTCCCCTGGCAAAGTTTTGAAATGGTGACTTGTCTCCTTGGGCCTACCTGGGGGTCATCCTCCCGACAAACCCCATCTTTTTATCCTTAATGGCAACAATACAAATACGTGTCATGCCCCCTTCTGTCACTGGGATTGAGCACCGCAAGATTGAACCCATCACAAAGCACCTCTCCCATTGCAAGATAAATCAATCTAGTAGTTCAAACCAAATTGATAGATCGGAGAGAAATACAAAGCTATAATAATCATGCATAAAAGAGTTCAGAGAAGACTCAAATATTTCTCATGAATAATCTGATCATAAACTCACAATTCATCGGATCCCAACAAACACACCGCAAAAGAAGATTACATCGGATAGAACTCCAAGAACATCGAGGAGAACATGGTATTGAAGATCAAAGAGAGAGAAGAAGCCATCTAGCTACTAGCTATGGACCCGTAGGTCTGTGGTAAACTACTCACACATCATCGGAAGGGCAGCAAGGTTGATGAAGAAGCCCTCCGTGATCGATTCCCCCTCCGGCAGAGTACCGAAAAAGGCCTCCAGATGGGATCGCGGAAGAACAGAGGCTTGTGGCGGCAAAAAGGTTTTCTCTTCTGTCTCTCCGATATATTGGGAATATTTGGGAATTTATAGCATTGGAATTAGGTCAGGAGGGGCAACGAGGGGCCCACAAGCCTGGGGGGGTGCACGCCCTACCCCCCTGGGCGCGCCCTCCAGGCTTGTCGCCTCCTAGTGGCTCTTCTGGTCTTCTCCCGAAGCTTCGTGGGTCTCTTCTAGTCCAGAAAAAATTAATCCAAAGTTTTTTCTCGTTTGGACACTTTTTGATAATGATTTTCTGAAAAGGCAAAAACAAGCAGAAAACAGCAACTGGCACTGGGCACTGGGTTAATAGGTTAGTCCCAAAAAATGATATATAATGGCATATAATTGCATATAAAACATCCAAGATTGATACTATAATAGCATGGAACAATCAGAAATTATAGATACGTTGGAGACGTATCAAGCATCCCCAAGCTTAATTCCTGCTCGTCCTCGAGTAGGTAAATGATAAAAAAACAGAATTTTTGATGTGGAATGCTACCTATCATGTTTCATCATGTAATATCTCTCTTACGGTATGAATAATAAGATCCGAATGATTCAAAGCAATAGTCTATAGTTTGATATAAAGATATCAATACTCAGGCATACTAATAAACAATAATGTCTTTCAAAATAAAAATGCTAAAGAACGTTATCCCTACAAAATCATATAATCCTGTCATGCTCCATCTTCTTAACACAAAGTATTTATCATGCACTACCCCGATGACAAGCCGAGCAATTGGTTCATATTTTTTAACGCGCTTCAGCTTTTTCAACCGCCATGCAATACATGAGCGCAAGCCATGGATATAGCACTATGGGTGGAATAGAGTGTGGTGGTAGAGATAAATAAGAGAAGTCAAAAATAAGAAGATAGTCTCACATCGACGAGGCTAATCAACGGACTATGGAGATGCCCATCAATTGATGTCAATGCGAGGAGTAGGGATTGCCATGCAACAGATGCACTAAGAGCTATAAGTGTATGAAAGCTCAACATAAAAACTAAGTGGGTGTGCATCCAACTTGCTTGCTCATGAAGACCACGGGCATTTGAGGAAGCCCATCATTGGAATATACAAGCCAAGTTCTATAATGAAAAATTCCCACTAGTATATGAAAGTGACAAAATAGGAGACTATATGAAAAACATGGTGCTACTCTGAAGCACAAGTCTGGAAAAAGGATAGTAACATTGCCCCTTCTCTCTTTTTCTCTCATTTTTTTGTGGGCTCTTTTTGGCCTCTTTTTTTTAGAACGGTCTCATGGTCCTCATCCCCACTTTTTCGAGGACTCATTAGTCTCCACCATTCTTTCCTCACTGGGACAATGCTCTAATAATGATGATCATCACACTTTTATTTACTTACAACTCAAAATTACAACTCGATACTAGAACAAAGATATGACTCTATATGAATGCCTCTGGTAGTGTACTAGGATGTGCAATGATGCTAGCGTAACATGTATAAAAATTTTGAACGGTGGCTGAGCCACAAATACTATGTCAGCTATATGATCATGCAAAGCAATATGACAATGACGATGTGTGTCTTAAAAACGGAACGGTGGAAGTTGCATGGCAATATATCTCGGAATGGCTATGGAAATGCCATGATAGGTAGGTATGGTGGCTGTCTTGAGGAAGATATACGGAGGCTTATGTGTGATAGAGCGTATCATATCACGGGGTTTGGATGCACCGGCGAAGTTTGCACCAACTCTCGATGTGAGAAAGGGCAATGCACGGTACCGAAGAGGCTAGCAAATTGCGGAAAGGTTAGAATGCGTATAATCCATGGACTCACATTAGTCATAAAGAACTCGCATACTTATTGCGAAAGTTTATTAGCCCTCGAAGCAAAGTACTACTACACATGCCCCTAGGGTGATAGATTGGTAGGACAAGTCCATCGCTCGTCCCCGCCCGCCACTCATAAGGTAGACAATCAATAATAAATCATGCTCCAACTTCTTAGCATAACGACAGATCATACGTGCATGCTTCGGGAATCACAAACCTTAACACCAATATTCTTACTAAACCACAATTATCTATTAGTACCTCCCACATATTACCATCTTAATATCGCAAAACTATTGCAAGGAATCAAACTTATCATATTCAGTGATCTACATGAAAGTTTTTATTATATCCCTCTTGAATACCTATCATATCAGGACCAAATTCATAACCCATGCATATTACCATTGGTAATTATTAGACTCTCAAAAAGATATAAGTGAAGCATGAGAGTGCAACTTTTTCTTTAAAATATAACCACTGTTGTGCTCTAAAAGATATAAGTGATGCACTAGAGCAACTGCCTAGCTCAAAAGATATAAGTGAAGCACATAGAGTATTCTAACAAATCATGAATAATGTGTGTCCCTCTCAAAAAGGTGTGTTCAGAAAAGATGATTGTGACAAACTAAAAAGCAAACAAAAGCAAACAAATTATATCACAAGACGCTCCAAGTAAAACACATATCATGTGATGAATAAAAATATTGCTCCAAGTGAGTTACCGATAGATTGTAGACGAAAGAGGGGATGCCTTCCGGGGCATCCCCAAGCTTAGATGCTTTAGTCTTCCTTGAATATTACCTTGGGGTGCCTTGTGAATCCCCAAGCTTAGGCTCTTGCCACTCCTTATTCCTTTATCCATCGTAGTCTCACCCAAAACTTGAAAACTTCAGCACGCAAAAACTCAACAGAAACCTCGTGAGATCCGTTAGTATAACAAACAAATCTTAAAATTTAGGTACTGCTGTAAATTGATTCATATTTAATATTGGCATAATTCTACTGTACTCCAACTTCTCCATGACTCATACCCCCCGATACTATCCATATTTTCATCAAAATAAGCAAACCATGCAATAAAAACAGAATCTGTCTAAAACAAAACAGTCTGTAAAGATCTATTTAAAAGCCATACTTCCGTGACTCCAAAAATTCTGAAACATTAGGAAAACGTAAATAATTCATATACCAGTACTGTGTAAAAAATTCAGATTTTTATGATGCTCCAGTACAGAATTAAAATTCCAGCACTGGATGCAAAACTTTCTGTTTTCCAAACAGTATCAATTATACTATCATCAACATCATCCCAAAGGCATTACTCTGCACAAAAACTAATTAAAATATAAAAACACAATCATAACAGTGGCTATAATTGTGTAAACACACAAGAACAGAAAGTAAAAACAATTTTTTTTCATTGGGTTGCCTCCCAACAAGCGCTATTGTTTTATGCCCCTAGCTAGGCATAATGCATAGTTTCAATTGTTGTCATCCTTCAAGTTAATTCCATAAGTGGCCCTCATAATAGATTCATTAGGTGCTTTAATTCTCTTTCTAGGGAAGTGTTCCATCCCTTTCTTTAATGGAAATTTAAATCTTATATTACCTTCTTTCATATCAATAATAGTACCTATTGTTCGTAGAAAAGGCCTACCAAGTATTATGGGGCAAGAAGGATTGCATTCAATATCAAGAACAATAAAGTCCATGGGCGCATAATTTATATTTGCAAGAATAAGCACATCATTTATTCTACCCAAAAGCTTTTTAATAGTGGAATCCGCAAGATACAAATTAAGGGAACAAGGATCCATGTCGGTGAGACCTAGCACATCACACAAAGACTTTGGTATAGTGGAAACGCTAGCACCAAGATCACAAAGGGCATTACATTCATAATCTTTAATTTTGACTTTAATAGTAGGTTCCCATTCATCTTGTAATTTTCTAGGAATTTAAACTTCTAACTCAAGTTTTTCTTCGTGCGCTTTCATCATGGCTTCTACAATGTGTTTAGTGAAAGCTTTATTTTGTTCATATGCATTTGGTGAATTAATCATGGATTGCAACAAGGAAATACACTCAATTAAAGAACAACTATCATAATTAAAGTCCTTGTAATCCAAAGTAGTAGGTGCATTACTATTTAAAGTTTTGACCTCGCCAAACCCACTTTTTTCATTTTTTTCATTAAGATTGTCACCCTCCAAGCAATTGGGACTCCTTCTATCTAAAGTTGACTCTTCTTCAGTCCCTTTTTCATCAAGTTTTATATTACTAAATAATGATTCAATAGGAGTGACACTAATCATTTTAATATCTTCATCATTACTACGATAGAAACCGGGTGGAATCGCTTTTTCTAGATATTCTTGCTTAGCTCTCAACCTAGAGGTCCTTTCTTTACTTTCATTAATGGAGACATAGATAGCTTTAATAGACTCATTTATATCATGCTTGGGTGGCAAAATTTTAGTTTTGAGATTTTCAACATCATGAGTAATTCTATCCATGTTCCTAGCCAATTCATCAACTCTATTCAATTTTTCTTCTATCATAGCATTGAAATTCTTTTGCGAATTAATAAATTCTTTAATATTTCTTTCAAGATCAGAGGGCATCCTATTATTATTATTATTATTATTATTATTATCAGAATTACCATAGGGATTGCCATAATTATTAGAGGAATTTCCAGGAAACGGTCTAGGATTGAAATTACCCCTATAAGCATTGTTGTTGAAATTATTTCTAGAGACAAAATTCACATCAATAGCATCATTATTTTGCTCAATCAAAGTAGACAATGGCACATCATTAGGATCAATTTGAGAATTCTTACTAGCAACCAATTTTAATAAAGCATCCATCTTATCACTCAGAGTATTAATTTCTTCGACAAAATTTACCTTCTTACCAGTTGGAGTTCATTCAGTGTGCCATTGAGAATAATTTGTCATAATATTGTCAAGAAGTTTTGTAGCTTCTCCCAATGTAATTTCCATAAAAGTACCACCTGCGGCAGAGTCTAGCAAATTTCTGGAAACAAAGTTTAGCCCCGCATAAATTTTTTGTATGATCATCCATAAATTTATGCCATGAGTTGGGCAATTTCTTATCATTAATTTCATTCTCTCCCAAGATTGTGCAACATGTTCATGCTCAAGTTTCTTAAAATTCATAATTTGATTTCTTAAAGAAATAATCTTAGCGGGAGGAAAATACTTAGTAATAAAAGCATCCTTACACTTATCCCAAGAATCAATACTATTTCTAGGCAAGGATGAAAACCAAGTTTTAGCACGATCTCGTAGTGAGAACGGAAATAATTTTAATTTGACAATATCATTATCCACATCTTTTTTCTTTTGCATATCACAAAGCTCAACGAAAGTATTTAGATGGGATGTAGTATCTTCATTAGGACTACCAGAACAGGATCATAACAAGATTAAGCAAAGCAGCATTAATGTCACACGACTCCGCACTAGTGGTGGGAGGAGCAATAGGAGTACTAATAAAATCATTCTTATTAGTATTAGAAAAGTCACACAATTTTGTATTTTCTTGAGACATCGCGACGAAGCAAGCAAACTAGCAATCAAGCAAATAAAAATATTTTTTGTGTTTTTGTAAAAAAAATTAGAAGTGGGGAAGATGAAAACTAGAGGCAAATGCAAATAAAAAGGCAAATAAAATAAATGCAAGTGAATGATAGTTTGTGCGAAGGTACTTGGTAATTTTGATGATGTCTCCCCAGCAGCGGCGCCAGAAATTCTTCCTACTACTTGTAGACTGCGTTGGTATTTCCCCGAAGAGGAGAGGATGATGCAGTATAGTAGAGATTAGTATTTCCCTCAGTTAAGAACCAAGGTTATCAATCCAGTAGGAGAAACAAGCAAAATTCCATTAAGCACACCTGCACACACAAAAGCAAACACTTGCACCCAACGCAAATAAGAGGGTTGTCAATCCTCTTAGCGGTTATTTGCAAGGATTAATTCTTATAGTGGTAGATAGATAAACTAAAATACTAAATAAAATAAAAGTAAATAAATTGCAGCAAGGTATTTTTAGGTTTTTTTATATATGATAAAGTAGACCCGGGGGCCATAGTTTTCACTAGAGACTTCTCTCTCGAACACATAGCATACAGTGGGTAAACAAATTACTGTTGGGCAATTGATAGAAAAGCAAATAATTATGACGGATTCATGGCAATGATCATGTATATAGGCATCATGTCCGAGACAAGTAGACCGACTCTTGCCTGCATCTACTACTATTACTCCACCCATCGACCGCTATCCAGCATGCATCTAGGGTATTAACTATGAAACAGAGTAACGCCTTAAGCAAGATGACATGATGTAGACAAAGTAAACTCAAGCAATATGATTAAACCCCATCTTTTTATCCTTAATGGCAACAATACAAATACGTGTCATGTCCCCTTCTGTAACTGGGATTGAGCACCGCAAGATTGAACCCATCACAAAGCACCTCTCCCATTGCAAAGATAAATCAATCTAGTAGGCCAAACCAAATCGATAGATTGGAGAGAAATACAAAGCTATAATAATCATGCATAAAAGAGTTCAGAGAAGACTCAAATATTTCTCATGAATAATCTGATCATAAACTCACAATTCATCGGATCCCAACAAACACACCGCAAAAGAAGATTACATCGGATAGAACTCCAAGAACATCGAGGAGAACATGGTATTGAAGATCAAAGAGAGAGAATAAGCCATCTAGCTATTAGCTATGGACCCGTAGGTCTGTGGTAAACTACTCACACATCATCGGAATGGCAGCAAGGTTGATGAAGAAGCCCTCCGTGATCGATTCCCCCTCCGACAGAGTACCGGAAAAGGCCTCCAGATGGGATCATGAAAGAACAGAGGCTTGCGGCGGCAGAAAGGTTTTCTCTTCTGTATCTCTGGTATATTGGGAATATTTCGGAATTTATAGCATTGGAATTAGGTCAGGAGGGGCAACGAGGGGCCCACAAGCCTGGGGGCACGCCCTACCCCCCTGGGCGAGCCCTCCAGGCTTGTCGCCTCCTCGTAGCTCTTCTGGTCTTCTTCCGAAGCTTCGTGGGTCTCTTCTGGTCCAGAAAAAATTAGTCCAAAGTTTTTTTCTTGTTTGGACACTTTTTGATAATGATTTTCTGAAAAGGCAAAAACAAGCAGAAAACAGCAACTGGCACTGGGCACTGGGTTAATAGGTTAGTCCCAAAAAATGATATATAATGGCATATAATTGCATATAAAACATCCAAGATTGATACTATAATAGCATGGAACAATCAAAAATTATAGATACATTGGAGACGTATCAGTCGTCAACCATACTCTTTAGGCGATTAAGCCCTTAAAAGAGACGAGGCTCTGATACCAATTGAAAGGATCGATATGGTTGACTAGAGGGGGGGTGAATAGGCAACTACCAATTTTTAACTTTTCTTAATAATTTAGGTTTAGCAACAAGTAGGTTGTCTAGATATGCAACTAGGTGAGCAACCTATATGATGCTAACAACAACAACAAGCAAGCAAGCAAACAATACAGCACAACAATATCTTGCACAAAGTAAAGGAAAGAAATAACCACAAGTGGAGTCAGTGGAGACGAGGATGTGTTGCCGAAGTTCCTCCCGTTTGAGAGGAAGTATGTCTCCGTTGGAGCGGTGTGGAGGCACAATGCTCCCCAAGAAGCCACTAGGGCCACCGTATTCTCCTCACGCCCTCGCACAATGCAAGATGTCGTGATTCCACTAGTGGTGCCCTTGAAGGCGGCGACCGGACCTTTACAAACAAGGTTGGGGCTCTCTCCACAACTTAATTGGAGGCTCCCAACACCACCACGAAGCTTCACCACAATGGAATATGGCTTCGAGGTGACCTCTTCCATCTAGGGTGCTCAAACACCCAAGAGTAACAAGATCCGCAAGGGATTAGTGGGGGGAATCAAATTTCTCTTGGTGGAAGTGTAGATCGGGGCCCTCTCACCCAAACCCTAGAAGATCAACAAAAGTTATCAGCTAGGGAGGGAGATCGGGCGAAAATGGAGCTTGGAGCAACAATGGAGTTTGGGGAAGAAAGAGACAAGTCTTCTTGGGGAAGAAGACCCCCTTTATACAGTGGGAAAGATTCCAACCGTTATGCAGCCCGCAGCCCGCACCAGAGCGATACTACCGCTCTCGAAGCAGTACTACCGCCCGGCGGTAGTGCCAGATAGTACAGTGTAACTGCCACAGGGACACGAGCCGGTAGTGCCGCCGGAGCGGTACTACCGCTGGCCCCAGCGGTACTACCGCTGAGGTTACGGTACTACTGCGCCCTACAACCGCTGCAGGAACAGGAGGAGAGACAGGGAGCTAAGCCACGAGTGGTTGTGGCAGCGGAAGTAGCCGTGGTACTACCGCTCCTACTTCCGCTTCCACTGCCGCTCGCTCTACTGGGCCAAAAGGGACTCAATGGTAGTATGCCAGAGGGACTGCCGCTGGATTGCCGCTAAACCCGACACGAAAAAGTTGAGGCCCGAGAAGGAGCGGTACTACGCGCGGTACTAGCATCGGTACTACCGCCTATAAGCGGTACTACCACTGCCAGTAGCGGTACTACCGCTGGCAGCTCTCCAACTACACCTCTGCAACACAGAAGGAAAAAACTCCATCGAAGCGGAAAGGCAATGAGGGTGCAAAGTGAAATGTGTACGTGATGATTCCACCCCAAACCTTTCTGATGCGGACCCCCTCTTGATAGTAAGGTTTTCCTACGACTCAAGTCGACACACAAAGAAACAAAGGAAAAACAACCGTCTTGAATGGACCACTCAGAGGGGCAATAATCGTCTTGTGCCAAATGATAGATTATATGAAATGCTCAATGCACACGATTAGTCCGCAAATGCATTGTCAACAATCACCAAAACCACTAAGGGAGAAATATGCCCTAACAAACTTAATACCATAGATGCATGTTGGATAGCGGTCGATTGTTGGAGTAATAGTAGTAGATGCAGAATCGTTTCGGTCTACTTGTCACGGACGTGATGCCTATATACATGATCATTGCCATGAATAACATCATAACTATGCGCTTTTCTATCAATTGCCCAACAGTAATTTGTTTACCTACTGTATGCTATGTTTCGAGAGAGAAGCCTCTAGTGAAAACTATGGCCCCCGGGTCTACTTTAATTATATTAGAAAACCCTAAATCACCTTGCTGCAATTATTTTATTTTTTATTTACTTTTCAATTTATATATCTATCACTATCAGATTTGATCCTTGCAAGTAACGAGTTCAAGGGGATTGACAACCCTCTTGCCCGCGTTGGGTGCAAGTATTTGCTCTTGTGTGTGTAGGTACTGTTTGACTAGGATTTGCTTGGTTCTCCTATTGATTCGATAACCTTGGTTCTCACTGAGGGAAATACTATCCGCTACTATATTGCCTCACCCTTCCTCTTCGGGGAAAATCCCAACGCAGCTCACAAGTAGAAAGGGTGCCTGTGCGGCCTTGATAACCCACAAGTATAGGGGATCGCAACAGTTTTCGCGGGTAGTATTTCACCTAGATTTATTGATTCGACACAAGGGGAGCCAAAGAATATTTGCGAGTATTAGCAGTTGAGTTGTCAATTCAACCACACCTGGAGAACTAAGTATCTGCAGCAAAGTGTTTAGTAGCACAGTAGTATGATAGTTTCAGTAACAATAGTAATAGTAACAGTAGCAGTAGCAGTTTTGTAGTGATTGTAACAGCAGCAGCAACGAAAGTAACTTAGCAAAGATCAATATGCGAAAAGCGTAGGCATTGGATCAGTAATGGATAATTATGTTGGATGACATTCATCATGTAACAGTCACAACCTAGGGCGATACACAATAGCTCCAATTCATCAATGTAATGTAGGCATGTATTCCGTCTATAGTCATACGCGCTTATAGTAAGAACTTGCATGACATCTTTTGTCCTACCCTCCCGTGGCAGCGGGGTCCATAAGGAAATCTAAGGGATATTAAGGCCTCCTTTTAATAGAGAACTGGAACAAAGCATTAGCACATAGTGAATACATGAACTCCTCAAACTACGGCAATCACCGGAAAGAATCCCAATTATTGTCACCTTGGGGTATGCGGATCATAACACGTAATAGGTGCATATAACTTGCAAGATAGGATCAAGAACACAAATATATTCATGAAAACATAGAGGGTTTAGATATGAAATCATGGCACTCGGGCCCTAGTAACAAGCATTAACCATAGCAAAGTCATAGCAACATCAATCTCAGAACATAGTGGATACTAGGGATCAAAGCCCTAACAAATTGACTCGATTACATGATAAATCTCATCCAACCCATCACCGTCCAGCAAGCCTACGGAGAAATTACTCACACACGGTGTTGAGCATCATGAAATTGGTGATGGAGGATGGTTGATGATGACGACGGTGTCGAATCCCCCTCTCCGGAGCCCCGAACGGACTCCAGATCAGCCCTCCCGATGAAGAACATGAGGTGGCGGCGGCTCTGTATCGTAAAACATGATGAAACTTCTTCTTTTATTTTTTTCTCAGGGAAAGTGAATTTATAGCATTGGAATTAGATCAGACGGCCGCCTGTGGGCCCCACAAGGCATCAGGGCGCGCCCTAGGGGGGGGTCGCACCCTGTTGCCTTGTGGGCAACAGGTGGCCCCTATTCTGTTGATTCTTGCACCAATAATTTTTATTTATCCCATAAAAAATCTCTAAAAAGTTTCGTCCAATTCTGAGAACTTTGATTTCTGCACAAAAACAACACCATGGTAGTTCTGCTGAAAACAACATCAGTCCGGGTTAGTTTCATTCAAATCATGCAAATTAGAGTCCAAAACAAGAGCAAAAGTGTTTGGAAAAGTAGATACAATGGAGACGTATCAGGCCTCGGCCAGACAAACGAGCTGTTCAACATCACCATCCGAGAGGACTTCAGGAAGCACTTGGTATGTTTGTAAAAGTCCATCTCACCTGAAGGGTTAGGGTTCTTAAAATTACATGATTTTGTGGAGACTGCATGGTTGTACTTTAGGCCAAATTGGGAATATTGCCTACTTTACCAACATAGTATTGCTGGGAAAAATGCCAACTACCATTCAGCACTGATGTCAATCAGGGGAGGATCTAGTGGGGGTGCCATGGGTGTCATGCCACTGACGTCAATATGGAAACATTGCCTACTTTAGGCCAAATTGGAAATATTACATACTTTACCAACATAGTACTGCTCAATTGGGATAAATGGTACCATGCACCGGTGATGTCAATTTGGAAATTATTGCTATATTTGGGAAATTATTGTTGTACAGTTGTGTCATTATAGCTCATATTTGCATAACTTCATAAAAATACAAAAGAAGTTACTAGTCATATAAAGATCTTATTTTAGTTCACATAGGGAGTAATGCTTTTCATTCACAACATCATAATATTTGCACATGAAAGTAAAGCTCATACTGGGTTAACAAATTTTCTTGTTTGTATTAATTAGCGGATCACTTTTTAAATAGCTAATATTTTACTTGTTCGTATATTTCTGACCTTTATGAATGACACATTATGTTTTCATTGCTAACAAATATATCATGTCTTACTATTTCTCGCAGTACATCCCTTGCTTTGCAACAAAACGTGTGGTAGACAAGTTTTGCCTGTTCTTAGAAGAAGACTCTGGTCAGTTCACATTGCACACAAACCATGGATATACATTCCAAGTTGTACTCAATACCGATAATGAAGGTCACTCCTATTTTCATCCGGGCTTGTGGAGAGAGATTGCTACGCGTTACTTACTAAAAGCTGGCACTGAATTGTTAATGGATATAACACAGCCTGATCTTATCATCCGTCTGTCCATACCATCTGATATCCCTCGATGGAACAACAACCTAAGTTAGTTTATTTCAAATTCTTGCATGTTGAACTACAACTTAGCAAAAATAATGTATCTCTCTGGACTTACTAATTAGTATTTTATTTTCATGCAGGGCTTGTTAATTATGTAGTTAAAGAGATGGTGGTTACTCCTTCATCCAAATTTCACTAGAAAGACTTGAAGAATGTCATCAAATTTGTTGGTAGACTTGACTCCCTTACTAAGCGGTTCCATGCTGGAGGCCAGATGGGAATATGTGTGCTAGTGGTGCATACCTTAAATAGGATGAATTGTATCATTCACAAAATTATGGTACAAAGTCTTTTATGTTAAATATGCTCTTAATGAACTACTACTTCATACAGTGTCATGATTGTTTTATTCCTCTTTTAACAGATGTTGCCGCCTTCAGTTGTTCCTGAATTGATGCCCATGCATGGTCCAATCACACTAGCTATTGGTCACAATAAGAAGTTCATGGCAAGATACATAATATCCCCTAGAATTGGAAACATTCACATTACTAAATGGGAGGCTGTGATGACAATGCGTCCACATTTGAAAAAGGGACCCAATGTTATGCTAATGTTGTACAAAGGCACTGAAGGGATTTTCCTGTTCATTGATGACATGTTGTGATGCAGTTCCAGGCCAATGATTTCCTATAATCCTGATTGTTAAGTACTGTATGTTAAGTAGTGTATGCGGAGTAGCACTTAAGTATATGTCGATGATAAGGTTGTGAAGTACTGCATGCTAAGTATTGCGTTAATTATTTGCTTCCCTACTGAAATGGTTTTAACTATGTGTGATGGTGTTCTGGACTAGGGGGTCCCGGTCCAGGTGATTAGTCCTTGGGCCGGACTCAAGGCCCATTGAAGAGCAGAGACTCCGGGGGTTTCCAACCTGAGGAACCGACATACCAGGCCTCACCGAAGACTTGGAGTATGATGTCTACTACGCAACTTTTATTCTTGTAGACGTTGTTGGGCCTCCAAGTGCAGAGTTTTGTAGGACAGTAGCAAATTTCCCTCAAGTGGATGACCTAAGGTTTATCAATACGTGGGAGGCATAGGATGAAGATGGTCTCTCTCAAACAACCCTGCAATCAAATACAAGAAATCTCTTGTGTCCCCAACACACCCAATACAATGGTAAATTGTATAGGTGCACTAGTTCGGCGAAGAGATGGTGATACAAGTGTAGTATGGATAGTAGATATAGGTTTTTGTAATCTCAAAATATAAAAACAGCAAGGTAGCAAGTGATAAAACGGAGCACAAACGGTATTGCAATGCTTGAAAACAAGGCCTAGGTTTCATACTTTCACTAGTGTAATCTCTCAACAGTGCTAACATAATTGAATCATATAACAATCCCTCAACGTGCGATAAAGAATCACTCCAAAGTTCTTATCTAGCGGAGAACATAAGAAGAAATTGTTGTAGGGTACGAAACCACCTCAAAGTTATCCTTTCGGATCAATCTATTGAGCCATCCCTATAAGTGTCACAAATAGCCCTAGAGTTAGTACTAAAATAACACCATATGATACGCATCAACCAACTCTAATGTCACTAGATACTCCAATATCACCACAAGTATCCGTGAGTTGATTATTCGATATGCATCAAATAACTTCAGATTCATAATATTCAATCCACACAAAGAACTTCAAAGAGTACCCCAAAGTTTCTATCGGAGAAAAGAAGATGAAAACGTGCAACCAACCCCTATGCCTAGATCACCCTAAGGTCACGGGAATCCGCGAGTTGATCACCAAAACTCCGGTGATGATTCCCCCCTCCGGCAGGGTGCCGGAATAGGGCTCTGGATGAGTTTTCTTCGGTACAGAGGCTTGCGGCGGTGGCGTGGAAGTTCTAGGTTTATTTCTAGGGGTTTCTCTATTTATAGGATTTTTCAACATTGGAATCACGCGAAAAGGAGCTATGAGGGTCCCACAAGGCAACAACACACGACCCCCCAGGGCGCGCCGTGTTGCCTTGTGACCTCCTCGTGAGGCTTCTGGTCCTTCCACGAAGCTTCGGGGGTCTCTTTTGGTCCAAAAAAATGGTCAAAAAGTTTTGTCCAATTCCGAGAACTTTTATTTCTGCACAAAAAACAACACCACGGTAGTTCTGCTGAAAACAGCGTTAGTTCGGGTTAGTTCTAATCAAATCATACCAAAACCATATAAAATTGTTATAAACATGGCATGAATAGTTCATAAATTATAGATACGTTGGAAACGTATCAACATCCCCAAGCTTAATTCCTGCTCGTCCTCGAGTAGGTAAATGATAAAAGAAATAATTTATGAAGTGTGAATGCTAGCATATTGCATAAGTTTGATCAATGATAATTTTAATCACTTTTCCTAGCATCATAACAACAACTC
The DNA here is from genome assembly GCA_039707655.1 of Elymus sibiricus. Classification (NCBI taxonomy): domain Eukaryota; kingdom Viridiplantae; phylum Streptophyta; class Magnoliopsida; order Poales; family Poaceae; genus Elymus; species Elymus sibiricus. Next base: position 376,236,782 of record CM077676.1, read on the forward strand.
TTTCTCTTGAAACTCATCATGATAAAGTAGCAATCAATTCACATGTTATGGTTTAAATAATACATTCTCTTGAAACTTAACAAGCTATGTTCTTAGTCACCAAACAATTTCAATGCATCTCATTTTCAACAAAGTCTAAGTAAGAGCTCCACATACTCAATTATCATATAGTCTTCTATGATTGCTAATACTCAAAGCATATTTTTAGAACAAAAAGCATCCATCGAACACAGAGAAAGATAGGGGCTTGATGTTTCGCCTCCCAACTCATTTATCATAGAGATAATTGTCAACAATAATAAATCATGATCAAATATATTTGAATGGCTATATGTGCCTGGATCTTTCCCCACCACATGATGCTTGCCAACTAGAGAATAGGTTGGAATAAGAAGTTGACTCAAAGAAAAATAACATGAAAGTAAATAGCATAAAAGTAAATAGAATGACCCTTCGCAGAGGGAAGCAGGGATTTGCAGAGGTGCCAGAGCTCATAGCTTAAAACAGAGATGAATACATTTTGAGTGGTGTGCCTTTCCTGTCAATGTCATGACTAAGGTATTCAATATCTTCCATACTAAACACATTATGGCCGATTCCCATGCAGAAATGAAAAGTTTAACTCCCCCTCAACCATTCAAACACAAGCCATGGCTAGCCGAATTCACGGGTGCCCTGCAAACTTTCAACTTTTTAGGGGGAGCTTTTGTTTTATTATATATATTTTTGTTTTGCGGGACTGGGCATCCCAATTACCGGCCTCTCTCATGCAATGCCAAGTGAATAAACACCCATCATGAGAATAACCCGCTTAGCATGGAAGATACTGACCGCCCCGTCGCTCCATGAGCAGTACGGGCACACAAAACAAATGACTATTTGAAGGTCTTAGAGATGGCACATACAAATTTACTTGGAAAGACAGGGTAATACCGTATATAGGTAGATATGGTGGACACTCATGGAAGAAACTTGGCTCAAGGATTTTGGATGCACAAGCAGTATTCCCGCTTAGTAGAGAAATTTTGGCTAGCAAAAGATTCTAAACAAGCACCACATGTTGGAGGATCCATAACAATATAATTTCTATGCAAATATACCCAAACATAACTCATTACGTTGTCCTCCTTGTCCAACTTCAACTAATTTTCTCAAGTTTGGAAATAATTAATGGGTATTCACAATCATAAAAGATGTCCAAGATAATATATTTGTATGTGAAATTTCTCTTCCATATACTAATCATTCATGAATTGCTTGGATGACCAATATTATGATTGTCAAATTTCAATAGATTTTACTTTCTAAACCCAATGTGAAATATTACTAAGCATATATAATTTCAGATTTATAATATTCAATTCATTCAACAATTTACTCAAAGGATATAATTGAAGCACAAGAATGAATGACAAACTACTCCAAAAGATATAAGTGAAGATCAATGAGTAGTCAAACAATTAAGTAGCTATGTGAAGACTCTCTCCAAATAAAGATTTTAGATCTGATAATTTTATTCAAACAGCAAACAAAATGAAAATAAAAGGACACTCCAAGAATAGCACATATCATGTGAACAAGTAAAAAACTTAGGCTAACCGATAGGTGTTGATGAAGAAAGGTGGGATGCCTACCGGGGCATCCCCAAGCTTAGTTACTTGAGACTTCTTGGAATGTTAACTTGGGGAGCCTTGGGCATCCCCAAGCTTGAGCTCTTGTGTCTCCTTAATTCCTCTCATATCATGGCTTCTCCTAAATCTTAAAAACATCATCCACACAAAACTCAACAAGAACTCGTGAGATAAGTTAATATAAATCAACTCAAAACCTTAACATTATCTACTGTAGCAAATCACTAAAATTATAATTAAACATTGCATACTAAATGCCTCTGCATATTTAATACTCCTATCCACAAATAGAAACATTAAACAAGCAATCATATGCAAACAATGCAACTATAACAACAATCTGCCAAAACAGAACAGTCTGTAAAGGGGGAATAAAAATTCATACTTCCCTAATTCCAAAAATTCTGAAAAATTACCACGTGACATATAACTAATGCATTCTTACTGTGTAAAAATTTCAGATTTTTATCATGTTCTGACTATTCAGGAATATTCTGGACATAACAGAAAACTTTCTGTTTTCAAACAGCAACACATAAACTTGCAAACTGAGCATGGTAAAGGCTATACTTGGCATTTTATTGAAATAAAAGACCCAAAAAATTATTATTCATAACAGAATAAAATATCAACAAAAGAAAATGACGCTCCAAGCAAAACTCATATTATGTGACGAATAAAATATAGCTCCAAGTGAGGTTACCGATAATGTTGAAGACGAAAGAGGGGATGCCTTCCAGGGCATCCCCAAGCTTAGACGCTTGAGTCTTCCTTGAATATTACCTTGGGGTGCCTTGGGAATCACCAAGCTTAGGGTATTGGCTCTCCTTATTCTCCTCATATCGTTATCTCACCCAAAACTTGAAAACTTCAATCACACAAAACTTAACGGAACTCCGTGAGATAGGTTAGTACAATAAAAATAAATCATTCACTTTGGTACTGTCAAGACAAGATTCATAATTGTTCTCACATAATTACTACTGTATTATATTATCTCCACAATTTATATAACTAAATATAAGCTATGGAAATACTAAAACAAGCAAACTATGCATTGAAATCAGAATCTGTCAAAAACAGAACATCATGTAGTGAGCGAATTAAAAAGCATACTTCTGTACCTCCAAAAATTCTAAAAAATTAGGAAAACATAAAAAAATATTAACCCAATGATGTGTAAAAATTTCAGAATTTTCTCACGCTCCAGTACGGAATAGAAATTCCAGCACCGGATGCAAAAGTTTCTGTTTTTTGCACATAATCAAATCAACAAGTATCCACACTATCCAAAAGGCTTTACTTGGCACATTATTGAAAGAAAACATATAAAACATGATTACTACAGTAGATTAATCATGTGAACACACAAAAACAGTAGGTATAAATATTGGATTGTCTCCCAACAATCGCTTTTCTTTAATGCATTTTTAGCTAGGCATGATAATTTTAATGATGCTCACATAAAAAAAGTGAAGAATTGAAAAATAATGGGAGCATCATGAAACATATGACAAGCACATTTAAGCCTAACACACTTATTATGCATAGGGATTTTGTGAGCAAACAACTTATGGGAGCAAGAATCAACTAGCATAGGAAGGCAAAACAAGCATGACTTCAAAACTTTCAACACATAGAGAGGAAACTTGATATTATTGCAACACCTACATGTTGGGGAACGCGACAGAAAACAAAAAAATTTGGTACAGCGAGCACGCCCAGGATCACTATGGAGACTGCATACAAGGTTTGATCTGATCCGTACCAACTCGAAACGCAGCGGAAGAAGAGTCGGTGTAGATCGTCGGTGCAGATCCCTGCAGCTAGGATTTACAACCTCCCAACCGCAAGGATGTACTCCCACTCCGGACAGCCCTTCGGGAGGCGGTCGGACAGTCCCCAGGACGATGTCGCGGACAGCCCTTCGGGAGAACCCTCGGAACCCGAACAGTAACCCGAACAGCCCTTCGGGCGGATGCCGGAAACTCGAACGGTAACTCGAACAGCCCTTCGGGCAAAAGATCGAAACTACAATCTCTCTATGGGGTTGCACACATACGGTGTCAGCTATCCGGCAGGGCTTCGCCGTCCAGAGCTAGTTCCTGCCGGAACCCAGACAGCCTTTCGGCTCTAGGAAAAACTCTTTTCGTGGGAGGGAGAGAGAGAGAGCTAGCAAAGCATAGCATGTGTATGAGAGCAAGGGATGATCTTTGGGCAGCCCCCTCACCTCCTATTTATAGGAAAGCCAAGGGGTGGAGGCAAGGGGTAAAAAGACCAAAAGGGGCTTAAGATCTTTTCACCCAAATGCCACATAAGGGTGTGTGTAGAACATATCCACCATGAGGTGGAAGGAAACCCCAAGGGGGCCCTCCCCACCACCTATGGACGAAATTTGGTGCTGCCCCCTTTGGGGGGGGGGGCACCACCTTTCACACACCTTTATCTCTCACCAAAAGTGGTTTTCTTCTAGAAGAAAAACCCCATTTGCAAATCAGCCCAAAAAGTGCTTTTCACTATTCACGACGACATTTTTCAGCGTCTGTTCGAACTGAAAATATTTATGTGGGCTTAGAACATTTCCAGTACCCACTAAAATAATTTTCAATGCGATCCGGAACAATTCCGGTTTAGTGATTTTCATCTGCGAAAAGCATCTGAAGCGGTTCCGGCAGCTCCGGAACATTTCTGGTTTTCATCCCGGAAAATTCCAGAAAGTTTCCAGAACGATTCTGGCACCCTCCAAGAATTATCAGGCATGTGCCGAAACCAATTTGACTTAATGGTATCCCCTGAAACAACTTTTCAGTTTTACCGAAACTGTTTCGGTGTTCTCTCTGCGGAACTTTCCGCTGTCCGAAACTTTTCCGGTGTCCGAAACTTTTTCGGTGATTTTCTCTCAGACTCCCTGTCTAGTATTCAGCAGATAGATGACCCTTAAGCGTGTGACACTATAGGTTCGGTGAAGTATAGACATGACCCGGAACCCCTTCCGATCAATGATCAACATCGGAGCCGTGGACACCCATATTGACCCCTATACCCACACGAATGAATATTCGAGTGAACCTCCAGTTGCCGTGTGCTATTCCTGTTGCTTCACGATATATTACAAATACCCGAGGTGAGACATGTTGGCATCCCCGTGGATCAACAACTTGTCCACTATGCCAGTTACCTCGTTACCGATATTGTTCTCTTTTCTCGTTCCCGTGTTCCGGCATCCCAGTGATCAAATCACAAAGTGTCTGGCCAGACGATGATGGATACCGTAACACCGAGAGGGCCTGAGAATATCTCTCCATCGTCGGAGGAGCAAATCCCAATCTTGAGCTATCAAGTTACTTGACATACTTTTCCATGAACCCGTAAGCCGCCGTAATAGCCACCCATTTACGGATGACGTTTAACAAAGCCCAAAGTTCATGAAGCAAGCATGAAGAAACTCGACACTCTCATGGTCTAAGGAATTATGCAAACATTAACTATCTCTGTGTTATTTACCATTAACTCATGACGAATGTATCTCATAGCATAACATCAATTTGGGTCGATTCAACACAAGTGTTCTACTAACATTGTGCCCTCAAAATTGCCGGCATAGACATGCCCATGATCAGGAAAACAGGATCATCATGCAATACTTGAGCCAGTCATAGAGGCATGACTAGGAATACTTTTTCCGTTTATTATACCACACGTGCACATGAGTTTCCCTCCGAGCCTCGTGGTTATTGTAGACTCGAGAATCATTGCAGTTATAGCATGGAACATAAACATTCATTACAAACTCGGAGATACAAAGTAACTATTATTACTGCCTCTAGGGCATATCTCCTACAGTCTCCCACTTGCACTAGAGTCATAATCCAGTTACATGGCTTCCCTAACACCAATGGCTATCCGGTGTTGCTCATGCTTTGCTCGTGGTAGAGGCTTTGTCATCGGGTCTGACACATTCAGATCCGTGTGAACTTTGCGTACTTTCACTAAACCTTCTTCGACATGATGTCGAATGAGTTTATATTTGCGTTGAATATGCATTGTCTTATGGTGCGAACATGGCTCCCTTGCCTGAGCCACGGCGCCACTATTGTCACAATAGATCTCCACCGGGTCCAGAGCACTTGGAACCACACCAAGGTCTTCAAGAAATTGCTTGATTCCGACAGCCTGCTTGGAGGCTTCTGAAGCAGCAACATATTCCGCCTCCGTTGTAGAATCCGCCACAGTCTTTTGTTTGGAACTTTTCCAATCAACTGCGCCGCCGTTCAATATGAAAACATAGCCAGATTGAGATTTAAAGTCATCTGGGTCAGTCATGAAGCCTGCATCAGTGTAACAACTTACAATGAGCTCTTCATCACCTCCGTACACAAGGAGTAAATCCTTGGTCCTTCTGAGGTACTTAAGAATACCCTTGACTGCGGCCCAGTGTTCCAATCCTGGATCACCTTGGTACCGGCTGCTAACACTTAGCGCATAGGAAACATCCGGTCTTGTACATAGCATGGCATACATAATAGAACCAACTGCCGAAGCATATGGAATATCATTCATTTGTACTCACTCATCGAGGGTCCGAGGACACTGATTCTTGCAAAGTACTGTGCCCGGTGACATGGGGAGTAGGCCTTTCTTGGAGTTCTCCATGTTGAACCTTTTCAACACCTTGTCAATGTACGTGCTTTGGCTAAGCGCTATCAGGCGTCTTGATCTATCTCTATTGATTCTGATGCCCAATACATATGCCGCTTCGCCTAAGTCTTTCATTGAAAAACTCTACTTCAATGAGTCTTTTATTTCGCTAAGAAAATTCACGTCATTTCCAATCAACAATATGTCGTCCACATACAAGATTAGAAATGCTTTTGCGCTCCCACTAAACTTCTTGTAAACACAAGATTCTTCATCGTTCCTGATGAAGCCAAACTCTTTGACCACTTCATCAAAACGAATGTTCCAGCTCCTTGATGCTTGCTTCAGACCATAAATGGCTTTTTGAAGCTTACATACCTTTCCAGCATTTTTAGGATCGACAAAACCTTCTGGCTGTATCATGTATACATCCTTTTCAAGGTTTCCATTTAGGAAAGCCGTTTTGACATCCATCTGCCATATTTCATAATCGAAATAAGCAGCAATTGCTAGTAATATCCGAACAGACCTAAGCATAGCTACGGGCGAGAAAGTCTCGTCGTAGTCCACTCCTGGAACTTGCGTGAACCCTTTCGCGACAAGTCTAGCTTTGTGGATAGTAATGTTACCATCCGCGTCCGTCTTTCTTTTGAAAATCCATTTACAACCGATGGGTTTTACGCCATCTGGAAGTTCTTCCAAGTTCCAAACTTGGTTTTCGTACATGGATTCCATCTCGGATTTCATGGCCTTGTGCCATTCCTTTGAGCTGGGCCCCGCCATCGCTTCCTTGTAGTGCGCAGGTTCATTGTCTTCAAGAATGAAGATTTCGTTATGAAACCATTCAGGTGGCTGGATAGCCCTACCTGATCTGCGCGGTTCAGTTACAACATTGTCTGAAGTCTCCGCATCATATGCGACAACTTCCGGCTCAGTTGTAGGGATAATTAGCGGAATTTCTTCCGGTTCCTTAGCCATATCAACGGTTGCCGAAGATTCACTAATCTCATTAAGTTGTACTGTCCTCCCACTTACTCCTTTGGCGAGAAACTCTTTCTCGAGAAAGACTCCGTTTCAAGCGACAAACACTTTGTGCTCGGAGGGAAGATAGAAGGAATATCCAATGGTCTCATTTGGATAACCTACAAAATAGCATTTATCTACTTTGGGATCGAGTTTGCTAGGCTATAAACGTTTTACGTATGCCTCACAACCCCAAATTTTGAGATGCGACACAATGGGTTTCTTCCCATACCATAATTCAAATGGCGTCGTCTCAACAGATTTAGACGGTGCTCTGTATAATGTATAAGCGGCAGTGAGTAGTGCGTGACCCCCAAAAGATATCGGCAGATCTGTAAGAGACATCATCGACCTTACCATGTCTAACAGGGTTCGGTTACGTCGTTCCGACACTCCGTTTCGCTGTGGAGTTCCGGGGGGCGTAAGCTGTGAAACGATTCCACGGTCACTCAGATGTTGGCCAAACTCGTGACTAAGATATTCGCCTCCACGATCAGACCGCAGAAACTTAATCTTTTTGTTACGATGATTTTCTACCTCATTCTGAAATTCTTTGAACTTTTCAAAGGTTTCCGACTTATGCTTCATCAAGTAGATATAGCCATACCTACTTAAATCATCAGTAAAAGTTACGAAGCAGAAAAGCCCACCCCGTGCGATTGTGCTCATTGGACCACATACATCACTATGTATTATTTCCAACAATTCACTCGCCCGTTCAGGATGACCCGTGAACGGCGTCTTGGTCATTTTTCCCATCAAGCAAGCTTCACATGTGTCAAATGATTCAAAATCATGGGACGGTAAAACTCCATCTTTATGGAGTCTTTGCATGCGTTTCTTTCCGATGTGGCCAAGGCGACAGTGCCACATGAAAGTGGTGGTGGTATCAGCCTTCTTAAGGCGTTTAGCATTCACGTTAAAGACATCATTTTCACATTCAAGATTTAGTATGAAAAGGCCCCCAACAATGGGTGCAAATCCATAAAACATATCCTTACAATAAAGTGAACAACCATTGTTCTCAGACTTGTAGGAGTACCCATCGTGTACCAAACATGATCCAGAGATAATGTTTCTGCACAATGCCGGAACAAAATAACAGTTACTTAGTTCCAAAATAAATCCTGAAGGGAGACGTAGAGGCATAATGCCGACGGATTGAGCGGCGATCCCAGCGCCGTTCCCGACACGCATCACGACTTCATTCTTTGCCAGCTTGCGCACCTTCTGAAGCCCCTGTATCGAGTTGCAAATGTGAGCAACCGATCCGGTATCAAATACCCAAGACTTAGAATTTTCGCTAGCAAGCAAAACGTCAATGACATTAACTTGTATAACAATTATACCTTTTCCGGTTTTCCCGGACTTCTTATCTTCCAGATACTTCTTGCAGTTTCTCTTCCAGTGTCCTGTGCCCTTGCAGTAGAAGCACTCAGCTTCATTCTTGGCTTTGCCCTTAGATTTGCATTGGAAGCCGGTCTTACCGGCGCCCTTGCCCTTCTTTGGCTTGCCCTTTTTGAAACTGGCAGTTTTATTCACAAGCAACACTTGCTTGCGATTTTTCCGCAGTCCTCCTTCAGCAGTTTTCAGCATGGCAAGCACCTCATTAGGTGTTTTGTCCATCCCATTCATGTTGTAGTTCATGACAAAACCTTCGTAAGAAGGGGGGAGTGAACCGAGCAACATGTCCATAACATGCTCTTCTGGAAGTGGAAATTCCAGGATTTTAAGCCTCTCAGCGTGGCCAATCATATTGACCACGTGTTCGCCAACTGAACTGCCCTCAGCCATCTTGGTCTCCGACATGGTTTTGACGATATCAAAACGTTCAGACCGTGCATTAAACTTGTACAGAGCATCCAGTTACTTGATCATATCAAAGGAGTCATGGAATTCAAAATGTTTTTGAAGCTTTGAACTCATGCAAGACAACATGAGGCACTGCACTAAGTTGAAGTCATCATCCTTAGTGGCCCAGACATTATTTTCATCTGCCGTGGCTGTTGCCGCCGGCTTAGGTGGAAGAGGTCCGTCAAGCACGTACACTTTCTTAGCACTCCTGAGGACAATCCTCAGGGTACGGACCCAGTACGCATAGTTGTTTCCATTCGCAGCTAACTTCTCTTTCTCTAACATCGGGCCTAAGTTGAACGCGGTGTTGCGAGCCATTTGATCTACAACGGAAAACACAAGTTCACTTAGACTTTGTTCATAATGATATTGCACTAGTGAATAAACAAATTTATTCTAAAGTGCGCTCCCACTCAAATCAATATCTCTCATAATTGATTGTGAGTGATTCAAGATCCAAATTGTAATTCAACTCCATTGTTCGAGATGAACACTGATGTCGTGAACTCCAATTGGTAGGCAAACTTGCCGATCACATCTCCATGTGACTCTTGTTCATCTTTCGATGCGTGTGTTCCGAGCTCAGGACGATCCTGCCATGAACGTCAAGACAACCAAGTGATCTTGCTGCGAGGTCTGACCTCACCCGCCTTACATCCGTACAATCGTTCGTACCCATATAGATCATGGCGCACCCCGAAAGGAAGGATGCTGTGACGGTGCTTCACTTGGGAGAACACTAACTACTTGATATTTTTAGTGAGAGATCACCCTAATAAAAAGCGACTACCACGCAATCAAGAAGGGTGCATCATAAGGGATAAACATCTCAGGCAATTCATAATAGCATGATATGGTATAGCCCTTTCTGACGGAGAAGTCAAGTATTTCTTCGTCTTCGGCATTCGCGTCGGTGTTCACCTTTGCGAAGATTGCCACCACCTTGTCGATGCACCAGATAATATTGCTATCTCTATAGCTAATAAAATAAGTGCATTACTTAAGGTTGACACGCAGGTCATTAAAGTGACAATCATATGGCTCCAGCCATCATGCCGAATCATGACACGCAGGTCATGTTAACAAATTTACATCATATAGTCATCTCATACATAATCGAATTAATATGAGCTTTGCTATACCACATCACATGTACATCCTGCAAAACCAAGTTAGACGACTCTAATCGGTTTATGCAAAATTTTATTTTTCGTGGCTTCTAAGGTTTTGACTTAAACCGCAGCTACCAACGTTTTATCATCAAGTATGATAATTCAAAATTGCTAGATTAACATCTCGGGGTGTATGAAACACGAGATAATTAAATCTCGAGCCCCATACTAAAATTCGTCATACGCGTGACCCCCGTGCAGATCATATCTGCAATGCCCTTTCATCTGCGAATTTCATCTTTCTTTTGACTATGGTGGAACCCAAAGAACTGATAGCACTTCGTTGATCAATCAGGATCGCGGATTGCCAGAACTTTGTGAAATTCCACCATGCTGTCTCGAGATTGAGCAAACGCAAATTCCAGGGAAGCAACAAGAACATCGGGTAACAGACTTCATCTGCTACCCGCATAAATAATTTTCAGCAATAGATCTTATCTACTCCAAAATTATATTATGCAATACCCATACATCTCCATGTATTCTAGATCGTAACCTGCATCTACGCATAGCACGGCTCTTGATGCCACTGTTGGGGAACGCGACAGAAAACAAAAAATTTCGGTACAGCGAGCATGCCCAGGATCACTATGGAGACTGCATACAAGGTTTGATCTGATCCGTACCAACTCGAAACGCAGCGGAAGAAGAGTCGGTGTAGATCGTCGGTGCAGATCCCTGCAGCTAGGATTTACAACCTCCCAACCGCAAGGATGTACTCCCACTCCGGACAGCCCTTCGGGAGGCGGTCGGACAGTCCCCAGGACGATGTCGCGGACAGCCCTTCGGGAGGACCCTCGGAACCCGAACAGTAACCCGGACAGCCCTTTGGGAGGACGCCGGAAACTCGAACGGTAACTCGAACAGCCCTTCGGGCAAAAGATCGAAACTACAATCTCTCTACGGGGTTGCACACATACGGTGTTAGCTATCCGGCCGGGCTTCGCCGTCCAGAGCTAGTTCCTGCCGGAACCCAGACAGCCTTTCGGCTCTATGAAAAACTCTTTTCGTGGGAGGGAGAGAGAGAGAGCTAGCAAAGCATAGCATGTGTATGAGAGCAAGGGATGATCTTTGGGCAGCCCCCTCACCTCCTATTTATAGGAAAGCCAAGGGGTGGAGGCAAGGGGTAAAAAGACCAAAAGGGGCTTAAGATCTTTTCACCCAAATGCCACATAAGGGTGTGTGTAGAACATATCCACCATGAGGTGGAAGGAAACCCCAAGGGGGCCCTCCCCACCACCTATGGACGAAATTTGGTGCTGCCCCCTTTGGGGGGGGGGGGGCACCACCTTTCACACACCTTTATCTCTCACCAAAAGTGGTTTTCTTCTAGAAGAAAAACCCCATTTGCAAATCAGCCCAAAAAGTGCTTTTCACTATTCACGACGACATTTTTCAGCGTCTGTTCGAACTGAAAATATTTATGTGGGCTTAGAACATTTCTAGTACCCACTAAAATAATTTTCAATGCGATCCGGAACAATTCCGGTTTAGTGATTTTCATCTGCGAAAATCATCTGAAGCGGTTCCGGCAGCTCCGGAACATATCTGGTTTTTATCCCGGAAAATTCCAGAAAGTTTCCAGAACGATTCTGGCACCCTCCAAGAATTATCAGGCATGTGCCGAAACCAATTTGACTTAATGGTATCCCCTGAAACAACTTTTCAGTTTTACCGAAACTGTTTCGGTGTTCTCTCTGCGGAACTTTTCCGGTGTCCGAAACTTTTTCGGTGATTTTCTCTCAGACTCCCTGTCTAGTATTCAGCAGATAGATGACCCTTAAGCGTGTGACCCTATAGGTTCGGTGAAGTATAGACATGACCCGGAACCCCTTCCGATCAATGATCAACATCGGAGCCGTGGACACCCATATTGACCCCTATACCCACACGAATGAATATTCGAGTGAACCTCCAGTTGCCGTGTGCTATTCCTGTTGCTTCACGATATATTACAAATACCCGAGGTGAGACATGTTGGCATCCCCGTGGATCAACAACTTGTCCACTATGCCAGTTACCTCGTTACCGATATTGTTCTCTTTTCTCGTTCCCGTGTTCCGGCATCCCAGTGATCAAATCACAAAGTGTCTGGCCAGACGATGATGGATACCGTAACACCGAGATGGCCCGAGAATATCTCTCCATCGTCGGAGGAGCAAATCCCAATCTTGAGCTATCAAGTTACTTGACATACTTTTCCATGAACCCGTAAGACGCCGTAATAGCCACCCATTTACGGATGACGTTTAACAAACCCCAAAGTTCATGAAGCAAGCATGAAGAAACTCGACACTCTCATGGTCTAAGGAATTATGCAAACATTAACTATCTCTGTGTTATTTACCATTAACTCATGACGAATGTATCTCATAGCATAACATCAATTTGGGTCGATTCAACACAAGTGTTCTACTAACATTGTGCCCTCAAAATTGCCGGCATAGCCATGCCCATGATCAGGAAAACAGGATCATCATGCAATACTTGAGCCAGTCATAGAGGCATGACTAGGAATACTTTTTCCGTTTATTATACCACACGTGCACATGAGTTTCCCTCCGAGCCTCGTGGTTATTGTAGACTCAAGAATCATTGCAGTTATAGCATGGAACATAAACATTCATTACAAACTCGGAGATACAAAGTAACTGTTATTACTGCCTCTAGGGCATATCTCCTACACTACAAGCATATGATCCTCTCTCATAATAATTTTCAGTAGCATCATGAATGAATTCAACAATATAGCTATCACATAAATCATTTTTTTCATGATCCACAAGCATAGAAATTTTATTACTCTCCACATAAGCAATTTTCTTCTCATTCATAATAGTGGGAGCAAACTCAACAAAATAACTATCATGAGATACTTGATTGGCATAATCCAATTGAAAATTAAAATCATGAGGACATGTTTCATAGTTATTATTATTCTTTATAGCATACATGTCATCATAATAACCATCATAGATAGCAACTTTGTTGCCATAATCAATTGAAACCTCTTCCAAAATAGTGGAATCATCATTAAATAAAGTCATGACCTCTCCAAATCCACTTTCATAATTATTGCCATAAGATTCAACACCCTCCAAAATAGTGGGATCACTAGTACCTACACTCTTCCAAACCCACTTTCATCAATATAATCATCATGAATAGGAGGCATGCTATCATCATAATAAATTTTATCATCAAAACTTGGGGGGCTAAAAATATCATATTCATCAAACATAGCATCCCCAAGCATATGGCTTTGCATATCATTGGCATCATGAATATTCATAGAAAGCATACTAACAACGACATTGCAATCATGCTCATCATTCAAAGGACTCACATTAAACATTTTATTAAATTCTTCTTCTAACACGTTGGCACAATTTTCCGATCCATCATTTTCAAGAAAGATATTATAAAGATGAAGCATTTGAGGCAACCTCAATTCCATTTTTTAGTTTTCTTTTATAAGCCAAACTAGTGATAAAACAAGAAACTAAAAGATTCAATTTCAAGATCTAAAGATATACCTTCAAGCACTCACCTCCCCGGCAACGGCGCCAGAAAAGGGCTTGATGTCTAATACGCAACTTTTATTCTTGTAGACGTTGTTGGGCCTCCAAGTGCAGAGTTTTGTAGGACAGTAGCAAATTTCCCTCGAGTGGATGACCTAAGGTTTATCAATACGTGGGAGGCATAGGATGAAGATGGTCTCTCTCAAACAACCATGCAATCAAATACAAGAAATCTCTTGTGTCCCCAACACACCCAATACAATGGTAAATTGTATAGGTGCACTAGTTCGGCGAAGAGATGGTGATACAAGTGTAGTATGGATAGTAGATATAGGTTTTTGTAATCTCAAAATATAAAAACAGCAAGGTAGCAAGTGATAAAACGGAGCACAAACGGTATTGCAATGCTTGAAAACAAGGCCTAGGTTTCATACTTTCACTAGTGTAATCTCTCAACAGTGCTAACATAATTGAATCATATAACAATCCCTCAACGTGCGATAAAGAATCACTCCAAAGTTCTTATCTAGCGGAGAACATAAGAAGAAATTGTTGTAGGGTACGAAACCACCTCAAAGTTATCCTTTCCGATCAATCTATTGAGCCATCCCTATAAGTATCACAAATAGCCCTAGAGTTAGTACTAAAATAACACCATATGATACGCATCAACCAACTCTAATGTCACTAGATACTCCAATATCACCACAAGTATCCGTGAGTTGATTATTCGATATGCATCAAACAACTTCAGATTCATAATATTCAATCCACACAAAGAACTTCAAAGAGTACCCCAAAGTTTCTATCGGAGAAAAGAAGATGAAAACGTGCAACCAACCCCTATGCCTAGATCACCCCAAGGTCACGGGAATCCGCGAGTTGATCACCAAAACATACATCAAGTGAACCAATAGAATACCCCATTGTCACCATGGGTATCCACATGCAAGACATACATCAAGTGTTCTCAAATCTGAAATATTCAATCCGACAATAACGAAACCTCAAAGGGAAAGACTCAATTCATCACAAGAAGATAGAGAGGGAAGAAACACCATATGATCCAACTATATTAACAAAGCCCGCGATACATCAAGATCATGCCAAATCAAGAACACGAGAGAGAGAGAGAGATCAAACACATAGCTACTGGTACATACCCTCAGCCCCGAGGGTGAACTACTCCCTCCTCGTCATGGAGACCGCCAGGATGATGAAGATGGCCTCCAGTGATGATTCCCCCCTCCGGCAGGGTGCCGGAACAGGGCTCCGGATGAGTTTTCTTTGGTACAGAGGCTTGCGGTGGCGGCGTGGAAGTTCTAGGTTTATTTCTGGGGGTTTCTCTATTTATAGGATTTTTCAACGTTGGAATCACGCAAAAAGGAGCTACGAGGGGCCCACAAGGCAACAACACACGACCCCCCCAGGGCGCGCCGTGTTGCCTTGTGACCTCCTCGTGAGGCTTCTGGTCCTTCCATGAAGCTTCGGGGGTCTCTTTTGATCCCAAAAAAATTCTGAGAACTTTTATTTCTGCACAAAAAACAACACCACGGTAGTTCTGCTGAAAACAGCGTCAGTCCGGGTTAGTTCTAATCAAATCATACCAAAATCATATAAAATTGTTATAAACATGGCATGAATACTTTATAAATTATAGATACGTTAGAGATGTATCAGCGTACACCCCAAGGATATGTAGATTTGGCATGTATTCCTTTAGTTGTAACCGACCATGCGTAACCCTAGATACCCCTGGTGCCTATATAAGCCAGAGGGTTTAGTCCATAGGGACACGATCATTCACAGTCCTAGGTTTAGACCGCATCTTACGATCTCGAGGTAGATCAACTTTGTACCTTGATACATCATCAATTTAACAAGAGCAGGATGTAGGGTTTTACCTCCATAGAGAGGGCCCGAACCTGGGTAAATCACCGTGTTCTACGTTCCCTGTTAAGCCATTGATCCGATCTCACAGCTCGGCCCCCCCTACCCGAGATCTGCCGGTTTTGACACCAACATTGGTACTTTCATTGAGAGCTCACCGTGTTGATCCCAAAAGATTGATGGCTCGCTTGCAGATCGACAACGATATTGGCCACGGTGACATCTTCGTCCCCGTCCAGCTTTTTGTCTTCGGTAGCATCGTGCTGCACACCGACTCGACTGGCCATCTGCGTCGCATCGAGAACTTCGCCCCGGATCAGGTCGTCACGTTCGGGAACCTGGAGTACACCACGGACACCCGAGGTGAGCTAGTCTTTTCGGGATGGACCTCAGATCGGCTTGAGGATCCCTCTGGCGCAGAGGCCCTAGATGATGTTCCCGATCTGATTCTCGGATCCGACCTTCCCGCAAACCCGACCCCAGAGATAGATCTGGCGATCGTCGCTTCTAGCCCCGCCGCCACGCCCGTGGATCTTGGCTTCGAGCTGAGGTCACCAACGGGCGCGACGATGATTATCTCATCGCCTATGGCCGACGATACCCTTTCTCCTACCAACCAAGGATCGACCTCGGACGGGCAGGGCAACAATGCTGCGTCAGGTGGTCCGAGCAGACCACTCCAGATCGGCCCGGCCTATAGCCAGGTCTTGAGCAGGGAGGAGGTCTCATAGTTAAACGAGGTACTGGACCGAATCCAAGACTTGGCGATTTCATCCGCCGTCTACGATCAGATCAGATGTAAAGCCGACGATCGGGAAATTTACTTCCCACCCACCACCCACCTAGTCGCCATGGTTGAAGACTTGACCGATGAGCTCGACTACGGCTCTGATGAAACCACCGACATGGATGAAGATGTCTGTGGCGATACTGGAGCAAAACTGTCCACTAAAACCCGTACAGGGGATTGGGCAGCCACGTCCACATATGACGTCTATATGGTCGACACTCCTAAAAACAGCCCCCAGGACAAACCTAAGGAGAACCCTAAGCGTCGCCACCGAAAGAGGCGATCCAAAGGGAGTAATGGAAGTAAAAGTACGACCAACACCACGAGTGCCGCCGATAACGGTGCGGCCCCCGATGCCACTGAGAACCCGGGCAAGGACAATCAAGCCTCGCCCGCCGAGCCGAAGGAGCCCGTAGAGGCACCTGCGGAGGATGATCTCGAGGACATGGGAACTCTCAACAATGGATCGGATAGATATTACCTCCCTGAATCCGAGGACGATTAAAGCCTCGGACCCGAGGACTTTGTGGTACCCATAAGCCCATCCGAACAGGCACAGTTCCAGCGACGGTTACTCGCAACTGCGCGAAGCATCACTACAAAAAAACACTTCCGTGATGATACGTCTTTGTCACAGTAGGTCACATTTTCTGTCATGCATGTACATCTGTGACAAATTTATGGCAGAATCAAGATAGTCATACCTGTGTTGTCGTAGAAGTGTTCCATGACAATACTGAAATTATCATCACGGAAGTGTTCACTTCCATGACGATAAATGTCGTGCCATGGAAGTGTTTTCGTCAAGGGTAACCGACACGTGGCATCCACCATAACGAGTCGCCGTTAAGCTATTGGGTTCCGGTTTGGATCCGATAACCGGCTAACAGCTCGGACCAATGGTGATTTTCCACTTGTAAAATTCTCATTGGCCAAAGGATCCACGTGTCAGCTCGGCGTCACGACAGTTGTCATCCTTTCATTGTACAGGAAACGCCTATTACAGGTCGACACGTGGCATGGCCCAATAGTAGCCCATTCAGGTTAAACGGGCCGGCCCAGCCAAAAGCCCACAAGATTTTGTAAGATAAGAGTGGACTGGCCCGTTAACAGCCTGCAATGTTTTGGGCCAAATTACGGCCCATATTAGATATGGCCCATTAACAGTACACTGCATTTTTGGCCCATTTATGGCCCGGTTTGTATTACGACCTGTTAAAGGCCCGTTGAACAGTTTGACCCAGTTTGGCCCGATGATTGTTTCGGCCTGTTAGCGACCCTTCGCGCAATTGGGCCCTTTTCAGCTCGATTTAACTTTTTGCCATTTAACGTCCCATGCGGCATTTGGGCCCATTTCAAGTGCAAGTGACTTTCGGCCTCTTAACGGCCAGTGTAGCATTTGGGCCCATTTCTGGTACAAGTGACTTTCTGCCTCGTAACGGCCCGTGCAGCATTTGGGCCCATTTCTGGTTCAAGTGACTTTCGGTCTCTTAACGGCCCGTGTAGCATTTGGGCCCATTTCTGGTACTAGTGGCTTTCGACCTCTTAACGGCCCATGGTCTTCGTGGATAAATTTATGCCCACTCTGACTATCAGCCTGTTAAAGGCCCGTGAAAGAATTGGGCCTAATTATGGCCCACTTTGCATCCGGCCTGTTTACAGCCCATCATGTTATTGGGCCAAACACGACCCGAGATGAATTTTGGCCTGTGAACGGCCCATCGTATAATTGGGCCTATCATGGGCCGAGGTATATTTAGGCATGCTGTCGGCCCGTGAATTGTTCGGCACAATTCAGGCCAGATATAATTTACAGCCTGTTAAAAACCCATGGTATTTTCTGGCCCAACTAAGGCCCGTGGTTTACTCAGCCTGTTAAAGGCCCTGAACTACTTGGGCCCGGTTTACGCTCAGGCCTGCTAACGGCCCGAGATGATTGTGGGCCCACATTTCGCCCCATATATAAAGTTGCGGGCCGGCCCGTTTGCATAGTCTAATTTTTTAATATATAGCACTGACGGACCAATAACGTTTTGGCCCATTGATCTCCGTCGAAGCTCCTAGCGACGATAGCATATACCGTAAATAAATTACAGGATAGTGACTAAGAATAAACCTAGACTATACAATAATGAAATAACGGGATATTACATCCATTGGGCATCGAAGTTCGCCACTAGTGATAATAAAGTGCAACCAAACAGCGGATTACATACACTGGGCATCACAGGTCGCCACCAGTGCAAATAAACGCGCCGACAAAATAATATACAGAACCGACAACACTTCAACACAGTTCAAGAAAGGTTAGCCCTGCTCGGAAGTTGTAGCGCAAGCAGCTGAGCAAGCTGATGAGACTGCGCTTGTTTGACGCTTATATCCTCCAATTCTAGCTGCATAGCATCAATAAACGTCATGTACTTTTGGTTAATCTTCCATAGAGATTGGAGTTCCAGTACGAGTTGAGCTGAAGCATGTCTTTCTGCTTGAATTTGAGACTGAAGAAGTCGAACAGATTCTGGCGGCGACTTCATCGAGCTTGTGTCACTGCTATTAGCGAGTAACTTCGACACTACATCAAGACATGACTTTGGGGTTGTATCGCTATCCCCAAGATGTGTTGCCTTCTTCCCTGCAATATATGTTAGAGGGACAAGCAATGGTTTTGTCTCACTATCATTGTGGCAGTTCTTCCTGGCATCAGAGATATCACTCTGAAAGACAAACAAGAAAACAGATAACAGGTTTTGCATGTATAAGCATCAGTGTTGTCAATTCATCCCATTTCTTATGGGCAAATAAAGAGACACGGTTTAAAATAGCATTAACATCATATGGCATTGTTCATAGTTAAGACATGGTAGGATATGGCATTGTGCAGGAGTGGCCAGCTTCACCACACCACTGGATTACAGATCAAGAACACAAGCATACATGCGGTGCTAAAGAACGTATAAGCATCAATGGCCGGTGTGCTGTCAATTAATCCCATTTCAGATTGGCAAATAAAGAGACATGATTTAAATAACATTAACAAAATATGGCATAGTTCATAGTTAAGACATAGCAGGATATGACATTGTGCTGGAGTGGGTAGTTTCACCACACCCCTGGATTACAGATCAAGAACACAAGCATGCATGCACTCTAAAGAAGATCACTTGCTTTGTTTAGTTTCATTTACATGGTATGAATAAGGAACTTGGTTGTACAACTAAAAACTGAAATTGAGAAGGACAAACTTATGTTTATGAAGTTCTTCATAAGAAACTTTAAACATGCAATTTGATGCAAACGCGAAAAATAAACAAAAGTTGCAGTCTTGCCTATCCAAATATACTCAACAAAGTTTGAAGGCTCGAGAAGGACAAAGTTACGTTAGTAGTGAATACGGGCTCTATAAAGCCCTTGTCCATGCTGATGGGGGGGGGGCAATTCAAGTAGTTTACCACAGAATCTTCTTCATAACCATTGCCTTTATTCTACATTTTGTTAAGCGCAAATATAGATGTGATAATATAGGAACAAATGGTGAATATTTAAGCTAAGATGCCGAGTGATGCTACATAATCAACTAGCTAGAAATGTAAGTACAGCGGTACAGGTAAAAAGGTATTGACAAGAGCAAAGCAGAGCTAAACTTCTTCAGTAGCATTTGTTTTATTCAACATTTTGGTAAGAGTAAATATAAATCTGATAAGGTCTAGAAAATGGAGGGCAAGGGGAAATAAGCTGCAGAGTGATGGTACATGAACAACTAGCTGTCAATATAAGTACAGTGCAAAAGGACAACAGGTACTTATAAGAACAATGCAGAGCTAAACTTGTTCATAAGCATTGGGTTTATTCTACATTAATGTAAGCATTAATATAGATCTGATAATTTGGAGCGAACAATGGATAAGCAAGCTATCATGCACACAGATGTCACATAATCAACCAGGTATGAATGTAAGTACAACGATACAGGGCAGTAGGTACTAACAAGAGCAAAGTAGTGAGAAGCATAGTTGTGATATCCTGTCGTCCATTTCAAATAGTTATTCTTCTTCGAGCAGTTTTCCTGCAAAAGAGATCGGTAAGGCACATGCAGAAATGTAGGAGTTCAAATTGTCACGTGATCTCATAGACAGTACCTCTTCTTGGGGATGAGACCAGTGCATAACAAGGTTTTTCCATTCAATATCTTGTAAATTTAACACAGGAGACTTCACCGGAATTTCGTTTATAGACTTGCCATCAAAGTGTGTTTGCCTCAGGTAACACCGGTACTGCAGCAATGCGTCCTTGAAAAGCGCAAGCAAGCTTTGCTTGTCATGACTATCCAGATTGACCCTGTACTATTTAGAAGAATGTAATGTAAATCATTGATGTGTTCAATCAACAGAAAACAAGAGAATAATCACCATGAATAATAGCACTTACACGTAAGTGCGACAGGAAGATGTGAAAATGGTGTTTGTCTTCACTATAATCTTCCCATGATGGGAAGATACGCACATGGTTCCTAACAACATTGAAAGCATTGTCTTTTAAACTGGGAATAACTGGAATGGGGTTCCAATCTGCAGGAATTGGGGCACTCTGCAGTTGGAATAGGTCTTTGGCCTGTGGATTTGGTATACTTTTTACTGGATTGGGATTTTTCTGTGGTACTGCTGGTGCTATGGCAACTGAAATCGGCATACCTTTTGCTGGAGTATGGTTCCTGTGTGGTGGGGCTAGTGGTACGACCAGTGGGGTATGGGTACAGTCTGCTGGAGTCGGACCTACGTTTTGTGGCGCTGGTTCTGTCGCCAATATAAGTGGGGTGCTATCTGATTTCTCCAGTACCACCACCTTTTTCAAAGACTTTGTTTGTACTCCTTCAGGTTCTACAATCACTCTCTTCCTTTTGGATGTCTGATACACAAGAACAACATTTGAATGGAAAAACATGGTATGATGACAGATGGAATAGGTATTGATAGTGGATGGGCATGGCATCTTCACATGTATGATGAGTAAACTAAGCAGATGGCGGTGCAACAAATTAGAAGAAATGCAAGATACGTGCAACCAATAAAACCTTGCCAAATTAGAACATGCACCTTGATGGGTGAACACGATAGGCGATCTGCCTTTGACTGCACGAGCTCAGAATAGTCATTAGGAACATATTCTGAACACGAAGCTATAGGTGGGGAGCGTGTGGGTTTCATTCCATCCAGAATGGAACTCAATCCCTTGATGCCAGGTTTGTTAGCCATTGCACTTTTCCACAGTATTCCTTTGATGCGCGCATTCTCATATTCATTGTGATCATGTTCAATATCTGATATGCTTGAAACAGAAATAGTAGTGAGATTATCTTCGAAATGCATAGGATATCCTAATATAATAGGGGCTCCCTGCAAACCCTTGTGTGCTACCTCTAGAATTCTGATGAGAGAGCCCATGTGTGCTGTAATTTGGTGCGTACATTAATATAATCTGGCACTACTACTAAAAAAAATAGGCTCCCTGTTGGGAGCTCCAGAAGTAATGATAGTTGGCAGATGATAGGTTCAAAATATACTGTATGCAAAGTTTATTGCCAAAGCATGATGACGAGAGCGCACAGAGAAATGGTATTCCCTCATGACTCTATATGAGGCGCACATGCATTTCAAAACTCGCGTAGTAACATTAGCTGACCAATTAAATGTGTCTCTATTTTATTAGTATTTGTATCGTATCAGATTTGAATTTGATAACTAAGCTTTGGAATTATGAGTGGCATGTAGTTTATCTTGAAGGATGGAGTGCTGCTAGTACGACAAGAAGCATCTAGGCAGATAGTAGTGTAGATAAAAGGGGGAAACCATAACATCATAAATAAATTTGGAAAGTGGAACTGGCTTGAAAATATGGGGTTGTATTGCAGCTACTAATCGAAAGCATGTCGATCCCCTAGAGGCCAGCTCTCTTCAACTGAAGGCACACTACTGTGACTATCAATCTAGTCTCTCAAAGGCCACACAACTCCTAGCATTTCCTGGATATTATGGCAGACCAACTCGAAGTGCTGAAAGCATCTAGCAGAAGCGGCCAATAGACCTGTTTACTGCAGATCTCACTGCTCCCCTTCCCGACGAGGAACATACTGTACTTATTAAAGAAGAACAGAAGAGGAACATGCTAAAGAAGAATAGAAGAGGAACATGTTAAAGAATAGAAGAGGAAGCATATTATGGAGATTCCACTTCTTTCTATACATTTGGAAACTAAGATCATGATAAACCACGCCACGTGCATTTGGAAACTCAAGTGGGAACATTAGCTGACCAATTAAATGTGTCTGTTAACTAATATCATTATCATATCACATTCGGATATGAACAATTAAGCTTTGGAAATATGAGTGGTGTGTTGTTTAGCTTGAAGGGTGGAGTGCTGCTAGTACAACACAAAGCACTTGCGCAGCTGATAGTGTAGATAAAATGGGAAGACCCTAAGCATCACGAGTAAAATTTGGAAAGTGGAACTAGCTGGAAAATATGGGCTTGTATTGCCGGTACGGCTACAAAGGCTTTGGATCCCCTACAGGGGCAGCTCTCTTCAAGTGAAGGGGCACTACTGTTACTATCAGTCTAGACTATCAAAGGTGACACATCTCTCAACATTTCCTGGATATTATGGTAGACCAACTCGAAGAGTTGAAAGCATCGATCAGAAACGACCCAATAGACCTGTGGACTGCAAGTGTCCCTGCTCCTCGTCCCGACAAGGAACATACTGTACTACTATACTTATTAAAGAAGAACAGAAGAGGAACATGTTAAAGAAGAGCAAGCAGATTTTGGATAATACAATGTTCGTTGCCCACCCATGATGAACCAGAGCGCACAAAGAAATGCAATTACCTGATGTCTCTCTATATGTGGCCACGTGCGTTTGGGAACTCAAGTGGAAACATTAGCTGACCAATTAAATGTGTGTCTATTAAGTAATATCATTATCATATCACATTCGTATATGAACAACTAAGCTTTGGAATTATGAATGGTGTGTTGTTTAGCTTGAAGGGTGGAGTGCTGCTAGTACGACACAAAGCACATACAAACCATAAAATGGGAAAACCCTAAGCATCACGAGTAAAATCGGGAAAGTGGAACTAGCTGGAAAATATGGGTTTGTATTGTCGATACGGCTAGATAGGCTTTGGATCCCCTACAGGGGCAGCCCTGTTCAACTGAAGGTGCACCACTGTTACTATCAGTCTAGACTCTCAAAAGGTGACACAGCTCCCAGCATTTCCTGGATATTAAGGCAGACCCAACTCGAAGAGTTCAAAGCATCCATCAGAAGCGACACAATAGACCTGTCGACTGCAAATGTCCCTGCTCCTCTTCCAGTCAAGGAACATACTGTACTACTATACTTAATAAAGAACAGAAGAGGAACAGGTTAAAGAAGAGCAAGCATAGTTTGGATACTACAATGTTCGTTGCCCACCCATGATGAACCAGAGCGCATAAAGAAATGCAATTCCCTGATGTCTCTCTATATGTGGCGCACATGCTTTTTCGAAACTAAAGTAGGAACATTAGCTGACCAATTAAACGTTCTCTGTTTTACTAATATCAGATTCGTATTTGAACAACTAAGCTTTGGAAATATGAGTGGCATGTTGTTTCGCTTGATGGGTTGAGGAACAGTACTGGCACGACACGAAGCACCTACGATGATGGTAGTGAATATAAAAGGGGAAAACCATAAGCATTGTGAGTACTGTATAGTGTTGAGCGTACCATGGCGGATCTGAAGGTGCAAAGGAGACAAAGGCTACTTCGCAAACAATGTTTGCTTTCAACTAAGAAGTAAGATTCTAAGTGATGGACAAGAAACCACAGTAAAGCAGTGGCGATCTATTTTCTGGCTGAGATAAATAACTTGAGCAGATATGGAAGAGTACCGCCTCTGTTGCGGCGCCGTGTAGGCATCTGCTGAGAAGTTGAGGGTGCTGCGGTTGCGATGGCTGTCGGTGGCGTGGAAGCAGATCTGGTAGAGCAGATGGTGGCGGCGGGGGATATGTCCCGGTGCGGTGGACGAGACGGTCATAGGAGCGGCCCCGGCAAGGTGGTCGACGGCGCGGATGAAGCGAGAGGACGCGATGCAAGGATCCTGGTCCGGAACCGTGGATGAGAGACGTCGATCTCTTGTAATGGACGACGGTGTCGGGGTATCAGCTCCGGCATGGTGGAGGACGGCGGCGGATGGGGTGGCGGATGGAGGAGGCTGGGGTGGAGAGGGTGTTTTGGCGCCCACGGAGTACGAATGGGGAAATGGAGGGAGAGAGAGGTAGGGGGAACCATGTCTTTGGGACGCACTTGTCTTAGATGCGGGGAAAGTTACAAACTTAGCCCCGTTTAAAATTCCAGACATCAAAGCGATATTGGTCGGTTGGGGGTAGGACGGTAATTTTGCATACCCCGAATATTGGGAGAGAGCGATTTCGACCGAGGAGAGTTTGTTTTGGCGTCCACTGTTGGCGCCCACCGTGTATGAATCGGGGTGAGAGCCGATTTCGGCCGAGGAGAGACTGTGTTTTGGCGCCCACCGTGTATGAATCGGGGTGAGAGGCGGTTATGTCATGTTTGAGTGAAATTACAAACCTACCCCTATCAAGACCTATAGAAATTGAGCCTGCGGGTTTTGCGTGTCAGGGCATAGGCAGTAATTTCCATCACCCAAAAGTTGGTTTCGGGAGGTTACGGCCGATGAGGGACTGGGTGTTTCGTCGCTTCGTTCAAATTTTAGGAGAATAAGCTTGCACGTTTACCGTGCCATCTCAATTCGAATTCATTTTGTATTCTTTTCTTCGGCCAGGATCCAGTTTGTATTCGAATACAAATCTATATACATCATTTTTTTTATATACTTTCAAAAGCACAACACCCTTTATATATATAAATGGTTTACAATTGCCATAATCTCAAATTCATAAGGTTGAATTCAAATATTTGAAACCACTTTATGTTCAACTCAAGTGCATGGATCACTAATATCAAGAAATTAAATAACATACATGTGCCCAAATTCAAATGAATATGCATGTTTGATAGATCATTTTTGGTTCGAGTATGGATTACATGTATCGTCATCTCTAAATCAAATATTAGAATCCCTTTTACGTTGACATCTTTTACACACGCAACTAAATACTGGAATCTCCTTTCATGCCCATCTCTCTCTAGGCCTCTCTCGCGTGCCCCTTCATATAGCAGTATAGCTATCACTCTCTTTTCTCTATCTCACTCGCACACTCATTACATGTTTCTCTTTTTTCACAAACACAGTCTCTCGCCGTCTCTCTCGACATGTGTCACATTCTCTCTATCTCTGTAGACCACTCGGCTTTCATTATCTCTTACATCTCTATCGTGCTCTGGTGTCTCTCTAGCTACCTAGCGTTATTTTTACCCGCCACACACTCTCTCTCACTCACCTTTCATTTTGTCTCTCTCTTTCTAGGGATCTATCACGCACCTCATCTCTTTCTAGATATGACTCCTACCACTAAAATTTATCTGTCTCTCTCACATACACCATTTGTCGGCGTCTCCTTTCCTTCTTCACCTCCGTTCCAAAACTGAAACTATTCATTTGTTTACTGGTCAGACAATCTCTCTCTCACTCTCTCTAACTCTCTCTCTCTCACACACACACACCTCTTTGCTTTCAACCACCCCCTCCCGACCCCTTTCTCCCTCACACACACACACACAGCTCTCCCTTTCCCACCCCCGACTCCTGTCTCTCCCACACACACTTATAGACTAACCTCTGGCTAGGTTTATCCATCTATTACACACCCTCGCTTCCCCTCTCTCGTATATGTCTCTCCCGCGCTCCTTGTATCTATGTAGATATCTCGCACCTTCTTGAAACACACCCTCTCTATGTAGTGTCTCCCGCGCTCCCTATTTGTTTGTAGCAAGAACTATCTTTCTCCACAGCAAACATACACACACACTCAGCATTCTTTCTCGTGCGCTCTCTCTAGGTCTCTCTGGCATAATGTTTGTAGGCCCCTTCGTTCCACGCACCCCGTCTCTCTCGGCCTTCCTTGCACACAATGTATCTCGCTCCCTAACCATTCATGTGTACTCCATGTAACTTCTCCCATCCTTTCTCCGTCGCACACAAACGCGCTCAATCGATCACCAAGCCTTCTTCCTTACATCTCTCACACCCGCATACTCCGATGTCTCTCACTGATCCTCGATCTTTTGTCTAACTCTATTTCTCTCGGTCGTGCACACACACTAGCTACCATCTCTCTTTATGTCGATACCTCTCGCACACACACTCTTCGTGTCTTTTCACACATGCAGTACTCCCTCCTCTCTCTCTCTCTCCCCCTCTCTATCTCAGACACACGATCTATCTCGTGGTCGATCTCTCGTATGCACGCTCTCCCCCCTCTCTCTCTCTCTAGGTTACTCTCTTTCTCTATGCCGGTTCTCACACACACACACCACTTGTTTGTAGGATGATCCCTTGTAGGAAAAAATCTGGTGCTCCAAGGCCTCCCAAGCTCCCATGATACGATAGTTCTTCGGCCGTTGGATCGTGGAAAAAACCTCTGGACCCGAGCGAAGTTTTGAGACTCTTTGGGGGGTTTCTGCAAATTTTTACGACCTCTACATGTGTCCGTTTGATCGACGATCCAACGGTCCCCACAGGAACGCTGGAGTATTATAATTATTTTTTGGTCATCACACAAACAGTGGAGTACATATATGAAGAGAAGAGGCGCACGCAGTCGGTCCCTCG
This sequence comes from Elymus sibiricus, assembly GCA_039707655.1. Classification (NCBI taxonomy): domain Eukaryota; kingdom Viridiplantae; phylum Streptophyta; class Magnoliopsida; order Poales; family Poaceae; genus Elymus; species Elymus sibiricus. The sequence goes on from CM077676.1 coordinate 376,264,101, forward strand.
CTGTCTCACACATATGAGAGTTACGTAACGCACAGTAAACAAATAAACCCGTAGGTGCACGATTTCTGCATGCGCAGGTACCGGGTACATGGTTGAGCGCACTTTTGTACGAAGAGTCAGCTCGCGTGATAATTTGATCCGCAGGTGTTGACAGTTCGGGACTACACGTGAATGACCTGGAGGCGGTGGCTTGCTACTGATCGAGTTGCCATGTTTATGAAATACATTTTTTTAGCAAGACACGAGTTCCGTTTTTCAATGGCGCGTTATACTTTTTTTTTTAGAATCGCGTTATACAATTTATTAAAACGATTGGTATGGAGCGAAAAATGAAAATCATCACTATACACGTAGGCTAGAGTTTCAGCGCTTGCTGCTAGCCAGGGTTGCTCCCTTCACACTCTCACCCTCTCCTGATCTAAACAATATGGGCGGTAGCCATTGTCTCTCTCCTCACCAGTGGTGAAAGATCCGATCGGATCCTGTCCGCCGTGGAAGGGTGGCGATGAAGCGTTGATGCGGTCGCCGTCTATGAGGTAGGAGACACACTACTGGCACGTCCCGATCTGTGGACCGTGTCGTCCTCTCTCACCCGGTGCCAGAGCGGACGCAGCCTCTCACTGGCACAGGCATTGACTCGGCGCACCGGCCGAGAGAGCAGCACCCGCTGCATGCCAGGCTGAACACGCCTCCTCGCCGCATTATATCTTCGCTTAGTTGGAGGAGAGAGAAGAGGAGAGAGAAGGAAAGCGGGCTGTAGAATAAGAGCCGACTATAGCATGAGACCCAAGACACTTTGTGAGAATGTATGGTGGGCTAGCTAACAAAGTACTACATATTTAAATCTTACTATTATAGGCCGGCTATTAGGTTGACTCTAACAAATGACATGGCAACTTCTTATAGCCAATTGTTGGCTATATTATTAACCATGCTCTCAACCAGCTTCAGACTGCCCCGCCTACGTCCATTGAACCCTCGCGTGTGTCGAGAAACCAACTCCGCCCACATGTCCGTCCGTGAGCCTACCGGCATTCAACACAACGCCGCTTGGCTCCTAGCGTCTGCCTGCTAGTTAAACGAGGCCAGACGCCTGGCAAGAACCGCACCACACCTCCGCTCCCCATCTCCTCCTTGCACCATTTTCTCTACACTCTCCATAGCATCTCGCGAGCATGAAGACAAGTTCTCCGGCATAAAAGCCGGCTGGGTGCCAAGCCGAGCCTGCCGGATACGAGCCAGGAAACTCGCTGCTCCACCTCCCTCCCCGCCCCAGGCCGTCAATACCATGGGCGAGGCTGCAGGCGGGCAAGCGGAGGAGCAAACCGCCGCTTGAAGCTGGCCCCTGGTGCAGCAACTCACCGCTCCAAGCCAGCTCGCAGAGGAGTGGCCAGGTGCTCCACGCCGGCACGCGGGGGAGCACGGCGTCCAGAGCACCGTGGCCGGCCACGCCATCCGCTGCAAACGTTGGTGGTACCGCGGCTTGCCAGCGGAGACGGCCAACACCTCCGCGGCCGCCGCCGACACCAAGGAAAAGTAGACCATGGGAGCCGCCGCCGCTTGGGTCCCACGAAGGCCACCGCCACCGCGTCGCCGGCATACACACCCGGTGTGTTGCCCGGTTTAGTGCACAACACCGTTGACCCCCGCCTTGGTTTCACGGAAGCGGAGGATCCACTCTTCCCCTGGGTCATCCCCTTTGGCTGAAGCGCAGCCGGACACAGGGAAGTTATGGCGGAGGCGGAGGCCACGGAGGCGGAAGGCACAGAGGGCCGCCGCGGCCGGCATTATATTATACCTGCCTCCAGAAGCTATTCTCGTTTAGTTAAAAAATGTCTAAAATGTAATTAATTTCATACGGTCTAGTTTTGTTGTGCTCGCACTGATATGTTTGTTGCTCTCGGCAACGAGCTCTGCCTCGGCAATTTATTGCATCTGTGGAGGTAGTTTACATGGTGTTGGCGCGCCCAACATCGCCATGCCCTTATATTGCCATTGTTTAATTGCTGTCAATCCAATCTCACTTGAAAAATGATGCAATGTCACACAGGGAGTAATATGCTGCTGTCAATCTAGTGCCATCGATAAATCCAATGGCACTTGTAAAATGACGCAATGCCATCAATAACCCTTTTACATATTTTTGCAAACACGGATGTCAATCTCAGGCATGTTTGTGCAAACAGAAGCAGATACCTCAATTTTAGTGGAACCACAAAATTATACGGGAGTCCCTCCACCATTGGTAGAAAATGCACCTTTTTGATCAATGCTCTCAGAAGGAATTTGTGTTTTGGCTGTGAACTAAATGTTGTTTTGGAGAAGCATTGATGTTGGTAGTAAGAACTATATATATTTCTTTATTTCTAATTCTCCTCACTTTGTTTTTAGCTTTGAAGTGAATCATTGAGATGCATAAACTATTTCAACTATGGCTATTAATTGGTTGTGGACATTATCTATGAATGTGAAGATATCTGTGAACATGAGTTTGATGTGGAAGTTAAACCTGGAATATTGGGCTTGCATGTGAACTATACCATGTCCCATGGTTTGTCTGTTATTGTTCTGTAAATATAGTAAGTTATTACATGACCCGGAAAAAAATATATTCTGTGCCACATCTCGGCATCAGACTTACATACATCTCAGTCGATGCACGAACATCACAATATGCATGCTGACTGGATCAACATTTGAACCTAGCTATTATGAATGAAAATTTGGATTGACATCAGTTTTAGATAGCAGGAGACGCTTAGCCTGCTCTGTCTCTGCTAGCTTCTTTCTGGCTTTTTCCATCTCTTGTTTGGCTTGGGTGAAGAGAGCATCTGATTGCTCTTTTCGCATCTTCAGGAACTCAGCTACATTCTCAAGGGCTGCTGCACGCTTTCTTTCAGCCTTTACTAGAGCCGCGAGGACACGAACACTTGACGACTTCACCTGGCTAGTGTGTAATCCATCATCATTTAGGAATTGGCACCTTGTGTCTAATCTGGCATCATTAGGGAACTGGCACCTTGTGTGTAATCCAGCATCATTTGGGAACTGGCACATAGGACTAGCCTCAAAACCTGATCTTGAGGTTAACCATACTTCCCTCCTCGCACGAACTGCATACTGACATGAAGAAGTTACTTCTTTTTTAGATCAATAGTGAGAGCTCCACAGATCCATTCAGTAGAAGCCCCATAAACAGGACTAGTAGAAGTGAGTTTAGAAGGAGAAATATAAAACCAGACTCGTAGGGTGAGAACACCTACTTCCTACATCAAGCTAGGGCTCCTTTGATTCAAAGGAATTCTATAGGATTTCTGATTGAAACCCTTAAGAATTTTTCCTATGTTGGCCCTTTGATTCATAGGATTGGATTCCATAGGAATTTTTCCTATGGAATCTTTTGTACTACATTTTATAGGAAATCTAACATGCACTCCAACCTCTTTTACAATTCCTTTGTATTTCATGTGGCATCAAACACTCCTTGCTAATCCTATACAATTCAAGTTGGCATGCCACTCCAATCCTATACTTTTCCTATTCCTACATTTTCAAAATCCTGCGAATCAAAGAGGCCAAAAAGGAAAGCATTAGGACGATTAAGAGTGTGCTTATTACATATCGAGCAGAGCTACTTTACAGAAACTACAATGTATACATCAAAGAACACAAGGCTAAGCCAAATAGGAAAACCAGCAGAGGGGTGCACTAAGCCAAGGGTAGCTACAGCAAAACAACCGACAACCAGATAATCTCCAGGGCCTCTGTAGCCGCGTTTGACTGACTAGTTTTTCATCCTACGGCATGGTGGGTCCAGTGAGTAAATTGAGATCCTACAAATGATAGAGAGCCTAATCAAGTGTAGAGGCAATTGTTTGTCCCGCCTATTACTGTTTAATAATTTGCCACACCACTGGATTGCATGGCAAGAACCCTAGCCAAGCACACAACATTGTTTGATGCTGTTTTCGGCTCGGGGCTTGTCCAGGGCCTGGCCTGGTCCTGTCTACAATATTGCTGCCAGACACATACCATGTCAAAGTAATTGAAAGGCTGCTACTTACCAAAGCTCGTTTTATAGGTTCGGTGCAGCTCGTCTTTTATCTTGCGACGTTCCTTGAAGATGTCCCCAACATCCCATATTTGATCTTCATTTCCCCTCTGCATGTTGGCATTAGTGTTTTGTAAAATCCCAACATGGCAAGAAAAATATAGTAATACTCACACATCTTGTAGGCAATATTAAAGCACTCATCTGCAATGTTGGCACGAGTAATTTTCAATATCCTACATTGTGGTTATTCAACTTTGCTACAAATACGTTGTGGTCTCATTTGAGTCAATAGAACTGGGGGATCACCTCCCTGCTATTCTCAAAAACTTTTAACCATCTGCCACACTACTGGTTATAGATGAAGAACCTATGCAAGCACACCACAATACAGGAGGGACGCCCAATTACAAGATGATATTCTATTGGATAATGCAAGCTACACCCAATTACTTTTACTGGAACAATAGCAGCCAGGAAAGGGGAACAGTAGTAGCACGGAAATTTGATGGGTAGGTATGAACAAAATCAGAACTGCACAAGTACAACTAAGAGAATCAATGTACACATTACCAATCGCAGAGGAGCACGAATGTCGCGGCCTCGTATGTGGATCATGGGCAGCAACGGGAGTTAGTTCATTGTCGCCGACGGTGCTGCTGTTGCTCTTGCCGTCGGCTATCGGGAAGCAGATCCAAGATCGTGGACGACGGCGCCGGGGAAGCGGCTCCTGCGCGGTGTACGACGGCGACGGTGGACCGGCTCCAGTGCGACGTACGACGTTGTCGATGAGGCAGATGCGCTGTGGTGGACGAGTGTGCCGATGTAGAAGGGGATGGGCAGGAAGGCCAGCTAACCGCAGCCGGCTTGTTGTGGGGTGCTGCGGTGCCGTGGAGAAGTGTATTTTGCTATGGGGATAGAAAATGGGGATTATTGAGGTGTCCTCTGGGTGCGGGGGTGGCTGGGCGGGGTGAACGTGAAGTTACCAAAGCAACCCCCAACCCAACACCGTCCTTCGGCCAGTTGTACAAAGGGTATGATGGTCATTTCGCATTGCTCGAATCTGGGTCGCGGGAGATATCGATGGGAGTGGGAGATTTTGTCGCCGATCTGAAAATTTGTAACACTGTACTCCCCGTCCGGCATGTTGGATGATTGGGCTAAGCAACTAGGAGTACTAGTACACATATGTTTTCTTAGTTTACTGTCGTGACATTAATTATTTGTTCTAGTTGTCAAATAAATATTTTAAGCTATTGACTTCAAATGTAATCGTTTATACAATTCAACAGTTAGAATCATTGTTGAATTCCAAGATGAATACCAAGTCTATGGTAGTTCACAATATACTCAAACTCACATAATCCAACTCAAATGAAAATCTAAATGCATTTCATAATTATTAATTAGTTGGATGTAACGAAACCATCAATAACTCTACATGATCCCAATGTGTGAATTCCTGCTTTTGTGAATGAAGCGTAGAGAGAGAGTGTGTGACGATGGAGCAATGGCGGGAGAGTGATTTGTGCGTGCAAGTGCACAACACACAAGATATACACCCCATGGAAGAGAGAGACAGAGGGCGGGAAAGATTGTATATATGTGGGTGAGAGAGTATGAGAGAAACCTCATGAGAGAGAGAGAGAGGAAGTGTGCGAGAGAAGTGGCATTTGCATAGGAAGGAAGAAGTTAGGTCTGTGAGAAAGATGGAGACATGTATATATACAGAGTGAGATGCGTGCGTGCGATCGAGATTTTGTACATGTGGAAGGAGAAGAGACAAAAGGTTTGATGAGAGAGCTCAAGAAAACATGGATGAGAGGGGGGGCTTGTGTGTGTGCTTGTGGCCTTGTGGGTTCTGGGATTGATATTTTTGTGCGGGAGAGAGAGAGAGAGAGCAAAGGAGCCAGTCAACTAGTTTTATGTCAGCCTGCTTCCAACTGGCCCTGCATTCTCTAGTGTGGTCTGGTCGGCGTCTTCGTTCTTCCCGATGCCCTCCTTGAAGATCTAGGTGGTGTGCATGCCGGGGTGCGGAGAAGCACAAGCGATAGTGGTCGCTATATAACCTTGGACGGGGATGGATATTGTGCGAGGGGGGGTGCGAAATATTGAGAGAAATCAAACCTAGGGAGAGAATGTGTGTGCATTGTGTGCAGGCGAGAGAGGCTAATGGTGCGAGATGGATACATCGTGTGCGTGAGTGTTTAAGCAATATAGAGAGACCGTGTGCGGGATACGAAGAGAGGACTATGGGGAGTGTGTTTGTGAGGCAGAGAGACATAGCGAGAGATAAATGTGTGTGCGTGGTTTAGGGTGTATGTGACGGAGAGGTACATGCTAAATAGGGTTTTCAGGAAGAGATTGTGTGTGCGAGAGAGAGAGAGAGAGAGTTGGGGCCTTGAGGCGGGCAGGGGCTGGGTGAGGGTGTGAAAATGCGTGCGTTGATGCATGTGTTACATGCGAGTCTGCGAGGGAGGGTCGAATCGAGAGAGATGGTTGTTGTGTTGCGGATGCCTTTCTCTCTCTCTCTCTCACACACACACACACACACAAATACAAGACCGTTCTCTCACGCATACACCATATCTCGGCATCTCTCTATGTCTCACGTATACATGATCATTTGCACATTCACACCTCTCTATATCACACACACACACACACCATCTCCACATTGCCCTTTCGCCACAACATATAGACACATACACACGTTCTCTCTCCGTCACACCCACAGAATCTCTCTCAAAAAAATACTATTAGGGTGCACCTAAAACGTCCAAATCCAAATAAGCAACAACTGAAGCTAAATTCAAATATATGGAAATATTGTAGCGTGAAGAACTTTTCCAGCAAAAAATTGTAGCGTGATATTCGGGGATTGTTTTCACACACACACAAAGGTTTGGTGGATGTCCTTTGAGCGCGACACCGTGACGCACCGTTAGATCAACCGCGCGGCCGCGGTGCACGCGCTTGCAGAGGATTCCGTATCGATGATGTGCTAATTAATGTGGTACTGCTCCGGCCGACCATTTCTCGCCCATCACCGCCGTGTCCCCGCCATCCCGGTGCCATGAAGTCACAGGCTCGCCCGCTCACATCGTCTCCAGTCCCTCCGGGCGATGCCGCCGCCCTGCCAAGGACGCGAGCAGCTGGAGCCGCGTCTATGCCCGTAGCGTACAAAGAGGAGGAGGACGAGCACGTGCTCCAGGACGCCGGCGAGGAGGAGGAGCTAGCAGGTCATTGTGGTCTCCGCCCGCGAAGAGGAGGCCCACATGGTGGCTGTCGCGGCGGAAGCCAGTCGCGTCCGCGCCGAGGTCGCAAACCGGGTGCGGACGTGGAATCTATCCTCGAGACCTTCAACACCACGTGGATAATCCAATCTGAAGGAACAATTTGGGTCAGTCGACTCTTGTGAGCCGTTGGATGCAACATGGACGGCTAGAAGGGCTTCTTCAACCTCCAAAAATAATACACTCTTCATCTTCTCTCTCAAACATCGAGCCGCCACAGGAATAACCGCCTGCTGTCGCCGCCCCGGCCTCCCCTCAACTGCCTCCCACCGCCGTGCTCCCCCTGCCATCCGTCTAACCCCGGGCACGATCCATTTTTTTCGGAAAACTGCATCCCACACCCAACACTCATAAGATAGATCATGGGCACCCTACCACCATAATATAGATACTAGGGTAGCATCTCTGTCGTCTTCTTCCTTCCCTCCGGCGAACTTCTTCTTTCACAAATCGACTGACCCAAATTGCTATAGCTGTTGTGTAAGAAATGAGTAGTATAGACGAATAGTACCAACTAGTTAGACGGATGGAAATAATACTACTAGTACTTATTAAGTACAGTAGGAAGGTGAAGAAACAAGTAGAAGTACCATCTACAACTCGAACTGTAAGAAATACTATTACGTACAGTAAAGAGTTCAAGTAACGAGAAAGAACATAACATAGTTCTGCTGGGGGCTCGGCACAACACACCCCTGAAATAAAACTAAGCACACTGAAATAAAACTAAGCACCCAGAAATAAAACTAAGCAACTAATCCGGTTGAAACTGCATCAGAACCAGCATGAGCAACGACAATGCCACCTTACTCGGAGTCCTCGTCCACGTCCTCGACTTCATCCTTGTCCCTCTTCCTCTTCATCGATACTTCCTTGCTTGAACCGGACACTAGGCTCCACCTCTTCATCCAACCCTTGTAGATATTTAAACAAAGGTAGGCATCCAGTGCTGCAAACCCGATGTGAGATTCATCTATATTCTTCCGCTCCCATGAATAATGAAACGTATAGTGAGGTTTCTTCAGTTTACCGTACGAAGGATCAATCATGGCTTCTGCCAGGGTCAGCATTGAAGGCTAAGAGGAGGACGACAGGTGTTTCTTCTGGAGGTCGAAGGGCTGGTGTACAACGAGGCCTATCCGACCCAGGACTTTCTTGTCGTTGGTAAAGTCTACAATAACGAATTTGACTCTTTCGTCCTTGAGGAATTCTTCAAAATTCTGGCACCTTTCGTCGGCATGGCATATGTGGTACACCAAGCACAAGTTATGTACGCAAACCTGGATCATGGCGGGCTTCTTCTTCTCTTCCTCCTTTAGCAGCCTCTCTTTCTCCAAGACTGTGGTGTACTCAACATCTAGCCCAGCGACCCACTCATCATTTGAATTTTGGAACATGCGTTGGAAGCGACGAAGGCATCCTTGCACCATCGCGGAAGAACGGGTGTAGATGACATCGATCTCATCACCGGTGAGGGTTTCAACCTTGTACTCACCGCCGATCATGGGGAATTGGGAGGCCATGGAGTTTGGAGGAGGGTTAGGAGAAGTGGAACTGCTGTAATGCGGAAGGACGGGATGAGTGGGAGCGAACTGCTGTAATGTTAAAGGACGGGGATGAGTAGGAGTGAACTGCTAGCGCTTTTCTGATTGTAAAAATGCTGAGTAGGGCATGCGAACAGCGTGGGGTAGTGGCTTGCCCGGTGGATAAACGGCTGCATGCCCCCAAAGAGTTCTCTAGTACTATGGGGGACTGCTACTTGTAGCTTGCGTTGGTTTTATCCCTGAAGAGGAAGGGATGATGCAGCACAGTAGAGATAAGTATTTCCCTCAGTTATGAAACCAAGGTTATCGAACCAGTAGGAGAATCACGCAACACCTCGTTAGCAGTACCTGCACACAAACAACAAATCCTTGCACCCAATGCAAACGAAGGGTTGTCAATCCCTCGGCGGTCAATTGCAAGATTAAATTGTATATGTTAGATAGATAGATTGAAACAAAAATACAAAATAAAATAAATAAAAGAAAATGGCAGCAATATTTTTAGGGTTTTAGTAATATGATTTAGATAGACCCGGGGGCCATAGTTTTCACTAGAGGCTTCTCTCGAGAAAATAGCATATGGTGGGTAGACAAATTATTGTTGGGCAATTGATAGAAAAGCAAATAATCATGACGATATCCAAGGCAATGATCATGTATATAGGCATCACGTCTGAGACAAGTAGACCGACTCCTGCCTGCATCTACTACTATTACTCCACACATCGACCGCTATCCAACATGCATCTAGTGTATTAATTCCATAAAGAACGGAGTAACGCCTTAAGAACGATGACATGATGTAGACAAGATAAACTCACGCATGAATAAACCCCGTCTTTTTACCCTTAATAGCAACGATACATACGTGTCATGTCCCTTTTTATCACTGGGATTGAGCACCGCAAAATCGAACCCATTACAAAGCACCTCTTCCCATGGCAAGATAAATCAATCTAGTTGGCCAAACCAAATCAATAGATCGGAGAAGATATACGAAGCTATAATAATCATGCATAAAAGAGATCAGAAGAGACTCAAATAATATTCATGGATAATCTGATCATAAACTCACAATTCATCGGATCCCAACAAACACACCGCAAAAAGTGATTACATTGAATAGAACTCCAAGAACATCGAGGAGAACATTGTATTGAAGATCAAAAAGAGAGAAGAAGCCATCTAGCTACTAACTATGGACCCGAAGGTCTGTGGTAAACTACTCACGCATCATCGGAAGGGCAGCAAGGTTGATGTAGAGCCCATCCGTGATCGATTCCCCCTCCGGCGGAGTACCGGAGAAGGCCTCCAGATGGGATCTCTCGAGAACAGAAACTTGCGGCGGCGGAAAAAGTATTTCGTGGACTCTCCTGGGAGTTTTTGATTTTTTGGGAATTTATAGTGGAGGAATTAGGTCAAACGGAGCTCTGTGGTGCCCACGAGGTACCAGGGCGCGCCTGCCCCCTCCAGGCACGCCCTGGTGCCTCGTGGGCACCCCCGGGGCTTCTGGACTCCTCCTGAAGCTTCTAGTGTTTATCTTGTCCAGAAAAAAATCTCCAAAAAGTTTCGTGGCATTTGGACTTCGTTTGGTATTGATTTTCTGTAAAACAAAAACAGGGCAGAAAACAACAACTGGCACTGGGCACTAGGTTAATAGGTTAGTCTCCAAAAATGATATATAATTGCTGTAAATGTATATAAAAACATCCAAGATTGATAATATAACAGCATGGAACAATCAAAAATTATAGATACGTTGGAGATGTATCAGGGACCCACTAGATGTCATGTCTATTAGACCCACTTCGTAGGGCTGGCAGTATAGGATCTGCGTGTTCGCACGCCATGCCGGCGTGTGCATGCAACTTTGACTTAATTCCGTCAAGCGTCGTGCCTCCCACGACCGTCGCCTCGCTCGTGCGGTCGTGCCCTTTGAGACTTCGGACGGCTATAAATGAGCATTTTTTTATTTACCCTCTCTCTAAGGCTCGTCTAATAATGCTAATTACTCTCTACCGGTCCTTTCTCCTTTTTTCCATTGGTGGAAATGACTAGCATGCCAGCGGGTGGGAATTCCATTGGTCTTCATGAGGGGGCTGCATTGACCGCACCGTGAGAATACAATTGCATGCATGCATATCATGGGAAACCAACTCTATTTAATTAACTAAACATGATTTTGATTGGAGGAAAGGAACGAGACAAGTAATCGCTACTAGCCAGTAGTCATCCACCTTGGTCACGATGCAATTCCTAGTGAGCCTTACACACCAGACCAGAGTACTACTTCCTCCGTCCGGGTGCGTTAGGCTATATGATGTTGCCATGTCATATATAGTCATCACTTATAGTCACTCATACAACAAGGTTAGCTATAAGGTTGGCTATAAGAGTACTGTTTTTTTAACCTTCTCTCTATCTTGTTTTTCGTATTTCTTGCATTTGCCAAGGAGTACGCATATAGCTAGGCTCTTGCATGAGAGCCCAGTCACACCATTTTTCCATTTCTCCCTACTCCACATAGGCAAAAGTGCCATGTAAGCGGGCTATAAGCTCATTATTGTACTTACTCTAAGAGAATTCAGAAAATCTTAAAGTATTAGCTATGATGTACAGTAGTAATTAAACTGCGCCTCGTTTAACTCAACCGCCTCATGCGCCCACCTCCCTCTCGATTCATTTTTCTCGTTCGGACTACCAGGAAACCCGTTCGCCTCCAAATTTTTTCCGCTCCATGTGTGAAAACAGTCTGCTGCATGACTCTCCTTCTCCCCCCCCCCCCCCGCAGTCCCACCTGTCCTCCCCGTGTGAAAACAGTCTGCATGCATGAGAGCAAGTAGTACAATAAGGTGATGTAGGCGGGCTGTAATATTTTAAATACTAATTTATTTTTGCTGAGTTGGATGAGAGAGAAGAGGAGAGAGAGAAGAGAAGCAAGCTAGTACACAAACTTATAGCCGGCTGTAGCATGAGCTCCAACACACTTTCTGAGAGAAACATGTGGGCTATATATTAATGCTATAGCATACTAGTATAGCCGATTGTTGACTCTCCCTCCCGTGCTCGTCCAATCTCCTCCTGCCTAATAAATCACAGATCACCTAAGCCCTAAACCGTTGTGACCAGCAATATCTCCACCCCGCCCCCTGAATTCAGCTCGGTGCCCCCCAAATCCCCCTTAATTTCCTCCAACAAAAAAAATGCCCACCTAGCTGTTACATTAATCACGCAACCTATCTTACGTAGGTGTACCATTGCTCGCTATAAATAATGCGCCTCCCACGGCATTTCGAAGAACGCTCACATTCATCTCCTCGCCCTCCCTCTCAATTATGGACCCGTCGACCACCATGGCATCGCCCCTCCCTAGCCCTAGGCACCCCTCGCTGCCCCGCGCGGAGGGTCACGCGTCGGCGTTCCGTTCCTCGCCGCCACGATTCGAGGAGGACGCATCGGCATTTCACTCCTCGCTGCCACGAGTCAAGGATGACGTGTCGGCGTTCCGCTCCTCCCTGTCGCCGCGGCGCATTGAGGTGGACGCGTCGGCGTTCCTTGACTCGCCAGCACACACATCGGAGGACGCGTCGCGACCCCGCTACAAGGAGGACGTCGCGCCGGCCCCCGAGCCGCCCAGCTTGGAGGAGCTATGGAAAGAAATGGAGGTCGCCTTGTGGGAGGCTTTGCCTCCGGCGGAGCACGCCAAAAGAGAGGCGGAGAAGAAGGCTGAGGAAGAGAAGCGCGCCACGAGGGATGCTGCCTGGCAAGCCTATGTCGCCTCCGAGAGAGTCAGGCAATTCGCTCATTGGCAGAAGACTCGTGCGGGGGTCGTGTGGGTGGCGGAGGACGCCCGTGCCAAATCCCTGAGTGCAGTCGGGTCGATGCGCCTCATCTACGCTTGGCGGTACATCGATCGGGTGCACGCTTCCAGCGAGGAGGAGTTCCTGTTGGCGCCGGATCACCAGACCGGTGAGATCGCCCTCGCCCGCCGGCAAGAGGCTAATCAGCACCGCGCGACTTGCGAGGCCGAGGAAGAGGCGTTGTCTCGCCGCACTGGGAAATGGCCGTGCACCAGGGCACTCGTGGCGTGCCGCAAGCGCTCCTGCGAGCGCCATGGCTTTTATTAGGATTAATTTATTGTTGTAAGGTGATTCCATTAGTAGGTCGGAGTACTCGTAGTTTTCTATGGTATTGGGACGGAAATGACAAATCCCGAACGCTCGAGACTTATTAGCGTCCTTAATTAATTATGTATGAAAGGACAACTTTTAAAACCTTTTGTACCTGTACGCTTGTTACTTTTTGTAAGTAGAGTACATATATAGCACGAAGTTCAACACTATATATCGCAGTACACGTCTCTCTCTATATCTAGGGTTATGCACTAGGACAACTAGTATATATGTATACACACGTGCATTCGAATATTACGATGCGGTTTTGGTAAAAGTAGAAAAATAGTAGACAACCTTGTGAAATGATTCAATGCACAAGAAATGCAAGAACGAGAAGTGAAAACTCCATTGATTGTTTTCTGATGACCTATAAATGGTGGGACTCATTCTCATTTGATTGTTTACTTCCTTCTCTCTGCAGATTTTTCTCTATCGTAGTAGTTATATCTCACTGGTCGGGAGTCATGCAAATTTTACGGACAAGTGCCCTTGTGATTGTTCCAGAACAGTAGCGATGCAACAACTACTGTTCAAGCGAATCCCGCAGATCAGCCATTCGATCTATGCCCTATGCACCGGGGAGGGAGTAGTGGCCTTTGGCAGCACACCGTACGTACTAGCACGTACTCCTACGAGTGACTCCTACTACCCTCCGTTCCGTAATGTAGTGCATATAGACTTTTTCAAAAGTCAAAGTTCACTAAATTTGACCCAGTTTTTGGAGAAAAATATTTGCATCTAGAGTGCAAAACATATTTCATTAGATTTATCACAACACATAGTTTCATAATTTATATATTCACTATTATAGATACAAGTAGTTTTCTATATAAACTTGGTCAAAGTTTGTAAAGTTTGACTTTTCAAAAAATCTATACGCACTATTTTTTTTGCTGGTACTACTACTACTCCCAAATCGCTTCGTACACGAAGTTGTGCCATGCAATTGGAATTCCAACTTGAGCAATACTACTAGTAGATAGGGATCGAGTGTGCCGCTTTAGGATCGACCGTAAATGTGGAGAGATGAACCGGACTGCAGAGAGATGAAATGCAATAAAGACAGGAGTGATATGATGGTTGCTTGTCCGTTCATTTTACCAGGCCATTTATTACTGGGAGTGGTGGGGTTTTGTGATATGACAGCTTTACTGCCATGCCACGAGCGCGGTGAGACTCCCCTGCAACGCCGCCCTCTACTCTAGTAGCCCTTACTACTCCTACTTCCGTCCCGGTTTACTACTGTCGGGCCCATGGAACCCAGGGTATCCTGGCCCGTCTGCCTGCGGCCCAGAGCACAATGCCTGGCGGAGGCCCAGTAGGTGGCCCACCAGCGGGCGCCTCGAGCAAGACCCCTCGCGAGGTTCTGGCCTCCCGAGGACCCCTCCTCAGGGAGCTGGCAAGCAAGACTCAGCCACAACTTCACCGAGAGCCTCGCGAGGCGGCCTCCTGTGGTTGCCTCCCGAGGCACCCTCCCGAAGGTATGCAAGACAAGTGTTGTTCGGCTCGGTCGCGCGGTCTCGTGCCCGCCATGTGGGTTAGGCGCGCGGCGGCAAACGGCGACAGAGGCCGTGCCAGCAGGCGCGGATGAAGAGGTTTTCCCCTTTTGTGCTAAGGAAGCAAGGCCAGCAGTCCGTTTCCCAAAGCAACCGCCAAAGGTTGCCCGATCGGTGAAAGAAGACCAAGACGGCGGGCACGGAGGGCGGAGGTCATCCCCGAGCCCACCGGCGCGTCATGGATGGTCGCTTTGCTGGCGAAGACCACCTTTTGTCAGGATAGACAGCGCTCCTGTCCCCCTTCAAACTTGCCGTTGTGTGGCAACCCTTCCCGCCAATGTTTTCGGGGGAAGAGGACCAAGGCAGCTATAAAAGGGGGCAGGGTGCCGCTGTAGGGAGAGAGACTCTTCCGCCCCAAAAACATTGTATTCCCTCTTGCGCTAGAGCAATCACAACCAAGCAGGAGTAGGGTCTTACACCGCAAGGTGGCCCGAACCTGGGTAAACCGTTGTGTCTCCGGCCCGCTCCCGCTAGCGCGCTCTTGCCGTAGCTTTGCCGTGGTTTTGCTATGGTGCGGGACAAGGCGGTAGGAATGAGCTCACCCCAGTGTTCGAACCTTTGGGTCTGCGGAGCCCCGATTCCGACATTTGGTGCGCCAGATAGGAGTGCGCTGTTGTTCTTCCGCTCCGTCCTCCACTCCACCAGCTTCATGGCCGACGCTCGCCGCGAGCGCGCCGAGCGCAGGGCGGGTCGCGTGGCCCAGATGGAGCCGGTGGGCCGCGGCAACTGCCGCCGCCCTATCAAGGCCGCTGCCGCTGCCGCCACTAACCCTACTGCCCGTGAGCAGCAGGACTCCTCCCTGCACCCCTCCGTGCAGGCAGACGGCCGCACCGCCACGGCCTCCTCCTCCATCGCCTGCCGTGGGTCGCCGAACGCGCATGCCGCGCTACTCATGGCGCGTGAGCTGCTCCGCTACCGTCCAGCTGACGCCGGCTACGACGCCTGGCTTGGTCGTATCACTGAGCTCGTCAACGCCGCCGGGGACACTCCGGCGCCTTCCCACTCGCTCCGCCCTCCGCCATCTCGCGCTGGGGACGTAGCGCATGGCACTCCCCCACCACCTCCTCTGTGCGATGAGCTTGCCGGGCACCAGCGCAACGCCCGGGTGCATGAGCCGTCCAGCGGCGCGTCCTCACCGGTCCGAGATGAGGCCAGCTGCCAGATCGTCCGCCGCGCGCCGCCTGATGCGCGTGTGCTCCTCGAGCAGCAGTGCCGGCGCCAAGACCGGGCCGTCCAGGAGGTCGCGGCGGCAGGGCACCAGAATTGCACCGCCCTCGCCGGCAGTGTCCCTTCGAGCGGCGTGGGTTGCTGCGCCTTCACCCGCGAGCTGCGTCAGGTGGTGTGGCCCGCGAAGTTCAAGCCGGACCTGCCTCCACGCTATGATGGCACCCCCAACCCCGCAGAGTTCCTTCAGCTCAACACGCTGAGTGTCAAGGCGACGAACGGCGACGACAAGGTCATGGCGAACTGGTTCCCCATGGCCCTCAAGGACGGCCCGCGCTCTCGGCTCATGAACCTCCCTGAGGCGTCGATCTCGTCGTGGGGCGAGCTCTGCAGCTAGTTCATCGCCAACTTCAAGGGCACGCACGACCGCTCCCTCACAATCAACGACCTGCGGCATGTGCGGCAGTGCCCGGATGAGACCCTCCGCAAGTACATCCAGCGCTTCAGCCAGGTGTGCGACAAGATCCCGCGCGCCTCCGACGTGGCCATCATCTCTGCGTTCTCCACTGGCATCGCGGACGTCAAGATGCGCGAGAAGCTCGCCATCAACGTCGAGCTAGACTCGGTGCTTGAGCTGTTCGACCTCACCGAAAAATGCGCCAAGGATGAAGAAGGTCGCCTCTTCATCCACAATGACCCCGATGCGGCGCCCGACGCCGCTAAGGCCAAGGGCAAGGACGTCAAGTGCAAGGGCCCTGCCGTGCTTGTGGCGGAGCCCGAGCAAAAGCGTGGCTGTGACCGCGACGAGCCCAGGAAGGACGGCCGCCCGCTCTGTGTCTACCACAACATGCACTCCCACAGCACCGAAGACTGCCAGGAGCTCAAGCTGCTCCGCGACGCGCGCCTGGGCCGCTGAGGCGACCGCAGCACCAGCCGCGGAGGTGGCCGAGGCGGCAACCGCTGGGATAGCCGCAACGGCAAAGGCAACTTCCGCCAAGGCTGGCGCGACCAGCCTCGCGAGGCTGCCTGGCGCGATCAGCCTCTTGAGGCAAACCCTCAGGCCAACGCCGCTC
This sequence comes from Elymus sibiricus, assembly GCA_039707655.1. NCBI lineage: Eukaryota > Viridiplantae > Streptophyta > Magnoliopsida > Poales > Poaceae > Elymus > Elymus sibiricus. Next base: position 376,280,960 of record CM077676.1, read on the forward strand.
TCCCACCGCTGCTGCCGCCACCCCAGAGGAACGACGTCATCCAGCCTAATGAGGGCACTGGGGGCTACGAGGAGCCTCGCGCGGTTGCCTGCATCCTCGGCGGGGTTCAGGCTCCCGCATCCAATCACCACTTCAAGCAGTTCTCTCGCGAGATGAACGCCGCCCTCCCGAAGCCTGAGGCCGCATGGGCCCTCAAGTGGTCGCAGTACGCCATCACCTTCGACTCCAAGGACCACCCCAAGTCTGCGGCCACCGCAGGCACGCTTCCCATGCTGTGCACTCCTACCATCAGCAACGTCGCAGTCACCAAGACCCTCATCGATGGAGGCGCCGGCCTTAACCTGCTCTCCATCGAGACCTTCGAGCAGCTCCAGGTGCCTTACGAGTAGCTCATGCTGACGAGGCCCTTCTCGGGCATGACCGACGGCTCCACGCTGCCTCTGGGGCAGGTGCGCCTTCCCGTCACCTTTGGCACCCGCAAGAACTACCACACTGAGCTCATCGACTTCGACGTCGCCCACCTCGGTCTGCCCTACAACACCATCTTGGGCTACCCCGTGCTCGCCAAGTTCATGGCGGTGTCTCATCATGCCTACAACGTCCTCATGATGCCTGGCTACAGCGGCATCATCATCGTCGCCTGTGACGAGAAGGACGTGATCTGCTCCCTTGAGCACGCCTACAAGGCTGCCGCCACCGCCCATCCAGCTGACGAGGATGCGGTCGAGCCTCCTGAGGCCGCGCCCGCGAAGAAGAAGCAGATGTTCTCTCAGGACCGCGCCGAGATGAAGAAGGTGTCGGTTGACGGCAGCGGCTCAGGCCCTGCCTTCACCATGGGCACCTGCCTTTTCCTGCATAGGAAGGTGCACTCGTCGCCTTCCTTCGGGCAAACTCGGATGTTTTCGCCTGGAAAGCATCTGACTTGTCCGGTGTACCGAGGGAGGTGATCGAGCACCACTTAGCGGTGTGCCCCAACGCACGCCCCGTCAAGCAAAAAGCACGGTGCCAGGCGCCCGAGAAGCAAGAGTTCATCGTTCAAGAAGTGCACAAGCTGCAAGAAGCTGGAGTCGTCTGTGAGGTGCGCCATCCCAAGTGGCTCGCCAACCCAGTCGTCATCCCCAAGAAGGGCGGCAAGGGGCGAATGTGCGTCGACTTCATGAGCCTCAACAAGGCCTGCCCTCAGGACCCCTTTTGGCTGCCGCGCGCCGGTCAGGGCGCGGACTCCACCACCGGTTATGCTCGCATGCCCTTCGGCCTGAGGAACGCCAGCGCCACCTTCCAGTGGCTGACGCGCTTCGCGCCGGGGTCTCGGACAGGGAGGCTGACCAGTTGGGCTCCACAAGCTCTCACCCATGTGGGAAGGCCCTTTCAGGGTTGCTCATGTCTCTGGGCCCGGCGCCGCCCGGCTGGAGACGGAGGACGGAGTTCCTGTGCCAACGCCTAGAACATCCAACACCTCCGCAAGTTCTACCCGTGACCCTCACACGTACGAACGAAATGGGGTTGTCCACGCCCCGAAGACTCTCAATGCGTTCGCCTGACGGGCACGCGAGAGCTCCCGCCCATGCCCAAGTGTAAGCCCCATGCTCCGCGCTGGCGGAACGATCAATTCGCGATCATACCCACACCCCGGTGGAAGCCCCATGCTCTGCGCTGGCAGAACAATCAACTGAGGGCGCCCCACAGGCCGCACCAACCTCAAGCTGACCCGTGCCGGACACGGCAGCCCCTCTTTTTCTCTTTTGGGTGCGTTGTAGGGGAACGCGATAGAAAACAAAAAAATTCGGTACAGCGAGCACTCCCAGGATCACTATGGAGATGCATACAAGGTTTCGATCCGATCGTTACTGACCCGTAGCGCAGCGGAAGTAGAGTCGATGTAGATCGTCGGTGCAGATCCCCGCAGCTAGGATTTACAACCTCCCAACCGCGAGGATGTTCTCCCTTGTCTGCTCGTCGGACAGCCCTCCGGGACCTGGTCGGACAGTCCCTCGGACGGTGTCACGGACAGCCCTTCGGGAGGCACTCATAGAAACTTGGACGGTCAGTCGGACAGCCCTTCGGGAGGCCCTCTCGAACAGCCCCTCGGGCAAAAAAGATCGAACCTATGACCTCTCTATGGGGTTGCACACATACAGTGTCATCTATCCGGCAGGGCTTCACCGTCCAGAACTAGTTCCCACCGGAACCCAGACAGCCTTTCGGCTCTACGAAACTATTTCGCGGGGAGGGAGAGAGAAGGCCAGATCATGCATGGCATTTGTATGTGAGAAAGAGTGAGTGTGGAGAGTGCCTCTCCACCTCTATTTATAGGAAAACCCAAGGGGTAGGGTGGCTCTCATCCATCCATGTCATCCCCAAGATATTTTGGGACAAAGCCCAAAAAGGTGGCTTTCCATAAAGTAACCATAAAGTGATTTTCACTATTCACTATTCACGGAAACATTTTTCCATGACCGTTAAATCTGAAAATATTTCTGTAGGTCTTAGAACATTTCCAGTACCCACTAAAATAATTTTGGACGCGTTCCGAAACAATTCCGGATTAGTGATTTTCATCTGCGAAAAGCAACCAAAGCGGTTCCGGCAGCTCTGGAACATTTTCGGGTTTTTTCTCCGGAAAAATCCCAGAAGTTCCCAGAACAATTCTGGCACCCTCCAAGAATTTCCAGGAATGTGCCAAAACCAATTTGACTTAATGGTATACCCCGAAACGACTTTTCAGTTTTACCGAAACTCTTTCGGTGTTCTCTCTCCGGAACTCTTCCGTTGTCTCCGAAACTTTTCCGGGACTTTGTCTCAGACTCCCTGTCTAGCATTCAGCAGATAGATGACCCTTAAGCATGTGACCCTATAGGTTCGGTGAAGCATAGACATGGCCGGAACACTTTCCGATCAATGATCAACATCGGAGCCGTGGACACCCATATTGACCCCTATACCCACACAAAATAAATATTCGAGTGAACCTCCAGTTGCCGTGTGCTATTCCTGTTGCTTTGCGATATGTTACAAACACCCGAGGTGAGATTTATCAGCATCCCTGTGGATCAACACTTGTCCACAATGCAGTTACCTCGTTACCGGTTTTGTTCTCTTTTCTCGTTCCCGTGTTCCGGCATCCCTGTGATCAAATCACAATGTGTCTGGCCAGACGATGATGGATACCGTAACACCGAGAGGGCCCAAAGAATGTCTCTCCATCGTCGGAGGAGCAAATCCCAATATTGAGCTATCAAGTCCCTTGACATACTTTTCCATGAACCCGTAAGCCACCGTAATAGCCACCCATTTACGGATGACGTTTAACAAACCCCAAAGTTCATGAACCAAGCATGAAGAAACTCGATACTCTCATGGTCTAAGGAATTATGCAAATGTTAACTTTCTCTGTGTTATTAACCATTAACTTGTGACGATGTATCTCATAGCATAACATCAAATCGGGTCGATTCAACACAAGTGTTCTTCTAACAATGTGCCCTCAAAGTTGTCGGCGTAGTCATGCCCATGATCAGGAAAATAGAACCATCATGCAACACTTGAGCTAGTCTTAGAGGCCAGACTAGGAATACATTTTACTGTTTATTATTCCACATGTGCATATGAGTCTTCCTCTGAGCCTCGTGGTTATTGTAGACTCGAGAACCATAGCAGTTATAGCATGGAACATAAACATAATTAGGAACATGGGGATAAATAATAACATTTATTATTGCCTCTAGGGCATATCTCGTACAGACTTCCACTTGCACTAGAGTCAATAATCTAGTCAATGCTAATGCACTTTACACCTATGGCATACTGGTGTAAAATATGCTTCGCTTGTGGTATAGCCTGATGTCCAACGGATCTGACAACTTCAGCTCCGTGTGTATCTTTGCATATCCTCACGTTTTTACGCTTTCACAAAATACATATTTTGTGTGGACTTGTCTTTGTATATATGTGAATCACAGGTCAAACCTTGATTCCTCAGACTGAGCTATGGAGCAACTATCTGCAATAGTGTCCCATTGACCAAAGCCATCTTGGAACCATACTAAGTTCATGAATGAACTATATGATTCAACATCTTCTTTGTCGCTTCCAAAGCGTCAACATACTTAGCCTTTGTTATAGAATTCGCCACAGTAACCTGTTTGGAACAATTCCAACTTACTGTGTCACCGTATCGTGTGTTACACACAAAAAAACCTTAACTTAAATCGAAAATCGCATGGAGCATTGATGAAGACTGTATCGATGTAATTACTTACAACGAGCATTTCATAATCTCTACTTGCGAGAAAACATGTCATCAATGCTACTTTAGTACTCAATGACATTTTTCACAGTTGTCCCATGATCAGTACTTTGATCACTTTGGTATCTATACTCGCAACAGCTTGGGAGTATCGGACATATCTGGTTGTTTTACATACCATGGAATACATGATTAATCCAAACACAGGAGTGTGTGGAATCTCCATCATGTATTTTGCTCATCAGTGTTTTAGGACACCGGGTCTTGCAAAACTCTTTCCATGTGACTTCGGCAAGAATCACTCCTTGGCGTTCTTATGCTAAACTGTTTTAGCATCTTGTCAATATGTATTATTGGCTAGCCTATTAGGCAATACTATCTTCGTAGATAATTATGTCTAATATCAAGGCTAGTTAGCCCAAGCACTTCATCGAAAAACTATTTTCAATGAAGTCCTAATTCGTGTCAAGAAATTTATATGATTTCCAATCAACAATGTGTCAAGCACACAAGGTTTTTAGAAATATTATTATGCTCCCACTTACTTTCTTGTAATCACAAGCATCTTCGTTATCCATTGATGAAATCAAACTCTTTTGACTATTTCATCAAAAACGAAGATTCCAACTCCATTTTGCTCTCTTCTGTCCATCGCTGGAACTCTGAAGTTTGCATACTCACTAGCATCCTCTGGATCGACAAAATACTTTGGACTGTATCACATGCAAGTCCTAGGTTGCATTTCCATCACATGGAAATCCTTTTTGGCATCCATGTTTCATATCTCATGTTTGAAATATGTATTAATTGCTAGTTTTACACGAACCTACTTTAAGCATCGCTACGGTGAGACAACCTCATCGTAGTCAACTCCTTGAACTTGTTATTGTAACAAGTCAAGCTTTATGGATAATACATTTTATCCACATCAATTTATAGTTCCATTAATGTTCGTTAGACTCTAAGTCTTCCGAAGGGTTTATCAAGATATAATCTTGAATCATTTATATGGAAACTATCTCGGATTATATTGGCTTTTAGCCAATTCCAGAGTCAGGGCCCATCAATGCTTCCTTGTGTATCGTAGGTATACGGTATACTGTTGTCTAACAACAATATCTCATTTGGGCACCTGAGAGGTTTGCACGAGTTTTGCCTACGTGGTTCAGCTGCAAGTTCGACCGAAGTCCATACATCTCATGTAGAGGCTTCCGTATCAGTTGCAGTAGGAAACTCTGGAATCACTTCCAATGTTCCTTTCCTTTGATCTGACGACGAAGATACTGTTATCTCATCGAGTTGCACTGTTCTCCCACTCACCTTTTCGCAAGAACCATTCTTTGTGGCAAAAACTTTTGCCTCGGTATAGTGGTGGAGGAATTCCCAATAACTTGGGATAACCTACAAAGTAGCATTTGTCTGATTTGGAATAGGTTTGTAAATATTTTACACAAGCCCCATATTCCAAATGTTAAGAAAAGATATAACATGGTTGGGTGTACCATACCATGGCATCATTTCAACAGATCTGATGGCGCTCTTTTCAGTGTAAAAGCCGCTGTCTCTAAAGCATTACTTTAAAAGGGATAATGGCAAATTGATTTATGTCATCTTTGATCTTACCATGTCATAAATGGTTTGATTACATCTTCACGGACATTCCACTCACAGTGGTGTTCCGGGAGGTGTAAGTTATGAAACTCTTTTTACAACTCATCAGACATTCGCTAAACTTGTAACTCAAATATTCCTTTCTGCAATCTAGTTTGCAGAAACATAATCTTTCTTGTTACAATAATTTCTACTTCATGTTGAAAATCTTTCGAATGATTTCAAAAGATCCAGACTTATGTCACATCAAGCAAATATCCATATATCTACTTGAGTCATTTTTGAAGATAGACAAATCCACTGCTAGCAATAACCTTCATTGGCTTACACACATCATAATGTATGATCACCAATAAGTTCATTGCTTGTTCCTTATGGCATGTGAACGGTATTTCAATCACTTCACTTTTCGGATGAAAGTTGCAAGTGTCAGATGATTCATAATCAAATGACTTCAAAATCCATCATAATGGAATTTTCCATGCGGGTTTCTCCAATGTGACCAAATGCAGTGCCACACATATGTGGTATTCTTTTAGTCTTGCGGCATTTAGCGTCAGTGTTATGGATGTATCATATTGCCATCAATATTCATAACATACATCCCATTCTCAATGGAAGCATGGCCCTTTATGTTATTCATAATACTGAACAACAATTGTTCTTTTATGAACAACCCTTTTGCAACAAACATTATGCAATGGGCTAGAGTGTTTAAAACTCTAAAATAAATTATGAAAGTAAATACAGAGGTAATGTATTATTATCAATATTCATAACATACATCTCATTCATAATGAAAGTATGGCCCTTATGTTATTCATAACACCGAACATCAAAAGTTCTCTTATGAACAACCTTCTTGCAAGATACCTTATGCAATGGGCTAGAGTGTATGAAACTCCAAAAATGAATTATGAAAATAAATACATAGGTAATACACCAATGGAAGGTATAGTAACATTTACTATGTTCCCAGCGTGTATCTAAACCTCATTCCCGACAAGTCTTTTAGGCCGTAGTAGTTCTTGCATTGAGTCGCAACAGAATGCAATCGAGCGGGTAACTTTGTGATCAACTCACAATACCCAAGAATTAGTGATTAACAGGTTTAATCATAATTCCCAAGAATTATATCTTTGACCAGCCTTCTATACATCAATAACTTGTATGACATTCATACATGAGCTGGATATTCCAGTCTTTTCTCTTTTTGCCTTTATACTTCTAAAAGTTTAACTTTTAGTATTTCTCCTACTCTCAGAAGAAGCACCCAACTTCAAAGAGTGGCGTTAGCCCCGGACTTCCTAGGTGTGTAAGTCACACTAACACCCTTTGGACATTTCCTTTCTCTTTAAGTTGTTGTTTTATTCACCTTTCATCATATGACAGGCGTTCTTCTGGATCCCTCTCTTATCAGTCAAATGCATAGTAAACAATTTGCTAATAATCTGCAAAACAAGCATTGCTTTGGATATCCCATATCTTCTAGCCTTTGTTTGTATCTGAAACTAATTTTCAGTTCCATGAATATCACATAGCTATCCCAAACTTTTGAAGTTCGGGTTTCATGGAAGCAAACATATTGCACTTGACTGTAACGGAATTCTAGCTTTTGGATCGAAGGACGAGAGTCACATCATCCATAGCATTAGCGGGAGAATACCGAAAACTTGCGATAGGACAAAGTCCTTCTCGGCACTCTTGAGGACAATCCTCACATTACGTTACCAATCGTAAAGTTTAACCAGATAATTAACAGCTATTCAATTTTAATAGGGAAGGTGGAAACGCGAGCCAATATGCTACAACTATTATGCAAATTTTCACTTAGACAATGTTCATAATTAATTTCACAGAGAATTTAAACAAGTTAATTCTACAGTGTGCTCCCACTCAAATCAATATCTCTCATAATTGATTGCGAGTGATACAAGACCCACATTTCCATTCAACGCCACGGTTCGAGATGAGCACAAATGGCGCGAACTTCAATCGGTAGGCAAACTTGCCGATCACATCTCGATGTGATTCTTGTTCATCTTTCGATGCGTGTGTTCTGAGCTCAGAACTGTCCTGCCTGAACGTCAAGACAACCAACTGATCTCGCTGCGAGGTCTCAACTCACCCGCCTCACACTTCTCTAATCGTTCGCACCCATGGAGATCATGTGATGCCCCGAAGAGATAGGTGTCGTGACGGTGCTACACTTGGGAGAACACTAACTACTTGATATTTTAAGTGAGAGATCACCCTAATAAAAAGCGACTACCGCGCAATCAAAAGGGTGCATCATAAGGGATAAACATCTCAGGCAATTCATAATAGCATGATATGGTATAGCCCTTTCTGACGGAGAAGTCTTAATTTCTTCGTCTTCGGCATTTGCGTCGGTGTTCACCTTCGCGAAGATTGCCACCACCTTGTCGATGCACCAGATAATATTGCTATCTCTATAGCTAATAAAATAATGCATTACAAAAGGTTGACACGCAGGTCATTAAAGTGACAATCCCATGGCTCCAACCATCATGCTGAATCATGACTCGCAGGTCATGTTAATTTACATTATATAGTCATCTCATACATAATCAAATTAAATATGAGCACTGCTATACCACATCACATGTACATCCTGCAAAACCAAGTTAGACGCCTCTAATCGGTTTACACAAGATTTTAATTTTACATGGCTTCTAAGGTTTCGAAACAAACCGAAGCTACCAACGTCCATCATCAAGTATGATTATTCAAGTCACTAGATTAAATTTACGGGGTGTATGAAACACGAGATAATAAAATCTCGAGCCCCATACTGAACTTCGTCATACGCATGACCCCCGTGCAGATCATATCTGCATTGCCCTTTTGTCTGCGAAATTTCATCTTTCTTTTAACTATGGTGGAATTCAACGAACTATTAGCACTTCGTTGATCAATCAGGATCACGGATTGCCAGAACTTTGAAACTCCACCATGCCGTTATCAAGATCAGAAATACGCAAATTTCAGGGAAGCAACAAGAATATCGGGTAACAGATTTCATCTGCTATCCGCATAAATAATTTTCAGCAATAGATATCATCTACTACAAAATTATATTATGCAATACCCATACATCTCTATGTATTCTAGATTGTAACCTGCATCTACGCATAGCACGGCTCATGATGCCACTGTAGGGGAACGCGATAGAAAACAAAAAAAATTGGTACAGCGACCACGCTCAGGATCACTATGGAGATGCATACAAGGTTTCGATCCGATCGTTACCGACTCGTAGCGCAGCGGAAGTAGAGTCGATGTAGATCGTCGGTGCAGATCCCCGCAGCTTGGATTTACAACTCCCAACCACGACGATCTTCTCCCTTGTCTGCTCATCGGACAACCCTCCGGGAGCCAGTCGGATAGTCCCCCGGACGGTGTCACGGACAGCCCTTCGGGAGGCACTCACAGAAACTCAGACGGTCACTCGGACAGCCCTTCGGGAGGCACTCTCGAACAGCCCCTCGGGCAAAAAAGATAGAACCTACGACCTCTCTACGGGGTTGCACACATACGGTGTCATCTATCCGGCAGGGCTTCGCCGTCCAGAACTAGTTCCCACCAGAACCCAGACAGCCTTTCGGCTCTACGAAACTATTTCGCGGGGAGGGAGAGAGAAGGCCAGATCATGCATGGCATTTGTATGTGAGAAAGAGTGAGTGTGGAGAGTGCCTCTCCACCTCTATTTATAGGAAAACCCAAGGGGTAGGGTGGCTCTCATGCATCCATGTCATCCCCAAGATATTTTGGGACAAAGCCCAAAAAGGTGGCTTTCCATAAACTAACCATAAAGTGATTTTCACTATTCACTATTCACGGAAACATTTTTCCGCGACCGTTAAATCCGAAAATATTTTTGTAGGTCTTAGAACATTTCCAGTACCCACTAAAATAATTTTGGACGCGTTCCAAAAAAATTCCGGATTAGTGATTTTCATCTACGAAAAGCAACCAAAGCGGTTCCGGCAGCTCTGGAACATTTCCGGGTTTTTTCTCCGGAAAAATCCCAGAAGTTCCCAGAACAACTCTGGCACCCTCCAAGAATTTCTAGGTGTGTGCCGAAACCAATTTGACTTAATGGTATACCCCGAAACAACTTTTCAGTTTTACCGAAACTCTTCCGGTGTTCTCTCTCCGGAACTCTTCCGTTGTCTCTGAAACTTTTCCGGGACTTTCTCTCAGACTCCCTGTCTAGCATTCAGCAGATAGATGACCCTTAAGCATGTGACCCTATAGGTTCGGTGAAGCATAGACATGGCCAGAACACTTTCCGATCAATGATCAACATCGGAGCCATGGACACCCATATTGACCCCTATACCCACACGAATAAATATTCGAGTGAACCTCCAGTTGCCGTGTGCTATTCATGTTACTTCATGATATGTTACGAACACCCGAGGTGAGATTTATCGGCATCCCCGTGGATCAACACTTGTCCACAATGCCAGTTACCTCGTTACCAGTTTTGTTCTCTTTTCTCGTTCCCGTGTTCCGGCATCCTTGTGATCAAATCACAATGTGTCTGGCCAGACGATGATGGATACCGTAACACCAAGAGGGCCCAAAGACTATCTCTCCATCGTCAGAGGAGCAAATCCTAATCTTGAGCTATCAAGTCCCTTGACATACTTTTCCATGAACCCGTATGCCGCCGTAATAGCCACCCATTTACGGATGACGTTTAACAAACCCCAAAGTTCATGAACCAAGCATGAAGAAACTCGATACTCTCATGGTCTAAGGAATTATGCAAACGTTAACTTTCTCTGTGTTATTAACCATTAACTTGTGACGATATATCTCATAGCATAACATCAAATCGGGTCGATTCAACACAAGTGTTCTTCTAACAATGTGCCCTCAAAGTTGCCGGCATAGTCATGCCCAGGATCAGGAAAACAGAACCATCATGCAACACTTGAGCTAGTCTTAGAGGCCAGACTAGGAATACATTTTACCGTTTATTTTTTCACACGTGCATATGAGTCTTCCTCCGAGCCTCGTGGTTATTGTAGACTCGAGAACCATAGCAGTTATAGCATGGAACATAAATATAATTAGGAACATGGGGATAAATAATAACATTTATTATTGCCTCTAGGGCATATCTCCTACATGCATAACTGAGGGTGCCCCACGGGCCGCACCAACCTCAAGCTGACCCGTGCCGGACACGGCAGCCGCATCCCTTTTTGGTTTCCATACATGGTGTATTTCGTCATATCTTCGCCTCACGAGCTGTGCGCGCTCGCGACCTCCCTCATGAGCCTCACGCGAGCGGGGGCTGGACACGGTGTCTGTGCTCAAGTCAGTCCCAGCAGCGTTGAAAAACCCAAGCAACCAGGCTCTGGCTCGCGGGCCTGCTCCCGTGCACGCCACCCCACCAAGGTCCTTGGTGTCTTATCTTCTCGCGTAACGCCCATGAGCGAGCCGGCGAGCGCGCGCTGCTCCCCTGTTGTATGACTTTCTGCATGCAGTTGCCTCAGGAGCAAGCCGCTCGAAAGCCTCGCGGGCCGGCCTGCGGCGGTCACCTAATCGGAAGGCCTCGCGAGCGGAAAACTTTGAGGGCCAAGCCTCATGGGGCACTCCAGACGTCATGAGCCGCTTGCACTCCTCGTGAGCTGTGGCTCGCCCGATGCCACTCTCTGCAAAAGCTAAGTCTAACCACCTCGCGAGATGCCCTCACCATCACTCGAGTTCCCTCCTTTCACGATCTCGCTAAGTGCTAGCATTTTTCTTTCGTGTGAGCCGCTTGCACGCCAAAGAGGGGCTTCCTGAGCATCGTGCCACAGGAGCCCTCACTAGCTCCCGGTGCCCCTCACCTCCTGGCCTTGTCCAGGCATCGCGACCTGACATACCAACGATGGCTGTAGGTCCGCTCGGGGGTTGGGTCCTGACGGCGTAGAGCGCCGAGGCTAACAAGAAAGATAAGCAGGCCTCGCGAGAGAGCCTCAGGAGGGAACATACATTCCAAACTACAAAAGCATTAAGTTAAACACAGAAGCCATTATTTTCACGTCCCAGCGGGACTGCATTGTTCTCATACAGGGCAAGGAAGAAACATGCGCGGAGCGCGGCTCGCCCCCAAGACCCGCCTCGAACGCCGCGCGCGCCTAGTCGGAGTCCTCGTCTTCGCTCTTGACGCGGGGGGAGCTGTCGCCGCTCTCGCTTCCGGAGGAGGCGGCGCCGTCGTCGCTGTCATCCTCGCTGGAGGAGCCGGTGTCACTGTCGCCCTCGCTCTCCGCGCAGCACTCCAGACGGCTGCCAGAGACCCCGAAGATCTTCACAAAGAGCGTGGCGGCCCCGTCATACTTGAACTAGAGAACGTGGCCCCGCTTCAGGCCATGAGAAAGGGCAAAGGACTTCCACCCCTGCTTCAAGAACATGAAGCCTGAGGGGGTGAACTCCGTCGCCACCCAGGAGGGGCCGTTGCAGCAGCCGTCCGCCTGCACCCACAGACCCAAGGGCGCGCGGTCCGCCATCACCTTCGTGGAGGAGTCTGGAAGCCGAAGCCAGGTGCAGGGCCGGCAATGCATGCCCACTATGAACTCATCAGCCGCCTCCGCTGAGTGGCCCCCTGCCTGGGGAGGTAGGGTGGCTGCCCCGCCGCGACCACCTCGGCTGCGGGCACCACGCCCGCGGGCTGCGCTCCTTCCATGGGCGCTGGGACCGGCATCGGCAGCTGCCAGAGAGCAGCCTCGGCCCCGGGGGGAACCCTGGATGCAGCAGCAGAAGCACGGGCTCGGCCTCTTCCCCTCGCCATCGCTGTAGAGGCCCGCCTGGATCATGGAGTAGAAGAGAGGAGCTGATGGAACAAGATGGGGGGGAGGTCCTTCCCCCTCGTCTTTATAACACTCGAGGGAAGCGCGCTCCGTGCCATTCTACCTTCGACGCGCGCGAGGATTCGAGGCGGCGGCGGAAGGAAGGCAATGATGGTCTCGCGCCGTGCACGGGCAGGCTTTATGTCAGCGCGGGCAGTTACCGAGGCGTCATGGGAGAAGTGGGGGCGTCCCCCATCACATCGTACGCCACGCGTCGTGCCTGACCCGCAGGCGGTTAGGACCCGCGTGGTTTCCCCCCCCCCCCCCCGAATAGGCGGGAACATGCGCACCATGGGCCCGGGGGCTACTGTCGGGCCCGTGGAACCCAGGGTATCCCGGCCCGTCTGCCTGCGGCCCAGAGCGCAACGCCTGGCGGAGGCCCAGTAGGTGGCCCACCAGCGGGCGCCTCGAGCAAGACCCCTCGTGAGGTTCTGGCCTCCCGAGGACCCCTCCTCAGGGAGTGGGCAAGCAAGACTCAGCTACGACTTCACCGAGAGCCTCGCGAGGCGGCCTCCTGAGGTTGCCTCCCGAGGCACCCTCCCGAAGGTACGCAAGACAAGTGTTGTTCGGCTCGGTCGCGCGGTCTCGTGCCCGCCACATGGGAAACGCGCGCGGCGACAGAGGCTGTGCCAGTAGGCGCGAATGAATAGGTTTTCCCCTTTTGTGCTAAGGGAGCAAGGCCAGCAGTTCATTTCCCAAAGCAACCCCCAAAGGTTGCCCGATCGGTGAAAGAAGACCAAGACGGCGGGCGCACAGGGCGGAGGTCATCCCTGAACCCACCGGCGCGTCATGGATGGTCGCTTTGCAGGCGAAGACCACCTTTTGTCAGGATAGATTGCGCTCCTGTCCATCTTCAAACTTGTCGTTGTGTGGCAACCCTTCCCGCCAATGTTTTCGGGGGAAGAGGACCAAGGCAGCTATAAAAGGGGGGCAGGGTGCCGCTGTAGGGAGAGAGACTCTTCTGCCCCAAAAACCTTGTATTCCCTCTCGCGCTAGAGCAATCACAACCAAGCAGGAGTAGGGTCTTACACCGCAAGGTGGCCTGAACCTGGGTAAACCGTTGTGTCTCCGGCCCGCTCCCGCTAGCGCGCTCTCACCATAGCTTCACCGTGGTTTTGCTGTGGTGTGGGACGAGGCGGTAGGAATGAGCTCACCCTAGTGTTCGAACCTTTGGGTCCGCGGAGCCCCGATTCCGACAACTAGCACCTCTCATATTTTGACTTTTCGACCTATATTTGTTACCGTAATTTTAACTAGTAGGGAAATAGTACTCCGGTATATAGTTCGACGTCGGAACCACGTGACACATGTGGTAAGCAATCCAAACAATTCAAAAAAAATCAACGTTGGATTCGGGTTAAAAAATAGTGTATGTTATATGCCCTGGAAAAAATAATATTACTGGAAAGTGCATTCAAATGCAAATTATGATGGCTGTGAGTCGAGAAACCGGTTCCGATGATCAAAGAGGATCCAGGAAGCGGTAGATTTTTTAGAGAAAAGGAAGATCGCCCGCCCAACCAGCCAAATCACAGAGTAGCAACATGAACAGTACGACAACAAGGAAGATTTAATACAGCCAAGCAGGCAAAAGGCACGCAGGCCCAATGAAACGAACGAAGATAAAGCAGCACAAATCACACTCGAGGGGGCTAGCTCTCACGGGCTGCAGGACGAAGGCTAAGGGCAGACGTACAGATCTTGGTAATGAAACCGGTGAGAGCATCGGTGTCCACATGCTTAGACAGCTGCTTCCATTGAGCGAACACTAATGATGAACAGTTAACTTGGTAATGCATATGCCCAGGTGAACACGCGCAATCCGCGTGGCTGGGGTTCCAGACATTTAGAACGCAACGCACAATAGGTCAGCGCACACGGTTCTCATAGGCAATCAGATATCAAGTGCTCTAAAAAACCACCGCACTATACGGTTGTCCGGCCACCCCGTCCCAGAGCTCTCCCCAAGCATCGCCGTTCATGCCACCGCGCCGCACACTAACTAGTAAGGAAGTGATGGCATCCCGCCGCGCCAAGTTCATCGCCGCCCGCGACCGCACACGAACTGGTAAGGAAGCGATGGCATCCCGCCGCGCCGAGTTCATCGCCGCCCGCGACCACACACCTACGTGGGCGGACTTTGAAGCTGCCATGGCCAAATGGGCGGTGGAGCAACAAGAGGCCAAAGCCGCACAGAAGGAGCGGAAAAGGCAGAAAGCACTCAAGAAAAGAGAGTCCCACCGCCGCAAGAAAGAAGCTGCCGCACGCGCTGCTGAGGAGAGCCGGACGAAGATCCAAGCACGGCGGGCTGCCACCGAGAAGGCCGGGAAGGAGAACAACGGTCTCTGGCCATCATGACCCAATGCCTCCACCTGCCAGGATCGCGGCGGTAGCTACCGCGATGCTGAGGAGAGCTGGACAGAGGTCCAACAAGCACGGTGGGCTACCGCCGACAAGGACAAAGAGAATGATCGTGTTTGGGTCTGGCCAGCATGCGAGAAGTAGTTAGTGTGTGTGTCGCCCGTACATTTGTTTAATTAATTATGAGCATCTACCAGTACTACTTACTACTACCTCCGTCTTGGTTTATTGGTCCTCATTGTATTTTGTACCAACTTTTGACCAAAGATTTAACTAACAAAATATTAATGCATGTCATCAAAAATAATATCATCTGAAACTATGTTGAAATACGAATCCAATGATATAATTTTTGGTGACATGCAGTAACATTTTATTAGTTAAATCTTTGGTCAAAATTTGGCACAAAATACAATGAGGACCAATAAACCAGGACGGAGGTAGTAGTTAGTGATGATACCTGGCGAATGTTCGCCACGAGCCCAATCCTGGCGAACGCCCACATAACCGCCAGATTTCCATCCGACGGTTGCCTTTTTTTTAAGCCCATGGTATTTGACAAAACTGCCACCCTTACACATGTAACTGCGACGCGGGCGTTTGCAACTGCCATGTCTCCCAGCGAACATTTGATGGAGATTGGCGTTAGCACCGATGGTGGTTCCTAGTAGTTCCATGCTCGGGCATTGAATTTGTACTATTTACTATACTACTCCGGTAGAGCGGAGTCCTACTCCACTATAGTAGGTACTGTAGTTTATAGGAGTATATTTTAGTTGTACTGTAATCAGTCAAGTTCTCTCGCATCGATATGACCCTACGCTGCTGGGATGTGTCTCGTAAGTCAAGCGGCGTGCTGCTGTTACATTGTCATCATCACCTGTCCACTTCCCGCGGCACATATTCGCTTCTCCATCCTCGCCAGCACAAAATCGTCCAATCTTCCATCCCCGCTAGGCGCTTCCCCCCTCTTTCGAAACCCAAGCACTAACAATGGCAGAACCGAGCAGCGTCCGCCAAAAGAGTGGCTGGAATTCGCTCCCCATAGAGGTAATGAAACTCATTGTTTCACGTGTGGACAATCTCTGTACCATGCCGCTCGTCGCGTGCTCGTCGGGGCTGTACCGTTTACTCAAAGCCCTCAGGCCGGAGCTTTTTAAGCCAGCTCCCTGCTTGCTGATGCCGCCTGATCTTCAGAAATGGCGTGTCACAGAGCTTAAGGATCCTAGGGTGGCGAGCATCAACCCCCTCGACTGCAATCCGATCCTCGTCGCCCTCAACTGCATTAACGGTATGTACTAGGTCGGCATGAACACGTCTTGGATGGTTCTCGTTGACGGACGCGGCAGGTGGATGCTCGTGGAGGTCTACACCCGGCGATTGATACCCCTTCCTTCGATTAACACTGCACTGCTTTGGCACCGCGGCCCAGAATACTCGGAATCTTACAGTGGCCAACATGATACCAAGTTTGATTTGTTCAAGGTTTTAATATGCCAAGTGTCCACAAGATCTGCGAATTATAAAGACTTCAGGCTAATTGCGTTCTTCAACCGCGGTCTCGCCTATCTAACAAGTCACTATGGTAAGTGGATAAATCTCCACGTCCATCGCAGGATCATACATCCTCCATGGCTCTCTGATGCCATTGAACACAAGGGCTTCATTTACGCTGTGGACTCCTTCTATGGCTGGACATATTGCTGGCCTACTCCAGTCATCGCTACAAACGGCTATTACAGCAGTATGTTACTCCTAATTTCCTGTGATATCATGATGGCTTGCTTCCTATTGTCAGAGTATAGTTTGAGAAGAGTTAGAATCATGATATTGTTGTTAGAAATTAACACCACGCTGTCAAATACACCCTCTGTTCAGTAACGTGGATGTTTTGACAGTTTAATTCGAACTGCCAAAACGCCCCACATTGGTGATCAGATGTAGTAGAATTTTGGTGAAATCAAATCATTCTTCCCATGCTCTGAACATGCTATTTTTAGATTTATAGTACCAGCCCATTTTTATTTGACTCCAACTTGATATGATGTTGTAGGCCGCGTGGTGTCCCTTCCCTTCCTAATCCCAGAAGCTTTCAAAGAAAAGCGGCATGGCAGTTGCAGGTGGTTCCTGGCTCGATCAGACGACGGCGAATGATTGATGATCGTTCGCACATACCGGACATGTTGTTTCGCGGAATACAATCACAGTCACTACATGGTCTTTGAGCAGGATCCCAGCTTGTTTGGGCCTTCAGGAATTTTTGACTAGAGGCCGGTAACTAGCCTCGGCACACGCTCTCTGTTTGTCAGACTGAATTATCCGATTAACCAGGAGATCACCAACGTCAAGGATCCTGATGGCAGCGCGGTTCCGTTCATCAGGAAAAATTGTGTGTACACAGCGTACCATGCGTCTCTCCATGCACCATACCCTGATATGTGCCGCCACGCTCTGCAGCCCAAAGTAGGAGAGAGGGTCGCATGTAACAGACTTCGACCTGCTGGCTGGAATTTCCCCCGTCAGGCACCCATCTGGTTCAAGCCTTCAGCCAATCTCCATAGCTTAATAAATAGCAACGTCTAACTGAGCCAGTTAGTTAGATGTGTACACTTGGTGTAGTAGGATCTTTATTAAGTTTACACTTGGTTTTTTTTGGTAGCCCTTCTGTAATGTTGGCTGATGTTTGGTTGGAAGAGAGAGCTACGTCTTTACTCTTCTGGCCTGCTTACTGCTTCTGTTGCACCCCGACCCCTGGTGGTATCTTTAATCCCAAGGCTCCTTTGTAGGGCTCCAGTTTGCTGTGAACCTCTAGTGGTTTCTATTAACAGAAAATTGGCGGCAAACCCCTTTTACTAAAACAATATAGAGCCATGGATGCTACTGGTGTTTTCAATATACAATGAGTAATATATTTTGTCTGTTGGTTGAATAAATAGTGGTGTTAGAATGTTAAAAATAATGTTTTGGAAGTCGTTGCATGCTCTGATCCTTTACTGCCCCGTACGTTTTTTTTGAGAGGTTAGTGCCCCGTACATAGCACATACTATCTTTTTCCTAGGGAACAAATCTTCCACTTGTCGAGGACATGCAGCCCAGTGATTTAGGCCCAATAGAAGAGCCCATAATTAACTGGGAGGGAGGCTCTCACATGAATCCGGCCCAGCTACATGCTCATGCTCCACTAAATAAATAAATAAAGCTAAATGTTCATGCACATGTTGTTTAAATTTATGATTTGAAAAGTATGATTTTAACTGGAGGACATTATTTTCCTATGAGAGTATCTTTACATTGTGTCAATATTATTCTTAGGCAAAGATAGCGACCAGTCTTTTTTCTCACAACCTTTTCTTCGTGCAACCAGCGGACCGTTATTTGGTAGCCACAAGGTTGAAGCCGATGCAAATCATAGTCGACATGGTCAACATCTAACAATTATTAGCGGCAAGTTGTAATAAATATCACATTTTTTCCGTTGCATTTGTATGTTTTATGGATTGTGCTGCCCAGGTCTCTCGTTCGAAACCCAGGTACCACAAGTTTTTTGACAAGCCAAGTTTTTTTTATGATAAAAAGTTCCAGCCCAACATTATTTTTCAATAAGAATGCCCAGCCCAGCCCAACACATGTGGCGACCCCACTTTATCCCAGGGCTTCTGAATGTGCTCGGCTTCACACCTAAAGAAAAAAGTGCTCGGCTTCATTTTACAATAAGTTGTAGCCATATAAAATTAATTCTTATTATCAAGAATGCCGAGTTTTTGGGTCTGACCGATCCAGCCAGCAAAACCAAACCAGCGCTGGCGGGACAGCCTGTTCCCGCCTTCCACGGCTGGTTGCGGTGCCGTGCCTGGATCGCCGCCCTGTTGTACCATGAAATGCTGGCCAGGCCATCCCTCTACTCCCCCACACATCCTATTCTTCTCCGGCGACGGCAGCCCACCCCGCACCAGAACCAGTCAACCCTCGTACTCCACGCCGCCTACGACCACACTGCCGCATCTTCCCCGGCTCCTGTTCATTCCCGTCCGAGGCCTCGCTGTCGTCCTCCGCCTTGGTGCGCTCGCCGCGGCGCCGTCGTCCGGCCTTGTCAACATGGTCAACATGGTGAATCGGGGGAGGACTGTACTTGAGAGTATGACAGTAGGGACCCACCAGGTCCACTGCCGAACGCAAGCAAGTGCCTCCTTACTACACAGATCCACCCCTCAATTTTTTTACTCATATCCACCTTGCTGTTATCTGGGACCGACATCATTGTCAATGTATAGTCAATTAACGACAGAATTGCACAAGGAGCGGCTGACACCAGGGATCCAGCAGCTCGAGCAGTTTTGTTTGGTTGTTCAGACGGAGCAGCGTATAAACTGGGTTGTGCGGTATATGTGGCCCGTCTAACAACATGACCAGGCTAGCTGTTTTTTCTTTGGGAAAATGGGTAGCCCACCATTTTTTTTAAGAATACCCAACCTAGGCCTATTTGTTTTCTCCGACTTGCTAGGCTGCAAATCTTTCAAGATGAGGAGGGATGCATTCGTCCTGGCCAGAAAATGGGCAGTAAATCATAAAAGTAATATGAAAAGGGCCGCAAATGTAAAAAAAAACACAACAAATGGGCAATTAGTTTCATATTTTGTTCTTTTTCTTCTTTGAGATTTTATATTTCATTGGATTTTCACATTTTTTTAAATTAGTTTTAATCTCGCTCCTAATTTTGGGATTAAAAATAGTTCGGACCCCAGCAAAAATATACGAAATTTCAAAAATTTCGCATATTTTTTAGCAATTTTTTAACACTGGTCCTGACCAGAAAAGGGCAACAATTCTAAAAATGGCAAATGGGCTGTAATAAATTCCATATGAATTAGGAAATGGGCTTTAAATTGTAAAAATAATAGCAAATGGGCTGTACACGCCACAGATTTCTAGGCTGACTTGTTGGCCGACTAAGTTGACGCCTACGTAAGGCTTTGTCAACTTATAGTCAACAAACGATTCTAGCAGCAGTGACTGTTGAATGTCCATCCAACGGCCGTCGTGCTTCTTCAATCTCTGATCTTCCTGCTCTAGCCGCCCAAACCAGCGCCGACTTTACTGCCTGCTCCCACCCTACTCCCACCGCTGGCCAGGCCATCCCTCTACCCACCCGCACATCCTGTTATTTTCCGGCGACGTCAGCCTCACCCTGCAGCCGAACCAGTCAACCCTCGTACTCCCCTCTGCGTGGGCATCCACTTCTGTGTCTTCGCCGGCTCCGGGTCGTTCCCTTCCTAGGCCTCGCCGTCGTCCACCGCGTTGGTGCTCTCGGCGCGGCGTGGTCAACAAACGACAGTCATTGGAAGAGGGATGTAGGTGGAGAGGTTGACAGTAGGGCCCCACATGGTCCATGGCCGCACGCAAGCAAGTGCCTCCTTATTACGCAAAAAATGATTCTTCCCCCTGACTGGTTGGACCCACCAACGACATCTTCGCACGCAAAGAAGTGCCTCCTTATTACGCGGAAAAAAAAGTTTCGTCCCTCTGACAGCTTGGATCTACCAGCTGCATCTTTTTCAGGGAAGTGCCTCCTTATTAGGTGCAAAAAATAATTCCTCCCCCTGCTAGCTGGGTCCCACCTGATTTGGAGGCTGACTTGTGGGCCTTCTAAGTTGACGCGTACGCAGGGCTATGTCAATTTAGTCAACAAAATCGACTCTAGCAGTGTGAGACCGTTAGATGTCAATCCAACGGCCGGCGTGCTTCTTCAATCTCTGATATTCCTGCTCCAGCCGCCCAAACCAGCGACGGCGTGACCGCCTGCTCTCGCCTTCCGTGGCCGGCTGTGCTACCGCGCAGGCCTCATCGCGCCACCCTACTCCCATCGCTAGCCGGGCCATCCCTCTACTGACCCACACCTCCTGTTATTCTCCGGCGACGGCAGCCTCACACCGTAGCCAAGCCAGTAAACCCTCGTATTCCCCTCCGCGTGGGCATCCACTGCCGAGTCTTCCCCGACTCCGGGTCGTTTCCCTCCCTAGGCCTCACCGTCGTCCACTGCCTTGGTGCTCTCGGTACGGCGTCGTAAACGTGGTCAACGAACGACAGCCAACGGAAGAGGACTGTACGTGGACAGGCTGACAGCTGGGACCCACAAGGTCCATGGTCGCACGCAAGGAAGTGCCTCCTTATTACGTGGAAGAAAAATGATTCCACTCCCTGACAGCTGGGACCCACCAGCTACATCTTCGCACGCAAGGAAGCTCCTCCTTATTACATGAAAAAAATGCTGCTGACACGTGGGTCCCAGCTGCTCGATGAGTTTTGTTGTTGTTGTTTTTTTGTTGTTGTTGAGAGGGAGTAGGTTATCAACTGGGTTGTGCGGTGTCTGTGGCCCATCTAGCCCAGGCTTTTATTTTATGTTTACAACATGACGAGCCCAGCTATTTTTTTCTCGGTGAAAATGGCTAGCCCACCTCTTTTTTTCGTAGAATATCCTACACAGGCCGATTTCTTTTTCTCCGCCCTGCTGGGCTGCAAATCTTTCAAGACGACGAGGGATACATTCGGCCTGCCAAGACAAAAAGGGCTGTAAATCTTATAAGTAATATGAAATGGGATGTATATGTATAAAAACAAAGAAAATGGGAAATTAGTTTCAAATTGCAGATTTTCTTTTATTTTTTGATATTTCAATTTTCATTTTTTAACATAATTTAAATATAATTTAAATTTAGTTTTTATCGGGCTCGAAATTTTGGGATTAGAAATAGTTCGGCAATTTCAATGAAATATCGCAGAATTTTTTAATCCTATCCTTACGAGAAAATGGTAAGGTATTCTAAAATAAAATATGGGCTGCAATAAATTACGTAATAATTAGCAAATGGTCTCTAAATTTAGGAAAATAGGAAATGGGCTATATGATGTCCGCAACAGATGTTATGCTGACTTGTGGGCCTACTAAGTTGACGCGTACGCAGGGCTTTGTCAACTACAAACGATTCTTGCAGCGGTGACCGTTGGATGCTAATCCAACGGCCGTGCTGCTTCTTCAATCTCTGATCTTCTTGCTCCAGCCGCCAAAACCAGCACCGGCGGGACCGCCTGCTCCTGCCTCCCGTGGCCGGCTGTGCTGTTGCGCAGGCCTCACCGCCCCACCCTACTCCCACCGCTGGCCAGGCCTTCCCTCTACTCACTCACATCCCATGTTATTATCCATCGATGGCAGCCTCACACCGCAGCCGAACCAGTCAACCCTCGTACTCCCATCCGCGTGGGCATCCACTGCCGTGTCTTCCCCGGCTCCGCGTCGTTCCCTTCCTAGGCCTCGCCGTCGTCCACCGCCTTGGTGCTCTCGGCGCGGCGTAGTCAACGTGGTCAATGAATGACAGCTATCGGAAGAGGACTGTACGCGGTGAGGCTAACAGCTGCACCCACCAGCTACATCTTCACAAGCAAGGAAGAGCCTCCTTATTACGTGCAAAAAAATGATTCCTCCCCCTGACAGATGGGACCCACCTGCTATATCTTCGCACGCAAGGAAGTGCCTCCTTATCCTCCTTGACAACAGGGACCCACCCGGTCGAAGCGTACGTAGCGTTGTATGTCTGGTCGTGAATGTGTACGTATATACTGGTCGATCGGTCTTTCTGCAACGATGAACCATGGGCGTGTAAGGAGCGGCACGTGTCGTAGTAGAGCCCCCGACGTAGCAGTTCAGGCAGCCCCGTCTAGATGGTGTACATGTACGTACAGCCACACAGCAAAAACTACGGCCACGTACGTACATATACAGGCGGGGTCTCGAACGCGTACTCGCGCATACGTACGGTCAGGGCTCGTGTACATGGAGAGAGACAACGGACGGCAGCAACGGCCTCTTGTTCATCGGCAGCCAACCGGCTTGGTCGGAATGGAGGAAACAGCGTCGTGTTCATCAAGAGCCAAGCGACTAGGTTGGAACGCGTCCTGTTCATCGGGAGCCAACCGGCTTGGACGGAACAGCCGAAACGGGGTCCTGTTCATCGACTCGGGGTCTGGCGTACCACAAAACGGAGGAAACGGCCTTCTGTTCGATCACCCACGGTTGAAACGGGGTCCTGTTCATCGGCTGGGGGTCTGGCGTACCGTAAAACGGAGGAAACGGACTTTTGTTCGAGTGCCTACGGTCGAAATGGGGTCTTGTTGATCAGGAGGGCTCTGGCGTACCGCAAAACGGAGGATACGGACTTCTCCCCAATTGCCTACGGTCGAAACGGGGGTCCTGTTCATCGGGAGGGGTGTGGCGTATCATAAAACGGGACTCCACAGGGCTACTGTTCATCCACGGCCGACCTCCCTCCAGCATCCACCAGCTACTGTTCATCCATCGTCGACTTCCTCCAGCCTCCACCGGCTACTGTTCATCCTGGCCTCCTCGGGGTCCTGTTCATCCAGTGCCAACCACCTTCACACGGCCAGGGTACTGTTCATCCACAGCCAACCCACCGGCTGGGGTGGGGCGTACGAGAGGGCGGCAGCAACAAGAACTGTTCATCCACAGCCAACCAACCGGCTAGGTCAACTCACCACGTCTCGCGCAAGGGACTCGATCGATGCGTCTCGACTCGTTCTACGTATCACGCGCGCGGCAGCAACGGGCACTGTTCATCAAGAGGCAACCCAACCAGCTACATCTCGCACGTACGGGGGCTCGACCGGCTTCAGTTAGCAGCGAAGGAATCGCTCGGGTTCAGTTAGCAGCGAAGGAATCGCTCGGGTTGAGTTAGCAGTGAAGGGATCGATCGGCTTCAGTACGTAGCTAGTGCGATCGCTCGGGTTCAGTAAGCGAACGCCTCTCTCGGGTTCAGTTAGCGAATGCCTCGCACACACGCGTGCGTACGAGAGAAACGCGCAAACCACACTGCATCGCTCGGCCCCGACCACCCACCGTAGCCGGGAATTCCCCAAAAATTTCCTTGGCCTCACTTCTACCACGATTTTTTACGTCATGGACGGCCCAAAGAATGTCATGCGGGTGCGTCTCCAGCCCGCCCAGGATGAAAAGCCCATTTTCTGTCATAATTTCTTGTGATAGAAGTACGAGCCCACCACATCTATGATGATACGTGTTTTTATCACAATTATTGTCATAGAAGTGTCACAACCATGACAGAAAAAGTTTTCGTTCGGGCCATAATGTCACGGATGTGTCTTTTTTTTGTAGTGCATGAAGAGGAAGCAGCAAGAGCTGTACACCCACGAGAACGCGCACAATGACAAATGGGTAAAAGTCCTCGAAGCCGAAGCCGAGCTCGAGGCTTGACGTACTGCTGCCAAGTCATACCCCAAAAGATGGCTGCTGCCCGACTTCGACGACGAGGCGGCAAACGACGAGCTGTTTACGCACGGCAATACAGGACAGGCTGATTGCCCCCCTAGAGGATGAGACAGGCCAGCAGAGGCAAACACAGAACCCCCTGCAAAAACCCGCCCTCATGGCAAGAGCGCGGTGGGCTTCAATGCCCCCTATGATCTACGCGACAAAATACAGGCAAACAAAGCCCCTCCCCGATCCATATATGGTTCACGGGACCGGGCTCCCGCTGGCCTAGAAGGCTACGATGCCTGGTTGGACAGGCATGACAAATCTCGGGAAAAGATGCGGGGCAGGACATCGGCCAGTGCACGGCCAGATATGACTCACTTCCGAGGACCCGCACATCCAGTCTGTTTTACGGACGAAGTCATGGAACATCAGTTCCCGGAAGGGTTTAAACCCATTAATATCGACCAATACGATGGAACGACCGACCCGGCTGTCTGGATTGAGGATTTTCTCCTTCACATACATATGGCCCGAGGTGATGACCTCCACGCTATAAAATACCTGCCGCACAAACTTAAAGGACCGGAAAGGCACTGGCTTAACAGCCTCCCCAGCAACTCTATCAGAAGCTGGGAAGAACTGGAGGAAGCCTTTAGGGCAAACTTCCAGGGAACTTATGTTTAGCCCCCAGACGCCGACGACCTCAATCACATCGTCCAGCAGGAGGGAGAATCTGCTCGGAAATTCTGGAATCGGTTCTAACTAAAAAGAACCAGATCGTCGATTGCCCCGATGTCGAAGCTATTGCCGCATTCAAGCACAGCATTCGGGATGAGTGGCTCGCCCGCCAGCTCGGGCAAGACAAGCTGAGAACTATGGCGGCCCATACCTCCTTGATGACCCGCTTTTTGCGCAGGAGAGGATAGTTAGCTCGCCCGCAGTTCCCACAGGAACGATCCCGGCACCTCAGAGGCACGCGACGGAAACGGCAAACCTAGGCGCAACAAAAATAAGCGCCGGAATAAGCATGGTGGCAGCGATACCGAGGACCATGCAGTCAATGCAGGGTTAAGTGGCCCGTGAGCTGGGCCCAAGAAAAAGCCCTTCAAAGGGAACAAGGATGGCCCCAGCGCCTTGGACAGAATACTGGATAGGTCTTGCCAAATTCACGGCACCTCGGACAAACCCGCCAACCACACCAATCGAAATTGTTGGGTGTTTAAACAGGCCGGCAAGGCATTTGCCGAGGAACCAACCAGGAGCGGGTCCCGCCGTGATGACGAGGATGAACCTCGCAGGCCAAGCAGCGGCGGCCAAAAGCAATTCCCTTCCAATGTTAAAAACGTGAACATGATCTATGTCATGCATATACCTAAGAAGGAGTGGAAGCGCGCACTTCGGGATGTCTACGCCATAGAGCCTGTAGCACCGAAGTACAACCCTTGGTCGGCTTGCCCGATCACTTTCGATAAGAAGGACCATCCGACCAGTATCCATCATGGCGGGTCGGCAGCCTTAGTACTGGACCCCATTATCGATGGATTCCACCTAACCCGCATCCTCATGGACGGCGGAACCAGTTTGAACCTGATCTATGCTGACACTATCAGGAATATGGGCATCGATTCATCATGAATTAAGCCCAGCAACACCACATTCAAGGGTGTTATACCAGGCGTGGAGGCCCAGTGCACTGGCACTATAACGCTGGAAGTAGTCTTCGGCTCACCCGAGAATTTCTGAAGCGAGGACTTAATCTTCGACATCGTCCCCTTCCGCAGCGGTTACCACGCCTTGCTCAGCCGTACTATGTTTGCCCGCTTTAACGCGGTGCCACACTACGCTTATCTGAAGCTCAAGATGCCAGGGCCGCACGGCATTATTACCATTAATGGTAACATGGAGACCTCCCTCCGTATAGAGGAGAAGACAGCGGCTTTCACAGCCGATTTCCAGGTGGCCGAGGAAGCCGCCCGACGTACAGCACGGCAGGCGTTGCTCAGCTCTTCAAAGTGTGTACGCACCGGCACCTCGGCCCCCGGCCAACCCCGCGTCAATCTTAAATAGGGACGCGTGCTCCCCGGTTCTCCTCTCTTGGTAGCAAGCTACGTGTCTCGCGTACATAACTTTGCACTTAAAATTCCATGGGAGACCGAGGAGCATATATTTAACAAAAGGGTACGTCATCTTGGAATGGCCGATCACTCGCATCCTGGTTATCTTCTTCAGTGGCATATAAAGGCCAACCAGGACTCTCATCTTCGGCAGCGTCAAGCAGCCACACTCAAGCGCTTACCTCTTCGGGGAACTAAGTGCCTCAGACGCGTTCTACGTGGTTGAGATGGGTTAGCCAGGAGTGTTCACCAAGCCTTGGACTAGACAGGGTGTAGCTGTTCTACAGCACGGAGGCGCAGACATGTGGCAGGGAAGGCGCTGGGAACAGTCCTCGTTTTTCTAAAGCCCTGTACCAAATACCTCCCATTCTTCTTTTACATACTCTCTATACCTTGTAAGGTTCCTCCTGATATCAGCTCGGCATCTATGGTTATGCCTTAATGAATGGAAGAACAGGCCTTTTTTTGGTCTCCACACAAAGTTATGTGTCTTTCCTTCTGCTTTTTGCCTTGTAGCAATATGGATACCGTTAGAAATATACAGATGAGTCTGGTTTTCGACCGGGGGCTCGGATATGAAATCGAGCCTATGTTTAAGTCCGATATATGTTCGGCGTCTTGGATATTGCATTATATGCATCAGTTTCGAATCATGATTTTGGTCAATGATTGGGTTGCCCGGCTCCTGTGCTTGCCTCCTACGTTCCGCTCTGTTCGGCTAGGTGCGCAAAGGAAGAACCACTGCGATTGTGCTTCCAACTCGGCCTGGTCAAGCACCTCAGTAGGAGAAAGCCAAAAATCAACTATTATGATAAGCGTAAACTGGTCAGCTATCCGAAGACAATGTCAAACTATAGGCCGTTAGTGGTTATGTCGTGATAAACGAAGGGTTCTTGCTATACGAACCGAGGTGTTTTAACTGGTGCACTTCGGCGTGTCCGATCACCACTACACACGAGGGCTAGGTCAACTAGCCCACATTTCGAACTCCTATGACTAAGTGAAAGATATAAAGCCGCTATGGTCCGATTGCCTTGTTTCACAAACACGCAACCGCCTCAGGGCACCGAGACATCGGCTAAGGGTTTACGCGTTTTTACAAAGCACCCCACGTAGTATCTACAAAGGGGGTAGAAGCCGACAACCGGCCTCTTTCAGTATGAATGGTCGCAAAGGAATGAAATAAAACTCGTCGGATACAAATGACTAACTTAGCATAAATAATAATTGTTTTTACAGCAGTGGCCACGGCGTACAAAAGAGGTTCTTTAGAACCGGAGCTCGGTTTTCAAGCATTGTACTTCAGTCTCCCGAGCCCCTTCATGGACCTCGGCAAGAAACTGCTCGGGCATCCGGTTCTTCCCTTTGGGAGGCCCCGACGCGATAGCAAGCGGCTTGATCTTCGGGTAATGCGCCATGGTTAGCGCATAAGCTCGCTCCGCGCCTTCTAGGCAGGCCGACCGCTTCCACTTCTCCACCTGGGGGCTCGCGCCTCGCAATCTCTGGACCAAGCCGAATAGGCTGGTCGGTAGTGGCTCCTGTGGCCAGAGATTGACGCAGATGTCCTCCATCATTGGTCGAGCCGTGCGGCATAGCTCAGCCAGCTGCTTCATCTGATTATTCAGCAGCGGGGGATGCTCGGGTGCCTGGAATTGGGCCCAGAAGGCCTTCTCTGCCGACTCCTCGGGGTGGGCAGCGAAGTATGCGCCGGCATCCGAGGCGCTACGGGGCAGATCCCTGAAGACTTCTGAAGAACGCCAGACTTGCGTAAGATGCACAAATCGACGATCACCGAAAACGCAGCGAAGCAGGTAGGGCTTACCAGCGGCGATCTGCTTCACTTGCTGAAGCACTTCACGATCCGCCCTCGCCTGGGTCGTGGCCTCCTTGCAGGCCGAGCTCGTGGTTTCGAGCTCGGAGGCGAGTGTGATATCTGATACGTCCATTTTGCATCATGTTTTACTACTGTTATTTATAGTGTTTTTAATCAATATAACACTTTGTGGAGTAATTCTAATGCCTTTTCTCTCTTAACATGCAAGATTTACATAAGGAGGGAGATTGCCAGCAGCTGGAATCCTGGACCTGAAAAAGCAATGTCAGAGATACCTATTCTGCACATCTCCAAATGAGCTGAAATTTCACGAAGATTTATTTTGGAATAAATAAAAAATACTGGAGAAAAGAAGTACCAGAGGGGGCCACCCAGGTGCCCACGAGGCACCAGGGCGCCCCCCCCCCCCCCGGCGCGCCCTGGTGGCTTGTGGGGCCCCTGGCCAGCCTCCGGTGCCCATTTTCTGGTATATAAGCCCATTTGCCCTAGAAAAAATAAGGAGAAGTCTTTCGGGACAGAGCGCCGCCGTCTCGAGGCGGAACTTGGGCAGGAGCACTTTTGCTCTCCGGCGGAGCGATTCTGCCGAGGATACTTCCCTCCGGGAGGGGGAAATCGAAGCCATCGACATCACCAACGATCCTCTCATCGTGGGAAGACCAATCTTCATCAACATCTTCACCAGCACCATCTCATCTCAAACCCTAGTTCATCTCTTGTACTCAATCTTTGTCTCAAAGCCTCAGATTGGTACCTATGGGTTGCTAGTAGTGTTGATTACATTTTGTAGTTGATGCTAGTTGGTTTATTTGGTGGAAGATTATATGTTCAGATCCATTATGATATTCAATACCCCTCTGATCTTGGACATGAATATGATGTGTGAGTAGTTACTTTTGTTCTTGAGGACATGGGAGAAGTCTTGTCATAAGTAATCATGTGAATTTGGTATTCGTTCGATATTTTGATGATATGTATGTTGTTGATTCTCTTAGTGGTGTCATGTGAACGTCGATTACATGACACTTCACCATCTTTGGGCCTAAGGGGATGCATTGGGGAGTAGTAATTAGATGATGGGTTGCTAGAATGACAGAAGCTTAAACCCTAGTTTATGCGCTATTCCGTAAGGGGCTGATTTCGATCCATATGTTTAATGCTATGGTTAGATTTATCTTAATTCTTCTTTCGTAGTTGCAGATGCTTGCGAGAGGGGTTAATAATAAGTGGGAGGCTTGTTCAAGTAAGAACAGCACCCAAGCACTGGTCCAACCACATATCAAATTATCAAAGTAGCGAACGCGAATCAAACAAACATGATGAAAGTGACTAGATGAAATTCCCATGTGTCCTCGAGAACGCTTTGCTTATTATATGTGGATGAAGTTTGTGGATTATTTAAGCTTGCAGGTGGGAGGCTTGTTCAAGTAAGAATGGCACCCAAGCGCCGGTCCACCTAATCTATGTGGATGAAGTTTGTGGATTATTTAAGCTTGCAGGTTTACCCGGAGATGAAGTTAAGAAGAAGGTTTTCCCTTTATCTTTGAAGGGAAAGTCATTGACATGGTATAGGCTATGTGATTATATTGGAACAAGGGATTGGAATCGATTGAAATTGGAATTTCATCAAAAGTTTTATCCTATGCATCTGGTTCATCGTGATCGGAATTATATATATAATTTTTGGCCTCGTGAAGGAGAAAGCATCGCTCAAGCTTGGGGGAGGCTTAAGTATATGATGTACACATGCCCTAATCATGAGCCCTCAAGAGAAATTATCTTACAAAATTTTTATGCTCGGCTTTCTCATGATGATCAAACCATGCTCGATTCTTCTTCGACTGGCTCCTTTATGAAGAAAACTATTGAATTTAGATGGGATCTTCTGGAAACAATTAAACGCAACTCTGAAGATTGGGAACTCGACAAAGGTAATGAGTCAGGTATAACACCTGAGTTCGATTGTGTTAAATCTTTTATGGACACTGATGCTTTTCATAAGTTTAGCACTAAATATGGACTTGACTCTGAGATAGTAGCTACCTTTTGTGAATCTTTTGCTGCTCATGTTGATCTTCCTAAGGAGAAATGATTTAAATATCATCCACCTATTGAATTGAAAGAAGAACCTATTAGCGTTAAAGAAGAAACAATTGTTTACCATGTTGATCCAATTGTGCCTACTGCTTATATTGAGAAACCACCTTTTTCCTGTTAGGATTAAGGAACATGCTAAAGTTTCAACTATGGTTAACAAAAGTAATATTAGAGCACCTAGACCCTCTGAACAAATTAAAGTTGAACCTAATGTTGCTATGGTTAAAGATCTCTTGGTCGATAATATACATGGGCATGTTATTTACTTCAGTGATGAAGCTACTAGAATTGCTAAGCCCGATCCTAAAGATAAGAATAAACCTGTCGTTGGCATGCCTGTTGTCTCTGTTAAAATAGGAGATCATTGCTATCATGGCTTATGTGATTTGGGTGCTAGTGTGAGTGCTATTCCATTTACCTTATATCAAGAAATTATGAATGATATTGCACCTATTGAAATAGAGGACATTGATGTTACTATTAAGCTTGCGAATAGAGATACTATTACACCGCTTGGGATCGTTAGAGATGTTGAAGTCTTGTGTGGAAAAATAAAATACCCCACTGATTTTCTAGTCCTCGATTCTCCACAAGATAATTTTTGTCCCATTATATTTGATAGACCTTGAATACTGTTAATGCTAAGATTGATTGCGCTAAAGAAACTGTCAGTGTTAATTTTGGTGATATATCTCATGAGTTTAATTTCTCTAAGTTTCGTAGACAACCTCATGATAAAGAATTGCCTTGTAAATATGAAATTATTGGTCTTGCTTCTATTGCCGTACCTCCTACTGATCCGTTAGAACAATATTTGCTAGACCATGAAAATGATATGCACATGAATGAAAGAAATGAAATAGATAAGATGTTCTTTGATCAACCACCTATCCTTAAACACAATTTGCCTGTTGAAACTCTTGGAGGTCCTCCACCTAAGGGTGACCCTGTATTTGAGTTGAAACAACTGCCTAATACATTGAAATATGCTTATCTAGATGAAAAGAAGATATATCCTGTTATTATTAGTGCTAACCTTTCAGAGCATGAAGAAAAGAGATTACTAAAAACTATGAGGAAACACCGTGCTACTATTGGATATACTCTTGATGATCTTAAGGGCATTAGTCCCACTCTATGTCAGCACAAAATCAATATGGAGCCTGATGCTAAACCAGTTGTCGACCACCAACGACGATTAAATCCTAAGATGAAGGAGGTGGTAAGAACTGAAATATTAAAGCTTTTGGAAGCAGGTATAATCTATCCCATAGCTGATAGTAGATGGGTAAGTCGCGTTCATTGTGTCCCTAAGAAAGGAGGCATTACTGTTGTTCCTAACGATAAAAATGAACTCATTCCACAAAGAATTGTAACTGGTTATAGGATGGTAATTGATTTTAGAAAATTAAACAAAGCTACTAGAAAAGATCATTACCCCTTGCCTTTTATTGATCAAATGTTACAAAGATTGTCCAAGCATACACACTTTTGCTTTCTTGATGGATATTCTGGTTTCTCTCAAATACCTGTATCACAAGCCGACCAAGAGAAAACCACCTTTACTTGTCCTTTTGGAACTTATGCTTATAGACGTATGCCTTTTGGTTTATGCAATGCACCTGCTACCTTTCAAAGATGTATGACTGCTATATTCTCTGACTTTTGTGAAAAGATTGTTGAGGTTTTCATGGATGATTTTTCCGTTTACGGGACTTCTTTTGATGATTGCTTAAGCAACCTTGATCGAGTTTTGCAGAGATGTGAACAAACTAATCTTGTCTTGAATTGGGAGAAGTGCCACTTTATGGTGAATGAAGTATTGTCTTGGGGCATAAAATTTCTGAATGAGGCATTGAAGTAGATAAGGCTAAAGTTGATGCAATTGAGAAAATGCCATGTCCTAAAGATATTAAAGTTATAAGAAGTTTCCTTGGTCATGCTGGTTTCTATAGAAGGTTTATTAAAGACTTCTCTAAAATTTCTAGGCCTCTTACTAATCTCTTGCAAAAATATGTTCCATTTGTTTTTGATGATGATTGTGTAGAAGCCTTTGAAACACTTAAGAAAGCCTTAACCTCTGCACCTAATGTTCAACCACCTGATTGGAACTTGCCTTTTGAAATTATGTGTGATGCTAGTGATTATGCTGTTGGTGCTATTCTAGGACAGAGAGTTGATAAGAAATTAAATGTTATCCATTATGCTAGTAAAACTCTAGACAGTGCTCAAAGAAATTATGCTACTACTGAGAAAAAATTTATAGCAGTTGTGTTTGCATGTGATAAATTCAGATCTTACATAGTTGATTCTAAAGTAATTGTTCACACCGATCATGCTGCTATTAAATACCTTATGGGAAAGAAAGATGCTAAACCTAGACTCATTAGGTGGGTTCTATTGCTACAAGAATTTGACTTGCATATTACTGATAGGAAGGGAGTTGAGAACCCCGTAGCTGATAACTTGTCTAGGTTGGAAAATATTCTTGATGACCCACTGCCTATTGATGATAGTTTTCCCGATGAGCAATTAGCTGTCATAAATGCTTCTCATAATACTCATTGGTATGCAGACTATGCTAATTATATTGTTGCTAAATTTATACCACCTAGTTTCACATACCAACAAAAGAAAAAGTTCTTCTTTGATTTAAGACATTACTTCTGGGATGACCCACATCTTTATAAAGAAGGAGTGGATGGTATTATTAGACATTGTATACCTGAGCATGAACAGGAACAAATCCTACGGAAGTGTCATTCCGAGGCTTACGGAGGACACCATGCGGGAGACAGAACTGCACATAAGGTACTACAATCTGGTTTTTATTGGCCTACTCTTTTCAAGGATGCTCGTAAGTTTGTCTTATCTTGTGATGAATGTCAAAGGATTGGTAATATTAGTAGATGTCAGGAAATGCCTATGAATTATTCACTTGTTATCGAACCATTTGATGTTTGGGGATTTGATTATATGGGACCTTTTCCTTCCTCTAATGGGTATACACATATTTTAGTTGTTGTTGATTACGTTACTAGGTGGGTAGAAGCTATTCCAACTAGTAGTGCTGATCATAACACTTCTATTAAAATGCTTAAAGAAGTTATTTTCCCGAGGTTTGGAGTCCCTAGATATTTAATGACTGATAGTGGTTCACATTTTATTCATGGTGCATTCCGTAAACTACTTGCTAAATATGATGTCAACCATAGAATTGCATCTCCCTATCACCCTCAATCTAGTGGTCAAGTTGAATTGAGCAATAGAGAAATAAAGTTAATTTTGCAAAAGACCATCAATAGATCTATAAAGAATTGGTCTAAGAAACTTGACGATGCATTATGGGCTTATAGAACTGCTTATAAAAATCCTATGGGTATGTCTCCTTATAAAATGGTTTATGGAAAAGAATGTCATTTACCTCTTGAGTTAGAACATAAAGCATATTGGGCAATTAAAGAACTCAATTATGATTTTAAACTTGCCAGTGAAAAGAGGTTATTTGATATTAGCTCGCTAGATGAATGGAGAACCCAAGCTTATGAAAATGCCAAGTTGTTTAAAGAAAAAGTTAAAAGATGGCATGATAAAAGAATTCAAAAACGGGAATTCAAAGTGGGTGAGTATGTTCTATTGTACAGTTCTCATTTTAGATTTTTTGCAGGAAAACTTCTCTCTAAATGGGAAGGACCGTATATCATTGAGGAAGTTTATAGCTCTGGAGCCATTAAGATCAATAACGCCGAAGGTACTAATCCGAAGGTGGTCAATGGGCAAAGAATTAAGCATTACATCTCAGGTACACCTATTAATGTTGAGACTAACATTATTCAAACTATGACACCGGAGGAATACATAAGAGAGACCTACCATAACACTCCAGAACCCTGAAAAGGAAGAGGTACGTGATACGGTAAGTAAACCAACTCCAAAAATTCCATAAAAATACTTTCTGTCAGTTTTGGAATACTAGAAAAAAAATACAAAAATAAGAAACAGCTGAGGGGACCCACGAGGTGCACACGAGGCACCAGGACACGCCACCCCCTGGGCACGCCCTGGTGGCTCGTGGGCCCCTCGTGAGCCTTCCCGACTCCGTTTTCTTCTGGAATACTTGTTTTGCAAGATAAAAATTCTTTATATATACTCCCGGACGTTTTAACCACCGTATCACAGAAATATCCTCTGTTCTTGTTTCGTGCTATTTTTCTGACAGATCTAGATCGCTATGGCTCCACCAAGCTCTTCCAAGGACAAGTTCTACGAGAAGGTCATCAACCCCTACCTACCGGAGGTGATGAAACACCCTCAAGCCATCGAGATGCGTGAGGGGGTGCTTCACATCCGGGATGTTCAAGGACCCAAGAAGACCAGGAGCGTGGAGGCCAGGCTCGAAGCGGTGGAGCAGGAGATTTTCAAGTGCCAAGGGATGGTAGAACATGGACTCAGCGCCAACCACTCCATGATCACGGAATTCACCCGCGATCACAAGGTGGATGGCCAATCAATGGGGGACAACGTCTTCAAGCTCAACGAACGAATTGACTATCTCCAAGGCCAAATCTATGATCTTCAAAACCAAAATTTTGAGTATGAGGCAAGATTCAAAGGTATGAGTTTAGCTGCAAGTTTCAGGACTCCGGAGACTCGTTCATCCTTTTATGATGGGGAACCTATGCCATGGAAGCCGGAGAACAATCCCACCACTTCATCATCACCACCATCGCCGAAGAAGGAGACTTGAGTACATGGGTATGGGCACTCCCCTTGGCTTGTGCCAAGCTTGGGGGAGGTGCCCCGGTATCGTATCACCATCACTTTTATTATCTTTACCTATTTTTAGTTTGATCCTTAGTTATTTCATGATTTAGTTGAATAAAAGTTTAGTATGATCTATTTTCGAGTGCTAGTTTCGTGATCTATCTATCTATGTAATTGAGTTGAGAGTTATATAACAAAGAGTAGTTTGAGTTTTTGCTTCTTCACTTTCATGTTTCAATCCTAGCAAAGAAAATAATGAAAAAGATCATATGCTAATCTTATGGAAAGTAATGACATTACATAAAGAAAAGTATAAGTGGTAAAATTTATTGAAGGTTAACAAGCATAGCATTAGTGAATGATGCAATTCATGAAAAAAATAATAAGGGAAGAGAAGATTCACGTGCAAATACACTATCTTGGACATCTTTTATGATTGTGAGCCCCCATTGAGTATTTTATGTCAAATTGTTGACGTTGGATAAGGAAGACAACGTAATGAATTATGTTTGCTTATATTCACATAGAAGTTATATTGTCATAGATCCTCCAACATGTGGTGCTTGCCCGATATCTTTGCTAGCCAAAAATCCGCACCAAGTAGAGATACTGCTTGTGCATCCAAAACCCTTAAACCCAATTTCATGTCATGAGAGTCCACTATATCTACCTATGGATTGAATAAGATCCTTCAAGTAAGTTGTCATCGGTGCATAAAGCAATAAAAATTACTCCTAAATATGTATGAACTTTTATTGTAAGGGAAAATAAGCTTTGTACGAACTTGTGATGGTAAAGAAATAAAAGCGACGGACTGCATAATAAAGGTTGCTATCACAAGGGGCAATATAAAGTGACGTTCCTTTGCATTAAGATCTTGTGCATCCAAAAACAAAAAGCGCATGACAACCTCTGCTTCCCTATGCGAAGGGCCTATCTTTTACTTTTATGTATTTACTTTTTATGCAAGAGTCAATAGTGTTCTCCTCTATTCCTTTTTATTTTTCTCTTTTGCAAGCATCATGTGGTGGGGAAAGATCTAGGCACATATATCCAGTTGGATATGAGTGATCATGAGTTATTATTGTTGACATTACCCTTGAGGACATAGTTTGTTAGTTTTCAAGAAAGTTTATGTCTTATACTTCGTTGTTGTGATGAATTGTTACTTGCTCATGAGAAGATCTATGATAATGAATATCACTGTTATAATAATGATCATGATGCTACTATGTCCGTATTTTGTTTTTATCGACACCTCTCTCTCTCTCTAAACATGTGGACATGATTATCGATATCGGCTTTCGCTTGAGGACAAGCGAGGTCTAAGCTTGGGGGAGTTGATACGTCCATTTTGCATCATGTTTTCCTACTGTTATTTATAGTGTTTTTAATCAATATAACACTTTGTGGAGTAATTCTAATGCCTTTTCTCTCTTAATATGCAAGATTTACATAAGGAGGGAGATTGCCGGCAGCTGGAATCCTGGACCTGAAAAAGCTATGTTAGAGATACATATTCTACACATCTCCAAATGAGCTGAAATTTCACAAAGATTTATTTTGGAATAAATAAAAAATACTGGAGAAAAGAAGTACCAGAGGGGGCCACCCAGGTGCCCACGAGGCACCAGGGCGCGCCATCCCCCCCCCCCCCCCCCGGCGCGCTCTGGTCGCTTGTGGGGCCCCTGGCCAGCCTTCGGTGCCCATTTTCTGGTATATAAGCCCATTTGCCCTAGAAAAATAAGGAGAAGACTTTCGGGACAGAGCGCCGCCGTCTCGAGGCGAAACTTGGGCAGGAGCACTTTTGCTCTCCGGTGGAGCGATTCTGCCGGGGATACTTCCCTCCGGGAGGGGGAAATCGAAGCCATCGACATCACCAACGATCCTCTCATCATGGGAGGACCAATCTTCATCAACATCTTCACCAGCACCATCTCATCTCAAACCCTAGTTCATCTCTTGTATTCAATCTTTGTCTCAAAACCTCAGATTGGTACCTGTGGGTTGCTAGTAGTGTTGATTACATCTTGTAGTTGATGCTAGTTGGTTTATTTGGTGGAAGATTATATGTTCAGATCCATTATGCTATTCAATACCCCTCTGATCTTGGACATGAATATGATGTGTGAGTAGTTACTTTTGTTCTTGAGGACATGGGATAAGTCTTGTCATAAGTAATCATGTGAATTTGGTATTCGTTCGATATTTTGATGATATGTATGTTGTTGATTCTCTTAGTGGTGTCATGTGAACGTCGACTACATGACACTTCACCATCTTTGGGCCTAAGGGAATGCATTGTGGAGTAGTAATTAGATGATGGGTTTCTAGAGTGACAGAAGCTTAAACCCTAGTTTATGCGCTATTCTGTAAGGGGCTGATTTGGATCCATATGTTTAATGCTATGGTTAGATTTATCTTAATTCTTCTTTCGTAGTTGCGGATGCTTGCGAGAGGGGTTAATAATAAGTGGGAGGCTTGTTCAAGTAAGAACAGCACCCAAGCACTGGTCCAACCACATATCAAATTATCAAAGTAGCGAACGCGAATCAAACAAACATGATGAAAGTGACTAGATGAAATTCCCATGTGTCCTCGAGAACGCTTTGCTTATTATAAGAGAACCTTCCGGCCTGTCCTTTGCAACAAAAGGATTGGGCTACCTTGCTGCACCTTAGTTACTATTGCTACTTGTCACTTGTTACAAATTATCTTGCTATCAAACTACTCATTACCGATAATTTCAGTGCTTGTAGAAAATACCTTGCTGAAAACCGCTTGTCATTTCCTTCTGCTCCTTGTTGGGTTCGACACTCTTACTTATCGAAAGGACTACGATTGATCCCCTATACTTGTGGGTCATCAATATCCTGGCTTAATAGGGATGATAGACTACTCATATCAATAAGGAATTCCTTCTTTTCCTGGAGCCCATTCGGAAAGAACTCCAAAGTTAAGCGTGCTCAGCTTGGATAATTTCAGGATGGGTGACTGACCAAGAAGTTGCTCCCGGGTGCGCACGAGTGAGGACAAAGTGTGCAGGAAAGACTAGTATTGATCTGTGGGGCCAGTCTAGATCCCGCTAGGAGTAACGACCGCCGGCGGGTGTGTCCAGGGCGTTACAAGTTGGTATCAGAGCCGACCCTCGCGGTTACACGGATGTTTGCGGACAGGTGCGCGATCATGTTGTGCATGACGTTTGTGACCCGTCATGGCACACGGCATGGCACATGTGCCAGACTGGATGCACAGACGTATGTGCCAAGAGGGAACGTTCCTGTGGCCCGACGAGGACATCGGTTCCTCTGAGTGGGGGTGTATGTGATAGCCTAGCTTAATAGGGATGATAGACTACTCATATCAATAAGGAATTCCTTCTTTTCCGGGAGCCCATTCGGAAAGAACTCCACAGTTAAGCATGCTCAGCTTGGAGTAATTTCAGGATGGGTGACTGACCGGGAAGTTGCTCCCGGGTGCGCACGAGTAAGGACAAAGTGTGCAAGAAAGACTAGTATTGATCTGTGGGGCCAGTCTAGATCCCTCCAGGAGTAACGACCGCTGGAGGGTGTGTCCGGGGCGTTACAGCGAGCTTGTTCCTTTCCTCCTAGAGGGCGTCACGCTGTTTGACCAGCCCCTCCAGGTCGCCCTCCACCTCCACTACCCGGGCCGCGTGCTTCTCACCGGCCTCTTTTTCCTTTGCCAGGGCTTCGCTGGCCTGCCTTGCCGCAACCTTCTGCTGCTCGGCTTCTTGCCGAGCTGCTTGCAGCTTGGACCGGAGCCTCTCAAGCTCCACGGAAGCAGCTGCAGTACATTCATAAAGCCTTTAGAGCTTAACGCAGTTGCATCCACACTTATCATATTACAATCAAATAATCAAAGCTCTTGCTTACCTTGAGATTGCTCCATCTGCTTCTTAAGCAGATCCGCGTCCTTCTCGAACCGGTCGAGCTTATGGTTCAGCTCCTCCAACTCCCTCGAGGTGGAAGCTGAGATCGAGGCCGAAGCCTGCAAAAGGTTATATTAGCTTCCTCGGATGATTTGATCCCCTGGTCGGCTCTGTACATCCAACCAGGGTCTCGGGGGCTACTGTCCACACGTTTTTGATATACTATTTTTCCCTATAATCCCCGAGCAAGATTATTAAATCTACCTCGGGGCTTGGGGGCTACTGTGGTTATACTTGTAACAAGTCTATGTAGTATGCAATGTCTTCGGACATATCAAATTTTAATTATTCCCTAAAGACTATCGGACACATCTAGTGCTGAGAACTTCTGCGCATGTATGCGATTCTAAAACAAAAAACTTAATTTGAGCTTACCTCAAAGCCTTCGAACAGGCCCTTAAAAGCCTCTCAAATACTGGCCTCTACGGACCAGTAGTTCTTCAGCGCCGCGCCCAGAATAGCACGATGCTCGGTAACGATGGCGGAGCCCGTCAGGGCCGCCTCCATCTCTTCGGTCCATCCCATGGACACCTGCCCTCCGGCAGGTCAGGATGGATGGGTCACCTCGGCCCCCTCCATCAGCAAAGAAGCCGCCGTTGAGGCCGGCCACCGAGGTGGCTCTGGGACAGCGGGAGCCGAGATTACCCGTTGTTCCCGCTTGTCGGTGTAAGAACCAGCAGACCTCGGGGTAGGGGGTCCCGAGCAGTGGATCTCGGATCGGTCGTAACAAGGACAAGGGAGACGATGTTTACCCAGGTTCGGGCCCTCTTGATGGAGGTAAAACCCTACATCCTGCTTCTGTTTATATTAATGGAGATGTATCGAATACAGAGTTGATCTACCTCGAGATCGTAATGTGTGTCTAACTTCTAGGGCTAGGTGAGCGATATTGCCTTTCCCCCCCCCCTTCTACAGGCTAAACCCTATGGCTTATATACACGCCAGGGAGGGTATCTAGGGTTACAAAGTCGGTAACTAGTAGTAAGGCGGTTGGAAAGATCTTGGAGTATACGTCAAGTCTTCGGTAGAGACAGTCTCGATCACGCTTCTTATGTACGGCTTCCGGAGTCCATCTTGATCACGTACGAGGGCCCATTGGCCCAACCGAGGAGACGGGCTGGCTAGGTTAACACCCCCTAATCTAGGACACCGTCAGTAGCCCCTGAACTGATCTTCAATGCCGAAGTCGACGCCCTGCAATTTCCGGAGTCTTGGCTCGATAGACAAGTCCCCCTGCTTTATTCTCTGACCAGACTTAAAAACCTCGGCCAACCCTTAAAATTCCGTTGGGGCCCAATTTTAAATTTTGAGAACCGTGTCATCTAGGGAACCGGCCCCCTTTATGGAAAAAATGTCAAAGCGTCAGCCCCTTCTGCCCTTACTTAATAAATGCGTAGCCTTTGCTAGCGGCAATACGCATCCGCAATCGCAGCAAAAAATCCCCCCTTTTCCCAGCCCAAGCTCAAGAGCCCGAACAATGGCGAGTGGTGGAGGATCGTCAAGGTGCCCTCACAGCCCTGATAGAGGGGACTGGGGGAGCTGCTCCATCGCGCGCCTTCAATTAGAGCGCTTGGCGATGCAAGGTTACCTGCCGGATGCGGATCTGGCCCCTACCCGTCCCGGACTAACGTCCATCGACGGTCAAGCCCACGTCTAGAATTGCCCTTCGCCACGAGGAGACGAGCGGGTATGCTTCGTGCCTTTCCTCCTCCGCGGCTTAGGGTTTCCAATCCACCCTTTCCTTCACGGCTCGCTGGAGTTTTATGGGCTGCAGTTACACCATCTCTCCCCGAATTCGATATTGCACATCACGGGGTTCATCGTGCTCTACGAGCTACACCTCGGCTGTCAGGTGCACTTCGGATTATGGCGAAAGTACTTCTGTATCGTGCCCCGCTCCTCGGCCGACAAGCTGAAAGCACATTTGCTCCCTTCGTGGTTTTGGTAATTCATAACAACATATATCTCATTGAACTAATGTCCATTCAAGTTAAAGATTTCAGGATGTTCAATGATTGGCATGGCATGGACTAGAGATGTGGACCCCTCAAAATGCTAAGGACAAGGATTGGCAAAAGCTCAAGACTCTACATTTTTGGTTTAGTGATCCAAGATCACATTGAGTCCATAGGAAAGCCAATACTATTAAAAGGGGATGAGGTGTTGCTTAATGGTCTTTTTGCTCAAGTGCTTAGTAACAGTACTCCTAAACCCTCAACCACTCTCTCTACCCAAATATGTCCAAAACCTACATTCCAACTCGGCCCCACCGAAATTCTCTATCCGGCCCCACCGAGTTCATCCAAGACTTAGCCACTGCCAAAACCCTAACAAATCGGATCCACCGAAATGGATCTCGGTCTCACCGAGATGGCCTTGCCAACTCTCTGTAATCGCTTGCACTCACTTCGGTCTCACCGAGTTTTGCAAATCGGCCTCACCGAGATGGGTTGCCAACTCTCTGTTGCCTTATTGCTTCACTTCGGTCCTACCGAGTTGATGCAATCGGTGCCACCGAGATGAGGTCTGCCCTAGCCATTGCACTTCGGTCCATCCGAGTTGTTCGTATCGGTCCCATCGAGATTCCTAAAGTTCATATCTTTTACACAGTTCGGTGCTACCGAGATGATCGTTTCGGTGCCACCAGGTTGGGTCAAAAGTGTGTAACGGTTGGATTTTGTGTGGAGGCTATATATACCCCTCCACCACCTCCTTCTCAGTAAGGAGAGCCATCAGAACGTGCCTACACTTCCACCATACATTTTTTGAGAGAGAACCACCTACTCATGTGTTGAGATCAAGATATTCCATTCCTACCATTTGAACCTTGATCTCTAGCCTTTCCCAAGTTGCTTTCCACTCAAATCCTTCTTCCACCATAGCCAAATCTGTGAGGAGTTGTTTGAGTGCTGGGAAGACTATCATTTGAAGCACAAGAGCAAGGAGTTCATCAACAACACACCGTCTATTACCTTTTAGAGAGTGGTGTCTCCTAGATTGGTTAGGTGTCAATTGGGAGCCTCCAACATGATGTGGAGTTGAACCAAGCAGTTTGTAAGGGCAAGGAGATCGCCTACTTCATGAAGATCTACCCCGAGTGAGGCTAGTCCTTCATGGACGTAAGCCATGGTGGAATAGACAAGGTTGCTTCTTCGTGGACC
This sequence comes from Elymus sibiricus, assembly GCA_039707655.1. NCBI lineage: Eukaryota > Viridiplantae > Streptophyta > Magnoliopsida > Poales > Poaceae > Elymus > Elymus sibiricus. The sequence goes on from CM077676.1 coordinate 376,323,249, forward strand.
CTTCGTGGGTGGAGCCCTCCGTGGACTCGCGCAGCCGTTACCCTTCGTGGGTTGAAGTCTCCATCAACGTGGATGTACGATAGCACCACCTATCGGAACCACGCCAAAAACCACCATGTCTTCATTGCGTTTGAAATCTCCGATCCCCTCCTTTACTTACATATGCAATTATCTACTTTCCGCTGCTATACTCTTAGAATTGCATGTGTAGGGTGATGCTTGACATGTACTATTGCTAAAATCTGCCCACAATTAAAATCTGGGAAAATGTTAGGTTTTATTTGGTCAAGTAGTCTAATCACCCCCCCCCCTCTAGACATACTTTCGATCCTACAAGTGGTATCAGAGCTCTGGTCTCCTTAAGCCTTGATTTCCATTGCTTTGGTGATCATAGCCTTGGTTTCACAACCTAGGAGAGTATGGCGTCTAGTGAGGGTAACTATCACCGTAGAGGTCCATATTTTGATGGTACAAACTTTGCTAGTTGGAAACATAAGATGAAAATGCATATTCTTGGTCATAACCCTGCCATTTGGGTTGTTGTTCGTGTTGGCTTGCAAGGTGACTTCTTTGAGGATGGCAAGGAATCGGATCGTGAGGCAACCCCGGAAGAATTGAAGATGTTGCAATACAATGCTCAAGCTTGTGATATTCTATTCAACGGTTTATGTCCCGAAGAATTCAACAAAATCAGCCGCCTCGAGAATGCAAAGGAAATTTGGGATACTTTGGTTGATATGCATGAGGGTACCGAGTCTGTCAAGGAATCTAAGTTGGATATGCTTCAAAGTCAACTTGACAAGTTCAAGATGAAGGATGGTGAAGGAGTCGCTGGGATGTACTCTAGGCTTGCTCTCATCACAAATGAGATTGCCAGCTTAGGAAGTGAAGAGATGACCGACAAATTCATCATCAAGAAGATACTTAGAGATTTGGATGGAAAATATGATACCGTCTGCACATTGATCCAAATGATGCCAAATTACAAAGATCTCAAGCCCACGGAAGTCATTGGAAGGATTGTTGCTCATGAAATGTCACTCAAGGACAAAGAGGAGCTGCACAACAAATCAAGTGGTGCTTACAAGGCCTCAACCGATGCTCCAACAACTTCAAGTGACAAGCTAGTATCAAATGAAGAGATAAGCCTAATGGTGAAAAGGTTCAACAAGTTCTACAAGAACAAAGGGAAAGAAAGAAGCTCTAGCTCAAGACACTATGAGAGAAGATCATCAAGTCGTGACCGCAATTGCTACAATTGTGGGAAGCCCGGACACTACTCAAATGAGTGTACGGCTCCCTACAAGAAAAGAGACGAATCACCAAGAGGAATACATAGAAGAGATGAATCACCTCATAAGGAGAGAAGGAGTAGAGATGATCATTATGAACGAAGACACTCTCGAAGAAGTAAGGATTCGGAGAGGAAGGACAAGTCATTCAAGAGCTACACAAGAAGAACACATCAAGCTCATGTTAGTGAATGGGTTGCCGGCTTCGACTCCGACAACCACTCCGAGAGAAGTTATCACTCCAACTCCGACTATAGTCAAGATGAAGGTGTTGCCGGACTTGCACTTGTGTCATCCAACTCCTACGATCTATTTGACTCACCCAATGAAAAAATTGGAAGATGCTTCATGGCAAAAGGCCCCAAGGTATCACACCCCGAGTATCTTGATTTCAATAGTGATGAAGATGATTTGCTTGGTGATGATGATTTACTTGTTGATAGGGCTAGTGATGTGAGCTATAATGAAAATGCTAGTAATCATGATAGTCAAGAGGAAACGAGTGACAATGCTATGAAGGAGATTGAGCGTCTAACTAAAGAACTAAATGCTCTTAAGTTAGATCATGAAACAACTCAAGAGGATCATAGAGAACTTCTAAGAACTCATGAGAAGCTACGCTTCAAGAAGGTAAATTTAGAGCAAGAGCATGAGTTTCTTAAAGCTATCAATGACGATCTTCGAAAGAAGAGTTATTCATATCTTGCCAAACATTTACTCTTGTCTACCTTTATGCCACAAGTTAAACCTAAGCAAACTAGCAACAAGGGTAAAAATGGTTCTACCTCTAGTAGTAACAATAACAATGCTAAATCCAATGTTGTTGCTTCTAGTAGTTCTATTGATTCCACTAATGATTCTCTTAGCCAAGTTACACTTGAGCAAGAAAATATGCTATTGAAAGGAATTATATAAAAAGGTGTCTACAAGAGTCTTGCCGGGAGTAAACAATTTGAGGAAATTGTACGCAAGCAAGGAAGGCACCGGAAGAACAAAGGTGTTGGTTTTGAACGAAAGTTCAATGCCAATGGAGTTGAGTGGGAAGAAGATCAATACCCCAAGACGAAGTTTGTTCCTCAACAAAAGAAGTATGATCCTACTTCCTTCAAGGGAACAAAAGCTCAAGAAGATCTTCCACCACAAGACCACAAGCTAAAAGGCAAGGACAAGCTTCAAGAAGAGATTGATTCATTTGAAGAAGCTCCTCAAGCCATGGTCAAGTGGGTTCCCAAGACTTCATCAAGTTCTACTTCATCAAGTGCTACTACAACTCCAAGGATTCCCATCAAGTTGATGTGGGTCCAAAAGAAGAAGAACTAGAGAGTTCTTGAGGGTGACTCCGCCAACAAACTTCACTCAAATTCTTTATGGCAAGAACTTGTGCAACCAACTTCCACATTTTGCACTAGTTCATGGAGTCACAAACCCTCTTGTTGGTAAGGCAAGGGACAAGGTATTCAATGCACTCATGGACATCATATATGTGTATTTCACTCTATGTCTATGGATATCCTTGTATATTCCTTGTGTGGAACTAACCCATGTAGGTATTGAAAGCACAAAACTCCAAAGGATTGCTCCCAACTCTTGATGGTCTACATCAACATTGAGCATCCACATCTTCAACATCTACATGAAGTCATCATCGACAAAACCCAAGGTTAGTTCATCCCTCTTAGGGGGATATCACATCTAGGGGGAGCTTTGCTCTAAGCAATTGAGCTAAAGCAACTCTAATGGTGTGAACACATTAATGCTTTATGTAAAAGTGGTAACCCCACTTGTGCTTAAACGATGAGTATGACCTATGATCAAATGTTCTCATTTGGCTCCTAAGTCAATATACTCATATATAGATGACCTAGTCATCGCCATTGCTTGATAGATGCTAGAATTGGTTGTGCATGTTTGACACATATTTCATTTGCTATCTTATTGTGTGAGCATGTTGGTTTGCATGTTTTCATCATTCGAGGACATCCATTTGTTGTTTTGATTGTCTTCGTTTTTCTGGCCAAGTGGATGTACAAAAATGCCTAAGTACCTTCTCTAGCTATCTATGCTTTCTGGTCTCAAATTCTATTCTTGCTGCATCACAAAAATTGAACAAGTCATTTTTGGACCCTCCGGGTGAGGAGCACTCGGAGTCACCGATCTGAAAGGGCTGAACCTCCAAAACCTTCTAAATGATTTCGGCCGAACCAATTCACTCAAACTCGGTCCAACCGAAATCACTTAGATTGATCTAGGTTTTCCATCTCAGTGCTACCGAGTTGAACCATTTCGGAGCCACCGATGTGCTGACCTGCGTGCAGTAACACATATCGGTGCCACCGAGTTGTTCAACTCAGCGCCACCGACAGCGTACGGGTATATATATATATATCGTGCGGACCGAACGGTTGAAATTTCTTGACCCCACTCGTTCCCGCTCCCTGTCGCTGCTGTCGCCCTCGTCTCCGGACATCGTCGTCGTCTCCAGCACGCTCTCGCCGCCGGATTCCGTCGCCGTCAACGGGAATCTCCTCCGCCGTTGCCGCCGTAGAGGATCTCCACCAAGTTAGGGTGAGATTTGATCCCTCTCATGCTCCCATTTCCGATTCAATGCATGATTGGACTGCCTGAATTCATCCCACGGATTGAGAACTCCTATTACACTGCAAACTCCATAGATTAGATGCGAGTAAAAATTTTAGGTTTAAGTTTCCGCCGAATGCATCTCGGACCGACCGATTCGAAATTTTCGGTACCACCGATTTGGTCTCTGGCCATAGCACTAGTACGTCTCGGTGCCACCGAGTTGTACGTATCGGTGAGACCGAAAGTAAAATCTCAGTGAAACCCTAGCATCTCGGAGCCACCGAACCCCATCTCGGTCTGACCGAAATGGCGTGTAAGGTTTCTGTAGTGTGCTTCGGTATCACCAAAATGATCAACTCGGCCAATCCGATATGCATCCTATGAAAACTTGAAACTAAGAGTTGAACTCAAATTTTATGAAAAATCTCTGCTTTTTGTGATGACTCATCTACTCTACCCATACCTATCTATTCACAGGGTCAGCTCAGCAAGATGTCAGACAGCAGTGACAGTCAGAACAGATCTGAACAGCATGCAGAAATGAGTGAAGGGTCAAGCCCTGCAGAAAGTTTCTATGAGGGAGAGAGGAGCTCTCCAGATCTTCCTAAAGCTGCAACCAGAACAAGGAAGAAGAAAACCTCAGACAGTGAGGATGAAGATTTTGTTGCAAGTGAAGCTGCAACCAAGAAAAAGAGAGTCGTGCTTGCTAAGGAGTATAGCACCAAACCATCAGCTGTCAAAGATAAAACTGCCATGAGGAAAGTTCCTAAGCAAACTATGCAATTCACTCTTGAAGAGCCTAGTGACTCAGAACCAGCTGCGGGTACAAAGAAAACGAGAGTAAGGAAAACTACTGCCCGTGTGATTGGCAGACCCTCCATGATGATTGATGAGGAGGAAGAGGAGGAACCAGCAGCCACTGCACCCCCAGCAAAAGCTCAGAAGCTCATGTCTGATGCAATCAAGACTGCTGCACCCCCCAAGTCCAAACCAAAGGCACCTGCACCCAAGAGGTCAACCAGGAACATATTAACTGCTGAGAAGAACAAGGCCCCAGTGCCTGAGTCAAACATTGATAAAGAGCCTCTAGTGCTCAGAAAATTGAAGCCTAAGATACCAGACCATGACAATGCACACCCAGTTGCGGAGAACATGATGCTGAGGAAGGATAAAGGATTGCGTCAATGGAGGACATCAGATCCTTATGCTATAAGGAGGAAGACAGCATGTGATTATCGCTTTCACACTCGTGAACAACAGGACTTTTATGAGACAGTTTTGCTTGATAAGAAGCCCATAGTCAGTGACATGAGATGGGTGGATTGGGAATACATTGATGAGAACGAGGACTATTTTCCACATGTCCATGAAAGCTTCAGAATTGCAGGAGTTGACAAGTTTGTTGGAAAGAAGTTGACCAAGTGGAATGATGAGATGGTCATGCAATTCTACTCTAATGCTCACTTCTATCCAGATGGCAGAATAGTGTGGATGACTGAAGGTATCAGGTATCAGTCAACCATCTCTGAGTGGGCAAGTCTTCTAGGTGCACCCAAGGAAGAGGATGATGATTATGATGTTTATGCCAAGCTCAAGATGGATCACAACTCCATGAAGAACATGTACACAGCTATTCCCCAGGAGGACATTGAGACTCACAAACTTGGATCAGTGAAGCATCTGCTCCCAGCACTGGCCACCACGAACACCATATTGCGGTACACTCTGCTACCCAAGTCAGGAGATGACAAAATGATTCGGGGCCACTCCATCAATTTGCTGCATTTGTTTGATACACCTCAGAAATTCAAGGTGATGACCCTGATAGTGGAAACTATCAAGAGGACTGCAGCTGATCAGAAGAGATCGTGCGGATATGCTCCACACATTCAGCTATTGATCAATTCCAAGGTTGGAACCAGCACATACCTTCTTGATCGAGAGCACTTGCCACTCCGTCCAGAGTTTGAGGACAATGTGATTGTGATGGATCCTTCGCATCCCACTTCAGCACAAGCCCAAGAGAAGATCCGCAAAGCCAAAGAAGCACAAGCAGCTCAGGAGGCATCTACTCCAAATGCTCAAATTGCCAATCTCAAGACACCCAAGGATCAAATGACATATCTGCTTGAAGCCACTCTGAGGATTGAGCAGAGTTTGGCCAACCTCACCCAGACCCAGGCTAGTTTTGAGCGGATTATTGAGACTAAATTTCATGATTTGGATGTCAAGGTGACAGAGATTCAGACTACAGTAGAGCAGCTGCAGAATGATGTTGATGCTGTCAAGACAGCCCCATCAGATGACAGTGGAGATGACAGACCAACCACTAAGCGATTTCAGACAGTGCCTAGGGCAGCCAGGTCTGCTGCAATACCAATTGTGGATCCACGGACCACAGTATCTGCACCAGCTGCTACTGCCACAGTGCCACCTCAGGTCTCCACTCCACTAGCCCCACAGACATCTGCAGAAGCCTTCGCGGATGCTCTCCTCTCCACGCCGTCTACGCACACCGGAGCCGCCAGCAGAAGATCACCTTCAGGAGCTTCGAAGGATCGTGCTTAGAGTGCCGACTAGTCCTATACAATTCGATCTTTTTGGTACTTGTTGCCAAAGGGTGAGAATTTGTATAGATCATAGGCTTCGAGAGAGAGTGTTCTGCTTTGATTTCCTCGAGTTCTTTTGCTACTTGCTTGCTCGTTGGTACTTTGTTTGATGTGTATGCTTGCTACAGTGTCCGTGAGTAATTCTGTCGTTTATGCTTGTGATGGTCATACTATGCTTATTATGATGATCAATGCTTATCCTTTTCATTATCTTGTATGGTCAATTACTTATGTTGCTGATGCGTGCTTACTATTTCAATCATATCATTTTGCGCGCTCCACCAAGATGTATGTGACATGGAAGAATGACCCATGAGCCTAATCGATTGTGCATTTGCATTCAAACGCAAATTTTTAAATAATGCACAAATTTAGGGGGAGCTCTTGCTTATCACATACTTCTCAAAGCGACGATGTATTTCATTCATTTAATCATTTGTCGAAGCTTTGATCTATATGTTGTCATCAATTACCAAAAAGGGGGAGATTGAAAGCACATTTGCTCCCTTGGTGGTTTTGGTAATTCATAACAACATATATCTCATTGAACTAATGTCCATTCAAGTTAAAGATTTCAGGATGTTCAATGATTGGCATGGCATGGACTAGAGACGTGGACCCCTCAAAATGCTAAGGACAAGGATTGGCAAAAGCTCAAGACTCTACATTTTTGGTTTAGTGATCCAAGATCACATTTAGTCCATAGGAAAGCCAATACTATTAAAAGGGGATGAGGTGTTGCTTAATGGTCTTTTTGCTCAAGTGCTTAGTGACAGTACTCCTAAACCCTCAACCACTCTCTCTACCCAAATATGTCCAAAACCTACATTCCAACTCGGCCCCACCGAAATTCTCTATCCGGCCCCACCGAGTTCATCCAAGACTTAGCCACTACCAAAACCCTAACAAATTGGATCCACCAAAATGGATCTCGGTCTCACCGAGATGGCCTTGCCAACTCTCTGTAATCGCTTGCATTCACTTCGGTCTCACCGAGTTTTGCAAATCGGTCTCACCGAGATGGCTTGCCAACTCTCTGTTGCCTTATTGCTTCACTTCGGTCCTACCGAGTTGATGCAATCGGTGCCACCGAGATGAGGTATGCCCTAGCCATTGCACTTCGGTCCATCCGAGTTGTTCGTATCGGTCCCTTCGAGATTCCTAAAGTTCATATCTTTTACACAGTTCGGTGCTACCGAGATGATCGTTTCGGTGCCACCGAGTTGGGTCAAAAGTGTGTAACGGTTGGATTTTGTGTGGAGGCTATATATACCCCTCCACCACCTCCTTCTCAGTAGGGAGAGCCATCAGAAGGTGCCTACACTTCCACCATACATTTTCTGAGAGAGAACCACCTACTCATGTGTTGAGATCAAGATATTCCATTCCTACCATTTGAACCTTGATCTCTAGCCTTTCCCAAGCTGCTTTCCACTCAAATCCTTCTTCCACCATAGCCAAATCTGTGAGGAGTTGTTTGAGTGCTGGGAAGACTATCATTTGAAGCACAAGAGCAAGGAGTTCATCAACAACACACCGTCTATTACCTTTTGGAGAGTGGTGTCTCCTAGATTGGTTAGGTGTCACTTGGGAGCCTCCAACATGATGTGGAATTGAACCAAGCAGTTTGTAAGGGCAAGGAGATCGCCTACTTCGTGAAGATCTACCCCAAGTGAGGCTAGTCCTTCGTGGACGTAAGCCATGGTGGAATAGACAAGGTTGCTTCTTCGTGGACCCTTCGTGGGTGGAGCCCTCCGTGGACTCTTGCAGCCGTTACCCTTCGTGGGTTGAAGTCTCCATCAACGTGGACGTATGATAGCACCACCTATCGGAACCTCGCCAAAAACCACCGTGTCTTCATTGCGTTTGAAATCTCCGATCCCCTCCTTTACTTACATATGCAATTATCTACTTTCCGCTGCTATACTCTTACAATTGCATGTGTAGGGTGATGCTTGACATGTACTATTGCTAAAATCTGCCCACAATTAAAATCTGGGAAAAGGTTAGGTTTTATTTCGTCAAGTAGTCTAATCACCCCCCCCCCCCTCTAGACATACTTTCGATCCTACACAAGCTATTCGTGGTTGGAGGAGCCGAAGTCTGCCGAGTTGACAAGACTGGCTATCCAGCGGAAACACCTCGGGAGGACACCGATTACTCGCCTTCCAAGTGGTTCTATATTAACGACGTCCCGCTATACGAGCCAGTCCGGCCAGGCCTCCCGCCTTTCTCATTGGATCCACCGAGGAAACGTTACAGCTGGAGGCCGCAGAGCTTGGCGCAAGAGGAAGCCGAAGCCGTGACCAGCCTAGCGGCCAAAGTGAAGCTACTGTCGAGCGTTGGCCTCACCATCATTGATGTGATGGCGGTGGCCCTAGACCGAAGAGTCCAACCCCTCCGGCAGCGTCAGCACTTACTGTGCGAGTATAATGGGTCCAACGACGCCTCCCGATCCATCAAGGGAGCCTTGATGGACCAAATGACCCTCGGAGAGTTCGCTAAGCGTCAGTTCCAAGATGGGCTATCGTACAACAATCTTGCTGACATGGTAAGTCTCCCTTCCGAATTCTTTTGTTTACCTCAGGATCTTTAACATTAACCTGCTACACATCGGTCCTTGAACAGAGGTGGAGGCGTTGGCTCGAGGGTGTGAGCAGTCCGGCCCCTGAGCCGGAGCTGCACTGCCGCGCGGAATACCCTCTTTACAACGAGGACGAAGACCTGGGCCTTATTTACGAAGGGAGGAGTTTTTTCCTGGAGAGCCTTGACGGCTCAAAGGTAGCAGTCATCCCTGACACGCCGGGGACAAGGCCAGCCTCATCGGTAACACTCCCTTCCTCTAAACGAAAGAGAGTCCCTCGTCCTCCAGCCCCCATCCATCTGACTTCTCCTCCAAAGAGGTGGCGCTCCCAACGCCTACGCAGAGAAACGGCTTCACTGGGAAGGGCTCCGCCAGAAGTTCAAGCCGAGGTCACGGGGGCAGGCGAAAGTGCCCCCTCCATCACCGGGTAATACTTTGATCTATGTTGCTACAAAGACACTTCGGATTTTAACCTCCCCAAGTTTTTGCAGACAACCTTCATCCACCACAGCACATGTGGAAGCTGAGGTTGCCACGGCCCCACCCAAGGAAACAGACGCCCGAAATCCTGCGGGAGTTGACCCCGGAGCCGCCCAGCCCGAGGACTCGGCGACATCGGCCACTCCGTCTGAGATTCAATGCGCCGCGAATTATCGCCGGCGAAAAGCTTCTCTGAACAATCCGGCTTTCTCGGACAGGGAGTTCAGTGCTCTCAGCGCGGTGGATGCATACCTCGGGGCAACCTGAGGTGCCTTTGATGAATCGCTGGACGTCTTGTCACGGGGGCTGCGGGTAAGGTTTAAAGACAAATATGACTACCAAGTATGGTAGTAGCCCCTAAGGCTTGGTACGAGCCCCTGAGGTCGAATCAAGACTTAAATACTAACCAGCAATCACTGTCATGAATAGGAAGTTCGCTTGAAGAATGAGCAATTGACCTCGGCGTTGGCCCAAACAAAGGTGCAGCTTGACCCGGCTTTGTCCGAGGTTGAACAGGTGAAGAAATTCACCAGAGAGGCGCACGGTAAGTGCTTTGTGCTTGAATTGGGTAATACCAATGAAAATAGAGTTGACGCCAGAATCCCTTGTAGCAGCGGAAGCCCTAGGCCATCTTGAAAGAGACCTGAAGCAGGCCCGCGAGGATCTGGCGTATGCTAAAGCGCAATGTCAGGCGAATCAACACGTGGTTACTCAAAGAGTGGACAGCGTGAATGTGCTTAGGGCGGAGAACGCCCGCCAGGCCCAGGAGATTGAGAGCTTAAAAGCTCGCCTCGCTGTTACGGAAGCAAAGAATCGGCAAACGGACGACATGATTTATGGTAAGTTTATAAGTCTCGAGGAATGCTTATCATGTAACTTGTCCGAGGTGATTTGTCATTCGAATGTTGTTTTGTTTGGCAGCTTCTTTGTCTGGCCTTCCTCCAGAATCCCGGGGTCCGATGTCCGAAGACATGACCGTTCGTCTATCCGAGGTGCACGAAAGGGCATGGAAATCGATGAAGGATGTGCACCAGGCTTTATGGCCGGAGGTGGTGCCGGTCCCCGAGGACATGGCCGTGCTAGCCGAACAGCTTAAGAGAGCTCGGCGCCGGATCTAGGCTTGGAAAGTATCAGCTTGCCGAGAAGGTGCGAGGGAGGCCTGGGCCATGGTGAAGACCCACTACACCGGTCTGAAGATGACGAAATTAGCGGAAGTGGGACCCATGGGATCTGACGGGAAGGAAATTCCCGCTAGCCAGGCATATGATAGTGTAATGCCTGCGGGGCGATTTTCGCAGAAGGATTGCGCATTGGACACCCTGATAGACGGCCTAGACCGCGCATGAAAACTTTGTATGACTTTATGTACCGAAGTATTTATGTCTGTTTTCAATCTGTGTATCCGAACTCTGTCAGCCAGCCTTCGGCTTTCGCCTCCTCGGATAAACTCCGAGGAGTGTCCCATACTACTGGCCGAGGTTATCGAACCAGGTGCTTCAGGCGACAAGGCAATCAGGCTACGCGGCTCGAAAGACAAGAGGGTAATGGAAAGTTATGTTATATTACTATTTAACGTAAGAAACATCTTTCGAGGAAAATAGTTCTTCCAATAGTTCCTTTCCTCGGGTCACTGTGTCGAGCACATCTGTCCGAAGACGGATGACCTCGGGGGTAAAGCCCCTGGTCGGGGTTTGAAAAGACCCCTTCCATGTTAGTCCTATGTCAAAGCCGACCAATTCGCATTGTAAGAATGCTAGCTTTCGGCTTTATCCATCTGAGGTACTACACCGCCTGATCCGGGAGTAACAATCACAGCGGTACTCCCTTTGCCCCCTAGCCGAAATATCGGGAATGTAAGGGGCAAGCACAAGAGCCGGGCAACCCAGCTTGGCCAAATCTTAAAGCGAATTGATGCATATGGTGGCTCAAACGACGATAGTACATAAGAGGTGGAATAGCTTTTGTGTTGAAAAGAACATGCTATATTGTCCTCGGGGTCATTGAATAACATTCCGAGGTGAGAAAATAAATAATGAGTAAAAAAATTAAGTCAAAGAAAATGCACAAGTTATTTACACGGACCGTATGCGTGGTGTCAAGCGTAGAAGCGTCAGAGTAGCGCCGCATTCCAGGGATGGGGCTCTAATCGGCCGTCCTCTGGATCTTGGATTCGATAGGCTCCTCCAATGAGTACTTGGTCAATGATGAACGGCTTGTCCCATCTACGGGAGAGTTTGTGCTTTTGTTTTTCGGGGTGTAGCCTCATGATGAGATCCCCGACGTTAAATTCTTTGGCGCGAACCTCTCTTCCATGGTAGCGTCGGGCCTGCTGCTGATAAATAGCTGATCTCACCCGTGCGACGTTGCACTCTTCATCGAGAGCGTCTAGGGCATCCTGCCGATCAAGCTCAGCCTCTAGCTCCTCATACATGCGTACTCGAGGTGCGTCGTGTATGATATCGTAGGGGAGGACCGCCTCGGCGCCGTACACCATAAAAAACGGGGTGTATCCTGTGGACCTGTTCGGTGTCGTACGCAAGTCCCATAGTATGGAATCAAGTTCCTCAACCCATTTACAATCGGCTTTTGTAAGGGAGCGAACTAACCTTGGCTTAATTCCGCTAAGGATTAGTCCATTAGCTCGCTCCACCTGCCCATTAGACTGTGGGTGGTAGACGGACGCGTAGTCGAGCTTAATGCCCAGTTTTTTACACCATGCCTTAACCTCTTTGGCCGTGAAGTTGGTTCCATTATCTGTAATCAGACTATGGGGGACACCGTAACGATGTACTACCCCCGAGATGAATCCGATTACCTGGACGGCTTCGGCCAAGGTGACCGGCTTTGCTTCGATCCACTTGGTAAATTTGTCAACCATGACGAGGAGGTATTTATTTTTGTTTGATCCACCCTTGAGTGGCCCGGCCATATCGAGCCCCCAGACCGCAAAAGGCCAAGTGATGGGGATGGTGCGAAGGGCCGTGGGGGCATGTGGCTCTGCTTGGCAAATACCTGGCAGCCTGGGCAATGTTGTACTAATGCCGGGGCATCGGCGCCTGCAGTTGGCCAATAGAAACCGGCTCGGAAAGCCTTGCCGACCAAGGTCCGAGCAGCGGCGTGATGTCCGCTCATGCCGGAGTGTATCTCCCGAAGTAAGAGTTTTCCTTCTTCCTCGGATATGCATCTCTGGAGGACGCCCGTTGTGCTCATCTTATAAAGTTCCCCTTCATGAACCTTGTACGCTTTAGACTGCCTTACAATCCGGCGGGAGTCGGTTTGGTTATCGGGGAGCTCTTTTCGGAGCAGGTACGCGAGGAGCGGCTCGGTCCATGATGCGATGACTGCCATGACCTCATGTGCTGAAGGAGTCTTCCGGATCATTGACCCGCCTATGATACCATCATCTTCTTCGGGCGGGGCCTGTTGCCCGACGTCGGTTGATTCCGACGTTCCTTTGCTATCTTGCCAGACTACAGATGGCTTGAAAAGCCATTAGAGGAAGGTGTTTTCGGGAACCTTATCCCGTTTTGCGCCCAATCGGGTGAGCACATCTGCGGCCTGGTTGCTGTCTCGGGGTATGTGGTGGAACTCCAGCCCCTCGAACCTGGCCGAGATCATTATGACGGCGTTTTGGTAAGCTGTCATCTTCGGGTCTTTGGCGTCAAACTCGCCGTTGATTTGTGAGATGGCGAGGTTAGAATCACCTCGGACCTCCAGGCGTTTAACACCCATAGAGACTGCTATCCGAAGTCCGTGTAGGAGGGCTTCGTATTCAGCCGCATTATTAGAGTCCGTGTACATGATTTGTAGCACGTATCTAATGTTATCTCCCGTGGGTGACGTGAGCACCACGCCAGCCCCTAGGCCGGCAAGCGTTTTGGAGCCATCGAAATACATTGTCCAATGTGAGTAAGTATTGTACTCACGGGGGAGTTCGGCTTCGGTCCATTCGGCTACGAAGTCCGCCAGCACCTGGGATTTAATGGCCCGGCGGGGTTTGTAGATGATTTCAAAAGGTAAGATCTCTATGGCCCATTTGGCGATGCGCCCTGTCACGTCCCTATTATTGATGATGTCACTTAGCGGGACGTCAGATGCCACGATCACCGAACACTCTTGGAAGTAGTGCCAGAGTTTTCGTGATGCCATGAAGACCGCGTAAGCTATCTTTTGGTAGTGAGGGTAGCGTGACTTGCATGGAGTTAAGACCTCGGATACGTAATACACGGGCTTCTGGACCTGGAATTTGTGACCTTCCCTGTCTCGTTCGACCACGAGGACTGTGCTAACTACCTGGTTTGTGGCCGAGATGTACAGCAGCATCGGCTCGCAGACACCTGGCGCTGCCAGGATGGGATTGGTGGCGAGGAGGGCCTTGATGCCTTCCAGGGCCGCCGCGGCCTCCTTGGTCCATTTGAATGTTTTGGTCTGCTTTAACAGCTTGTACAAGGGTAAGGCTTTTTCTCCGAGCCGTGATATGAAGCGGCTCAAGGCTGCTACGCAGCCTGCCAGTTTTTGTACGTGCTTGAGCTCTGTTGGAATCTCCAAACGATCCAAAGCTCGAATTTTAGCCGGATTGGCTTCAATTCCTCGGCTAGATATGATGAAACCGAGGAGTTTGCCAGCTGGGACTCCGAAAACGCATTTCTCCGGATTAAGTTTTATTTGATATTCCCGTAGGCTGGCAAATGTATCTCAAAGGTTGTCCACCAACTGGTCGACGTGTTTAGTTTTGACAACTACATCATCTACGTAGGCCTCGACGGTCTTTCCGATGTGTTTTTTCAGGCATGTTTGAATCATACGCTGGTACGTGGCGCCAGCGTTCTTTAGTCAGAAAGGCATCGTGTTGAAGCAAAACGGCCCATAGGGCGTGATGAATGTCGTTGCTGCCTGGTTAGATTCCTTCATCTTTATTTGATGATATCCTGAGTAGGCGTCTAGGAAGCACAGTGCATCGTGGCCCGCAGTGGCATCCACAATTTGGTCAATACGGGGTAAGGGGAAGGGGTCTTTGGGGCAAGCTTTATTGAGGTCTTTGAAATCGACACACAAACGCCAGGACCTGTCCTTTTTTGGTACCATCACCAAATTGGCTAGCCAGTGAGGGTGTTTTATGTCCCTGATGAATCCTGCCTCTAGCAGCTTTGCTAGTTCCTCGCCCATTGCTTGACACTTGGGCTCGGAGAAACGCCGAAGTGTTTGTTTAACAGGCTTATAGCCTGTTAGTATGTTTAAGCTATGCTCTGCAAGCCTACGGGGTATCCCTGGCATATCGGAGGGGTGCCAGGCGAATATGTCCCAGTTTTCCTTGAGGAAAGCGCGTAGGGCTTCGGCAACTTCTGGGTCGAGGTTAGCCCCTATGGACGCCGTTTTAGCAGCGTCCGTTGGGTGAACCTGGAATTTGACTATCTCGTCAGCCGGTTTGAAAGAAGTAGGTTTTGATCTTTTGTCGAGAACGACATCGTCCCGGTCAACCTCGGCGCGCAGCGCGGTCAGCTCCTCGGCCGCGAAGGCTTCGGCCAGAGTCTCGAGGGCGAGGGACGTCGTTTTATTCTCGGCTTTGAGTGCCCTGTTGGGATCGCTTGAGATAGTAATGATCCCTTTCGGGCCCGGCATCTTGAGCTTCATGTAACCGTAGTGCGGCACCGCTTGAAATCTTGAGAAGGCGTCCCGTCTGAGGATGGCGTGGTATCCACTTTTGAAAGGCGCGATGTGGAACGTAATCTCCTCGGAGCGATAATTATCCGGAGTCCCAAAGACTACGTCCAGGGTTATCTTTTCGCTACAGCGTGCCTCTCGTCCAGGGACTATTCCTTTGAAGGTGGTGGTGCTCTGTTCTATGCGCGATTTATCGATGTGCATTTTGTCCAGAGTGTCTTCGAATATCAGATTCAAGCTGCTGCCTCCGTCCATAAGGACCTTATGGAGGCGGCAGTGGTCCACGATGGGGTTGAGGACTAGCGCGGCGGGACACCTGTCTAGGGCAGACTTCGGCTGATCGTGGTGGTCAAAGGTGATCGGCGTGTCTATCCACGCGCCCCGAGGTGGTACTTGTCGGACAGAATTAATTCCCCGCAAGGCCCATTTGCGCTGGTTGTTAGACGTAAAGGTCTCGTAAATCATTAGGACCTTGTCTTCGTCCGAGGTCTGTTCAAGGTGGCTGGAGGTGCCCGCCAAGAGGGCGGGTCCCCCTTTGGCCACCTGCCTCAACACCCAATAGTCGCGAAGGCTGTGAGTCGGGCAGGAGTTAGCCAATACGGCGTGGATCGGGCATGGTTTATCCAAAAAGCCGTCCAGAGTTGTTCCCGGGTAACCGGAGGTTTTCTTCTTCTTCCGGGGTCAAATGCCCGGAGTGTTCCGTTTGCGATTTTCTCGCCGAAGTGCCGACCGGTCACGTTCCGGGTAGTCCTCACAGATCGAGTCCGTGTTTTCCTTGGTCCGCCAGGCATCTTTGATGGCGCAAAATCGTGCTACCAGGTTGGTTAATTCAGGGAGTGTTTGGACGCAACGACAAGCGAGGACGTTCGAGACGCCTTTATCCTTGCATCCGCGCTCGAAAGCGGAAATTATGTCAGAGTCTTGGTAGTCCAGTATCTTGTTCTGTTCTTGACGGACAAGAATTTGGCCCAGTATCGTCTGATCGTGTGGCACCACGCCTGAATACCACTGTAGCCAGACGGTCGCCGCACACGCCAGCCCAGGAGATCACTCTGGCGTCCGCATTTACAACAAGTATCATGAACACAGACATTTCTATTAATGGGTATATAAGGCTTACATGATATATTACAAGGGTGATGGCAGCGGAAAAGCTCTATCTAAGGCAGCATGGTCCTGGTGCGGCTCCAATCCACAGGGATCTGACTGGGTTACTCTTCTAGCCCGCGAACACTCCGGCTCCTCGCTAGAGGTCGTCGAATCCTTAGGTGAACCTGGCCACATTGAAGGCCGCTGAGTACTTTTGAATGTACTCGCAAGCAAACCAAACCAACATATACACCAAGCAATGCAATCCATGGCATTCAAGCATGCATTTGTTATCTTAATAGTATTAACTATCAGATTATGGCAGGATTATCTAGCAAGATTAATCATGTAGCAGCATTAATCATCATGTCATAACAGTATTATCTAGCATAATAATTACTGAAGTAAATGCAGTAAAGTAAAGTATATCAGGTAAATGATCCGAACTCCGAATATGCTCACGATCCAAATCTGATCCAAGCTTTGCGGTCACCCGACCGCTCATCTCATAACCATCTCATGGCTAGCATTCAAACCTTTGACATCATCTGATGTCCACGCATCTGCACTGCAAGTCTGACAACCCTTACCATTCTCTGGTTTAGTCTTAGCAATAACATTATATAGTTTGTTCCTCCAGACTCGACACAGACCAAATAGGGGCCTACACGAACTGTCCATGACTGAGGACGTGGCTATTCGAATAGATTTACACTCTGCAGAGGTTGCGCACTTTACCCACACCATGGAGCGCCTGGCCTCGTACTTTAGTACATGTTCCCATTCGGGTGGACCAGTGCTGCTCCAACAAAACTCGGTCTATTGCCCGGCACTCTTACGGTCCCACTGACAATCATACCCTCCCAGGGTCATGTCCTGGGTGGCCCCTGTGTCACCCCGTGACACCTGCCACCGTCGTGGCCAAACTAAACTGTCCCAAACGGGGACCACGCGCAAACAAACAACTGGGCTCACAAGGTTATCGCCGCCTACCGGGCCAGGGTAGCGCGCACGCATAACCTTCCCTAGTTTGGTGGTACCGACAAGAGGCAAGACAATAGACCAAGCTAGGGCCTCCCCATCCAGGCAAATGTGGTTGCACGGGTAAGCTCGGTAGGTGACACTATGACTCGATCCAGTCGACGGAGGAGGTTGTTGTTATTAAGTCACATTCTTAATTACTGTAATAACAACAGTAATGCATGATGAAAATATAACAACCTATCTCCATACTGTCATATACGAGTCACTAGGGCGATAATATGATGAGCATTAACAACTAAGGTAAATAACAAATTCAATCTAGCAGGAGTTTAATAATTTTACCAGTCTTGGCTGTAGGTGACAACCATCTGAACCCTTGCATGAAACCGGCAAATAAACCAGTAGCCACCAGAACGGTCTTTACAACTCAGATCTGGGACGTTACCGGAATAACTCAACCCCGGCTCAAGACGGCTAAAAAGCAGCTCAGAGCATGAGACGGTGTTGATAAAAAGAGTGTAGCGGTTCCCTAAGACGGCCGAAAAGCAGCTCAGAGCATAGGGTCACCGCTACAGAAAGAAATTCAACAGCTGTCCGAGACGGCCGAAAAGCAGCTCAGAACACGGGCCAGTTGTTGAAAAGAGAACAAAAAGTCGGCATCCACCCCGGACGGCCGGAAATAGCTCAGAACACAGGCGTGGTGCCGTCACCAAAGAAAGGCAAACAAGGGTTCACTGGCGTCACATACAGCTCACCACTACGCATACAAGCATAAGCATATTAATTTAAATACGCAAGAATAACATAGAGCAATGCTTTAGGGCATATATCAAATGGTCGGCTTGCCTGGGGGTGAAGGAATACTCCGGGAGAAGTGCGGTCAGCTCGCGGAAAGATTCGCCGGAAAAGATTCTCTCTCGGAGGGCTGATAGAAGGGCAAGGGCAAAATGGTCATTTTCACAGTGTGAAAACATTATGAAAATGATACCATCGGAACGGGCTCGACGAACTGAAGACGTGGGCGTTGGATTCACATCGATCGGAGTTGTGAGCGAAAAGAGATTGATGAATGACTGCCAGGGACCTTTCTGTAAAGAAAATATTTACCACCGGGTCCCTGCCAGCGCTGCGGGTGGCGCCTTCTCTGGAAATACGCTTTCCAGAAGGAAAAGCGCATTTCTGCTGCTTACACCTTCCAGAGGTGAAAACGCATTCCTCCGGAGTACGCTTTCCGAAGTGGAAAGCGCATCCTCGGCTTTGCGTCCACTTAAGCCTGTGGGCCCGGTGGCTGAGCCACTTACAGGCGGGCCCCGCCAGCTCTCTCTCTCTTCTCTCGTTCTCCTTCTTCTTCCTCCGACAGAGAGAGACAGCGGCGCCGGCCGGCACGATTCCCGGCGAGGCAGGGCGCGGCGAGCTCGGCCGATGGGGGAGATGGGCTCGCGGCTCCCTCCCGCGCCCGTGGGTGGTCGAGGCGGAGGTGGGGGCGCACTGAGGCGACTGGACGGAGTGGAGGCGGGCGGCGGCAGAGGCGGTCTTGGGACGGCGGCCGTGGCCTTCCCCGGGGTAAAATGGAGGCGACGAGGTCCTCTGGGTGGTGGTGGTGGTCGGCTACGATGACTAGGCGGAGCAGAGGGGTCCGAAGACGACCGAATTTTGGCGAGGTCGAGGGCGGCAATGGCGGACAGAGGGAAGGGATGAGGGGCTCCGGGGCTCCGAGGAGAGGCGGGGTGGGGTGCTAGGAGGTAGAGGAGGAGGCTGGTGAGCTCAAGGGGCTCGGGGCACGGCTATTTATAGGCGGCCGGCGAGGGAAGATAGGATCGGCCGCCGTGGCGATCTTAGCCGCATACTGGAGCTCCGGGGCGACGTGGCTGGCGGGTTCCCGGCGTCGGGGAGCGGCCGACCTGACTAGAGGCAGAGGGAGGCGACAGCTCGAGGAAGAAGAAGCCAACGAGAGAGGGAAACGACGACGGTCACGGGCGGACAGAACTGCGGCGGCGACCGCCGTGGCGTGGAGAAGAAGAAAGAAGAGGGGAGAAGGTGTGGGAGAGGGGTACGTGGACGATGCGTAGCTATTTGACATGCTCAGACAAGCTCGGGTTGGCCGGAGCTGGCTGGCCGACGAGGTTCATCGCACAGAGCGCCGTTTTGGCGTAGCTGCTGCGTGGTCACCACGGGTGCCACGTGCTCTGGCGCTTTGCTGAATGCCACAACATGTCAAATAGATAGATCAGAGGTCAGTGAGTTGACCTATGATGATTTTGGATGGAGGTGGAGGCAGGAGGTGACTGATTGGAGCTCACAAAGGTTCTGACATGAAACTTGGACGGATTCCTGAGGAGAAATGGATGAGAATTGGGAGCTGAATCTTTGTCACAATGGAATAGGGTAGGAAGGACTAGGTTCTGGCAAAATTTGAAGGCATTTGGACCTTATTTGCATATACTTCCTTTGCAATGCCAAATTTGGTCCAGAAACTGAATCTTGAAGCTGCACTCATATGACTTGGTGGAATGGGCTGAATTTTTGTGGAGAGTGATGATTTGGATGTATAGAGGTACTGGAGAAATTTCAGCTCAATTGGAAATGCCAAAGTGGTACTTCCTTCACAAGGCTTGGATCTGGACAGAAACTAGATGGAATTTTTGGGAGAAAATGGCTAAATAAAATGATGTGAATTTTTGCATACTCACATCATATAAGGAATATGAGGTCCTGGATTAATTTGAGAATTTTTGAAGCAATATAAAATATAGTTGCTTCACAACCTCAAAATAAATCCAGAAACAAGAATTGGATGATGCACTCAAAAGTTGAACTATGGAACTTGGGATCTTGATGGAAATGGTGAAGATATGGATAGGAGAAGCTCCACAAATTATTTGGGATTTTTCCTGGCTACCAAAATGGTAGTTCCTTTAGAAAGTGCCCAAAATGCAATATTGGCTTTAAATAGGAAAGGCAATTTTCCTTATTTAATTATGGCCAATATTTTTATCGGAGCTCAATATGATCACAAAGAATATCTCCACAAGTTTTCATGAACTTTGGAGATGGATAGATATTTTCCTGGATTTAATTCCTTTAAC